>CM060601.1:4808099-7208099 GCA_030578255.1 Tiaroga cobitis
GTACATTTCAAGTACAACAGCAAACCGCACAGAGAAAGACACGAAGAACATGAAAGCAACTCAAGAAAATGTTTTTCATTTGCACATGAACAAATTCCCCCAAAATCCTATGAATCAGGGATTTAGAAAGGAACAGCAAGCAACACACACGAGCGGAGGATTCCTCATCATCTACAGCGAATCTCAGCCGGACGGTAAAACCAGCAGCATGAAGGAAGAACGCCACCGAAGAACTGCTTCTGTCCTTCTTCATCCTAATCCTAGCCGTTCCTGCTGTTCATGAGTAATCCCAGCACCAGCGAAGGCTTTCTACACACTACCAAAGCCATGATAACACTCGACCTGATGAAGCCATGATCACCAAGCATACGCTTGTTCATCAGGGTCGTGGTCTTGTTTTCCAATTAAAAGATATGGCACAGAGTAAGACTTGCTTTCAGAGAATATATCTGGAACCATGTGTATTTTTCTTACCAATATAATCAGGGCTTGACATTAACATCCGCGACTCTCCGAATGCGTGTGTATTTCAACAGCGGCGTCACTAACAGCCACTTTGGCGGGTTGAATATTATACTAAATATATACATTTTTCAGTTGTAGTCTTTTAAAAAGGCATCTGAAATAATGAACTAAGTGCAGTGTAGTGTTGCTGAAATATCTGAAACACTTCCAATACTCATTTTCCGCAGAATAGATACACGATACCAGCTGCTCTCTCTCGCTCTCTCTGACACACAAACCCGCCTCTCTTCACTCACTCGTTTCATTTTCTCCGGATGAATATTGTTGGTGTCAAAGGGCTTGAATTACAGCGTGGGATTGCGCATTTTGTGACTCATTCCCGCAGGTTTTGAGATCAAACCAGCACATAAAGCCGCCTCTCAGTACCAAACCGAGTTCTTTTTCACCGCTTATTGCGCTTAAACGGTCAAATACACACAACAATGTCAAAATGCTGGTCTTGGCGAGTATTCACGTGTAAACAGTCAGTTATGTTTTAAGTGAACGTAAGCAGTTGAGAAATAAAGCCGTGTGTAACAGTGTAATGGATCCGTGTCAGGTCTTAAAGTGACAGCAGCCTAATATTCCCGATGCCAAATTATGAGATAATATTAAAAATATCAATATGGCAGTTTTCCCCCATGGTATCGATGTCAAGATTGTGACCAGTGAAAATGCTGAGAGGCTCGTCACTTTGGAAAACCACTAGCCACAGGGGCTGGTGAGCAAAAAAAGTTAATGTCAAGCCCTGGTTATAATATATATATATATATTCGGCATAGTAAAAATAAACGTCAAAAAAGGACGACTAAAGAAATGAATATTACTTTCGGAAAAAAATGACGCCGCTTTTCTTATACAGTAAGTAGGTTGACTCAATTAGGCCAACGATTTACGATCACATGACTAGTGATGGGAGAAACAAAGCTTTTCTAAACTTTGAATCAACTGAACCAATTGGTTCACAAAATGATTCACTGGCTTGAATCGCTCGAAACGCCACACACTGGAGACCCCTGCTGGTCAGAACAGCGAAAACATGCATACAAACTTTTAAAAACCAATTGCAAATGTTTTATTGAAAGTATAATCTATATAAATGCAATTATCAAAATATCGAACACCATTAAATATGAAGTGCCTTTATAATATGTGCTATTTTATTAAATGTGTTCAAGAACTTGGTTAATCAGACCAACAAGTGACTATTAACTACAATTCTTATTTTTAAATGTTGAAGCTGAACCATAGAAATTTAGAAACATTTCTAGACAGTTGTGATGTAACGACGCCTTGTTTACTGGAATCACATGACTTGGGCAGCTTGATCCGCGCTCCGAATCACTGGTCCGAAACAAATGATTCACAAAGGTTTGGAATCTTCACGAAGCTGTGTTTCGCCCATCACTACACAAGTCCAAGATGTGCCATATCGGCCAGCGCAGCATAAATCATAAATCATGACTGACATGTCTCCTTTTAGTACGTTTAGGTATAGTGACTTGAAAACGAGACAAAAATACTGAATAAAACTGCATAACAAATGCCTTGAGTTTCTTCCCCTGTCATTGTTATTTTGCCCCACTGCATGTGTTTAACAGATTCATACCAGTGAAACAACATAACAGGGAATCTTTCCTTCAAGTCTAAATGACAGGTGAGTTTGATTACACATCTGCTTTATGCTCTATTACAGCATGAAGAAAGATTGCTGATTTATGACCGTCCTGTATTGAGAAGCTTCATCAAGTCAATAGTTATCATCACTTTATAAAATATTTTTGATACTCACAAACCACTTAATGTCACTTCCTCTAGACCTTTGTACTGTAAGCCAATAAAAGTAATATTTATGAAACACTATGTACATTACAATGCATATTTCCAACGCTTTTGGAAACCTGAAATATTTGGTGGCAATACATACACCAAAAATGTACATTTTAGCTAAAGTATGAAGGGAGGAGACAGAAATGATTAATTATACTTTTTACATTTTCATATTTTAAATAAAAATGAATTGATCCTGAACACTGTAACGTTAGGCACAAACTGTTTCACAGGTAATCATTAGATTTAAAATGCCCCTCATAAAACACATTTCTACAAAAATCTGGTTCATTTCCATTACTATGTTTAAAAAAGCTTTAACAGCTGAAGCGCATCAAAAAAATCCGGATAGTCTCACAATATCAGATATTCTATCTATTTCTGCATCTAATAGTTCATATGAACTTGAACGACAAATCTGTATTGCCCTGGTATGTACCAAAAAAGATAATTTTCTCAATAAATAATAAAATTTAATGATTGTCTGATGCTTTCGGAGAAGTGATGATCGAATTAGAGTGATTTTATCACTATTTCTTTATAGATTCTTAAAATGGTACGACATGAAGAAGTGGCTTTAAATGGTTTCTTCAGCAGAACATCACACGACAAACTCAAAAATAGGACAAAAAAATGCACTGTTTGCATCTTAATCTGTACAAAAATATCTTACTGCTGCTGACGGAAGAAAAAAAGGAACAAATCTAAAAAATAAAAGGTTGCATATTTTACAAAGAAAATAAAAGACATGTTTTTACTTTCTCTTTTCTCATCCTCCCATATTAAAGAATTAGTTCTTAAAAATAAGAATTTGCCATTATGTGCATAAAAGAACACATTATGTTTTCTTTAGCCTTTTCTAAATTATCTTTGTTTTTTTATGCTTTTTCTGTTTTGTTATTAAAATAGATGAAGGGATAGCTCTTTTGCACAGACTCCCACTGTTGGCCGAGTGACACCTGAAGAGAGGAGTTGAACAAAAGATGAGTGACGTCCTTCTCGGACTCCGTTCTACAAAAGATACAAGCTTCTTTTGTCATCCGTATCCCCTCTGCTACTCTTCTGTGGAAATCTGCAAATCTCACAGAGAGATTTCCATTGTCCACAGAACTGTAGAGCACCTGCAAAGAGAGAGAGAGAGAGAGAGAGAGAGAGAGAGAGAGAGATTAGATATAGTGCCTTGTAAAAACTGTAATTCAGATTTGCCAATTTTCTATTAACTCATTGCTAACATGTTTCTAACATGTTTTAAACCTTGTTGTTGTTTTTTAGCATGTTTTTAACATATTTCTAACATTTTACCAAGTTGCTAGCATGTTCCAACACATTACACGTATGTTGCTAACATTGAACACATTTCTAGTATGTTGCTAGCGTTTTTAACATGTTGCTAGCATGATTTAACATGTTGTTAGTATGTTTCTAGGATGAATTAGCACATTGCTAACATGTTTTATCATGTTGCTAACATGATTTATCACAATGTTATAATTTTTTTTTTATCAAGAATAAACACATTGCTAGCATGTTTTAGCACATTGCTGGCATAAATTTACAAGTTAACATGTTTACAAGTGTTTTGCTATCATGTTTTAACATTGTTAACATGATTTGGCACATAGCTAGCATAACTTAGCACATTGTTAACATGTTGCTAGTATGATTTATCATGGTGTTGGAATGTTTCTAACATGAATTAGCACTTGCTAGAATGTTTTAACATGCTGCCGACATGATTCAGCACATTGATAGCATGTTTCTAGCATTATTTAACACATTGCTAGAATGTTTTAACTTGTTTCTAGTATGTTTCTAGCATTAATCAGCACATTCCTAACATGTCTTCGCATGTTGCTAGCATGATTTAACACACTGCTAACACATTGCTAGCATTTTTTTTTTTACACATTGCTTGCATGTTTTTAAACATGTTGCCAACATGATTTGACACATTGGTAACATGTTTCTAGCATGCATTAGCACATTGCTAGTATGATTTACCATGGTGTTGGCATGCTTGTTGCTAAGCTTAGCTAGTGATAAAAGATAGTTAAATACTCTACAAGAGTTCATGTTTGAAAGTTTTATCAAGCCAACATAAAAATATAAGCCGCAGTGCCAAACCAGCCATTTGATAGACAGCACACTGAATGTTTCCAATCTTTTACGTGTTGTATTACCGTAGCTTCATTTGCTGTGCTGATAGGAATAATTAGTGTGTTCCGAAGGCGTCTCCATGGAAACCTGCTGCTGTTGTCCACTGTTTTCCTACATCACACAGAATGAGAATGAATCAAATGCAAGTAATGAACCAGTTCATCATGTAAAGCAGTGTGTGATGATGAACGGATGACGTACCTCTAATGTAACACTAGAGGGAGGCACTGGGGTGTACTGAGGGATGTACGTTCCCTGCATAGCTGTGTTAGGAATATACTGTAGACAACATAAATAAAATCAACAGTTAAAAACTTTCCATTGCATTTTAAAGTGCCCCTATTATGCTATTTTAAAGGTTCCTAATGTTGTTTTGGCGTCTCCTACAACAGGTTTACACGCATCCAAGGTCAAAAAACACTTTAATTTCCTCATAATATCCATTGCAGCATCAGCTCTTTTCTCTCAGTGTCTGAAACGGTTCATCAAGGATTCAGTCTCTCTAAACCCCGCCTCTCTGAGAGCTGCTCTGCTCTGATTGGTTAGATGGCCCAGTCTTTTGTGATTGGTCGATCGTGTTGGAAACTAAACACTCATTATCATATCTGAGTTTCAGCTCTGGATCTTCCTCAGCTCTTGATACTCAGTGATACGAACAGTGACGATAGTGTCAGTTTTACCGTTTCAATCTCATCAAAGTGGATTTGCTTTGTCAGCAGAAAACAGCGTCTTCTCCACACGAACAACACGAGCCAAACTCTTCCAGTCTCAGATACAACTACAGTGTTTGAGGGTCAAAGTAGACGTTGTTCACGGCAGCCGATGAAGAACATAGACTGGCATTATGCAAATCTGTTACAAACCTACGCAGATTCAGCAGGAAGTGAGACTGGAAATACCGACGACTCGTTTCAGTTCAGAATCACTTCTTTCATAAACCTTCCATTTATCTGCACTTTGACCTGTGAAACTTTGCAGATCTTTTACAGTCACAAACAGCTCTATAACACACTCCATGAAAGGGAATATCCCAAAAAGCTTAATGGGGCACTTTAATAGTAATTAGATTTGAAAACAAAAGGGGCTTTCGTTCCTAGGTAGTTCTGAAGGGTGGTTCCCTGAGAACTAAAGGTTCCCATAGGAACATTTTCCTGGTTGAATTCGTTTTTGTGACTTTTATTTTGACGGCGCTGAGAACGCAAGAACCTGAGCTCACAGCGCTCGCATTCTCCATGTTCATTAGTTTACGATCTGTTTAATAGTCCTGTCTGATGTATTAGATAGAACTGTTATACAGAAAGACAGTAATGAAAAGGTATTAGTGTATGCCATGTGGTTGATGCTCAATGTCACTAGCTGAGCAGAAATACATAATTATGTTTCTCTTAGTCCCCTCAAAATCGCTTTGGATTTTCTCCTCAGTGTAAATGTTAAGAGGCCCGTCTATCACTGTTTTCGTAGAGTAATTTTCTGGAGTAAATATACACTCACCTAAAGGATTATTAGGAACACCGGTTCAATTTCTCATTTATGCAATTATCTAATCAACCAATCACATGGCAGTTGCTTCAATGCATTTAGGGGTGTGGTCCTGGTCAAGAAAATCTCCTGAACTCCAAACTGAATGTCAGAATGGGAAAGAAAGGTGATTTAAGCAATTTTGAGCGTGGCATGGTTGTTGGTGCCAGACGGGCTAGTCTGAGTATTTCACAATCTGCTCAGTTACTGGGATTTTCACGCACAACCATTTCTAGGCTTTACAAACAATGGTGTGAAAAGGGAAAAACATCCAGTATGCGGCAGTCCTGTGGGCGAAAATGCCTTGTTGATGCTAGAGGTCAGAGGAGAATGGGCCGACTGATTCAAGCTGATAGAAGAGCAACTTTGACTGAAATAACCACTCGTTACAACCGAGGTATGCAGCAAAGCATTTGTGAAGCCACAACACGCACAACCTTGAGGCGGATGGGCTACAACAGCAGAAGACCCCACCGGGTACCACTCATCTCCACTACAAATAGGAAAAAGAGGCTACAATTGGCTAGAGCTCACCAAAATTGGACAGTTGAAGACTGGAAAAATGTTGCCTGGTCTGATGAGTCTCGATTTCTGTTGAGACATTCAGATGGTAGAGTCAGAATTTGGCGTGAACAGAATGAGAACATGGATCCATCATGCCTTGTTACCACTGTGCAGGCTGGTGGTGGTGGTGTAATGGTGTGGGGGATGTTTTCTTGGCACACTTTAGGCCCCTTAGTTCCAATTGGGCATCGTTTAAATGCCACGGCCTACCAGAGCATTGTTTCTGACCATGTCCATCCCTTTATGGCCACCATGTACCCATCCTCTGATGGCTACTTCCAGCAGGATAATGCACCATGTCACAAAGCTCGAATCATTTCAAATTGGTTTCTTGAACATGACAATGAGTTCACTGTACTAAAATGGCCCCCACAGTCACCAGATCTCAACCCAATAGAGGTCTTTGGGATGTGGTGGAACGGGAGCTTCGTGCCCTGGATGTGCATCCCACAAATCTCCATCAACTGCAAGATGCTATCCTATCAATATGGGCCAACATTTCTAAAGAATGCTTTCAGCACCTTGTTGAATCAATGCCACGTAGAATTAAGGCAGTTCTGAAGGCGAAAGGGGGTCAAACACAGTATTAGTATGGTGTTCCTAATAATCCTTTAGGTGAGTGTATAGTCTATAACACTAACGTCACTGGTAGTTCCTATAGTCCTGGGTTAGACCCGACTCTGAAGAAGGAGCTAAATTAGTTCCTCCAAAAGGCATTTCTAGAACTAAAATCGTTCCCTGTTCCTGTGGTGTGAACAAACACGCCAAAATCCGGGAACTTCCGCCAATAGTTAAAAAGTTCGGTAACACTTTACTTGACGTGTGCATAAGACTGACATTACACCTTCATAATCATGACATGAAACATGTCATGTCCTCATGACAGCCAATGTCAAAACCAACCACCTGACAGTTTAATGTAATGTTAACCCATAAAGCTAAGTGGTTTCTTAAGTTTGATAATTAATCTGGTATGTCATGTTTATGACCTATTTATGACAATTTATGTTGTCTTGGTAATGTCAAGTTGTCATAACAAAGACATCTCAAACAATGTCATATTTGCATTAAAAATGTCATAATTGAGCGAATAACACTTAATGACAGTTGTCATAAACATGCATAAACCCTCCTTCATATTCATGACGTGTCATGTCATGATTATGAAGGTGTCATGTCAGTCTTATGCACACCCCTTCAAGTAAAGTGTTACCAAAAGTTCTAGTTGCGAAAGCCCCTAAAGACAAACTCCTGTTGAGGATCTATGAAAGGTGAAAGAGCGAACCGTGCCGGCGCTGCCGAGAGACAGGTGACCCAGCTGCTGGGTCAGGGGTCCCATCATAGACGTGGGCTGAAGAGACATCGGGTGATCCATAGCTTGGGTCAGAACGGTCCCCTACGCACAGAGAGAGAGAGAGAGAGAGAGAGAGAGATGTTATAAACAGAGAAGATGCGTATAAAGCTACAGTACAGCATAAGTGACACTCACTGCGGGCTGCATGAGGTACGACTGATGATGCATCCAGGACGGGCTGTGCATCTGTGGATCCAGACACAAACAACATGGATATATCATTTCTCCGACTGAACCTGTCCCATGCAAACTCCCCTGTATCTCTCAACACTTCAGACTCACAGAATCACACAGCAGGCACTGGGAATAATGGGCCTGAATTCAAATGCACCATACCAGCCGATATTAATGAGCTATCCCACAGTGCATCTGGATCCATATGCTGCTCATTTAATGCCAGATGGTGCCATTCGTGACTGGAATGGGACAGGGGTTTGCATCTAAAAATAGCCTTTACATGAGCCTTTATGCACATACATAGGCTACAAAAGTTTGAAATAATTAAGAATTTTCATGTTTTTGAAAGAGTCTCTTCTGCTCACCAAGGCTGCATTTATTTGATCAAAAATACAGTATAAATAGTGAAATATGATTACAATGTAAAACAGCTGTTTTCTATGTGAATATATAGTAAAGTGTCATTTATTCCTGTGATCAAAGCATCATTACTCCAGTCTTCAGTGTCACATGATCCTTCAGAAATCACTCTAATATTTATTTATTTATTTATTTGGGACCCCATTAGCTTCCACAATGTGGTTGCTAGTCTTCCTGGGGCCCTAATATGATGATTTACTGCTCAGTAAAAAAAAAAAAAAAAAAAAAAAAAAAAAAAATTACTGCTCAATTATCATCAATTATTATTGGTGCTCAATTATAATTAATGGTTCTTCTTATTATTATTACCATTTTTTTAAGTTTTGCTGCTTAATTTTTTTAAACAACTTCAAAATTATAAATGTTTTTCAGGATTCTTTGATGAATATAAAGTTCAATAAACAGCATTTATTTGAAAAAGAAATCTTTTGTAACATTATGAAGGTCTTCACTGTCACTTTTGACAGTAAACACATGTTCCCTTTCAAGGGAACTTCGAGCTGCGTTTGAGACGCGGTGGGAACGCTCTGCGTGATTGCGTCATGAAGCACGTGTAAAATCAGTCCAATGGAAGCCCGATACGTCATGGGTGACGTCATAGACCAGGAAACTATAAAGCACCCTTGAAAACAGACCGCGACAGCTTCTGTAGTCTTCAGCAAGCGCTCTCTGTGATTCTGTCCTTGTCTATTTATTGTTGTTTGTCAAGCCCAATATATATATCACTATCTATCATTATGGCGAGCAAAGCAATATTATAGAAGTTGTGTTGTTCCCTGCCCTCGTTACATCACGGGTGGGGACACACATCAGCTTTTTGTTGCTGTTTGGGAGTGGAGTATGCAACAGTCATTTCTCGAGGGATCTGACTGTGCATTGCGAGAAGCTGTCCGTGAGGACGCTCCGCTCCCGCCGGGCGTTCTTCGAGGAGGACGGTTCGGTTCGCGTTCCCCGAGCGGGTCTCTCTGTTGCCGAGGCTCGGAGACGGCTCGTATTTCGGGGTTCGTAAACGGATCTGACAGCGGGGGTTGGGACGGGCTCCGCCCTTTCTCAGCTTTCACATGCCAGATCTAGTGTGCTGCGATTTCCAGTTCCGAGGAATTGGTATCGTTAGTGTTTTGTTTTAAAAGAAGGAGAACAAAACAAATACAAATCTTTATAAAAAGGCAGATGTTTGAGTTTTCAATGAATACATTTTCCAGCTCATAACTCTGTTGAATAAAGAGGAGCTTTTTTAAAGAAAAAAGGAGGTTTTATCTAGTGCTGTTGCTAGTTAAATATTTACTGGCCAGCTGAACATTATGAGATTGAAAATAAAGAAGAGTTTGTTAAAGATGAACTGTATCTTAAACAGAGAAAACTCTGTATCTCAGCCTCCTCGTCGGGGACTGTGGTTTTTCCCTATCTCCACACTGAGGTGTCGAGATCGTGGAATAAACCGGTTTGTAAAAAGTTGGGTATTAAGTATCATAGTATGACATTGCCTCGGGTTAAAGAGACGCTTACGAGCTTTCTCTCTCCCGAGTCGGCGTCATCGTTATTAACCCCGACGTTACCCACCAGCCATCTTAAATAATGAATACATTTTTTATTAGGCAGCGCTGGTGGGTAAAGTATGTAAGGACATGGATGAATGTGAGGGGCGACTCTCTGAGGAGGGTCGCAGCGCTGCCAGTTCGGTTGTTTCCTGCTGGTGGCCACAGAGTGATATATGTATGTATATATATATATATAAGTTTTTCTGATATAAAGATAAAGGAAAATAAAGATATAATTATGTCTGTTCTTCTGGACGCTCCGCTTTCAAGAAAACTGAGATATAAACCTTTCATCATTCTTCCTCACCAATCTAATGTTCCTGAGATATTAAGCTCCTCTCAGCACAAAGTGCAAAACAGAGCGTCGCCATTCGGGCTCCTCCGCAATTGAGGGGTACCTGGGTGGCGGTCGCAGTCTAGCCAGTTAGAGACATGCAAGATCTGAGGACTGTTTTATCTCTAAAATAGCTTTGACAAAGAAGAAGCCCTGACGCCGAGGCGATCAGGCTTCTAAGGGTGGTCCCCTCTGGGGTAGGGACGGTTTTGAGAAATCGTTTCTCCTCAGCGCCCTTTGGGGTGCGACTCTCTGAGGAGGGTCGCAGTACTGCCAGTTCGGTTTCCCTGCCGGTTCGCCGTTTCAGGGCACCAAGGTGTCAGTGTCCCCAAACGAGCCTTCAAATAAGAAAAAAAGAAGAGCAGTCAGTTCGGTTTCCCTGCCGGTTCGCCGTTTCAGGGCGCCGAAGTGCCTGCTTTTTTCAACGATCCTCCGAGGAGGGTCGTAGGAACTAAGCTAGTTAGAGGTAGGCAAGATCTGAAGACTGTCATCATCTCTAATAAAGCTTAGACAAGAAGTCCTGTCGCATGAAAACGAGGCTATCAGGCTTCTGAGGGCTCCTCCGGGGCAGGGACGGTTTTGAGAAATCGTTTCTCCTCGGCGACCTCTGGGGTGCGACTCTCTGAGGAGGGTCGCAGCGCTGCCAGTTCGGTTGTTCCCTGCCGGTTCGCCGTTCAGGGCACCGAGGTGTCAGCGTCCCCATACGATCCTCCGAGGAGGATCGTAGAGCGGTCAGTTCGGTTGTTCCCTGCCGGTTCGCCGCTTCAGGGCACCGTAGTGACTGTTCAACCAAGGGACGGTTTTGAGAAATCGTTTTTCCTCTGGGGTGCAACTCTCTGAGGAGGGTTGCAGCGCTGCCAGTTCGGTTGTTCCCTGCCGGTTCGCCGTTCAGGGCACCGAGGTGTCAGCATCCCCATACGACCCTCCGAGGAGGGTCGTAGAATGGTCAGTTCGGTTGTTCCCTGCCGGTTCGCCGCTTCAGGGCGCCGTAGTGACTGTTCAAATAAATCCAGAGGCCAGTCTTGAGAGACTGGTTCCCCTAGTAAATTTCTGGCAGCGTGGAAACTACTGCCACATATTTCTCAGTGGGTCCTGCACACTATAGAAAAGGGTTTCAGAATTCAGTTCGGTTCTCGTTCGCCCAGATTTCTAGGGGTCCTCCTTTCATTGGTGGACCCCGAGCAGGCTTTGGTTATGGAGCAGGAAGTACTATCACTTCTGCAAAAGGAGCTGTAGAAGGGGTTCCTCCTCCCAGCAGACAGCCATTACTTCATTGTTTCCGAAAGAGGATGAGGTGGTTCCCGAGGTTTGCTTTCGGGGGCGAAGCATACCATTATTGGGTTCTTCCATTCGGCCTAGGTTTATTACCCCACACCTTTACAGTATGCGTGGATGCAGCTCTGGCTCTTCTGAGACTCCAGGGCATTCGCGTATTATACTACATCAATGATTGGTTGTTCCTAGCTCAATCTGAGTTTATGGCAGTTCGGCATCGAGATGTCGTTCTGTCTCATTAAGGATGTTGGGGTTGCCTCTCAACGCAAAGAAGAGTGTGCTCTGAGGACCACTTTTCTAGGTGTAGCAATTCTACAGCAAACGTAATGGGGTATATCTAGGCCAGTCACTCACTGTGAAACAGTTTCAGACGGGTGGGTCTCATGGCAGTTGCGTCCAACGTTTTACTTTTGGCCTTCTGTTCATGAGACCCCTGCAGTGGTGGCTCAGGACCAAGGGGTTTTCTCCGAGGGGAAATACGTTTTCGCATGATCAAGGTCACGCGGCTATGCCTTCGTGCTTCGGTCATGTGGAAGAACCTTGGTTCCTCGCCCAGGCCCAGTGTTGGGGGCTTCTTGTCGACGCATATTGCTATCGACGGATGCTTCCCTCACAAGTGGGGGCGATCATGAGTGGTTGCTCGGCGAATGGCGGACAACACACTGATGGTCTCGTATATCAGAGCAGATATCCTGTTGAGGCAGGGGCTGAGGCCCAGGGGATTGGAGACTTCACCCCGAGGTGGTGGAGCTTCTTAGGGAGAACTTTGGTCTAACTAAAGTCAAGTCGACCTTTCACATCGTTTGTACAACGCATTGCTCTATATGGTTCCCCCTCACGCAGCCAGCTCTTCGCGGACTGGATGCGATGGTGCAGGTGTGGCCGAGGCTGCACCTGTACGCATTTCCCCCGATATCTATGCTCCTGGAGGTTCTGGAAAGGGTTCGCCGGGAAGGGGCCCGTCTGTTACTAGTAGCCCCTTTCTGGCCGACTCGAGTTTGGTTCTCGGACTTGGTGTCTCTTCTGAGCGGCTCTCCTATGGAGATTCCAATCAGGAGGGACCTGCTGTCCCAGGTAGAGGGCACGATATTTCACCCTCGACCGGAGTTGTGGAAACTGTGGGCCTGGCCTCTGAGGGGGCCAGGCTCAAAGAATCCGGTCTCTCAACTGAGGTCGTTGAGACCATTCTCCATTCCAGAGCCCCTTCCACGAGAAAACTGTATGCGCTGAAATGGAAATTATTCTCCACCTGGTGTGGTGAGCGTCAGTTAGATCCTGTTAACTGCCCTGTTGGTTCAGTTCTCGATTTTCTGCAAGACCGTTTCTCTGCTGGATTATCTCCTACCCCTCTGGGGGGTACTTCTATTGGGAGAGATCCTCTGATTACTCGTTTTCTCCGTGGTACATTGAGGTTGAGACCTGCACTGCACTCCAGAGCACCGGCTTGGGATTTAGCCATTGTACTTGAGGGTCTGGCTCTGGCTCCGTTCGAGCCCATTGAAGAGGTTTCAGAAAAATTCCTCACTTTGAAAGCTTTATTTCTCCTTGCTGTTTCATCTATCAAGAGAATTGGAGATTTACACGCCCTGTCGGTTGCTCCGTCATGTTTGGAATTTGCACCTGGTATGGTGAAAGCATTTCTATACCCTAGACCAGGTTATATTCCTAAGGTCCCATTCAATGTTGGGGGCCCAATAGTGCTGCAGGCCTTCTATCCTCCACCTTTTAATACCCCAGATCAGGAACAATTAAACCTGTTATGTCCAGTTCGGGCATTGGATGCCTACGTTCACAGAGCTGCCCTGTGGCGTAAGTCAGAGCAATTATTTGTATGTTTTGGGTCACTCAAAATAGGGTGCCCTGCATCTAAACAGGTTATGAGCAAGTGGATAGTCGAGGCTATTTCACTAGCTTATGAAGCGGCCGGTCAGCCTTCACCTATGGCTGTACGGGCCCATTCTACTAGGAGTATGGCGGCCTCTACGGCCTTAATTTCGGGTGTTTCCCTTCTTGACATTTGTAATGCGGCAGGTTGGTCCTCTCCACATACATTTGTCAGGTTTTATGACCTTGACCTCTCCACTCCTGGGGCGAGGTTGCTTGCTTCTAGTGTGCGCAAGGACTTCACACAGAACGGGCATTTGTCACTATGGCGTAGTGGGTATGGGGTTCCCACCGCGTCTCAAACGCAGCTCGAAGTTCCCTTGAAAGGGAACGTCTCAGGTTACGTATGTAACCCTGGTTCCCTGAGAGGGAACGAGACGCTGCGTTTGCCTGCCATACTTCCTGCATGCCCTGATCGACTTGCTTCAGACTTTTTCAGAAGCTGTCGCGGTCTGTTTTCAAGGGTGCTTTATAGTTTCCTGGTCTATGACGTCACCCATGACGTATCGGGCTTCCATTGGACTGATTTTACACGTGCTTCATGACGCAATCACGCAGAGCGTTCCCACCGCGTCTCAAACGCAGCGTCTCGTTCCCTCTCAGGGAACCAGGGTTACATACGTAACCTGAGACGTTTTAAAGGTAGTGTTCCACGGTTTCCATAATACATATTAAGCAGCAAAAATGGCACAAATGTTTCTTGAGCAACAAATCATCATATCAGAGTGATTTCTGAAGGATCATGTGACACTGAAGACTGGAGTAATGATGCTGAAAATACAGCTTTGATCACAGGAATAAATTACACTTTACTATATATTCACATAGAAAACAGCTGTTTTAAATTGTAATGATATTTCACACTATTTCAAAATTATTTTTTACTGTATTTCTGATCAAATAAATGCAGCTTTGGTGAGCAGAAGCGACTTCTTTTGAAAACATTATAAAAAATGTAAAAAAAAAACTTAGACAACAAACTTTTATAAATGTGACACAAAAAAAGGATGCAATGAATGATGATGATTAAAATTTTTGGGTCTGCTATCCCTATAATATTTAGCTGGAGATTTGTGCCGCCATTGATAAAAAAAAATAAAAAATAGCCAATCACCATCAATTATTTTACTGTATATGGCAGCGAATTTGCCAGAGGCTATACCTCCATTGGTATATCAACCAATCATCAGCGAGACGTAAATTACGTGAATTATTTTTTTATTGTCTTGCTGTATGTGTGTCGTTTTCTGTAATTTTTCTGTCTAAAAGAGACCAAAAAAGCAATTTTAAAGCAGTCAAATTAAATCCTTGGGAGGGGATTCGACCGCTCGAATTTTACATGCCTCTTTATTTTAAAACCCACCAGCCGCCCTTAAATGCTAGCAGACTGAGCTGTAGCATCATTCCTCTAAAGGGCCATTCAGTGCGCTTTAAACACACGTGTCAGACCTACAGGACCTCAGCGAACAGTATTGGCTTTTGCCTGTTCATCCATCAGGACTCAATAAGGTGTCAGAATTCCCACAAGCCCCTGCGGTCTGATATTCTCCTCAACGCTTGCTGAGTCACTGTGAGTTTCCATCTGGCTGCTGTCGGCTTTGGCACACGCTCAGACTGAGCTCAGTATCTCTACAAAATGAGAAAATCTAATCTGGATTGACATTCAGAAATGTTTGATCAGAAATGAAGGTCTGCTCAGACATGGAAGAGTAAGATCACTGAGTGAACGAGTAAGTTAACAGAAGATGTTGCTGTAGTAAAGCATTATCAGTAAATCAGTAAAAGTGTGTTAATGCGATTTGATTAATATTGCACAAAAAACTTTTTTCCTCTATAATATTTGTGTGAGTATGTGTACAGAGAACTGATGTTTAAGTATGTTTAAACAGCACCTCTTATGCCATTTTACAAAGTCTTGATGTGTTTTCAGGCTCTACTAGAACAGGGGCTCGTTCTTCGTACGTTGCTTAAAACATCCGAGATCAAATGAGACATCCAAGATGATATCATCGTGCTAATCATGATCCGGCTAATTAGGTTCTTCGAACACTCCTGTTGTTTATGATTAGTATAGCTGGATTGAGTTATCTGAGATAATTGCGCGTGCATGCGCTGGGTTAAAAGGGGATATGTATCGATAGTAGAAACATTGATCAGCAACGCTGCTATTGGCTGCTCACCGTGTCCAAAGAGCGCGCTCAGTTTTACTCTGCAGCAGAGCAAGAGTTATTGCTTGAAGGACATGCTGAATTTGAAAACTTAATTACAAGTTTTCACCTAAAATGTGCAAAAGCCAGGAGAGAGGGCTGGCAACAAGTAGCTAATTAAGTTTGTAGTGACCATTTAGATGTTTTTATCACTCATTACAGTATATATATTTTTATTTTAATCATTTCTAAATAATTAATAACTTTGTTCATTGTAATGTCAGTCACCACCCACTACTAGAACATGGGAACAAGTAAAAGTGAAGTACTAGAATATTCTACATAATGGCAATTTGTACTATAGGCTAGGCCTACTATAATCTCTTTTAAAAAGGCACTGTTAATAAATAGTTGGTTGTTTATAAAAGCAACCAAGAAAAAGGCTGAGAAAAAAAAAAGAAAAGAAAAACAAACAGGTGGTGGTCCTGCACCCCCACATTATACCCCGGCAGAAGAGCTGGCCCTTGGGTTAAATGTGAACCGACCCGTCCTGGGTTCAGCTCTTCCTCAGACACACAGCAGGGACCAGTAGCAGCAACTCCTTCATTACTGGTAAATGAACTTTAAATGATCTTACACTGTAAAATAATTTTTTGCTGCACTATAGGCCTATAATCCCAATGGCTGGTCCAGTCTTGAGTAGGCCTAGTGATGAATTGCTTACTTGTGAAAGTGTGCATGCGTGAAACTACATGTAGCCTAGTTAATGTAAAAAAAAAATCTGTTGCCATGAGTTATTGATCACATTTCCCCCAGTGTACTTCATTGTAATGAAATTGTGTTTTCCTCTTTTTTGCAGTTTTAAACACCAACACTTCTATCTGTTCCCAAGCAAGTGGCTGAAGCATGTGCAGTAAGTGGACTTTTCCAAACTTTACATCAAAAGGGAAGAAAGTACAACACTTTCTAATGCCCATCCCTCCCCCCAATGCACAGGACAGTGAAGAAACTCTCTCAGATGACTGTCTTTTGAAAAAAGTATCTTTAAATAACTTTACTTAATTTACACTTGAGTACCTATTATTTCTGAATGCAATATGTGTTGCAGGAGTCCACATCTACAGAAAGGCCTACAGAAGAGTCTGCACAAAGCAGTTATACAGAGGTGGGCAGTGTATAATTTTCCTTTTATTTTTTGTTGCATAAGGCTTGTGTTGACAGGTTTAACCCAAGCCCCCCTGACCCTAGAAAATAGAGTATTTTGGGGGGGACAACTTAAAGAAAAAAAACTGGCACTATAGAGTTAGAGATAGAGTTGCTTCAAAGGAACTTCAGAGTAAGTGCTAATATATTATTTCACACAGGGTACTATTGCTGACCTTGCATAGTATCTCTTATTGCAGGTAAAATATGACTTGATCACTGGCTTTTCTTTACAAAGAACAATTTAAATAAAAAATCAAAGAACTAAGCATATTTGTCTTGTCTTTTAATAAACATTTATTGAAATGTTTCATGTTTTTGCTGATGGTGGAAATGTTGTGTAATATGGCACATGTAATGTTACAGGCCCTGTGAAGTGCAACCCTCAGGCTTTTCAGACACTGAAATCTTCCCTTTAGTTGGCCAAAGTTCATTTCATTGTGTGACCTTGTCCTAGCTAGAGCTGCATTGTAACTGTGTATGTAATACAGTGAGCTTGATATTTATATGTTTCCTTACCATTTTCAAGTAATGTGCATAAATGTGAATCTCTGTGCTTCCACATTTGTGATATGGAACAGTCACACACCATCTAGATATTTTAGTCTGTCAACTGCCTTTTTTTAAATTTGATATAGGCCTAATATTACTAATCTGGAATATTAAGAATTGTAATAGTAACTTGGCTGCACATTTACATTGTGGTCCCCCTTTCTGTTCACAAAATCCCCCTCATAGAGGGCTTGATGGGTACATGTGTGCAGTCTATTGACCAATCACATTAAGTGAAGCCTGGGGGACATTTCTGTGTCATATTAATCGGCATGTTCATGATTGCATGATCTTCATTAAAATGTATAATATACCTGCGTTGGTAAAAAAAAAACCCTGCTATATCCTACAACCTTGGGTCTAAACTGGCTTGGAAATGCCACAAAAAACACCCTAAAAACTGCTTGAGCGCCAGGGTAAACTTTGTGAATGACAGCACTTATCAAGTTCTCCGCATCCCCATAGTTTAAAGGAAAGAGCCACTCGCAAATAATATCAGGACAATGCACACAGTTTGTGCTGTTATTAAAGGCCTACTCCGACGAGTCGAACATTTAATGTGCGTTTCCAAAAAATAATTGATGTAAACGACATCCTCACGAGTCATGAGAAAAATTATATCTCTCAAAAAGTACACTATCGCGCTGCGTTAAAAGACTTCTCGTATCACCTCCGCTTATAAAGCCGCGATCTAATCCTGTTTACATGAAATAAGCCTGCTCGCGAGCAGGTTCAAGCTTGCGCACCTGTTGCTATGACAGCAAGTCTAGGATGAGCTTCGAAGAACCAAACAATCCAAGATCATACCAAATCGCCAACAATCAAATCCAGCTAACTGAGTTAGCGACGTACGAAGAACAGGCCCCAGGTTTTCCCGCTTGAATGTTGATTATTTTCCTCATATTCTCCATTGTTGCAGCTCCTCTCTTCCCAGTCTGTCAGTAACGCTCTGTTTAGTTCCTGTCTCTATGAAGCCCCTCCTTCTGAAAAGCACACTGTGCTCTGATTGGTCGGCTGGAGCAGTGTGTTGTGATTGGTCGAGCGCTTCGTGTTTGGGAAATGTCACGCCCCTCTCCAAAAACGCCAGTTTCAACACACTACTAACTAACTCAACCAGGCCCCGCCCCTTTATTCTGCGTATGAATTATTTAAATGAGGAATATTGTGACGTGTTCGTTCCCAGAAGAAACTCAAGACGTTTCAGGGAGTTCAGAAACACTGACACTGATATAGAGAAGAACTCCCGCTGGAGGGACTTAAAGTCCCCTTGTGGTGAAAATCCAGCTTTTAATGTTGTTTATATGTCTATGGTGTTTCTAATGTGCTTTAAGACAAACCATGTGTAAGTTCATAAGTCGACAGCATTGCTGAGTATTTTCTCCTTAAAGGGATACTCCACCCAAAAATGAAAATTCTGTCATCATTTACTCACCCTCAAGTTGTTGCAAACCTGTATGAGTTTCTTTCTTCTGCTGAACACAAAGGAAGATATTTTGATGAACGATTGGAACCAAACAGTTGTTAGGCACCATTGACTTCTATAGTAGAAAAAAAAAAATACTATGGAAGTCAACGGTGCCAAAGTTCCAATCGTTCAGCAGAAGAAAGAAACTCATACAGGTTTGCAACAACTTGAGGGTGAGTAAATGATGACAGAATTTTCATTTTTGGGTGGAGTATCCCTTTAAAACTGCAGTGAAACAAAGACAGTCTCAAAAACACGGTTTGAAATCGCTGGTGTTTCTGACGTCACAAACTCGTAACCAATCAGATCAACGTGTGATCGTCAACCAGTGGATCTCTGAGCGGAGTGAGTGAGTGGAGGCGGGACTCATTTGCATATTCATAGAACTGCGTATACTAAATGAGGCAAGGGTGTAGAGTTACATTCAAGATATTTTAAGGCATGACGAATATTTTTTAAATGAAAAAAACATTTAAATATGTCATTCTGGTGATCAAAGATGAGTTTTATGGGATAAAATGATTGCCTACTGGGGGACTTTAAGAACTTTAAGAGCTTTTATATGCTCAAACAGCAACATTACACACTAAAGAGAAATGAACAAGGAAAAAAGCATAATCGGTCCTCTTTAATGATGCTCACCTGGTAGGACGGTAATTGTGATTGCATGTATGGAGACAGAGATGTCTGAGCGATCATTCTGTTTGGAGCGATGCTGTACGGAGAAGAATAAAACCTGAAAATAATCAGCAAAAACAATCAAGCTTAAACATCAGCACTTAAGTTAGATGTTCAGTTAAAAAGCAGTAATATTGTGATGATATATAGGCAAATAAACAAGCATTTTTAATATACAGAGTAAATGGTCGATGCATTAAAACAGGCTTTGAGTGTCTGTTCTCACCCGTTCTGTAAGGCTGTTGGGTCGTATGTGAGCGTCATTCCTCCCTGAACGTGGAAATGAATATGATTAACTTTACATCAAATGCACAGGGTCTGTATGAATACTCGTATATGTAAATATAAATACTAATACATATATAAATACTCGCTCGTACCGTATCACCGTCTCTATGCCAGGGTCGACCGTTCTGTAGGTACTTTGTCTGGTTCTGTCGCTTCTTTTGTCCTCCGTCAGCAAACTTGCATAACAACGGTTCTGAAGGTACTACAGTCGAAGCGACCAGAAACCAAAATATTAGTTTTAAATGTTCTTTAATTGGAATTTATATAAAATATATATTGTCTACCTGGCACTCCTGGTGGGGTTTTGATATATTTTCCATTAAAATGCTGAATGATGGCTTCACACTTCTCTGTAGATTCCATCCTGTTATACAAAGACATGGATAAACTAATAAATGGTGGGAAAAGTTGTGAAATTCACTTATCAGCTTTATTTTTATGTTCGAACATATGTATTTCACACATAAAAGATGGTAAAGGCAGGAATATCCCTGAATGAAATATTGTGGATGGATGGATTTAATGGATGGATGGATGGATTTAATGGATGGATGGATTTGATGGATGGATGGATGGATGGATTTGATGGATGGATGGATTTGATGGATGGATGGATTTAATGGATGGATGAATGGATGGATGGATTTAATGGATGGATTTGATGGATGGATGGATTTGATGGATGGATGGATGGATTTAATGGATGGATGGATGGATTTAATGGATGGATGGATGGATTTGATGGATGGATGGATTTAATGGATGGATTTAATGGATGGATGGATTTGATGGATGGATGGATGGATTTAATGGATGGATGGATGGATTTAATGGATGGATGGATGGATTTGATGGATGGATGGATTTAATGGATGGATGGATGGATTTAATGGATGGATTTGATGGATTTAATAGATGGATGGATGAATGGATTTAATGGATGGATAGATTTAATGGATGGATGGATTTGATGGATGGATGGATGGATTTAATGGATGGATGGATGGATTTAATGGATGGATGAATGGATTTAATGGATGGATGGATTTAATGGATGGATGGATGGATTTGATGGATGGATGGATGGATTTAATGGATGGATGGATGGATTTGATGGATGGATGGATTTAATGGATGGATGGATGGATTTAATGGATGGATTTGATGGATTTAATAGATGGATGGATGAATGGATTTAATGGATGGATGGATTTAATGGATGGATGGATTTAATGGATGGATTTGATGGATGGATGGATGGATTTAATGGATAGATGGATTTGATGGATGGATGGATTTGATGGATGGATTGATGGATTTAATGGATGGATGGATGGATTTGATGGATTTAATAGATGGATGGATGGATGGATTTAATGGATGGATGGATTTAATGGATGGATGTGATGGATGGATGGATGGATTTAATGGATGGATGGATTTAATGGATGGATGTGATGGATGGATGGATGGATTTAATGGATGGATGGATTTGATGGATTTAATGGATGGATGGATTTAATGGATGGATGGATGGATTTAATGGATGGATTTAATGGATGGATGGATGGATTTAATGGATGGATGGATTTGATGGATGGATGGATTTGATGGATGGATGGATTTAATGGATGGATGGATGGATTTGATGGATTTAATAGATGGATGGATTTGATGGATTTAATAGATGGATGGATTTGATGGATTTAATAGATGGATGGATGGATTTGATGGATTTAATAGATGAATGGATGGATGGATTTAATGGATGGATGGATTTGATGGATGGATGGATTTAATGGATGGATGGATTTAATGGATGGATGGATGGATGGATTTAATGGATGGATGGATGGATTTAATGGATGGATTTAATGGATGGATGGATGGATTTAATGGATGGATGGATTTGATGGATGGATGGATTTAATGGATGGATGGATGGATTTGATGGATGGATGGATGGATTTAATGGATGGATTTAATGGATGGATGAATGGATTTAATGGATGGATGGATGGATTTGATGGATTTAATAGATGGATGGATTTGATGGATTTAATAGATGGATGAATGGATTTAATGGATGGATGGATGGATTTGATGGATTTAATAGATGGATGGATTTGATAGATTTAATAGATGGATGGATGGATTTAATGGATGGATGAATGGATTTAATGGATGAGTGGATTTAATGGATGGATGGATTTAATGGATGGATTTGATGGATGGATTTAATGGATGGATGGATTTATGGATGGACGTATTTAATAGATGGATGGATGGATGGATGGATGGAGTGATGGATAAAGCACCTAGCGAAGCCGACTCCTCTGCTGGTTCCGTTAGCGTCCCGTAAGATGCGAGTGGAAATGACCTGACCGAAGGATTTGAGCATGGCCTCCAGCTCCTGCTCGTCCATGGACACGGGCAGGTTAGAGATGTACAGGTTAGTGGGATCCTGTTCCTGTTGCTGGAAAAAAATGCAGAAATTACATCTGACGGTACTAATCAGTAGTACAATTCATAGTTTTCACGTGACATCACACCTTTATAGGAACACCAACCATAGTAAAACACCAAATTCAATATACACCTTATTAATTATATGTACAGGCGAGTAGATGAACACAGAATTTAGACGCAAAGCTCAATTTCTCGATAAGTGTTTTCACTCGACAAGCGTCGGGTCAGAGGTCACTCGTCAAGCGTCGGGTCAGAGGTCACTCGTCAAGCGTCGGGCCAGAGGTCTCTCGTGGATGGATGGATTTAATGGATGGATTACATCTGACTTGTCATGCGTAGGGTCAGAGGTCACTCATCAAGCGTAGGGTCAGAGGTCACTCGTCAAGCGTAGGGTCAGAGGTCTCTCGTGGATGGATGGATTTAATGGATGGATTACATCTGACTCGTCATGCGTAGGATCAGAGGTCACTCGTCAAGCGTTGGGTCAGAGGTCACTCGTCAAGCGTCGGGCCAGAGGTCACTCGTCAAGCGTTGGGTCAGAGGTCACTCGTGGATGGATGGATTACATCTGACTCGTCATGCGTCAGGTCAGAGGTCACTCGTCATGCGTTAGGTCAGAGGTCACTCGTCATGTGTTGGGTCAGAGGTCACTCGTGGATGGATGGATTTAATGGATGGATTACATCTGACTCGTCATGCGTAGGGGCAGAGGTCACTCGTCATGCGTAGGGTCAGAGGTCACTCGTCATGCATTAGGTCAGAGGTCACTCGTCATGTGTTGGGTCAGAGGTCACTCGTGGATGGATGGATTTAATGGATGGATTACATCTGACTCGTCAAGTGTCGGGTCAGAGGTCACTCGTCATGCGTAGGGTCAGAGGTCACTCGGCAAGCATGGGGTCAGAGGTCACTCGTCAAGCATCGGGCCAGAGGTCTCTTGTGGATGGATGGATTTAATGGATGGATTACATCTGACTCGTCATGCGTAGGGTCAGAGGTCACTCGTCAAGCGTAGGGTCAGAGGTCACTCGTCAAGCGTCGGGTCAGAGGTCACTTGTCAAGGGTTGGGTCAGAGGTCACTCGTGGATGGATGGATTACATCTGACTCGTCATGCGTCGGGTCAGAGGTCACTCGTCAAGCGTCGGGTCAGACGTCACTCGTCAAGTATCGGGCCAGAGGTCTCTCGTGGATGGATGGATTTAATGGATGGATTACATCTGACTCGTCATGCCTAGGGTCAGAGGTCACTCGTCAAGCGTCGGGCCAGAGGTCACTTGTCAAGCGTTGGGTCAGAGGTCACTCGTGGATGGATGGATTACATCTGACTCGTCATGCATCGGTCAGAGGTCACTCGTCATGCGTCGGGTCAGAGGTCACTCGTCATGCGTTAGGTCAGAGGTCACTCGTCATGTGTTGGGTCTGAGGTCACTCGTGGATGGATGGATTTAATGGATGGATTACATCTGACTCGTCAAGTGTCGGGTCAGAGGTCACTCGTCATGCGTAGGGTCAGAGGTCACTCCTCATGTGTTGGGTCAGAGGTCACTCGTGGATGGATTACATCTGACTCGTCATGCGTAGGGACAGAGGTCACTCGTCAGGTGTCGGGTCAGAGGTCACTCGTCAAGCATCGGGTCAGAGGTCACTCTTCCACCGGAACTAGACTCGTCTAAGGCCGTTACCTGAAGCCAGTGATTATAGTTATAAAGTTTTAAATATGGATATTTTTCTTACAAAAACGCATTGCTTTGCTTCAGAAGGCCTTTATTATCCCCTGGAGTCATGTGGATCACTGTTATGATGGATGGATGCGCTTTTTTGGGCTTCAAAATCTAAGGCACCATTCACTCCCATTATAAAGATTGAAAGAGCCAGGATATTTTTTTAATATAACTCTGATCGTGTTTGGCTGAAAGAAGAAACTTATATACACCTAGGATGACTTGAGGGAGAGTAAATTATGGGATAATTTTGTTTTTGGTTGAACTAACCCTTTAAGTGGGACTTAAATTATAATAATTTTAAATGGTTTAAACCCTTATTATCATCAGCAGACGAGTCAAAATCGTTGTCCATCTAGGTACTTTGGTTAAATTATATTCATTTTAAAGCTTCAGTTTTTCCATTCAGTCATAGAATAATTTCTTAACTAGAATTTTCCCCTGCCCTCCCAGCCAAGATAACATTTTGTATGTTAGCTATCAGTGTTATACAGTGTTATCATCTGTGTTATCTTGACTCAAATGCATCAAATTCATTTGCATCTTCCCAAGACCTTCAATAATCTGTTTGAAATTTTCTCACACTTTTTTTGTCAGGCAAAGAGAGAACTTTACGGCACTGTGTTGAGAATGAATAAATGCCCAAAGTATACATCACTTTTTATGCGTACCCTAGGATTGTTCTAACTGCGTACATACACTCACCTAAAGGATTATTAGGAACACGTGTTCAATTTCTCATTAATGCAATTATCTAATCAACCAATCACATGGCAGTTGCTTCAATGCATTTAGGGGTGTGGTCCTGGTCAAGACAATCTCCTGAACTCCAAACTGAATGTCAGAATGGGAAAGAAAGGTGATTTAAGCAATTTTTACCGTGGCATGGTTGTTGGTGCCAGACGGGCTGGTCTGAGTATTTCACAATCTGCTCAGTTACTGGGATTTTCACGCACAACCATTTCTAGGGTTTACAAAGAATGGTGTGAAAAGGGAAAAACATCCAGTATGCGGCAGTCCTGTGGGCGAAAATGCCTTGTTGATGCTAGAGGTCAGAGGAGAATGGGCCGACTGATTCAAACTGATAGAAGAGCAACTTTGACTGAAATAACCACTCGTTACAACCGAGGTATGCAGCAAAGCATTTGTGAAGCCACAACACGCACAACCTTGAGGCGGATGGGCTACAACAGCAGAAGACCCCACCGGGTACCACTCATCTCCACTACAAATAGGAAAAAGAGGCTAGAATTTGCAAGAGCTCACCAAAATTGGACAGTTGAAGACTGGAAAAATGTTGCCTTGTCTGATGAGTCTCGATTTCTGTTGAGACATTCAGATGGTAGAGTCAGAATTTGGCGTAAACAGAATGAGAACATTGATCCATCATTGCTTGTTACCACTGTGCAGGCTGGTGGTGGTGGTGTAATGGTGTGGGGGATGTTTTCTTGGCACACTTTAGACGCCTTAGTGCCAATTGGGCATTGTTTAAATGCCACGGCCTACCTGAGCATTGTTTCTGACCATGTCCATCCCTTTATGGCCACCATGTACCCATCCTCTGATGGCTACTTCCAGCAGGATAATGCACCATGTCACAAAGCTCGAATCATTTCAAATTGGTTTCTTGAACATGACAATGAGTTCACTGTACTAAAATGGCCCCCACAGTCACCAGATCTCAACCCAATAGAGCATCTTTGGGATGTGGTGGAACGGGAGCTTCGTGCCCTGGATGTGCATCCCACAAATCTCCATCAACTGCAAGATGCTATCCTATCAATATGGGCCAACATTTCTAAAGAATGCTTTCAGCACCTTGTTGAATCAAGGCCACGTAGAATTAAGGCAGTTCTGAAGGCGAAAGGGGGTCAAACACGGTATTAGTATGGTGTTCCTAATAATCCTTTAGGTGAGTGTATATACACATGCATTCAATTATTTTTTTGCAAGTAATTTGTTCGTCCACAAGGTGGCAACAGTGCTTCTGGGCCGTTGATTCACAACTAGTCAAAGAAAAAACTGGAATAAACAGACCACAGAGAAACACATGCAAGCTACAACAATGGATGGCTATGGATGAGAGATTTGCAAGGAGATTCGAAAGTTCCCGCATTTGTACAACTCTAGCCTACAAGCCTATAAAGATTATAAAAGTGTGTATATGGATTGAGACGAAACATTCTGTCCACAGAGTACAAGGTGTCGTAACGTCCACGTAATGTCCACCTGTGTGCGCCTAGACGTCAAATTGAGTATAGTTTGAAAGGCCATTTACTTTACTTCAAAACAGCACACACACACACACACACACAACTGAGAGGCTGATGAAGTGGTCTGAAAATGCTACAGTAAAAGAGTGAAAAGAGAAACAGAAAAGCCTGACACCATCTTTGCTCTACCGGTCTCATCTTTCCCCGGAGAAAAAGATCTCCTTCCTGTTTCCATGACACACTTCCCAGACTCTCTCTGAGTCTAAACACATCAGAAGCTTTCTTTAAGACGGAAAATAAACCAAGATTTCCAACACTGATGACCATTTTTCATTCAAGCAACATTAAGCATGTTCATTGGCTATGCTAACACACTACTCTTCTAACTTCTGCATTGTGCAGTCTGTAAACGGTGACTGTACGCATACCGAGACGATGACATACTGCTACTACTGCCAAAAGATGCAGTGAACACACTGCACATAATACTATATCCCACAATGCAATGCCCTCAACTTGACCTCCTTCTTCCAGTGCGATAAATGAACCAGAAGTGATTATGTGCAAAGATCTTTTTCTCGATGCATTATTTAATCAGACTGTCGAAGTTAACCCTGTAAAGCCTGACATATACATACAAATAATAGCCAGAAACATATTTTTTTATGGAACCGTTAAGTGAAACTTTAGACACAATTTCTAAAAAGGCATGCATATGTGTTTCTTGTTGAGTATCATATTTGATGGCTTTTATGGCTATGATATACAGTAGTGAGAATATGAAGCTCAAACTCAAACACCTCAGTTTTATTCAGAGGCTCGAATTGAGCAAAAATAAGCAATTTGGTGCAGATGCTGATTAAAGATGAAATTCTGATTGTAATGTAGATCAATGAGACCTTCATAAAAGTATAACAGATTACTTATATAAAATGCATATAAACACTCCCAATAATTAAATAAATGCTTCGTTTTATGATCAAAGCTCTGTAGTTTTAAAACATATAATGCAATGCAATACAATGATTAAGAGAAAAAAACAAATAAACCTTCCTCAAAGCCTGATGATCATATTTGATACTCGCATTTGAACATGATTTTTATAATGATATATGGATAATCAAGTAAACTTAAGCTGCTTCAGTCTAGTAAGTGTTCATCTTGAAATATTACTAATTACATAAAATGATTCTTACCTTTACTTTATAAAACAAATCTGTAAAAATGTCACAGCAAAAAGACATGTGAACCACGAGCTGAAAGTGGACGTTTTTACAATTCCACCAGACTAGAGAGACAGACAGCTCATCTCTTCTCTGATGACGAGGGCGGAGCAACCTGTCACTCACATGAGATCAGCCAATCGCAAACCACAACCATCCAATCAATTCCCCACAGACAAAATCAAACCCCACCCACATTTGTTCTTGTTTGAGAAGCCGTTTCACTCGGATATACGACACAATAGAGAAGACAAGACGATAGCAAACTGTTTCATGCCGACTTTAATGACACTGTGAAGGCGTGTTTCAGGTGTATCAAGTATCATGACTGGAATGTTGTATTGACCAGTCAGCATTCACTTATGTTTTATAGTCGTTTTATATGTTTTATAGAGTTTTATAGTTAAAACAAAACAATTCAAATGAAGCAGAGAGAGGTGGATCAGTTTGTTTTTTCAATGTCAAGTTTAAAGGTTCACCATTGATGTATAGCTATAGCATTTATCAGTGTGCATGTATTAAGTGTGTGTTTCCGCATGACCCGCACACACTCCCTGTGTGTCGTGCAAAATGGAGCCTGGGAGATACCGAGGGATCAACTTCAGAAGATTACAACAGAGACATTCTCACACACACACTCAAAACAGCAAACAAATGCCACAGAACGTGCCAGAGAAAAGACTCAGAGAGCCAAGAGACATAAACATATCTTTATGTAGTCAAATGTGTGTCAATTAATCCTATCGCTATGAGTAAAGATAGTTTCACATCAGTGTGTGTGTGTGTGTGTGTGTGTGTGTGTGTGTATGCGTGTGTTTAAACCAGTCAAGCATTACCTAACCAATGTCAACAAAGGGACAGTTTATGATGCTGGTATGTTAATGTGTGTGTACGTACAGTCTGCTCTGTATGTACACTACTGGTCAAATGTTTGGAGTGGGTAATATTTTTTAATGTTTTTGAAAGAAGACAGATAGATTTATTTGATAAAAAATACTGCAAAAAAGGTACTATTGTGAAATATCATTACAATGTAAAACAGCTGTTTTCTATGTGAATATAAGTGTAATTTATTCCTGTGATCAAAGCATCATTACTCCAGTCTTCAGTGTCACATGATCCTTCAGAAATCACTCTAATATGATGATTTGATGCTCAAGAAACCTGTCTGATTATTATCAATGTTGGAAACAGTTGTGCTGATTAATATTTGAGTGTGATTGTGTTTTTTTCCACCTGGGATTCTTTGATGAATAGAAACTTCAAAAGAACAGCATTTATTTAAAATAGAAAGCTTTTGTAACATTAGAATTGTCGTTACTGTCACAATTTACTATAATAATTATAATAACTGGTAATAACTAGGTACTAACTCTAAACCTAACCTTAAACCATGTTAAATTCATATAGTTACCTCATACTATAACCTGAAAATTGTTAATTAATAGTAATTTTAATATTAGTTATAACTATTAAAGTTTTTTTATTTTTTTATTAATATATATATATTTTTTTTTATTCTAAAAATGTGCAAATGTTTCATTTTGGGTTAAGGTTTTGGTCAAAAAGAATGGACTAAAAATAGCAGAAGTAAACATGTATATGTGTATATTCACATTAATTTTATTTACTGATCTATAAGTATTATTATAATTACTATTATTATTATTAAAAAATACAGTGCTACCACTACTACCACTCCTACTTTTATTTTCATGAATGCTGTTTGTTGCCAAGTACTACCGCCACTATTTTTATCTTTGCTATAATTATTATTATTAGTATGAATACTGCCTCTACATTCTCTCTACTGTCTCTAATTCTATTACAATTACTATGATTATCTCAATATTGCTTCTATCTAAATCTCTAAAATATCCCATTACTTAAACTTACCAATGTACCTGCATACATCACTAGATCGATATATTTATATTTAGCTGTTTTTTTGTTTGTTTGTTTTTTTGTTTTGTTTTTTACTTTGTGTGTGCTCTATGTGCGTCTCTCATTCTTTTGTGTGTGTATATAATTCAATGATCTTTTATCTTGTATAAACTACAATGTTTTTGTTAACTTGCATTAATAAAAAAAAAATAAAAATATAGCTGCGAGCAGCGATTACGGGCCCAAGCCGGTGGCACCGCAACCCCGGTGCCTTTAGTTACCTAAAGGCACCGGAGTGGCGGTGCCGCCGGCTTTGGCCCTTCATCGCTGCTCGCAGCTATATTCATATATATATATATATATATATATATATATATATATATATATATATATATATATATATATATATATATATATATATAAACAAGCCGGTGGCACCGCCACCCCGGTGCCTTTATATATATATATATATATATATGTCTACATTGTTCAATCACGCCTCACACACACACACACACTTTTGCAGAGCCCACACCAATGCAAGCTCTATAGCACACATCTTCTCAAAGGTCAAAGCGGAGTTACGATATTGCCCGTCATGCACAGTAACCGTAAAGGCACCGGGGTGGCGGTGCCACCGGCTTGTTTATATATATATATATATCGTATTATTCTAACTTGTAAAAAACTATTAACTTTTGTTAATATTCAACCATTTCACAACTAACTTTTTTCCATAGATCAAACACAACATAATTATATGGTGGACTGAAACAAAAATTATTAATTAAATAAAATTATTGTTTTCCTCTGAAATAGCAAAAGCATCACACACTAGCTGTACCTGCTCTAAATAAAAAAGAGTAATTCAATAAAAATACAAAATCGAACTAAATAAAATAAATGATTACAAAAACAAAATCAAACCAAAGAAAATATATCTTCGAAAAAAAAAGCGAGTGTCATGAGGAAAGGCGCCTCAGGAATCGTCAGGATTAACTCCATGTGTAAGGAATTTTGATTGATTTTATTTGTCACTTGAAAATTATTGTTAAATGTGTGCCTGCATAACTTTAATAAGATTTATTTTCTTTGATTTGATTTTGTTTTATATAATTTATTTATTTCGATTTTGTATTTTTATTTAAATACTATTATTTATTTAGAGCAGGTACAGCTAAGTGTGCGATGCTTTTGCTATTTCAGAGGGAAAAAAACACATTTTATTTCAAAAAGGCTTTTCAATTAAATAAAATGTTCAAGCTTTGTTTTCGTTTTATTATTTTGTTTGTTTTAAGCTTTGTTTAATTTATATTGTTAATCATCTGACACAAAACAAATGCATAAAGTATCATTTTAACTTTTAAAAAACTATTAACATTTGTTAATAGTACATTGCCTGTCTTTTGTTAATAGGACAAAACATAGTTATTATATTTTATAATATTTTATAAATATATAAAATAAACATTTGTAATGAAATCGTTCAAAAAAATGATATTAGCATTGTTTTAAACTTTGAAACAGAAGTAGCGCAATGCCTGGCCACTCCCGCGCCGCCTCCTTTTCACAATCCGAGGGAACCATCTCCGGAATATTAACCTCACTCCTAGAAGTCCAATTCTCATTATTCATGCCTCTTACCTGGGATTGATTGCACACACACACACACACACACACACACACACACGCACGCACGCACTCACACGCACACACACACACACACACACACACACGTGTCAAGTCACTTAAATTTTAGATGCAATATTGACTGTTCTTCTGTTTCAGCAGCGAAAATAGTTAAACAAAGATCACAGCAGAACCATTGCATCTCACAGCAACGTGTTTTCTCATTACTGAATGATTCAGCATTTTGAACAAATTGGTTGACTCAAAGATTCAATGACCAATCCATAAACATCTGTCTCATTCATGAATGACTCAGTCGTTCAAACGAATCGTTTGAACGAATGAATCAATGACCCGCTCATTAAGACGGTCGCCTGGCGACACCTAGTGACGGTTTAGTGTTATTTGATTATACACTCAAAATATTCCACAACAAATCCTTTAAATTTAATGATATTCAGAACAGAACACAAATAAAAAAATAACTATAATAAAGCCAAAACGAAATAATTTAAAACAAAAGTAAAAGTAAGTGGTGTTAGGCTCACGTAAATCTCTCTTTAGAATCTAAATGTTGCAACATTTGCGATGTATTTGGATGCTAAACTATTCTTTATTACAGGCTTTGTACTTCACTCACGTTCCAATATCGACGGAAAAAATCATCCTCTTCACTTGTGCAAAAATGTGCTTGGAAAAATCACAGTGGAGCGGTGCTTACTGTGAATGATACAAATTGTACTACTGACTATTTCAACATAGCAGTGTAATTTGTATATGTTAGGTTGAATGTTTTATTATTGTGTGTGTGTGTGTGTGTGTGTTTGTGTGTGTGTGTGTGTGTGTGTGTGTGTGTGTGTGTGTGTGTGTGTGTGTGTGTGTGTGTGTCAGTGTGTGTGTGGGGGTCTGGGTGGCTCAGCGCGATTGAACAGTGAAACATACTCCGTCATTTTCTTCATACAGGACATCATTCAAACGTCAAAGTGTTTACTTATATTTGTGTACACTCGCAATTAAACACAACATTGTGTTTTTGTTAAATAAATTAAAGTAATACGTCCCCCGAAATGGCGCTAATTTTAAAATGAAACTAAAATGCTCACGGCTGCACGGGCATTCATAACTCTGCGCGCCCACGGTGAGGGACGAGCAGAACAGAGCGAACGTTGTTTAGTTCATTCCTACTTCCATAGGAATTAATTGAAAAAGCTCACTCTACTCTGCACCATTATTAATGAATTGTGCAGACGTCCTTATTTTACTTTCGCTTTTTACCTGATTTTGAACACAAGAGGGCAGTATAACACTATGTATGATTTGGAAAAAAAATTTTTTTGACTAAACAACCATTCTGGCTGTTTTTAAACTTAAACATTATTCTCTAATTGCTCTCACCATGCCCGTTTCTGAAACTCTGCACATGTCTACTGTCTAATAAATGTGATGTGTCTGTCGGGTTTCATGCAATTTCAAGTATGTTAAGAGTCTCAAAAGCATCAACAAAGAATAATAAAGTTTGATGCGTTGCCACGGCAACAGTATCTAAGATATCAATAATCCTTTCTCAGGTCTACATCTGCCGTGTGTCTACATTATACACATAAAGTTTGAAGCAAATTGGGTAAAAATAAGAGGGTGATTTCAAAGCCTTTAGGAAGTGACACACTTCCTGCTGCCAGTTGGTGGCGCTATAACTTTGACTCACAATAGTCACATCCATGTGATCGGACTCTTACAGCGAACACACTGCTGAAGTTTCATCAAGATCAGTTAATGTATGCAGAAGTTATAACACACTTCCTGTTTCCTTTATTCGCCATAAATTCGTTTCCTCGCCACAGCCAAACCGTTCGAGATATCAAAAATCCCCTGGCAACTTTTCATCCTCAATGTCTTGACTTCATGCTGACCGAGTTTCGTGGCGATTGGTTGAATTCTCTAGGAGGAGTATATCGAATTCCAGGGGCATACGCTTCCAAACAAACCATAATAGCCGACTTCCTGTTGGGCTGGGGTAAAAAGTAAAAGTACAAAGGATATATGAATCGATGAGATCTATATGTGTACCGAGTTTCATATTATTACATTCAAGCGTGTTTGATTTATGGACCAAGTTTTCGGACCCCGTTCCAGGGGGCACTGTCGAGCCCCCCTGCCACGCCCGGGTACCAGCTTCAGCCCGGCCCTGATGGCCACGGGTTCTGACCCGTGTGCAAAGTTTCAAGAGTTTTTGAGCACGTTAAGGGCCCCCAAAGTGCGCTGAGAGTCTCAAAAGTATCCAAAAAGAATATTAAAGTTTGATGCGTTGTCACGGCAACAGCATCTAAGATATCAACAATCCTTTCACAGGTCTAAATCTGGCGTGTGTCTACATTATACACATCAAGTTTGAAGCAAATCGGGTAAAGCCTGTTTGATTTATGGACCAAGTTTTCGGACCCCATTCCAGGGGGCGCTGTCGAGCCCCCCTGCCACGCCCGGGTACCAGCTTCAGCCCGGCCCTGATGGCCGCGGTTTCTGACCCGTGTGCAAAGTTTCAAGAGTTTTTGAGCACGTTAAGGGCCCCAAAAGTGCGCTAAGAATCTCAAAAGTATCCAAAAAGAATATTAAAGTTTGATGCGTTGTCACGGCAACAGCATCTAAGATATCAACAATCCTTTCACAGGTCTACATCTGGCTTGTGTCTACATTATACACATCAAGTTTGAAGCAAATAGGGTAAAGCGTGTTGGATATATGGACCAAATTGTCTGACCCGTTCAAGGGGGCGCTGTCGAGCCCCCCTGCCACGCCCGGGTACCAGCTTCAGCCTGGCCCTGATGGCCGCGGGTTTTGTCCCGTGTGCAAAGTTTCAAGAGTTTTCGAGCACGTTAAGAACCCCAAAAGTGCCCGAAAGCATAAAAAAGCATGAAAAAGCTTAAAAAAAGGAATATTAATGTTTGATGCATTGCCATGGCAACAGTATCTAAGATATCAATAATCCTTTCACAGGTCTACATCTGGCGTGTGTCTACATTATGCACATGAAGTTTGAAGCAAATCGGGTAAAAATAAGAGGGTGATTTAAAAGCATTTTGAAAGTGACACACTTCCTGCTTCCAGTTGGTGGCGCTATAACTTTGACTCACAATAGTCACATCCATGTGATCGGGCTCTTACAACGAACACACTGCTGAAGTTTCATCAAGATTAGTTAATGTATGCAGTAGTTATAACACACTTCCTGTTTCACGTTTCTCGCCATAATTTCGTTTACTCGCCACGGCCAAACCGTTCGAGATATCAAAAATCCCCTGACAATTTTTCATCCTCAGTGTCTTGACTTCATGCTGACCGAGTTTCGTGCCGTGTGTTTGAATTCTCTAGGAGGAGTATTTCACATTCCATTGCATGTGTTTTCCAAACAACCCTTAATAGCCGACTTCCTGTTGGGCTGGGGTAAAAAGTAAGAGCATGAAGTATATATGAACCGATGAGATCTATATGTGTACTGAGTTTCATATTATTACATGCAAGCGTGTTTGATTTATGGACCAAGTGTTCAAACCCCGTTCCAGGGGGCGCTGTCGAGCCCCCCTGCCACGCCCGGGTACCAGCTTCAGCCCGGCCCTGATGGCCGCGGGTTCTGACCCGTGTGCAAAGTTTCAAGAGTTTTCGAGCACGTTAAGGCCCCCAAAAGTGCCCAAAAGGTAGTAAAATAATAATAATAATAATAAATATAGCTGCGAGCAGCGATTACGGGCCCAAGCCGGTGGCACCGCAACCCCGGTGCCTTTAGTTACCTAAAGGCACCGGAGTGGCGGTGCCGCCGGCTTTGGCCCTTCATCGCTGCTCGCAGCTATATTCATATATATATATATATATATATATATATATATATATAAACAAGCCGGTGGCACCGCCACCCCGGTGCCTTTATATATATATATATATATATATGTCTACATTGTTCAATCACGCCTCACACACACACACACACTTTTGCAGAGCCCACACCAATGCAAGCTCTATAGCACACATCTTCTCAAAGGTCAAAGCGGAGTTACGATATTGCCCGTCATGCACAGTAACCGTAAAGGCACCGGGGTGGCGGTGCCACGGGCTTGTTTATATATATATATATATCGTATTATTCTAACTTGTAAAAAACTATTAACTTTTGTTAATATTCAACCATTTCACAACTAACTTTTTTCCATAGATCAAACACAACATAATTATATGGTGGACTGAAACAAAAATTATTAATTAAATAAAATTATTGTTTTCCTCTGAAATAGCAAAAGCATCACACACTAGCTGTACCTGCTCTAAATAAAAAAGAGTAATTCAATAAAAATACAAAATCGAACTAAATAAAATAAATTATTACAAAAACAAAATCAAACCAAAGAAAATATATCTTCGAAAAAAAAAGCGAGTGTCATGAGGAAAGGCGCCTCAGGAATCGTCAGGATTAACTCCATGTGTAAGGAATTTTGATTGATTTTATTTGTCACTTGAAAATTATTGTTAAATGTGTGCCTGCATAACTTTAATAAGATTTATTTTCTTTGATTTGATTTTGTTTTATATAATTTATTTATTTCGATTTTGTATTTTTATTTAAATACTATTATTTATTTAGAGCAGGTACAGCTAAGTGTGCGATGCTTTTGCTATTTCAGAGGGAAAAAAACACATTTTATTTCAAAAAGGCTTTTCAATTAAATAAAATGTTCAAGCTTTGTTTTCGTTTTATTATTTTGTTTGTTTTAAGCTTTGTTTAATTTATATTGTTAATCATCTGACACAAAACAAATGCATAAAGTATCATTTTAACTTTTAAAAAACTATTAACATTTGTTAATAGTACATTGCCTGTCTTTTGTTAATAGGACAAAACATAGTTATTATATTTTATAATATTTTATAAATATATAAAATAAACATTTGTAATGAAATCGTTCAAAAAAATGATATTAGCATTGTTTTAAACTTTGAAACAGAAGTAGCGCAATGCCTGGCCACTCCCGCGCCGCCTCCTTTTCACAATCCGAGGGAACCATCTCCGGAATATTAACCTCACTCCTAGAAGTCCAATTCTCATTATTCATGCCTCTTACCTGGGATTGATTGCACACACACACACACACACACACACACACACGCACGCACGCACTCACACGCACACACACACACACACACACACACACGTGTCAAGTCACTTACATTTTAGATGCAATATTGACTGTTCTTCTGTTTCAGCAGCGAAAATAGTTAAACAAAGATCACAGCAGAACCATTGCATCTCACAGCAACGTGTTTTCTCATTACTGAATGATTCAGCATTTTGAACAAATTGGTTGACTCAAAGATTCAATGACCAATCCATAAACATCTGTCTCATTCATGAATGACTCAGTCGTTCAAACGAATCGTTTGAACGAATGAATCAATGACCCGCTCATTAAGACGGTCGCCTGGCGACACCTAGTGACGGTTTAGTGTTATTTGATTATACACTCAAAATATTCCACAACAAATCCTTTAAATTTAATGATATTCAGAACAGAACACAAATAAAAAAATAACTATAATAAAGCCAAAACGAAATAATTTAAAACAAAAGTAAAAGTAAGTGGTGTTAGGCTCACGTAAATCTCTCTTTAGAATCTAAATGTTGCAACATTTGCGATGTATTTGGATGCTAAACTATTCTTTATTACAGGCTTTGTACTTCACTCACGTTCCAATATCGACGGAAAAAATCATCCTCTTCACTTGTGCAAAAATGTGCTTGGAAAAATCACAGTGGAGCGGTGCTTACTGTGAATGATACAAATTGTACTACTGACTATTTCAACATAGCAGTGTAATTTGTATATGTTAGGTTGAATGTTTTATTATTGTGTGTGTGTGTGTGTGTGTGTTTGTGTGTGTGTGTGTGTGTGTGTGTGTGTGTGTGTGTGTGTGTGTGTGTGTGTGTGTGTGTGTGTCAGTGTGTGTGTGGGGGTCTGGGTGGCTCAGCGCGATTGAACAGTGAAACATACTCCGTCATTTTCTTCATACAGGACATCATTCAAACGTCAAAGTGTTTACTTATATTTGTGTACACTCGCAATTAAACACAACATTGTGTTTTTGTTAAATAAATTAAAGTAATACGTCCCCCGAAATGGCGCTAATTTTAAAATGAAACTAAAATGCTCACGGCTGCACGGGCATTCATAACTCTGCGCGCCCACGGTGAGGGACGAGCAGAACAGAGCGAACGTTGTTTAGTTCATTCCTACTTCCATAGGAATTAATTGAAAAAGCTCACTCTACTCTGCACCATTATTAATGAATTGTGCAGACGTCCTTATTTTACTTTCGCTTTTTACCTGATTTTGAACACAAGAGGGCAGTATAACACTATGTATGATTTGGAAAAAAAAATTTTTTGACTAAACAACCATTCTGGCTGTTTTTAAACTTAAACATTATTCTCTAATTGCTCTCACCATGCCCGTTTCTGAAACTCTGCACATGTCTACTGTCTAATAAATGTGATGTGTCTGTCGGGTTTCATGCAATTTCAAGTATGTTAAGAGTCTCAAAAGCATCAACAAAGAATAATAAAGTTTGATGCGTTGCCACGGCAACAGTATCTAAGATATCAATAATCCTTTCTCAGGTCTACATCTGCCGTGTGTCTACATTATACACATAAAGTTTGAAGCAAATTGGGTAAAAATAAGAGGGTGATTTCAAAGCCTTTAGGAAGTGACACACTTCCTGCTGCCAGTTGGTGGCGCTATAACTTTGACTCACAATAGTCACATCCATGTGATCGGACTCTTACAGCGAACACACTGCTGAAGATTCATCAAGATCAGTTAATGTATGCAGAAGTTATAACACACTTCCTGTTTCCTTTATTCGCCATAAATTCGTTTCCTCGCCACAGCCAAACCGTTCGAGATATCAAAAATCCCCTGGCAACTTTTCATCCTCAATGTCTTGACTTCATGCTGACCGAGTTTCGTGGCGATTGGTTGAATTCTCTAGGAGGAGTATATCGAATTCCAGGGGCATACGCTTCCAAACAAACCATAATAGCCGACTTCCTGTTGGGCTGGGGTAAAAAGTAAAAGTACAAAGGATATATGAATCGATGAGATCTATATGTGTACCGAGTTTCATATTATTACATTCAAGCGTGTTTGATTTATGGACCAAGTTTTCGGACCCCGTTCCAGGGGGCACTGTCGAGCCCCCCTGCCACGCCCGGGTACCAGCTTCAGCCCGGCCCTGATGGCCACGGGTTCTGACCCGTGTGCAAAGTTTCAAGAGTTTTTGAGCACGTTAAGGGCCCCCAAAGTGCGCTGAGAGTCTCAAAAGTATCCAAAAAGAATATTAAAGTTTGATGCGTTGTCACGGCAACAGCATCTAAGATATCAACAATCCTTTCACAGGTCTAAATCTGGCGTGTGTCTACATTATACACATCAAGTTTGAAGCAAATCGGGTAAAGCCTGTTTGATTTATGGACCAAGTTTTCGGACCCCATTCCAGGGGGCGCTGTCGAGCCCCCCTGCCACGCCCGGGTACCAGCTTCAGCCCGGCCCTGATGGCCGCGGTTTCTGACCCGTGTGCAAAGTTTCAAGAGTTTTTGAGCACGTTAAGGGCCCCAAAAGTGCGCTAAGAATCTCAAAAGTATCCAAAAAGAATATTAAAGTTTGATGCGTTGTCACGGCAACAGCATCTAAGATATCAACAATCCTTTCACAGGTCTACATCTGGCTTGTGTCTACATTATACACATCAAGTTTGAAGCAAATAGGGTAAAGCGTGTTGGATATATGGACCAAATTGTCTGACCCGTTCAAGGGGGCGCTGTCGAGCCCCCCTGCCACGCCCGGGTACCAGCTTCAGCCTGGCCCTGATGGCCGCGGGTTTTGTCCCGTGTGCAAAGTTTCAAGAGTTTTTGAGCACGTTAAGAACCCCAAAAGTGCCCGAAAGCATAAAAAAGCATGAAAAAGCTTAAAAAAAGGAATATTAATGTTTGATGCATTGCCATGGCAACAGTATCTAAGATATCAATAATCCTTTCACAGGTCTACATCTGGCGTGTGTCTACATTATGCACATGAAGTTTGAAGCAAATCGGGTAAAAATAAGAGGGTGATTTAAAAGCATTTTGAAAGTGACACACTTCCTGCTTCCAGTTGGTGGCGCTATAACTTTGACTCACAATAGTCACATCCATGTGATCGGGCTCTTACAACGAACACACTGCTGAAGTTTCATCGAGATTAGTTAATGTATGCAGTAGTTATAACACACTTCCTGTTTCACGTTTCTCGCCATAATTTCGTTTACTCGCCACGGCCAAACCGTTCGAGATATCAAAAATCCCCTGGCAATTTTTCATCCTCAGTGTCTTGACTTCATGCTGACCGAGTTTCGTGCCGTGTGTTTGAATTCTCTAGGAGGAGTATTTCACATTCCATTGCATGTGTTTTCCAAACAACCCTTAATAGCCGACTTCCTGTTGGGCTGGGGTAAAAAGTAAGAGCATGAAGTATATATGAACCGATGAGATCTATATGTGTACTGAGTTTCATATTATTACATGCAAGCGTGTTTGATTTATGGACCAAGTGTTCAAACCCCGTTCCAGGGGGCGCTGTCGAGCCCCCCTGCCACGCCCGGGTACCAGCTTCAGCCCGGCCCTGATGGCCGCGGGTTCTGAGATGTGTGCAAAGTTTCAAGAGTTTTCGAGCACGTTAAGGCCCCCAAAAGTGCCCAAAAGGTAGTAAAATAATAATAATAATAATAAATATAGCTGCGAGCAGCGATTACGGGCCCAAGCCGGTGGCACCGCAACCCCGGTGCCTTTAGTTACCTAAAGGCACCGGAGTGGCGGTGCCGCCGGCTTTGGCCCTTCATCGCTGCTCGCAGCTATATTCATATATATATATATATATATATATATATATATATATATATAAACAAGCCGGTGGCACCGCCACCCCGGTGCCTTTATATATATATATATATATATGTCTACATTGTTCAATCACGCCTCACACACACACACACACTTTTGCAGAGCCCACACCAATGCAAGCTCTATAGCACACATCTTCTCAAAGGTCAAAGCGGAGTTACGATATTGCCCGTCATGCACAGTAACCGTAAAGGCACCGGGGTGGCGGTGCCACCGGCTTGTTTATATATATATATATATCGTATTATTCTAACTTGTAAAAAACTATTAACTTTTGTTAATATTCAACCATTTCACAACTAACTTTTTTCCATAGATCAAACACAACATAATTATATGGTGGACTGAAACAAAAATTATTAATTAAATAAAATTATTGTTTTCCTCTGAAATAGCAAAAGCATCACACACTAGCTGTACCTGCTCTAAATAAAAAAGAGTAATTCAATAAAAATACAAAATCGAACTAAATAAAGTAAATTATTACAAAAACAAAATCAAACCAAAGAAAATATATCTTCGAAAAAAAAAGCGAGTGTCATGAGGAAAGGCGCCTCAGGAATCGTCAGGATTAACTCCATGTGTAAGGAATTTTGATTGATTTTATTTGTCACTTGAAAATTATTGTTAAATGTGTGCCTGCATAACTTTAATAAGATTTATTTTCTTTGATTTGATTTTGTTTTATATAATTTATTTATTTCGATTTTGTATTTTTATTTAAATACTATTATTTATTTAGAGCAGGTACAGCTAAGTGTGCGATGCTTTTGCTATTTCAGAGGGAAAAAAACACATTTTATTTCAAAAAGGCTTTTCAATTAAATAAAATGTTCAAGCTTTGTTTTCGTTTTATTATTTTGTTTGTTTTAAGCTTTGTTTAATTTATATTGTTAATCATCTGACACAAAACAAATGCATAAAGTATCATTTTAACTTTTAAAAAACTATTAACATTTGTTAATAGTACATTGCCTGTCTTTTGTTAATAGGACAAAACATAGTTATTATATTTTATAATATTTTATAAATATATAAAATAAACATTTGTAATGAAATCGTTCAAAAAAATGATATTAGCATTGTTTTAAACTTTGAAACAGAAGTAGCGCAATGCCTGGCCACTCCCGCGCCGCCTCCTTTTCACAATCCGAGGGAACCATCTCCGGAATATTAACCTCACTCCTAGAAGTCCAATTCTCATTATTCATGCCTCTTACCTGGGATTGATTGCACACACACACACACACACACACACACACACACGCACGCACGCACTCACACGCACACACACACACACACACACACACACACGTGTCAAGTCACTTACATTTTAGATGCAATATTGACTGTTCTTCTGTTTCAGCAGCGAAAATAGTTAAACAAAGATCACAGCAGAACCATTGCATCTCACAGCAACGTGTTTTCTCATTACTGAATGATTCAGCATTTTGAACAAATTGGTTGACTCAAAGATTCAATGACCAATCCATAAACATCTGTCTCATTCATGAATGACTCAGTCGTTCAAACGAATCGTTTGAACGAATGAATCAATGACCCGCTCATTAAGACGGTCGCCTGGCGACACCTAGTGACGGTTTAGTGTTATTTGATTATACACTCAAAATATTCCACAACAAATCCTTTAAATTTAATGATATTCAGAACAGAACACAAATAAAAAAATAACTATAATAAAGCCAAAACGAAATAATTTAAAACAAAAGTAAAAGTAAGTGGTGTTAGGCTCACGTAAATCTCTCTTTAGAATCTAAATGTTGCAACATTTGCGATGTATTTGGATGCTAAACTATTCTTTATTACAGGCTTTGTACTTCACTCACGTTCCAATATCGACGGAAAAAATCATCCTCTTCACTTGTGCAAAAATGTGCTTGGAAAAATCACAGTGGAGCGGTGCTTACTGTGAATGATACAAATTGTACTACTGACTATTTCAACATAGCAGTGTAATTTGTATATGTTAGGTTGAATGTTTTATTATTGTGTGTGTGTGTGTGTGTGTGTTTGTGTGTGTGTGTGTGTGTGTGTGTGTGTGTGTGTGTGTGTGTGTGTGTGTGTGTGTGTCAGTGTGTGTGTGGGGGTCTGGGTGGCTCAGCGCGATTGAACAGTGAAACATACTCCGTCATTTTCTTCATACAGGACATCATTCAAACGTCAAAGTGTTTACTTATATTTGTGTACACTCGCAATTAAACACAACATTGTGTTTTTGTTAAATAAATTAAAGTAATACGTCCCCCGAAATGGCGCTAATTTTAAAATGAAACTAAAATGCTCACGGCTGCACGGGCATTCATAACTCTGCGCGCCCACGGTGAGGGACGAGCAGAACAGAGCGAACGTTGTTTAGTTCATTCCTACTTCCATAGGAATTAATTGAAAAAGCTCACTCTACTCTGCACCATTATTAATGAATTGTGCAGACGTCCTTATTTTACTTTCGCTTTTTACCTGATTTTGAACACAAGAGGGCAGTATAACACTATGTATGATTTGGAAAAAAATTTTTTTTGACTAAACAACCATTCTGGCTGTTTTTAAACTTAAACATTATTCTCTAATTGCTCTCACCATGCCCGTTTCTGAAACTCTGCACATGTCTACTGTCTAATAAATGTGATGTGTCTGTCGGGTTTCATGCAATTTCAAGTATGTTAAGAGTCTCAAAAGCATCAACAAAGAATAATAAAGTTTGATGCGTTGCCACGGCAACAGTATCTAAGATATCAATAATCCTTTCTCAGGTCTACATCTGCCGTGTGTCTACATTATACACATAAAGTTTGAAGCAAATTGGGTAAAAATAAGAGGGTGATTTCAAAGCCTTTAGGAAGTGACACACTTCCTGCTGCCAGTTGGTGGCGCTATAACTTTGACTCACAATAGTCACATCCATGTGATCGGACTCTTACAGCGAACACACTGCTGAAGTTTCATCAAGATCAGTTAATGTATGCAGAAGTTATAACACACTTCCTGTTTCCTTTATTCGCCATAAATTCGTTTCCTCGCCACAGCCAAACCGTTCGAGATATCAAAAATCTCCTGGCAACTTTTCATCCTCAATGTCTTGACTTCATGCTGACCGAGTTTCGTGGCGATTGGTTGAATTCTCTAGGAGGAGTATATCGAATTCCAGGGGCATACGCTTCCAAACAAACCATAATAGCCGACTTCCTGTTGGGCTGGGGTAAAAAGTAAAAGTACAAAGGATATATGAATCGATGAGATCTATATGTGTACCGAGTTTCATATTATTACATTCAAGCGTGTTTGATTTATGGACCAAGTTTTCGGACCCCGTTCCAGGGGGCACTGTCGAGCCCCCCTGCCACGCCCGGGTACCAGCTTCAGCCCGGCCCTGATGGCCACGGGTTCTGACCCGTGTGCAAAGTTTCAAGAGTTTTTGAGCACGTTAAGGGCCCCCAAAGTGCGCTGAGAGTCTCAAAAGTATCCAAAAAGAATATTAAAGTTTGATGCGTTGTCACGGCAACAGCATCTAAGATATCAACAATCCTTTCACAGGTCTAAATCTGGCGTGTGTCTACATTATACACATCAAGTTTGAAGCAAATCGGGTAAAGCCTGTTTGATTTATGGACCAAGTTTTCGGACCCCATTCCAGGGGGCGCTGTCGAGCCCCCCTGCCACGCCCGGGTACCAGCTTCAGCCCGGCCCTGATGGCCGCGGTTTCTGACCCGTGTGCAAAGTTTCAAGAGTTTTTGAGCACGTTAAGGGCCCCAAAAGTGCGCTAAGAATCTCAAAAGTATCCAAAAAGAATATTAAAGTTTGATGCGTTGTCACGGCAACAGCATCTAAGATATCAACAATCCTTTCACAGGTCTACATCTGGCTTGTGTCTACATTATACACATCAAGTTTGAAGCAAATAGGGTAAAGCGTGTTGGATATATGGACCAAATTGTCTGACCCGTTCAAGGGGGCGCTGTCGAGCCCCCCTGCCACGCCCGGGTACCAGCTTCAGCCTGGCCCTGATGGCCGCGGGTTTTGTCCCGTGTGCAAAGTTTCAAGAGTTTTCGAGCACGTTAAGAACCCCAAAAGTGCCCGAAAGCATAAAAAAGCATGAAAAAGCTTAAAAAAAGGAATATTAATGTTTGATGCATTGCCATGGCAACAGTATCTAAGATATCAATAATCCTTTCACAGGTCTACATCTGGCGTGTGTCTACATTATGCACATGAAGTTTGAAGCAAATCGGGTAAAAATAAGAGGGTGATTTAAAAGCATTTTGAAAGTGACACACTTCCTGCTTCCAGTTGGTGGCGCTATAACTTTGACTCACAATAGTCACATCCATGTGATCGGGCTCTTACAACGAACACACTGCTGAAGTTTCATCAAGATTAGTTAATGTATGCAGTAGTTATAACACACTTCCTGTTTCACGTTTCTCGCCATAATTTCGTTTACTCGCCACGGCCAAACCGTTCGAGATATCAAAAATCCCCTGGCAATTTTTCATCCTCAGTGTCTTGACTTCATGCTGACCGAGTTTCGTGCCGTGTGTTTGAATTCTCTAGGAGGAGTATTTCACATTCCATTGCATGTGTTTTCCAAACAACCCTTAATAGCCGACTTCCTGTTGGGCTGGGGTAAAAAGTAAGAGCATGAAGTATATATGAACCGATGAGATCTATATGTGTACTGAGTTTCATATTATTACATGCAAGCGTGTTTGATTTATGGACCAAGTGTTCAAACCCCGTTCCAGGGGGCGCTGTCGAGCCCCCCTGCCACGCCCGGGTACCAGCTTCAGCCCGGCCCTGATGGCCGCGGGTTCTGAGATGTGTGCAAAGTTTCAAGAGTTTTCGAGCACGTTAAGGCCCCCAAAAGTGCCCAAAAGGTAGTAAAATAATAATAATAATAATAATAAAATATAGCTGCGAGCAGCGATTACGGGCCCAAGCCGGTGGCACCGCAACCCCGGTGCCTTTAGTTACCTAAAGGCACCGGAGTGGCGGTGCCGCCGGCTTTGGCCCTTCATCGCTGCTCGCAGCTATATTCATATATATATATATATATATATATATATATATATATATATATATATATATATATATAAACAAGCCGGTGGCACCGCCACCCCGGTGCCTTTATATATATATATGTCTACATTGTTCAATCACGCCTCACACACACACACACACTTTTGCAGAGCCCACACTAATGCAAGCTCTATAGCACACATCTTCTCAAAGGTCAAAGCGGAGTTACGATATTGCCCGTCATGCACAGTAACCGTAAAGGCACCGGGGGTGGCGGTGCCACCGGCTTGTTTATATATATATATATATCGTATTATTCTAACTTGTAAAAAACTATTAACTTTTGTTAATATTCAACCATTTCACAACTAACTTTTTTCCATAGATCAAACACAACATAATTATATGGTGGACTGAAACAAAAATTATTAATTAAATAAAATTATTGTTTTCCTCTGAAATAGCAAAAGCATCACACACTAGCTGTACCTGCTCTAAATAAAAAAGAGTAATTCAATAAAAATACAAAATCGAACTAAATAAAATAAATTATTACAAAAACAAAATCAAACCAAAGAAAATATATCTTCGAAAAAAAAAGCGAGTGTCATGAGGAAAGGCGCCTCAGGAATCGTCAGGATTAACTCCATGTGTAAGGAATTTTGATTGATTTTATTTGTCACTTGAAAATTATTGTTAAATGTGTGCCTGCATAACTTTAATAAGATTTATTTTCTTTGATTTGATTTTGTTTTATATAATTTATTTATTTCGATTTTGTATTTTTATTTAAATACTATTATTTATTTAGAGCAGGTACAGCTAAGTGTGCGATGCTTTTGCTATTTCAGAGGGAAAAAAACACATTTTATTTCAAAAAGGCTTTTCAATTAAATAAAATGTTCAAGCTTTGTTTTCGTTTTATTATTTTGTTTGTTTTAAGCTTTGTTTAATTTATATTGTTAATCATCTGACACAAAACAAATGCATAAAGTATCATTTTAACTTTTAAAAAACTATTAACATTTGTTAATAGTACATTGCCTGTCTTTTGTTAATAGGACAAAACATAGTTATTATATTTTATAATATTTTATAAATATATAAAATAAACATTTGTAATGAAATCGTTCAAAAAAATGATATTAGCATTGTTTTAAACTTTGAAACAGAAGTAGCGCAATGCCTGGCCACTCCCGCGCCGCCTCCTTTTCACAATCCGAGGGAACCATCTCCGGAATATTAACCTCACTCCTAGAAGTCCAATTCTCATTATTCATGCCTCTTACCTGGGATTGATTGCACACACACACACACACACACACACACACGCACGCACGCACTCACACGCACACACACACACACACACACACACGTGTCAAGTCACTTACATTTTAGATGCAATATTGACTGTTCTTCTGTTTCAGCAGCGAAAATAGTTAAACAAAGATCACAGCAGAACCATTGCATCTCACAGCAACGTGTTTTCTCATTACTGAATGATTCAGCATTTTGAACAAATTGGTTGACTCAAAGATTCAATGACCAATCCATAAACATCTGTCTCATTCATGAATGACTCAGTCGTTCAAACGAATCGTTTGAACGAATGAATCAATGACCCGCTCATTAAGACGGTCGCCTGGCGACACCTAGTGACGGTTTAGTGTTATTTGATTATACACTCAAAATATTCCACAACAAATCCTTTAAATTTAATGATATTCAGAACAGAACACAAATAAAAAAATAACTATAATAAAGCCAAAACGAAATAATTTAAAACAAAAGTAAAAGTAAGTGGTGTTAGGCTCACGTAAATCTCTCTTTAGAATCTAAATGTTGCAACATTTGCGATGTATTTGGATGCTAAACTATTCTTTATTACAGGCTTTGTACTTCACTCACGTTCCAATATCGACGGAAAAAATCATCCTCTTCACTTGTGCAAAAATGTGCTTGGAAAAATCACAGTGGAGCGGTGCTTACTGTGAATGATACAAATTGTACTACTGACTATTTCAACATAGCAGTGTAATTTGTATATGTTAGGTTGAATGTTTTATTATTGTGTGTGTGTGTGTGTGTGTGTTTGTGTGTGTGTGTGTGTGTGTGTGTGTGTGTGTGTGTGTGTGTGTGTGTGTGTGTGTGTGTGTGTGTGTGTGTGTCAGTGTGTGTGTGGGGGTCTGGGTGGCTCAGCGCGATTGAACAGTGAAACATACTCCGTCATTTTCTTCATACAGGACATCATTCAAACGTCAAAGTGTTTACTTATATTTGTGTACACTCGCAATTAAACACAACATTGTGTTTTTGTTAAATAAATTAAAGTAATACGTCCCCCGAAATGGCGCTAATTTTAAAATGAAACTAAAATGCTCACGGCTGCACGGGCATTCATAACTCTGCGCGCCCACGGTGAGGGACGAGCAGAACAGAGCGAACGTTGTTTAGTTCATTCCTACTTCCATAGGAATTAATTGAAAAAGCTCACTCTACTCTGCACCATTATTAATGAATTGTGCAGACGTCCTTATTTTACTTTCGCTTTTTACCTGATTTTGAACACAAGAGGGCAGTATAACACTATGTATGATTTGGAAAAAATTTTTTTTTGACTAAACAACCATTCTGGCTGTTTTTAAACTTAAACATTATTCTCTAATTGCTCTCACCATGCCCGTTTCTGAAACTCTGCACATGTCTACTGTCTAATAAATGTGATGTGTCTGTCGGGTTTCATGCAATTTCAAGTATGTTAAGAGTCTCAAAAGCATCAACAAAGAATAATAAAGTTTGATGCGTTGCCACGGCAACAGTATCTAAGATATCAATAATCCTTTCTCAGGTCTACATCTGCCGTGTGTCTACATTATACACATAAAGTTTGAAGCAAATTGGGTAAAAATAAGAGGGTGATTTCAAAGCCTTTAGGAAGTGACACACTTCCTGCTGCCAGTTGGTGGCGCTATAACTTTGACTCACAATAGTCACATCCATGTGATCGGACTCTTACAGCGAACACACTGCTGAAGTTTCATCAAGATCAGTTAATGTATGCAGAAGTTATAACACACTTCCTGTTTCCTTTATTCGCCATAAATTCGTTTCCTCGCCACAGCCAAACCGTTCGAGATATCAAAAATCCCCTGGCAACTTTTCATCCTCAATGTCTTGACTTCATGCTGACCGAGTTTCGTGGCGATTGGTTGAACTCTCTAGGAGGAGTATATCGAATTCCAGGGGCATACGCTTCCAAACAAACCATAATAGCCGACTTCCTGTTGGGCTGGGGTAAAAAGTAAAAGTACAAAGGATATATGAATCGATGAGATCTATATGTGTACCGAGTTTCATATTATTACATTCAAGCGTGTTTGATTTATGGACCAAGTTTTCGGACCCCGTTCCAGGGGGCACTGTCGAGCCCCCCTGCCACGCCCGGGTACCAGCTTCAGCCCGGCCCTGATGGCCACGGGTTCTGACCCGTGTGCAAAGTTTCAAGAGTTTTTGAGCACGTTAAGGGCCCCCAAAGTGCGCTGAGAGTCTCAAAAGTATCCAAAAAGAATATTAAAGTTTGATGCGTTGTCACGGCAACAGCATCTAAGATATCAACAATCCTTTCACAGGTCTAAATCTGGCGTGTGTCTACATTATACACATCAAGTTTGAAGCAAATAGGGTAAAGCGTGTTGGATATATGGACCAAATTGTCTGACCCGTTCAAGGGGGCGCTGTCGAGCCCCCCTGCCACGCCCGGGTACCAGCTTCAGCCTGGCCCTGATGGCCGCGGGTTTTGTCCCGTGTGCAAAGTTTCAAGAGTTTTCGAGCACGTTAAGAACCCCAAAAGTGCCCGAAAGCATAAAAAAGCATGAAAAAGCTTAAAAAAAGGAATATTAATGTTTGATGCATTGCCATGGCAACAGTATCTAAGATATCAATAATCCTTTCACAGGTCTACATCTGGCGTGTGTCTACATTATGCACATGAAGTTTGAAGCAAATCGGGTAAAAATAAGAGGGTGATTTAAAAGCATTTTGAAAGTGACACACTTCCTGCTTCCAGTTGGTGGCGCTATAACTTTGACTCACAATAGTCACATCCATGTGATCGGGCTCTTACAACGAACACACTGCTGAAGTTTCATCAAGATTAGTTAATGTATGCAGTAGTTATAACACACTTCCTGTTTCACGTTTCTCGCCATAATTTCGTTTACTCGCCACGGCCAAACCGTTCGAGATATCAAAAATCCCCTGGCAATTTTTCATCCTCAGTGTCTTGACTTCATGCTGACCGAGTTTCGTGCCGTGTGTTTGAATTCTCTAGGAGGAGTATTTCACATTCCATTGCATGTGTTTTCCAAACAACCCTTAATAGCCGACTTCCTGTTGGGCTGGGGTAAAAAGTAAGAGCATGAAGTATATATGAACCGATGAGATCTATATGTGTACTGAGTTTCATATTATTACATGCAAGCGTGTTTGATTTATGGACCAAGTGTTCAAACCCCGTTCCAGGGGGCGCTGTCGAGCCCCCCTGCCACGCCCGGGTACCAGCTTCAGCCCGGCCCTGATGGCCGCGGGTTCTGAGATGTGTGCAAAGTTTCAAGAGTTTTCGAGCACGTTAAGGCCCCCAAAAGTGCCCAAAAGGTAGTAAAATAATAATAATAATAATAAATATAGCTGCGAGCAGCGATTACGGGCCCAAGCCGGTGGCACCTCAACCCCGGTGCCTTTAATTACCTAAAGGCACCGGAGTGGCGGTGCCGCCGGCTTTGGCCCTTCATCGCTGCTCGCAGCTATATTTATATATATATATATATATATATATATATATATATATATATATATATATATATATATAAACAAGCCGGTGGCACCGCCACCCCGGTGCCTTTAGGGTTACTGTGCGTGACGGGCAATAACGTAACCCCGCTTTGACCTTTGAGAAGATGTGTGCTGTAGAGCTTGCATCAGTGTGGGCTCTGCAAAAGTGTGCATTGAGGGCACATATCAACCACAAAGTATGCGTGAGCAAGCTTCTGAAACCTAAAATGAAAAATGAGACACCCTACGGTCTCATGGAATTAATGGACACATGAAATAAGTACACAAGTTTGAAAGTTATATGAAGTGTGCCAAGACAGAATATTTGCCTGATCTGATTAGAAAAATAGTTTTTGTGTGTGTGTGTGTGTGTGAGGCGTGATTGAACAATGTAGACATAAAAACATACTCCGTCCTTTTGTTCATACAGGACATTATTCAAACTACAAAGTGTTTACTTATATTTGTGTACAATCGCAATAAAACACAACATTGTGCTTTTGTCAAACTGTAAACTACAACTGTCACCCAACCAAAATCTCTTACACACACACACACACACACACACACACACATAGTTTAAAAGCAAAAAAATCTTTTGGACATTCATCATATTGCATTGGTTTTCATTTCTTGTTCTCGAACAGAGCCCTAATCTGTTTATTTTTTCAGTTACACATTCTACATTGATTAAAAAAGAAAAATCAAATGTGCTTTTATTTTAGACATAAATAAATAATCTAGCATTCAGATGAGAGTAAAGTTAGTGTTAGTTCAAATTTTAAGGAAAACAAAAATATGATCTGAAATATCGCACATTCATTTAAAATTCATTCAGGTTCAATTACCAAACATACAAATCTCAATGTAATTTAAAGCAAACAATACATTTAAAATATATGGGTTGTATGCAATTTTTTTATATATAAAAAGATATATATCCAAAAATACAAAGCCTAAACTTTAACAAGGGTTAAACAATCACTGTAACAGACACAATCACACACACACACACACACACACACACGTCAAATCACTTACATTTTAGATGCAATATTGACTTTTTTTCTTTTTCAGCAGCGAAAATAGTTCAACAAAGATCACAGCAGAACCATCGAGCATCTCACAGCAACGCGTTCTCATTACTGAATGATTCAGCATTTTGAACAAATCGGTTGACTCAAAGATTCAACGACCAATCCATAATCTGTCTCATTCATGAATGACTCAGCCGTTCGAACGAATCGTTTGAACGAATGAATCAATGACTCGCTCATTAAGACGGTCGCCTGGCGACACCTAATGACGGTTTAGTGATATGTTTAAAAGTATCATTCTTTCCAACGATTGTTAATTAACTCATATTTGAAACATAAGCTATATATATATATATATATATATATATATATACACACATATATATATACACAAAAATAAAATAAACACATTTGAAGCGTGTTTGCTTACTAAATTGTGAGCTGAACGAAAGTTGCAGCAAATATCAGCAACAGGAGTCAAATTTCATTAATCACGAGAGTGAAGAGCTGACTGAAAAGATGATGACGGAATAGGCTATTTTATGTAAAAGCGCCTATTTAAGCGAATCTATCATTATACTCTTTTGTTGTTGTGTTTTCCGTGAAAAATAATAGACTATTGAACTCACAATTCAAGCACGCGCTCTGCACGCGCCACCATTATCAATGTCCGTGTGGACGTCCGCGATCGAACAGTGGAAACATTGGCTACTCCGTCATTTTATTCAAGAAGATCATTCAAACTGCAAAGTGTTTACTTATTTTTGGATACTCGCAATCAAACACAACATTGTGATTTTGTAAAATACATTCAAGAAATCCGCCCCCGAAATGGGGCTTCTTTTAAAATGAAACAAAAATGCTCACAGCTGCACGTCTTGTGGAGACGTCCGTTACTTTCGCTTTCAAGTTAGCGATTTTAAAGCCCCCAGCGGAGTCACGGTGGGAAAATATTCCCATAGTAGCATCAATTGGCCTACCTGATTTTGAACACAAGAGGGCAGTAAAGCACTATGAATGATTTTTTTTTTTTTTTTTGGCTAAACAACCATTCTGGCTGTTTTTAAACTTAAACATAAATCTTAAATTGAAAAAAAGGAATACAATGGGTTTACTTCTAATATTAGTATAATTTTATAGAAAAATAAATGGTGTATAATTACATTTTAGAAAGATATGAGACATTTCCTGATTCTTTTTTTGACATAATCCCTCGCCATAGCAAAACCGTTTGAGATATTCAATATCCGTTCACAATTTAGCATCTTTAATGTATTTTCATCAAGTTGAAAAAGTTTTGTAACTGTAGATGAAACTAACCCCCCCCCCCCCCACACACACACTTTTGTCACAAAAGGTGGCGCTACTGAGCCCCTGCACCACGCCCGTTTCTGAAACTTTGCACATGTCTACTGGCTAATAAATGTGATCTGTCTGTCAAGTTTCATGCAATTTTAAGCAATTTCAGGCATGCTAAGAGTCTCAAAAGCATCCAAAAAGAATATTAAAGTTTGATGCGTTGCCATGGCAACAGTATCTAAGATTTCAATAATCCTTTCACAGGTCTACATCTGCCGTGTGTCTACATTATACACATAAAGTTTGAAGCAAATTGGGTAAAAATAAGAGGGTGATTTCAAAGCCTTTAGGAAGTGACACACTTCCTGCTGCCAGTTGGTGGCGCTATAACTTTGACTCACAATAGTCACATCCATGTGATCGGACTCTTACAGCGAACACACTGCTGAAGTTTCATCAAGATCAGTTAATGTATGCAGAAGTTATAACACACTTCCTGTTTCCTTTATTCGCCATAAATTCGTTTCCTCGCCACAGCCAAACCGTTCGAGATATCAAAAATCCCCTGGCAACTTTTCATCCTCAATGTCTTGACTTCATGCTGACCGAGTTTCGTGGCGATTGGTTGAATTCTCTAGGAGGAGTATATCGAATTCCAGGGGCATACGCTTCCAAACAAACCATAATAGCCGACTTCCTGTTGGGCTGGGGTAAAAAGTAAAAGTACAAAGGATATATGAATCGATGAGATCTATATGTGTACCGAGTTTCATATTATTACATTCAAGCGTGTTTGATTTATGGACCAAGTTTTCGGACCCCGTTCCAGGGGGCGCTGTCGAGCCCCCCTGCCACGCCCGGGTACCAGCTTCAGCCCGGCCCTGATGGCCACGGGTTCTGACCCGTGTGCAAAGTTTCAAGAGTTTTTGAGCACGTTAAGGGCCCCCAAAGTGCGCTGAGAGTCTCAAAAGTATCCAAAAAGAATATTAAAGTTTGATGCGTTGTCACGGCAACAGCATCTAAGATATCAACAATCCTATCACAGGTCTAAATCTGGCGTGTGTCTACATTATACACATCAAGTTTGAAGCAAATCGGGTAAAGCCTGTTTGATTTATGGACCAAGTTTTCGGACCCCATTCCAGGGGGCGCTGTCGAGCCCCCCTGCCACGCCCGGGTACCAGCTTCAGCCCGGCCCTGATGGCCGCGGTTTCTGACCCGTGTGCAAAGTTTCAAGAGTTTTTGAGCACGTTAAGGGCCCCAAAAGTGCGCTAAGAATCTCAAAAGTATCCAAAAAGAATATTAAAGTTTGATGCGTTGTCACGGCAACAGCATCTAAGATATCAACAATCCTTTCACAGGTCTACATCTGGCTTGTGTCTACATTATACACATCAAGTTTGAAGCAAATAGGGTAAAGCGTGTTGGATATATGGACCAAATTGTCTGACCCGTTCAAGGGGGCGCTGTCGAGCCCCCCTGCCACGCCCGGGTACCAGCTTCAGCCTGGCCCTGATGGCCGCGGGTTTTGTCCCGTGTGCAAAGTTTCAAGAGTTTTCGAGCACGTTAAGAACCCCAAAAGTGCCCGAAAGCATAAAAAAGCATGAAAAAGCTTAAAAAAAGGAATATTAATGTTTGATGCATTGCCATGGCAACAGTATCTAAGATATCAATAATCCTTTCACAGGTCTACATCTGGCGTGTGTCTACATTATGCACATGAAGTTTGAAGCAAATCGGGTAAAAATAAGAGGGTGATTTAAAAGCATTTTGAAAGTGACACACTTCCTGCTTCCAGTTGGTGGCGCTATAACTTTGACTCACAATAGTCACATCCATGTGATCGGGCTCTTACAACGAACACACTGCTGAAGTTTCATCAAGATTAGTTAATGTATGCAGTAGTTATAACACACTTCCTGTTTCACGTTTCTCGCCATAATTTCGTTTACTCGCCACGGCCAAACCGTTCGAGATATCAAAAATCCCCTGGCAATTTTTCATCCTCAGTGTCTTGACTTCATGCTGACCGAGTTTCGTGCCGTGTGTTTGAATTCTCTAGGAGGAGTATTTCACATTCCATTGCATGTGTTTTCCAAACAACCCTTAATAGCCGACTTCCTGTTGGGCTGGGGTAAAAAGTAAGAGCATGAAGTATATATGAACCGATGAGATCTATATGTGTACTGAGTTTCATATTATTACATGCAAGCGTGTTTGATTTATGGACCAAGTGTTCAAACCCCGTTCCAGGGGGCGCTGTCGAGCCCCCCTGCCACGCCCGGGTACCAGCTTCAGCCCGGCCCTGATGGCCGCGGGTTCTGAGATGTGTGCAAAGTTTCAAGAGTTTTCGAGCACGTTAAGGCCCCCAAAAAGTGCCCAAAAGGTAGTAAAATAATAATAATAATAATAATAAAATATAGCTGCGAGCAGCGATTACGGGCCCAAGCCGGTGGCACCGCAACCCCGGTGCCTTTAGTTACCTAAAGGCACCGGAGTGGCGGTGCCGCCGGCTTTGGCCCTTCATCGCTGCTCGCAGCTATATTCATATATATATATATATATATATATATATATATATATATATATATATATATATATATATATATATAAACAAGCCGGTGGCACCGCCACCCCGGTGCCTTTAGGGTTACTGTGCGTGACGGGCAATAACGTAACCCCGCTTTGACCTTTGAGAAGATGTGTGCTGTAGAGCTTGCATCAGTGTGGGCTCTGCAAAAGTGTGCATTGAGGGCACATATCAACCACAAAGTATGCGTGAGCAAGCTTCTGAAACCTAAAATGAAAAATGAGACACCCTACGGTCTCATGGAATTAATGGACACATGAAATAAGTACACAAGTTTGAAAGTTATATGAAGTGTGCCAAGACAGAATATTTGCCTGATCTGATTAGAAAAATAGTTTTTGTGTGTGTGTGTGTGTGTGAGGCGTGATTGAACAATGTAGACATAAAAACATACTCCGTCCTTTTGTTCATACAGGACATTATTCAAACTACAAAGTGTTTACTTATATTTGTGTACAATCGCAATAAAACACAACATTGTGCTTTTGTCAAACTGTAAACTACAACTGTCACCCAACCAAAATCTCTTACACACACACACACACACACACACACACACATAGTTTAAAAGCAAAAAAATCTTTTGGACATTCATCATATTGCATTGGTTTTCATTTCTTGTTCTCGAACAGAGCCCTAATCTGTTTATTTTTTCAGTTACACATTCTACATTGATTAAAAAAGAAAAATCAAATGTGCTTTTATTTTAGACATAAATAAATAATCTAGCATTCAGATGAGAGTAAAGTTAGTGTTAGTTCAAATTTTAAGGAAAACAAAAATATGATCTGAAATATCGCACATTCATTTAAAATTCATTCAGGTTCAATTACCAAACATACAAATCTCAATGTAATTTAAAGCAAACAATACATTTAAAATATATGGGTTGTATGCAATTTTTTTATATATAAAAAGATATATATCCAAAAATACAAAGCCTAAACTTTAACAAGGGTTAAACAATCACTGTAACAGACACAATCACACACACACACACACACACACACACGTCAAATCACTTACATTTTAGATGCAATATTGACTTTTTTTCTTTTTCAGCAGCGAAAATAGTTCAACAAAGATCACAGCAGAACCATCGAGCATCTCACAGCAACGCGTTCTCATTACTGAATGATTCAGCATTTTGAACAAATCGGTTGACTCAAAGATTCAACGACCAATCCATAATCTGTCTCATTCATGAATGACTCAGCCGTTCGAACGAATCGTTTGAACGAATGAATCAATGACTCGCTCATTAAGACGGTCGCCTGGCGACACCTAATGACGGTTTAGTGATATGTTTAAAAGTATCATTCTTTCCAACGATTGTTAATTAACTCATATTTGAAACATAAGCTATATATATATATATATATATATATATATATATATATATATATATATATATACACACATATATATACACAAAAATAAAATAAACACATTTGAAGCGTGTTTGCTTACTAAATTGTGAGCTGAACGAAAGTTGCAGCAAATATCAGCAACAGGAGTCAAATTTCATTAATCACGAGAGTGAAGAGCTGACTGAAAAGATGATGACGGAATAGGCTATTTTATGTAAAAGCGCCTATTTAAGCGAATCTATCATTATACTCTTTTGTTGTTGTGTTTTCCGTGAAAAATAATAGACTATTGAACTCACAATTCAAGCACGCGCTCTGCACGCGCCACCATTATCAATGTCCGTGTGGACGTCCGCGATCGAACAGTGGAAACATTGGCTACTCCGTCATTTTATTCAAGAAGATCATTCAAACTGCAAAGTGTTTACTTATTTTTGGATACTCGCAATCAAACACAACATTGTGATTTTGTAAAATACATTCAAGAAATCCGCCCCCGAAATGGGGCTTCTTTTAAAATGAAACAAAAATGCTCACAGCTGCACGTCTTGTGGAGACGTCCGTTACTTTCGCTTTCAAGTTAGCGATTTTAAAGCCCCCAGCGGAGTCACGGTGGGAAAATATTCCCATAGTAGCATCAATTGGCCTACCTGATTTTGAACACAAGAGGGCAGTAAAGCACTATGAATGATTTTTTTTTTTTTTTTTGGCTAAACAACCATTCTGGCTGTTTTTAAACTTAAACATAAATCTTAAATTGAAAAAAAGGAATACAATGGGTTTACTTCTAATATTAGTATAATTTTATAGAAAAATAAATGGTGTATAATTACATTTTAGAAAGATATGAGACATTTCCTGATTCTTTTTTTGACATAATCCCTCGCCATAGCAAAACCGTTTGAGATATTCAATATCCGTTCACAATTTAGCATCTTTAATGTATTTTCATCAAGTTGAAAAAGTTTTGTAACTGTAGATGAAACTAACCCCCCCCCCCCCCCACACACACACTTTTGTCACAAAAGGTGGCGCTACTGAGCCCCTGCACCACGCCCGTTTCTGAAACTTTGCACATGTCTACTGGCTAATAAATGTGATCTGTCTGTCAAGTTTCATGCAATTTTAAGCAATTTCAGGCATGCTAAGAGTCTCAAAAGCATCCAAAAAGAATATTAAAGTTTGATGCGTTGCCATGGCAACAGTATCTAAGATTTCAATAATCCTTTCACAGGTCTACATCTGCCGTGTGTCTACATTATACACATAAAGTTTGAAGCAAATTGGGTAAAAATAAGAGGGTGATTTCAAAGCCTTTAGGAAGTGACACACTTCCTGCTGCCAGTTGGTGGCGCTATAACTTTGACTCACAATAGTCACATCCATGTGATCGGACTCTTACAGCGAACACACTGCTGAAGTTTCATCAAGATCAGTTAATGTATGCAGAAGTTATAACACACTTCCTGTTTCCTTTATTCGCCATAAATTCGTTTCCTCGCCACAGCCAAACCGTTCGAGATATCAAAAATCCCCTGGCAACTTTTCATCCTCAATGTCTTGACTTCATGCTGACCGAGTTTCGTGGCGATTGGTTGAATTCTCTAGGAGGAGTATATCGAATTCCAGGGGCATACGCTTCCAAACAAACCATAATAGCCGACTTCCTGTTGGGCTGGGGTAAAAAGTAAAAGTACAAAGGATATATGAATCGATGAGATCTATATGTGTACCGAGTTTCATATTATTACATTCAAGCGTGTTTGATTTATGGACCAAGTTTTCGGACCCCGTTCCAGGGGGCGCTGTCGAGCCCCCCTGCCACGCCCGGGTACCAGCTTCAGCCCGGCCCTGATGGCCACGGGTTCTGACCCGTGTGCAAAGTTTCAAGAGTTTTTGAGCACGTTAAGGGCCCCCAAAGTGCGCTGAGAGTCTCAAAAGTATCCAAAAAGAATATTAAAGTTTGATGCGTTGTCACGGCAACAGCATCTAAGATATCAACAATCCTATCACAGGTCTAAATCTGGCGTGTGTCTACATTATACACATCAAGTTTGAAGCAAATCGGGTAAAGCCTGTTTGATTTATGGACCAAGTTTTCGGACCCCATTCCAGGGGGCGCTGTCGAGCCCCCCTGCCACGCCCGGGTACCAGCTTCAGCCCGGCCCTGATGGCCGCGGTTTCTGACCCGTGTGCAAAGTTTCAAGAGTTTTTGAGCACGTTAAGGGCCCCAAAAGTGCGCTAAGAATCTCAAAAGTATCCAAAAAGAATATTAAAGTTTGATGCGTTGTCACGGCAACAGCATCTAAGATATCAACAATCCTTTCACAGGTCTACATCTGGCTTGTGTCTACATTATACACATCAAGTTTGAAGCAAATAGGGTAAAGCGTGTTGGATATATGGACCAAATTGTCTGACCCGTTCAAGGGGGCGCTGTCGAGCCCCCCTGCCACGCCCGGGTACCAGCTTCAGCCTGGCCCTGATGGCCGCGGGTTTTGTCCCGTGTGCAAAGTTTCAAGAGTTTTCGAGCACGTTAAGAACCCCAAAAGTGCCCGAAAGCATAAAAAAGCATGAAAAAGCTTAAAAAAAGGAATATTAATGTTTGATGCATTGCCATGGCAACAGTATCTAAGATATCAATAATCCTTTCACAGGTCTACATCTGGCGTGTGTCTACATTATGCACATGAAGTTTGAAGCAAATCGGGTAAAAATAAGAGGGTGATTTAAAAGCATTTTGAAAGTGACACACTTCCTGCTTCCAGTTGGTGGCGCTATAACTTTGACTCACAATAGTCACATCCATGTGATCGGGCTCTTACAACGAACACACTGCTGAAGTTTCATCAAGATTAGTTAATGTATGCAGTAGTTATAACACACTTCCTGTTTCACGTTTCTCGCCATAATTTCGTTTACTCGCCACGGCCAAACCGTTCGAGATATCAAAAATCCCCTGGCAATTTTTCATCCTCAGTGTCTTGACTTCATGCTGACCGAGTTTCGTGCCGTGTGTTTGAATTCTCTAGGAGGAGTATTTCACATTCCATTGCATGTGTTTTCCAAACAACCCTTAATAGCCGACTTCCTGTTGGGCTGGGGTAAAAAGTAAGAGCATGAAGTATATATGAACCGATGAGATCTATATGTGTACTGAGTTTCATATTATTACATGCAAGCGTGTTTGATTTATGGACCAAGTGTTCAAACCCCGTTCCAGGGGGCGCTGTCGAGCCCCCCTGCCACGCCCGGGTACCAGCTTCAGCCCGGCCCTGATGGCCGCGGGTTCTGAGATGTGTGCAAAGTTTCAAGAGTTTTCGAGCACGTTAAGGCCCCCAAAAGTGCCCAAAAGGTAGTAAAATAATAATAATAATAATAATAAAATATAGCTGCGAGCAGCGATTACGGGCCCAAGCCGGTGGCACCGCAACCCCGGTGCCTTTAGTTACCTAAAGGCACCGGAGTGGCGGTGCCGCCGGCTTTGGCCCTTCATCGCTGCTCGCAGCTATATTCATATATATATATATATATATATATATATATATATATATATATATATATATATATAAACAAGCCGGTGGCACCGCCACCCCGGTGCCTTTATATATATATATGTCTACATTGTTCAATCACGCCTCACACACACACACACACTTTTGCAGAGCCCACACTAATGCAAGCTCTATAGCACACATCTTCTCAAAGGTCAAAGCGGAGTTACGATATTGCCCGTCATGCACAGTAACCGTAAAGGCACCGGGGGTGGCGGTGCCACCGGCTTGTTTATATATATATATATATCGTATTATTCTAACTTGTAAAAAACTATTAACTTTTGTTAATATTCAACCATTTCACAACTAACTTTTTTCCATAGATCAAACACAACATAATTATATGGTGGACTGAAACAAAAATTATTAATTAAATAAAATTATTGTTTTCCTCTGAAATAGCAAAAGCATCACACACTAGCTGTACCTGCTCTAAATAAAAAAGAGTAATTCAATAAAAATACAAAATCGAACTAAATAAAATAAATTATTACAAAAACAAAATCAAACCAAAGAAAATATATCTTCGAAAAAAAAAGCGAGTGTCATGAGGAAAGGCGCCTCAGGAATCGTCAGGATTAACTCCATGTGTAAGGAATTTTGATTGATTTTATTTGTCACTTGAAAATTATTGTTAAATGTGTGCCTGCATAACTTTAATAAGATTTATTTTCTTTGATTTGATTTTGTTTTATATAATTTATTTATTTCGATTTTGTATTTTTATTTAAATACTATTATTTATTTAGAGCAGGTACAGCTAAGTGTGCGATGCTTTTGCTATTTCAGAGGGAAAAAAACACATTTTATTTCAAAAAGGCTTTTCAATTAAATAAAATGTTCAAGCTTTGTTTTCGTTTTATTATTTTGTTTGTTTTAAGCTTTGTTTAATTTATATTGTTAATCATCTGACACAAAACAAATGCATAAAGTATCATTTTAACTTTTAAAAAACTATTAACATTTGTTAATAGTACATTGCCTGTCTTTTGTTAATAGGACAAAACATAGTTATTATATTTTATAATATTTTATAAATATATAAAATAAACATTTGTAATGAAATCGTTCAAAAAAATGATATTAGCATTGTTTTAAACTTTGAAACAGAAGTAGCGCAATGCCTGGCCACTCCCGCGCCGCCTCCTTTTCACAATCCGAGGGAACCATCTCCGGAATATTAACCTCACTCCTAGAAGTCCAATTCTCATTATTCATGCCTCTTACCTGGGATTGATTGCACACACACACACACACACACACACACACGCACGCACGCACTCACACGCACACACACACACACACACACACACGTGTCAAGTCACTTACATTTTAGATGCAATATTGACTGTTCTTCTGTTTCAGCAGCGAAAATAGTTAAACAAAGATCACAGCAGAACCATTGCATCTCACAGCAACGTGTTTTCTCATTACTGAATGATTCAGCATTTTGAACAAATTGGTTGACTCAAAGATTCAATGACCAATCCATAAACATCTGTCTCATTCATGAATGACTCAGTCGTTCAAACGAATCGTTTGAACGAATGAATCAATGACCCGCTCATTAAGACGGTCGCCTGGCGACACCTAGTGACGGTTTAGTGTTATTTGATTATACACTCAAAATATTCCACAACAAATCCTTTAAATTTAATGATATTCAGAACAGAACACAAATAAAAAAATAACTATAATAAAGCCAAAACGAAATAATTTAAAACAAAAGTAAAAGTAAGTGGTGTTAGGCTCACGTAAATCTCTCTTTAGAATCTAAATGTTGCAACATTTGCGATGTATTTGGATGCTAAACTATTCTTTATTACAGGCTTTGTACTTCACTCACGTTCCAATATCGACGGAAAAAATCATCCTCTTCACTTGTGCAAAAATGTGCTTGGAAAAATCACAGTGGAGCGGTGCTTACTGTGAATGATACAAATTGTACTACTGACTATTTCAACATAGCAGTGTAATTTGTATATGTTAGGTTGAATGTTTTATTATTGTGTGTGTGTGTGTGTGTGTGTGTTGTGTGTGTGTGTGTGTGTGTGTGTGTGTGTGTGTGTGTGTGTGTGTGTGTGTGTGTGTGTGTGTGTGTGTCAGTGTGTGTGTGGGGGTCTGGGTGGCTCAGCGCGATTGAACAGTGAAACATACTCCGTCATTTTCTTCATACAGGACATCATTCAAACGTCAAAGTGTTTACTTATATTTGTGTACACTCGCAATTAAACACAACATTGTGTTTTTGTTAAATAAATTAAAGTAATACGTCCCCCGAAATGGCGCTAATTTTAAAATGAAACTAAAATGCTCACGGCTGCACGGGCATTCATAACTCTGCGCGCCCACGGTGAGGGACGAGCAGAACAGAGCGAACGTTGTTTAGTTCATTCCTACTTCCATAGGAATTAATTGAAAAAGCTCACTCTACTCTGCACCATTATTAATGAATTGTGCAGACGTCCTTATTTTACTTTCGCTTTTTACCTGATTTTGAACACAAGAGGGCAGTATAACACTATGTATGATTTGGAAAAAAATTTTTTTTGACTAAACAACCATTCTGGCTGTTTTTAAACTTAAACATTATTCTCTAATTGCTCTCACCATGCCCGTTTCTGAAACTCTGCACATGTCTACTGTCTAATAAATGTGATGTGTCTGTCGGGTTTCATGCAATTTCAAGTATGTTAAGAGTCTCAAAAGCATCAACAAAGAATAATAAAGTTTGATGCGTTGCCACGGCAACAGTATCTAAGATATCAATAATCCTTTCTCAGGTCTACATCTGCCGTGTGTCTACATTATACACATAAAGTTTGAAGCAAATTGGGTAAAAATAAGAGGGTGATTTCAAAGCCTTTAGGAAGTGACACACTTCCTGCTGCCAGTTGGTGGCGCTATAACTTTGACTCACAATAGTCACATCCATGTGATCGGACTCTTTACAGCGAACACACTGCTGAAGTTTCATCAAGATCAGTTAATGTATGCAGAAGTTATAACACACTTCCTGTTTCCTTTATTCGCCATAAATTCGTTTCCTCGCCACAGCCAAACCGTTCGAGATATCAAAAATCCCCTGGCAACTTTTCATCCTCAATGTCTTGACTTCATGCTGACCGAGTTTCGTGGCGATTGGTTGAACTCTCTAGGAGGAGTATATCGAATTCCAGGGGCATACGCTTCCAAACAAACCATAATAGCCGACTTCCTGTTGGGCTGGGGTAAAAAGTAAAAGTACAAAGGATATATGAATCGATGAGATCTATATGTGTACCGAGTTTCATATTATTACATTCAAGCGTGTTTGATTTATGGACCAAGTTTTCGGACCCCGTTCCAGGGGGCACTGTCGAGCCCCCCTGCCACGCCCGGGTACCAGCTTCAGCCCGGCCCTGATGGCCACGGGTTCTGACCCGTGTGCAAAGTTTCAAGAGTTTTTGAGCACGTTAAGGGCCCCCAAAGTGCGCTGAGAGTCTCAAAAGTATCCAAAAAGAATATTAAAGTTTGATGCGTTGTCACGGCAACAGCATCTAAGATATCAACAATCCTTTCACAGGTCTAAATCTGGCGTGTGTCTACATTATACACATCAAGTTTGAAGCAAATAGGGTAAAGCGTGTTGGATATATGGACCAAATTGTCTGACCCGTTCAAGGGGGCGCTGTCGAGCCCCCCTGCCACGCCCGGGTACCAGCTTCAGCCTGGCCCTGATGGCCGCGGGTTTTGTCCCGTGTGCAAAGTTTCAAGAGTTTTCGAGCACGTTAAGAACCCCAAAAGTGCCCGAAAGCATAAAAAAGCATGAAAAAGCTTAAAAAAAGGAATATTAATGTTTGATGCATTGCCATGGCAACAGTATCTAAGATATCAATAATCCTTTCACAGGTCTACATCTGGCGTGTGTCTACATTATGCACATGAAGTTTGAAGCAAATCGGGTAAAAATAAGAGGGTGATTTAAAAGCATTTTGAAAGTGACACACTTCCTGCTTCCAGTTGGTGGCGCTATAACTTTGACTCACAATAGTCACATCCATGTGATCGGGCTCTTACAACGAACACACTGCTGAAGTTTCATCAAGATTAGTTAATGTATGCAGTAGTTATAACACACTTCCTGTTTCACGTTTCTCGCCATAATTTCGTTTACTCGCCACGGCCAAACCGTTCGAGATATCAAAAATCCCCTGGCAATTTTTCATCCTCAGTGTCTTGACTTCATGCTGACCGAGTTTCGTGCCGTGTGTTTGAATTCTCTAGGAGGAGTATTTCACATTCCATTGCATGTGTTTTCCAAACAACCCTTAATAGCCGACTTCCTGTTGGGCTGGGGTAAAAAGTAAGAGCATGAAGTATATATGAACCGATGAGATCTATATGTGTACTGAGTTTCATATTATTACATGCAAGCGTGTTTGATTTATGGACCAAGTGTTCAAACCCCGTTCCAGGGGGCGCTGTCGAGCCCCCCTGCCACGCCCGGGTACCAGCTTCAGCCCGGCCCTGATGGCCGCGGGTTCTGAGATGTGTGCAAAGTTTCAAGAGTTTTCGAGCACGTTAAGGCCCCCAAAAGTGCCCAAAAGGTAGTAAAATAATAATAATAATAATAAATATAGCTGCGAGCAGCGATTACGGGCCCAAGCCGGTGGCACCTCAACCCCGGTGCCTTTAATTACCTAAAGGCACCGGAGTGGCGGTGCCGCCGGCTTTGGCCCTTCATCGCTGCTCGCAGCTATATTTATATATATATATATATATATATATATATATATATATATATATATATATATATATAAACAAGCCGGTGGCACCGCCACCCCGGTGCCTTTAGGGTTACTGTGCGTGACGGGCAATAACGTAACCCCGCTTTGACCTTTGAGAAGATGTGTGCTGTAGAGCTTGCATCAGTGTGGGCTCTGCAAAAGTGTGCATTGAGGGCACATATCAACCACAAAGTATGCGTGAGCAAGCTTCTGAAACCTAAAATGAAAAATGAGACACCCTACGGTCTCATGGAATTAATGGACACATGAAATAAGTACACAAGTTTGAAAGTTATATGAAGTGTGCCAAGACAGAATATTTGCCTGATCTGATTAGAAAAATAGTTTTTGTGTGTGTGTGTGTGTGTGAGGCGTGATTGAACAATGTAGACATAAAAACATACTCCGTCCTTTTGTTCATACAGGACATTATTCAAACTACAAAGTGTTTACTTATATTTGTGTACAATCGCAATAAAACACAACATTGTGCTTTTGTCAAACTGTAAACTACAACTGTCACCCAACCAAAATCTCTTACACACACACACACACACACACACACACACATAGTTTAAAAGCAAAAAAATCTTTTGGACATTCATCATATTGCATTGGTTTTCATTTCTTGTTCTCGAACAGAGCCCTAATCTGTTTATTTTTTCAGTTACACATTCTACATTGATTAAAAAAGAAAAATCAAATGTGCTTTTATTTTAGACATAAATAAATAATCTAGCATTCAGATGAGAGTAAAGTTAGTGTTAGTTCAAATTTTAAGGAAAACAAAAATATGATCTGAAATATCGCACATTCATTTAAAATTCATTCAGGTTCAATTACCAAACATACAAATCTCAATGTAATTTAAAGCAAACAATACATTTAAAATATATGGGTTGTATGCAATTTTTTTATATATAAAAAGATATATATCCAAAAATACAAAGCCTAAACTTTAACAAGGGTTAAACAATCACTGTAACAGACACAATCACACACACACACACACACACACACACGTCAAATCACTTACATTTTAGATGCAATATTGACTTTTTTTCTTTTTCAGCAGCGAAAATAGTTCAACAAAGATCACAGCAGAACCATCGAGCATCTCACAGCAACGCGTTCTCATTACTGAATGATTCAGCATTTTGAACAAATCGGTTGACTCAAAGATTCAACGACCAATCCATAATCTGTCTCATTCATGAATGACTCAGCCGTTCGAACGAATCGTTTGAACGAATGAATCAATGACTCGCTCATTAAGACGGTCGCCTGGCGACACCTAATGACGGTTTAGTGATATGTTTAAAAGTATCATTCTTTCCAACGATTGTTAATTAACTCATATTTGAAACATAAGCTATATATATATATATATATATATATATATATACACACATATATATATACACAAAAATAAAATAAACACATTTGAAGCGTGTTTGCTTACTAAATTGTGAGCTGAACGAAAGTTGCAGCAAATATCAGCAACAGGAGTCAAATTTCATTAATCACGAGAGTGAAGAGCTGACTGAAAAGATGATGACGGAATAGGCTATTTTATGTAAAAGCGCCTATTTAAGCGAATCTATCATTATACTCTTTTGTTGTTGTGTTTTCCGTGAAAAATAATAGACTATTGAACTCACAATTCAAGCACGCGCTCTGCACGCGCCACCATTATCAATGTCCGTGTGGACGTCCGCGATCGAACAGTGGAAACATTGGCTACTCCGTCATTTTATTCAAGAAGATCATTCAAACTGCAAAGTGTTTACTTATTTTTGGATACTCGCAATCAAACACAACATTGTGATTTTGTAAAATACATTCAAGAAATCCGCCCCCGAAATGGGGCTTCTTTTAAAATGAAACAAAAATGCTCACAGCTGCACGTCTTGTGGAGACGTCCGTTACTTTCGCTTTCAAGTTAGCGATTTTAAAGCCCCCAGCGGAGTCACGGTGGGAAAATATTCCCATAGTAGCATCAATTGGCCTACCTGATTTTGAACACAAGAGGGCAGTAAAGCACTATGAATGATTTTTTTTTTTTTTTTTTGGCTAAACAACCATTCTGGCTGTTTTTAAACTTAAACATAAATCTTAAATTGAAAAAAAGGAATACAATGGGTTTACTTCTAATATTAGTATAATTTTATAGAAAAATAAATGGTGTATAATTACATTTTAGAAAGATATGAGACATTTCCTGATTCTTTTTTTGACATAATCCCTCGCCATAGCAAAACCGTTTGAGATATTCAATATCCGTTCACAATTTAGCATCTTTAATGTATTTTCATCAAGTTGAAAAAGTTTTGTAACTGTAGATGAAACTAACCCCCCCCCCCCCCACACACACACTTTTGTCACAAAAGGTGGCGCTACTGAGCCCCTGCACCACGCCCGTTTCTGAAACTTTGCACATGTCTACTGGCTAATAAATGTGATCTGTCTGTCAAGTTTCATGCAATTTTAAGCAATTTCAGGCATGCTAAGAGTCTCAAAAGCATCCAAAAAGAATATTAAAGTTTGATGCGTTGCCATGGCAACAGTATCTAAGATTTCAATAATCCTTTCACAGGTCTACATCTGCCGTGTGTCTACATTATACACATAAAGTTTGAAGCAAATTGGGTAAAAATAAGAGGGTGATTTCAAAGCCTTTAGGAAGTGACACACTTCCTGCTGCCAGTTGGTGGCGCTATAACTTTGACTCACAATAGTCACATCCATGTGATCGGACTCTTACAGCGAACACACTGCTGAAGTTTCATCAAGATCAGTTAATGTATGCAGAAGTTATAACACACTTCCTGTTTCCTTTATTCGCCATAAATTCGTTTCCTCGCCACAGCCAAACCGTTCGAGATATCAAAAATCCCCTGGCAACTTTTCATCCTCAATGTCTTGACTTCATGCTGACCGAGTTTCGTGGCGATTGGTTGAATTCTCTAGGAGGAGTATATCGAATTCCAGGGGCATACGCTTCCAAACAAACCATAATAGCCGACTTCCTGTTGGGCTGGGGTAAAAAGTAAAAGTACAAAGGATATATGAATCGATGAGATCTATATGTGTACCGAGTTTCATATTATTACATTCAAGCGTGTTTGATTTATGGACCAAGTTTTCGGACCCCGTTCCAGGGGGCGCTGTCGAGCCCCCCTGCCACGCCCGGGTACCAGCTTCAGCCCGGCCCTGATGGCCACGGGTTCTGACCCGTGTGCAAAGTTTCAAGAGTTTTTGAGCACGTTAAGGGCCCCCAAAGTGCGCTGAGAGTCTCAAAAGTATCCAAAAAGAATATTAAAGTTTGATGCGTTGTCACGGCAACAGCATCTAAGATATCAACAATCCTATCACAGGTCTAAATCTGGCGTGTGTCTACATTATACACATCAAGTTTGAAGCAAATCGGGTAAAGCCTGTTTGATTTATGGACCAAGTTTTCGGACCCCATTCCAGGGGGCGCTGTCGAGCCCCCCTGCCACGCCCGGGTACCAGCTTCAGCCCGGCCCTGATGGCCGCGGTTTCTGACCCGTGTGCAAAGTTTCAAGAGTTTTTGAGCACGTTAAGGGCCCCAAAAGTGCGCTAAGAATCTCAAAAGTATCCAAAAAGAATATTAAAGTTTGATGCGTTGTCACGGCAACAGCATCTAAGATATCAACAATCCTTTCACAGGTCTACATCTGGCTTGTGTCTACATTATACACATCAAGTTTGAAGCAAATAGGGTAAAGCGTGTTGGATATATGGACCAAATTGTCTGACCCGTTCAAGGGGGCGCTGTCGAGCCCCCCTGCCACGCCCGGGTACCAGCTTCAGCCTGGCCCTGATGGCCGCGGGTTTTGTCCCGTGTGCAAAGTTTCAAGAGTTTTCGAGCACGTTAAGAACCCCAAAAGTGCCCGAAAGCATAAAAAAGCATGAAAAAGCTTAAAAAAAGGAATATTAATGTTTGATGCATTGCCATGGCAACAGTATCTAAGATATCAATAATCCTTTCACAGGTCTACATCTGGCGTGTGTCTACATTATGCACATGAAGTTTGAAGCAAATCGGGTAAAAATAAGAGGGTGATTTAAAAGCATTTTGAAAGTGACACACTTCCTGCTTCCAGTTGGTGGCGCTATAACTTTGACTCACAATAGTCACATCCATGTGATCGGGCTCTTACAACGAACACACTGCTGAAGTTTCATCAAGATTAGTTAATGTATGCAGTAGTTATAACACACTTCCTGTTTCACGTTTCTCGCCATAATTTCGTTTACTCGCCACGGCCAAACCGTTCGAGATATCAAAAATCCCCTGGCAATTTTTCATCCTCAGTGTCTTGACTTCATGCTGACCGAGTTTCGTGCCGTGTGTTTGAATTCTCTAGGAGGAGTATTTCACATTCCATTGCATGTGTTTTCCAAACAACCCTTAATAGCCGACTTCCTGTTGGGCTGGGGTAAAAAGTAAGAGCATGAAGTATATATGAACCGATGAGATCTATATGTGTACTGAGTTTCATATTATTACATGCAAGCGTGTTTGATTTATGGACCAAGTGTTCAAACCCCGTTCCAGGGGGCGCTGTCGAGCCCCCCTGCCACGCCCGGGTACCAGCTTCAGCCCGGCCCTGATGGCCGCGGGTTCTGAGATGTGTGCAAAGTTTCAAGAGTTTTCGAGCACGTTAAGGCCCCCAAAAGTGCCCAAAAGGTAGTAAAATAATAATAATAATAATAATAAATATAGCTGCGAGCAGCGATTACGGGCCCAAGCCGGTGGCACCGCAACCCCGGTGCCTTTAATTACCTAAAGGCACCGGAGTGGCGGTGCCGCCGGCTTTGGCCCTTCATCGCTGCTCGCAGCTATATTTATATGCACACTTTTGCACACCGGGGTGGCGGTGCCACCGGCTTGTTTATATATATATATATATATATATATATATATATATATATATATATATATATATATATATATATATATATAAACAAGCCGGTGGCACCGCCACCCCGGTGCCTTTAGGGTTACTGTGCGTGACGGGCAATAACGTAACCCCGCTTTGACCTTTGAGAAGATGTGTGCTGTAGAGCTTGCATCAGTGTGGGCTCTGCAAAAGTGTGCATTGAGGGCACATATCAACCACAAAGTATGCGTGAGCAACCTTCTGAAACCTAAAATGAAAAATGAGACACCCTACGGTCTCATGGACTTAATGGAAACATGAAATAAGTACACAAGTTTGAAAGTTATATGAAGTGTGCCAAGACAGAATATTTGCCTGATCTGATTAGAAAAATAGTTTTTGTGTGTGTGTGTGTGTGTGTGAGGCGTGATTGAACAATGTAGACATAAAAACATACTCCGTCCTTTTGTTCATACAGGACATTATTCAAACTACAAAGTGTTTACTTATATTTGTGTACAATCGCAATAAAACACAACATTGTGCTTTTGTCAAACTGTAAACTACAACTGTCACCCAACCAAAATCTCTTACACACACACACACACACACACACACACACACACAGACACACATAGTTTAAAAGCAAAAAAATCTTTTGGACATTCATCATATTGCATTGGTTTTCATTTCTTGTTCTCGAACAGAGCCCTAATCTGTTTATTTTTTCAGTTACACATTCTACATTGATTAAAAAAGAAAAATCAAATGTGCTTTTATTTTAGACATAAATAAATAATCTATCATTCAGATGAGAGTAAAGTTAGTGTTAGTTCAAATTTTAAGGAAAACAAAAATATGATCTGAAATATCGCACATTCATTTAAAATTCATTCAGGTTCAATTACCAAACATACAAATCTCAATGTAATTTAAAGCAAACAATACATTTAAAATATATGGGTTGTATGCAATTTTTTTATATATAAAAAGATATATATCCAAAAATACAAAGCCTAAACTTTAACAAGGGTTAAACAATCACTGTAACAGACACAATCACACACACACACACACACACACACACACACGTCAAATCACTTACATTTTAGATGCAATATTGACTTTTTTTCTGTTTCAGCAGCGAAAATAGTTCGACAAAGATCACAGCAGAACCATCGAGCATCTCACAGCAACGCGTTCTCATTACTGAATGATTCAGCATTTTGAACAAATCGGTTGACTCAAAGATTCAACGACCAATCCATAATCTGTCTCATTCATGAATGACTCAGCCGTTCGAACGAATCGTTTGAACGAATGAATCAATGACTCGCTCATTAAGACGGTCGCCTGGCGACACCTAATGACGGTTTAGTGATATGTTTAAAAGTATCATTCTTTCCAACGATTGTTAATTAACTCATATTTGAAACATAAGCTATATATATATATATATATATAATATATATATATATATATACACACATATATATACACAAAAATAAAATAAACACATTTGAAGCGTGTTTGCTTACTAAATTGTGAGCTGAACGAAAGTTGCAGCAAATATCAGCAACAGGAGTCAAATTTCATTAATCACGAGAGTGAAGAGCTGACTGAAAAGATGATGACGGAATAGGCTATTTTATGTAAAAGCGCCTATTTAAGCGAATCTATCATTATACTCTTTTGTTGTTGTGTTTTCCGTGAAAAATAATAGACTATTGAACTCACAATTCAAGCACGCGCTCTGCACGCGCCACCATTATCAATGTCCGTGTGGACGTCCGCGATCGAACAGTGGAAACATTGGCTACTCCGTCATTTTATTCAAGAAGATCATTCAAACTGCAAAGTGTTTACTAATTTTTGGATACTCGCAATCAAACACAACATTGTGATTTTGTAAAATACATTCAAGAAATCCGCCCCCGAAATGGGGCTTCTTTTAAAATGAAACGAAAATGCTCACAGCTGCACGTCTTGTGGAGACGTCCGTTACTTTCGCTTTCAAGTTAGCGATTTTAAAGCCCCCAGCGGAGTCACGGTGGGAAAATATTCCCATAGTAGCATCAATTGGCCTACCTGATTTTGAACACAAGAGGGCAGTAAAGCACTATGAATGATTTTATTTTTTTTTATTTTTTTGGCTAAACAACCATTCTGGCTGTTTTTAAACTTAAACATAAATCTTAAATTGAAAAAAAGGAAGACAATGGGTTTAGTTCTAATATTAGTATAATTTTATAGAAAAATAAATGGTGTATAATTACATTTTAGAAAGATATGAGACATTTCCTGATTCTTTTTTTGACATAATCCCTCGCCATAGCAAAACCGTTTGAGATATTCAATATCCGTTCACAATTTAGCATCTTTAAAGTATTTTCATCAAGTTGAAAAAGTTTTGTAACTGTAGATGAAACTAACCCCCCCCCACACACACACTTTTGTCACAAAAGGTGGCGCTACTGAGCCCCTGCACCACGCCCGTTTCTGAAACTTTGCACATGTCTACTGGCTAATAAATGTGATCTGTCTGTCAAGTTTCATGCAATTTTAAGCAATTTCAGGCATGCTAAGAGTCTCAAAAGCATCCAAAAAGAATATTAAAGTTTGATGCGTTGTCACGGCAACAGTATCTAAGATATCAATAATCCTTTCACAGGTCTACATCTGGCGTGTGTCTACATTATACACATAAAGTTTGAAGCAAATCGGGTAAAAATAAGAGGGTGATTTAAAAGCATTTTGAAAGTTACACACTTCCTGCTGCCAGTTGGTGGCGCTATAACTTTGACTCACAATAGTCACATCCATGTGATCGGCCTCTTACAGCGAACACACTGCTAAAGTTTCATCAAGATCAGTTACTGTATGCTGAAGTTATAACACACTTCCTGTTTCACGTTTCTCGCCATAAATTCGTTTCCTCGCCACGGCCAAACCGTTCGAGATATCAAAAATCCCCTGGCAATTTTTCATGCTCAATGTCTTGACTTCATGCTGACCGAGTTTCGTGGCGATTGGTTGAATTCTCTAGGAGGAGTATATCGAATTCCAGGGGCATACGCTTCCAAACAAACCATAATAGCCGACTTCCTGTTGGGCTGGGGTAAAAAGTAAAAGTACAAAGGATATATGAATCGATGAGATCTATATGTGTACCGAGTTTCATATTATTACATTCAAGCGTGTTTGATTTATGGACCAAGTTTTCGGACCCCGTTCCAGGGGGCACTGTCGAGCCCCCCTGCCACGCCCGGGTACCAGCTTCAGCCCGGCCCTGATGGCCACGGGTTCTGACCCGTGTGCAAAGTTTCAAGAGTTTTTGAGCACGTTAAGGGCCCCCAAAGTGCGCTGAGAGTCTCAAAAGTATCCAAAAAGAATATTAAAGTTTGATGCGTTGTCACGGCAACAGCATCTAAGATATCAGCAATCCTTTCACAGGTCTAAATCTGGCGTGTGTCTACATTATACACATCAAGTTTGAAGCAAATCGGGTAAAGCCTGTTTGATTTATGGACCAAGTTTTCGGACCCCATTCCAGGGGGCGCTGTCGAGCCCCCCTGCCACGCCCGGGTACCAGCTTCAGCCCGGCCCTGATGGCCACGGTTTCTGACCCGTGTGCAAAGTTTCAAGAGTTTTTGAGCATGTTAAGGGCCCCAAAAGTGCGCTAAGAATCTCAAAAGTATCCAAAAAGAATATTAAAGTTTGATGCGTTGTCACGGCAACAGCATCTAAGATATCAACAATCCTTTCACAGGTCTACATCTGGCTTGTGTCTACATTATACACATCAAGTTTGAAGCAAATAGGGTAAAGCGTGTTGGATATATGGACCAAATTGTCTGACCCGTTCAAGGGGGCGCTGTCGAGCCCCCCTGCCACGCCCGGGTACCAGCTTCAGCCTGGCCCTGATGGCCGCGGGTTTTGTCCCGTGTGCAAAGTTTCAAGAGTTTTCGAGCACGTTAAGAACCCCAAAAGTGCCCGAAAGCATAAAAAAGCATGAAAAAGCTTAAAAAAAGGAATATTAATGTTTGATGCATTGCCATGGCAACAGTATCTAAGATATCAATAATCCTTTCACAGGTCTACATCTGGCGTGTGTCTACATTATGCACATGAAGTTTGAAGCAAATCGGGTAAAAATAAGAGGGTGATTTAAAAGCATTTTGAAAGTGACACACTTCCTGCTTCCAGTTGGTGGCGCTATAACTTTGACTCACAATAGTCACATCCATGTGATCGGGCTCTTACAACGAACACACTGCTGAAGTTTCATCGAGATTAGTTAATGTATGCAGTAGTTATAACACACTTCCTGTTTCACGTTTCTCGCCATAATTTCGTTTACTCGCCACGGCCAAACCGTTCGAGATATCAAAAATCCCCTGGCAATTTTTCATCCTCAGTGTCTTGACTTCATGCTGACCGAGTTTCGTGCCGTGTGTTTGAATTCTCTAGGAGGAGTATTTCACATTCCATTGCATGTGTTTTCCAAACAACCCTTAATAGCCGACTTCCTGTTGGGCTGGGGTAAAAAGTAAGAGCATGAAGTATATATGAACCGATGAGATCTATATGTGTACTGAGTTTCATATTATTACATGCAAGCGTGTTTGATTTATGGACCAAGTGTTCAAACCCCGTTCCAGGGGGCGCTGTCGAGCCCCCCTGCCACGCCCGGGTACCAGCTTCAGCCCGGCCCTGATGGCCGCGGGTTCTGAGATGTGTGCAAAGTTTCAAGAGTTTTCGAGCACGTTAAGGCCCCCAAAAGTGCCCAAAAGGTAGTAAAATAATAATAATAATAATAATAAAATATAGCTGCGAGCAGCGATTACGGGCCCAAGCCGGTGGCACCGCAACCCCGGTGCCTTTAGTTACCTAAAGGCACCGGAGTGGCGGTGCCGCCGGCTTTGGCCCTTCATCGCTGCTCGCAGCTATATTCATATATATATATATATATATATATATATATATATATATATATAAACAAGCCGGTGGCACCGCCACCCCGGTGCCTTTATATATATATATATATATATATGTCTACATTGTTCAATCACGCCTCACACACACACACACACTTTTGCAGAGCCCACACCAATGCAAGCTCTATAGCACACATCTTCTCAAAGGTCAAAGCGGAGTTACGATATTGCCCGTCATGCACAGTAACCGTAAAGGCACCGGGGTGGCGGTGCCACCGGCTTGTTTATATATATATATATATCGTATTATTCTAACTTGTAAAAAACTATTAACTTTTGTTAATATTCAACCATTTCACAACTAACTTTTTTCCATAGATCAAACACAACATAATTATATGGTGGACTGAAACAAAAATTATTAATTAAATAAAATTATTGTTTTCCTCTGAAATAGCAAAAGCATCACACACTAGCTGTACCTGCTCTAAATAAAAAAGAGTAATTCAATAAAAATACAAAATCGAACTAAATAAAATAAATTATTACAAAAACAAAATCAAACCAAAGAAAATATATCTTCGAAAAAAAAAGCGAGTGTCATGAGGAAAGGCGCCTCAGGAATCGTCAGGATTAACTCCATGTGTAAGGAATTTTGATTGATTTTATTTGTCACTTGAAAATTATTGTTAAATGTGTGCCTGCATAACTTTAATAAGATTTATTTTCTTTGATTTGATTTTGTTTTATATAATTTATTTATTTCGATTTTGTATTTTTATTTAAATACTATTATTTATTTAGAGCAGGTACAGCTAAGTGTGCGATGCTTTTGCTATTTCAGAGGGAAAAAAACACATTTTATTTCAAAAAGGCTTTTCAATTAAGTAAAATGTTCAAGCTTTGTTTTCGTTTTATTATTTTGTTTGTTTTAAGCTTTGTTTAATTTATATTGTTAATCATCTGACACAAAACAAATGCATAAAGTATCATTTTAACTTTTAAAAAACTATTAACATTTGTTAATAGTACATTGCCTGTCTTTTGTTAATAGGACAAAACATAGTTATTATATTTTATAATATTTTATAAATATATAAAATAAACATTTGTAATGAAATCGTTCAAAAAAATGATATTAGCATTGTTTTAAACTTTGAAACAGAAGTAGCGCAATGCCTGGCCACTCCCGCGCCGCCTCCTTTTCACAATCCGAGGGAACCATCTCCGGAATATTAACCTCACTCCTAGAAGTCCAATTCTCATTATTCATGCCTCTTACCTGGGATTGATTGCACACACACACACACACACACACACACACACACGCACGCACGCACTCACACGCACACACACACACACACACACACACACACGTGTCAAGTCACTTACATTTTAGATGCAATATTGACTGTTCTTCTGTTTCAGCAGCGAAAATAGTTAAACAAAGATCACAGCAGAACCATTGCATCTCACAGCAACGTGTTTTCTCATTACTGAATGATTCAGCATTTTGAACAAATTGGTTGACTCAAAGATTCAATGACCAATCCATAAACATCTGTCTCATTCATGAATGACTCAGTCGTTCAAACGAATCGTTTGAACGAATGAATCAATGACCCGCTCATTAAGACGGTCGCCTGGCGACACCTAGTGACGGTTTAGTGTTATTTGATTATACACTCAAAATATTCCACAACAAATCCTTTAAATTTAATGATATTCAGAACAGAACACAAATAAAAAAATAACTATAATAAAGCCAAAACGAAATAATTTAAAACAAAAGTAAAAGTAAGTGGTGTTAGGCTCACGTAAATCTCTCTTTAGAATCTAAATGTTGCAACATTTGCGATGTATTTGGATGCTAAACTATTCTTTATTACAGGCTTTGTACTTCACTCACGTTCCAATATCGACGGAAAAAATCATCCTCTTCACTTGTGCAAAAATGTGCTTGGGAAAATCACAGTGGAGCGGTGCTTACTGTGAATGATACAAATTGTACTACTGACTATTTCAACATAGCAGTGTAATTTGTATATGTTAGGTTGAATGTTTTATTATTGTGTGTGTGTGTGTGTGTGTGTTTGTGTGTGTGTGTGTGTGTGTGTGTGTGTGTGTGTGTGTGTGTGTGTGTGTGTGTGTGTGTGTGTGTCAGTGTGTGTGTGGGGGTCTGGGTGGCTCAGCGCGATTGAACAGTGAAACATACTCCGTCATTTTCTTCATACAGGACATCATTCAAACGTCAAAGTGTTTACTTATATTTGTGTACACTCGCAATTAAACACAACATTGTGTTTTTGTTAAATAAATTAAAGTAATACGTCCCCCGAAATGGCGCTAATTTTAAAATAAAACTAAAATGCTCACGGCTGCACGGGCATTCATAACTCTGCGCGCCCACGGTGAGGGACGAGCAGAACAGAGCGAACGTTGTTTAGTTCATTCCTACTTCCATAGGAATTAATTGAAAAAGCTCACTCTACTCTGCACCATTATTAATGAATTGTGCAGACGTCCTTATTTTACTTTCGCTTTTTACCTGATTTTGAACACAAGAGGGCAGTATAACACTATGTATGATTTGGAAAAAAATTTTTTTTGACTAAACAACCATTCTGGCTGTTTTTAAACTTAAACATTATTCTCTAATTGCTCTCACCATGCCCGTTTCTGAAACTCTGCACATGTCTACTGTCTAATAAATGTGATGTGTCTGTCGGGTTTCATGCAATTTCAAGTATGTTAAGAGTCTCAAAAGCATCAACAAAGAATAATAAAGTTTGATGCGTTGCCACGGCAACAGTATCTAAGATATCAATAATCCTTTCTCAGGTCTACATCTGCCGTGTGTCTACATTATACACATAAAGTTTGAAGCAAATTGGGTAAAAATAAGAGGGTGATTTCAAAGCCTTTAGGAAGTGACACACTTCCTGCTGCCAGTTGGTGGCGCTATAACTTTGACTCACAATAGTCACATCCATGTGATCGGACTCTTACAGCGAACACACTGCTGAAGTTTCATCAAGATCAGTTAATGTATGCAGAAGTTATAACACACTTCCTGTTTCCTTTATTCGCCATAAATTCGTTTCCTCGCCACAGCCAAACCGTTCGAGATATCAAAAATCCCCTGGCAACTTTTCATCCTCAATGTCTTGACTTCATGCTGACCGAGTTTCGTGGCGATTGGTTGAATTCTCTAGGAGGAGTATATCGAATTCCAGGGGCATACGCTTCCAAACAAACCATAATAGCCGACTTCCTGTTGGGCTGGGGTAAAAAGTAAAAGTACAAAGGATATATGAATCGATGAGATCTATATGTGTACCGAGTTTCATATTATTACATTCAAGCGTGTTTGATTTATGGACCAAGTTTTCGGACCCCGTTCCAGGGGGCACTGTCGAGCCCCCCTGCCACGCCCGGGTACCAGCTTCAGCCCGGCCCTGATGGCCACGGGTTCTGACCCGTGTGCAAAGTTTCAAGAGTTTTTGAGCACGTTAAGGGCCCCCAAAGTGCGCTGAGAGTCTCAAAAGTATCCAAAAAGAATATTAAAGTTTGATGCGTTGTCACGGCAACAGCATCTAAGATATCAACAATCCTTTCACAGGTCTAAATCTGGCGTGTGTCTACATTATACACATCAAGTTTGAAGCAAATCGGGTAAAGCCTGTTTGATTTATGGACCAAGTTTTCGGACCCCATTCCAGGGGGCGCTGTCGAGCCCCCCTGCCACGCCCGGGTACCAGCTTCAGCCCGGCCCTGATGGCCGCGGTTTCTGACCCGTGTGCAAAGTTTCAAGAGTTTTTGAGCACGTTAAGGGCCCCAAAAGTGCGCTAAGAATCTCAAAAGTATCAAAAAAGAATATTAAAGTTTGATGCGTTGTCACGGCAACAGCATCTAAGATATCAACAATCCTTTCACAGGTCTACATCTGGCTTGTGTCTACATTATACACATCAAGTTTGAAGCAAATAGGGTAAAGCGTGTTGGATATATGGACCAAATTGTCTGACCCGTTCAAGGGGGCGCTGTCGAGCCCCCCTGCCACGCCCGGGTACCAGCTTCAGCCTGGCCCTGATGGCCGCGGGTTTTGTCCCGTGTGCAAAGTTTCAAGAGTTTTCGAGCACGTTAAGAACCCCAAAAGTGCCCGAAAGCATAAAAAAGCATGAAAAAGCTTAAAAAAAGGAATATTAATGTTTGATGCATTGCCATGGCAACAGTATCTAAGATATCAATAATCCTTTCACAGGTCTACATCTGGCGTGTGTCTACATTATGCACATGAAGTTTGAAGCAAATCGGGTAAAAATAAGAGGGTGATTTAAAAGCATTTTGAAAGTGACACACTTCCTGCTTCCAGTTGGTGGCGCTATAACTTTGACTCACAATAGTCACATCCATGTGATCGGGCTCTTACAACGAACACACTGCTGAAGTTTCATCAAGATTAGTTAATGTATGCAGTAGTTATAACACACTTCCTGTTTCACGTTTCTCGCCATAATTTCGTTTACTCGCCACGGCCAAACCGTTCGAGATATCAAAAATCCCCTGGCAATTTTTCATCCTCAGTGTCTTGACTTCATGCTGACCGAGTTTCGTGCCGTGTGTTTGAATTCTCTAGGAGGAGTATTTCACATTCCATTGCATGTGTTTTCCAAACAACCCTTAATAGCCGACTTCCTGTTGGGCTGGGGTAAAAAGTAAGAGCATGAAGTATATATGAACCGATGAGATCTATATGTGTACTGAGTTTCATATTATTACATGCAAGCGTGTTTGATTTATGGACCAAGTGTTCAAACCCCGTTCCAGGGGGCGCTGTCGAGCCCCCCTGCCACGCCCGGGTACCAGCTTCAGCCCGGCCCTGATGGCCGCGGGTTCTGAGATGTGTGCAAAGTTTCAAGAGTTTTCGAGCACGTTAAGGCCCCCAAAAGTGCCCAAAAGGTAGTAAAATAATAATAATAATAATAAAATATAGCTGCGAGCAGCGATTACGGGCCCAAGCCGGTGGCACCGCAACCCCGGTTCCTTTAGTTACCTAAAGGCACCGGGGTGGTGGTGCCTCCGGCTTTGGCCCTTCATCGCTGCTCGCAGCTATATTTATTTATATATATATATATATATATATATATATATATATATATATATATATATATATAAATACATATATATATATATATATATATATATATATATATATAAACAAATTATAAAATATATATATATATATATATATCACTTGCCTTACCTGAAAACAATGAAAACAATAAAAAAAAAACTAGGGAATCACTAAACCGAGAGAATTATTCTGTTTTGATGATACACTCAAAATATTACACAAGCAATTCTTTAAATTTAATGATATTCAGAACAGAACAAGAATTCAAAAAAACTATAATTAAGAATTAACCGAAATAATTGAAAGCGAAAGTGAAAGTAAGTGGTGTTTGGCTCACGTAACTCTCTCATTAGAATCAAACTGTTTCAACATTTGCGATGTATTTGGATGCTAAACTATTCTTTATTAAGGGCTTTGTACTTCACTCAGGTTTCAATATGTGTGTGTGTGTGTGTGAGGTGCGGGTGCGATTGAACTGTTACACATAAAAACATACTCCGTCCAATAGAACACAACAAAGTGCTTTTGTCAAACTATAAACTCTTGTCAAACTGTAACCTACAACTGTCACCAAACTAAAATCACACGCACACACTGTCTAAAAGCAAAAAATATTTATCCAACCCCATTTAAAACAGTCTGTGGATGCCATCTTTTGGACATTCACCACATCGCATTGATTTTCATTTATTGTCCTCAGAGCCCTAATCTGTTTATTTTTCAATTACACAATCTACATTGATTAAAAAAGAAAAATTCAAATGTGTTTTTATTTTATACAGGAATAAATTATTTATAATTCAGATGAGAATAAAGTTAGTGTTTTACAATTTTAAGGAAAACAAATATATTGTTCTGAAATATAGCACATTCATTTTAAATTCATTCAGCTTCAATTACCAATACAATCTTAATTTTATTTAAAGCAAACTATACATTTAAAAGATCTTGGTTCTGTGCATATTTTTTAATTTAAAAAACAAAACAAAATTGTTATGCAAAAAGACAAGGCCTTAGAGATTTCTTTATCCTTTAATGCAGGAAAAATCACACAGCAATGAAAGGCTTAATATCATGTCACTGTAACAGCCAGCCAGCCACACACACAAATATAAACACAGACACCAGCCCTCCCTCCCCCTCCCTCCCCACACAGACAGCCACACACACACACACACATAGAATGGGAGGGGGCCCTCTCTCTGTCAAAGAGTGACAGAGAGAGATACCATTTCATGAAATCCACATTCAAACCACAATATCTGACTTTCTGAGGGTTGGAGCTATTGACTGTAAATTAGAAAGTTGTTTGGCTTGAGGAGAAGAATATACAAGCTGAGTTTTGTAACTGTAGGTAAATCTAACTAAGTTATAACACACTTTATATGTCCTTTTTTAGTCATGAAAATTCATTTCCTCGCCACGGCCAAACCGTTCGAGATATCAAAAATCCGTCAGCAATTTAGCATCCTCAATGTCTTGACTTCATGCACGCCTAGTTTGGCGATGATTGAATGAATTGCCTAGGAGTAGTACTTCAAATTCCACAGCAAGCGTTTTCCAAACAACCCATAATAGCCGACTTCCTGTTGGGCTGGCGTAAAACTTGACCAGGGGTAAAATGTTTGGCCCGATGAGATCTATATGTGTACTGAGTTTCATATTAATTCATGCAAGCGTGTTGAATATATGGACCAAATTGTCGGACCCCGTTCAAGGGGGCGCTGTTGAGCCCCCTGCCACGCCCGGGTACCAGCTTCAGCCCGGCCCTGATGGCCGTGGGTTCTGACCTGTGTGCAAAATTTCAAAAGTTTTTGAGCACGTTAAGAGTCCCAAAATCCCCTGAAACCTTGAAATGCATTAAAATCAATAGACAAATCCCTCACACACAGAGACGGAAAGAGAGGGAGAGAAAATTCTCAGAAACATCCACATTCAAACTAAAATATCTGACTCCCTCTTGGTCTGAGCTAATGACAGTAAATTAGAAAGTTGTCCGGCTTGATCTGAACAATATGCGTACCGAGTTTTATGATTGTAGGTAAAACTATAGAACTAACACCCCCACTTTTGTCAAAAGGTGGCGCTACTGAGCCCCTGCACCACGCCCGTTTCTGAAACTTTGCACATGTCTACTGGCTAATAAATGTGATGTGTCTGTCATGTTATTTCAAGTATGTTAAGAGTCTCAAAAGCATCAACAAAGAATATTAAAGTTTGATGCGTTGCCACGGCAACAGTATCTAATATATCAATAATCCTTTCACAGGTCTACATCTGCCGTGTATTTACATTATACAGATGAAGTTTGAAGCAAATCGGGTAAAAATAAGAGGGTGATTTCAAAGCATTTTGAAAGTGACACACTTCCTGCTGCCAGTTGGTGGCGCTATAACTTTGACTCACAATAGTCACATCCATGTGATCGGCCTCTTACAGCGAACACACTGTTGAAGTTTCATCAAGATCAGTTAATGTATGCAGAAGTTATAACACACTTCCTGTTTCCATTATTCGCCATAAATTCGTTTCCTCGCCACGGCCAAACCGTTCGAGATATCAAAAATCCCCTGGCAATTTTTCATCCTCAATGTCTTGACTTCATGCACACCGAGTTTGGAGACGAACGGGGGAATTCCCTAGGAGAAGTGTTTCAAATTCCTGAGCATGCGTTTCCAAACAACCCTAAATAGCCGACTTCCTGTTGGGCTGGCGTAAAACTTAGAGCACGAAAGTTGTTCGGCCCCATGAGATATATAAGTGTAGCGAGTTTCAGATTATTACATGCAAGCGTGTTTGATATATGGACAAGTGTTCAAACCCCGTTCCAGGTGGCGCTGTCGAGCCCCCCTGCCACGCCCGGGTACCAGCTTCAGCCCGGCCCTGATGGCCGCGGGTTCTGACCCGTGTGCAAAGTTTCAAGAGTTTTTGAGCACGTTAAGGCCCCCAAAAGTGCCCAAAAGGTAGTAAAATAATAATAATAATAATAATAATAAATATAGCTGCGAGCAGCGATTACGGGCCCAAGCCGGTGGCACCGCAACCCCGGTGCCTTTAGTTACCTAAAGGCACCGGAGTGGCGGTGCCGCCGGCTTTGGCCCTTCATCGCTGCTCGCAGCTATATTCATATATATATATATATATATATATATATATATATATATATATATATATAAACAAGCCGGTGGCACCGCCACCCCGGTGCCTTTATATATATATATATATATATGTCTACATTGTTCAATCACGCCTCACACACACACACACACTTTTGCAGAGCCCACACCAATGCAAGCTCTATAGCACACATCTTCTCAAAGGTCAAAGCGGAGTTACGATATTGCCCGTCATGCACAGTAACCGTAAAGGCACCGGGGGTGGCGGTGCCACCGGCTTGTTTATATATATATATATATCGTATTATTCTAACTTGTAAAAAACTATTAACTTTTGTTAATATTCAACCATTTCACAACTAACTTTTTTCCATAGATCAAACACAACATAATTATATGGTGGACTGAAACAAAAATTATTAATTAAATAAAATTATTGTTTTCCTCTGAAATAGCAAAAGCATCACACACTAGCTGTACCTGCTCTAAATAAAAAAGAGTAATTCAATAAAAATACAAAATCGAACTAAATAAAATAAATTATTACAAAAACAAAATCAAACCAAAGAAAATATATCTTCGAAAAAAAAAGCGAGTGTCATGAGGAAAGGCGCCTCAGGAATCGTCAGGATTAACTCCATGTGTAAGGAATTTTGATTGATTTTATTTGTCACTTGAAAATTATTGTTAAATGTGTGCCTGCATAACTTTAATAAGATTTATTTTCTTTGATTTGATTTTGTTTTATATAATTTATTTATTTCGATTTTGTATTTTTATTTAAATACTATTATTTATTTAGAGCAGGTACAGCTAAGTGTGCGATGCTTTTGCTATTTCAGAGGGAAAAAAACACATTTTATTTCAAAAAGGCTTTTCAATTAAATAAAATGTTCAAGCTTTGTTTTCGTTTTATTATTTTGTTTGTTTTAAGCTTTGTTTAATTTATATTGTTAATCATCTGACACAAAACAAATGCATAAAGTATCATTTTAACTTTTAAAAAACTATTAACATTTGTTAATAGTACATTGCCTGTCTTTTGTTAATAGGACAAAACATAGTTATTATATTTTATAATATTTTATAAATATATAAAATAAACATTTGTAATGAAATCGTTCAAAAAAATGATATTAGCATTGTTTTAAACTTTGAAACAGAAGTAGCGCAATGCCTGGCCACTCCCGCGCCGCCTCCTTTTCACAATCCGAGGGAACCATCTCCGGAATATTAACCTCACTCCTAGAAGTCCAATTCTCATTATTCATGCCTCTTACCTGGGATTGATTGCACACACACACACACACACACACACACACGCACGCACGCACGCACTCACACGCACACACACACACACACACACACACACGTGTCAAGTCACTTACATTTTAGATGCAATATTGACTGTTCTTCTGTTTCAGCAGCGAAAATAGTTAAACAAAGATCACAGCAGAACCATTGCATCTCACAGCAACGTGTTTTCTCATTACTGAATGATTCAGCATTTTGAACAAATTGGTTGACTCAAAGATTCAATGACCAATCCATAAACATCTGTCTCATTCATGAATGACTCAGTCGTTCAAACGAATCGTTTGAACGAATGAATCAATGACCCGCTCATTAAGACGGTCGCCTGGCGACACCTAGTGACGGTTTAGTGTTATTTGATTATACACTCAAAATATTCCACAACAAATCCTTTAAATTTAATGATATTCAGAACAGAACACAAATAAAAAAATAACTATAATAAAGCCAAAACGAAATAATTTAAAACAAAAGTAAAAGTAAGTGGTGTTAGGCTCACGTAAATCTCTCTTTAGAATCTAAATGTTGCAACATTTGCGATGTATTTGGATGCTAAACTATTCTTTATTACAGGCTTTGTACTTCACTCACGTTCCAATATCGACGGAAAAAATCATCCTCTTCACTTGTGCAAAAATGTGCTTGGAAAAATCACAGTGGAGCGGTGCTTACTGTGAATGATACAAATTGTACTACTGACTATTTCAACATAGCAGTGTAATTTGTATATGTTAGGTTGAATGTTTTATTATTGTGTGTGTGTGTGTGTGTTTGTGTGTGTGTGTGTGTGTGTGTGTGTGTGTGTGTGTGTGTGTGTGTGTGTGTCAGTGTGTGTGTGGGGGTCTGGGTGGCTCAGCGCGATTGAACAGTGAAACATACTCCGTCATTTTCTTCATACAGGACATCATTCAAACGTCAAAGTGTTTACTTATATTTGTGTACACTCGCAATTAAACACAACATTGTGTTTTTGTTAAATAAATTAAAGTAATACGTCCCCCGAAATGGCGCTAATTTTAAAATGAAACTAAAATGCTCACGGCTGCACGGGCATTCATAACTCTGCGCGCCCACGGTGAGGGACGAGCAGAACAGAGCGAACGTTGTTTAGTTCATTCCTACTTCCATAGGAATTAATTGAAAAAGCTCACTCTACTCTGCACCATTATTAATGAATTGTGCAGACGTCCTTATTTTACTTTCGCTTTTTACCTGATTTTGAACACAAGAGGGCAGTATAACACTATGTATGATTTGGAAAAAAATTTTTTTTGACTAAACAACCATTCTGGCTGTTTTTAAACTTAAACATTATTCTCTAATTGCTCTCACCATGCCCGTTTCTGAAACTCTGCACATGTCTACTGTCTAATAAATGTGATGTGTCTGTCGGGTTTCATGCAATTTCAAGTATGTTAAGAGTCTCAAAAGCATCAACAAAGAATAATAAAGTTTGATGCGTTGCCACGGCAACAGTATCTAAGATATCAATAATCCTTTCTCAGGTCTACATCTGCCGTGTGTCTACATTATACACATAAAGTTTGAAGCAAATTGGGTAAAAATAAGAGGGTGATTTCAAAGCCTTTAGGAAGTGACACACTTCCTGCTGCCAGTTGGTGGCGCTATAACTTTGACTCACAATAGTCACATCCATGTGATCGGACTCTTACAGCGAACACACTGCTGAAGTTTCATCAAGATCAGTTAATGTATGCAGAAGTTATAACACACTTCCTGTTTCCTTTATTCGCCATAAATTCGTTTCCTCGCCACAGCCAAACCGTTCGAGATATCAAAAATCCCCTGGCAACTTTTCATCCTCAATGTCTTGACTTCATGCTGACCGAGTTTCGTGGCGATTGGTTGAATTCTCTAGGAGGAGTATATCGAATTCCAGGGGCATACGCTTCCAAACAAACCATAATAGCCGACTTCCTGTTGGGCTGGGGTAAAAAGTAAAAGTACAAAGGATATATGAATCGATGAGATCTATATGTGTACCGAGTTTCATATTATTACATTCAAGCGTGTTTGATTTATGGACCAAGTTTTCGGACCCCGTTCCAGGGGGCACTGTCGAGCCCCCCTGCCACGCCCGGGTACCAGCTTCAGCCCGGCCCTGATGGCCACGGGTTCTGACCCGTGTGCAAAGTTTCAAGAGTTTTTGAGCACGTTAAGGGCCCCCAAAGTGCGCTGAGAGTCTCAAAAGTATCCAAAAAGAATATTAAAGTTTGATGCGTTGTCACGGCAACAGCATCTAAGATATCAACAATCCTTTCACAGGTCTAAATCTGGCGTGTGTCTACATTATACACATCAAGTTTGAAGCAAATCGGGTAAAGCCTGTTTGATTTATGGACCAAGTTTTCGGACCCCATTCCAGGGGGCGCTGTCGAGCCCCCCTGCCACGCCCGGGTACCAGCTTCAGCCCGGCCCTGATGGCCGCGGTTTCTGACCCGTGTGCAAAGTTTCAAGAGTTTTTGAGCACGTTAAGGGCCCCAAAAGTGCGCTAAGAATCTCAAAAGTATCCAAAAAGAATATTAAAGTTTGATGCGTTGTCACGGCAACAGCATCTAAGATATCAACAATCCTTTCACAGGTCTACATCTGGCTTGTGTCTACATTATACACATCAAGTTTGAAGCAAATAGGGTAAAGCGTGTTGGATATATGGACCAAATTGTCTGACCCGTTCAAGGGGGCGCTGTCGAGCCCCCCTGCCACGCCCGGGTACCAGCTTCAGCCTGGCCCTGATGGCCGCGGGTTTTGTCCCGTGTGCAAAGTTTCAAGAGTTTTCGAGCACGTTAAGAACCCCAAAAGTGCCCGAAAGCATAAAAAAGCATGAAAAAGCTTAAAAAAAGGAATATTAATGTTTGATGCATTGCCATGGCAACAGTATCTAAGATATCAATAATCCTTTCACAGGTCTACATCTGGCGTGTGTCTACATTATGCACATGAAGTTTGAAGCAAATCGGGTAAAAATAAGAGGGTGATTTAAAAGCATTTTGAAAGTGACACACTTCCTGCTTCCAGTTGGTGGCGCTATAACTTTGACTCACAATAGTCACATCCATGTGATCGGGCTCTTACAACGAACACACTGCTGAAGTTTCATCAAGATTAGTTAATGTATGCAGTAGTTATAACACACTTCCTGTTTCACGTTTCTCGCCATAATTTCGTTTACTCGCCACGGCCAAACCGTTCGAGATATCAAAAATCCCCTGGCAATTTTTCATCCTCAGTGTCTTGACTTCATGCTGACCGAGTTTCGTGCCGTGTGTTTGAATTCTCTAGGAGGAGTATTTCACATTCCATTGCATGTGTTTTCCAAACAACCCTTAATAGCCGACTTCCTGTTGGGCTGGGGTAAAAAGTAAGAGCATGAAGTATATATGAACCGATGAGATCTATATGTGTACTGAGTTTCATATTATTACATGCAAGCGTGTTTGATTTATGGACCAAGTGTTCAAACCCCGTTCCAGGGGGCGCTGTCGAGCCCCCCTGCCACGCCCGGGTACCAGCTTCAGCCCGGCCCTGATGGCCGCGGGTTCTGAGATGTGTGCAAAGTTTCAAGAGTTTTCGAGCACGTTAAGGCCCCCAAAAGTGCCCAAAAGGTAGTAAAATAATAATAATAATAATAATAATAATAATAAAATATAGCTGCGAGCAGCGATTACGGGCCCAAGCCGGTGGCACCGCAACCCCGGTGCCTTTAGTTACCTAAAGGCACCGGAGTGGCGGTGCCGCCGGCTTTGGCCCTTCATCGCTGCTCGCAGCTATATTCATATATATATATATATATATATATATATATATATATAAACAAGCCGGTGGCACCGCCACCCCGGTGCCTTTATATATATATATATATATATGTCTACATTGTTCAATCACGCCTCACACACACACACACACTTTTGCAGAGCCCACACCAATGCAAGCTCTATAGCACACATCTTCTCAAAGGTCAAAGCGGAGTTACGATATTGCCCGTCATGCACAGTAACCGTAAAGGCACCGGGGGTGGCGGTGCCACCGGCTTGTTTATATATATATATATATCGTATTATTCTAACTTGTAAAAAACTATTAACTTTTGTTAATATTCAACCATTTCACAACTAACTTTTTTCCATAGATCAAACACAACATAATTATATGGTGGACTGAAACAAAAATTATTAATTAAATAAAATTATTGTTTTCCTCTGAAATAGCAAAAGCATCACACACTAGCTGTACCTGCTCTAAATAAAAAAGAGTAATTCAATAAAAATACAAAATCGAACTAAATAAAATAAATTATTACAAAAACAAAATCAAACCAAAGAAAATATATCTTCGAAAAAAAAAGCGAGTGTCATGAGGAAAGGCGCCTCAGGAATCGTCAGGATTAACTCCATGTGTAAGGAATTTTGATTGATTTTATTTGTCACTTGAAAATTATTGTTAAATGTGTGCCTGCATAACTTTAATAAGATTTATTTTCTTTGATTTGATTTTGTTTTATATAATTTATTTATTTCGATTTTGTATTTTTATTTAAATACTATTATTTATTTAGAGCAGGTACAGCTAAGTGTGCGATGCTTTTGCTATTTCAGAGGGAAAAAAACACATTTTATTTCAAAAAGGCTTTTCAATTAAATAAAATGTTCAAGCTTTGTTTTCGTTTTATTATTTTGTTTGTTTTAAGCTTTGTTTAATTTATATTGTTAATCATCTGACACAAAACAAATGCATAAAGTATCATTTTAACTTTTAAAAAACTATTAACATTTGTTAATAGTACATTGCCTGTCTTTTGTTAATAGGACAAAACATAGTTATTATATTTTATAATATTTTATAAATATATAAAATAAACATTTGTAATGAAATCGTTCAAAAAAATGATATTAGCATTGTTTTAAACTTTGAAACAGAAGTAGCGCAATGCCTGGCCACTCCCGCGCCGCCTCCTTTTCACAATCCGAGGGAACCATCTCCGGAATATTAACCTCACTCCTAGAAGTCCAATTCTCATTATTCATGCCTCTTACCTGGGATTGATTGCACACACACACACACACACACACACACACGCACGCACGCACGCACTCACACGCACACACACACACACACACACACACACACGTGTCAAGTCACTTACATTTTAGATGCAATATTGACTGTTCTTCTGTTTCAGCAGCGAAAATAGTTAAACAAAGATCACAGCAGAACCATTGCATCTCACAGCAACGTGTTTTCTCATTACTGAATGATTCAGCATTTTGAACAAATTGGTTGACTCAAAGATTCAATGACCAATCCATAAACATCTGTCTCATTCATGAATGACTCAGTCGTTCAAACGAATCGTTTGAACGAATGAATCAATGACCCGCTCATTAAGACGGTCGCCTGGCGACACCTAGTGACGGTTTAGTGTTATTTGATTATACACTCAAAATATTCCACAACAAATCCTTTAAATTTAATGATATTCAGAACAGAACACAAATAAAAAAATAACTATAATAAAGCCAAAACGAAATAATTTAAAACAAAAGTAAAAGTAAGTGGTGTTAGGCTCACGTAAATCTCTCTTTAGAATCTAAATGTTGCAACATTTGCGATGTATTTGGATGCTAAACTATTCTTTATTACAGGCTTTGTACTTCACTCACGTTCCAATATCGACGGAAAAAATCATCCTCTTCACTTGTGCAAAAATGTGCTTGGAAAAATCACAGTGGAGCGGTGCTTACTGTGAATGATACAAATTGTACTACTGACTATTTCAACATAGCAGTGTAATTTGTATATGTTAGGTTGAATGTTTTATTATTGTGTGTGTGTGTGTGTGTTGTGTGTGTGTGTGTGTGTGTGTGTGTGTGTGTGTGTGTGTGTGTGTGTGTGTCAGTGTGTGTGTGGGGGTCTGGGTGGCTCAGCGCGATTGAACAGTGAAACATACTCCGTCATTTTCTTCATACAGGACATCATTCAAACGTCAAAGTGTTTACTTATATTTGTGTACACTCGCAATTAAACACAACATTGTGTTTTTGTTAAATAAATTAAAGTAATACGTCCCCCGAAATGGCGCTAATTTTAAAATGAAACTAAAATGCTCACGGCTGCACGGGCATTCATAACTCTGCGCGCCCACGGTGAGGGACGAGCAGAACAGAGCGAACGTTGTTTAGTTCATTCCTACTTCCATAGGAATTAATTGAAAAAGCTCACTCTACTCTGCACCATTATTAATGAATTGTGCAGACGTCCTTATTTTACTTTCGCTTTTTACCTGATTTTGAACACAAGAGGGCAGTATAACACTATGTATGATTTGGAAAAAAATTTTTTTTGACTAAACAACCATTCTGGCTGTTTTTAAACTTAAACATTATTCTCTAATTGCTCTCACCATGCCCGTTTCTGAAACTCTGCACATGTCTACTGTCTAATAAATGTGATGTGTCTGTCGGGTTTCATGCAATTTCAAGTATGTTAAGAGTCTCAAAAGCATCAACAAAGAATAATAAAGTTTGATGCGTTGCCACGGCAACAGTATCTAAGATATCAATAATCCTTTCTCAGGTCTACATCTGCCGTGTGTCTACATTATACACATAAAGTTTGAAGCAAATTGGGTAAAAATAAGAGGGTGATTTCAAAGCCTTTAGGAAGTGACACACTTCCTGCTGCCAGTTGGTGGCGCTATAACTTTGACTCACAATAGTCACATCCATGTGATCGGACTCTTACAGCGAACACACTGCTGAAGTTTCATCAAGATCAGTTAATGTATGCAGAAGTTATAACACACTTCCTGTTTCCTTTATTCGCCATAAATTCGTTTCCTCGCCACAGCCAAACCGTTCGAGATATCAAAAATCCCCTGGCAACTTTTCATCCTCAATGTCTTGACTTCATGCTGACCGAGTTTCGTGGCGATTGGTTGAATTCTCTAGGAGGAGTATATCGAATTCCAGGGGCATACGCTTCCAAACAAACCATAATAGCCGACTTCCTGTTGGGCTGGGGTAAAAAGTAAAAGTACAAAGGATATATGAATCGATGAGATCTATATGTGTACCGAGTTTCATATTATTACATTCAAGCGTGTTTGATTTATGGACCAAGTTTTCGGACCCCGTTCCAGGGGGCACTGTCGAGCCCCCCTGCCACGCCCGGGTACCAGCTTCAGCCCGGCCCTGATGGCCACGGGTTCTGACCCGTGTGCAAAGTTTCAAGAGTTTTTGAGCACGTTAAGGGCCCCCAAAGTGCGCTGAGAGTCTCAAAAGTATCCAAAAAGAATATTAAAGTTTGATGCGTTGTCACGGCAACAGCATCTAAGATATCAACAATCCTTTCACAGGTCTAAATCTGGCGTGTGTCTACATTATACACATCAAGTTTGAAGCAAATCGGGTAAAGCCTGTTTGATTTATGGACCAAGTTTTCGGACCCCATTCCAGGGGGCGCTGTCGAGCCCCCCTGCCACGCCCGGGTACCAGCTTCAGCCCGGCCCTGATGGCCGCGGTTTCTGACCCGTGTGCAAAGTTTCAAGAGTTTTTGAGCACGTTAAGGGCCCCAAAAGTGCGCTAAGAATCTCAAAAGTATCCAAAAAGAATATTAAAGTTTGATGCGTTGTCACGGCAACAGCATCTAAGATATCAACAATCCTTTCACAGGTCTACATCTGGCTTGTGTCTACATTATACACATCAAGTTTGAAGCAAATAGGGTAAAGCGTGTTGGATATATGGACCAAATTGTCTGACCCGTTCAAGGGGGCGCTGTCGAGCCCCCCTGCCACGCCCGGGTACCAGCTTCAGCCTGGCCCTGATGGCCGCGGGTTTTGTCCCGTGTGCAAAGTTTCAAGAGTTTTCGAGCACGTTAAGAACCCCAAAAGTGCCCGAAAGCATAAAAAAGCATGAAAAAGCTTAAAAAAAGGAATATTAATGTTTGATGCATTGCCATGGCAACAGTATCTAAGATATCAATAATCCTTTCACAGGTCTACATCTGGCGTGTGTCTACATTATGCACATGAAGTTTGAAGCAAATCGGGTAAAAATAAGAGGGTGATTTAAAAGCATTTTGAAAGTGACACACTTCCTGCTTCCAGTTGGTGGCGCTATAACTTTGACTCACAATAGTCACATCCATGTGATCGGGCTCTTACAACGAACACACTGCTGAAGTTTCATCAAGATTAGTTAATGTATGCAGTAGTTATAACACACTTCCTGTTTCACGTTTCTCGCCATAATTTCGTTTACTCGCCACGGCCAAACCGTTCGAGATATCAAAAATCCCCTGGCAATTTTTCATCCTCAGTGTCTTGACTTCATGCTGACCGAGTTTCGTGCCGTGTGTTTGAATTCTCTAGGAGGAGTATTTCACATTCCATTGCATGTGTTTTCCAAACAACCCTTAATAGCCGACTTCCTGTTGGGCTGGGGTAAAAAGTAAGAGCATGAAGTATATATGAACCGATGAGATCTATATGTGTACTGAGTTTCATATTATTACATGCAAGCGTGTTTGATTTATGGACCAAGTGTTCAAACCCCGTTCCAGGGGGCGCGTCGAGCCCCCCTGCCACGCCCGGGTACCAGCTTCAGCCCGGCCCTGATGGCCGCGGGTTCTGAGATGTGTGCAAAGTTTCAAGAGTTTTCGAGCACGTTAAGGCCCCCAAAAGTGCCCAAAAGGTAGTAAAATAATAATAATAATAATAATAATAATAATAAAATATAGCTGCGAGCAGCGATTACGGGCCCAAGCCGGTGGCACCGCAACCCCGGTGCCTTTAGTTACCTAAAGGCACCGGAGTGGCGGTGCCGCCGGCTTTGGCCCTTCATCGCTGCTCGCAGCTATATTCATATATATATATATATATATATATATATATATATATAAACAAGCCGGTGGCACCGCCACCCCGGTGCCTTTATATATATATATATATATATGTCTACATTGTTCAATCACGCCTCACACACACACACACACTTTTGCAGAGCCCACACCAATGCAAGCTCTATAGCACACATCTTCTCAAAGGTCAAAGCGGAGTTACGATATTGCCCGTCATGCACAGTAACCGTAAAGGCACCGGGGGTGGCGGTGCCACCGGCTTGTTTATATATATATATATATCGTATTATTCTAACTTGTAAAAAACTATTAACTTTTGTTAATATTCAACCATTTCACAACTAACTTTTTTCCATAGATCAAACACAACATAATTATATGGTGGACTGAAACAAAAATTATTAATTAAATAAAATTATTGTTTTCCTCTGAAATAGCAAAAGCATCACACACTAGCTGTACCTGCTCTAAATAAAAAAGAGTAATTCAATAAAAATACAAAATCGAACTAAATAAAATAAATTATTACAAAAACAAAATCAAACCAAAGAAAATATATCTTCGAAAAAAAAAGCGAGTGTCATGAGGAAAGGCGCCTCAGGAATCGTCAGGATTAACTCCATGTGTAAGGAATTTTGATTGATTTTATTTGTCACTTGAAAATTATTGTTAAATGTGTGCCTGCATAACTTTAATAAGATTTATTTTCTTTGATTTGATTTTGTTTTATATAATTTATTTATTTCGATTTTGTATTTTTATTTAAATACTATTATTTATTTAGAGCAGGTACAGCTAAGTGTGCGATGCTTTTGCTATTTCAGAGGGAAAAAAACACATTTTATTTCAAAAAGGCTTTTCAATTAAATAAAATGTTCAAGCTTTGTTTTCGTTTTATTATTTTGTTTGTTTTAAGCTTTGTTTAATTTATATTGTTAATCATCTGACACAAAACAAATGCATAAAGTATCATTTTAACTTTTAAAAAACTATTAACATTTGTTAATAGTACATTGCCTGTCTTTTGTTAATAGGACAAAACATAGTTATTATATTTTATAATATTTTATAAATATATAAAATAAACATTTGTAATGAAATCGTTCAAAAAAATGATATTAGCATTGTTTTAAACTTTGAAACAGAAGTAGCGCAATGCCTGGCCACTCCCGCGCCGCCTCCTTTTCACAATCCGAGGGAACCATCTCCGGAATATTAACCTCACTCCTAGAAGTCCAATTCTCATTATTCATGCCTCTTACCTGGGATTGATTGCACACACACACACACACACACACACACACACGCACGCACCACGCACTCACCCACGCACACACACACACACACACACACACACGTGTCAAGTCACTTACATTTTAGATGCAATATTGACTGTTCTTCTGTTTCAGCAGCGAAAATAGTTAAACAAAGATCACAGCAGAACCATTGCATCTCACAGCAACGTGTTTTCTCATTACTGAATGATTCAGCATTTTGAACAAATTGGTTGACTCAAAGATTCAATGACCAATCCATAAACATCTGTCTCATTCATGAATGACTCAGTCGTTCAAACGAATCGTTTGAACGAATGAATCAATGACCCGCTCATTAAGACGGTCGCCTGGCGACACCTAGTGACGGTTTAGTGTTATTTGATTATACACTCAAAATATTCCACAACAAATCCTTTAAATTTAATGATATTCAGAACAGAACACAAATAAAAAAATAACTATAATAAAGCCAAAACGAAATAATTTAAAACAAAAGTAAAAGTAAGTGGTGTTAGGCTCACGTAAATCTCTCTTTAGAATCTAAATGTTGCAACATTTGCGATGTATTTGGATGCTAAACTATTCTTTATTACAGGCTTTGTACTTCACTCACGTTCCAATATCGACGGAAAAAATCATCCTCTTCACTTGTGCAAAAATGTGCTTGGAAAAATCACAGTGGAGCGGTGCTTACTGTGAATGATACAAATTGTACTACTGACTATTTCAACATAGCAGTGTAATTTGTATATGTTAGGTTGAATGTTTTATTATTGTGTGTGTGTGTGTGTGTTTGTGTGTGTGTGTGTGTGTGTGTGTGTGTGTGTGTGTGTGTGTGTGTGTGTCAGTGTGTGTGTGGGGGTCTGGGTGGCTCAGCGCGATTGAACAGTGAAACATACTCCGTCATTTTCTTCATACAGGACATCATTCAAACGTCAAAGTGTTTACTTATATTTGTGTACACTCGCAATTAAACACAACATTGTGTTTTTGTTAAATAAATTAAAGTAATACGTCCCCCGAAATGGCGCTAATTTTAAAATGAAACTAAAATGCTCACGGCTGCACGGGCATTCATAACTCTGCGCGCCCACGGTGAGGGACGAGCAGAACAGAGCGAACGTTGTTTAGTTCATTCCTACTTCCATAGGAATTAATTGAAAAAGCTCACTCTACTCTGCACCATTATTAATGAATTGTGCAGACGTCCTTATTTTACTTTCGCTTTTTACCTGATTTTGAACACAAGAGGGCAGTATAACACTATGTATGATTTGGAAAAAAATTTTTTTTGACTAAACAACCATTCTGGCTGTTTTTAAACTTAAACATTATTCTCTAATTGCTCTCACCATGCCCGTTTCTGAAACTCTGCACATGTCTACTGTCTAATAAATGTGATGTGTCTGTCGGGTTTCATGCAATTTCAAGTATGTTAAGAGTCTCAAAAGCATCAACAAAGAATAATAAAGTTTGATGCGTTGCCACGGCAACAGTATCTAAGATATCAATAATCCTTTCTCAGGTCTACATCTGCCGTGTGTCTACATTATACACATAAAGTTTGAAGCAAATTGGGTAAAAATAAGAGGGTGATTTCAAAGCCTTTAGGAAGTGACACACTTCCTGCTGCCAGTTGGTGGCGCTATAACTTTGACTCACAATAGTCACATCCATGTGATCGGACTCTTACAGCGAACACACTGCTGAAGTTTCATCAAGATCAGTTAATGTATGCAGAAGTTATAACACACTTCCTGTTTCCTTTATTCGCCATAAATTCGTTTCCTCGCCACAGCCAAACCGTTCGAGATATCAAAAATCCCCTGGCAACTTTTCATCCTCAATGTCTTGACTTCATGCTGACCGAGTTTCGTGGCGATTGGTTGAATTCTCTAGGAGGAGTATATCGAATTCCAGGGGCATACGCTTCCAAACAAACCATAATAGCCGACTTCCTGTTGGGCTGGGGTAAAAAGTAAAAGTACAAAGGATATATGAATCGATGAGATCTATATGTGTACCGAGTTTCATATTATTACATTCAAGCGTGTTTGATTTATGGACCAAGTTTTCGGACCCCGTTCCAGGGGGCACTGTCGAGCCCCCCTGCCACGCCCGGGTACCAGCTTCAGCCCGGCCCTGATGGCCACGGGTTCTGACCCGTGTGCAAAGTTTCAAGAGTTTTTGAGCACGTTAAGGGCCCCCAAAGTGCGCTGAGAGTCTCAAAAGTATCCAAAAAGAATATTAAAGTTTGATGCGTTGTCACGGCAACAGCATCTAAGATATCAACAATCCTTTCACAGGTCTAAATCTGGCGTGTGTCTACATTATACACATCAAGTTTGAAGCAAATCGGGTAAAGCCTGTTTGATTTATGGACCAAGTTTTCGGACCCCATTCCAGGGGGCGCTGTCGAGCCCCCCTGCCACGCCCGGGTACCAGCTTCAGCCCGGCCCTGATGGCCGCGGTTTCTGACCCGTGTGCAAAGTTTCAAGAGTTTTTGAGCACGTTAAGGGCCCCAAAAGTGCGCTAAGAATCTCAAAAGTATCCAAAAAGAATATTAAAGTTTGATGCGTTGTCACGGCAACAGCATCTAAGATATCAACAATCCTTTCACAGGTCTACATCTGGCTTGTGTCTACATTATACACATCAAGTTTGAAGCAAATAGGGTAAAGCGTGTTGGATATATGGACCAAATTGTCTGACCCGTTCAAGGGGGCGCTGTCGAGCCCCCCTGCCACGCCCGGGTACCAGCTTCAGCCTGGCCCTGATGGCCGCGGGTTTTGTCCCGTGTGCAAAGTTTCAAGAGTTTTCGAGCACGTTAAGAACCCCAAAAGTGCCCGAAAGCATAAAAAAGCATGAAAAAGCTTAAAAAAAGGAATATTAATGTTTGATGCATTGCCATGGCAACAGTATCTAAGATATCAATAATCCTTTCACAGGTCTACATCTGGCGTGTGTCTACATTATGCACATGAAGTTTGAAGCAAATCGGGTAAAAATAAGAGGGTGATTTAAAAGCATTTTGAAAGTGACACACTTCCTGCTTCCAGTTGGTGGCGCTATAACTTTGACTCACAATAGTCACATCCATGTGATCGGGCTCTTACAACGAACACACTGCTGAAGTTTCATCAAGATTAGTTAATGTATGCAGTAGTTATAACACACTTCCTGTTTCACGTTTCTCGCCATAATTTCGTTTACTCGCCACGGCCAAACCGTTCGAGATATCAAAAATCCCCTGGCAATTTTTCATCCTCAGTGTCTTGACTTCATGCTGACCGAGTTTCGTGCCGTGTGTTTGAATTCTCTAGGAGGAGTATTTCACATTCCATTGCATGTGTTTTCCAAACAACCCTTAATAGCCGACTTCCTGTTGGGCTGGGGTAAAAAGTAAGAGCATGAAGTATATATGAACCGATGAGATCTATATGTGTACTGAGTTTCATATTATTACATGCAAGCGTGTTTGATTTATGGACCAAGTGTTCAAACCCCGTTCCAGGGGGCGCTGTCGAGCCCCCCTGCCACGCCCGGGTACCAGCTTCAGCCCGGCCCTGATGGCCGCGGGTTCTGAGATGTGTGCAAAGTTTCAAGAGTTTTCGAGCACGTTAAGGCCCCCAAAAGTGCCCAAAAGGTAGTAAAATAATAATAATAATAAATAAATATAGCTGCGAGCAGCGATTACGGGCCCAAGCCGGTGGCACCGCAACCCCGGTGCCTTTAATTACCTAAAGGCACCGGAGTGGCGGTGCCGCCGGCTTTGGCCCTTCATCGCTGCTCGCAGCTATATTTATATATATATATATATATATATATATATATATATATATATATATATATATATATATATATATATATATATATATAAACAAGCCGGTGGCACCGCCACCCCCGGTGCCTTTAGGGTTACTGTGCGTGACGGGCAATAACGTAACCCCGCTTTGACCTTTGAGAAGATGTGTGCTGTAGAGCTTGCATCAGTGTGGGCTCTGCAAAAGTGTGCATTGAGGGCACATATCAACCACAAAGTATGCGTGAGCAAGCTTCTGAAACCTAAAATGAAAAATGAGACACCCTACGGTCTCATGGACTTAATGGACACATGAAATAAGTACACAAGTTTGAAAGTTATATGAAGTGTGCCAAGACAGAATATTTGCCTGATCTGATTAGAAAAATAGTTTTTGTGTGTGTGTGTGTGTGTGAGGCGTGATTGAACAATGTAGACATAAAAACATACTCCGTCCTTTTGTTCATACAGGACATTATTCAAACTACAAAGTGTTTACTTATATTTGTGTACAATCGCAATAAAACACAACATTGTGCTTTTGTCAAACTGTAAACTACAACTGTCACCCAACCAAAATCTCTTACACACACACACACACACACACACACACACACATAGTTTAAAAGCAAAAAAATCTTTTGGACATTCATCATATTGCATTGGTTTTCATTTCTTGTTCTCGAACAGAGCCCTAATCTGTTTATTTTTTCAGTTACACATTCTACATTGATTAAAAAAGAAAAATCAAATGTGCTTTTATTTTAGACATAAATAAATAATCTAGCATTCAGATGAGAGTAAAGTTAGTGTTAGTTCAAATTTTAAGGAAAACAAAAATATGATCTGAAATATCGCACATTCATTTAAAATTCATTCAGGTTCAATTACCAAACATACAAATCTCAATGTAATTTAAAGCAAACAATACATTTAAAATATATGGGTTGTATGCAATTTTTTTATATATAAAAAGATATATATCCAAAAATACAAAGCCTAAACTTTAACAAGGGTTAAACAATCACTGTAACAGACACAATCACACACACACACACACACACACACGTCAAATCACTTACATTTTAGATGCAATATTGACTTTTTTTCTTTTTCAGCAGCGAAAATAGTTCAACAAAGATCACAGCAGAACCATCGAGCATCTCACAGCAACGTGTTTTCTCATTACTGAATGATTCAGCATTTTGAACAAATCGGTTGACTCAAAGATTCAACGACCAATCCATAATCTGTCTCATTCATGAATGACTCAGCCGTTCGAACGAATCGTTTGAACGAATGAATCAATGACTCGCTCATTAAGACGGTCGCCTGGCGACACCTAATGACGGTTTAGTGATATGTTTAAAAGTATCATTCTTTCCAACGATTGTTAATTAACTCATATTTGAAACATAAGCTATATATATATATATATATATATATATATATACACACACATATATATACACAAAAATAAAATAAACACATTTGAAGCGTGTTTGCTTACTAAATTGTGAGCTGAACGAAAGTTGCAGCAAATATCAGCAACAGGAGTCAAATTTCATTAATCACGAGAGTGAAGAGCTGACTGAAAAGATGATGACGGAATAGGCTATTTTATGTAAAAGCGCCTATTTAAGCGAATCTATCATTATACTCTTTTGTTGTTGTGTTTTCCGTGAAAAATAATAGACTATTGAACTCACAATTCAAGCACGCGCTCTGCACGCGCCACCATTATCAATGTCCGTGTGGACGTCCGCGATCGAACAGTGGAAACATTGGCTACTCCGTCATTTTATTCAAGAAGATCATTCAAACTGCAAAGTGTTTACTTATTTTTGGATACTCGCAATCAAACACAACATTGTGATTTTGTAAAATACATTCAAGAAATCCGCCCCCGAAATGGGGCTTCTTTTAAAATGAAACAAAAATGCTCACAGCTGCACGTCTTGTGGAGACGTCCGTTACTTTCGCTTTCAAGTTAGCGATTTTAAAGCCCCCAGCGGAGTCACGGTGGGAAAATATTCCCATAGTAGCATCAATTGGCCTACCTGATTTTGAACACAAGAGGGCAGTAAAGCACAATGAATGATTTTTATTTATTTTTTTTGGCTAAACAACCATTCTGGCTGTTTTTAAACTTAAACATAAATCTTAAATTGAAAAAAAGGAATACAATGGGTTTACTTCTAATATTAGTATAATTTTATAGAAAAATAAATGGTGTATAATTACATTTTAGAAAGATATGAGACATTTCCTGATTCTTTTTTTGACATAATCCCTCGCCATAGCAAAACCGTTTGAGATATTCAATATCCGTTCACAATTTAGCATCTTTAATGTATTTTCATCAAGTTGAAAAAGTTTTGTAACTGTAGATGAAACTAACCCCCCCCCCCCCCCCCACACACACTTTTGTCACAAAAGGTGGCGCTACTGAGCCCCTGCACCACGCCCGTTTCTGAAACTTTGCACATGTCTACTGGCTAATAAATGTGATCTGTCTGTCAAGTTTCATGCAATTTTAAGCAATTTCAGGCATGCTAAGAGTCTCAAAAGCATCCAAAAAGAATATTAAAGTTTGATGCGTTGCCATGGCAACAGTATCTAAGATTTCAATAATCCTTTCACAGGTCTACATCTGCCGTGTATTTACATTATACACATAAAGTTTGAAGCAAATTGGGTAAAAATAAGAGGGTGATTTCAAAGCCTTTAGGAAGTGACACACTTCCTGCTGCCAGTTGGTGGCGCTATAACTTTGACTCACAATAGTCACATCCATGTGATCGGACTCTTACAGCGAACACACTGCTGAAGTTTCATCAAGATCAGTTAATGTATGCAGAAGTTATAACACACTTCCTGTTTCCTTTATTCGCCATAAATTCGTTTCCTCGCCACAGCCAAACCGTTCGAGATATCAAAAATCCCCTGGCAACTTTTCATCCTCAATGTCTTGACTTCATGCTGACCGAGTTTCGTGGCGATTGGTTGAATTCTCTAGGAGGAGTATATCGAATTCCAGGGGCATACGCTTCCAAACAAACCATAATAGCCGACTTCCTGTTGGGCTGGGGTAAAAAGTAAAAGTACAAAGGATATATGAATCGATGAGATCTATATGTGTACCGAGTTTCATATTATTACATTCAAGCGTGTTTGATTTATGGACCAAGTTTTCGGACCCCGTTCCAGGGGGCGCTGTCGAGCCCCCCTGCCACGCCCGGGTACCAGCTTCAGCCCGGCCCTGATGGCCACGGGTTCTGACCCGTGTGCAAAGTTTCAAGAGTTTTTGAGCACGTTAAGGGCCCCCAAAGTGCGCTGAGAGTCTCAAAAGTATCCAAAAAGAATATTAAAGTTTGATGCGTTGTCACGGCAACAGCATCTAAGATATCAACAATCCTTTCACAGGTCTAAATCTGGCGTGTGTCTACATTATACACATCAAGTTTGAAGCAAATCGGGTAAAGCCTGTTTGATTTATGGACCAAGTTTTCGGACCCCATTCCAGGGGGCGCTGTCGAGCCCCCCTGCCACGCCCGGGTACCAGCTTCAGCCCGGCCCTGATGGCCGCGGTTTCTGACCCGTGTGCAAAGTTTCAAGAGTTTTTGAGCACGTTAAGGGCCCCAAAAGTGCGCTAAGAATCTCAAAAGTATCCAAAAAGAATATTAAAGTTTGATGCGTTGTCACGGCAACAGCATCTAAGATATCAACAATCCTTTCACAGGTCTACATCTGGCTTGTGTCTACATTATACACATCAAGTTTGAAGCAAATAGGGTAAAGCGTGTTGGATATATGGACCAAATTGTCTGACCCGTTCAAGGGGGCGCTGTCGAGCCCCCCTGCCACGCCCGGGTACCAGCTTCAGCCTGGCCCTGATGGCCGCGGGTTTTGTCCCGTGTGCAAAGTTTCAAGAGTTTTCGAGCACGTTAAGAACCCCAAAAGTGCCCGAAAGCATAAAAAAGCATGAAAAAGCTTAAAAAAAGGAATATTAATGTTTGATGCATTGCCATGGCAACAGTATCTAAGATATCAATAATCCTTTCACAGGTCTACATCTGGCGTGTGTCTACATTATGCACATGAAGTTTGAAGCAAATCGGGTAAAAATAAGAGGGTGATTTAAAAGCATTTTGAAAGTGACACACTTCCTGCTTCCAGTTGGTGGCGCTATAACTTTGACTCACAATAGTCACATCCATGTGATCGGGCTCTTACAACGAACACACTGCTGAAGTTTCATCAAGATTAGTTAATGTATGCAGTAGTTATAACACACTTCCTGTTTCACGTTTCTCGCCATAATTTCGTTTACTCGCCACGGCCAAACCGTTCGAGATATCAAAAATCCCCTGGCAATTTTTCATCCTCAGTGTCTTGACTTCATGCTGACCGAGTTTCGTGCCGTGTGTTTGAATTCTCTAGGAGGAGTATTTCACATTCCATTGCATGTGTTTTCCAAACAACCCTTAATAGCCGACTTCCTGTTGGGCTGGGGTAAAAAGTAAGAGCATGAAGTATATATGAACCGATGAGATCTATATGTGTACTGAGTTTCATATTATTACATGCAAGCGTGTTTGATTTATGGACCAAGTGTTCAAACCCCGTTCCAGGGGGCGCTGTCGAGCCCCCCTGCCACGCCCGGGTACCAGCTTCAGCCCGGCCCTGATGGCCGCGGGTTCTGAGATGTGTGCAAAGTTTCAAGAGTTTTCGAGCACGTTAAGGCCCCCAAAAGTGCCCAAAAGGTAGTAAAATAATAATAATAATAATAATAATAATAATAAAATATAGCTGCGAGCAGCGATTACGGGCCCAAGCCGGTGGCACCGCAACCCCGGTGCCTTTAGTTACCTAAAGGCACCGGAGTGGCGGTGCCGCCGGCTTTGGCCCTTCATCGCTGCTCGCAGCTATATTCATATATATATATATATATATATATATATATATATATAAACAAGCCGGTGGCACCGCCACCCCGGTGCCTTTATATATATATATATATATATGTCTACATTGTTCAATCACGCCTCACACACACACACACACTTTTGCAGAGCCCACACCAATGCAAGCTCTATAGCACACATCTTCTCAAAGGTCAAAGCGGAGTTACGATATTGCCCGTCATGCACAGTAACCGTAAAGGCACCGGGGTGGCGGTGCCACCGGCTTGTTTATATATATATATATATCGTATTATTCTAACTTGTAAAAAACTATTAACTTTTGTTAATATTCAACCATTTCACAACTAACTTTTTTCCATAGATCAAACACAACATAATTATATGGTGGACTGAAACAAAAAGTATTAATTAAATAAAATTATTGTTTTCCTCTGAAATAGCAAAAGCATCACACACTAGCTGTACCTGCTCTAAATAAAAAAGAGTAATTCAATAAAAATACAAAATCGAACTAAATAAAATAAATTATTACAAAAACAAAATCAAACCAAAGAAAATATATCTTCGAAAAAAAAAGCGAGTGTCATGAGGAAAGGCGCCTCAGGAATCGTCAGGATTAACTCCATGTGTAAGGAATTTTGATTGATTTTATTTGTCACTTGAAAATTATTGTTAAATGTGTGCCTGCATAACTTTAATAAGATTTATTTTCTTTGATTTGATTTTGTTTTATATAATTTATTTATTTCGATTTTGTATTTTTATTTAAATACTATTATTTATTTAGAGCAGGTACAGCTAAGTGTGCGATGCTTTTGCTATTTCAGAGGGAAAAAAACACATTTTATTTCAAAAAGGCTTTTCAATTAAATAAAATGTTCAAGCTTTGTTTTCGTTTTATTATTTTGTTTGTTTTAAGCTTTGTTTAATTTATATTGTTAATCATCTGACACAAAACAAATGCATAAAGTATCATTTTAACTTTTAAAAAACTATTAACATTTGTTAATAGTACATTGCCTGTCTTTTGTTAATAGGACAAAACATAGTTATTATATTTTATAATATTTTATAAATATATAAAATAAACATTTGTAATGAAATCGTTCAAAAAAATGATATTAGCATTGTTTTAAACTTTGAAACAGAAGTAGCGCAATGCCTGGCCACTCCCGCGCCGCCTCCTTTTCACAATCCGAGGGAACCATCTCCGGAATATTAACCTCACTCCTAGAAGTCCAATTCTCATTATTCATGCCTCTTACCTGGGATTGATTGCACACACACACACACACACACACACACACGCACGCACGCACTCACACGCACACACACACACACACACACACACACGTGTCAAGTCACTTACATTTTAGATGCAATATTGACTGTTCTTCTGTTTCAGCAGCGAAAATAGTTAAACAAAGATCACAGCAGAACCATTGCATCTCACAGCAACGTGTTTTCTCATTACTGAATGATTCAGCATTTTGAACAAATTGGTTGACTCAAAGATTCAATGACCAATCCATAAACATCTGTCTCATTCATGAATGACTCAGTCGTTCAAACGAATCGTTTGAACGAATGAATCAATGACCCGCTCATTAAGACGGTCGCCTGGCGACACCTAGTGACGGTTTAGTGTTATTTGATTATACACTCAAAATATTCCACAACAAATCCTTTAAATTTAATGATATTCAGAACAGAACACAAATAAAAAAATAACTATAATAAAGCCAAAACGAAATAATTTAAAACAAAAGTAAAAGTAAGTGGTGTTAGGCTCACGTAAATCTCTCTTTAGAATCTAAATGTTGCAACATTTGCGATGTATTTGGATGCTAAACTATTCTTTATTACAGGCTTTGTACTTCACTCACGTTCCAATATCGACGGAAAAAATCATCCTCTTCACTTGTGCAAAAATGTGCTTGGAAAAATCACAGTGGAGCGGTGCTTACTGTGAATGATACAAATTGTACTACTGACTATTTCAACATAGCAGTGTAATTTGTATATGTTAGGTTGAATGTTTTATTATTGTGTGTGTGTGTGTGTGTGTGTTTGTGTGTGTGTGTGTGTGTGTGTGTGTGTGTGTGTGTGTGTGTGTGTGTGTGTGTGTGTGTGTGTGTGTGTGTGTGTCAGTGTGTGTGTGGGGGTCTGGGTGGCTCAGCGCGATTGAACAGTGAAACATACTCCGTCATTTTCTTCATACAGGACATCATTCAAACGTCAAAGTGTTTACTTATATTTGTGTACACTCGCAATTAAACACAACATTGTGTTTTTGTTAAATAAATTAAAGTAATACGTCCCCCGAAATGGCGCTAATTTTAAAATGAAACTAAAATGCTCACGGCTGCACGGGCATTCATAACTCTGCGCGCCCACGGTGAGGGACGAGCAGAACAGAGCGAACGTTGTTTAGTTCATTCCTACTTCCATAGGAATTAATTGAAAAAGCTCACTCTACTCTGCACCATTATTAATGAATTGTGCAGACGTCCTTATTTTACTTTCGCTTTTTACCTGATTTTGAACACAAGAGGGCAGTATAACACTATGTATGATTTGGAAAAAAATTTTTTTTGACTAAACAACCATTCTGGCTGTTTTTAAACTTAAACATTATTCTCTAATTGCTCTCACCATGCCCGTTTCTGAAACTCTGCACATGTCTACTGTCTAATAAATGTGATGTGTCTGTCGGGTTTCATGCAATTTCAAGTATGTTAAGAGTCTCAAAAGCATCAACAAAGAATAATAAAGTTTGATGCGTTGCCACGGCAACAGTATCTAAGATATCAATAATCCTTTCTCAGGTCTACATCTGCCGTGTGTCTACATTATACACATAAAGTTTGAAGCAAATTGGGTAAAAATAAGAGGGTGATTTCAAAGCCTTTAGGAAGTGACACACTTCCTGCTGCCAGTTGGTGGCGCTATAACTTTGACTCACAATAGTCACATCCATGTGATCGGACTCTTACAGCGAACACACTGCTGAAGTTTCATCAAGATCAGTTAATGTATGCAGAAGTTATAACACACTTCCTGTTTCCTTTATTCGCCATAAATTCGTTTCCTCGCCACAGCCAAACCGTTCGAGATATCAAAAATCCCCTGGCAACTTTTCATCCTCAATGTCTTGACTTCATGCTGACCGAGTTTCGTGGCGATTGGTTGAATTCTCTAGGAGGAGTATATCGAATTCCAGGGGCATACGCTTCCAAACAAACCATAATAGCCGACTTCCTGTTGGGCTGGGGTAAAAAGTAAAAGTACAAAGGATATATGAATCGATGAGATCTATATGTGTACCGAGTTTCATATTATTACATTCAAGCGTGTTTGATTTATGGACCAAGTTTTCGGACCCCGTTCCAGGGGGCACTGTCGAGCCCCCCTGCCACGCCCGGGTACCAGCTTCAGCCCGGCCCTGATGGCCACGGGTTCTGACCCGTGTGCAAAGTTTCAAGAGTTTTTGAGCACGTTAAGGGCCCCCAAAGTGCGCTGAGAGTCTCAAAAGTATCCAAAAAGAATATTAAAGTTTGATGCGTTGTCACGGCAACAGCATCTAAGATATCAACAATCCTTTCACAGGTCTAAATCTGGCGTGTGTCTACATTATACACATCAAGTTTGAAGCAAATCGGGTAAAGCCTGTTTGATTTATGGACCAAGTTTTCGGACCCCATTCCAGGGGGCGCTGTCGAGCCCCCCTGCCACGCCCGGGTACCAGCTTCAGCCCGGCCCTGATGGCCGCGGTTTCTGACCCGTGTGCAAAGTTTCAAGAGTTTTTGAGCACGTTAAGGGCCCCAAAAGTGCGCTAAGAATCTCAAAAGTATCCAAAAAGAATATTAAAGTTTGATGCGTTGTCACGGCAACAGCATCTAAGATATCAACAATCCTTTCACAGGTCTACATCTGGCTTGTGTCTACATTATACACATCAAGTTTGAAGCAAATAGGGTAAAGCGTGTTGGATATATGGACCAAATTGTCTGACCCGTTCAAGGGGGCGCTGTCGAGCCCCCCTGCCACGCCCGGGTACCAGCTTCAGCCTGGCCCTGATGGCCGCGGGTTTTGTCCCGTGTGCAAAGTTTCAAGAGTTTTCGAGCACGTTAAGAACCCCAAAAGTGCCCGAAAGCATAAAAAAGCATGAAAAAGCTTAAAAAAAGGAATATTAATGTTTGATGCATTGCCATGGCAACAGTATCTAAGATATCAATAATCCTTTCACAGGTCTACATCTGGCGTGTGTCTACATTATGCACATGAAGTTTGAAGCAAATCGGGTAAAAATAAGAGGGTGATTTAAAAGCATTTTGAAAGTGACACACTTCCTGCTTCCAGTTGGTGGCGCTATAACTTTGACTCACAATAGTCACATCCATGTGATCGGGCTCTTACAACGAACACACTGCTGAAGTTTCATCAAGATTAGTTAATGTATGCAGTAGTTATAACACACTTCCTGTTTCACGTTTCTCGCCATAATTTCGTTTCCTCGCCACGGCCAAACCGTTCGAGATATCAAAAATCCCCTGGCAATTTTTCATCCTCAATGTCTTGACTTCATGCTGACCGAGTTTCGTGCCGTGTGTTTGAATTCTCTAGGAGGAGTATTTCACATTCCATTGCATGTGTTTTCCAAACAACCCTTAATAGCCGACTTCCTGTTGGGCTGGGGTAAAAAGTAAGAGCATGAAGTATATATGAACCGATGAGATCTATATGTGTACTGAGTTTCATATTATTACATGCAAGCGTGTTTGATTTATGGACCAAGTGTTCAAACCCCGTTCCAGGGGGCGCTGTCGAGCCCCCCTGCCACGCCCGGGTACCATCTTCAGCCCGGCCCTGATGGCCGCGGGTTCTGACCTGTGTGCAAAGTTTCAAGAGTTTTCGAGCACGTTAAGGGCCCCAAAAGTGCCCGAATAGTCGTAAGAAAAATATAGAAAATGAGTTTCCAAACAACCCATAATAACCGACTTCCTGTTGGGCTGACGTAAAACTTAGAGCACGAAAGTTGTTTGGCCCGATGAGATCTATAAGTGTACCGAGTTTCAGATTATTACATGCAAGCGTGTTTGATATATGGACAAGTGTTCAAACCCCGTTCCAGGGGGCGCTGTCGAGCCCCCCTGCCACGCCCGGGTACCAGCTTCAGCCCGGCCCTGATGGCCGCGGGTTCTGACCCGTGTGCAAAGTTTCAAGAGTTTTTGAGCACGTTAAGGCCCCCAAAAGTGCCCAAAAGGTAGTAAAATAATAATAATAATAATAAATATAGCTGCGAGCAGCGATTACGGGCCCAAGCCGGTGGCACCGCAACCCCGGTGCGAAACTTTGCACACGGGTCAGAACCCGCGGCCATCAGGGCCGGGCTGAAGATGGTACCCGGGCGTGGCAGGGGGGCTCGACAGCGCCCCCTGGAACGGGGTTTGAACACTTGGTCCATAAATCAAACACGCTTGCATGTAATAATATGAAACTCAGTACACTTATAGATCTCATCGGTTCATATATACTTCATGCTCTTACTTTTTACCCCAGCCCAACAGGAAGTCGGCTATTAAGGGTTGTTTGGAAAACACATGCAATGGAATGTGAAATACTCCTCCTAGAGAATTCAAACACACGGCACGAAACTCGGTCAGCATGAAGTCAAGACACTGAGGATGAAAAATTGCCAGGGGATTTTTGATATCTCGAACGGTTTGGCCGTGGCGAGGAAACGAATTTATGGCGAGAAACGTGAAACAGGAAGTGTGTTATAACTTCAGCATACATTAGCTGATCTTAACGAAACTTCACCAGTGTGTTCGCTTTAAGAGGCCGATCACATGGATGTGACTATTGTGAGTCAAAGTTATAGCGCCACCAACTGGCAGCAGGAAGTGTGTCACTTTCAAAATGCTTTGAAATCACCCTCTTATTTTAACCCGATTTGCTTCAAACTTCATCTGTATAATGTAAATACACGGCAGATGTAGACCTGTGAAAGGATTATTGATATATTAGATACTGTTGCCGTGGCAACGCATCAAACTTTAATATTCTTTGTTGATGCTTTTGAGACTCTTAACATACTTGAAATAACATGAAACTCGACAGACACATCACATTTATTAGCCAATAGACATGTGCAAAGTTTCAGAAACGGGCGTGGTGCAGGGGCTCAGTAGCGCCACCTTTTGACAAAAGTGGGGGTGTTAGTTCTATAGTTTTACCTACAATCATAAAACTCGGTACGCATATTGTTCAGATCAAGCCGGACAACTTTCTAATTTACTCTCATTAGCTCAGATCAAGAGGGAGTCAGATATTTTAGTTTGAATGTGGATGTTTCTGAGAATTTTCTCTCCCTCTCTTTCCGTCTCTGTGTGTGAGGGATTTGTCTATTGATTTTAATGCATTTCAAGGTTTCAGGGGATTTTGGGACTCTTAACGTGCTCAAAAACTTTTGAAATTTTGCACACAGGTCAGAACCCACGGCCATCAGGGCCGGGCTGAAGCTGGTACCCGGGCGTGGCAGGGGGGCTCAACAGCGCCCCCTTGAACGGGGTCCGACAATTTGGTCCATATATTCAACACGCTTGCATGAATTAATATGAAACTCAGTACACATATAGATCTCATCGGGCCAAACATTTTACCCCTGGTCAAGTTTTACGCCAGCCCAACAGGAAGTCGGCTATTATGGGTTGTTTGGAAAACGCTTGCTGTGGAATTTGAAGTACTACTCCTAGGCAATTCATTCAATCATCGCCAAACTAGGCGTGCATGAAGTCAAGACATTGAGGATGCTAAATTGCTGACGGATTTTTGATATCTCGAACGGTTTGGCCGTGGCGAGGAAATGAATTTTCATGACTAAAAAAGGACATATAAAGTGTGTTATAACTTAGTTAGATTTACCTACAGTTACAAAACTCAGCTTGTATATTCTTCTCCTCAAGCCAAACAACTTTCTAATTTACAGTCAATAGCTCCAACCCTCAGAAAGTCAGATATTGTGGTTTGAATGTGGATTTCATGAAATGGTATCTCTCTCTGTCACTCTTTGACAGAGAGAGGGCCCCCTCCCATTCTATGTGTGTGTGTGTGTGTGGCTGTCTGTGTGGGGAGGGAGGGGGAGGGAGGGCTGGTGTCTGTGTTTATATGTGTGTGTGTGGCTGGCTGGCTGTTACAGTGACATGATATTAAGCCTTTCATTGCTGTGTGATTTTTCCTGCATTAAAGGATAAAGAAATCTCTAAGGCCTTGTCTTTTTGCATAACAATTTTGTATTTTTTTTAAATGACAAAATATGCACAGAACCAAGATCTTTTAAATGTATAGTTTGCTTTAAATAAAATTAAGATTGTATTGGTAATTGAAGCTGAATGAATTTAAAATGAATGTGCTATATTTCAGAACAATATATTTGTTTTCCTTTAAATTGTAAAACACTAACTTTATTCTCATCTGAATTATAAATAATTTATTCCTGTATAAAATAAAAACACATTTGAATTTTTCTTTTTTAATCAATGTAGAATGTGTAATTGAAAAATAAACAGATTAGGGCTCTGAGGACAATAAATGAAAATCAATGCGATGTGGTGAATGTCCAAAAGATGGCACCCACAGACTGTTTTAAATGGGGTTGGATAAATATTTTTTGCTTTTAGACAGTGTGTGCGTGTGATTTTAGTTTGGTGACAGTTGTAGGTTACAGTTTGACAAGAGTTTATAGTTTGAAAAAAGCACTTTGTTGTGTTTTATTGGACGGAGTATGTTTTTATGTGTAACAGTTCAATCGCACCCGCACCTCACACACACACACACACACACACACACATATTGAAACCTGAGTGAAGTACAAAGCCCATAATAAAGAATAGTTTAGCATCCAAATACATCGCAAATGTTGAAACAGTTTGATTCTAATGAGAGAGTTACGTGGCCAAACACCACTTACTTTCACTTTCGCTTTCAATTATTTCGGTTAATTCTTAATTATAGTTTTTTTGAATTCTTGTTCTGTTCTGAATATCATTAAATTTAAAGAATTGCTTGTGTAATATTTTGAGTGTATCATCAAAACAGAATAATTCTCTCGGTTTAGTGATTCCCCCGGTGCCTTTATATATATATATATATATATGTCTACATTGTTCAATCACGCCTCACACACACACACACACTTTTGCAGAGCCCACACCAATGCAAGCTCTATAGCACACATCTTCTCAAAGGTCAAAGCGGAGTTACGATATTGCCCGTCATGCACAGTAACCGTAAAGGCACCGGGGTGGCGGTGCCACCGGCTTGTTTATATATATATATATATATCGTATTATTCTAACTTGTAAAAAACTATTAACTTTTGTTAATATTCAACCATTTCACAACTAACTTTTTTCCATAGATCAAACACAACATAATTATATGGTGGACTGAAACAAAAATTATTAATTAAATAAAATTATTGTTTTCCTCTGAAATAGCAAAAGCATCACACACTAGCTGTACCTGCTCTAAATAAAAAAGAGTAATTCAATAAAAATACAAAATCGAACTAAATAAAATAAATTATTACAAAAACAAAATCAAACCAAAGAAAATATATCTTCGAAAAAAAAAGCGAGTGTCATGAGGAAAGGCGCCTCAGGAATCGTCAGGATTAACTCCATGTGTAAGGAATTTTGATTGATTTTATTTGTCACTTGAAAATTATTGTTAAATGTGTGCCTGCATAACTTTAATAAGATTTATTTTCTTTGATTTGATTTTGTTTTATATAATTTATTTATTTCGATTTTGTATTTTTATTTAAATACTATTATTTATTTAGAGCAGGTACAGCTAAGTGTGCGATGCTTTTGCTATTTCAGAGGGAAAAAAACACATTTTATTTCAAAAAGGCTTTTCAATTAAATAAAATGTTCAAGCTTTGTTTTCGTTTTATTATTTTGTTTGTTTTAAGCTTTGTTTAATTTATATTGTTAATCATCTGACACAAAACAAATGCATAAAGTATCATTTTAACTTTTAAAAAACTATTAACATTTGTTAATAGTACATTGCCTGTCTTTTGTTAATAGGACAAAACATAGTTATTATATTTTATAATATTTTATAAATATATAAAATAAACATTTGTAATGAAATCGTTCAAAAAAATGATATTAGCATTGTTTTAAACTTTGAAACAGAAGTAGCGCAATGCCTGGCCACTCCCGCGCCGCCTCCTTTTCACAATCCGAGGGAACCATCTCCGGAATATTAACCTCACTCCTAGAAGTCCAATTCTCATTATTCATGCCTCTTACCTGGGATTGATTGCACACACACACACACACACACACACACACGCACGCACGCACTCACACGCACACACACACACACACACACACACACGTGTCAAGTCACTTACATTTTAGATGCAATATTGACTGTTCTTCTGTTTCAGCAGCGAAAATAGTTAAACAAAGATCACAGCAGAACCATTGCATCTCACAGCAACGTGTTTTCTCATTACTGAATGATTCAGCATTTTGAACAAATTGGTTGACTCAAAGATTCAATGACCAATCCATAAACATCTGTCTCATTCATGAATGACTCAGTCGTTCAAACGAATCGTTTGAACGAATGAATCAATGACCCGCTCATTAAGACGGTCGCCTGGCGACACCTAGTGACGGTTTAGTGTTATTTGATTATACACTCAAAATATTCCACAACAAATCCTTTAAATTTAATGATATTCAGAACAGAACACAAATAAAAAAATAACTATAATAAAGCCAAAACGAAATAATTTAAAACAAAAGTAAAAGTAAGTGGTGTTAGGCTCACGTAAATCTCTCTTTAGAATCTAAATGTTGCAACATTTGCGATGTATTTGGATGCTAAACTATTCTTTATTACAGGCTTTGTACTTCACTCACGTTCCAATATCGACGGAAAAAATCATCCTCTTCACTTGTGCAAAAATGTGCTTGGAAAAATCACAGTGGAGCGGTGCTTACTGTGAATGATACAAATTGTACTACTGACTATTTCAACATAGCAGTGTAATTTGTATATGTTAGGTTGAATGTTTTATTATTGTGTGTGTGTGTGTGTGTGTGTTTGTGTGTGTGTGTGTGTGTGTGTGTGTGTGTGTGTGTGTGTGTGTGTGTGTGTGTGTGTCAGTGTGTGTGTGGGGGTCTGGGTGGCTCAGCGCGATTGAACAGTGAAACATACTCCGTCATTTTCTTCATACAGGACATCATTCAAACGTCAAAGTGTTTACTTATATTTGTGTACACTCGCAATTAAACACAACATTGTGTTTTTGTTAAATAAATTAAAGTAATACGTCCCCCGAAATGGCGCTAATTTTAAAATGAAACTAAAATGCTCACGGCTGCACGGGCATTCATAACTCTGCGCGCCCACGGTGAGGGACGAGCAGAACAGAGCGAACGTTGTTTAGTTCATTCCTACTTCCATAGGAATTAATTGAAAAAGCTCACTCTACTCTGCACCATTATTAATGAATTGTGCAGACGTCCTTATTTTACTTTCGCTTTTTACCTGATTTTGAACACAAGAGGGCAGTATAACACTATGTATGATTTGGAAAAAAATTTTTTTTGACTAAACAACCATTCTGGCTGTTTTTAAACTTAAACATTATTCTCTAATTGCTCTCACCATGCCCGTTTCTGAAACTCTGCACATGTCTACTGTCTAATAAATGTGATGTGTCTGTCGGGTTTCATGCAATTTCAAGTATGTTAAGAGTCTCAAAAGCATCAACAAAGAATAATAAAGTTTGATGCGTTGCCACGGCAACAGTATCTAAGATATCAATAATCCTTTCTCAGGTCTACATCTGCCGTGTGTCTACATTATACACATAAAGTTTGAAGCAAATTGGGTAAAAATAAGAGGGTGATGTCAAAGCCTTTAGGAAGTGACACACTTCCTGCTGCCAGTTGGTGGCGCTATAACTTTGACTCACAATAGTCACATCCATGTGATCGGACTCTTACAGCGAACACACTGCTGAAGTTTCATCAAGATCAGTTAATGTATGCAGAAGTTATAACACACTTCCTGTTTCCTTTATTCGCCATAAATTCGTTTCCTCGCCACAGCCAAACCGTTCGAGATATCAAAAATCCCCTGGCAACTTTTCATCCTCAATGTCTTGACTTCATGCTGACCGAGTTTCGTGGCGATTGGTTGAATTCTCTAGGAGGAGTATATCGAATTCCAGGGGCATACGCTTCCAAACAAACCATAATAGCCGACTTCCTGTTGGGCTGGGGTAAAAAGTAAAAGTACAAAGGATATATGAATCGATGAGATCTATATGTGTACCGAGTTTCATATTATTACATTCAAGCGTGTTTGATTTATGGACCAAGTTTTCGGACCCCGTTCCAGGGGGCACTGTCGAGCCCCCCTGCCACGCCCGGGTACCAGCTTCAGCCCGGCCCTGATGGCCACGGGTTCTGACCCGTGTGCAAAGTTTCAAGAGTTTTTGAGCACGTTAAGGGCCCCCAAAGTGCGCTGAGAGTCTCAAAAGTATCCAAAAAGAATATTAAAGTTTGATGCGTTGTCACGGCAACAGCATCTAAGATATCAACAATCCTTTCACAGGTCTAAATCTGGCGTGTGTCTACATTATACACATCAAGTTTGAAGCAAATCGGGTAAAGCCTGTTTGATTTATGGACCAAGTTTTCGGACCCCATTCCAGGGGGCGCTGTCGAGCCCCCCTGCCACGCCCGGGTACCAGCTTCAGCCCGGCCCTGATGGCCGTGGTTTCTGACCCGTGTGCAAAGTTTCAAGAGTTTTTGAGCACGTTAAGGGCCCCAAAAGTGCGCTAAGAATCTCAAAAGTATCCAAAAAGAATATTAAAGTTTGATGCGTTGTCACGGCAACAGCATCTAAGATATCAACAATCCTTTCACAGGTCTACATCTGGCTTGTGTCTACATTATACACATCAAGTTTGAAGCAAATAGGGTAAAGCGTGTTGGATATATGGACCAAATTGTCTGACCCGTTCAAGGGGGCGCTGTCGAGCCCCCCTGCCACGCCCGGGTACCAGCTTCAGCCCGGCCCTGATGGCCGCGGTTTCTGACCCGTGTGCAAAGTTTCAAGAGTTTTTGAGCACGTTAAGAGCCCCAAAAGTGCGCTAAGAATCTCAAAAGTATCCAAAAAGAATATTAAAGTTTGATGCGTTGTCACGGCAACAGCATCTAAGATATCAACAATCCTTTCACAGGTCTACATCTGGCTTGTGTCTACATTATACACATCAAGTTTGAAGCAAATAGGGTAAAGCGTGTTGGATATATGGACCAAATTGTCTGACCCGTTCAAGGGGGCGCTGTCGAGCCCCCCTGCCACGCCCGGGTACCAGCTTCAGCCTGGCCCTGATGGCCGCGGGTTTTGTCCCGTGTGCAAAGTTTCAAGAGTTTTCGAGCACGTTAAGAACCCCAAAAGTGCCCGAAAGCATAAAAAAGCATGAAAAAGCTTAAAAAAAGGAATATTAATGTTTGATGCATTGCCATGGCAACAGTATCTAAGATATCAATAATCCTTTCACAGGTCTACATCTGGCGTGTGTCTACATTATGCACATGAAGTTTGAAGCAAATCGGGTAAAAATAAGAGGGTGATTTAAAAGCATTTTGAAAGTGACACACTTCCTGCTTCCAGTTGGTGGCGCTATAACTTTGACTCACAATAGTCACATCCATGTGATCGGGCTCTTACAACGAACACACTGCTGAAGTTTCATCAAGATTAGTTAATGTATGCAGTAGTTATAACACACTTCCTGTTTCACGTTTCTCGCCATAATTTCGTTTACTCGCCACGGCCAAACCGTTCGAGATATCAAAAATCCCCTGGCAATTTTTCATCCTCAGTGTCTTGCCTTCATGCTGACCGAGTTTCGTGCCGTGTGTTTGAATTCTCTAGGAGGAGTATTTCACATTCCATTGCATGTGTTTTCCAAACAACCATTAATAGCCGACTTCCTGTTGGGCTGGGGTAAAAAGTAAGAGCATGAAGTATATATGAACCGATGAGATCTATATGTGTACTGAGTTTCATATTATTACATGCAAGCGTGTTTGATTTATGGACCAAGTGTTCAAACCCCGTTCCAGGGGGCGCTGTCGAGCCCCCCTGCCACGCCCGGGTACCAGCTTCAGCCCGGCCCTGATGGCCGCGGGTTCTGAGATGTGTGCAAAGTTTCAAGAGTTTTCGAGCACGTTAAGGCCCCCAAAAGTGCCCAAAAGGTAGTAAAATAATAATAATAATAATAATAATAATAATAATAATAAATATAGCTGCGAGCAGCGATTACGGGCCCAAGCCGGTGGCACCGCAACCCCGGTGCCTTTAGTTACCTAAAGGCACCGGAGTGGCGGTGCCGCCGGCTTTGGCCCTTCATCGCTGCTCGCAGCTATATTCATATATATATATATATATATATATATAAACAAGCCGGTGGCACCGCCACCCCCGGTGCCTTTATATATATATATATATATATGTCTACATTGTTCAATCACGCCTCACACACACACACACACTTTTGCAGAGCCCACACCAATGCAAGCTCTATAGCACACATCTTCTCAAAGGTCAAAGCGGAGTTACGATATTGCCCGTCATGCACAGTAACCGTAAAGGCACCGGGGTGGCGGTGCCACCGGCTTGTTTATATATATATATATATCGTATTATTCTAACTTGTAAAAAACTATTAACTTTTGTTAATATTCAACCATTTCACAACTAACTTTTTTCCATAGATCAAACACAACATAATTATATGGTGGACTGAAACAAAAATTATTAATTAAATAAAATTATTGTTTTCCTCTGAAATAGCAAAAGCATCACACACTAGCTGTACCTGCTCTAAATAAAAAAGAGTAATTCAATAAAAATACAAAATCGAACTAAATAAAATAAATTATTACAAAAACAAAATCAAACCAAAGAAAATATATCTTCGAAAAAAAAAGCGAGTGTCATGAGGAAAGGCGCCTCAGGAATCGTCAGGATTAACTCCATGTGTAAGGAATTTTGATTGATTTTATTTGTCACTTGAAAATTATTGTTAAATGTGTGCCTGCATAACTTTAATAAGATTTATTTTCTTTGATTTGATTTTGTTTTATATAATTTATTTATTTCGATTTTGTATTTTTATTTAAATACTATTATTTATTTAGAGCAGGTACAGCTAAGTGTGCGATGCTTTTGCTATTTCAGAGGGAAAAAAACACATTTTATTTCAAAAAGGCTTTTCAATTAAATAAAATGTTCAAGCTTTGTTTTCGTTTTATTATTTTGTTTGTTTTAAGCTTTGTTTAATTTATATTGTTAATCATCTGACACAAAACAAATGCATAAAGTATCATTTTAACTTTTAAAAAACTATTAACATTTGTTAATAGTACATTGCCTGTCTTTTGTTAATAGGACAAAACATAGTTATTATATTTTATAATATTTTATAAATATATAAAATAAACATTTGTAATGAAATCGTTCAAAAAAATGATATTAGCATTGTTTTAAACTTTGAAACAGAAGTAGCGCAATGCCTGGCCACTCCCGCGCCGCCTCCTTTTCACAATCCGAGGGAACCATCTCCGGAATATTAACCTCACTCCTAGAAGTCCAATTCTCATTATTCATGCCTCTTACCTGGGATTGATTGCACACACACACACACACACACACACACACACACACGCACGCACGCACTCACACGCACTCACACGCACACACACACACACACACACACACACGTGTCAAGTCACTTACATTTTAGATGCAATATTGACTGTTCTTCTGTTTCAGCAGCGAAAATAGTTAAACAAAGATCACAGCAGAACCATTGCATCTCACAGCAACGTGTTTTCTCATTACTGAATGATTCAGCATTTTGAACAAATTGGTTGACTCAAAGATTCAATGACCAATCCATAAACATCTGTCTCATTCATGAATGACTCAGTCGTTCAAACGAATCGTTTGAACGAATGAATCAATGACCCGCTCATTAAGACGGTCGCCTGGCGACACCTAGTGACGGTTTAGTGTTATTTGATTATACACTCAAAATATTCCACAACAAATCCTTTAAATTTAATGATATTCAGAACAGAACACAAATAAAAAAATAACTATAATAAAGCCAAAACGAAATAATTTAAAACAAAAGTAAAAGTAAGTGGTGTTAGGCTCACGTAAATCTCTCTTTAGAATCTAAATGTTGCAACATTTGCGATGTATTTGGATGCTAAACTATTCTTTATTACAGGCTTTGTACTTCACTCACGTTCCAATATCGACGGAAAAAATCATCCTCTTCACTTGTGCAAAAATGTGCTTGGAAAAATCACAGTGGAGCGGTGCTTACTGTGAATGATACAAATTGTACTACTGACTATTTCAACATAGCAGTGTAATTTGTATATGTTAGGTTGAATGTTTTATTATTGTGTGTGTGTGTGTGTGTGTGTTGTGTGTGTGTGTGTGTGTGTGTGTGTGTGTGTGTGTGTGTGTGTGTGTGTGTCAGTGTGTGTGTGGGGGTCTGGGTGGCTCAGCGCGATTGAACAGTGAAACATACTCCGTCATTTTCTTCATACAGGACATCATTCAAACGTCAAAGTGTTTACTTATATTTGTGTACACTCGCAATTAAACACAACATTGTGTTTTTGTTAAATAAATTAAAGTAATATGTCCCCCGAAATGGCGCTAATTTTAAAATGAAACTAAAATGCTCACGGCTGCACGGGCATTCATAACTCTGCGCGCCCACGGTGAGGGACGAGCAGAACAGAGCGAACGTTGTTTAGTTCATTCCTACTTCCATAGGAATTAATTGAAAAAGCTCACTCTACTCTGCACCATTATTAATGAATTGTGCAGACGTCCTTATTTTACTTTCGCTTTTTACCTGATTTTGAACACAAGAGGGCAGTATAACACTATGTATGATTTGGAAAAAAATTTTTTTTGACTAAACAACCATTCTGGCTGTTTTTAAACTTAAACATTATTCTCTAATTGCTCTCACCATGCCCGTTTCTGAAACTCTGCACATGTCTACTGTCTAATAAATGTGATGTGTCTGTCGGGTTTCATGCAATTTCAAGTATGTTAAGAGTCTCAAAAGCATCAACAAAGAATAATAAAGTTTGATGCGTTGCCACGGCAACAGTATCTAAGATATCAATAATCCTTTCTTAGGTCTACATCTGCCGTGTGTCTACATTATACACATAAAGTTTGAAGCAAATTGGGTAAAAATAAGAGGGTGATTTCAAAGCCTTTAGGAAGTGACACACTTCCTGCTGCCAGTTGGTGGCGCTATAACTTTGACTCACAATAGTCACATCCATGTGATCGGACTCTTACAGCGAACACACTGCTGAAGTTTCATCAAGATCAGTTAATGTATGCAGAAGTTATAACACACTTCCTGTTTCCTTTATTCGCCATAAATTCGTTTCCTCGCCACAGCCAAACCGTTCGAGATATCAAAAATCCCCTGGCAACTTTTCATCCTCAATGTCTTGACTTCATGCTGACCGAGTTTCGTGGCGATTGGTTGAATTCTCTAGGAGGAGTATATCGAATTCCAGGGGCATACGCTTCCAAACAAACCATAATAGCCGACTTCCTGTTGGGCTGGGGTAAAAAGTAAAAGTACAAAGGATATATGAATCGATGAGATCTATATGTGTACCGAGTTTCATATTATTACATTCAAGCGTGTTTGATTTATGGACCAAGTTTTCGGACCCCGTTCCAGGGGGCACTGTCGAGCCCCCCTGCCACGCCCGGGTACCAGCTTCAGCCCGGCCCTGATGGCCACGGGTTCTGACCCGTGTGCAAAGTTTCAAGAGTTTTTGAGCACGTTAAGGGCCCCCAAAGTGCGCTGAGAGTCTCAAAAGTATCCAAAAAGAATATTAAAGTTTGATGCGTTGTCACGGCAACAGCATCTAAGATATCAACAATCCTTTCACAGGTCTAAATCTGGCGTGTGTCTACATTATACACATCAAGTTTGAAGCAAATCGGGTAAAGCCTGTTTGATTTATGGACCAAGTTTTCGGACCCCATTCCAGGGGGCGCTGTCGAGCCCCCCTGCCACGCCCGGGTACCAGCTTCAGCCCGGCCCTGATGGCCGCGGTTTCTGACCCGTGTGCAAAGTTTCAAGAGTTTTTGGGCACGTTAAGGGCCCCAAAAGTGCGCTAAGAATCTCAAAAGTATCCAAAAAGAATATTAAAGTTTGATGCGTTGTCACGGCAACAGCATCTAAGATATCAACAATCCTTTCACAGGTCTACATCTGGCTTGTGTCTACATTATACACATCAAGTTTGAAGCAAATAGGGTAAAGCGTGTTGGATATATGGACCAAATTGTCTGACCCGTTCAAGGGGGCGCTGTCGAGCCCCCCTGCCACGCCCGGGTACCAGCTTCAGCCTGGCCCTGATGGCCGCGGGTTTTGTCCCGTGTGCAAAGTTTCAAGAGTTTTCGAGCACGTTAAGAACCCCAAAAGTGCCCGAAAGCATAAAAAAGCATGAAAAAGCTTAAAAAAAGGAATATTAATGTTTGATGCATTGCCATGGCAACAGTATCTAAGATATCAATAATCCTTTCACAGGTCTACATCTGGCGTGTGTCTACATTATGCACATGAAGTTTGAAGCAAATCGGGTAAAAATAAGAGGGTGATTTAAAAGCATTTTGAAAGTGACACACTTCCTGCTTCCAGTTGGTGGCGCTATAACTTTGACTCACAATAGTCACATCCATGTGATCGGGCTCTTACAACGAACACACTGCTGAAGTTTCATCAAGATTAGTTAATGTATGCAGTAGTTATAACACACTTCCTGTTTCACGTTTCTCGCCATAATTTCGTTTACTCGCCACGGCCAAACCGTTCGAGATATCAAAAATCCCCTGGCAATTTTTCATCCTCAGTGTCTTGACTTCATGCTGACCGAGTTTCGTGCCGTGTGTTTGAATTCTCTAGGAGGAGTATTTCACATTCCATTGCATGTGTTTTCCAAACAACCCTTAATAGCCGACTTCCTGTTGGGCTGGGGTAAAAAGTAAGAGCATGAAGTATATATGAACCGATGAGATCTATATGTGTACTGAGTTTCATATTATTACATGCAAGCGTGTTTGATTTATGGACCAAGTGTTCAAACCCCGTTCCAGGGGGCGCTGTCGAGCCCCCCTGCCATGCCCGGGTACCAGCTTCAGCCCGGCCCTGATGGCCGCGGGTTCTGACCCGTGTGCAAAGTTTCAAGAGTTTTTGAGCACGTTAAGGCCCCCAAAAGTGCCCAAAAGGTAGTAAAATAATAATAATAATAATAAATAATAATCCTTAGGAAAACAATAGGGCCTTCGCCTTTTCAAGGCTTGGGCCCTAATAATAATCCTAAGGAAAACAATAGGGCCTTCGCCTTTTCAAGGCTTGGGCCCTAATAATAATCCTAAGGAAAACAATAGGGCCTTCGCCTTTTCAAGGCTTGGGCCCTAATAATAAATAAATATATATATATATATATATATATATGAATATAGCTGCGAGCAGCGATTACGGGCCCAAGCCGGTGGCACCGCAACCCCGGTGCCTTTAGTTACCTAAAGGCACCGGAGTGGCGGTGCCGCCGGCTTTGGCCCTTCATCGCTGCTCGCAGCTATATTCATATATATATATATATATATATATATATATATATATATATATATATATATATATATATATATATAAACAAGCCGGTGGCACCGCCACCCCGGTGCCTTTATATATATATATATATATATGTCTACATTGTTCAATCACGCCTCACACACACACACACACTTTTGCAGAGCCCACACCAATGCAAGCTCTATAGCACACATCTTCTCAAAGGTCAAAGCGGAGTTACGATATTGCCCGTCATGCACAGTAACCGTAAAGGCACCGGGGTGGCGGTGCCACCGGCTTGTTTATATATATATATATATCGTATTATTCTAACTTGTAAAAAACTATTAACTTTTGTTAATATTCAACCATTTCACAACTAACTTTTTTCCATAGATCAAACACAACATAATTATATGGTGGACTGAAACAAAAATTATTAATTAAATAAAATTATTGTTTTCCTCTGAAATAGCAAAAGCATCACACACTAGCTGTACCTGCTCTAAATAAAAAAGAGTAATTCAATAAAAATACAAAATCGAACTAAATAAAATAAATTATTACAAAAACAAAATCAAACCAAAGAAAATATATCTTCGAAAAAAAAAGCGAGTGTCATGAGGAAAGGCGCCTCAGGAATCGTCAGGATTAACTCCATGTGTAAGGAATTTTGATTGATTTTATTTGTCACTTGAAAATTATTGTTAAATGTGTGCCTGCATAACTTTAATAAGATTTATTTTCTTTGATTTGATTTTGTTTTATATAATTTATTTATTTCGATTTTGTATTTTTATTTAAATACTATTATTTATTTAGAGCAGGTACAGCTAAGTGTGCGATGCTTTTGCTATTTCAGAGGGAAAAAAACACATTTTATTTCAAAAAGGCTTTTCAATTAAATAAAATGTTCAAGCTTTGTTTTCGTTTTATTATTTTGTTTGTTTTAAGCTTTGTTTAATTTATATTGTTAATCATCTGACACAAAACAAATGCATAAAGTATCATTTTAACTTTTAAAAAACTATTAACATTTGTTAATAGTACATTGCCTGTCTTTTGTTAATAGGACAAAACATAGTTATTATATTTTATAATATTTTATAAATATATAAAATAAACATTTGTAATGAAATCGTTCAAAAAAATGATATTAGCATTGTTTTAAACTTTGAAACTAAAGTAGCGCAATGCCTGGCCACTCCCGCGCCGCCTCCTTTTCACAATCCGAGGGAACCATCTCCGGAATATTAACCTCACTCCTAGAAGTCCAATTCTCATTATTCATGCCTCTTACCTGAGATTGATTGCACACACACACACACACACACACACACACGCACGCACGCACTCACACGCACACACACACACACACACACGTGTCAAGTCACTTACATTTTAGATGCAATATTGACTTTTTTTCTGTTTCAGCAGCGAAAATAGTTCAACAAAGATCACAGCAGAACCATCGAGCATCTCACAGCAACGCGTTCTCATTACTGAATGATTCAGCATTTTGAACAAATCGGTTGACTCAAAGATTCAACGACCAATCCATAATCTGTCTCATTCATGAACGACTCAGCCGTTCGAACGAATCGTTTGAACGAATGAATCAATGACTCGCTCATTAAGACGGTCGCCTGGCGACACCTAATGACGGTTTAGTGATATGTTTAAAAGTATCATTCTTTCCAACGATTGTTAATTAACTCATATTTGAAACATAAGCTATATATATATATATATATATATATATATATATATATATATATATATATATATATATATATATACACACATATATATACACAAAAATAAAATAAACACATTTGAAGCGTGTTTGCTTACTAAATTGTGAGCTGAACGAAAGTTGCAGCAAATATCAGCAACAGGAGTCAAATTTCATTAATCACGAGAGTGAAGAGCTGACTGAAAAGATGATGACGGAATAGGCTATTTTATGTAAAAGCGCCTATTTAAGCGAATCTATCATTATACTCTTTTGTTGTTGTGTTTTCCGTGAAAAATAATAGACTATTGAACTCACAATTCAAGCACGCGCTCTGCACGCGCCACCATTATCAATGTCCGTGTGGACGTCCGCGATCGAACAGTGGAAACATTGGCTACTCCGTCATTTTATTCAAGAAGATCATTCAAACTGCAAAGTGTTTACTTATTTTTGGATACTCGCAATCAAACACAACATTGTGATTTTGTAAAATACATTCAAGAAATCCGCCCCCGAAATGGGGCTTCTTTTAAAATGAAACAAAAATGCTCACAGCTGCACGTCTTGTGGAGACGTCCGTTACTTTCGCTTTCAAGTTAGCGATTTTAAAGCCCCCAGCGGAGTCACGGTGGGAAAATATTCCCATAGTAGCATCAATTGGCCTACCTGATTTTGAACACAAGAGGGCAGTAAAGCACTATGAATGATTTTTTTTTTTTTTTTTTTTTTGGCTAAACAACCATTCTGGCTGTTTTTAAACTTAAACATAAATCTTAAATTGAAAAAAAGGAATACAATGGGTTTACTTCTAATATTAGTATAATTTTATAGAAAAATAAATGGTGTATAATTACATTTTAGAAAGATATGAGACATTTCCTGATTCTTTTTTTGACATAATCCCTCGCCATAGCAAAACCGTTTGAGATATTCAATATCCGTTCACAATTTAGCATCTTTAATGTATTTTCATCAAGTTGAAAAAGTTTTGTAACTGTAGATGAAACTAACCCCCCCCCCCCCCCCCCCCCCACACACACTTTTGTCACAAAAGGTGGCGCTACTGAGCCCCTGCACCACGCCCGTTTCTGAAACTTTGCACATGTCTACTGGCTAATAAATGTGATCTGTCTGTCGAGTTTCATGCAATTTTAAGCAATTTCAGGCATGCTAAGAGTCTCAAAAGCATCCAAAAACAATATTAAAGTTTGATGCGTTGCCATGGCAACAGTATCTAAGACATCAATAATCCTTTCACAGGTCTACATCTGGCGAGTGTCTACATTATACACATCAAGTTTGAAGCAAATCGGGTAAAAATAAGAGGGTGATTTCAAAGCATTTTGAAAGTGACACACTTCCTGCTGCCAGTTGGTGGCGCTATAACTTTGACTCATAATAGTCACATCCATGTGATCGGCCTCTTACAGCGAACACACTGTTGAAGTTTCATCAAGATCAGTTAATGTATGCAGAAGTTATAACACACTTCCTGTTTCCATTATTCGCCATAAATTCGTTTCCTCGCCACGGCCAAATCGTTCGAGATATCAAAAATCCCCTGGCAATTTTTCATCCTCAATGTCTTGACTTCATGCTGACCGAGTTTCGTTGCGATTGGTTGAATTCTCTAGGAGGAGTATATCGAATTCCAGGGGCATACGCTTCCAAACAAACCATTATAGCCGACTTCCTGTTGGGCTGGGGTAAAAAGTAAAAGTACAAAGGATATATGAACCGATGAGATCTATATGTCTACCGAGTTTCATATTATTACATGCAAGCGTGTTTGATTTATGGACCAAGTTTTCGCACCCCGTTCCAGGGGGCGCTGTCGAGCCCCCCTGCCACGCCCGGGTACCATCTTCAGCCCGGCCCTGATGGCCGCGGGTTCTGACCTGTGTGCAAAGTTTCAAGAGTTTTCGTGCACGTTAAGGGCCCCCAAAGTGCGCTGAGAGTCTCAAAAGTATCCAAAAAGAATATTAAAGTTTGATGCGTTGTCACGGCAACAGCATCTAAGATATCAACAATCCTTTCACAGGTCTAAATCTGGCGTGTGTCTACATTATACACATCAAGTTTGAAGCAAATCGGGTAAAGCCTGTTTGATTTATGGACCAAGTTTTCGGACCCCATTCCAGGGGGCGCTGTCGAGCCCCCCTGCCACGCCCGGGTACCAGCTTCAGCCCGGCCCTGATGGCCGCGGTTTCTGACCCGTGTGCAAAGTTTCAAGAGTTTTTGAGCACGTTAAGGGCCCCAAAAGTGCGCTAAGAATCTCAAAAGTATCCAAAAAGAATATTAAAGTTTGATGCGTTGTCACGGCAACAGCATCTAAGATATCAACAATCCTTTCACAGGTCTACATCTGGCTTGTGTCTACATTATACACATCAAGTTTGAAGCAAATAGGGTAAAGCGTGTTGGATATATGGACCAAATTGTCTGACCCGTTCAAGGGGGGGCTGTCGAGCCCCCCTGCCACGCCCGGGTACCAGCTTCAGCCTGGCCCTGATGGCCGCGGGTTTTGTCCCGTGTGCAAAGTTTCAAGAGTTTTCGAGCACGTTAAGAACCCCAAAAGTGCCCGAAAGCATAAAAAAGCATGAAAAAGCTTAAAAAAAGGAATATTAATGTTTGATGCATTGCCATGGCAACAGTATCTAAGATATCAATAATCCTTTCACAGGTCTACATCTGGCGTGTGTCTACATTATGCACATGAAGTTTGAAGCAAATCGGGTAAAAATAAGAGGGTGATTTAAAAGCATTTTGAAAGTGACACACTTCCTGCTTCCAGTTGGTGGCGCTATAACTTTGACTCACAATAGTCACATCCATGTGATCGGGCTCTTACAACGAACACACTGCTGAAGTTTCATCAAGATTAGTTAATGTATGCAGTAGTTATAACACACTTCCTGTTTCACGTTTCTCGCCATAATTTCGTTTACTCGCCACGGCCAAACCGTTCGAGATATCAAAAATCCCCTGGCAATTTTTCATCCTCAGTGTCTTGACTTCATGCTGACCGAGTTTCGTGCCGTGTGTTTGAATTCTCTAGGAGGAGTATTTCACATTCCATTGCATGTGTTTTCCAAACAACCCTTAATAGCCGACTTCCTGTTGGGCTGGGGTAAAAAGTAAGAGCATGAAGTATATATGAACCGATGAGATCTATATGTGTACTGAGTTTCATATTATTACATGCAAGCGTGTTTGATTTATGGACCAAGTGTTCAAACCCCGTTCCAGGGGGCGCTGTCGAGCCCCCCTGCCACGCCCGGGTACCAGCTTCAGCCCGGCCCTGATGGCCGCGGGTTCTGAGATGTGTGCAAAGTTTCAAGAGTTTTCGAGCACGTTAAGGCCCCCAAAAGTGCCCAAAAGGTAGTAAAATAATAATAATAATAATAATAATAATAATAATAATAATAATAAATAATAATCCTTAGGAAAACAATAGGGCCTTCGCCTTTTCAAGGCTTGGGCCCTAATAATCCTAAGGAAAACAATAGGGCCTTCGCCTTTTCAAGGCTTGGGCCCTAATAATAATAATAATAATAATAATAAATAATAATCCTTAGGAAAACAATAGGGCCTTCGCCTTTTCAAGGCTTGGGCCCTAATAATAATCCTTAGGAAAACAATAGGGCCTTCGCCTTTTCAAGGCTTGGGCCCTAATAATCCTAAGGAAAACAATAGGGCCTTCGCCTTTTCAAGGCTTGGGCCCTAATAATAATCCTTAGGAAAACAATAGGGCCTTCGCCTTTTCAAGGCTTGGGCCCTAATAATAATCCTAAGGAAAACAATAGGGCCTTCGCCTTTTCAAGGCTTGGGCCCTAATAATAATAAATAATAATCCTAAGGAAAACAATAGGGCCTTCGCCTTTTCAAGGCTTGGGCCCTAATAATAAATAATAATCCTAAGGAAAACAATAGGGCCTTCGCCTTTTCAAGGCTTGGGCCCTAATAATAATCCTAAGGAAAACAATAGGGCCTTCGCCTTTTCAAGGCTTGGGCCCTAATAATAAATAATAATCCTAAGGAAAACAATAGGGCCTTCGCCTTTTCAAGGCTTGGGCCCTAAAAAAAAAAAAATAAAAAAAAGAAGTAAACATGAGTTGGTGTGGGTATGAAAAACAAGAAAGAACAACATGTTGCTTTAATTTATGCTCCACTAGACTTTGAACATGCAAAATTTCTACGGACGCTGCAACGTCATACTGTCTTTTAAAAAAAACAAGAATTCAATATTTAACAAATACTGATAAATCCAAAATGTTAAATTATTCAGAGTACTCCAATTCACTGCATTTTTTTAGTTCAGCTAAGAGGGCATGCTTTACGTGATATGAATTCGCTTGGTGAAATTCACCAAACCTGAACATCGAAATGCAGTGAAATTCCGAAACTTCTTGGCATGAGCTTGTGTTTGAATGCAATTGAATGGAAGGAGGGAAGCGCTGCAGTTTGAATCTTACTGTATTCAGTTTGATCACAAGCATGGAGACGATCAAGGTGAGGTGATTTATCAAGACAACACATCAGCTTCGAGAAACAACATTTCTAAGCAAGAGAGCTGGAATTCACAGAATAAACACAATGACCTCCTCACTACATACTGCTAAAAGTGAAGCGGCGAAGCGAGTTTATTCAGACTGTTGCGTGCGAACCAATGGTTCATGTGCTGAGTGGACGTCATGTTCATAAGGTATTTCTGTAATGATATCCTACCTTGGCCATCTGAGCTTGAACCCCACTGGCCTTGAGCGCCGTCACGGCCTTCTGCGCTGCTGGAGGACTGTCGAAATCCACAAAGCCATACCCTACATATATACATACAAAAAGTAAGATATTTATGTCAGATGCATAGGCTGCATGTCATTGTCAATGAAACATTAAGAAGTGAGGTGTGATTTGCACTCACCTTTGCATTTGTTGGTAGTTTTGTCCAGAATAGCTTTGGTGGAAACAATCTTTCCATATCTAAAAAATATCAAGACAAAGACCATGTCAAATGTGACCCAGCACCACATATATATATATATATATATATATATATAATTCTGTTTTTACTGTATTTTTCATCAAATAGGCCTTTATCAATCTTCCATGTTTGAAGTGGAAGCTTATGATGTAAGGAACTTATGTTGTAAGGAAGCACAGGATTGTTGTGATTTATGTCACCAAAAATATTTTTCTGTTTTTCAACACATTTGCAATGAAAACTACAGTTTTTTCCCTTAGTTGCATCACTCTTTGAAGAGCATCCGCATAAAGATGGTAGTGTCATAGCTTACACAAATACAGTTAAACAACAATTAATGTGACGTGACTCATTCGTACAGCATTTATACATGTGAAGTTGGCCGAGCTCACACACTCCTGTCCTGTGTGAAAGATCTCTGTGCTGTCATCGGCCTCAACTGTTGTTTTGTGTACAGGTTGAGACGTCGCCCTGAGGACAAAAACTATTTGTTCTCGGATATTCTCCACCAGTCTGTTTGACTGTTTGTTTGACTGTCTGATTGTCTGTCTGTCTATTTGACTGTCTGTTTGTTTGTCTGTTTGTTTGTTTGACTGTCTGTTTGACTGTCTGTCTGTTTGTTTGTTTGACTGTCTGATTGTCTGTCTGTTTGTTTGTCTGTCTGATTGGCCGTCTGTTTGTCTGTCTGTTTGATTGTTTGACTGTCTGTCTGATTGTCTGTCTGTTTGTTTGTTTGACTGTCTGTTTGTCTGTCTGTTTGACTGTCTGTCTGTCTGATTGTCTGTCTGTTTGTTTGTTTGACTGTCTGTTTGTCTGTCTGTTTGACTGTCTGTCTGATTGTCTGTCTGTTTGTTTGTCAGGTCTGTCTGTCTGTCTTTTCGTCCGTCTGTCTGTTTGACTGTCTGTCTGTTTGTTTGTTTGACTGTCTGTCTGTCTGTCTGTCTGTTTGTTTGTCAGGTCTGTCTGTTTGTCTGTCTTTTCGTCCGTCTGCCCCACGTAAGCAATAAGGTACGAGAGACTGTCTGTTTGTTTGTTTGACTGACTGTCTGACTGTTTGTTTAACTGTCTGTCTGTCTGTTTGTTTGTTTGACTGTCTTTCTGTCTGTCTGTTTGTATGTTTGTCTGTTTGTTTGTTTGACTGTCTGTCTGTCTGTTTGTTTGACTGTCTGTTTGTTTGTTTGTTTGTTTGTTTGTTTGACTGTCTGTCTCTCTGACTGTTTGTTTAACTGTCTGTCTGTCTGTTTGTTTGTCTGTCTTTTTGACTGTTTGTTTGACTGTCTGTCGGACTGTTTGTTTAACTGTCTGTCTGTTTGTTTGTCTGTCTGTTTGACTGTTTGTTTAACTGTCTGTCTGACTGTTTGTTTGACTGTCCGTTTGACTGTCTGTCTGTTTGTTTGTCTGTTTGTTTGTTTGACTGTCTGTCTGTTTGTTTGTTTGACTGTTTGTCTGTCTGTCTGATTGTCTGTGTTTATTTGTTTGTCTGTCTGATTGTTTGTCTGTCTGTTTGATTGTTTGACTGTCTGTCTGTTTTTTTGTCTGTCTGTCTGTCTGTCTAATTGTCTGTCTGTTTGTTTGTCTGTCTGTTTGACTGTCTGTTTGTTTGTTTGACTGTCTGTCTGAATGTCTGTTTGACTGTCTGTCTGATTGTCTGTCTGTTTGATTGTTTGACTGTCTGTCTGATTGTCTGTCTGTCTATTTGTTTGTCTGTCTGTTTGACTGTCTGTCTGATTGTCTGTTTGACTGTCTGTCTGTCTAATTGTCTGTCTGTTTGTTTGTCTGTCTGTTTGTTTGTTTGTTTGTCTGTCTGTTTGTCTGTCTGTCTGTTTGACTGTCGGTTTGTTTGTTTGACTGTCTGTTTGTCTGTCTGTCTGTTTGACTGTCGGTTTGTTTGTTTGACTGTCGGTTTGTTTGTTTGTCAGGTCTGTCTGTCTTTTCGTCCGTCTGCCTCATGTAAGTAAGCAATAAGGTACGAGAGGCTGTGCTGTATCGTGAATAAGTCATGGCTGAAGGGCGTTGCTAGGCATGACGGAGTGTGTGAATATTACACACACAAAACATGATATATTATCAGGACATAAATAATGTATTAGATTAAGTGCACGCATGTTTCTCTCTCATTAGTCGTGAGCTTTAGTGAGAGCAGACGACTGATGTAACCTGACTCCAGTCCTGTCTCCTGCTTCAGCTCTCTCTCACACACACACGCTCACACGCACACAAACGCTAATGTTGGTGGTGAGTAATACTTTACCACTCATGCTTATGCCCATGTCTTACACATAAATTTAAATATTTATGTAATTTACACTACCACAACAAACTGAATTTAAGTTTCTCAATATCCTAAAAGATTTTTGATTAAAAAAAACAAATATACATAGATAAACAAACTGTGCCAATAATTGAATTTAAATGGATTGGTTGGAGCAGATAGTAAAAACAGCATATATGGGAAATATTTTTCCAAAGTACTGTCCAAACTGGTAGTGAAAATAAATAAATGAATAAAAAAATTAAAATAATAATTCAATCTCATTTAAAATGCAATTTAATTAAAAAAATAATTTAATTAAAATGTTTATTTTAAAATAATTATTTAAAATGTACTTAAATTTAAAAAGTCATTTAAAAATGTAATTTTTAATTTAATTTAAGGAGATAGTGAAGGAAATACAGCCTGCGTGTGTCCAGCATATATGGGAAATCTTTTTTCCAATACTGTCCAAACTGGTTGTAAATAATAAATAAATAAATAAATAAAATATACATAAAAAAGAATGTCTTTAACTTATTAGTAATAATTGTTAAACCGTTGGTCATAAACTACTAATGCTCTAAAGCATCAGATACCTCTCAGCACCTCTGGCAATACGCACAGACATTCCTGTCTGTCTCCGACTCTTTTCCGATCACATGTGGGAAGTCTGTCGTTCGGCCAGTTGGCACAGTGAAGTGTTGTTGGCAAAGCCAGTCTGGAATGACTAAACGAGGCATTACTTTCTACATTGAGTACAAGCGTTATTAACACACCGTTTGGCCGCTTCAACTGCGACCTTGTCTATCATGAGTTACTAAGCTAATACGGTTCATTTACAAAAAGCTTTGGATTTGAAACTAGTCAAAGTAGCCAATGACACGCTCCTGGAACTAACAGTATTTTGATCATTAATTTGTTGATTATTTCTTTGATTAAATCAGATTTTAAACATCTTGACAAATGCTCTCTTTCAATGTAGAAACTGAAGTCAATGTAATGTATGTTATACATTATCTTGTAATATTTTTGAACAACCTGGTTTAGAAACATTCCAGTAAACACTGCTGATCAGAAGTTAAAAGAGGAGACAATTACATTTTAAACCATCCGTGTGAAAACAAACTTAGAAAGAGACCAGACGATTTGAGGAGAAATACAAGGGATTCTCAATGCATTCCAGGGAATTATTTGGATATATATCTTAAATCACATCAGGAGAACAGACCACAGTATATGTTGATGTTTTCATACAGCTACTGCAGAATACAAAGAAAATAATCAGGAGGAAAAAAATGCGAAATTCTCTTGCCACAGATATTCCTGTGATAGTCAAACCCTGTTGAAATACCAAGCGTTTCGATATTCTCCTGACGTCTGAAATTTGACAGCTCGTTCAGTCAAACTGTGAGATAAGGATTATTTGTAGCACAACCTTATGATCTGAAATGATTTGTTTCAGTCTTTTTGAGTGGAACTTCCCCAAACCGGAAGCGCCTCCCATCATCTAAAACGCAGTCGCTCGTCAGGAAAGAGGAGGATAAAGTTCGAAGCAGCAAATCAATGTAAATAACCAAAGTTAACAAATCACAAATTTGCCAGTGTGAACTGATAACACTGTATACAGGTTTGGAAATACATTAGGGCGAGACATTATTTTCAACTTTGGGTGAACTGTTTATTTAATAAAAATAGCTATTTTCTTTCAAGTGGAAAATCTGCCAAAATAAATTTGATAAAATGCAGTCATCATCACCACTGCGGTTCTAGCTCATGACAGGGACATCATTTTCTGAACCAATTATTAAAGTCCCCCTGTGGTGAAAATCCAGCTTTCAATGTTGTTTATATGTCTATGTGGTGTTTTTAATACGCTTTAAGACAAACCATGTGTAAGTTCATAAGTCGACAGCATTGCTGAGTATTTTCTCCTTAAAACTGCAGTGAATCAAAGACAGTCGCAAAAACACGGTTTGAAATCGCTGGTGTTTCTGACGTCACAAACTCCCTTGTAACCAATCAGATCAACGTGTGATCGTCAACCAGTGGATCTCTGAGCGGAGTGAGTGAGTGGAGGCGGGGCTCATTTGCATATTCATAGAACCGCTTATACTAAATGAAGCAAAGGTGTCGAGTTACATTCAAGATATTTTAAGGCATGAATAATTTATTTTCAAGGAAAAATCGTTTAAATATATCATTTTGAGTTTTAAGGGATACAATTGACCCTTCGCTAAGCCCCGCCCTCCTTAGTTACTGTTGCTAGGCCTGTCAAGCTTTCGCGACTGCCACGTCTATTACAGTGTGAATGCACCGGTGTCAGACATTCCCAAGGAGATAATTAGTCATTTTTGGCGAACAGGTGAAATATCTGAGAGAGCAAGAAAAAAGGGACTGCAGTATGCATTCGAGGGATATATCCACGACATAATATGCAACCGATTAGAGAATAATTTCATCAAAATTGAAGCTAAAGCCTATAACGTTAGGTCCCAGCGCAAGCAGCAGCCGCCTCCTTAGCAGACCATTCACATGGGAAACGCACAAATGGAGGAACAGCTATGTTCATGCACAGCAGGGTAAGTGAAATGTGAAAATAATCTAATAATTACAAATCAAACAGCTTATCCATCAATCTAACACCGGGAGAGCCGCGATCGGATTGGGGTAAAGTTACTCAGGGGTAGGCCGTCGATTAACAAAATGCTGAAATATATTTTAAAGTATGTCAGTGAGCCTCCGTCTTGCCATTAATCGTCTTATTTTACGTTCAAATATATGCATTATGAACAAAGAACTGCCATTATTTCCAAGCAATAGGGTTTTTTTTGTTATTAATCATGTCGACATTTAGTTGTGAATGGGTCTCCCACACTGCTTGATTCACGCCCGGCATTTCTCCCCTTTGGCTTTTAGGTTTCGGGAAGGGAAAAAATGCCACCCTACCGTCCAAACTTTTAGGATACCGGGTATCAGATTTGCACAATCCATACGCACAACGCGTCGGCATGTTTCCCTCGCTCTAAAGCTTGACAGACCTCCCGCGCCTAGTTACGGTTGCTAAGCCACGATTGGCCAGTGGCGGTTTTCGGGCGTGGCTTAGCGAAGTGTCAATTATTGTCTATAGGGGGACTTTAACAGAATGGGATGCTAGAGGTTTGAGTATCACATTATCAGCGTGAGAATATGATAACTGAGAGGGTAAAGGGAGCAAAAGATAACATCAGTCAGTGCAACAAAAAGAGGAAGTGACTTATGTTGTAGACTGAGAAAAACATCCATGTTGAACAGTTCAAAGGTCATCATTTAAACTAACACCTATCCGACTTTTACATTGAAACATCTGTGTGTGTGTGTGTGTGTGTGTGTGTGTGTGTTCAACCATGACCCAGTTAGCACTGATGGCGTCCTATCCTTCACATGCTCTGGTATTTATTTCCCCTTTAAAGAATTTCCACTGCTGACGCTTCCTCACCTCTCTCACCCTGCAATCGCTTTCCTCCAGTCTAGCTTCTGCTGTTCACTGGGTGAGTCTACAGCACACTTCAGAATAAAGGTTCTTTAGTGGCATCGATGGTTCCATGAGGAACGTTTAACATCCATATAACCTTTCCATTACACAAACGTTCTTTATAGTGAAAAAGGGTTTTTATAATGTTCTTCACACTGAGAAAAAAAGTTATTTTAAGAACTGATCACTGCAAGGTTCTTTGAGGAACCAACAATGGTTCTACTATGGCATCACTGTGAAAACCCCCCCTTTGGAACCTTTATTTTTAAGAGTGATTAGACGGCATTGCTCTAGGCCTTGTCCACACGGACACGGGTATTTTTATAACCACAGTTTTTCCTCCTGCGTTTAAAAAAAAAATCTCCGTCTACATGAAAATGCAAAAACGCGCTATCCAGAGCATGCCACACCAGCAGGCGGCGATATAACCCTAACCGTAAAGCCACGTTGGCTAATCAGAAGCCTAACAAAAAGTTATTACAGGTTCCGGTAGGCGGATAACGGCGCACAATCTGACGTCGCAAGGCAAAAAACGTCCTCGGGTTACGACTGTAACCCTTGTTCCCTGAGAAGGGAACGAGAACTGCGTTGAATGACACTTTGGGGGGGGGGAAGCCCCTCAGCGTAGCGCCTCTGAAGCATGAATGAAACTGAGCCGATCTCCAATTGGTGCAACGTCATGACGTAGTGTGTGACGACACACAGGCGGGACTATAAAGGCACGCCGGCAAAACAAAATGTCAGCTTCCGTGATGAAGCAAGCGCTCCCAGGCAGGGGAAGGCGTGGCCAAGGGACGCAGTTCTCGTTCCCTTCTCAGGAAACAAGGGTTACAGTCGTAACCCGAGGACGTTCCCTTTCGAGGGAACTCCAACTGCGTCGAATGACACTTTGGGGGAACGAGTACCCACTACGCCACAACGTGCCCTGCCTGCCCTAGTGTGAAGCTGCTCACAGGCACACTTAGGACAAGAGCACAAGAGAGCCGGGTGTCAACGGAATGTCCAGACTGTAAAACCTAATAAAGGTATGAGGGGTAGCCCATCCCGCTGCATCGCAGACCTCCTGGATGGGGGCCCCCGCGAGAAGGGCTCTAGAGGACGCCATGCCTCTGGTAGAATGAGCCCTCACGGCCAGAGGTGAAGGCAAACCGCGCACCTGGTAGGCCGTGGAAATCGCATGGATAATCCAGTTGCTGATGGTCTGTTTTGAAGCGGGAAGCCCCTTCTTGGGCGACCCGAAACACACCAGCAACTGGTCCGACTTCCGCCATGAAGAGGACCTCTGAATGTAAATACTCAATGCTCTGACAGGGCAGAGCATGTGAAGTCTCTCTTCATCTGCCGTCACGTGAGGTGGAGGATGAAAAGCCTGCAGAACCGTAGGCCGTGCCGCACTGGACGGCACCTTAGGCAAATAGCCGGGCCTAGGGTGAAGAATGGCCTTAATGTTGCCTGGAGCAAACTCCAGGCACTCGTTAGATATGGAGAGCGCCTGGAGATCTCCTACCCTCCTCAGAGAAGTAATGGCCAACAAAAAGACCACCTTCAACGAAAGGTTCTTGGCCTCAGCCGACTCCAGCGGCTCGAAGGGGGCCTCGGCCAGCCCTTCGAGAACCACTGCCAGGTCCCAAGTGGGAACCCTGCTACGAGCCGCAGGTCTCATTCTCCAAGCCCCACGGAGGAAACGTACGACCAATTGGTGTCTCCCCAGAGGCCCATCACTCAGAGGAGCGTGGAAAGCCGCAATGGCAGCCACGTACACCTTGAGTGTGGACGGGGTAAGACCAGTGGAGAAGCGATCTTGGAGGAACTCCAGCACTGAAGCCACTGGGCAGTTAACTGGGTCCACCTCACGCTCCCTACACCAAACGGTGAAGACGTTCCACTTTAAGCCGTACAATTTCCTCGTGGATGGAGCTCTAGAACTGAGTATGGTCTCCACAACTCCAGCTGATAGGCCGGCCTCTAGGTACTGTGCCCCCTCAGGGGCCAGACCCACAGTTTCCATAACTCGGGCCGAGGGTGAAATATTGAGCCCTCTGCCTGTGTCAGCAGGTCCCTCCTGATGGGAATCTCCCATGGAGGGCCGTCCAGGAGCAAAATTATGTCGGAGAACCATACTCGGGCCGGCCACAACGGGGCTACCAACAGTAGACTGATCCCGTCGCGACGGACTCTCTCTAGAACTCCCGGGAGCAGAGCGATCGGGGGAAATGCGTACAAACGTAGCCTCGGCCACGTCTGCACCATGGCATCCAACCCCAGCGGGGCTGGATGGGTGAGGGAAAACCACAGTGGACAGTGGGTCGTCTCTCGAGACGCAAACAAGTCCACTTCCACTGGGCCGAACCTCTGAGATATTGACTCCACCACCTCGGGGTGGAGCCTCCATTCCCCGGGCCTCAGCCCCTGTCTCGACAGGATGTCTGCTCCATGATTCTGACTCCCCGGGATGTATGTCGCTCTTAGAGACAACAGTTTCCCCTGGGACCACAGGAGGATCTGATGCGCCAGTCTGCATAGAGGGCGAGACCTCAGACCCCCCTGATGGTTTATATAGGCCACTACCGACATGTTGTCTGACCTCACAAGGACATGATGACCTTTGAGGTCCGGCAGGAAGCCCCTCAGGGCTCGGAACACCGCCAACATCTCCAGGCAGTTTATGTGCCAGGAGGCATGATGGTCCTGCCATAGGCCTGACGTAAAGCGGCCGTCCATGACCGCGCCCCAGCCCGTGAGGGAGGCGTCTGTCGAAACGGTTCTCCGGCGACATGACGCTCCCAACACCGGCCCTTGGGACAGAAACCAAGCTTTCTTCCACATAGATAGAGAACGAAGGCATCTGCGCGTAACCCTGATCATGCGGAACGGGTTTCCCCTCGGGGAGAACCCCTTGGTTTTTAACCACCACTGAAGGGCCCTCATGTGCAGCAGGCCGAATGGAATGACACTGGACGCTGCCGCCATGAGCCCCAACACTCTCTGGAAGTGCTTTACAGTGATGGCTTGGCCTAGCCTCATCCCGGACACTGTGGTCAGGATGGACTCGATCCGCGCGGGAGACAATTGTGCCCGCATCGTGACCGAGTCCCACACCACTCCCAGGAACGTGGTTCTCTGGGCTGGTGTCAACACGCTCTTTTTCGTGTTGAGTCTTAACCCCAGGCTCTGGATGTGGGCGAGGACGACATCTCGATGCCGAACCGCCAGCTCCTGTGACTGTGCTAAAATCAGCCAGTCGTCGATATAATTGAGCACCCTGATGCCCTGAAGCCTCAGCGGTGCCAGAGCTGCATCCATACATTTGGTAAATGTGCGAGGGGAGAGAGCTAGGCCGAACGGAAGAACCCGATATTGGTACGCTTCGCCCCCGAAAGCGAACCTCAGGAACTTCCTGTGAGATGGAAGGATGGATATGTGGAAGTATGCGTCCTTTAGATCTATCGTGACAAACCAATCCTCGGACTGAATTTGACTCACGATAATGGGAATAGTGAGCATCTTGAACCTGAATCTCCTCAGAGAACGGTTCAGGTGCCTGAGATCTATTATTGGACGCAACCCCCCATCCTTCTTGGGAACTATGAAGTAGCGGCTGTAAAACCCGGACTCCCTGTCCGGTGGAGGAATACGATCTATAGCCTCCTTTGCCAGCAGGGAGTTTACTTCCTGTTCCAATACCCGACCCTGCACTGGGTCGACTACAGTCCAGACCACCCCGTTGAATCTGGGTGGGCGGGTACTGAACTGCAGCCTGTACCCATTTTGAATGGTGCGCAGGGCCCAAGGAGAAATATTCGCCAGATTTTTCCATGCATCGAAATATTTTACCAAGGGAACCAGGCTCTCGAGCCTGGCTTCGGGTATTAATCGGGATTCGTTCTCGGCCCCCTGAAGCGGATTCCCGGCAGGGCTGAACCGAAAACGATTCTCGATGGGCGGACGCGAATGCTGCCTGACCGCAAGCCTGTGGGGCGGACAGTGCAGCCTGCGTTCGCTGGATACCGATGTGTCCCGAAGCGTGTTTAACGGCGGGAGAGCAACATCGATTTCCTGCGGGCTCCGTGAAGGAGACGACCTCGGTCGTTCCACCACGGGTGGGGCTGCCCGCAGAGATCCTAGACCAGCTAGGACCTCTTAGACGAAGCCTTTTTAGCCTACAGGACGGCCCTCAGGTCACCCTGCTTCTGCTGAGGCTTCGCCTGAGCGCGCTGTCTAGGCCCCCAAGCTCCTTGAGGGGGGGCTCTAGACGCAACGCTCTGTTTTTGGGCCTGTCTATAGGCAGAGGAGCTGGAGGATGGCTGTGGCTGCGGCTGCCCACTGGGGCCAGACTTCTTGGACACCGAGCGGCGAGGGATATATTGTTTAAAGGCCGCTGATTGCCTTTTCGCCTCCTGAAATCTGTCGACGACGGTATTAACGGCGTCGCCGAACAGACCAGAAGGCGAAATCGGGGCATCAAGAAGGAAAGCCCTGCCTTTCTCCTTGATGCCCGTCAGGTTTAACCATAGGTGCCTCTCCGAGACCACCATCGCCGCCATGGAGCGACCGACAGCGCGGGCCGTCTCCTTGGTGACTCGGAGAGACAAATCAGCGACCTTCCTCAACTCCGCAATATCCTCCGGAGTTGGACCCTCGCCCTCATCGATGTCCTTAAGAAGGTCGGCCTGGTACGCTTGGAGCATAGCCATGGTGTGAAGACTCGCACCAGCCCGACCCGCAGCCATATAAGCCCTGCCCACCAGCAAAGATGTGTCTCGACATGGCTTAGTGGGCAGCACCGGGGCTTTAAGGGATGATGCCGATTCGGGAGATAAATAGTTAGCTAATGGCTGTTCAACCCGCGGCATCATCCCATAACCTTTCTCTCGTGCCCCCATGATGTTACTGTAATTTAACACAGGGGGATTGGAAACACGAGAGGAATGCGGTTTCTTCCACGATTTACACAACTCGTTGTGCAAATCGGGAAAAAACGGCAAGCCCCGGTGATGAGGTTGTTCCCTGTGCTGCAGGAAGCGCTCATCCAGCTTACTTTTAGTATGCTTATCTTGTGGCCATGTGATATTTAAATGGGCCACTGCACGGGAAACAACCTCCACCAACTCCTCATACGCGGGGACACGGGGCGGCGAGTCGTCCCCGAAATCCCCGCCCTCGATGCGGAGCACGTCTATCTCCTCGGAGGCAGACAGCTCGAGCATCGGATCCTCGACTCGCGCAGAAGAAGCCGCGGGGCGGGCTTCTGCGCGAGGCTCGAGGACATCGGAACTGCCCGATGAATCCCGAGAAGGTGCCTCAGCAGCCTCGAGATCCCCGGACAGATCCATTTGCGAGCCCCATGAAGAGCGTCGCCGCGCCGCCTCAGCGGACGCGGGTCCCGCACCACGGGGCTCGCGAGGCTGCCCATCTTCGTCGAAGATAGCCAGCCGGGAACGCAACACACGGATTGTCATCTTATCACAATCCTCGCAAGCAGCCCCCTCGAGAGCTGCCTGCGCGTGCTGCATTCCCAAACAATGCGTGCACAGTCGGTGTGTGTCCCCGCCCGTGATGTAACGAGGGCAAGGATGCACACACTTTCTGAAGCTCACACTCGCCATTTCCACTCAGTTTTCAAACAGACAACAATAAATAGGACAGACAGTCACAAATAGCGCTTGCTGAAGAACAGAAAGCTGACATTTTGTTTTGCCGGCGTGCCTTTATAGTTCCGCCTGTGTGTCGTCACACACTACGTCATGACGTTGCACCAATCGGAGATCGGCTCAGTTTCATTCATGCTTCAGAGGCGCTACGCTGAGGGGCTTCCCCCCCCCAAGTGTCATTCGACGCAGTTGGAGTTCCCTCGAAAGGGAACCCGGTTTTACTGTCTACACGACAACACTGTAACCGGCGTTTCTAAAAATCCTCACCCTGGCAGGGGTTTTCAAAAATGTTCGGTTTCAGTGACCTGATACTGCGTTTCCGTGTGGACGAACGGCCGAACCGCGGAAAAAAGTCATGGCAAAAATACCCGTGTCCGTGTGGACAAGGCCCTAGACTCAATGGATTTAACTCTTTCCCTGCCGTTGATGGAATTTTCCGGCTTTCCCATGTTTTCACTGTTATACGGTAGGGGGCGCTATTACGCATCTTCTGAAAGAGTGCAGAATCTCCTGATCAAAACACATTTATTTTTAAAAGTGTAAGTTAAAGATACAATATGTGAATTTTTTCGCCACTAGGGGTCGCTAACCTCTTACAATAACAAAGGCGTAGATTGATGACGCAAAATTCCAGTTGAATCATGGAACTTGCCTTCATGCTGATGGATCTAATAATGTTTATGGGAAATAATGTTTATGGATGAGTGAATACATTGATGTTTTTATCATGACTGTGGTGTGAGGCAGGGCTCGAGTGCTAATGAGAGACAGATATCAGCGCCACACGCGAGTCCCGTGGATATAAAGGAATGAGGACATTTAATTCTACCGAACTACACGCAAGTGTTGAATTACTCACACAGGTCAGTTTATTAGACGAATGAAGCTTGTGAGGTAATGCAGTGCTGTTTCACTTGCTCTAACGTTACACTATCACACTAAACTGCATTTGAGTGTGTTGAAAGATATAATGTTATTCTATGTGTTAGTTTGTTGTCTGTATGAGACTAGCAGACTCAGTAAGCTGGATCAACATTAGAATAACATACTGATCATATTATAATATTTCATCACGTTGAGCTATATAACATTGATTAGTTTTATGTACATTTGCTCACCTGTCTAATAAAGTACATGCAAGAGTGGCGTCTCTGTCAAGTCGAAGTTAGTCGCGGACGCTCGCTCTCGGCATCTCGAAAACGCCACGCTGATATTGATCCTCGTTTTAGTTCTCCTTTTGTCCCAAAGTCTGCTTGCCATGGTCCATAATGTTTGAACGAAACAACTGCAGCTAGACGTAACGCTGTTGTCCACGTCTGTCGCCATGGTTACTATGCTCGTACTGCACGAGCGGAAACCAGGGATAATGCGGATATTACATCATTGACAGGCGACAAGTGAACATTCTGGGACGGCCAATTATTTAAAATTGGAATTTCTCTGAAATTAAAAACCTTTGGGAAGTTTTGGGATATTGTAAGTACACAACTGCAGGAAATATATCACACTGTGCAAGTGATTTTTGGATTTTTATTACACAATTCTTACATATTGTCTCTTTAACTTAAATCCGTTGAGGAAATCGATTTAAAGATCAATATGAAGCAATGTGAACTTGCATTATTTGAATCCACTAAAAAAAGAACACATCTTTTAGTTAACTAATAGCGAACAACTAGCAAAGAGTTAATACTTTTAAAATAAAGTAGCATCTCTTCCTCGACTCAACCAAACACTCTTCCCCACAATGTTAATGCCAACATTTAAGAAATCCCTTTAAATCCCAACATAACAGAACATTAAACACTAACAGAACTCTCCTTCATTTTAACATTTACTCTCTTCTTATATCGTTCAATGCATTGAAAAATCAAATTCCTTCTCTTTGTATGTGATTATTAATTGTGGCCATCTTCATAAGTACTGTTAAGTACGAAGAATATTGATATGGAATGAGTAATAATTGTATTTCTTGAAACTGATCAGCGTAAATTTTCTATTCTTAAACATTAAGTATATTTAAAAATATAAATTGTTAGTCAAATCATAATTTATTTTCACAAAATAAGCTTATATGATAGATTTTAGACAAAATTGTTTTAGGCATTTATTTTGGTATGTCCAACGCAATCACAATCAATCTCCTAAGTGATATTCAGATATTGTATTTAGCAGGCTAGCTTTTTATTAGGGGTGTAATGGTACACTTATTCGTCCCGAACCCTCATGGTTCAGTGCATACAGTCGGACGACGAATACAGTCAGTCACAGGCCATCCACACTCCAGTCCAGGAGGGGGCGCTCGCGGTAATGCAACGCTGTTTGCTAACCGAAACAACAGGAATAAAGAGCAGAATAAGAAGAGACGATCTACTAAATTATATATTTTTTTATTATTATTTGTTTCACACCCTTATTTATAAGTTATAAGTTATAAGTTAAGTTATTATAAGTTAATTTCTACATGCTTATTAGTGCTTCACACTCCAGTCCAGTTGGTGGCGGTAATCCACCGAAAGTTGGTTTGCCAACCGCCATAATACTCCATAAGAAGAACAAGGAGAGACGATCGACTCACCAACCTAAAACAAGAGTTCAGATGCACGCAAGAGCATGCTAGTAGCCTTTACGCTGAGTTTCAATTCATTTTTATGACGCGCTCACGGAAAGGAAACCGGGGCGGCAGAAAGCGGCGTCCTGTTTGATACTGGCAGATGCAATACCAGCCAAAAATTCAAAGAATCATTCTGATCATTTTAGATGAGAGATATTACATGACACACAACAAATTAAAGAGTTTATCTGTCCTGCCGTCGCTAAAACAAGAAAATGCACAAATGATGAATGTTTTAAAACAGGTTTGGAAACATCCGGTTGATATGTGGGACTGCTCACAGAAAACGCGTGTTGAAGGCACCACAGAGCCACAGTGTTTCACTTATGAATGGCTTATTTAGTTGTCTCTGAATATTAAGCTGTGACAGAAGTACATGACGCACACATTTATCCAACTACCAAATCATAAACGCAGTTTTGTTTAAATCTGGTAAAGTTTCATCCTTCATACAGCAGGAAAAGATCACTCATTTAACTGTTGGCTAGACAGCATGTGAGGCCATAAACGGAGAGCTTTTACACGTATTACATCATCATGAAATTACCGTAAACTCCCCTCTTAACCTGCAGTCTCCCAGCGGGGGGAAAACTGGGTGGATCAGGAACAGACTCTTATAATCTTACAAAAATGCATATGAAACCAGACGAGACTACAGCAGGGAAATAGAAAGCAAAACTGACTTGCTTTATTTAACAAATAATGTAAATGAACTTGCTTTTACTACATACCGGATCTACATACCAGTCAAAAAGCTTTGCAAACTAAGTTCATTTTCTCAATCCACTTCATAAGATGAACCCTGGGATGCTTTAAAAAATATATATATTCGTATAGTATTGACGTATTGAAGGAGTTCACATGTTTGCTAGACACTTGTTGGCTGGTCTTCCAATTTATTCCAGTTATTTATCTATAAATCAATTTCAATCCTTTAAACACAAGCAGCTTTGAGGATAATGTGAAACAAATTCAGTCAAATGTGTCCAAAGTATAGCACTGCGTTTCTAGAAACAGAGGACTGTCGCCTGGATTTTTCCATAGCCTAAATATGGCTGTGCTGATGTTTGTGGAAAATCAGCATTAGTGTATGGTGTCATTTTTTTTTTCTCAGAAATGTTTTAAAGCGTCGCACTGCTTTTTCCAGTTCATCTCCAGCAGAAGCAAAGCGTCAGCACCTTTCTCCTGCCCTCGTGCAAACGCTGTCCCACATCTGAACTGAAATGAAGAATGTGTCTGTTTAAACATTAATGATAGGGTCTAAACAAGATTGGTCTTGACTTGCAGAGGCAAAACCAGTTCTCAGCCTCTAGAGTTGTGTAAAATGATGTTATACTGTGGCACAATTTATACTTACGTGAGAGCTATATTCAAGACCCCTTATTCAAAGCACAAATAATCAAGTTTAGCGAGACTATTAACATGCAAAGCTTCTCATGTGTATGTACATGTGTTAACTTACACTACATAAAACCTCATCAATCTACTATAAAAAAAAAAAAAATGACCCAAATGATATATATATGTAAACACACACACACGAGTAGGAGTGTGATTTTACTTTTATACAACCGTTCGATGGCACAAGTGTAAGAAACAACAACGGAGTGTATTTTAAAAGCCTCTTTTGTGCAGAACTACCTTCCATCACGGATCCAAATATCAAGTTGCCAGTTTACCAGTTGAGCCCAAGCCTCCATTACTTACTCTAAAACGTCACTTTAGAACTAATAAAATTGAGTCGCTTCATTGAAGCATATTGTATTATGAGTGATCGACTAAGCGATTGTGTTACCTGCATCTGATATAGCATTCATTCTTCAGATCAATCTTATACTCATAATAAAAAAATCAGTTTGAATGTCTCCTGAGGAAAGCAATATCTTAGTATCCTTTAGTAACAGTTATGGGAATTCCCCATGATAGTGCTAATCAATCGGTTGCGTCAAGTAAAAATAATGTCTTTGTTTACAACCTTGTTTCAGTTCCTTTCAATATAAAAGTCTTTGGTACTGACTCAGACATAAAGACAGTCTTTCCTGCCATATAATGGCGTAATAATATAACTTTCACTGAAGTCGAAATGATCACAGTCATTAACGGACCCTTTCTCAGTACCAAATACAGAATTTTATTAATATAAAATAATATTTATGTAATAATATTTAAATGAACAAGAATAAGACTGACTGAGACAAGCTGTTCTCGGCGGGTACATGAGCGCTGAACGGCTGACGGCCTGAAGCCAACATCTCTGAAAACGTCAAACTCATTTTCAAATGGGCGCTATATGCTTACATAAATAGTCTTAACAACTAGAGGTCGACCGATTCATCGGTTTTGCCGATTAATCGGCACCGATAGTTTTTTGGTGGAACTATCATTATCGGCAAAAATCCACACCGATAGTTTTTCCGGGTTGCGTCCGTTGCTGGAGCGGCTGAGAAGTGCGCGCGGTCATTACATTACACAGCACGAGAGCGCTGGGAAGAGACTGCTGGCATTATACAGAGCGAGAGCGGCCTCTAGAGGACAAATAACAAACTATCACTGGCTGAGTTGTTTACGTTAACACGTGAGGCAGCGCGCAGCACGGAGAGAACACGCAGCGAGAGCGCTGACACTTCAGACGCGCATTTAAAACACAGACAGCGAAACGGTATGAATACAGAACACTAAAGTACATATTGCCATATCATTATAAAGTAATTCATTTGTTGACTAGATGCTGCATCAGCAGAGAAAGAACAGTAGTTTGCCGTCGAGGCTGTGAGGACTCTAACATTACCTCAGTCCAAGCAGTTTATAACAATTGTGACAAAAACACACGCAGACCTGACCCAAATGTTTTATGGCACAAAGGTTACCATATATTTGCATTATTTTATATCCGGCTGGTCACTTTTATGCATTCATTAGCCGACGAAATTGCATATTTAAAATTTGTGACGTGATTGCTTTCTCAACATTGTTCATGCAGCCGACAGAAACAAACAAATCAGAAACGCGTTCGATTTAAGATCTTTTTAATTACAATACATCTTGTTATTTTGATTAGATAATCATCAGGAGCCGGTTGCACCAACAGGGCTTACCCCTGGTCTTAAGGTAAGTAGGTCTTAACTCAGCATTCTAAGTCCGACCTAATAGTTACGACCGTTGCACCATCCAGGCTTAAGTCCTCTTCTTGCTAAGACTGGGCATAAATCTTACGCCTAGTCAGTAGCAGGCGTAAAGTCAAAATCTAGGCATATACAGAGCTGCAAACTGTAACGCATTGGCCGTGACACACGCATTTAATTGGTTTCACACGCTCACACCCACCCCCCCGATTTCTCACGCTGAAGTGTCAACCCGGTCGGTCAAATGCCTGAAAGATGGGTTTATCTATAGATCTACCTGTTGAGCCACGCGTGATCCGCCGGTTTTCACGCAAATTAGTTAAAATCTCCCGGAATCTAGAGTGCGAGACAGAGACGCTCCAAACCGCGTAGCGCGTATGGCAGGGAGGGAAATGTTATGTTTTTATGTTAATGTTTTAATGTTTTTTTAATGTTATGTTTTTATGCAAATAGTGTGTTTCAAAACACTGTTGGAGACATGATTAATGTTCACAAATCCACCGCATGTCAGGCCATTGGCAGTCAGTGTGTGCCTGTGCTGACTGTACAGCTCTATTAACTTAAGTATCTCGATGTCGGTGAAATTTCCTTTTCTTTTTCTTTGATCCTCCATTGATACGGCTACAAGTTAACCAAACAGCTGAAGATAGTTTACAACGTAACCACAGCAACGCACGCTGCTAGGCAACCGCTATAGTTCCGTGGCCATTCACAGGAACGCGCATCGCTAAAACCAGGCGTAGTTATGCCTAGGCTTAAGTTTGGTTGGTGCAACCGACGTTAGGTCAGCTCTAAAGACTCGTCTTAACTAAGACCTACTTAGCAGTTAGGACCAGGCTTAGTAAAGCCCTGTTGGTGCAATCGGCTCCAGGTGTTCTAAAATAGAAGCAAATAAAGTGAGAGGCAATATTACATATAGGCCTACGTAATACAGGTCTTTATTACATTTTAATGGCCATCTTTAAGCACGACTCTTTGGAATTATATGGTAACACTTTACAATAAGATTCCATTTTTAGCATTAACTAAGGTTAATACAAGTTGTAGAAGTATTATTCATTGTTAGTTTGTTAATTTCAACATTTAATAATGCATTTGAAATGGAGTTTTAATTCTTATTTGATCTGTTAATACCTTAGTTAATGTACTATGAACTAACATGAATGATAAAGGTACAATTGTATTGCTCATATAATACATGCAGTAAAAACGTATATTGCATAATGCATATAGTTCATGAAAGCTAGCTAATACATCCTTGTTTACAAATGGGATTTGCAAAGTGTTACCTATGAAATGTATGCATGTTTCTAGGTTATAGCTAACGAAACCTGTAATATTTTAATGTTTAAATTATTTTCTGTATAGAGTTTTAATATATTCATATTTATATATTTATTTAATTTAGCACATTTCAGTTCAGCACTGTTTTATTGTTAGTGTTATGTTTGTTTTTAATCCAGTATCCATTTAAAAAAATATCGGTAGAATTATCGGTTATCGGCATGTACGGTCAAACCTAAATATCGGTATCGGTAAAATCCACTATCGGTCGACCTCTATTAACAACGACATTCTCTTAAAACTGCATTTCGTGACAAAATAACAGTAGTATTTGTACAATAATAGTGGATTTGCTCCTCCGCCATTGAGGCTTGCTGTGAGAAATGCTGCCAGTATAGATCCGGCAGAAACAAGCGGCGTGATCCACATTGTGAAACGGTTTCTATGTTATATTAGTAGAATATTGCATGGCTAGAAAAAGGCTCTGAGCCAGATCAGATTCGAGAACCAAAACTGTTCTATATACACATACTGGAATTAGCTGAAAGTCTTTGTAAAGTTGCATGGCGTAACATTTTATAATAAAGCTCTTGGCTTCATCACAAGAAAACAAAGCATTTCCTTTCTGCCACTCCTATTTGATTTATGTCTCCTGAATTTACCCTCATGTTTCCTCTTTTGAACCACAAATGGCTCGAGTCCAAACCTGAAAGCCTACTGTAGTTTGCTCAACAAAACATACTCCTGTTACATGTGATTTTGAGATCTCTAGACTGTAAACACATTAACAAGCAGAAGTTTACAGATGAAACGTCCAACTTAAAGGGTTCTCATCAAGATTAAACAAAAAGATATCACATACATGTGTATCACAATACAAGTTGTCCTAAAAGAGAAAAGAGTGCTTAAAGGAGCCTCAAAGCAGTGGTGTGTGAACCTCTTCTGAAGTGAGAAGACAAATTCCCCACTGAATATTTGTTTCTAATGTAAATTCATGCTCTATTTCCCTTTTGTTTGCAGTGTCCTTGTTAAGATGACATATGGGACATGTTACACTATCAACAAGTTCAAAAACAATTCTGTCTGAAAAACAATTTATCAGGTTTATGTATTTATGTATACACACAATCTAGATCCACTGAGGGTTAGGTTTAGGGGTGGACATTCATTCTTGGTATATAGACCCCCCCCCCCCCCCCCCCGATTAACCCATGAGAACCCCTGAAAATTTGAAGGGAACGAAAACTAGTATGACGAAAAAGTACGTTGACGAACTTTTTTCCCCTGAAGACGATGAGAGACGACAGACACCCACGTCATTAAGCGATAACTGTGACTATATCAACACATGCAATATCGTTGACAAAAAAAAACTGAAATGTGTTTAAAAAAATAAAAACTTGACCAAAACCACTTATTTTTGTCGAATAAAGGAGGAGACAACACATTACAGGCTGTTTTTACGATCGTTCATGCTTACGGTTGTCAGATTTCAATCATTTAAACCCCAGTCAGAGCTTTTCTGTTAAAAGAGCATGTTTTCTATCCGGTCTGTTCAATAGTATCTGGCAACCATCTGAGATCTTCATTTGAGATTTTCTACTTAAATTAAAGTGTCATTCAGTCGGTCTGTGTTCTGTCACGAGCCACTTGTGCTGTTTGTGCGACTAAATCTGCGAACAAAATGCAGGCTGATATTGTCACACTACGATCAGACATAGGCCTACTGCAGGCTCTCATTTGCAAATGCACTGATTGCGTGCCAGTCTCCGATAGGCTATACCTGGCATTTCTTCAGTCGATTGCTATTGTAAGTGTGCCAGATTGTTGCCAATTATTGTCATGTCTGCATTGTAATGCAAAACTTTGCCTCTCCTTGTTATAAAACAACGTGCATCCAAACAACTTTAGCCAATGCAACCTCCTATGTCAGTGTTGCTTTAAGAATACTATCGGCTTATCAAAAATTGCTAAGTTAAGTTAAGTGTGTTGTCATGTAGTCTATAGACTGATTGTCTTGTCTTGTCTTGCATCCATGAAATATTGTAATGTTATAGGACTACTGTAACGTTGAGGCAGGAGTGAAGCGGAGAGAATCCAAGTGCAAGCATTAATTTAATAAACAAACAGGTAATCCAGGGCAAAACAACAGAACATGAACTCAGGACATGGAACTCAGGACAGGAGCAAGAAACAGCCACAAACAACAACGACCGACAGCCAACAACTGAAGTACAGAGGTTTAAATACAGGCAAACAAGCTAAACAAGATAACAAGGGGGCGGGGCTAATTAGAAACACCTGGAGAGACTAATAAACCAGAAAAACTACAAAGGACTACAAAACATGGCACAGAAGAGGAAATAACAAAAGTCCACACAAGACAAGGAAAACACAAGACAGGAATCATGACACCTACTGCATATTGGGAACATTTAGATCGGTGTTGCGCAACAAACCCCCCCCCCCCCCCCCCAGGTATTTCGCACACTGGTCAAAACCAAGGCAAACAGGGATATCCAGGGAAACTGGGAGAAGACCAAAACCATAACAAGGGAAACGAGAGAGCGCTCAGAAATGCAGTGTGACACTAACAAGACTTCGCAAAGAATGAGTGCATAAACAGGGCTTAAATAGGCAGAGTAAACAAGGTAATGAGACACAGCTGAAATAATGAGGCAGAATGAGTCCGGGCAATGGGTTATGGGAAATGTAGTCCATGATGGAAAAGCAAGGGAGTTGGAAGGTCTCTAGTGGAGGTCAAGGGCACTCCCACTGGTGGATGTAACACTCAGTCATTTTTAATGGTACATTTGTATAATAAAAAAGTAAGAGTTGTAGTAAATAGTCTCTTGTTAGTCTGAATAGCCACATCCTCCATTAAACACAAAAAAGCCCTACAAATTAATAAATAACATATTATACACACATTTCGTTGTAACTTGTAATGGTATGTCATTATTTGTAGATTGGTTTGTAAAAGGTGCTTGTATGCATGTTTGGACTGAGTATTCGTTGCATTTACACAGTTTTGACCGCCAACTGTCGGTCAATAAGGGTTAATTAATTGGTTTTTCGTTTGGTTTTGAAACACTCTTGTTTCTCCATCACTGCTTTTCAGATGTATTCTGATTAAAGTAACATGATTCCTGACAAATTACGAGCACAACAAAGCTAGCTAGACTTAAATAGCCTACACAGACCAGCGAGACTTACGGTTGGCAGAGCTTGACCAGGTCTTGGTCTGTAGTCCCAGGATGGAGTCCACGGATGTAAAGGTTTGTTTTGCTCAGCTGTTCCCCGCCTCCCAAACTACTTGCGCTGCTACTGTTGGGGCTGGACAGTGCCATCTGGTGGCTGGAGGACACATAGGCTTGCTGTTGAAATAAAAAAAAAATACATATTTACTTATACAACAAATAAATGTTATTAATATTTAAGCTTTTAATGTTGTTTATATGTCTATGTGGTGTTTTTAATATGTTTTAAGACAAACCATGTGTAAGTTCATAAGTCGACAGCATTGCTGAGTATTTTCTGCTTAAAACTGCAGTGAACCAAAGACAGTCTCAAACACACGGTTTGAAATCGCTGGTGTTTCTGACGTCACAAACTACCTTGTAACCAATCAGATCAACGTGTGATCGTCAAACAGTGGATCTCTGAGCTGAGTGAGTGAGTGGAGGCGGGGCTCATTTGCATATTCATAGAACCACTTACACTAAATGAGGCAAGGGTGTAGAGTTATATTCAAGCTCTTTTAAGGCATGAAGAATTAAGGAAAAAAATTTGAATATGTAATTTAAGATGAGTTTTAAGGGTTAAATTATTGACTACTGGGGGACTTTATAAAAAACTACTACAAAGACAAAAATTTGCCGTGAAAAAAAATTGTTAATTAGAATAAAAAGGGAATTTGCAATTGAAAAGTTACCAGCATTTTTTTAAATGTCACATTAAATGAATCTATTTATGCACGATTAAAATTGCTAAAACCGTGTGCCAAGACAAAAAAAAAAAAAAATTACATTATCCTAAAAGAGTTCCAGCATAGTCAACCTTTTTCTAAATATCGGCCTTTGACTGTTTTTGAACAGATATGTTTCCATGAACAATCCAGTTGTCAAATGTATGAGGAGTTTGTGAGAAAGGGCTTCGTCAGCAGCAAGCTGCAGGTACACAGACTCAGGCATGCCCTTGAGGTTCCAGCATTACTTGTGAGAGATTTTTTTCATTGAGAAAAGTTGATATGTACTGAACCTGATATATCCAAATGAATCAACACTGAATCGAGATCATAACTAAATCAAATCCCAAGCTTGTGAATCAAATCAAGAAATGTGTCTCAATGCCCAGCGCTACGCAGGGAATGTTTACATCATTACACATTAACAGTTGTGTCCTTACACTAACCTGCAATGGTTAATGCGAAGGATGAGCCTGTTTACCCATATACACAATCAAAATCCTGTATGTTGCAACATCCCATGGTTTCCTTTCCCCTCTGCTCCATGAGTTTGTTGACTTAACCTTTTGTCTCTTCCATCCAATAATAACATTAAGCAACTTTCAGATGCATGCCAACAGAAAACCAGCACTGAATGTGAAGGAGAGCAAAATGTGTGGTTCATCTTGGTCTAAGGTTTAAAAGTGACACATTATGACCTTTCCACATGATGTAATATACATCTATGGTGTCCCCAGAATGTGTCTGTGAAATTTCAGCTCAAAACACCCCCCCCCCAGATCATTTATTATGTCAGCAGCCATATCACCCTGTAGCCCAAGACTGGTTGCCCACTGAAGCAGGGCTGAGCTGGTCAGTACCTGGATGGGAGACCTCCTGAGAAAACCAGGTTGCAGCTGGAAGAGGTGTTAGTGAGGCCAGTAGGGGGCGCTCACCATGTGGTCTGTGTGGGTCCTAACGCCCCAGTGTAGTGACGGGGACACTATCCTGCCAAAGAGCACCGTCCTTCGGATGAGACGTTAAACCGAGGTCCTGACTCTCCGTGGTCATTAAAAATCCCATGGCATTTCTCGTAAAGAGTAGGGCTGTAACCCCGGTGTCCTGGCCACATTCCACCCATTGGCCCTTGCCAATCATGGCCTCCTAATAATCCCCATCCATTGAATTGGCTCTATCACTCTCTCTCCTCTCTCCACCTATAGCTGGTGTGTGTGTGAGCGCACTGGCGCCGTTGTGGCTGCCGTCGCATCATCCAAGTGGATGCTTACACTGGTGGTGGTTCAGGAGATCCCGACATGATTGTAAAGTTCTTTGGGTGTACAGAAGTACATTTGAAAGCGCTATATAAATGCCTCATTCTATTCTATTCTATAATAGCTTATCAAATTTGCACCTTTTTTGGTGTGCGCAAAAACGCACAGTTTTTGTGTGTGTCCCTTTAAAGGGTTAATTCACCCAAAAATGAAAATTAAGTCATTAATTACTCACCCCCATGCTGTACCAACCCCGTAAGACCTTCGTTCGTCTTCGGAACACAAATGAAGATATTTTTGATTAAATGTGACAGCTGGATCACTCCTCCATAGGCTCCCTAAGGGAATGAATCCTGACGGCCCAGAACGTCAATGAAGAAAATGTTTAAATATTCCATGTCGCAACAGTGGCTCAACTATAAGTTTATCAAGCGACGAGAATACTTTTTGTGCGGAAAAACAAACAAAAATAACGACTTTATTCGACTATTCCTTTTCGTCCTTGTAGGCTCAGGAAGAGTTTCACTTTTAGACGCTCCTGGACGTTTCTGAATGGTTAGTGGATACATTTATGTAGTTATTGTGGAGTAACATTAATTCATCTCATCGACTTGCATGTACCGTCATGTTTAACTTTTACACAAGTTGACACAGTTCCCTGAGTTCTTTATAATAGTGTTCATGCTTTGCTCGAACTTTTGCCATTGCGTTAAACTGGTTTCACTGTTGTCGCTTGTGAAACCAAATGGCGTCGCTGTGGGTGTAAACGTGCAGATTAAGGGCCGGTAATATTATAATAAATCCCGTTCATACGTCAGAAGGGGAGCGAAATCAGATAATCTTATTTTCATGCTCTCAGAGAAAGGCTTAGCAAAACAAAGTTACTGGGTTTCACTTTTGACGTTTTCTGGGTTGGTAGATGCAGCTGGGACTCGATTATAGCACTTACACACGGAAAAAGTCAGATTTGCATGATGTGTCCCCCTTAAAGCACCCGTGTATCAGGCATTAATCAGGGGAAACCGGTAATAAAGCCACGAAGTCCTCGCTGCAGCCTGTAGCGCGATGACGTCATTGATATCAAATACGTCGTTGACGTTTTAACACGCATTTCGATTTCCTCATGAAAGTTTAAACACGCACGAGCGCGATTACCTATTACATTATCCACAAATTATATTATTTTATTAAATCTGTATGACATATGCCATAATGGCTATGAATTTAAATATTAAAGCTTTTACATTATGGCCCAAAACATGTTTTTCTCCATATGCAGCTTCGAAGATTTTGTAGCCTAATGACACCGCCCAAATCAGTGCTAGCATTATCATCCATTATATTACTGTAATCCATAGGTTTACACGAAGCCCTGTAACATGATAGATATGCAGAAGTTGCGATAACTATTCCATCACTCTGACGGAGTTAGTTGAGTTTAAAAACGTTTCTCTTTTTGTCTGTTTTTATCCGTCATGTAATTTCCCATGGACGTAATGACATTCCCTTTTGTGTAGGCCCATTTTTATATCATTCTAATAGCTAAGATAAACATTTTCATCAATAAAAAGGAAAATTAAAAATAAAGAAAAGACTGAAGTTGCTTTTCATAACTGTCTAAAACACTCAAAACAACATCGGAGATTTAATAGTAGGCTATACACTCAATTTCAAAATATTTAGAAGGAAAAAGTCTGCCTAGAGATTGAGGGCTCTCTGGATAACGGCATTCAACTATTTTTCATGCAAAGTAGGCTAATTAATAAGCTATCATTTGTAATCAGCTTATAATAATTATTTGTAGAGCATTCAACGCTATATGAATATATATAAAATGTCTTCATTAGAATGTTGATCTATCTCTAGGGATTTCATTTGCATAAAAAATATAATTGTTTTCATTATATTAATATTATTACCTGGACAGTTTGTGGAGTTGTTGGATATTGGGATGTTTTAACAAGATCGTTTTTCTTCTTGTCATCTTCATTTATTAAATCTCTTATGGTATAAAAAAGATGTTCCACATATTTTAGTATGACTCTTATTATGTCATGTAGGCTATAGCACAGCGAGTGAGAGAGAAAAGTAATATTTTTGATTAATTCATGAACGAATAAATGCTACATGACAGAAAAATTCAACAAATAACAGACAGACTATGAGTGTAAAAAATAAAGACAATAGTTATAGATAGCTATTTCTGGAGATATATCAGATATATATTTCTCTATATTTCAGATTTCTTTATAGATATATTTCTGGTCACACCAGATACTCACTGGTTTTCGAATTTGTAATACAAACTCTATCAAGAGCTCTATTCAGACGGTAATGTTTCTCATGTGGAGCGAGTGCTGTGATCCTACGAACCCGGGAAAGCGCTGCTCACGTGGTCAGTCACATCAATGTCTGCTGTAAATAAATGTCATATGCTTAGATTAATTAGAATAAATTCATATTGACTTTAATAATAGGAAAATAATGTCCTATTTATTTTTGGGTTATTTAATCTCGTGTTTAAAGACAGATGCGCTATAGTTAAAATTGCTTTCCGTCTTGTATTTTATCTCAAAATGAAGGATGCCATTTTAAAAATGTGGAAATTAGCGGAAAGAAGTTAAGAACAGCCTCTTATTTACATGAGGTAAACATAAAGCTGCTTGGTTTATATTTTGAATGTATATAAATGCTGCCATAACAACGGCCCATTTAAAATGTGTACATGCTTTTCTTTTATTTCTCCTTTGAGCAGTGATAGCAATGTAATTATGTGACATGTAATAATATTGTTCTTCCAGCATTTCAGTAATAAAAGTGTAGGCTAGATCAATAAAATGCATCCATAGTGCAACATTTATTGTACGGTGCTCTGCAGTGGACAAAAAGGATTTAAACTGAATTTTGAATTGATCTCTTCTAGTAAACTCAGTGATGTGGATTCGGGCAGGAATACACAACCCATCACTGCACGACCTTGCTTGGAGTCTGTCAAAAAACAGCAGGGAGAAAAACCCTGACATTCTGGATTCGGACGGCATTTAAATCACAGACTAGCTCCTGTAAATGCTGAAAATACCTTACGTTCCCCATGAGAAACAATTACCGTCTGAATACGGCTTAGGGCACTATGATTTCCAGGATCTTGGATGATTCTATGATTTTGGATGAATAAATCAAAAGAAGGGTTGTACACTAATAAAATTGTGATGTGGACTAGTGTCTGTGAACACTGAATGGCACATTAACTGCTATTTAAAGCTGAGGTCTGCGTGTTTATCACCAGACCTATCTTTATAAAAGGTGAAAATGTTGTTGCAGGTGAAATATAATTAGAGATGCAGCGGTCGACCGGCCCGGGACGGGAATCAGACGATTTTTCACATGCTCGGCCCGGACCGGTAACCGGCTCTATATTTAAAAAAATAAAAATAAATTAATATCTAACCTGACGATTCCCATTTCCGCCTTTTCCCGTGTGACCTGCCGATACCGATTTTTACCGATTCTGATTTTCTAAGAACTATAACTGGTTATAGTTGTAACCGGTTTCCAGCGGCACAGGCAATAACGTCAGTGACACACACCAGCTGCCTCTCGCTCACTCGTCTCATTGGCTCCTGTTCCATAGTGCTTATATTGCGCATAATTAATTCCCACAGGTTTCATACTCACACCAAAAGCGTGTGCATTAGCCTACTGATCTATATACAAGTCACCTCTCAAACAGCTCGAGAGTCGCAAGTACCAAAATGAGTGGCGTACTGCGCTTAAACGGTCAAAAATGATGTCAAAATGCCCATCTTGGCAAATATTCAGTTAAACGCGGTCAGTTTTGAGAACAAAATACAAAGAAAATCCCTCGCTGCTCTTGACTGAATAACTTTAATCAACATTAATCTGTATTTCATTTTTACAATGAAGACTGTTATTTTACATTTGATTACTTGTATTTCTGTAGTATTTCTGGACTGTCCGACCCAGCTGAAAAACTTAGAGCCATGTTTAATTATTGCTTTATTCTGTTGCATTTATTTGTGCTGTTGTTTGCAGTTTGTTTATTTGTTCTTATTTTATTACTGACTTTTTACTTCAGTTTTTTTTTTTAATGAAAATAAAATTTTGCATTGAAGAAAAGTAGATTTTTGTTTGTATATGCTGTCAATTATAGTTCTTAGAAAATCAGAATCGATAAAAATCTGTATCGGCAGGTCACGCGGAAAAAAGCGGAAATCGGAATCGTCATGTAAGATATTAAAAGAATATATATACATATATATATAGCCTATTCTTTCAAGTAAAAAAAAAAGAAGAAAATAAATAAATTAATATTCATTACTAAGATTCAACTACAAGCTTGATGCAAACTCAAATGACACAAATACATCCATATTATGGAAGTGGTGTTCCACTTATCTCTCTATTCCCACGAGAGTCTCGTGGGAATCATTACGACATATACTCAATGAGCCGTTCTGCACTACAAAAGAAATGAATGTGCTTTTCCTCTGAAAACAAAAGACATTTGCAGGAAGATTGCATGAAAATGAAGAGAAGGAGAAAGAACACACCACATTAAGCAAATTGTTCATCTCTCACCGCTTTACCATGTGACGCTCAACACTCCCTCTGGGAAACGCTCTGGCTGCCTTATTTGCTCTTGACGGGGTTCAGAGAAGGATAAAGCGTCCAATTACAGACATCTGACTGCGAGAGGGGTTATAGATCACGGCCTGCTAGTTTAAGGATCCAGCAGCACAAATCAAGCGTTCAGGGGCCCGGCGGGGACCCGCTTCAGTCCTGCTAATTATCAGCCGTCCTGCTTTTGTGAGCCCGTCTTGCTTGCGCTTTAAAAGTTTCAAGAGAACCCCGCTCCGGCTCAAAAGCTCAAGCCGATCCGCGTCTGTTGATTCATTAAAAATACTTCAAGGGTGATGAATACTTAGGCAATTTCAGAGCGGTTCAAATCCATTATATGAATCAAAATTGCACCACGCCGTCTCCAACATCCACAATGACTCACAGAGAACACAGATGCCAAAAAACACAGATCAATGAACAAATACTACAATAATTAGACACGGGGAACGGCTTCAAAGTTCTTTTAGTGTGGCCTTGCCAACAGCTAGAGCCCGGAGATCAGAGAAGTCATACGAGTCAGTTCAATTACAGGGTGTCTGCAGGTTTCATAAAGCTAAATTGAAGACCTTTGTGAGTCGTAAAACGGAACGGTAACACTCTCAGAAATGCGTATTGTTGTTATCATTAAGCTTAAATGGCTAGGAAGCATGGTAACATCTAAAAGCTTACAAACATGTATTGTCCATGTTACAAAAGTAACATAAGACGTATACAACCCCTAACAAACAACCAGAATGTGACTCTATATGTCCTGTGTTTGCTATGGCACCTGAGTGCTGTTTCCAAACAAAGAATAGAAACTAAAGTAGATGTTTGCGTATCCATGTGAATTCTGCGCTGTATTTTAAAGCGATATGGAGGAGAAACGGTTCGAGATCATGAGGAAACTGCAGCTTTACTGAGCTCAACGGCTCTGGCTGAGCTGTGATATAAACGAAACGCTATTGGCTATTTTAAAAAAGGGGTGGAGCTGTTCCACATGTCCCGCCCTGTCTTCCTGTTTCAGTGGAAATGACGTCAACACACTGAACAATTCTGCGCGTTTCAAGGCATTCAAGATAATTCGATAGGTGATGTTACTGTATCACTGGTGTCAATGATAACTTATAGGTAACACAACTAGGCTTACAAAAGGGTCGAATTTTTTTTGGAAACTTTCTATGGGAAGTTAAGCTAAGTAGAACTTTAATCGATTCTTTCATTAAACAACAAAAAAGCATGAATAAAGCTGAATAAATTAAACTTATTCCCTATGATGCCCCCCCCCCCCCCCATATGTGTGTGTGTGTGTGTGTGCGTGCGTGCGTGCGTGCGTGTGTGTGTGTGTGTGTGTGTGTAGGGTAGAAACTCAACTGAATTTGCATTAAATCTGTTTTTTTTTAAGCCAAGATTATTCTGCAAGATGAGTTCCCTGTTGCAGGTTAACCTGCAATTGTGCAAATTTCCAGTTTATTCCCCTTAATTCCAATGGAAAGTTTCCAACTTTTACAAAAAATTCCTAAAATTTTGCAACTCTATGCACACACACACACACACAAACATATGGGGCCCTATTTTAACGATCTGAAACGCAAGTGTCAAAGTGCAAAGCGCAAGTAACTTTGTGGGCGGATCCCGGCGCTGTTGCTATTTTCCCGGCGGGATAAATGACTCTTGCGCCCGACGCAAGTTTAAAAGAGCTTGGTCTGAAGTAGCTTCATTATTCATAGGTGTGGTTTAAGCGTAACGGAAACAAACCAATAAGAGCGTCATATCACATTCCCTTTAAGAGCATGATGAACGAGGTGCGCTTGTTCCATGGCGCAATACTATTATAACGGCACATTTAACAGGCGCGCTTCAGAATCGGTTCACAGCCGAGGAGACCGATGTTCTCGTCAGGGCCGTAAAAGAAAGAGAAGTGACATTGGGGATGGGACAAACCCACTCAAATTAGCTTCGGTTAAACATGCATATAATAATTTGGGTAAATGTTTAAGCTTTATGTCTATTTTTCCCATCGTCATGGACACAACAATGATTTCCCTCGTGTTTTAATATTTGTCCTTATAATAATGTATCATTTGCAAAAAGTAAAATGCATCTGTGTAGATGAGAGAATCATCTGTGTATGCGCGTTGTTCACACTCTGTATTATGGCCAAGCATGCGCGCTTAAAATAGCATCTGAATGTACGCGCAACGCGCCACTGACTTTAGACTAGTTTTTTTCTGGTCAGTGGCGGAATTGTTTTCTGGAACTGAGGGAAAGTTTGCGCCGGAACACGCCTCCTCTTTGCGCTGAACCGCCCCGGGGAGCGCAAGTGTATTTCTTAGTTAACCGACATGTGTCTGTGGAGGGAAAAGTCCGCTTTGCGCGGGTGCAAAATAGGAATGATACATGTGTCAGTGTACGAAGTCATTAGCCGCGTTTCCACTGCCGGGCCGGGGCCGAGCCGTGCTAGTGCGTGCCAGGGCCAGTCGCGTTTCCACTGTCACTTCCGGGGCTTGATCGGGGCTTACTCTGGGCCAACGGCCAGGATTTCTGGCCCGTCGAATACCTTGGGCCAAAGCGGGCCAGCTCGGGCTAGAGGCGTGCTCAAGGTAAAAGGCGGAGTTTATCGGTGTTATGGAACGTTATTTGAAGCAAGATGCACATTTCACTTTTTTATATCGCGCAAAATAATCGCGGGCAGAAGAAAGGGTACAACGTCAATTTGACGGCGTGTGAAGAAACGAGGACGTTATAAAATACATCGATGCTGAACTTTCTAAGCTAAGCATGCAGCGATCAACGCTTCAAGTTCAGGAAAAAATAAAAAAGTTGCGGGCGCAGTATTGTTCAAGGCGATTAAAACGCACAACGGACAAAGCGGAGCTCAGAGAAGGAACTTTCCATGGTTCGACTTGATGGACGTGTGCTGGGTCACCGTGTGCTGGGTCACCGTCCCTCTGTTAGTGACAACTCGCGAGACAATCGGGACACCATTGCAGCCACGGCCGGTGAGTTAATATACATGCTATCTTCCTAACTTAAAAAATAAATAAATTCATAATATCCGCTGAAATGGGTTGGGTTGTATGTATGACGTTTGATCCAGAAAGGCGTGTTAGGGGCGGGGTTTAGGGCAGCGCTGCGGGGCTACTGGCCCGGCAGTGGAAACGCAGCTATTTGCGCCGGGTGCAATATAGGGCCCATGGTGTTCTTCCACTGTACTTAGAAAGCCTGGTCACCTGGACAACCTATTCCATGCAAGAATATAAATATTTTTTTTTTTAAATCAACGTCTTTGAAATGAATGCCTTTAATTTTTGAAGGAACTCCAGCAGTATTCGTGTAATAATGTCCTCTGAAACCCAGTGACGTGTATCACCTGAAGTAAACTCACTGGAGTCGCTTTGGTGACTGACAAACCACAAAATTTACCATGGTTTTCAGATTCAAAAGTTTTCTTCAGTGAGTTATCTTCACCTGTTAAGTTTGATAAACCTGCATGGTTCCTGATCTGCGCAATTCACCACAATCTACACGATATTTCATCATGTAATAACTATTACCTCTGAAAACATGTGGCAGGGCAAAGTATATCAATGAACAACTAAATGCATACAGTATATAAATGAATGAATAAAAAAAAAGAAGAGAAAAAAATGTGCTCAGGATATTGGACTGAATGAGAACATTATGCTTCTGACAGTGTGATTTCTGGTTCTGGATTCGCGAAACATTCTTAACTTTTAACTGTTCCTATTTTTATCTTATACTTAAAGTCCCCCTGTGGTGAAAATAGAGTTTTTAATGTTGTCAATGTTTAATATGCTTTAAGACAAACCATGTGTAAGTTCATAAGTCGACAGCATTGCTGAGTATTTTCTGCTTAAAACTGCAGTGAACCAAAGACAGTCTCAAACACACGGTTTGAAATCGCTGGTGTTTCTGATGTCACAAACTACCTTGTAACCAATCAGATCAACGTGTGGGCGGGCTTTAGCATATCATTAACTGCTCTGAAGCGGGGAAGTTTCAAGGGAAGCCAAGTTATCCCAGTATATTTTTCTGTTGATATAAAATCGGGTACATTTAGCAATATAGCTGGTGAATTATGTATAAGATGTAGCCTATATTATGATGTTATGATGAATATGACCTCCTCATTTATTCAAAGCGTTTAATACTGATTGTTAAACGGCTGCTGTCTGACTCTGAGATGCGAACGGGAATATGGTTTGTGTAACATTAGCATCACATTATTAGCACATTAAGGCTAATCATATTAATCATAGTTATGTGTCCGACGTTGTAGAGAGCGATACATAAAACGCATTACTATTCGGATACTTCGGCTTGTACAGCTGGTGTGAGTGAGTGGAGGCGGGACTAATTTGCAAACTCATGGTTTTGCGTATATTAAATGAGGCACGGGTGTAGAGTGGCATTAAACATATTTTAAAGCAGCACTCAGTAGGAATTCTGTTTTTGTCAAACGGCGACCCCCAGAGTCGCTGTGGAGTACTTGTACTGTCGTGAATAGCACTCACGCAGAGATGGCTCTGCACTCACGGCCGGATCCCCTCCCCCTGTACACCGGTACCTGTTCAGTAGGATGGACGCTGTAACGAGTGGAAATAAGGTATGGCCCCTTTAAGAGCTGCGCGCGCCCAACACCACATGTATACGGCGCCGGGTTATTTCTGTTTGATGCTCATTTTATCAGATCTGTTTTTTGCCGTAAAGCAATTCGTTACCTCGCGAGACCTGATATCACACGATACTTCCTAACACTGAGGCCGGCGGCCCAAAGTTGCAAGGGTGGTTTTGCGGCTCACAGGCACCAGGGGGGTGCGAGACGACCACCATTCAACACGAAATCAGTAATATAAACATTACAATGACTCCAAAGCTGTTCGGTTAAGGTAAAAAAGTTACTTAGTTCACCTTTAAGGCAAGAATTTATGGAAAAAAATGTTTAAATATGTCATTTCGGTGATCGAATGTGAGTTTTAAGGCATAACATTATTGACTACAGGGGGACTTTAAGACTAAAGTCAAGAATATTTTTTATTCCCAAAAACATTTAGTAAGAAAGAGAACTCTTTTCAGAGATTTTCTTAAGACTGTTTTAAGGCTATAACAGGAACTGAAAATAATCCTCTTTAAAACCATTGTAAATAACCTCTTACAGTTATAGGATAAGCTCCAACTAGTCATAAATACCCAACGGTAAGATGTTTAATTAATTTATTGGGTTGCTTAAAAAATATTATGTAATTTTTTGGCAGCATTCAGCAAATTTAAGAGGGCCAATACACAGAAAACATTACTCTACACATTGATCATAAACCCCACGCTGATGCATGATTATCACGATCGTACTGTAACTGTTTAGACGACTTCAGAGGTGTTGATGATCAGCGAGTCTTCTGCAAGAAGACCTGTACAATTACATCAATAAAGCTTGAGAGAAAAAACAGACATAGAGAAGACTAACTGCACTTCTAACCTCCTCTCAAGCAGATTTTAAGCTCCCGTTCTCTTAATTTAGTCTTTATTTTCTTATTTTAAGTTAACCCAACTGTTCACATATCTCCATATTAGGTTTGAGGAGAGGAAAGACATTTCCGATCTGATGGCGTTGAAAGCAACTCAAATCCCATGTCCCAGTCTAGCCCAACACAATGAGGGCTGACACAGTGTGTGTGTGTGTGTGTTTTATTGGCTCCTCTGGTCTTAATTAAGACTCCGGATATCCTCAAGCCCAGCGTCCTGATTTAAGCCTGTTCTTTAAACATCTCGCAGAATTCACCTCCTTTTCTTTTCCTGCCTGTGTGTGTGTGTGTGTGTGTGTGTGTGTGTGTGTCCTGTGGGCCCCTGAGCTCAATTACATTCCAAGGATTTTTGGGATGTTCCTAAAAGAGGCATGACTTTCCTTCTCTTCCATTAACTCTATGCCAGTCAACACACCTGCTTATTAGATTAGATAGAAGCATATTGTAACGTGTGTGTTGTGTTTAGGTTTGGGTTGTGTTTTCCTGTGCTCATTTGCCTGTGTTCTGAGTCTCTATAGTTTGGTTGGTTGTAAATTAACCCCGACACCTGTTCCTGTTCTGTTAATGATCTCTCCCTGTGTATTTATTCCCTGATGTCTGTCTGTTCTTTGCTCCCCGTTGTTTTTTTATTAACGTGGTTGTGTTGCTCCCTGTGATACCATTGTGGATTATTGGATTAAAGACTTTTGTTTGTGTGAGTTCTTTGTTTTGCGCTTGATTAATACTACCATCCCTGCCCATTGTAAGCAGACAAACAACTGACTTGAACTTATGGCATGACCAAATTCAACAGCGACGAGTAATATTACAAATATTACAAAATGAATAATAACATTGTTAATTTTGTTACACTTAAAAATTACAATCAAAAAATTAATTGTTTGGTTGAACTTCAATTGTGGATAATAATTCCTCACATTGGAAATACATTTTCTTAAAATGAAACCAGACTGTAAACTGGATCGCTGTGTGTAGTGAAAACACGACAGTAACCCTATAGTTAATAAGTGCACATGCTAACATGCCAAACTAAAGCTGCAATCTAGAACTTTATGTGAAATTACAAATAATAATTCTGTTTTGATTATAATTAACAGCAATACATCTAAAGTACAGTTTTTTATATATTTACTACTATATTATTCCACATAGAAAATGTATATGAATTGGGTTGGGTTGCTCACTATTTTGTATTTTTCTTCACATCAATCGTTTTTATTCAGATTTGATGTTCTACTGCATCTTTGTAAACCGCTAAAGAACAGCAAATTCTCATGAAATCCATGCTTTAAAATACTAATTATATCAGGTTGGATTTCACTTATTAATCTCTTAATTTTAAAAGGATTTCTGCTCAGTCAGTTTTGTCCCCAGAAAAAATAGCATATTTCAAGGGCTTCTCAAACAGCACATTTTTTGTTTTTTCAATGACTATGCATAAACATTATTATCTAAAAAATACAAACATGTACATGTTGCTCACATATTATGGTAGCCCTGTTTGTGCTGAATATAGTGTAATAACACCTGTGCCATTAATATGTTTATAAGCAACTGAAAAAAGCACATATGTCAAGCACCCCAAACACACGTCAGACCCCAGAGGGTTAATGCGACTTTTACAGTGAAAATAAATATCAACACACTTCAACAATTTCTCTAAAGCTTTCTGTCTTTTTGTCATATTTCAAAATAAAAATGTAATATATGCTATTGCACATAGACACATATTCTGTATTTAAATAAAGTTCAATTTTGCACTGTAGTTCATGCTCTGCAATTAACAAAAATGACAATGATCAAACTTAATTGCTTCAGTTTACAGATCATTTGTTTATATGCCTTGCATTGCTATAAAAAAGAGGCATATTTTTGCAAAATCTGCAACTCCTCTCGTCTAACACACACTCATTCTCACACACACACACTACGCCACTTTCCTCCCGCTGCAGAGACACCACACTCGTCTCACTCTCGCTCTCACATCTTCATTACCGTGTGTGTAACGTAAAACAGCGTTCACACTTCACCGGAGGAAACCTGACGCTGCTCCATTAACCTGATTCTGCTCGCCACGCGTCCCTCAGCTTCTCTCAGTCTACATTTACAGCTCTTCCAAAAATACTACCTTTTCCAAAAATAATACACGTCTTAATGCATTTTCGGTAACACTTTACAATAAGGTCTCAATTATTAACATTAGTTAATATGAATGAACAATGAGCAATATATTTGGTAACACTTTATTTCGACAGTCCACTTTAAACATTCTACTAACCATAAGTAACTCCATGTCAATAGTAGTCATTAGAGTATGTTAACAGAAACTGTAAATGTAATATTTTAAATTATATCACCAACTTTTTAAATAATTGGTAACACTTTACAATAAGTTTTCATTAGTTGGCATTAGTTAACTACTGTAGTTAATATGAACTAAGAATGAACAATACTTTCACAGTATTAGTTAATGTTAACTTCAACATTTACTAATATGATATATAAAAAAGGTCGTATTTGTTAACATAATGCACTGTGAACTAACATGAACAAACAATGAACAGCTGTATTTTTAATAACTAACATTAACAAAGATGAATAAATACTGCAACAAATGTATTGCTCATTGTTAGTTTAGTTCATGTTAATTAATACATTAACTAATGTTAACTAACTTACTATACTTTACTGTAAAGTTTTACTGAATCATTTTTCCTGTATAGTCCACTTGTGATGCTCGTCAAAGTCATTTTATTTTTCATGCAGAATTGCTTCATCATATTTCATCAATTTAAATGTTGTCACTAAATTAATCAAAACATGGAAATTTAAAAAAGTTGTCACATTTCCACCGTCAGACTGCACACTCGGCTCTACATAAAGAGAACTCACTTTAAATCTTTATTCAATTAGATTGTAATGGAATAAAACACACACACACACACACACACACACACTTTAGTCCTGAAAACCATTAGTCTCAGCTATCCGGTTTCTTTGTGACTCTCGTCCTGATATCCCATGATAGGTCAGTTGTCGTATTATGGGTAGAGTTAGGTTTAATGGTAGGGATAGGGATAGGGTTAGGGTTAGGATTGTTTAAAATGGACATTGGACTACGAAAAAGCCAAAGCGGACAAACTTCTTGAGTTGTTGCTGTCCTTTTTAGGTCAAATTTGGACTTTCTCAATTTCTGAGACTAAAGTTAGTGGGACCTTTATAGTTTTAGCTCTAATCTTTAAAGATTTATTTCATGAAAATGATGCAGATGTATCATTTTACAGTATATCATACTTTAATATCTAATCAGATGATGTCTCAGGCCTAATATCCTCTTACCCTAAAACCAGCAGATCCATCCAGAATTAAACTCAATTAAACACGTCACGACACAACATTATCACGTTCATCAATCCTTTTCAATCCTCAGTCAGTCCTTTTCAACCACAATATACATATTTAGCATGTTTTTACATTTGTTGTAGTGTTCACAATTTAACCTGTTAACTGTCACCCCCCTTTTTTTGAATATACATGAAAATGCACATTTCGAACTTAAATGGTTGTAATTCAAGAATGCTTTGGAATATAGACGTAAGATTGGTCTCGTTTTAAAGAAGACATTTGGCAGATTTTTGAAGAAGTGAAATAAATTAAGAAAGTGAAACAGAAAAAAAGTTATAGAAGTTTGAGTTTTTGAAAATGTACAAATGTAAAATATTTAATTATTCATATTTTATATAAAATATATATTTTCAAAACCTGGGCGACTATAAGACTGCAAAAAATCAAAGCCAAAAATCTGAACAAGTTGTGTTTCAAATTTTAGGTTGATATCTCAAAAAATGAGCTTTCAGTGAGATTTTGTTTGGGCGCAGTACCACACTTTTTCACTAGGTCACAACCAGACTCCATTACTGCCCATGTAAGGGCGCCTCCATTTCCATATGTGTTTTGAGTGATATGAACCATTATTTCCACAATTTTCATACAATTTATGAAGTAGACATCCAATTTAGAAGTAATATGAGAAGTTTGGCAGATTTTGATATGAATTCAACCTCTAAGAAACACATAAAAATAACAACTATGTGCGTTATGGCTCGCTGCCACATCACAAATGGTGAATCTATAATTTTTTTCTTTATATTTAAAAAAATTTCAGACCTTTTTTTCTAAAATAATTGAATGGATGCTATTGCTAGGTTTCTACCCTTCTTTCATGATTTTTTCATGTTCATCACTATTTCAAAGTAAAGGTCTAAACACGCCTTAGGAGTATGAAAATATTCTGGTTTATATTTTGAAAATCAATTACCAAATATGGAAACTAGAGATTGTAAGCTTTCAAATGATATATAGTTTGTCAAGATTAGTTTAGGTTTAGTATAGGATATACGGTGGGCCCTTGACACTTAACAGACGTATAGAGTAAACTTGAGAAGTCCCCCTGTGGTGAAAATCCAGCTTTTAATGTTATTTATTTGTCTATGTGGTGTTTTTAATATGCTTTAAGACAAACCATGTGTAAGTTCATAAGTCGACAGCATTGCTGAGTATTTTCTGCTTAAAACTAGGGATGTCCCGATCCGATCACGCGATCGGAAATCGGGCCCAATCACGTGGTTTCAGACTCGATCGGAATCGGGCGTTACCTCCCGATCAGGACTCGGATATATGTAAATTAGAGGTGTAACGGTACATGTCTTCGTAATTATTGAACCGTTTTGGTACGGGGCTTCCGGTTCGGTACGCATACAAACCGAACGATTCCTAGGACCATTTTTCCTGCAGACAAAATCCGCGCTGGCGCGACCACCACAACGTTGCGCAACATATAATGGCAAACGTAATGAAGGCGGAACGAAACTGCGCTACTCATTATATTGTGCTCAACGGACCATTTATCAGTTCGGACCAGCAACATCTGTGCAGCGCGAGATCAAGCGACACTGTGCTAAGAGATCCAGTGAAGAAAACATTTGAATTCGCCACTGAAGTAATAACATCGCTGCGAGATCTAGTGAGAAGCATTTAAATTTCTCCGTTATTTACCGTAGATCCCTATTAGATCAAACAGCGCTGACGTGGAAACCAGGAGAAACTGTCACCATTAGGCTTCTTTTTGACTTTCAGTTTGTTTTCATTTGTCACGTGTGTTCCTCAGTCTTGTTTCCCGCCACCAATCTGTAACCATGGACACTGATCACCTTCCTCACAGCTGCCTGTCATTTGTGTTAATCATCATTGTGTATTTAAGTTCCTGCCAGTCTTCAGTTCAGTGTTCGGTATTGTTTGTGTTTACACGCTGTTACACCCGTTTGCCTGTCTTGAGAATTAAACTCGTTTTGGATTTATTCCTTCTTCTGTCTTCCCTGAACCACCCCGTGACAGAATACCGAACCCCAAAAATGGATAATTTGGACTTTATCCTGCTCGCAGAGAAGAGCCAGAACTTTTTGACTTTCACAAGAGACTTTTGTGTTCTTGCAGTCACCAGCCCCCTCGACGACGAAACCCTGAAAAATCTGTTCTGGATCGGGGCCAACTACCATCAGCGCATCGACCTCCCGGAAGGAGGCCATCATCAGGTGTCTGGAAAGCGTCGCACCCCGATCCAGAACCCAGCCAGACCCAGAGCCCGGATTGCAACCCTCGGCCGCGGAGAACTTGTGCGTGCCCCCCGTAGACGGAGAGTTACCACCCGCCGCGACGCGCCAGCCAGAGCCCGAGATTAAGAGGACAGAGCTGACCCTCGCCCCGGAGGAGGAGCTCCAACAGGAGTCTGACCAGGGGTGTGAGCCCACGACATCTGAGGACGAGGGCACGCAATCCACGGATTATGAGGACTGGCTGAAGGACTCTTCTGAGGATACACCGGTTCCCACCCTATCCCACCCGTCATCTGCACCATCATCCTCAGACCCTTCCAGTGACTGTGTCTACCCTGTCGTCAACCTGTCAGATTCCACTGCTCCACTACACTCAGCCAGTTCTCCAGCCCCGACGCTGCTAGATGTTCGCTGCCCTACATCGTCTCTGGGGAGGCCCCCTGACTTTGAGATGCAGGTCAGCCCGCCATCCGCAGCACCCAGGCATGAGAATCTCGTGGCTCCGCCTCCAGCCTCAGTCCTCTGCACTCCTTCTCGGCCTGTCGACCTGCCGGCTCCGTCTTGGCTCCTCCCACCTACGCCTCCACCAAAGACCCTCGAACCATCGGCTGCAGTGGGTTCCCTCGTCCTGCCGGCTCCCCCTTGGTCAGTCGTCACTCTGCCTTCGCCACGGACTTACGGTCCATCCGCTACGCTCCGTCCCTCCACCCCTTCTGCTACAGCGGGCTCCTCCTTCCCCTCGGCGTCACCTCTGTCCTCCCTCACTCCACCTCTGCTCTCGGGTACTCTGGCTCCACCTCCTGTACTCGTCGCCACGATGTCGCCTGGGTCTCCAAGACCAGCGTCGTCGTTGGAGTCCACCGGCTCTCCGGCTGCGCCGATAGATCTTGCCGCCATGTCTCCGTCGGTCATCCCCCAGCTACCATCAGCCTCTTCTCCACCTGATCTCTTCCCTCTGTCTACTCTGCCGTGGGCTGTCGGTACTGGACGGCTCTGGGTATGCGCCACCAGGCCATCTAAATCTATGCCGTCAGGGAATCGTCGTCGGCACCTCACCATCCTGCCTCTCTTCTGCACTTCGTCTTCGTCTCGTCCACCACCTGAACCTCCTCCGATCCCCCCGTTCGCGAGGACGCGCCTTGCCGGAGGGGGGCGTTATGTCACCATTAGGCTTCTTTTTGACTTTCAGTTTGTTTTCATTTGTCACGTGTGTTCCTCAGTCTTGTTTCCCGCCACCAATCTGTAACCATGGACACTGATCACCTTCCTCACAGCTGCCTGTCATTTGTGTTAATCATCATTGTGTATTTAAGTTCCTGCCAGTCTTCAGTTCAGTGTTCGGTATTGTTTGTGTTTACACGCTGTTACACCCGTTTGCCTGTCTTGAGAATTAAACTCGTTTTGGATTTATTCCTTCTTCTGTCTTCCCTGAACCACCCCGTGACAGAAACATTGTGCCGTGAATGAACATGGATTTAATGTTGCACTTCAAAACTCAAATATTATATAAATATATATTTAAATGTTATTTTTAATGTGATTACCAAAACATTATTTGTTCATCCTTCAAAGATTACCCCCATTTATAAACCTGAAAGTTTCAAGATGTAGGAAAATTCAAACTTATTTAAAAATAGTTTTTCTTTTAATAAATAGGAAATTTCTCTGGCATTTCTTTCTTTTTGCTGTATTGTATCGAACCGAACCGCAAATTTTGTGAACTGTTACACCCCTAATGTATATATATATATACTCATTATTTTTTTATACACTTTTAAAACATTTTTATTTTTTGTTTACATGCCTGCCGGGTATTTTAAGTTGAGGTGCTATTTGTTTTTATATTAGACTTTTTCTATATTTACTGTTGCACTAAAGTCCAAAAGTGAAGATTTTATGTTATTTATTACTTGATTGTTCAAGCTACCTCACAGACACTACCTCTGTTTGAATGTTGAATGTTAAAATAAGGTGAATTAAATAAAAAATAAGGAACATCCTGGATCTGTTTTTTCTCTCTTCTTTATTCTTTTTTTATGTATTATATAAGTATCGGATCGGGACTCGGTATCGGTAGATACTCAAAATCAAATGACTCGGAGGCAAAAAAACCTGATCGGGACATCCCTACTTAAAACTGCAGTGAACCAAAGACAGTCTCAAACACACGGTTTGAAATCGCTGGTGTTTCTGACGTCACAAACTACCTTGTAACCAATCAGATCAACGTGTGATCGTCAAACAGTGGATCTCTGAGCTGAGTGAGTGAGTGGAGGCGGGGCTCATTTGCATATTCATAGAACCGCTTATACTAAATGAAGCAAGGGTGTCGAGTTACATTCAAGATATTTTAAGGCACGAAGATTTTTTTTAAAGGATTTTTTTTTTTTTTATATGTCATTTTGGTGATAAAAGATGGGTTTTAAGGGATAAAATGATTAACTACAGGGGGGCTTTTTTCCTTCAATGTACTCTGTCTCAAGCAATGAATGCTTTACAGGTCAAACAATAACAAATGGTTGCTTAGAAGGCAATGATTCAATTTATACAGCAACAGCAACATTTCTTTAACAAATCACCTGACAAATCTGAGGCCGAAATGCATCAGTGTGCAGTTTTCTTGCAAAAAACTTGGAAAACAAAACTGCCGCCATTCAAGAGTTCATTAGCACAGCAAGAGACCCAGTAGAATTGGGATTTCTGGGAAATGTAGTTTAGAGTAACGTCATTTTAAAGGCAATGTGGTAATTCAAAACCTTCTGCCATCTGGTTCTATAATCGCCTCCCACTCACAAAGAGCCTTTTCTCGTCCCACGGCTCGTGTTTATTTTGTGTTCTCTCTTTTGTTTGCTCTTATGGCACAGGTACAGGAACGAGAGATCGGGTCAGAAAGACAGGCCAGAGAGAGATGGCCGAGATATGTCTGGAATTCTCCACATGTGCACTTAACCTGCGCATGAACTCTGGGAGACGGCCAAATGTTTTTCAGCTAGTCATGGGAGTAACGTTCTCTTCTCACCACTAACATAACAGTTCACTTCAGCCATAGTGTTGTGAAATGTGTCTCAGGAATATAGCTATGCTGAGCGAACTGTTTAATCTGTTTACATTAGAACATAATGTTTAACATATATTTGTTGTGTAACTGTTTACCAGTTTAAAATGTATCTGAATCTACCAAAAGTGTCTCATTCTGATCATGTTTGTAAGGTTTTTTAGCTGTCACTTGTTTTATTTTGAAATATGACAGACAGAAACCATGAGAGAAATGTTTCACAGCGAATTCTTGTTATTATTTTGCAGCCAATCAAATGTTCAGTTCTCGAGTTATTTGAGTGTGTTTCTGCTTTAAAGGTCATTACGAAACACTGCTATTAGAGAAGCCCTTCAAAGAGACTTATGTTTTACTGGAACATGGCGATGAAACTGGCTGATATTGATAAGAACTTTAGAATTAATAAACCCAATTCAACATGATATGATCTATTTTCTTGGTATTTAATATCAATAATGTGTTTTTCATAGTATATGTAGTGAGTGCAGGACACTGTCTGAATGATTCTGACCAAAAATGTATACGCAAAGAAAGACTAATAAGTCTCTGTCTGTAATTATAATCATTAAATAAATAAATTAAACTTTATAGAGATAACCTAAGACAAACAGTGAACGTGCAGGAAGAAAATACAGATCATCCACAACGAAACACAGGTTATTGTTGCTGCTGAAATACTAAACTTACAACTAAAATTTCAAATACTCAAACTGTAATTTATATGCAAATGAATCTAAACTCAAGTGTTTAATAAAAGGAGAAACAATTACAAAATAAAGATATAAGAATGTTAGAATTAGAAATATATTACATGTTCTCCGACATATAAGCCCACGCTGGACTTGTCATGTTACAATTTTAGAAAACTCAATGCCAATTTTAAAAAGTTTATGCCAAAACATAAAACTATTCAAATAGGAGATACATTTTCATTTTAATATGCACTTTATCGTGGTGCTTTTCAGATATATGTGAGACCACAAACATATTTGGGTTTGATCATTTGCATAAAAATAAACTTTTCTCAACTTTGTGGCATCGATGGACACGCCCACATTGTGTCATCCAATGGTCACTTTTGCTCATGTCACAAAAAACACACTGAAAATGAGATCATGTTGCGGTGGGTGAACGTGATTTCATCAAGTACCACATGTTCCTGGATCAACATCTTTGTTGATCCTGGATCAACTTTCCAATCAACCAATCAGATTTGAGGGACAAGTGTACAGGTTATGTCAAGTTTAGGCTTAGAACCAGGGTGAATTATTTAAACATCAGTGTTATTCACCTTTCATTACCCTCTGATTTTAGGGAAAAGTTATGGATAGGGTTAGGTTTAGGGGTAGGGATTGGGTAAGGACTACATTTTGGGACAGGAATGTTGATCCAGGACCATCTCTTACTTGGCAAAATCACGGTGACCTGTTGCGTTGTAAACAGGGCTTAACTGATATATGAAGGACTAGCATGCATGTAAAGTCCAGTAATTATTAACTCTTTCCCCGCCATTGACGGATATTTTTTGGCTTTCCGTGTTTTCACTGTTATACGGTAGGGGGCGCTATTACACATCTACTGAAAGAGTACTGAATCTCCTGATCAAAACACAGGCGAAGAAGACTTAGAAACAAGCGATAGCATATGTAAAATAACATGATCATAAACATTAAACAGCATATAAATCAAAACTGCCTAATGTTACTGAATGAAATGTCGACCGGGACGAGCTACAGCACTGAAGCTTTAGGGGTGTTGATGGACTCGATCTATAAGCTACTCCATCTGTGTTTTGATCATCGTTCTGAATCCCATCTGGATGTGGTCTTTGACAAAAACGTGATTTTCTCAGCTTTTTGCTCAAAATGTTGCTTTTTTATTAATCTCTTACCCACATTCAAGTGTTGATAAATAAAAAAATGCATGAAAGTACACCAGAACAGGTTTCTGCTCTTTCTTTTGATATATTGCATGTTCAGATATTCATACAACAAAATATACTGGGTGCCATGAAACTTTTCTGAAAATTATCCAAATACTGTTTGGCTGGCAACTTTAAAAAATAATGCTGGCAGGGAAAGAGTTAAGAAAGCTTAAATAAGTTTTTGTGGACAATAGTCAAGCTGCTGTAACTTAATGCATTTCTTGGAAAAAGAAAGCAGAATTTAATTTCACTTTCATTTGTCAAATCACAATCAGTTTCCCAAGTGTTTATCAGTGACGTTGTGTTGGGAGTGACTGTGAGCGACACACACTGTGTAATGAGCCGTGCACATATTAGATTTACTGACTGAAAACATTCCAGACACTTGCACACCTATCATCAACAGTTTTCAGAAATCAATCATGTCACTTCCCAAGCGTTCGACTGCGTGAGGCACAGCGCTTGCGACACCAGTGTCACGGGTTCGATTCCCACACAACACTTGGACTGATGCATGTATTGCCTGAATGATATACATGTTCGAATCACAGCTGCCAAATGTAACGTAAAACTCTTGGCGCATAGCATTTTTAAAACTGTAAATGTGAAATACATTGACAACAATTATACCTTATTATTTAATTTAATATAAATGAACATAAACAGACAATTACAGGTTCATTATATGTTAAATCATAATTTCTATCTTACATGATGTCACCTCAATAGCCTACATATAACTCTAAAGCTGTTCTTACATTAAGAAATAACAAATAAATAAATAAAATACGGGTGCGTTGACAAAGAAATAGGTAACACTTTTTTCACAGTTACATATGTTACATGTAGTTACTATAGTAGGCTAATAACTATAAATTTTGCACATGCAACTAACTCTAAACCAAACCAAATCATAATCCTAACCCTATAGTAAATACATGTAGTTACTTAATATTTCTCAGTAGACTAATTAAATGTATAATTACAGTGTATAAAGACACCTTAAAATAAAGTGTAACCAAGAAATATCGAAAGGAGTGCATTGATTTTTATCGTCTTAAGAATGAGTGTGACTTTCAGAAAATGTCGCATTTGATAAGCCCAAAAAATTCTTAAGTTCAGGGAAACAATGGAACATTCACATCCTGAATTATGTAATGTTTAACCCTATCTACAGCTCGGCTACTGCGCGACGCTACAATAACGCGCACATTATAAACAACGAAGCGGGCAACATTGCAAGCGCGCGCTTCGTTTATTAAAAATGTAACTATGTTGCGTCGCGCGCTCGAAGACGCTTCGCTGATCGCGATTTAGCTGGGTCGCGTCGCGTTGCTCGTCGAAGTTGCTTCGGTCCTTTAACAAACATGACGGTCACAAGAGGCGTAAACATAATGAGTTCGCTGAACTGAAACTTATTCCCATTTTATTACTCTCCAACGCAACAGTCGCGCGCGTCACGGTGGGTTGTTTTTCGAGGGGTGGGGCGTTGTATTTTCCCACCGATGAAAACTTGCAAACATCAAAGCATCCGCATCCCTCTTTTCATACGATACAGAACATGTCGATCACTCACCGATACAGCTCGCATTTCAATGGTTCATATCTGTCAATATCTATAAGATCTTCTTCGCGATGGGAAAGTACATTTCCCCATAATTTAGGCTAGCCTACTTTCAAAGTTCGATAATCCTGAAACTTCCATGGAAAACGATGTTGCTTAATGTATGTGGTTTAATAACGACTTGAACGATGACGAATGTAGCTATTATTGCCAGAAACTTGTGAAAGCCGCCATTCCCAACAAAACCAAGCATATCCCGAGGCGTGTATCAACAGCTCGAGACAATGATCCCACAGAAAGCTGAAGTTGATTTGTCAAGGACACTGCAGCTCGCATTTCTCACTGGTTTTGGGAAAGCAACAGTCAAATACACGTAAAAGTCGGATTGCGTTACCTTTTTGCTGTTTCTGCTGTTGTACCCGTTGTAGGGGTTGAATCCCGTCCTCGGAGGAACGGAGAGCAGCATTTTCTCCTCCGCGGTGTCCGGAGCGGCGAGCCTGACGTCAGTGAGAGGAAGTTCAGGCGGGATCGAGATCGAGTCCCGCGTCGCGTCGCGTCAATATAGTATCGCGTCGCCAGCTGCCGTGTCTATGAAGCCCCGTTCACACTGTCGCTTTCTCTGCACTGCGAGTCGCTGTGGGCGTTCGTAGTGCTATCGCTTTAAATGTTATTGTAGACTGCACGTCTGGCCATATACAAAATACCATCACAGCTATATCATTCTAATTTGACTAGGAATTAGGCTTAAAATATTATTAAAAGTAACATTATGCTGTTGGAGAGTGTTGTTATATTACCACAACAGTGTTCAGTGGATTAAATAATTTACTAGACTTATTATAATAATTTACTAGACTCATACTGTCATTAATTACTAAAACGTCATTCGAATTTGGCAAAATAATCAATTTTCTTATCCTTAATAGTCAAGATAATGCAGGGCAGGGGAAACTGTAAAATGAACTGCATCAGTGCTAAACTTGCATTGTATGAATCAAACTCACTAAGACTGTCGACAGTTTCTTTTCCATGTATCATTTTATTATATCCATATGTGTTACAGACAGTCAAAACACATAAAACAGTGAATCGCTCCGGATCTCTGTCTTGCCTGACCTCGAGACGGTGACGTGAGCTCCACTGACAGCCCCTCCTTATTGGTTGTCGCTCGCGAAATTCGCTTCTCATTTGCATAAAGTCGAAATATTAAAGTAAGTGTTTGGAGAAAAATGAGGTGATTGACTTGGAAAATAGAATACCATACTCAAACAGAAATGGACTACACATTCATTTTATTCCAGAGTTATTATGCCTGATATGGACAACCTGCAGGAAGCATAAACGTGTTAAAATCACTTAAAAATTCAAAATGTGCCAAAACGTAACCTTTGGCTAACATTCTGGCAGGATTATGAACAGATGTTCATCCAGTAACATCAATACAATGTTTGTTCAAGATATAATTTAGTTATAAGTAAGTGTTTGGAGCAACATTTGGTAATTATTTAAATAATTATGTATGGAAAATACCATATACAGAAATCGACTAATAATAACCTAACATTATATTATTATTATTTACGTAATTTAATTGAGGCCTTAAAAAATGAAGAAAATTGGCAGAAAATTTAGAAGAAATAAAAAAAGCAAAACGGATTGTATAGAATTTTTGAACCCCTTTCTTTTTCGATTTTTTTGTAAGTTATCCCCTGTATATGTTTTTTCTTTTTCTTTTTTTCTGTTTCCTTTCATGCTATTATTAATATATAATAGATCATAGTTACATTGTGATCATCTGTATCTGCATGTTGTTATTGTTCTGTTATGCAATAATAAATTAATAAATTGATAAATAAATAAATAAATGATAAATTGTATAGTAATTAATAAAAAAAAACTGCAAACGCTGTAGAATTGGAAAAAGTGCATGTATAGGTTACTTGGCATTGTATAAAGCCTTCTTGGTGAATAATTTATCTAAAGAGAAAACTGTGCTTTGGGAAAGTGATACTTTGTTTTTTTTATTCGTCTTAATCCATCCATTTTTTATTCAACTTTTATGTGTTAGTCTTACTCTGGGTTTTTTTTTTTTATGAAAGCATTTTGAATCATAGGAGTGTAACGATACCCTCGTGTCACGATTCGATACATATCACGATACTGAACTAATGCAATATTATTTTCAATACTCCAAGACACTAAAAGGTTAACAAAAATGAACTGTTGATTAAAATGCTAAATTTGGTGTTACATTGTGTGTGTAAATGAATAGTCTTAGACTTGGTGCTGAAACCCAAAGCACAGGACAATAGAGACACCAGAATAACAATATTCATGATTCTGAAGCTGAAAATACTGAATTATTTTAGACGAATATGCTTTGAATCTTTCACTGACTAGAAAATAATGTAGCACTTTTTACTGGTAACATCGGGCATTTGGCATTATCAGGACCCACAAATATTCCCCCATTGCATTATTATACATTATATTCAACAGTAGTTTAATGTAGTACTGACACTAAAACTCTGAAAACTTGAATATTTTCTCACACAGTAATTTCTATTTTGGGTGAACAATCCACAATGTTGCATATTTGTATTGCAATATATTGTGACACAATATATTGTTACACCACTATTAATTACTATTGTGTTAGAAATACAAATAAAGCCAAAATTGCAATTCAAAATGTCAAAGAATCAGTTAAATAACCCTTTTAAACTAAAACCTCCCAGAACACATATTCCAGAGTTATACCTGCAGGGACAACCTGCGGGAAGCATAAACGTGTTAAAATCATTTCAAAAGTCGAAATGTGCAGATATTCCTTTATCCAGCTAACAGGGACAGTTTTCTAACCTTTGACTAACATTCTGGCAGGGCTACGAACAAATGTTCTTCCAGTAACATTAATACAATGTTTGTTCAAACATTTTTTAAATCTTACTATTTATTTTAGAACATTCAGAAAGTATTCAAAAGTAACATTCCCATAACGTTTGCACAATTATCGCATAACCAAGAAAAACGTCTTTTAAAACTTTTAAAAACTGGTTGTTTTGAACGTTCAGAGAACAGTCAGAAATAATGCTTTCATAACTTAACGGGAACGTTAACAAAACATTATATTATCTATATTTTCTGCTGGATCTGTCGGCTGCTTTTGACAGTTTTGACACAGATAACCACCAGATTCTCCTGTCAACCCACATGACTTACGGGATCAGGAACCGCACAGCAATAGTTCCAGGTCCTTTAGCGTGTCGTGGAGGGGTGTCTGGAGTGCCTCAGGGCTCAGTGCTGGGACCGCTTCTCTTCTCCATATACATAACATCATTAGGATCTGTCATTCAGAAACATGGCTTTTCTTATCACTGCTTTGCTGACGACACACAACTCTACCTGTCATTCCAGCCGGATGATCCGACGGCAGATACTCGCATCTTACTCGCATCTCAGCCTGACAGACAGACCTTTCTGGCTGGATGAAAAACCACCATCATCAACTCAGCCTCGCAAAGACAGAACTGCCCGTGGTCTCGGCCAACCCAACACTACACCACAACTTCTCCACTCAGCTTGGTTTGTCATCCATAACTCCATCCAGGAACCTTGGAGTTGTGATTGATGATCAGTTGAACTTCACAGACCACATTGCTCGAAATGCCTTGTCCTGCAGGTTTGCCTTACAACATTAGGAGGATTAATAATATCTAGTATTACTTCATCGGAATGGTACGAAACTTGATAAAGGTGCTTGGTAAAGATTTGAACACACACACACACACATGCACACGCACGCACACACACACACACACACACACACACACACACACACACACACACACACACACACACACACACACACGATTCAAAAAGAAAAGGTTACTGTAAATGGTTCTGAGAAAAAAAAATGACCGCTTTGGAAATGAATGGGAAACTAACTGAATCTAGTGGGAACGGTACTGCACCCAAACAAAATCTTAACCGAAACAAAGCATTCAAGATTTGACAGGTTAAATGGAAAATGTAATTTTCAGGTCTGAGCTCCAAAAGTGAATACATTTATTACAACTACTGCATAGATATATTTTAGTACCATAAAATCCCCTAAAAAAAAATCAGTTTGGACTGTTACACCAGGAGCACCAAATCTGCAAAGGAATTATCCATTTAGTGATTACTTTTTGCATTCAATTTCTCTTAATTTGTTTTTAATATGCTTATAGTGATGTAATACAATATAGATAACATAAAAGTACAGGTCAACATAGAGGTCACACAGCTCATGTTCAGCATAGTTTTTCAATGATTTCCAGTTGCATAACATAAGAGTCGACAGCTGTAGTTTGATTGGTTTCTTGTATTGCTTAGTAACTCATGCTGCATAAATTGTGATCATGAATTACAGTCACTGTTAATCATTGTTACATTATGAACTGCATTAATATACAATAATGCCCATTTGTTTAATCTCTTTGATCATTTTAGGTCTAGTGTTCATTATTCTCAAATTGTTCTAAATACGCCACTTTGACAATTCCTTTCATTCACAAAATTAATTTGACCATGAATTTGACATATACCGAATGCTGTCTGGACTACGGATAGAATGACCCTCAGCCAGAGAAGATAAATGATAGTGAATGAGAGCTACTCTATCGATATATGTATGTCACTGTGGAGATTCATATGGTTTGGGTATAAACAGGACTGTTGCCAAGCAACATAGCCCCCAGTTATGGACATTTTGACTCATAAAATCCACACAAATGAGCTATTGAGAGCCTAAGCGAAATACATGTGAGATTCTGTTCGTTTGTATGGTTGTTTACATGGTTACAACCCGTTTAAGTGTTGCTTTGGCCGTTCAACAGAATAATAATATGATTAGAAAAAGTGAGTTTTACGTTGCATTACAGTAAAAAAGTGCTTTTTCACACTGGTGAGACTGAGACATGTTTTTATTACGTCATATTTTCCCCTGAAACTAAGATTGCACTGTTAATGGCACTCAACTCTCTTAAAAAGGCATACATGTGAAAAAGAGCCCAAATGTTTTTTACACGTCAGCAAAAAATAGTGAAGAATAGATCATTTATCAACTGTCTTTATTGAACTGGGTTGATTTCTAACTTTAAAATTACTGTAGCTACTAGTTTATTTAATCTGTCTAACAATAATACACATCAGGAGAATTATACCTGACGCTTTTTTATTCGCCTTTATCCATTAATTTATAATTGTATTTTTCTTTATTCATATTTGCATGGTGGAGACAGATCACAACTGTGGGACAGTCAATACATTTCAACAAATATTAATATGGTTTATGTTTATTTCCATCTTTGTTTAGATTATCAGTGTAACAATCATTTTATAATGGATATCTCTATTTTAAGGGTCTTTCAACAAGGGTAAAATGATCAAATCTGGTAAACAAAAATGTTTCTAAGATTGGTGACATAATATGAAAAGGAAAATGAGGGTTTGGAGCATCTGTGTTGTTGACAAAGACAACTGTGTAATGCAGTTAACATGATGCATATTTATGTGTTGTTCTTTACTTTGAAAATGTTGCCATATCACAATAAAACATTTATAAAAACTTTTTTACTTTAAAAAAAAAAAATGAATAAAAAGGATTTGTAAAAAAAAAAAATATATATTTAATAAAGTTCACACACCTGATTATATTGCCTGTGATTATTTAACAAGTTTTGTACAGTATGTATTTTTGGTGTCGTTGTTCAGAAACCTGAACCAATAGAGACTATGGACTCATTTCAAGGCTGTATGTTACTCCAGTGAACTGCCTCAGTAATGTATTTGCAGAAACATGGTAAAGTGAGTAGATGGCGACATCTTGAGTTCAGTGTTGAAAATCAAAATTGAGGTTGTGTGCTCCTCCCCTTTCATACCGCTTTCCATTAGAACTAGCGAATTGAAAACGTTGTAAAGCACGTTTGGTCTCACTGTCTGCCTTATATACTTTCATTAACCAAGGGTAAAAGGTTTTGCTGGTTAGCATGCCCCATTAGCCTTGCTTGTAGGCAGTATAGGCTACTTAAGGGCCGTTCACAACAAGAACGTTAACTATAGTATAAAGTAACTAAATTAGCGCCCACACCCTATGTCAAAAACGCTCGTCAGAAACCTACGGGTGACGTCACGGACACGAACGACGTGCTAAGTGAGCTGAACTGTATGAAGTTCAGTGAACTTCTGAACTGTATGAATGGCGTTCGTGCGTGGTTTGACTAGTCGAGACTGTTTTCCAAAGATGGCTCCTGTCTGTATACACGAAGTGGACTGTCTTTATAAAATATCTTCTTATTAAACGGTCTGTACACTTACAAAGTTCTCAATGCTTCGTTTTGCATGTAGGAACCCTCATTATGTTACTGTGTTCGTGTGGGGCTATTTTGAGCCTTGTTAGTGGTATTAACTAGCGATTTCTTTTTACTTATTAAATGCCCCCATTACTAGCGTTATACGCTAAACAGTTTTTAGAGATAAAACTCTTTACATTCGATTATCATGAAAACAAATCTCAGAGAACTGTTGACTAGGTGTTTTATTAGACCAAAGGTTCATTTTGCGCCGGAGTTCTCCTTTAATATCACTAATCAAGCACGCAATCCATAATTAATGCTGGTTGGATGTGGAGAAAGTGTGGCATATGTCTGGAACCGCAAGCAGTTCATCTAGTACTCCTGTGCTTTCTCATCCTACCCAATTCTGTAGTCCAGGGAGTAAGAGTAGAGATTAAGGCATGTCTCAGGACCGAGCTCCTCCTTCAAGGACAGCGAGCCAAATACGTTCACCGCCATCTATCAAGACTGGACGTTAGGGTTGCCACCTATGTCTGATAAAAAACCGGGACATATCGTTGACCCGCCCAACGGGGGGGGGGGGGGGGGGGGGGGGGTTCTTACATTCGCCTCTTTACATATCGATGACCCGCCCAACGGTGGGATCTTACATTCGCCTCTTTACATATCGATGACCCGCCCAACGGGGGAAGGCGATTACATGCGCTTCTTACATGCGCAGAGACACACATAGCACACACACGCAAGGCCTCTCGCTCTCTCCCTCCCTGTCGTGCGCGCGCTACAGTTTGAACATACATATTCACGTAGCCTTTCGAAAACCGGGACATTCAGTGTCCCGGGAGAATGCATAAATTTCCCGGGACAGGTGATTAAAAAGAAGGACAATCCCGGTAAAACCGGGACAGGTGGCAACCCTACTGGACGTGCAGATGAAGTCATGAAAAAATGTATACAATGATTGAACTAAAAAACAGTCTGTGCTTGCCAAGATAATGTGGCTGTATAAGTTTATTTTTTATGTTTAGCCATTTTGCTTGCACATTTGTTGTAAGGTGAAATGTGTGCTGGAGACAGCACACACACATCCCTGTTGTATTGGGACCAACTTAATGATCCTCCCTTTCTAATGGTTGGGTCTAAAAAACATTGGGATACTGACCATAGCTTTGTTAGCTTACACACAACTTCAGATATCTGAATCGATGACTTGACCATGCTAAAACGGGGACTTCTGAAAAATCATGTGAACGTGCCTGATCGGGACCTCACTTGCATGTTATTTGCATAAATTGCACAATTTCCCATTTGATTTGTGGGGACCTTTCAACAATAATAAGTATATTGCTAATAACAAATGATATATATTTATATTAAGTAAACCCTAAAAAAGATTTAATTTGTCCATTTGCCCTTAAAAAGAGTTTAATCTACAACCATGCAGAATTAAAAGATACAGTAGCAGTACAAAACATCAGATTAGTTGATCATACTGTAGATAACGTATAGAGATGTAGTGAGGCCTGCAAATGGTGCTAGTTATGCAAAGTCTAGCACACCTAGGACCGGTTTCACAGATAGGGCTTAGATTAGGCCTCAGTTCAATTAGGACATTTATGTAGGGCTGGGTATCGAGTTCGATACTTTTTAGCCACTGAACGAAATGCCTCAATACCATTGAGTATCAAAAAACATCTTGTCGTTCGACACCAAAATTCGATACCTATGGGGTTAATCTCGCCAACGTCAGTAAGCCAAAAAGCATGCAGCGTGATTGGCTGTGGCGAGGCATCAAGGAAAAACACTAGTTCATGCCGTTTACGCCCAGAGACAGTATGTAAGCGTCCCAACCCCCATAGATGTAAAAGATGCGGAAAAGTGAGGCTACATTTCACCAGACTCGATGCCCAATGCAATATTTCCGACAAGATAATTGCTTCCAAGACGGCATCTTGACAAATCTGATGAAGCACTTGACAGTTTACGGAATAAATTTATGTAATCTGGCAATTTTCGACTGAGAACTGGAGCGTGTCACAAATGAACCGAAACTCAGTGTATAGGCTACTTGCCTCACAAACATAATCAATAGGCATATAGAAAGCTTGAGATGTCTACTTTTAAAAGAACCAATTTGAATCGAAAACAAATACTCTCCATGTAATCCAAATGAAAGGTGCATTTCTCTCATAGGCACGCACACGTTCACTACACTGCAGAGATGACGAGTCAGCAACGTCAACTTCATCTTTGCAGCCAACACTGACCCAGAAAACACTAGTTTATTAATAAGCAATTAAAATGTCTCCTGGCTATTTATTCCCGACACATTCACAATGATTTGGCTACCTTTGCGGCTAGCTTTATGCGTGTGCTTGAGCGCGAGGCATATATTCCGCCCCCCAGTGGCCTATAGAAGTCATTGAATCTGTTAAAAAAAGTCAACAAACTGAAAAAATAAAATCAGTTTTTTTTAGGTAATATGTAATGTTAAAATAGGTTCCATAAAATTGGTATTGAAAAAAGTATCGTTCAGGAACCGGTATCAAAGTCAAGGAATTGATATCGAAAAAAATTTAACGATACCCAGCCCCACATTTATGTAACATTTATAAACATGAATTAGAAAAAAATATTACTGATGTGCATCTTGAGACAAAACAATGGCACTGATGTATTTTAAAATATGTCAGTGCAAGTAGCTTTCAGTTAAAACAGCTCAAACATGCATTGTAGTCTAGGACTAGCTTAAGCCTGGTCTGTAAAACCTAGTGTGGCTAGTGTTCTCCATGTAGTCATCTTCACAACACGGAATATTTGGTTCGATTGACTGATGCTCCTATATTTGATAGGAATATCAGTGTGATTGAAGTGAATGAAGCAGTAAAAACGTCATCTATTCTCTATTATATACAAAGATTACTGTCTGGATATTGTCAAAACCATATCAAACCATCAAGTCTAACCTTTTAAACCTTTCCACTTCAAACTATTCTTTGCTTAATTTGAACGAATCTTTAACAGTTTTTAACCACAACCAACCATCTGCTACTAATTCACCTGGTACTTACTACCATGATAATAAATCTACCGTACTACTAACTAGTAATTGAACCTCAAAACATCAACTCGCATTTAAATAGCTGAATTTAACTTTTAAGGAGTTCAACTTTACAAACGAACTCAGCAAATGAAGTTGCATGAACCTCAAAACAAACTATCGTTATACTAAAAAGTATAAAACATTTCAGGTAGAGACATAAAAATATATACAAAAACTAAGTCAAAACTCTAGTAAAACTTGTAGGATATTGAATTTTTGTATTACAATATGTGTGTGGATGTAAATATTTGGTTGTTGTTTGTTTTTTGCCTCACACGTACCCTTTTTGAAACGATGTTTGCAGTATGTTTATGATGACTTATAAAGGCCACAAGCTGAAAATCACTGGTCTAACAATAAAGTTGTTCAATATCCTACAAGTTTGGCTGGAGTTTTGACCTGTTCAGAAGAAGAGTAGGAATCTCTGGAACAACTTAGAAACATGGAAAAAGGCAAATGTATACAAAAACTGCCATGCTACCAGAGCTGGTAATCTTCATATTATTTGCACGGCAAACTCTTTTTATAAGCTGTAATGCGGTTATATATAAAGAATTTCAGGTTCTTCCAGTCCCGGTTTTTTAGAGCTTCTGGTTCAGCCTTTAAACACTTCTCACAGTCACTCTTTGCTGGTACAGTACAAGATGTGATGAAATGCATCATGTGCCTTTGCACCGCCTGCACCTCTGTCTGCTGCCAGGGTTTTTTCCTCTGGGTAGTTTTACCTGAAAGTAGTCAGAAAAAAAATACATAAATAAAAGGACAAAGAATAGCAGCGTGTGCTGAAGTTCTGCATCCTACATCAGTATTTCGCAAAACTGCAATGGAAACAGTTTTTGCGCATTTACAGGTCACCTGGCGTATATGGTGCGGTGTGTTTGGTCAGAAGACGAGACCGAGTTCTTTAATAAACTCATAAAAGACAAAAGAATTACGGGAATACTGGATTCTAAACAACAAAAAAATGCCACGATCAAGACTTTGAAGCAGAAATGAGGTAGAAACACCCAGAAACACCTCATATGGGCCGTATGGATTTCCTCTCCAGTAATGCTTGGATAATACGCCTACGTCTCCTTCCATTAATAATAACGGCTAGTGCGGTGACTGGGATATATGTAAACCTAGCGACATCCGTTGCCATACTTTTTGGAATGACTTATCACGAGAGGAAAAAATGACGTTTTAGTCGCATAACATCGGTTAATGGATGTAACGGTCATTTCGCAATATTTTTTTAATCGGCATTTAGAAAATATCGCAAATGTTTTGCGCAAATCTGTAATGTAAACGCGGCCAGTGAAACACTGATTTCTAGATTCTGTCCATTAGACTGAATAGATAATTGGGGAAATGATCATTTGCTATAAGCGTACTGTACTATATTCAAAAAGAAATGGTTAAATCTGATCACTTTTTATGCATTCATTAATTTCCCAACATTTTTGGATGAATTACATAAATCCATCTAGCACACTATCTAGCATGTTCAATGAATTATATAATGAATTATGTAATTATTTCAAATGACAGTAAAGCTACTTGAAGTTGAGTAATACAAACCATAAACAGTAGATGAACAGTGTCCCTCCTGTATGTGCCCGTCTTCCTCATCACAGTTCACAACTTTTTCTGTGGAGGACATACAAAGCACAGCTTCACAACGGGATTAAGCAGAAAGCGGTAAACACAGAACAAACTAACAAAAATAAAACAAATAATAACACTTTACAGTAAGGTTCATTAGTTAACAATGAAGTAAGAATGGACAATACTTCTAAAGCATTAATTCATCTTAGTAATATTAATTTCAACATTTACTAATACGTTATTAAAATCAAAAACATTAGTTAATGAACCGTGAATTTAAATAAACAAACAATGAACAGCTGTATTTTTATGAACACACATTAATAAATACTGTAGCAAATGTATTGCTCATTGTTGGTTCATGTTAGTTAATACATTAACTAATGTTAACTAATGAACCTTACTGTAAAGTGTAACCAAATAAATTAACACACCGTCAGGATCGATCCCAATTTCATCCCAGTTCTTGCCATGGAACTCAGCTAATCTTCCTTGCTCGAGAGCCATTAAAACTTTGCTGATCTTGGCAAGATGCAGGGTCTTCTCAGGGAGTCGGCAGAACTCACGATGGATTATTATGTAATGTCCGAGAAAGTTGGCGAGCTGCTCCATCTCCGTGTCGGACATGTTCAGCACTGTTGAAAGGGTTGCGGCTTGCTTCCGCAGTCTGGTGGACGTCAGTGACTTGGGAAACTTTGCACCACACGCTTTTGCAAAGCCACGGAGGCAGTCTGACCCTTGGAAATGCGTCATGGCTTCTGGCCTTGCAAACAAAAACCCATTGTCTTTCAGAACCCCACAAGCCTCTCTCTGCTGAACAAGAAGTTCTAAGGCACTCAACATTTGTGGAGTCAGAAGAATTGGAACGGGCCAACCATGCGATCCTCTGGTGACAATCATTGAGAAGTTTCTGCAGAGTATTTTCTCCACTTCGGAGAGCGCCCAGCCCACATCCACATGCGGGTCAAAAGTGTCTCTTGATAAAAATGCAGACAAAGGCACGTTCGCCACCTCTGCTTCCCTGCGGCGGTTAAAGAGAATCACCTGTGCGAGACACACCTTCGCCAGCTCCATCCAGGCTTTAGTAGAGGGACTTTCAGAGAGAGAACTGTTCCACTTATCTCGCACTTGACTGAGATACGTATGCATCTTTTGGACGTCTTCAGTAAAGGGCATGATAGTGGGCACATTACTCTTTGCTTCCCTGATGTTCCTCAACGCTGTAGCCGAGATCATCTCGTTCCACTTCTCCTCATGGATCTCTTGAAACTCACTGGCATTCTTCACAAGATCTTTGTTGTTTGAGAGTAAACCCTGAGCTTTCAAGACTTTGTTTACTTTAACTAGGGAATTCCCAAGCTTGGTGGCGAGTGTTGGAATCAAGAACTTGTCGGATTCAATGTCATACCCACATGTGTACTTGACAGCTTTGACAGTCTCCATATACTTCTTTGGATTTACACAATCTTTAATTGTTTTTAAGGTGGTGACTCTCCTAGCGTTGTCAAGCAGCCTTCCCAATTCTCGCATCTTCTCTCGCACGCCCTGTTTATTCTTGGCTGATATCCCACCTTTGTTTAACAAGTGCTGTCCAAAATCAACAATTACTTTGTCATTTTTTATTATATCCGTGATCGGGTCAGGAGTCATGGTAGTGATTACTCCCCACAGCTGTTTAGTTATGTTTGAAGGCACAGGCCCTGTGTATCTACACAAAGACTGAACACGGTATTTTCCTGGTTTGGGGGCGACCGAGCGAGGTTTAAGTCTACAATAACGCATATGTCGCCACAGGACCTTTCTTATAAAAAGCCCTTGACAGTATACACAGTGCATGAAATCATCCGCCTGCGCTTCTTTAGGTGGCCGTTTAAATGGCACAAGTTCCCCCTTGCCTGATTTCACAACAGCGGCATTGTGAGCATAGTTTCCTCTGTTGCGAATATAATCTAGCAGTTTTCTTCTCTCCTTGGATCCCTTCGGAAAGCTTAGAGCTTTAGCCACATCCGATTTTTTTTTATGTGAACCTTCTAGATGCCTTGCCATCTTTGCATAAGGCTTACGGCAATACAAGCAGTAATGTCTCTTGTCGTACACTCTGCTGCCTCCTCTTTTCTGGTATGCACTAACAACTATGCCGTCTTTAGTGTTCTGACTTGAACAGGGTTCTTCTGCTGTTCCAGACGCTTCAGATGTAAGACTGTGGCTATCTAAGGTCATTTGGTCAGACGTTGTCTCGCAGACGGGGGAACTCGCTGAGCCAGATTCATCAACATCCATTTCATCAAGAAGCTGAAGTTTTGTCTGGTCTGGTATGAGGTTATCTTCACTGTCAGTTTCGGAAAAGATATCTGAAATGTAGGAATCTGAACTCTCTGATGTAGAATCATAGAGATCATAAGAATCCTGAAGATCCATGTCTTTCATCTAAAATATAAATAAATAAAAAAATTAGAAACATTTAGAACTGTCACAATTATTTAATTAATTGATCAGCAAATTAACAGAAATTAATTTGCAACTATTTTGATCATCTCTTAATCGTTCAAGTCATTTTTTGAGTTGATTCAGATTGTGTGAAGTGTGACCTGCCGATGCAGATTTTTGCAGATTACAAATTTCTTTCCAGGAACTATAATTGACCAGCCTGGCATGCCAGACCTACATCAGGATGTTAGGTCTGGGAACTCACCATTGACAGGGCTCAATACGAGGGGCGGGATAAACGGTTGTCTTTCAAATTCCCTCTGCACGCAATAGGATAGCGCTACAACCAACCAGAGCAACGAAGAAGGTGACGTAGTCAGAGCGATCTCACACATCTTCACACAGAACACATCTTCCTTTTTTAAAAATGACTCAAGTGCCGTTCTTTTTTCATGTTTCAAAGAAAAGCTTAACTTTAAATCATCCAGCCAGTCGCGGCCAAAGCCAAATCGAAAGACAGCTGTTCGCCAGCAGCAGCAGCCATTCTTTGTTTTCAAGTAGCAGTGAACCGTCGCATCTCTGTCGTCATTATGTTAAGCCCACCCGCCGACTCTATACACGATGTGATTGGCCTGACTAGAGTTTGGTTTTTCCAGCTTGAAAGTCAGCGGAGAGTTCCTAGACTACACTGGCTAGGGGGAGTCTAAATTTCTAGGCTAATAACTGACAGCATATACAAACAAAAATCTACTTTTCTTCAATGCTAAATACATTTCATAAAAAACAAAAGTAAAAAGTCAGTAATAAAATAAAAACAAATAAACAAATTGAATAAAGAGAGATATGAAATAAACATGGCTTTACGTTTTTCAGCTGGGTCTGACAGCAAGTTAGTATTCCGGTTAGAAATACTACAGCAATTAAGTGATCAAATGTAAAATATCACTGGATAGTATCACCAGCGGGGGCTTTTATATCGTCAATTTAAAGGCAAACGTAAAATGCGCGTGTTTGCACGGGCATTCATAATGGTGTGGAACAGCACTGTTTTGTTGTTGTGTTTTTCATTTAATGAACTAACCTGCTATGTGCACATTTTAGTTTCGTTTTCAATTCAGAACAAAATGGTATTTTTGAGTTTGACTTGAGAACTTACCGTGCTATTTCCAGTCCATCTCAGTCTTGGTACAAAAATCTCATTTTCATTTCGGAACTGCGACACAATCTGTAAACAAAAATCAAAAGTATAAACAACATTTTGCATTAGTATAGTATTTAAAATCGAAAAAGAATCCTCTGTCTGGACACACATTTGAATAAAACAGACTATACTGGGGTTTTATGTAATAGTTCTTTGTGGGGACCAGTTTCATTCAATCGTTTCCAGTTGGTACTCAGACACTATGAGCTGCATGATTCCTCATTAAAAGATCATGATCTCGATTCAAACACCCTTATTCCTATATGACAACGATTCTGCCATGTCTATTAAAGGTGCTGTAGGACATCTGGTAAAATGCTAACTTTAGCCTGATAGCAGTAAAAGCGTACGTCCCACCCTCCCTGCAAATCGCCATCCAAAGCCACGCCTCCTGAAGCATGAGCGCGCACAGCCAAGAAGACCGGAGACAACGTTACTGCAATACATGTGTCATTTACTGGTGAGAAAACTTTACAGTGCAGTTAGTAACTCTACAATACCAAACCTAAACAAAATGTTAAAGCCAGAATTAGATGCAGCACGTTTTCGGTTTGATTGGCTAGCAAAACTTGTCAGTGTGTAAAAATATTTATTGCATGACAGGCGAGGGTTTCCATGATGAGATTCTGCTTGGCTACGATGAAGATATAGATCGTATCCTTAGCCAGTGCCACTTGTTGTCGGTTCAGAAGGAAAGTTAGGCAAGTTGCCTGCCATTCTCGCTCTGTTTGGACAGTGTCCGTGAACGCGCTGATGACTTATTATGTCTGCGTGAACAGCGTGAACAGCCTGCGCAGTGTGTATGCAAACACATGCTGACTGACAGGGAACACATGCTATAGGACCATTCGGATCGAACGATACGATTAAACGAACATTTTATGATCCCACACCTTCCACATAGCCTGACTACGCCAGACTTCGTACTTCCGCTCAATTTCAGTTCGCTTCTGTACTCAGTCTGAGATAGCGGCCTATCTCTCAGTTTTCCTCAGGCCTGAAAACAGCCGGCCAATCAACGAACAGAGGGCGGGCTGAGAGCCGTGACGTAGACGCTAAGCACCGAGTTAAAGATTGTATTTTAGACACGGGATGCAATTCGCTCTGTTGTCGAGAATATTCCCGGCATTTGCAAACTGAAGCCCGAACAAGAAGAGTGTTTGTTAAACATTGTGAATGGAGGTAATGTTTAAGTTGGAGAGAGAGGTGATTGCGTTATGTGATTGGCTTACGGGTAACAAATGATTTTATACTTCAGACGAGTGGGAGAATCAAGATCTCCATTTAAAAAAAATAATAACGAAATTCCTCCAGAATCGTGCAGCTCTATCAGACACTAGCTACGTTTACATAGACACTTCTTGTTTCAATCAAAATTAAATCACTCTGATTGATGAATCCGAACAGTGTTCACATGAAAGCTAAATAAAGCGATCGATTTTATGTGCGTGTTTATATGTGACAAGCTTCAAATCAGATTTGATCTTCTGACATGCGCACACTGCACAAATATGCAGAGGTTCTCGCTGTTGGCGAGATTTTATTTTCAGATTTAAAATAGCACTTCACCAACACTTGCTGCACTTCTTCCGATACACAATATGAGACCAGTACGCCTCACTAGGTCAGTTTCACAGGCACTTTTTCCAGTTCCTCCATAAAAAATAACTATGGTCAGAAATCCTTTTTTTCATACATACACTAAAATTTGGAATGATATTCCCAATCACATCAAAAAGGTATACAAACTGTTTCTTCTAAACAGTTACACTTGTACTCACTGATTGTTCATTTATTGTCTGATTCCAGTTTGCACTGTTTGTATTGTTGTTTTTAGTCGTTTGTATCTGTCTAGCCCATGCTAATGTCCTGTATAAGTGTTTCTGACTTCATGTGTTGTAAATTGTGTTTTATGTTCTACAGAACAGGAACCTGCTGGAAACCAGTTTTTAAACTGAGTCAGGCCCGTTTAAATTGTACCTTAATGTTACTTTTAACCTTTCCTGCATAATTAATACAATTAATGAATGGCGCATACTAACCATCATCCTGCAATCGCTTCTTTTTCTTTGTTTTAAGAAGCAGACTTAACCTAGTTAACCTGATTAGGAGAGGTCCTGATCCGTGCTGCAGATATAATTATCATGCAGTAAAAATGGCCCTTCCCGCGCCCAAAACAAGGCGTCTGTGTGAGTGGAGTGAGAGCGTTTGAATGACACGACAGTCATTTATTACACTATATTCAACAACTTTCATTGTCACTGTAGTCAAAGTGTTTTTGTTTAAATAGCTCATATGGGAAAATGACATTACCGGTAAGTGCTTTAATTGCATTATTATTATTAAGAGTTCATAAAAATGTCTACAAATACATTAAGCCTATCTCCGTAGCTAAACATAACCACTTAAAAATAAATAAATAAATAATGCTGTCTATATGAATTACATACAAATACTCACAGTCAGGTTGTTAAAATACATCAGCAAGGTTTAGGGGGGAAATATATAGTTTGTAAAACTCCCTATAAAACATGCAAACCAAATGTGTGTGTGTATGAGTGTGTGTGTGTGTGGCTGTGCGTGTGAGAGTGTGGTTGTTTTTGTGATTTATGAGCACAGATATTTGTATAATGACATTGGTATTACACTGGTATTACAACGTGAACATGATTTATGAGGATCTTTCCGGAATCCTCGTATTTCAAATGGCTTTAAAAACATACTAAACAGTCTTTTATTAAAAATGTAAAAAAGCATAAAGTTTTCTGTGATGGGTAGGTTTAGGGGTCGGGTTAGTGTAGGCAGGGCTCGACATAAGCAATGGCCCGGGGCCAGTAAAAGAGTATGTCGGGCTAGTTGATTGGTTGATGTTGAGCCCTGAGTGTAGGGGAATAGAATATACAGTTTGTACAGTATAAAAACCATTGCGCCTATAGAGAGTCCTCACAAGTATAGCTAATATACTTTTGTGTGTGTGTGCTTTTGTTTTTGTGATATATGAGGACACAAATGTGTATAATGACATGCATATTACACTGGTATTACAACTTACACGTGATATATGAGGACATTGCATGAGTCCTCATATTTCAAATAGCTTAAAAAACATAAAAAACAATGTGTTTTTTTTTTATGTAAAAATGCAGCATGTCTCCTGTGATGGGTAGGTTTAGGGATAGGGGCAGTGTAGGGGGATAGAATATACAGTTTGTCCAGTATAAAAGTCATTACGCCTATGGAATGTCCTCATATATCACAAAAACACAGCTGTGTGTGTGTGTGTGTGTGTGTGTGTGTGTTCATGTTTTTCTATCCCGCTGGGGACTTCAACTTGAATGCACACAGACCGATGTGGACTCATGGCACTGTGGAGGTGGAGACCTACATTGAGGTCCCCATGAGGAAACAAGCTTATAATTCATACAGAATGAGTTTATTTGGAAAATGTAAACATGCAGAATGTTTTTCTGCCAGGTTTAGGGTCGGGTTGATGTAAGGGGAGAGAATATACAGTTTGTACAGTATAAACACCATTACGTCTATAGAGAGTCCCCGTTAACCTCATATTCAAGAATGTGTGTGTGTGTGTGCACGCGTGTGTGTGCTTAATGTATTTGTAAACATTTTAATGAACACTGAATATGAATGGAATTAATGTCTAATAAAGGTTTAAAGCAGTTCCTTAATGTAATTTTCCCGTTTCCCATGACCTAATCTAAAGTGAGAAATATTAACTGTTAATAAGTCATATGAGCTAATAAAAACAATAATAAGTTGTTAATTACAGTGACAATGAATAAAGTACTCACTAATTGTATATAGACTATTTATGTACTTCTGCGTCGGACCTACGCCGTATCTTCTACGCTGTAGGCATTTATACTTCTGCAACGTTGTCCACGTCAATGTGCAATTACACATGTAGACAGATCACAGCACTTCTTCTTTGGTGATTGGTTTACTTCTAGCAAACCAATCACAGCGCTTGCGGTCCGTGTTGAATTGACACGTTGTTACATTTTTGGAGAGGTGAACGTCAGGCTACGCCACAGAGTAGATGTAGCTACAGCGTAGGTTTGACGCATGAGTTTAAATCAGCCTTTACCCTTACACTCCAAATTAAATCGGATTTGACCAATTATTCTAATTGATGTGGTTACATGTGACTTTTTATTTCAATTGTGCTACTAGTTCGATTACAAATGGATTATTAGTGTCCATATATACGCAGCTACTGACTGAAAGTGTGCTGTGGGGACGTTACGAGTGTCCAGAACCAAAAAACCACAAAAACAAATCCCTGTGAAGGTTCAAATCAGCCCTAAGTATTCCACTACCACTAACCTTCTGGACACATAACATTAAACTGTTAGTGTACTAATTCTCACTCCATTACCATCAAAACAAACACAACGAAGAGAGACTGTAGAATGATTGTTTTTGTGTGTGATGAGCATGAATGTACCTGGTGAGGAGAGCTGTTTGGACCAGTAGCATCATCCATCTGTAAAAAATAAAGTAAAAGTTTATTATGACATTCAAATAGTTCTTTTTATAGAGCTGTCTATTACAAAAAAACTGTATATATTTTTTTATTGAATGCCTGGTTTGGCACGATGTACCTGCTGGTGAGTTTTTCTATTGTGCACATCCATCTGAGCCTTTTAAAATTCCTTGATTTTTTAACATTTAGACCACAAATATGAAATCCTCTTCCGTATGTCAGACCATCTCATTTATCAACGCTCGGTTCGACCTTCGAAGGGATGCAGTAACGCACACACACACACTAAAAGCAAAATGACGAGAAAAAGGAAACACTTGAGAAACATATAAACACAGGGATGCAAACTTAGGAAGATTTTAAAAAATGACACGCGAGGGTGGACACAAAAATCCCCCAGAAATCATAGATATGGACGCCCAAATTTGGTTAAAACATGACTAATGCTTGCATGAACAGCAGTACAAAAACACAACAAAGATAAACAGTCTATCTATCTATCTAACGTTATCTATATATCTATCTATCTAACGTTATCTATCTATTTATCGTCTTATTGCTGTGTTTTTTGTATGGGTGAGGGCTAATTTAACTGTAACCATCAGGACAACATTGTTTATAGAGATTTAACGGGTTGTTGTATTACCTTCAAGCCACACTAACGTTAGCAGCTAGCCGAATTTCTGTCCCCAGTGAATAATTCACAAGTTTCACCCCTCAGTTTAATAAATTGAGCAGTCTGCTCCCTCAGAAAACACAGCGAAATGCTATAGCATGATAGTAACGTTAACGTTACAGTTTTGCCCCACAGCACCGAACAAATGCAGTGGCTCAGGTAACTTAGCTGCTAACGGATTGTTTAAATAATATTTTTAGTTTTTTAAAAAGACGCTTGGTTTTTTAACATTTGTATCGCTAGCTATTTGAGTAAGTTAAAACACAATACTTACATTAAACGTGCAATTAGTGATGGGCGCTTTAAATCGACGTGAAGCTTCGAAACCTCTGCGAATCATTTGTTTCGAAACAGAGATTCGGAGTGCGTACCACGTGATTACAGTAAACGAGGCTTCGTTATGTCATTGCCTTGTCGATATTTCAGGGGTTCGCCGCTAGGGGTCGATCATCTCTTTGGCTTTGAACTTTGAACCCATTAACCAGTGTCTGTATAGGGTTAACCTGATCTCAGATTAAATTTTTTTTTTATTTGTAGACATTTTAATGAAATATTTGTATAATAAAAGGGAAGAGTTTTTGTTAATAGTCTTTTATTGGTCTGATTAACCAAGCTCTCCATAAAACAAACAAGAACAAGCCATATAATTGAATGAAATAGCACATATTATAAAGACACTTCATATTTAATGGTATCAGATGATTTGTTGATTGCATTTGAATGCAATTTCAATAAAACATTTGCAATTGGTTTGTGAAGGTTTTTTATTATGCTAGTTTTCGCTGCATTTGCACTGTTCTGGCCAGCAGGGGGCGCCAGCGTGTGGCGATTCGAGCTGTTAGAACCAGTGAATCATTTTGAAGCAATTGGTTCAGTTGATTCAAAGATTCAAAAAGCTTTGTTTCTCGAATCACTAGATAGGAACTGGGCGGAGTAAACACGAATTTTCAAGAGTTTCTTATTCTGTTTCAAAGCGCCACTGAAAATAGTGCGTCGTCTCCTGACCACATAATTACGCGTCAGTCTAGAAATAAGTTGAACTTTGAAAATAAATGTTCATCAATATACAACGGTTTACATATTGTGTTGTGTTTATGACTGACATAATGATTTATATCCATTGATTTGCCAGAGGTAGGCTACTCGTTGATAGCCCAAGCTCCAAGTAAATGAGACAATACTGAACAGTATTTTTATGATAGGTACAGATCTGAAAAAAAAAAAAAATTTTTTTAGTTTCTCTGGATTTATTATTTATATGTAGGCTATCTGTTTGCGTAAAATTGACATTTTTTTAATTGTTTTACAAACTATTGAACATAATTTCTTCCAAATAAAAATATTGTCATTTAGAGCATTTACATTATTTGCTGAAATCTCTCAGATTTAATAAAAAATAGTGTGTTCTGAAGAGTCTATCTATGGTTTGGAACGACATGGGGTGAGGGCAGGGGCGTAGGAGCAATTTTGAACCTGGGGGGGACAGTAAATGCTGGGGGGGGGGGGGGGGGGGGGGGGGGGGGGGGGGGGCTGAATTTTGTATATATAAGGCACTTAAATGCTAATTTCTAAAGACTTATGGGAACAGACTGTATTACTTTGTTTCTAAGCAGTGATTAAATTGTGATTTATTATGTGGGCTCTCCCTAGGGGGGTCCGGGGGTATGCTCCCCCGGGAATTTTTTTTGAAAAATAAACCATTAAATGGCACTTTCTGGAGAGTTTTGTGCAAAGAAATTGAGAAAATGAGTCTTACATGATATTTGAAAAACTGCAAGGTTAAGAGCATAAACTTTGCATTGTTGTAGCATCAACAGGTATTAGGACATTTAGCATTTACATTACTGTTAACGTTAATCAGTCATGTACTGATTAACTAAAAATTAAAAACTCAAATAAATGGTTGATTTAATTTCCATTAACCACCTAGCTTACCCCCCAAGGTTAGATTGAAAAATAAAATCAATCTATGTGGAAAGGTTCCTTGCTAAAAGTAGGTCTAGCAAGTCTTATATTTCTGTAATTCACAGATCAAACACAAAAATGCTGCCTGAATAGATTGCTAGTTTATTTTGAGTAGCCAGCTAGCAGTTCTCTTGGCAGTTTGCTGATAATCCCGTGTCTAAAGTAAAATGCTCGAAACATCTCCTGAGAAAAATCACATGTCCAATCTAGTCTTGGTTATTTAATTTAGATTTAGTCTTATTTTCCTTACCTTGTCATTCAAGGCCAGGGCACTTTATGTACATTTCTGGAACTTTAGCACGCTTCCACATCCCGCGCAACTAGGATCTCCCAGGAACACTCATTATATATTGCTGCGTACATTTATCCGTGTCACCTAGATGCGCATGCGCGAGCGGTGCGCGATCATGGTCGACTGACAACGAGATTAGCAGCTAAAGAGTTCGGCCGTTTTTTTTAATTGAATTATGTATTTAAAAGTTGCCGAATGGATTAATTTGGAGACTCAGAAATCGGCAGAGATAGGCAGGCAATGCAAAACAAAATCTTACATTGGGAAATAGTGGGGGGGACAAAACTTCGATTTTGAAATGTGGGGGGGACATGTCCCCCCCACGTATAATGGCTCCTACGCCCCTGGGTGAGGGAATGACAAGATGAGTAAATGCATGTTCACATCTAGAACTAAAATAACCATCATGTTCACACACACACACACACACACAGAACCAGGGCCGGATTAAGAATTCAGAGGGCCCTGGGCACAATGTCTTGTAGGCCCCCCCAGGCCAAATGTAGTTGGTTCAAGGACATTTCAATTTGGCATTAACTGCTTTACTGACTTAAAAGGAACTTTGTTGTACTATGCTGGAGTAAAGTTCATAAATGATCTGTGTTTCCCATAGGATTTTGTAAAATATTTGGGTGGACCTCTGTCCCTCTAGGGGGGTTCGAGGGCATGCTCCCCCGCAAGAAAATTTTGTACATTTTAAGGTTAAATACTCAATCTGGTGCACTCTGAGAGCTCAAAATTAGGAGCTTCAACCGGCTTTAACCCATGTGCACATTGAACAAAGAAAAAGCATTGACTTGTACCTGGACATTAAAGAGGGCTCAAACATCTTTTTAGTTATGATATACAGAGTCTCAGTCTACATTATATATTATATATATTATATTATATTATATCACTGGTGTTTTAGGATGCCAAACAATTATTATAAACATGATTTATATAGGCTAATTATTCCTATATGACGTAAAATCCATATAGACCTAGCCTATAAATGTAGCCTAAAAGTATTTTGCATTAAATTACACAGTATAGGAAAATTACAATACTTTTGTCCTAATTTCTTCAATTGCTCACTTTTCTTTAAATCATGCAGCACAAACAGAATGCCTATAGGTTACTTAAAGTCTTTTGCTGTTTTATAAAGGCACAAAGGCAAATCACAGTTTCAATTTGAGTTTGTTGGCAAAATACAACGCTAGACAGTTGAGATCTTTATGTTAGGCAACCGTAGGCAACTGCTTCTCCATCTTCCCACCGATTTCGAATTTCAGAGCGTCAAGTCACGCGAGTCGACATGATAGCTCGCTCTCGCTCACTGCGCAGGAAGCTACAGACAATGTTTTTGACGTGATTTAACATTATATTTTGATCGAATGGGTTGCAAAAATCTGCATATAATTTGCAAAGTGAGGACTGCGTTTATAACGTGATCTAATATAATATTTGACGGTGCCCAGGGCCCCTTAGATGTCCTGTGCCCCTGGGCAAGTGACCAGTTGCCCTAATGGTTAATCCGGCCCTGCACAGAACACCTCACTTTATTTCTCTCAACAGGGACATGAGAGATGTCAGTAAATAAATGTGAAAAAGTGACTAGCGTTACTTAAAAAAAGTAACTTAAATATTTTGTTGTAAATTGAAAAAGTAATGTGTTACTTTACTAGTTACTTGAAAAAGTGATCTGATTATGTAACTCAAGTTACTTGTAATGAGTTACCCTCAACACTGTTGACAACAGTCCCCGATGGCCATTTCCATTCATACAGCTCCCATTTACCAAAGGAATCTAATATAACTTTATACATTAATTTCGTCTTAAAATACACCACCTGCATGCTTGCTCTCTGGCACTGAGTTCTGGATACAGTCACCCATCTTGTAAATGTCATGTGACTGATTACTCCAGAGGAAATTTTACTATCAGTATCAAAAGTACTAAAAGTCGTCCTCTCTCAACAGGAGTTGAGCTGAAGAAGGTCAGTGATCTGAGATGACGAATGCACTTTGGTTTGTTGTAGATGTTGCTATTGTTCTTTGTTTGTAATTTTCGGAAGATGTTTTACAATATGGCTGATAAGCATTCTGACAAAAGCAGCACGTCAGCTGAGCAGGAAAATATGGATTTACTGAGGAAAAAAGGCATACATTTTAAAAGTATAAGCAACATGATGGATGGTATATTTCAGAGGCAGATTACAAAAGACAAGATGAAAGTGTGTCAATATTAGAACACATCAGTTTTTCATCTTTAACTGTGACATTTTAAAAACAAGTATAAACAAGTGTAAAAATTCACTTTCTTCTGTCACAAACCCTCATCAGGTTTAAAGGTGCTCAAAAAAACGCGTCACTACAACCAATGCACAAATGTGCCTTCTATTGTGTTGGGATTTACTTGTAAGCAGCTTTCTCTTTCAATTACACTTCATTTCATTCTTCTGAAAATAAATACAGTATCAGTCAAAAGTTAGGACACACTAACTCATTCTCTACTATTAATCTAAAATATGTGTCATGAAAACTATCCAATTGAAACATGGCAATTATGTAGTGACCAAAAAATGTTCAATCTTTTACATTGTGTAGATTCCACGTGTGCTGCTTTTCCTTCACTATCCGTGTACCAACTCACCCATTTCATTTGATTTGTTTTACATTTGAACAAAGATGTTTAGGTTTGCAGAGAGATTCATACATAGGCACAATTTATTGTTGTCTATAAAACTAATTTCAAGCAGTTAAGCAGAAGCCTTTCAATCAAAAGGTTTTAAGATCATGAGAAACATTTCAGTCAAGTGTGTCCAAATCTACAACACTGACATTCTCACTTAAAAAATCGGTTCTGTAAAAGTTTGTAATAAGCATAAGTAATATTGCAATGGTTTGGATCTGTGCACGGGAAACTGATTATTATCCTCATAAATAATTATAATTGTGAACCTACAATGAGAGTAGTAAAACTGGCACATAAATTGATAACATCTGCTTGATATTGTAGTAAGTTTAAAGCAAACACTGGTTCCATGTCAAAGTTGCCCTCTCCACACAGTCAAACATACAACAACTGATGGAACAACATTTTTCTCTATACATCTCATACAAAAATAAAAAATGTCATTGTTCCAATCTTTTTCTTTTTGACTCCATATTGCACAGAGGTAGTGGCTATTAAGGTAAAAGGGAGGTGACCTAAAAATTGAAACCAAAAACTGCATCTTTTTTTTGTTCTTTTTTTTTGTGAAAATTTATCTTTTGCTCTTGTGATGTTTAGTTGTGACCAGAAGAATTGTAAAAGAACAAAATATAATACTGCAATCACATACAAAAGTAGTCCTTCATTTTGTACATTTTATACAGTGTTAACACTTAATCATTGATTTTCTTCATGTTTTTTTTCTTCTTCTTTTTCTTTTTCTCTAAAAGGCAAATGGTATTTTCCATGTCTGGCCCGAACGGATGGCGGGTCTAAGCCAGCGGGTCCACCAGCGGCTCCTCGTCGCCCCGGGACAGCAGCTCCTTCTTCTCGTCTGTGCTGGCCAGGGAATTGCGGCTGTTGTGCGCTCCCATGTAAAGAGTGGCATACACGGGATTCGTGAAGTTGGTCGGCTACAAAAGACACAAGTTTGAAACATACGGGATTATCTAGTTCGGTCGTGAAACCCTAGAGGGCGCAGGCTGATAGGTCCTTTACAGACGCATTATTACGACATGACAAAAGCTGATTGGCCTGTGCTCATTCTGCAGCCTATGAGATTGCTTGCCCTGGTTTGGTGTTCGCTGTATGCCAGTCCTCTGAACCCCTCCACCTCCCCCAGCTCCACCTGCCTAAATCTACTACAGGACTTATGTAAGTCTATTCACACACCTACGTAGACAGCGTTTTAAGGCATCGTACACACGCTCCTGACACAAAGATTGTTCCAAATCATGGTTATGCCCTCTGGTAAGTGAACTTTGTAATACTGTAAAACAATTATTACAACTGTTTTCTATGTGAATATATAGTAGTGATGTATGTCTCGAGACCGGTCTTTCACGTGGTTTAGTTTAGTTTAGTTTATTGGTGGTACGTGGTCTCGGGCTTGTCACGGCCTTGACGGTCTTTGGTCTTGGTCTCGGACCTCTCGGTCTTGTCTAGGTCTCGCTGTCTCAGACCGACATAGTGGTCAGGGGATTTAGCAATACTACACTATCCACGACAATATCCGCAACGGATTGAAGCACGCGTCCGAGTGAAGACAGTGCGGTGTACGCGAGCCACACGAGAAAACACCGTATCCGCGCCACTGATCGCAGCGGCAACGAGCACTTTGATCACTTGATTTAAAAAACACATATCATGTACAGTTTTTGATGTAATAATATTTAGTAAAACACATATCAGTGACATGATGGGTTTTAACTTCATTCAGGAGATTTTGGGTAACTGCACAACTGACAGATGACTTTGAGCGCACCGCCAACGGTGTGTGTGTGTGTAACCACAGCGACAAAACGACCAACTTTTGGATCCTGCACTTAAGCCTATAATTTCGTTTTTAAAAATATAATTGTGTATTTAAAAGTTGCAGAATGAATTCATTTGGAGACTTTGAAATCGGCAGAGATAGGCAGGCAATGCAAAACAAAATCTCACAAGTTATTGCTTAGCTTCAACACTCTGTTTTTTTTCCCTCCGGTCTCGACTTGGTCTGTCTTGGTCTTGGTCTCGGTTTAGGCGGTCTTGACTACAAGTCTAATATATAGTAAAGTGTCATTTATTCCTGTGATCAAAGCATCATTACTCCAGTCTTCAGTGTCACACGATCCTTCAGAAATCATTTTAAATTGATGATTTGCTGCTCAAGAAACATGTCTGATTATTATCAATGTTGAAAACAGTTGTGCTGATTAATATTTTTGTGGAAACCGTGATACATTTTCTTTTTCAGGATTCTTTGATGAATAGGAAGTTCAAAAAGAACAGCATTTATTTAAAATAGGATCTTATGTGAAACTATTAACGTCTGTATTGTGACTTTAAAACAATTGAATGCATCCTTGCTGAATAAAAGTGTTCAGTTGAGTGCATGAAGTGTTCTGCAGTAAGTGCATCATCCGGGTATTTTCAAGTGCACTTTTCAGTGTAAACACTGCTCACACTATTTATACAGCAACAGAATAGTGCACAAGTACACACATTGGGACGCGCATACAGACTTGTGGCTTCAACAGAAGAAAACAGCTTAAATCAGTTTCTCTATAGAGAACATTTATTGGGATTTCAACTTCTGGAAATCTACTCTTACACTCGTTACAATGACTGTGGCTGTGAGGAAATCAAAAATTATGAAACGCATCGATATAATTTTAAATATAATTCTGTCATGACAACTCTCGGAGTGTTTGGCACGGTAATGGATATGACAATGTTGATATGTTTGGTCTTAGATCTGCTGTTATTGTTGCTGCAGAGCAGGCTCGGGACTTGCTACTGCACACACGACACACTGCTGTGAGCGAGTAAGACATGCTGATGCTGTACAATATAGAGAACATGAATGACCCGTAGCAGATCTACACAGGTGGAGCTGGGGAAGGTGAGGGTTTCGGAAAGCACACTGTAAACTGCTACAGAAAATGCTGACCAAGTATTTGAAGGTTGAGCAGCGAGCTCATTGGCTGCCGATACAGCAAGAACCAATCAGCTGTTTTTCAGGAAACACGACTGAATATCTTATGTAATTTTGCTTCACAATTACATGTACCTTGATTTAAGAATGTTTGGTAACACTTTATTTTACAGTGTCCTTGCTTGTTGCATATGTTACATGCACTTACCATAGTAATAACAGTAAATTATGCATAATTACATGCAACTAACCCTCAACCAAATCCTACCCTAACCCTATAGTAAGTACATGTAGTTAATTAATATTACTCAGTACTTAAATGTATAATTACACTGTAACAGTGACACCTTAAAATAAAGTGTAACCGAATGTTTTGATATTTGAACCGGAAAACAAGACGAAATTACTTTAATAGAGCAGTGCAATAAAGTATGAACATCTTTAGTTGGCTCTAACTTACTTTGTCGGGATCCAGTGTGAAGTCGGCGTCCAGCAGTTCTCCAACATCGTCATCTTGCTCTCCTTCATAAATTTTATAGGCTGGGTTCCCAATCTCAACATTCATAGCGCCATTTGTCATTCTCTGATGTTGAAAGCCTTTGGCTCTGCAGATATACAATATACAGTTTAAGTCACAGAAATAAGTCTGTGAGGTCATTATTACACTGTACAGAGCAGCACGAGGAGAAATACAACCACAACACACAGGGACGCCACTAACAGTCACTGGAACAACCTACAACACCATCAGAAACCCAGCGCTTACCAACATCTGTACAATTTTAAGTCAACCATCATAGTGAATTATTAATATTATTTATTAAGGTACAAGTATAATGTATCTATAAAAAAAGGGTTGGGCTGTATGACAGTTTATAACAAGCAATGGAGTGTCAGGCGCTAGAGATTTTGCTCTATACCTTTTATACAGCGGTACATAGTTGCACTTGTTTTTGTAACATACAATAGAAAGCGGGATAACTATATCGACTCGCTGCATTGATAAAGCTCAGTGAAACTCGACAGATGTGCGTGTTTATCGATATATCTAATTTGCAGCAACTTTGAATACGTTTCTTTCAATAAGAATTTAGTCAAATATAGTTTTTTTGTTATAAATGTCAAGCCAAGTGTATTTAGATAATGCTTTACACATTACAGATGGCTTAAAAGCTGCTTTCGAGTAATAAACAGGAAAAACAGCATCAACGTCGCACAATTCTTCAATTAGAAATCTCTAATTTCAGTGATAATTACAACTTCAATTAAACTGTAAAGCGACTACAGAGGACAAAATAGTGTCTTAATTCAGCTCAATTATTAGTGTTAGCTAAATCAATACTGCTTTTTTAAATAAAGCAAAACTATTTTGCACTGATTGCTCATTTGTTATATTTGAATAATCAGATCTATTCATTTGCATCCATCAAGTTGCAATAAAATGAGCAATTTATCAAATGCAAAGTATCTGTGTGAGTATTAAGTGTGAATAATAAATTCACTACATCATACAATTAGGCATTACCACATTGTTGAAATAAAAAAAATATATTATAAACCATGTTCTTTCCCCTTGAACTTTAAGCAACAACAATAATATCATGATAAAAGATCAAGGTCTTACTGCCCAGCCCTAGTAAAAATATGCAAATGGAAAGCTGTGATAAGTCTTTTTCTTTCTTCAAGTTAAGGACGTTATCTTGATAAACACTGGGTTTTGAACACGGCACATGTTCAACAGATCTGTTTCGACTAATGCAGTCCTGCTGAGAACCAATCTGTACTCTATTACAGCGGGACGGTTACGACCGTCGAAAACAATACGATTGGTTCTCAGTCTAAAACAATTGATCTATTTCTTTATTCTCGGTAACAGATTACCACGTTCTCCTCTGAACAAGGGACAAACCACATGTAAGGTTTAGTCAGGTGGTTTGACAGAGGTATGACAGAAAGAGATCGGGTGAGACCATGAAGACAACAAGAACACCACAATTCTCCAGCGAGAAAGATGGACAGAATGGCAGAGAGATAAAATAAAGACATAATGGACAAAGACCGTTACCGCGGTCGTTTGGAGTGGGATTTGCCAAGCCTACGGAAAAGAGCAGATGCGGTTTACCAAGAAAGAAGGAGAGAAAAGAGGTGTTTTTGGGATGGGAAGTTGCTTATATTTCAAATTCTCAACAGTATGACACTTTAGAGAGGTGAAAATCTTTTGAAAAAAGCAGTTCGCTGTAATATACTCACCCTCTCATTCGTTTTCTGTACCATAACACTGCTCCTCCGATCAGCAACACCAGCAGTATCAGTAAAATCAACGGAATAACAATTGAAGCGGTTCCTAAAAGAGATACACATTACTATTAATATGAAGTATTTTTCACTGGAAGTATTTTTGTTAATTACACCACCATCAAAAATCGATATATTTGACAAAACCCTTACCAGTGTTGCCACCTATTGGCCTAACATGTTTCTACTAGCTGTCAAATTCAAAAATGGACTTACGGCCACCGGATTCAGCATTTCCAGTGGGAGCGGGATTCTCACAGCGATGACCCTCCCATCCAAGAGGACACCTACATGAGGCAGAGAAATTTAACATTTACATTTATATAGATATTTTATATAAACAATACTAAAATAACAGCTTACTTGCACTGTGGGAGGTTTGTGGCGCCGAGAGAGCACTGGCCATTAGCACAGTATCCTTCACACGTATAACAGCTCGGCTGGATCCTGCCACTGGTACACCTACAACACATACAGCACAACACATTAGATTCACTTAAGTACTGTAATATTTACACAAAAACATATTGCTGGAAAGAGAAATACAGCTGCAATGCAAAAAAAAAAAGAAAAGTGTTATTTGAAATGACACATTCAAGGGAGGTTGATTATATCCAATGGGAAATGTCTCAATATGACAGGGGAGGAAAGGAGGTGTATTGTTATATATACAGTATGTAGCAGGGGAGGTGTTGAAAAATAAGAGGGTGATGTCAGTTCTAATGGTCACTTGCTTTTCTGAGCATCAAATCTATCCATTGATTTCAACAATAGACACAACTGAACAGGAAAGCCTCGCTGCAGTTGACGGGAGTGAAGAGAGATGCTCTTTTAGGCCTGTGCTGTGTATTATACGGGCGGTGTGATTATAAAAGGCTTTATGAATGACCACACAAAAGCTATTTCCTATAGTGAAATGTTGAATGAGTCAACTGAAAGAAGTATAGGACCAGTTTTAATGCTATGGAGCCCCAACATATGGAGGTTTTAATCTTATATGTGTACTAAAGTATGAGACTGTGTTTGTGTACCTGCATGTGACGTCTCCATGAGGCTGGTAGATGTTGGTGGGAATGCACTTGCCATCACGGCAATAGTGACATTTGTCCACTTCACAGATGTTTCCAATGAAGCGTGGAGGGCAACGGCACTGTCTCGACCCATCGCTGGACTGCATGCATGTCCCTCCATGATCACAGAATCCGTCACACGTCCCTGGTTAGAGTAGAGAAGACCGCTTAATATCCCGCTTCAACTATTAATGTCTTCATCATGACTTGAGGATCACCTTCAGACTAATGCATCGATCCCACAGTGTGTTGACCGGTCAATTAACCAATGCAGACTGTACAAAATAAATCTATGGAACTAAACCTAGACCAAACCCCAATCCTAACTCTATACTAAGTACATGTTGTTAATAAATATTGCTCAGTGCCTAAATGTGTAATTCATAGAAGCTTGTTTCCGCCACACAATAAAACATTTCAAAAGATAATTGCCACTTTTTTATCTCACAATTGAGAGTTTACATCTTGCAATTCTGATATTATTTCTCAGAATTGTGATAATAAATTTTCCCTCAGAATTGCGAGTTTATATCCCACAATTCTGACTTAATAATACGCAATTGCGAAGTTATATCACACAATTCTGCCTTTATAACACACAGTTGCGACTTTATATCATGCAATTCTGAGATAAAAAATCAGAACTGCGATATGTAAACTCGCAATTGTGAGATAAAAAAGTCACAATAACTGTTTTTTTTTTTATTCTGTGATGGAAACAAGCTTCCATAGTAATTACACTGTATAACAAGGACACCTTCAAACAAAATGCACCAAAAAAATAAAATAAAAAAGGTACTGGTAGTATTCCTTATCCCTTGGTAATAGACATTATCCCTTGTATTTACTGACATTTCCCTTAACCCTAAACCACAATTCAATGCATGATTATAAATGCATTTAAAACACCTGTGAAAAATGAATACACTCTTAAAAATAAAGGTTTCCTAAAGGGGATTGCAATAGAGGAACTATGTTTGACTCCCTAAAGAACCTTTCAGTGAATGTTTCTTAAACCAAAGAAATTTCTTAGTGTGAAGACCATTTTAATAATCTGAAGAACCGTTTTTCACTATAAAGAACCTTTTGTGGAATGGAAAGTCTTCCATAGATGTTTCTTCTGTGGTTCTTCTAAGTTTCCATAGAAGGTTCTTCATGAAACCAGTGCAAATAAAGAACCTTTAGTTTCAAGAGTGTACAGAAAATTCCTACATATTAACACAGTACATTTGGCCCATTTTTACAGACTTTTTAAAAGAGTGTGTGGCTTTAAAGTATATCATCTGTCCACTGTAAATGTTTGGGGAAGCCTAAACATCTTCAAAAACATCTTCAGTTGTCCGTATACAGTGACTGATTTAGATGAAAGCACCTGCTAAAAGAATCATGTCAAACATGGCCAAATTCATTTAAAACAGTTAATTGACTAAAATAACTATGAACAAGATTAGGGATGCACCGAAATGAACATTCTTGGCCGAAATCGAAAACCGAAAAAGAGGAAACCAAGGCCGAAAACCGAAAACCGAAAGAAATTATGCCAATTATTAGTACCATTGCATTTATGGCTATGACTGTACAAACTTTACTAAAATCAAAGCAATGCAATTGCATAAATTAATATAACACTTTCAAAGAATAAATCAATTACAACTTATGCAAATATTTATTATTTAGCACAGTATAAAATAAAATTCAAACTTAAATGCTTAACTTGACCCCACTCATCTGTACATTAAATAATAATCTACTGGCCTGCTGAAAGGTTTTAAAATGAAATGTTCTCTAAAACAAAGCCGAGCACGAACTTCTCATCACACCAGCACCCAGTTTGCACGTCTAACTTAGTTGCTTACATTTTAAAAAATGAGCATACAATAGCATAAAAAGCATTTTTAATGAACAAAGGTCCATGTTTAATACAAATGTACACGAAACTTAATTAAATATGTTTAGTGAAATTAGAAAATAATTAAGAGAGTGTTTATTTAGTTGTATACATACATGTTCCCATGTACATATTTTTTTGTAAAGTCACAAGTAATAATCACAGGGTTTACAAGATTATTTTTGTATTGGTGGTATACTAAAAAATAAACATTGTCACGTGTTTATAATATCTTTCTTCTTCTCACCTATTCCTGATGGTTAGAGGACAGTTACTTGAGTCGCTCCCTGTCGTTTCAAAGAATAGTACAACAGCGAGTGCGTCAAGTATAAACGCCTCGAGCGTTTGGAGAGGTGCGCGCGCGCTGTCTGTGGCGAAAGTATAAACAAGGCTTCCTCGCGGGTTCAGATATATATATAATACTGAATTACGTCCACACCGCAGACACGTTGCTTCAGACAAGCACGTGCAGGTCGTGGTTTCTGTTTGCGTCATCACAACATTTCGGCCGTATTGTTTCGGTGATAAAAGTCTTTCGGCCTTTTGGCCCAAAATGCACTTTTGGGCCATTTTCCGCCGAAAATTTTCGATGGCCGAATATTCGGTGCATCCCTAAACAAGATGCATTTGAGATTTATGTTCCAGCCAGATGTAAAGGCCTTGATCCGTTTACGGATGTTTATAGCAGATGTTTATATAGGACAAACGTGTTGAACGCATCTCGGTTTCTAATGAAACTCCACATCCAGTACTCACGATATTGGCACTGGTCTCCCAGAGAGTCTGTTGGACAGCTGCAGGTGGGCTGGTTTCCTCGGTTAACTGTGCAGTTTCCTCCGTTCTTACAGTAGTTCTCACATGTGCGCTGGTTACAGTTCGGTCCTGTGAAGCCTGCCAGACAGCGGCAAGTCGGAGCTCCTGCAAACATGACATGCAAGTTACTGCTATAAAAATATTATAATAACATGACATATCTTTTTATTATATATTGTGTGGTGAGCCAGCCATGCTGGTGTTAAGGTCCTTGCACACTAAAGTCACAAAGCACACTAGAATCCAAAATTTTCGTATGCGTTTTTTCATATCCGTCATTCGGTGGCTCTGAATTGTCAAAAAACCTCTCAAAATGCTTGCTAAAGATGCGAGAAACGCAGAAAATCAAACCCGATCCGATTTTTTTTATGACGGATGAAAGTTTCGGAGGCAGTGTGTAAACGTGATTGACACAACGTGAGGTCGTATTTATTTTTTAACGTGCGAAAACTTCGGACGAGAATTTCGAACTCAGTGTGCAAGGACATTTAACATCGTCCCTTAGCCTGCTCTTCTTTGATTGGTCGACCGCTTACTGCGTGTGTGTCAGAAACTAAACGCTCATTATCATATCTGAATTTCAGCTCTGGATCTTCCTCAGCTCTTGATACTCAGTGATACGAACAGTGACGATAGTGTCGGTTTTATCGTTTCAATCTCATCAAAGTGGATTTGCTTTGTCAGCAGAAAACAGCGTCTTCTCCACACGAACAACACGAGCCAAACTCTTCCAGTCTCAGATACAACTACAGTGTTTGAGGGTCAAAGTAGACGTTGTTCACGGCAGCCGATGAAGAACATAGACTGGCATTATGCAAATCTGTTACAAACCTACGCAGATTCAGCAGGAAGTGAGACTGGAAATACCGACGGCTCGTTTCAGTTCAGAATCACTTCTTTCTTTCAGGAGACAAAAACTCCATTCATCTGCACTTTGAAACTTTGCAGATCTTTTACAATCATAAACAGCTCTATTACACACCACATGAAAGGGAATATCCCAAAAAGCATAACAGGGGCGCTTTAAAGCCCATATAGTGAGTGTGTTTGTGTTCTTGTACCTGTGGGTGATGCGGTGCAGGTTCCTCCGTTCTTGCAGTATTCTCTGCACTGGTTTAGCTCACATCTCTCTCCTCCATAGTTGGGCTGACAGCGGCACTTGGGCTGTTTTCTGGCGTTCAGGACACAAGTACCACCGTTGAGACACAGCAGACTGCAGGAGCCACTCGGAGCTGAGGGACGAGGAACATACAGATACAGAGTATTAACTCTTCTAATGTTCAAGCCAATAACCCATTTCATTTCCTTAATGTGACATTTTTGAGTAAAACTGGAATGAAATAAGACCAGAATAAAATGTACAATGGGACTAAACTGTAATCATTTGTTTTGATGGCGAAAAGTGGACACAAATTTTAGGTTGCTAAAACAATGCCTTAAAGCTATTACACGCTAGTTAACATGATCCAATAACCCATGTGGCCTAAGTTGTTTCAGAAGAAGATTAACAAATTATTACAAGTTGATGAAAGATTACAAAACATTTCAACCCAAAGAAACATCTTTCTTTTGAATAACATGCAACAATAAATCATTAGCAAAATGACAATAAATCTGGATAATTTTGGTTAAATGTTGACATTCTTCAGTATTAGCCTGCAGTATAGTATAGGGAGGCAGTTTTGCACCCTCTGTATTTTAAATAGTGGATAGTTATTGACAGACCTAGGGTCCTATTTTAAGGATCAAAGCGCATGGTCTAAAGTGCTCGGTGCAAGAGCACTTACGGCGTGTCCGAATCCCTTTTTGGTAGTTCAACAACGAGAAAAATGGTCTGCGCTCCCAGCGCATGGTCTTAAAGGGTCGTCCATATTCTCTTAATGAGTAATGGGTGTGTTTTGGGCGTAACGTGAAATAAACCAATCATAGTCTCTATCTCCTATTCCTTTTAAAACCCAGTTGCGCTCGCGCCATGGCGGATTCGCTATTTGATGGTGGAAAAACTGAACGCGTTTCCAGAGCCCAAACGGATCTGCTCAGACGCGAGCTAAAAGCTGTGTGTGTGTGTGAGGTTTATGTACACAATAATAATCTTTTGCATTGTAATCCTTTTATTTTTAATATTTGGCATGTTTGTGTGCTGCTGCGCCTATAGGCGCACATTACTACTGCGCTCTTTAAATAACAAAAAACATATTGCACCATTGACTTTAAAACAGCTTTTTGTTGGTCTATGGCTCAGTCTATTTCAGTTCCTCAAAATAGCAACGCTCCATCAATGCTCCTGAACACACTCGTTCTCAGACCAGCCGCCCATGGGCGCTGTGATGGGCGCAAATGCATTTGCTATTTAAACAACGTGGCGCAGGACGTGAAAATGAAAACTGCATCAGGCTGAAACTAGCAAAACTGCGTCGCGTCTGACGCTGCGCCGGGTGTAAGACAGGACCCATAATCTCCAAGTGGTTGTATATTGGTGAATGACTCAATGTCAACGTATGCGAAGTTCATTCATTCCGCTATAATTGAACCCATGACATTGACATTGCTGAGCTCTACTGTTTGAGCTACAGGAACGCTATCGTCGGGGAATTGGATGGGGTGAGGAGACAGATGTGCAAATTCATTCCTTTCTCTTCTCTCTGCATTAAACACATCCATTGAATATCAACCACTAATCCTGCCAAAAATCATATTGTCATGTATCATCCCCCTTGTTAACTGTGACACTTCCTCAAGGAGTTAGACATGCTGCTTCAGGGTGAAATGTCACTGGTGGTTTTTTGTAACTTCAACTAGAAATCCACCCAGACAAACCTGGACTAATTCCTGGTCCTTCTGAAGATCTTACAATAGAGCAAACTCTTACAACACACATAGCAGGCAAACAACTAGTCCTCATCCTTACCCATAACCCTCTTTGTCAATCACTCACTCTAGCCAGTTTTTTTCCAGTTTTCTGCCACTTTCCTTTCATGTTCTCCACTGCCTGGACTACTGCAATGCCCTTTTCCTCAGTATTCGAGCCAATACAAGTAGGACTTTGCAGATACACCAGGGTCAGACATTAACAGGGGCTTGAGGCAAAAATGACTCATTTTTTTCCCCAAAAACCAAAATATGGTGCAAAAATCTCTATACAAGTTCTTGTTTTTAATATTTATAAGCAATATCACACGAGCAAAGGTGCTGTTACCCAAATATCAGCAAGTTTCCAAATGTGAATTCAATAAACAATAATTTAACAGGTGACTTACATTTTAGACACAATATTGTTCCTCTATTTTGGCAATCGAAAATAATTCCAAACAGTAGTAGAGCCATTGCCGTCTCTGAGCAACAGTTTCAGTTTAGTTACTGAATGAATCTAGCCGGGTTAAAACCAGACCAATCTCAGTTGTAACGGAGTTATGGTCTGGCAAAGCGTCATAGACAAATCATTTCCAGAGGGACGTCACCATCGGACGTCGCGGGTAGACCTAAAACCAATCAGAGCGATGAAGGAGATGACGTATGCAGAGCGGCGGAGAAACATCTCTGAGTGTTGTTCTTTGCTTGGTTTTAACAAAAAGGAAACATTTAAATCGCTTAAAACAGACGCGATATCTGATTCGAACGATGGTTATGGATGGAGTTACGGTTAAATTTATACCCTATTTATAAATACTTTCTATCTAGAGTGAAATATGAGATTTTGTCAATTTAACAGAGATAAAGTAACTGCGTACAATGTTTTGTCTGTCTTCTTTTCCTCTGGGATGCGGGAGCCTCCGTCTGTTTATTTAAAATAGGCCTGCGAATTGCAAAGGCCGTCTCTGACCGCACTTAATCAACAATGAACTGACTTGAACTGAATAATGACACTTTTGTCTAATTTTTGATGATTTTTCAACCATTGATTCTGCTATTTTCCTGTTTAATACTGTGAAGCTGCTTTGAAACAATCTGTACTGTATAAAGCGCTATAGAAATAAAGATGACTTGACATATTGTGCCAGTCATAGAGGATCGTAGCCTCACATTGACTATGCCATTAGACATGTGTCCGTTCACTGCAAGAAAATGCTTTTCTTACTTAGTATTTTTGTCTTGTTTTCAGTCCAAATATCTAAAAATTCTTAAATCAAGATGCATTTACTATACGAGTAAAATTTCTAGTAGGGGAATTCTGGGGGGAATTCATTAAAATTAAGTGAGTTGATGCTTAAAAAAAGCAAAATTCTCTGCCAATGTGATTAGAAAAATAATCATAATTCAAACAGAAACAAGATTATTTTTCTTACCCCATTGACAGATAATTTAGCTTGTTTTAAGCAAAAACTCACTTAATTTTGATGAATTCCCTCAGAAAACAAGACTTAACATCTTATGTCATTTTACAACTTTAGTAAATGCATCTTGATTTGAGAAATGTTAGATATTTGGACTGGAAACAAGACAAAAATACTAAGTAAGAAAAGCATTTTTTTGCAGTAGAATACCACATGAATTTGCTGCATCCGTTTCCCTTTTGCAGCGTTCTGCAAGGCCTCAGCTGTACTGTATACTCACAGACAGGGGCCAGTGTCGGGGCCAGCACCTCCACACAGGTGCCGTTGTCCAGGATTCTCCCGTTGGGACACGTGCAGACCGGGCCGCTGGGGCTGAGCAGACACAACCACTCACACTTCTTTCTGTCACACGGGTTGGGCACTGAAATACAAAACAGCAATGTTTACATCATACATTTATTTTGAATGATTCAACTGACCTTAAAAACATAGTCAAACCAAAATGTATTCAGACATCTTCAACATTTCTCACATTATCACAGTTTATTCGCTATAGTTTAGAAAATGGTAATAAAATATGACAAGAACTCAGTTATCAAATCAGTTAATATTTCACTGATTTTGTCCGTCCTTCTGTTACTCTCACAAATGAATTATGTTGAATATCTGTCAGCTGTTAAATTTAACTACACAATTAGATAATACCAATATTACCAAGCAATGCTTAATTTTGTTCAGTCTGGTGTAAAAAGGTGCATTAGCAATTAGGGGTGGTTAATCTGTCTGATTTCCCGATTCGATTTGATTACGATTATTGAAGTCCCGATTCGATTACAGTTGATTTTCGATTATTAACGATTCTCGATTAGCGATTATTGATTTTCCATTTCACAACAGTAAACGAAAATACACTAGACCAACATATGATTATATTAGCAGCAACCTTTTGGTATTAATTGCACTTTTTATTTGTTTGATATTCAATGAAAATGTAATGATGGTTAGTGAGGACATGCAAACATGCTTGTTCTCTACTACTTAGGCAACCCATTATCTTTAAATTATTTTTTTTTAAAGCAATTGTGTTGCATTATAATGCAAAGGCACCTGGTTCTATTAATTGACAGCATTAAAAGGCATTTTGTGATTTCCTTCAATTGAAAATCTTTGAAGCAAGTTTGGGGGACTTGAAGGGCACCCAATTCAGAGAATCACCCAGAAATTCAAAAGAACAGCATTTATCTGAAATAGAAAGGTTTTGTAACATTAAACAATACCGTTCAAAAGTTTGGAGTCGGTAAGAATTTTTATTTAATTTTTTGGGCGAAAGAAAAATCAATCATTACTTTTATTCATCAAGGATAAATTAAATTGATCAAAAGTTACAGTGAAGACATTTATAATGTTACAAATCGATTATCTGAATCTTTTGTGTGTGTGTGTGACTATAAATACTTTGCTTTAAAAGTACAAAGTAATGACCCACAAAGAATTAACTTACAATATATTTTATTAACATTGCAAAGAACCAACAGGAAAATAAATGTGTGCCTGAACTAGGAGCATACTTGTAGTAAATTAATATTATAACGACTGGTACAGCCGAGTGTTTTTCCTCCTCTGGCTGGAAACGTGTCATATGGCTTCTCATTTTTGTCGTGTTTCCGTCGTTAGTTTTATTCTACAAAGCTTACAACTAGGGTGGCTCTTGTCCAGCTCCTTTCCCCCTTCAACTTCAGAAGCCAAAATATTTCCACATGTCAGCTTTTAACCTAACAAGGAGGATGTTTGGATTTAGCGCGCTCAGCCATCACGTCTCTGTAGTGTGCACGCCACAGACGGTCCGGCCACTGCACTTCCGCGCTTCAGAGTTCCGTCAATATTACGTTATTATAAATATATATACCTTTTTTTTTTTTTTTTTTGTAAAATCGATTTTTTGACATTTGTGAATCGATTCAGAATCGTCCACGTCCGCATCACGATGCATCTAAGAATCGATTTTTTCCCCCACCCCTATTAGCAATTCAAGAAAAAATATTTAAGCAAAACATGGTCAGGCCAAAGTGTCTGACTAAATTTTGGTCCCAAATGTTTATACATTTTAATGGTAGTCACTGTATGACGAATTTTTGGGTATAATATGTCTCAGCTTACTTTATTTAGCTCTCCTCACTTACATAAATGAACTATAGTGTCCTGCACACAGTAGTGATCAAACAAAAATGATCAAACATTACATCTGGTGTTTGAATAATTTTTGGTTTGACTGTATGTCACACAAAATAAATAACATTTGTAAGAATCAGTTGTTTGACAGATTTGCTGCCCAGACTCACTCTCGGGCTGTTTGTACGGGTGGTACAGCACCAGATCTGTAGCGTGGTTCATTCCTGTGGTCAGATGCTCCACTGAACTCTTGCCAAACTTGTTGACGCGGAAGACAAAGTTGTTGTGGTAGGTCACACCATATATGAAATCCTCAAAGATGTCGATGCTGAAAGGGTGGTGCAAATCTGTGTGTGTGCAGAGAGAGAATGTTAATGCCCTTAAGGTCGTTATTTTATAGCTCACGTTATAGAAAAGCACATTCAAACTTTAGTGATGCATTAACTTGAAAATCTTTCAAAAATGTTATAAAAAAGTTGCAAAAATGCATACATCAGGGTTATTAAAACTAAAACCATAAAAAAATTTTCATTACTTGAAGTACAATAAACGTTTACTGCTGTGAACTCTCTTTTACTATTTTCTCACTATTAAAGCTGTCGAGATGAACTAATCGTGAAAAGTGTTGATTATAGCATTATATTTAGATCTACAAATGTTGCAGTTATGAGCATATAGCCGATGACAGACACGAATGCAGTGATCTCGTCATTGCAACTCGGTTTCTGCGCTCTTACGACTGCTTTTATCATAAATAAGAGTGCAAACACTGCATATAAGTGCGGTGTAGACAGCGTCATTGATTATAATGGGAGTTTTGCCGAGAGTCCAGAATAGGGTTGCACGATTAATTGCAATTAACCTGAAATCACTCAAACCGAGTGCACAGCTTAATCGTGCAGCCCTCGTCCCTGATAAACTCGCGCTGTTTGATTGACAGCTCCAGCGATTGTAAAGGGAGCGTTCTTTGATCGCTTTCCGTATATAATCTAAAATCACAATTTAAGTAACAGATTATTTTCATGCTAAGAGAAACAATGTGAAATTGACCGTTCAATCATTGGCTTGATTTACTGACGCATAAACGACAATAAATGATTTTTGAGACAAAGAACATCTGACAGTCACGAATCACTGTATATCAGAAATCACTGATCACAGATCAGGCATCGGAATTAACGCGGTTACTTGTTGTGTTGTTGTGGCATTACTGTCGGGTCCATATCTTACAGTAAAAGTCTGTTTGCAAAGCCTGCACTGAAATTGCAACTGACATGCCTGAAAGACTGTTCTCAGTTCAGTGTACTGTTGGATTAACTGGAGCGCTGAATGAGTCCGGCATCATAGGATCATAAACTCCAGGATATTGGCTCATTTCGAGATGGAGTGACTGTCAGACACGTCTGGAAGTGAGTTTGATTGAGTAACTGTGCTGACTTGAGCCATGAAATGTTTCAGACCGTTCAGTCCAATTTGGTGAACTGATTCAGCCAGTTCACTACAAAGAAACGGTTCAAAAGAACGATTCGTTCCCGAACTGGACATCACGAATGTGAATGTTTCAGGGATGTGACATAAACTGCTGAAGTGAATGACTCAACTGTTTTTAAGGCTGGAGACAGCTATGACCGGATCCGTTCCATTCAGTCTGACGCTCCCAATAACCGAGAGTTTAGCATCAGCCCAGTACAGACGCTCATTGAAGTAATCCACAGCTAGACCTGGCAAACAAACACAACAGAAGTCATGTTACGGGTGTTACAGGACCTTCAGTGTGTGTGTGGTGTTTGATTCACATGATGACTGACCTGTGGGCCACTGGATGTTTTCATGTACCAGCGTCTCTCTCATGGTCCCGTCCATCGCGGCCGTCTCAATCTTAGGGTGGTTTCCCCAGTCGGCCCAGTACATGGTGCTTCGAGAATCAATTGTTTACATGGTTTTAATGCAAAGCCAAATGCGCATTTCAAGAGAGTTAACCCTAACTATGAACGGATGCATTGATTTGTGTTTAAGGCACTGGCGTATCTCTTCTCACCCTCTCTGCGGGTCCACCACGATGGCGTAGGGCTCGTCAATCATGCCCGAGATGAGGGTTTTACGGTTGCGCCCGTTCATCTGAGCCACCTCGATGACGTCCCGACCCGAGTCCGTCCAGTAGATGTTGTTGGCCACCCAGTCCACAGCGATCCCACGAGGCATCTTCAGACCCGGGATCTACAGACACCCAAACACACAGAGCACATCTTACTTCATTTATTCTCTGTGTATTACACTCTTAGTTTACTCTGCGCTGTTACGCCATTATGTGTTGCATGCTTCTTTTTCCTAGTGTGAAATTTTGCTTTATTTATTTCATTTTTTTATAATACAAATCATTTGTTATTTTAATCTACAGATAAGATGTTTTTTATAGTCAATCCCAATAAAGGGTCAAATTACTGTAAAAAAAGTCCTTTAGAATATTGCTATTACTTGCTATGAACCCCCATAAATAAATAAATAAAATGGGCAAAAACTTCAATGACAAAGAGTTTAACAGCATTTAAAAAATTATATTCACAACTGAAAATATAATGTTAAATCAAAAACATGTTATATTTGCAATTTGCAATTAAATCAATTATAATTTAAATGTGTTATTTAATTATAATCGCAGGTTTGAGATATAAAAGAGACGAATATTAAGCATTATTAAGTGTTATTTTAATATCACTGAGATACTACTATGGGTTTTATTAATATTTTTAATTCGTTTTTATTGCTTTATTTTCATTTCTAATTTAGTTAAGTTTAATTTGGTTCATTTTATTTTGTTTTTTAAATCATTTTTATTAGTATATATATTTAGTTTTTTATAAAATTCAATGCGTTCAGTTATTTTAGTACATCAAATTAAACTTTTTTTATGGTTTTAGTCTTAGTGAACTATAATAATAACCCTGATATTAAGATAGACTGTGATGAATCCATATATCAGTACTCAAAGCTGAGGTGTTGTCGTGTCACGCGTGGTGAAGCGCTGACCTCTAGATCAGTGACTCTGGAGTCCGTTTGTCTGCGGTTGCGGTTCGAGTTCGGCGAGGCGGGTCCGGCAGACGGCTGCTCGAACGATGAGATCCTGCCGGTGTGCCAGTTGGTCCAGAAGATCCGTTTGGATTTGATGTGCAGGTCCATGGCGTCGATCCGGACGTTGGCATCTCCCTGGAAGGCCTGTTCATATATCCAAGTTTGCATTCCAGGATACAAACTCCGAATTTCATTATCATCTGCCACGTACAGCGCTTGTTTGTCACTGCCTAGAATGACAGATAGGGGGCGTCACAGCACAACGACAGATACCGGAACCAAACAAAAGCAACACAACACAATCAATTTCTCTTTGACCGTTTGTAAAACAGTACTCAACGCAAACTACTCACACAGAAATTTGTTCTGCTCTTATTTCAACAGACTGTACTTTCTCACAGCATTGCTTGGGTTCATGGAAAATTCAATTATGTTTCCAGAGAGTGCACAAACATGTAGCTCAGCAAGACTGGGTCGAAATTTGGGAACACTTGGTGAATACTGTAGCATTCATCTATACTGACACAAAATGTAAACTATATCATCACACAGCTCTATATAGAAGATATTATAATCAGTAACATCACAATTTTCTGTGTAAACTGTGTATTGTGACTCGTCTGGACTGTAGTCTTGATGAGGAACGTACTGTCAGCCTTGCAGGTGTCGTTCACTCTGATGAAGTTCTTGGAGCAGCTGCATTTGTGTGAGCCTTTGGTGTTGTTACAGATGTGAGAGCAGATCCCGAACCGCTTGCACTCGTTCACATCTGTTGAGAGAGAAGGCGTCACGTTACAAGAACACCAGCATGGACTGCACAAAGACATCTATAAGGTGAGTTTCCCATTTGTCTCCACTGAATGATGATACGATGCAAACATTCCAGTGTGATGCTGCTGGTCTGGTTTAGGTGTCGCAGGAGCAGGTTCTCTTTAATTTTGTGTTAAGATAATTGATTAAAACTGTTTTATTTTTCTTCGTTATTGCGGTTTGACTAATATTCCCTAATAGGGATCATTCTCAGAACTTTGGCTAACGTTCTGGAAAGGTTCTCTCAAAGTTATGAACAAACATTCTTCCAGTAACACTAATAGAATGTTTGTTCAAAGTCATCTGGTGTTTAACAATGTCCTCAAAATGTTAGCACAAAAACATTTTCTACACATCATTTATGATTTTTTTTTCTTCTGAAATGTTTTAGTTGGACTTTCATGTAAGTAAAAAAAAGAAAGAAAAAAAATGTAAATACTCATTTCAGAACGTTCAAAAGTAACATTCCGAAAATGTTTGCAGAATGAAAAAAATGGAATGTTTCCTTAACGTCCACGGAACCAAGAATTTCTTTTTTAAAACGTATAAAAACGGATTGTTTTGAACGTTCAGAGAACATTCAATAACTTAATGGGAACATTAAATAAGATTCTTAGAACATATTTTGTTATCTGGGATGTTGATTGAATGTTTTAATCTGATATTAATTAGATATACATTATAAATATTATAACAGCATAACTTTTGAGGTTTTATCACCTATGGAAGAGTGTGTTTTACCCATGGGTTAAATCGTACCCATTACGATTTAACAAAGAAAAAAAATCAGTGGTTTAGTTGGCTCCCGTCCTCAGTGTGTGTGTGTGTGTGAGTGTGTTGTACCGGTACCTGTGCAGGTTTGCAGGTGTGTTTTCTGGAAGCCGGGTCTGCAGGAGCAGAACGAGTCGGTTCCGTTCACCACACACTGACCTTCATCTCCACACATACTGCGGTTCTGATGGCATTCATATAGACCCGAATCTGTCCAGAGACACACAGCAACACAGATACACACTCAGGATACCCTTAACCTTCTAGTTTTGACCAAAATACCTGACACGCACACAAAAGAATAAACTCACCTTTCTTGTTGCAGCTGATCTCATCGGAGCCGTAGTCCTCACAGTCATTGAAGAAATTGCAGCGTTGGTTAATACTGATACACTTTCCGCTACTGCACGTAAACTCACCCTTTCCACAGAACGCAGGCGCAGGAGTTTCTGACAGGAAACAGACAAATTCACTTTATAATCAATGACTTCTTCACAGGAAAGGACATCATCTGTGTCCTCATGACTTCATAGCCTACTGACATAATTAACATGATACTGATGATCTTAGTCACATTATTTGGTAAACTGTAAAGCTGAAGAAAAATATTAATTTCATCACATTATAAATCAGTTTTGTCCCCAATACATTTAAATGGGTTATATTGGGTTATAAAAAATGTGCCTACATTGAGCTTTTATTAAAAAAAAAAAAAAAAATCACTTTCTCTTCAACCCTGTTACACTGTGACATTTCCCCCAACTTAATGTTATTAATAATTTCTGACATCATATCTGAGGAATGACATCATCAAGCAAGTTTCTCTTTTAGATTTCATTGTTTGCACTTATGTTGGCCTTGCCAATCTCAATATTTTAACTGTTATTGAGTAATTTTTTTTCTTGGCATAAAGTTCGTGAAAAACATTCACTGTTAAACTTGTGGTGAGGTGCAAGACATTTTTGCACTGATCTTAAATTTTGTAACATGCAACCCCGAAACATATGATGTAACCGGGTTTAATTGTACATTGTACAAGACATGCTTTAAAAGAGAAATACCATGGGTTATTGATAATTCTTTTATAATATGCAATATGTGAAGGCCCACCAAAACTGTGTTACTACCAGAATTTACTTATCTATTCTTATCTAATTTACTTTTCAATTCAAATTATATGTGCGCTGTATATATATTCCATACTGAACATACTGTGACAGGGTTGAAGAGATGTAGGGTTAGTGTTGGTAATGATAAAAAACTATTGGTAAAACTGTAGCTACATATTTAGGGGAAGAGGTCCCTCAATGTCTATGGTGGTTACAGCCCTGGTATATTGGGTGCGACATGAGAAAATATCCATAAAAAAATTGCATGCAACCAAAAAAAAAATAAAAAAAAATTATATATATATATATATATATATATATATATATATATATATATATATATATATATATATATATATATATATATATATATATACACACTGATATTTTCAGCAATAAATGGCACAGAATGGCCCTGAAACACAAGTGATAATGATGTAATTGCACAGGAAAATATTGCATGTAAAAAAAAAAACATGACATTTTAAAATAAATTACTCACGGCAGTTGAGTTCATCACTGTTGTCTCCGCAGTTGTCAACACCGTCACATTGTTTCGACACTGGCAGACACACTCGGTCATTATGGCATCTGAACTGTCTGGTGGGAGGACACTGGAATCTCTCTGAAACACACAGATTAAAAACACACTGATCTTTCTTGATGTGAAGAGTCAGATCATTGTAAATAAACATACACTCCTGATGCAAATTAAGGATCCTAAGGCCTATTTCACACGTCTGCATTACATTAACAAGTTGCAGTATTCACACTGTATACAGATGATATAGTCCGACACATAGACGTTCAAACTTGGACTCTAAGAGTGCCGGTTTTGTGTTCCAGGAAAGTTTTGCTGATGTTCCCATTAACTCCCATTGTGAATATGTTATTTCTAAATGTTGCTGGTCAAGACTGGGAACTGGCTCGCTGCCCTCAGCCTCCTAAAAGGCCAGACCTCAGGACTATCGTCTCCAAAAAGAGGAAGTCCTGATGGTCTTGCGGCCAGCCCAGTGCGGGTGGCCCCCCTTGGGATGGGGCGCGTAAAAAGAAATCAACCCGCCCCTTCCCAGCAACCCCACAAAACCTCTGTACCATCCAAGCCATCTCTGGTGTTTAGGGGGGCAGCGGTTTCCAGCTAAATGTTGGGTGTCCCGTTGCTTCCTGTTGTTGCCCAGGACACGAAACAACAACAAAAAAAACAAGCGGGAAGTATTCAAATTGGTCCCCATTTCAGAGTACTCGGCAGCATGGAAGCTCCTGCCGGGTGTCCTAACGACAGTAGAAAAATGTTTTCCAGTTTGTCCGCCGTTATTTTGCTTTAAAATAACTGTTTTCACACTTATTTCAGACTAACGATAACTATAGCGATAAATACTGTATATATTAGTTCTGTTAATTCTAAGCATTTCTATACATTTAGAATGATTTTTAAAACTATATCTTTATCGTTTTCATTATGGTTTTCGTCCTTGGTGTGAACAGGCCATTATCTGATATTTTTTGGCTTTCGTCCATCAAGTTTCAAATAAAAAGAGGAAATAATCAAACGTCACGAAAGATCTTTGATTTGTGAGGTGTTTAATTCACTGAATTATTCAAATATAGGCATTAGTAGATGGGGATTTAATATTTAAACAATCTCTGCTTTAATTTCCCCCAAAAAATACTTTTACTATGATATAAAACGACAAAGCCTGATGTAAGTTTTGAGTCATATAGTCCAACCCTATTGTACCTGCTTGTATCACAGTTCAGGAAATAAAGTGCTAATTGAGATGAAAAAATGAAACTACTCACTGCACACGTCTGGGTTCTCGTCCGAGTTGTCCCCGCAGTCGTCCTCGCCGTCACACATCCAGCCCAGCGGCTTACACAGAGTGTTATTACACTGGAACTCATCCAGGGGGCAGAATCGACCCACTAACACACACACACACACACACACAGTGTAACTCATCTGTATTCATTCCAGCACAACCGCACAGCAATTACCGTGTGTGTGTGTGTGTGTGTGTGTGTGTGTGTGTAAAACACTTGGCAGAGATTCTTCAGAAAGGCCTCCTTGAATACTAAAACCCTCTCCAGACAGTCTGATCACTCATTAAAACTGCAGGCACTGATTTACAGTATGGGTAATGCTGTCGTTTAAAGGAACAGAGATGAAATCATGTTCAACAATGAGTACATTTAAAAGACTATTTAAACTGAAGATATTAAATGGATACGAAATGGACTTGAGGTGATAGTATCAGGTTCCTTGGTCTACATATTTAGTTTAGTATGGAGGTGTTACTATTTGATTTGCTATAGATGGATGGAAATTAATGAGATGCATCAATTTGTTTTTGTATTTAATTAAAAGATAAAGATAGAGATAGGGGGTAGGACCCGAAAAGTTTGTTATGAACTTCCTCCTACTCCTTTTTGAACATGGGAAATTCTAATTTTGATTTACTTATATTAATTTTTGGAAGATTGTGCTGAGATGTACATGATTTTCTATAGCCGTTATTTTAATTTTATATATGTATGCATGTCTGTATATTTTTTTATTTGATTTTTTTCGCATGTTAAAAAAACACACAAAAAACAAACAAAAAAAAGTTCACCCATAAATGAAAATTCTGTCATTATTTACTTGCCCTAATAACTTTTCAAATCTGTATACTTTGAGTGTTTTTCTGGACAAGAATGTGGGCCAAACGCAGGGGATTTTACCAAATAATGACCTTTTGGTCTGTTCCTCACACAAAGCTATATTGTATGACTTTAGGAGACATGTACTGTAGTGCACAAATCAAATGGAGTTCTTTTATGGACAAACGTTGGTATGATAAATTATCATTATATGGAAAAGAGCTGTGTGTAGATTCTTTAAAAAGTCTCTAAAACAGCATGCAGTCCAGGTTCGAATCGACATAATATTGCTTTTTGAGTTTCGGTTTACAGTGAACTCTTTCTTTAACATGTTTAACCTCCAGTGTCGCAGTTCTCCTCGTCACTGCCGTCCATGCAGTCTGCATCAGCATCACACCTCCAGCGGAACGGGACACAGTGACCGTTCTTACACTGAAACTGGTCATTATCACACTTCACATCACAGCCGTTCTGCAAAACACACACAATACATACTGCAATGAGTGTTTGCTATTCATGAGGGTCATCATTTATGACAACAGGGCTCGATAATAAGGCCTGCCCAATTCGTTCGGGACAGTTGAGGCAAACGTCACTTGTCTGATCGGCCAGTGCTGCATCACGAAAGTTTATCATTTGCCCATGTTTTTAAACCTTGACTATTTATATATTCAAGCGCAAGACGACGCAAAAGAGAACTCAACTCAATAGTGTGCGAAGTTTTGTGTCCACACATTCGAAGTGCGCACCCAGAATGCATATGATGCGAATGATAAATTGAGTTCTGTTTCACGTCTTCTTGTGCTTAAATGGACATATTCACACAACATCGGTATCCTAGTAAACATAGTCTGTTATATCTTAAGTGAACATAAACAATTGAGAAATAAAATGCTGGTGTAACAGTATATTGGATCAGTGCAGCTCTTAAAGTGACAGCAGCCTAATAAACCTGGACAAGAAATAAATCGCTCACTGCTCTTGACTGAATAACTGTAGTAACTTTAAAAAGGATTAATCTATATTACATTTCTACAGTGAAGATACAGTGCTACATTTATATTTATTTTCTCTCCCTGAAAATTACTGTTAGACTTGCCTGAAAAACATTAAAAGCAGTGTTTATTTTATTTGTGCCATTCCGAAAATTGATTATTAGCTCTTATTTTATTACTGAAAGTACTTATCTTTAACAATATTTTAAATTTATATGATTTAGTCTAGTAGTTTTTGGTGATCAAAGGTTATGGGTCAAAAACAACAAAGACAGAAACTAGGCCTATTTTATTTATTTATTACTTTTTTGTGTTGAGGCCTGGAAAGTCTGCTGAAGTGTGTTTTCCTGCACTGAATGGTTTTGTGACGTACCTCATCAGATCCGTCAGCGCAGTCATGGTCTCCATCACACTTCCATCTGCCAGCAATACAGCGGCCACTGGTGCAGGCGAACTCACTCTCAGAGCACTTCCTGGGCACTGACACGCACACAACACACACCTCCAGAATTACTCTACAGCATCTTGTCATATTTGTCAAAACCAAACATGTCCATGTCACATTTCACTATATAATCAAAAGAAAGAAAGAACTAATTATATTTAGTAAACAAAGCCTGTTGTTAGTGTAAAAACAATCTTCCATTGCGACTTTATGACAATAAAGCACATTTTCATCCTAATTCTTAGTTATAGTACAAAAATCGGCTTGTGTCTAGAAAGTGCTTTAGGCCTATATGACTTTTCGACGACCACTGCTCTGGGCTACATGTAACAACACGAACGGCAGTAGATCAAGCCTTCTAGGCTAACTTAGATAGGATAGCGTAATGTCACAACATCCAATTTAATAGCCCCATACATACATTGGTCCTATACATATTTTGGCATACACTGTAAACCTTTTTATAACTTTCAAAGTCCTAGCACTTTCTAGACACAAGCAGAAACCAGCCAAGTCCACTTTAGTCCTAGCCTGCCACTATTTCAACAGTATAGTATAGCTAGTCGACAACAAAACTATGTCAATAGCTTAAATCAAGTTAAATATGATCCAAGTGACATGGCCTCATCGTCTAGTAGTTTGTAATACTGTGAGTGGTAATGACAAAAAAAATAGGCTACTTGGTGATTCCACGAGATAGTGGTAACGTTAGATGTCTGAATAGTCCATATTTGGCCACTGCGTGGGGTCATTAATCCAGTTTTCGACCATTTCAAAGGGACATCTCTGTAACCCCGTATCCAGTAACGTTAGTTTCTTTAAATACCGCCCAAGGTCCTCGGCCGGCAAAGAGAGTGTGTATGTTTGTGCCATCTTTGCTATCAAGAAACTTTGCAGATCTAGAGCGAGTTCTGTTCTCAGGGGAATCCGTTTGTTTTCCCCAAAAAAGGGGCGTTACCCTTCGATGGCGCAAAAGTAGCGTTGGTCTATGAGTGGACACGCCCCCTGCTGCTGATTGGCTCTCTCTATCTCTCCTCACTCATCATGAGTGGACACGCCCCATTGCTGCTGATTGGCTCTCTCTATCTCTCCTCACTCATCATGAGTGGACATGCCCCATGCTGCTGATTGGCTCTCTCTATCTCTCCTCACTCATCATGAGTGGACACGCCCCATGCTGCTGATTGGCTCTCTCTATCTCTCCTCACTCATCATGAGTGGACATGCCCCATGCTGCTGATTGGCTCTCTCTATCTCTCCTCACTCATCATGAGTGGACACGCCCCATGCTGCTGATTAGCTCACTCTTACTCCTCCCCCATAATGAGTGGACACGCCCCCCACATTTAAGTAAAAAAAAGTATCACAGTAAATCACAGTAATAATAATAATCTAGTGAGAATCGCCACTGACAATAGTGGTAACTACAAACAAACTACAAAGTAAAAAGGTCTGAAAAAATGTACAACGAGAAGTTTAGGGGGGAAATGTGCTTCATTGCCATCAAAAATAATGTCACAGTGCAAAAAAAACCCAACAAGCTTAATTTTCTTTCAACAAAATGTAATTTTGCGGTGAAATGTGGCCTGGACTTTTTTTTATTTTGATTCACATCACTTCGGCTGGAGAAGCAGGGGGTTGGAGGTGATGTGACCGGAGACACGGGGACAGATGGAGGTTCGGGTGTTTTGGGAGCGGCGGGGAACAAATCAAATCAAATCAAATCAAAACTGCTCAAAACTGCAGGAATGGGCTGGACAGTGGCTCACTGCTGAGACTGGAGAAGGCTCAGTAATACATCGTCATCGGCTTTGATTATCATGATTATAGCATCATTAACCGTTTAGTTTTAAACGCATGTAGATCACACGATATTTACTAAATGCATATTTACATTTAGTAAAACATTCAAGCCTCCCTGTCATCAGCAAGCAGCCACTGAAGGAGACGTTTCAGGACTGAAGGACATTTGAAAATGGAAACCTACCTCTAACCCACATCAATGTGGCAGTGTGAAATGAAGAATAAAAACAAGATGTAGACACGTAAATGACTGGACGAAACGGAAACATGCACGAATAAAAAAAAAAACCCTTGTTCATTACTAATGAGCTCATGAACAAATAAATGAGAATGGCAACGATCAGGTTTTTGGGCCAGTGTGGATTTGCTCATTTCGTATCTCCTGTCTGAGAGGTGCGCTCTGTTCCTGCTGTCCTCGCTGTGCTGATGTAACGTGAAGCGTGTTTCTGAATGTGTGCCTGATGTTCACTTCACACACATCAGTGGCCGGTGGAAACCTACCACACTTGTCCTCGTCCGAGTTGTCCCCGCAATCATTGTCATAGTCACACTGCCAGCGGCCGGGGACACAGCGGTTGTTCTTACAGCGGAACTGATACGGCTCACACGTCCTCTCATCTGCAGATAGAATCACAATATTAATGCTGTTTAAAACATAATGCAAAAAATAAATGAATAATTATATATATAAATGGTCTACAATAACTCTAAAACTTTAACTTGTAACTTTTACAATTACAAAAAAAATTGATTTGACAAATAATTTTTAATGAATAAAACTATTGTAAGTTTTAATAACATTGAAATCTTAATAAAAAAAAAAAAATTTGACCAACAATAATTTTAAATATAAATTCTAAACTAAATTTAACTCGTACAACTACTATTTTTAATCAAATGTAAAACTTTTAAATTTTAATTTGCCCAAAATGATCTTTAATGAGCAAAACTATTATAAGTTTTAATCACATGCAAAACTTTTACGTTTAATAAAAAAAAAAATTAAATGACCAAAAATAATTTAAAATCTAAATTATAAACTGAACTAAGCGAATACAACTACTATTTTTAATCACATTTAATGTTACATTTAAATTTAACCAAAATAATCTTTAATGAGCAAAACTATTATACGTTTTAATTACATTCAAATCTTTAAAAATATTTATATTTGAAATTTGACCAAAATAATTTTTAATATAAAATATAAACTGACCTTGACAAATAAAACTACAATAATTTTTTAATCACATTCTCCAAAATAATCTTTAATGAACAAAAACTATTATGAGTTTTAAATCAAATTCAATACTTTTAAAATTGTATATTTTAAATTCGACCAAAACAACTATAAATGTGTCTAATAAACAGAATTTCGAATTAATAAATCTACGAAGTTTAAAGGGCATGTGCTAGTGTTGTATTCGCACCGCACTCCTCTTTGGGCTCATCCGAGGAGTCGCCACAGTCGTCCTCTCCGTCACACTTCCAGCGCGCCGGGATACAGCGGCCCGAGTCTTTACAGCGGAATTCATCCACACCACACGTCATCTGAGCTGCAGAGAGAAAAGAGAAAGAACTGCGGTGATACTACCATTGATATTAAAGGGATAGTTCACCCAAAAATGAAAATGAAACGCAAGTAGACTGCGTTTAGCCGGAAGCTACAATTTTACTTTGTAACGTGTTATATATGAATATTCTTCTTACATAAAATACATTTCTTACACGCTTCACCTCAGAAGGCCTTTATTAACCCCTCAGAGCCGTGCGGAGCACTTTATGATGGATAGATGCACTTTTATGATGGATAGATGCACTTTTATGATGGATAGATGCACTTTTATGATGGATAGATGCGCTTTTATGATGGATAGATGCGCTTTTATGATGGAAGATGCATTTTTATCATGGATAGATGCACTTTTATGATGGATAGATGCACTTTTATGATGGATAGATGCACTTTTATGATGGATAGATGCACTTTTATGATGGATAGATGCATTTTTATGATGGATAGATGCATTTTTATCATGGATAGATGCACTTTTATGATGGATAGATGCACTTTTATGATGGATAGATGCACTTTTATCATGGATAGATGCACTTTTATGATGGATATATGCACTTTTATGATGGAAGATGCATTTTTATCATGGATAGATGCACTTTTATGATGGATAGATGCACTTTTATGATGGATAGATGCACTTTTATCATGGATAGATGCACTTTTATGATGGAAGATGTACGGAACCCCTGAACCGCAACGTAAAAAAAAAAAATCTGTAAAAAAAATAAATAATAAAATCTAGCATTTCGAGATTAAAGTAGAAAAATTTCGAGATTAAAGTCAAAACATTTCGAGATTAAAGTTGAAACATTTCGAGATTAAAGTCGAAACATTATAATACTACAGTGTTCCATAAGTGTGTGCAACAGTGCGCGTCCACTGGCTCAGAGCGCGTGTGTGTGTGTGTGTAAAGAAATCCACTTGTGAAGTCGAACTGCCATGGATCAACCCAAAATAGTAGCTTTTTACTTTTATCTGGGCTTTCAACAAAATTCTACACAGGTGCTAATCTACTAACAAGAATTACTATGGCGTTAAAGTCGGGCGCACAGACTCCGCCGGAGTAGGTATCACAATCTGGTCCAAACTTTATGTGGCTTTATGTGTTTTTGAGGTGTTTTCGTGCTCGTCTAGGCAACACTATCTGGGTAGAGAACACAACAGTAACCGTTCTGTCTCGCTCTTCACTGTAAATTCTGGATACATTTTAAGTGCATCATTCTGTATCCAATCATTTGGCCGGATTCCGTGATTTCCTCAGATTTAATAACCACTAATGGTGGTTGAGGAGAGATTCTCTGATATGATTGTAAAGCGCTTTGAGTATAGGCCTAGTATACATATGAAAGGGCTATATAAATGCCTCATTCATTCATTCATAAAGCTGGATATCTCCATCCAGTCTGAAAAGTGTTTTCCGGGTTGGTTTTCCTATAGGCTAAAGTCTAATTCCGGCGCAGTATATTTTATAACGTCCTAATGGTAGCCTAATGCTGGTAGATTCGCACCTGTTGAATTTCCTTTTGTTGAAACAAAACACGCACACTTTTATGATGGACAAATGCACTAGATTCGCTTTTATAATGGACAGATGCACTTTTATGGACTTCAAAACAGAAATGGCAATTCACTGCCACTATAAAGCTTGGAAGAGCCAGGGTATTTTTTAATATAACTCCGATTGTATTCGACTGAAAGAAGAGTGTCATATACACCTAGGATGACTTGAGGGCGTGTAAATCATGGGCTTATTTTCATTTTTGGGTGAACAATCCCTTTAACTGGTAGAAGTGACCGACTGATGATAATATCAGCAGATATTCAGCCATTTTGGGATTATAAACATACCAGGTTCTATCTATCAATAGTCTTGGCAAAAGATAGTGGTAAAAATAGATATTGTATATAATGAGTGTCCACTTACTGCAGTTGGCGGGTTCGTCGGATCCATCGACGCAGTCGTTATCACGGTCACACACCCACACGCGCGGGATACAGCGCTTGGTTATGGCACACTGGAACTGGTTCGGTGCGCACGTCACCTCCGCTACACACAAATAAACATGTTATACTTCAATCACATTCTCAAATATATTACTCTCACTTTATTTATTACTTTATTTTTTTATTTTTGTTTAAATACAGTAAAAACAGTGAAATATTATTACAATTTAAAATAGCTGTTTTCTATGTGAATATGTTAATATGTGATATATTCCTGTGATCAGCTGAATTTTCAGCATCATTAAAAGGATGCACTAAGGAGTGAAGTATATTTTGTTTCTTTTGTTTTTCATGCATTACGTAAAAATATTAATAATATTAAATCTTACTGACCCCAAAGTTTCAACGGTAGTTTCTAATCTCAAATTTATAAACATTTTAAATCATAAACGTTGTGAATACATCTGAATATGATTCTTCTAAAATTTGACAGGGAACGTTTTAGCAATGCAGTTCAGATGAGCAAACACTCATCATAGATGTGCATCTTCCAGATGAACTGTGTGTGATGTATGTATGTATGTATGTATGTATGTATGTATGTATGTATGTATGTATGTATGTATGTATAGCTCCTTCACATCGCGCGTTGACCCCCGGAAAATTGCCATAAAATTGCCAGAGTGGCTTCTGTGAGAACGCAAACACGTCCCGGGGTTGAACCCGTGTGTGAACACAGTCCCAGAACGCGCCTTGTGTGAACAGATGGCGTGAGGCGTGTGTCGTAGTGACACCGCTGAAACTGAGATCGCTCCCCAGCTTAAGTGAAACGGTACTTGATGCGCTAGTTTATGATCGAATCAGAAAAAAAATGCACAAGAGTGGTTTCTAGAGAGAAACCACTCTTGTGCGATTATCAAACCTTGTGCGATTATCAAACCACAAAAGGCTTTATATGCCTCGTTCTTTTAGCAGCTATTTTGATCATTTTCCACAAGAAACTCACGGCAGTCTTTCTCATCCTCTCCTTCCCCGCAGTTGTCCTGGCCGTTACAGCGGAATATCCCTGGAATACAGCGACTGGGATTCGTGCATTTAAACTGACTGGGTAAACACACGTGGATATCTGCAAAACACACATACACAGACTTATAACATTGACATGGTTATTGCCCTACTGGACCCAGTTGAGTTATACTCTCATATTTTCCGTCTAAAGGTGAAGTTAAAGCGACAATTTGCCAAAAAAAAAGTGCAGATACTTGAAAAATGTCCATAACCGTACCGCAGTTGGCCTCATCAGAGTTATCCTGGCAGTCGTTGTCTCCGTCACAGATGTACGCTGGGTTTGTACAGATACCAGTGCCACACTGGAACTGACCGGGTCTGCATTTAAACTCAGCTGTTGGAAGAAATATGTACAAATGTGCTCTTATTACACATGGGTTTGGCTGTGAAAATGTCTGTCCTACAATCCACATCACTCACGGCAGTCGGCAGGCTCGTCGGATCGGTCTCCGCAGTCGTCCTCAGTGTCACACTTCCACCAGAACGGGATACACTTGTCATTCTTGCACACAAACTGAGGAGAGATGTTAGAGGTGCATATTTCAAATGAGAAACGGTATGTGTTATTCTGTCTCAGACTGGGTTTAACTACTCTCATGATCATGCCCTCACCTGGCTGGCGGTGCAGTTAGACATGCACTGTTTCCCATCAGCGGCCAGGTAGAAGTTATTTGGACAGGCACATTTATAGCCACCACCCGGAGACAGCAGACACAGGTTACTGCAGCCGCCGTTGTCTGTCTGACATGGGTGATTCGTGACTAATGGGAGAAAAGTATTATGTAAGGTCTTTATACACCATTGAAAACATAGTTATGTATATGATATTGCATGTCTGTCAACAGATCCTCCTAAATATTACACACTGCACCTTTAACCCAGTTTATTGTTCACTGAGTACTATTAGTATGCCATTCATGGGTTTATCTCCCCAAAAGTGTTAACATTGACAGATCCAAGTGGACCACTCTCAATGTTTAGATGGTGTCTGTGAGGCTCAATCACTTTCCAGCTCAACCAGTAGTGAGAGTTTGGGGTGTTGCTACTGTAGCAGGCTGAGAGTTTTGGGGTGCTGGGGTAAGAGAATCCTGCGTTTCCACCGCAGGAACTTTCCCCAGGAACTAGGGACTTTGGAGTGGTACTCGTGTGTTTCGACCGCAGGAACCAGGGTCTAGATGAAATTCCAGGTAAATATTTCCCCCTCCGACAAGTCCCTGCTTGCTAGGGTGACCAGACGTCCCGAAAAAAATCGGGAAAGTCCCGAAATCTACCAAGCTGTTGTCCCAAATCCCAAATCCGACCCTAATTGTCTCGTAAATTATACTAAAGCAAAATCGTGAGTAGTTATTGTCTGATTAAACATTAGGTTGAGTCGTCCTGCAGCCCCCGCCGTGCTCATTGGCTGCCGCATCTTTTTTGTTTCTTTGTTTGAAGTTCTACAAAGATACCGTAGGCGCGAATTTAGATATGCATTGATAAGCAAATTTTCATTCAAAATATGAATGGCTATAGCCTGAAAGGTCTGATTTACGCACTGTTACAACAGTCATTGCTTTAGTTTTTTCACAATGACATGCGAGTTCATGATTTTAATGGGTTTTTTTTTTGTGCCAGACTAAAGACTAATGACAGACTGTTGATATTTGACTAAAATATGTTTGGTTCAGGCTTGAAATTCATTATCTTTTATTATAGGCTATGTAGTCTAATATCATAGTAGGCCTACCCAACCCCCCCTTGGGACTTGGGCGCTGAACATGCCGATTGGTTGAGTTCATGCTGCATTTTCATTGGTTGACTCCACGCAGCATTTTAACCACCATCTGTTGCGGTGAGTGCAGTAACAGTTGTTTGCTATTCGAATCAACAATGGAGTTCGAAAAATGGCCCGACGACGAGGTTCAGGCTTTATTAAGCTTAAATTCAGAGGATGAAATCCAGCGGGAACTGTAAAGTAGCGCGCAGTCTTGCGTCACCGGACTTATTATCCTAATCTTTATGGTACTTTAGATCAACAGGTCTTTGGGAAAAAAAGTTCCTGGGACAAATTGTTCCAGGTAATTTGGGTGTAAACGTGGCTCATGAGTGTCCTGACCTTCTGGCTGTCTGTAGGGGTGGTAGATGTGGATGTCCATGGGTCTGTGTAGTGTGCTGATCAGCATCGTCTTGTTGGTTCCCTGTGTTTTGTGAGCTCTGTTGATTGACTTGGTCTCCCAGTCTGTCCAGTAGATGTACTCCTCAAAAATAGTCATGGCGAATATGTGCGGGATGTCCTGAGTCAAAACTGCAACACAAACATGGGGATTATTAACTACACAAACATAATAAACATGCAGCAACCTTACACAATAAAACAAAACTCTTACCTTTTAAAGGTAGTAAAGTTATTTATATATATTATATCAATCAAAAGTTTATTACAGACTCAGGGCCCAATTTTTTAAACACACCCCACATATATAAAACAACAACAACAATAAAATTTAAAAAAAAAAATTAAATGCATTACATAAATACAAAAGTACCAGTGTTTCCTCAATTTAGACTGATATCGTGTAGTGCTAAACCTTATATTTGATAGACCCATGGTAATCTAATTTTTAGAAGCATTAAGTCTGCAGATAAATTTGTACATAAGATTCAGTAAAACAGCTTTACATGTGTTACAAACATCTCACTTGCACTATGCCATCTAGGTCTCCTTAATACCATTCTCATTGCATCATTGTAAGCTACTTGAAGCCTCTGTAAGCTAGATGTTCTATAATTTGTCCACGAATGGGCAGTATAAAAGTGGTGTACAATATGCTTTAAACAGTGACGTCTTCACTTTGTCTGAACAAGAACTAAACTTACGCAAAAGAATATTAGCCTGCGTATACAACATGCGACGTTGCCGTTCAATGTCCTCATCATCTGTCATATGCTCAGTTATAATATATATATATATATTTCCAAAAATGTATACTTGTAATTTTCTTATATTATTTTCTTAACTACAGTTTATAGTCACAATCCTGCTGCTGTACTGAATACCAAAAATGGTTATGATAACCTGCAGACTCTTTACCAAATGGCTTGTGTTTTCCCCTCACCAGTGTGTCTATTGGTTCCGTCTAAGCTGGCAAACTCGATGTAGTCCTCTCTGGCATCGGCCCAGTAGATGCGATCATTGATGAAGTCCAGAGTGAGACCGTTGGGCCACGTTATCTTGTCCTGTACGATCACACTTCTGTTGGTGCCGTCCATCCCAATGCGGCCGATATGAGGATTATCCCCCCAGTCAGACCAGTACAGGTACCTGACAAAGACAAACATCATTAAGACACGTTCAGTTCACCGCCCTTCAAGGAATATTAGCAGAACAGGAAGAGGAGAACCAAATAATGAAAGACAAACACAATTAAAGTGTCCCTATTATGCTATTTTAAAGGTTCCTAATGTTGTTTTGGTGTCTCATTAGGTTTACAGTGCAAGCATCACAGGTCAAAAACACTTTTATTTCCTCATAATATCCATTCAGTCTCTCTAAACCCCGCCTCTCTGAGAGCTGCTCTGCTCTGATTGGTCAGACTGCCCAGTCTGTTGTGATTGGTCGACCGTGTCCAAACCAAACTCTCATTATCATATCTGAGTTTCAGTTCCGGATCTTCCTCAGCTCTTGATACTCAGTGATACGAACAGTAATCAATCTCATCAAAGTGGGTTTGCTTTGGCAGCAGAAAACAGCGTCAGATTCGCTTCCTTCTTTTAGGAGACAATAACTCCATTTATCTGCACTTTGATCTTTGAAACTTAAAAAAAAATCAAAGATTAACTTTGAAAGGTAATATCCCTAAAAGCATAATAGGGTCATTTTGATTGTTTACCCATTGCGGACGTCCACAGCTACGGCTCTGGGTTCCCTCAGTCCAGTGTTGACCAGAACAGTCCTGTACGCCCCGTCCAGCTTCGACACCTCAATAGTGTCCCGCCCCTTATCACACCAGTACAGGTTACCACTGACCCAATCGACAGCCAGACCATCAGGGTTGCTGAGAGATGTGCGATGGAGAACCTGCCAAAGAATCCAAACGAGAGTCTAGTTTCAACCAACGTTTGGCTGACATCACAGTGAGGTTGAATAAAGATGCGGTTACACGCGAGTCACCTGAACGTTGCTGCCGTTGATGTGCATGCGGCGTATCATGCTGCCTTGAGTCGTGACATCTGTCCAATAGATCATCTGCTGCCTGTAGTCGAAGTCTAACGCAACAGCATTGTTCAGACCCTGCAAATGAAAAGAATTCATGAGGAAAAACTGCAATGAAATGTTACAGAATAGAGTTTAAAACACTAGCGCTAGTGTCAAATCATACCTGCTTTATAAGTGTGTAGTTTGAGCCGTCCAAGTTGAGCTTTCTCAAGTAATAACGGTTGGCAAAGATGAGGAACGGCTCCTCCTCTATACAGTGAAGTGAAAATGAAAACATATTAAAGTAAAAAAGAAACTCCCATGACTGCAGGTATGAATAAACATGCCATGCACTTGCACATTTTGAGATTTAGGCTATTTTGCTTCCTTTTCTTGACTTCATTCAGACTTAAAATACACATTTAAGTGTTCATTTTTTTAGGCATCTGTAGTTCCCTTTCAAGTCCTGAGTCGGAGATAGCGACGCTATGGGAAAGATAATACCCACTCCGTCGTAATGACAAGTGCCTGTCTCGTGTGAATCATGGCGAGCTCAACTAAGACATAAGCACTTGGGACCCCACTGAGGGATCCAAGTCTAGAGCCTCACAAATGTACGGGATTATCTGTGTCTGTGTTCATGGTCCGTTCACACCGTGTTACCAGTTGTTCTGTTCCTGCTTGCCTTGAGTGTTTTATTTAGTGTTTAAGAGGACCTATTATGCAAAATGCACTTTTATACGTTTTTGAACATACTGTATTTATGTGTTCGCAGTGTGTGTACACAACCACCCTATTGTGGTAAAAATCCATACACTATGTTTGTTATTTTCCCCATAAATCTGAAATAATGTCTCAAATTGTTCAGGAATGTGCTCACACTGCATAGGCTCCGCCCACGACTGCTGACTGACTCCGCCCTAATAGCATAGACTCCGCCCCTCAGTGAGCTGAACACAGTCCGCCATGTTTATCTCCTCACCAGAGCATTTAACAGCAGCGCTCAAGTAAGAAATGTATTCTTATTAAAGCTATTAAAGTTATTCAGTCAAGAGCAGTGAGTGATTTTCTGTTTTTCTTTTGTTGTTTGATTCATATTTACAGCATACGTATATAGCAGTAGCTACTGTATATTACACTGATTTCACTTTAATACAGATCTAATATACACATGCGATTTATTTCCCTGCTGTTTACGTTCACAGACATAACCGACTGTGTTTATGTGAACTTTGTGTGTGTTTTTGACACAACCTTGTGTGTATTAGATAGGTTAAGTGCAATAAGACGTGAAAGAGAACTTAGTTTAATACTCATGCAATGTCATGTGAGCATGATATTATAATCAGTTAGTTTTTAGCAGAGTGTCCGAGGCACTTGCTGTAAAGGCTCCGCCCTCTTTTGGAAAGGGGGCGGTACACGCAGAAGCTCACTTGCATTTAAAGATACATGCACGAAAACAGCATGTTTTTCCTTCAACTCAAAAATGGGCATTTACAACAAGGTATAATAAACGATCTGTGGGGTATTTACAGCTGAAACTTCACAGACACACTCTGGGGACACATGAGACTTATATTACATCTTCTAAAAAAGCGCATAATAGGTCCCCTTTAAAGTTGAATGAACTGTTACTGCCTGCGATTAGATCTCATCTCATCTTTAGTGCAACCGACCATGACAGTGACTCGTACCAGAGGTGGACTTGCAGATGGTGTGGTCGGTGGGGCTGAGCTGGAAGCCGTCCACACACACACATCGGAAGCTGCCGTGTGTGTTGATGCAATGCTGTGTGCAGGGATACGAGGTGGAGCACTCGTCCACATCTACACAGGTCTTCCCATCATCCTTCAGTCTAAAGCCAGTGTGGCATCTGCACTGGAGAGAGAAACACAAAGAAAAGTAAGTATCGGATTGTGCCAGTGTAAAGTAAATAAAAGTATTTTTTAAAAGCAAGACCCTACAGACAAAAACATGTTTTTCATGCATTTATATTCTGTAGGTTTTTACATAGGGGTTTGTTCAGGTATTTTCCCACCTGATTTATAACATTTTATTTTTAAAAACATTTTCTGGCTGTTGACATTATTTTCTTAATTATGCAGTAATAAAAAGAGACCTCGCCTTGAACAATCCCCTTGAACTATGTCATGAAAATGACACTTTTGAACCTCGCAAATGAATGCATATTCAATTAGATTATTCCTTATTCGCATATTTAAACATTGCATTTCACAAAACTTAATATACTGTGAATAACAACCTGTGGAAGTATGGTGATATTGGTTAATTTTCTTCACCCTATTCACCTGTAGTGTCTTGCCTTAAAGAAGTTTATGTTCTAAACATGGGAAAGTGCCATAAGCATGACCTTTACCTTGAATCCGATCTTCAGGTCCTCACACAGCTGAGAGCATCCACTCAGTTTACTGTTCAGGCATTCATTAATGAAGCAGTTCAGCTCATCCGATCCATCGCCGCAGTCATCGTTACGATTGCACAATAACATCTCACTGATGCATTTACCGTTCCCACACGCATACGCCGTCTCATTACACTTCTTTTCTGCTTGAAGGAAAAAAAGAAAGAATCATTAAATGCATGTGCAGATTGGACTGGTCCAGCCCATGAGAGCCCTGCAGTTTCTAGTATAACCATTAGGACATGTTTTCCAGAGCCTTTCCAAAAATTTATATTGATATTTGAATAGTGTGCCGGCATTGTTCTGTGTCTCCCAAAAGCTCTCAGCTCGGTTGGTCCTGTTTCACACTACATGACGATAGTTTGTTGGCTTTGTCATTTAGAACAAGGTCGCAGATTTGTAGCTGGATTAGCATTTAGTTCATACCCGAGCCGTCACAGTGAGGGTTTTTGGGAGCTTCGTCTGAGTGATCATGGCAGTCGAACTCTCCGTCACACTCCCATGACTTCTGGATAAGGCAGCGGCCGTTGTCACAGCGGAACTCATTGGCCTTACACGCAGGATACTCTACAGAGATGAACAGACTGATGAGATCTCAAATAACACAGGGAAGTCAAACCTATTCAAACATCACTTCTGTAGTAATGGGTACCAAAACAGTAAAAGAGTTCTGCTGATGTTTTATTCTCTCTTCTTTTTATTTGAACAATATTGTTCTTGAGGTGTGTTCACAAGGCAAAATAACCTTGCAATGAATATTGCCAAGAGGAAGTGTTATTTTACTGTCGATGATATACTGCTATACTTTTTGTTAATATTTTGGGTAACACATTAGACATTTTATAAGTAACTTTCCAACTACATGTCAATAGCAGTCATTAGAGTTTTAATAGACTGCCTGCTTAATATCTGCTGACAATTTATTTTAATGCTCCTCAACAAACATTCGACTGACTATAAGTTACTTTTTAACTACGTGTCAACTTATTCTGCTAAACCCATTAGCCATAACCTAACAGTCTACTAATACGTTAATGAGAGTTAGTTGACATACTGTAGATACAAAGTTACATTTAGTTGGTAGGATGTCTATAGTGGACTATCAATAATGTGTAACCCTATTTTGAATTTGATTTTGATCTGCACCTATAAACAAAAATGGGAAATGTTGCTTTGGCAACAAGCTGAATTATAATACTTTTTCATATTTTATTTTATTTCAGTTAATGTTTATTTTATTGCAGTCAACTAGGGCTGTCAATATTAACGCGTTAACGCAAACAATTAATTATTTTCATTTTAGCGCAGAAAAAATAGAATCCATTTTTTCCCGTCATCCTTTGGATCTGTTACATTAGATAATCATGCTCTCATTCATGCAAATGCTTTTAAAGCATTCAAGCACAATAAGACACAAAAGAGAAGGCAGAGCGTTACTACTGGAGTGCGTCCGTAAATCTCCTGTGTGTGTTTCACACACACACACAAGTGCACACAGAAAGCCACTTCAGACAGCGCTTGAATGGACAAAAACACACAAATGATGGCAAAATGCCGTGTTTTGTCGAGTATCCTCACAAGCAGAGTTTTAAATGAGTTAAATAAAATCTTAAATGAGCGTAAAGAGTTGTGGGAAAACGGGATGCGTGTCAGATCTGCGTCATGTCCAGTGTTGGGTAAGTTACTCTAAAAAAGTAATTAATTACTAGTTACTAATTACCTCTTCAACAGTGTAATTAGATTACTGTACTAATTACTCTCTCTAAAAAGTATTTAATTACTTTTAATTACTAATTACTTTCTAAATCCCATATCTTTCTAAATCCCATATCAACCTCAACCAGCTGAATAATACAAGGATAGACATGAAACTGTTTTGATTCTTTCAAATAAATACTATAAAATTGCATGAATTATCCTTAAACTGACCAAACAATTTAAAGGGAGAAAGTTACATTATAAACATACTTTTTAACATCAGACAATACATTTTGATGTTAAACCCACAATTGTTTTATATAGAATTGTTCTAGTTAATACCAGTCTGTTCTCGTGACATTTCATACTTATTTTACAAGATGGCTAATTCGTACGAATTTGTACTAGTGAGGTTATACGATTTAGACACCTCATAAAAAGCATTCGAATTGCCGCGAGTTCGGATTGGTCTATACACAGTATTTAGCTCAATTACATCAGAAGTAACTGTAATTAAATTACAGAAAAATTAAGAGTAATCCCTTACTTTACTTTTTCAAGAGAAAAGTAATTAAATTACAGTAACTAATTACTTAGTAATTAGTTACACCCAACACTGGTCATGTCTTAAAGTGACAGCAGCCTAATAAACCTCCTGCTGTCAGGATAATCAAAGAACAAAAGAAAGAGAAAATCACTCACCTGAATAATCTTGACTGAATAACTTTTGTAGCTTTAATAATTATCTTGTTTGAAATAATCGTGAACGTACCGCACTCCTGAGATTCGTCGGATCCGTCGCCGCAGTCGTTGTCGTGGTCACACACGAAATGTTTGGGGATACACTGCCTGTTCTGACACATGAACTCTCCCGCCTTACACGTGTTATTGAACACTGAACGAAAAAAGACACAAAATGTTTAGCAGGAGTGATTTGCACAAAAGCCAGTGGAGTATCTGACCACTCACCACAGCCGGCCTTCACACTCTCGTCGGCTCCGTCCGGACAGTCTCTGTCGCCATCACACACCCAGCGCTGCGGGACACACTTGTGTGAGTCGGGACACTGGAACGCGTCCGCACTGCAGGTTTTATTCTCTGAGTCAAAAACACACATGAGTCACAGACACATAAAACAATTTCTAGAATAATTCAATGTCACTTATGTTAAAGCGCCCCTGTTATGCTTTTTAGGATATTCCCTTTCATGGACTGTGTAATAGAGCTGTTTGTGACTGTAAAAGTTCGGCAAAGTTTCAAAGTGCAGAAAAATTGAGTTTTTGTCTCCTGAAAGAAAGAAGTGATTCTGAACTGAAACGAGCCGTCAGTATTTCCAGTCTCACTTCCTGCTGAATCTGCGTAGGTTTGTAACAGATCTGCATAATGCCAGTCTATGTTCTTCATCGGCTGCCGTGAACAACGTCTACTTTGACCCTCAAACACTGTAGTTGTATCTGAGACTGGAAGAGTTTGGCTCGTGTTGTTCGTGTGGAGAAGACGCTGTTTTCTGCTGACAAAGCAAATCCACTTCGTGACTATCGTCCGACACTATCGTCACTGTTCGTATCACTGAGTATCAAGAGCTGAGGAAGATCCAGAGCTGAAACTCAGATATGATAATGAGTGTTTGGTTTCTGTTCACAGTCGACCAATCACAACAGACTGGGCCATCTGACCAATCAGAGCAGAGCAGCTCTCAGAGAGGCGGGGTTTAGAGAGACTGAATCCTTGATGAACCGTTTCAGACACTGAGAGAAAAAAGCTGATGCTGCAATGGATATTATGAGGAAATTAAAGTGTTTTTTGACCTTGGATGCGTGTAAACCTGTTGTAGGAGACGCCAAAACAACATTAGGAACCTTTAAAATAGCATAATAGGGGCACTTTAAAAACAGTTTTATTCTCTGTGATCCATCAGTCAAGCTATCTGTTATACTTTAAATGTCCCATTTCATGCTGTTTTGAAGTATCAACACTCACTGCATCTGCTGTCCTCATCTGATCCATCTCCACAGTCGTCCGCTCCGTCACACACCCAGCTGCTGGAGATACAGTGATGATTCTCACACTCAAACTGTGTCGCTGAGCAGAACTTATCTGAGCAGAATAATTTAACGACCCGTTAGTGAATTATTCACAAGATTCTTCATAGACAAAACTTATTTCAAAGATTCTGGAACAAATGACCTCAAATGAACTGGACAGATCTGAAAGTGTGTTTATATGTTCTTAAAGTCACAATTAATTCAAAATTGACAATTCTTGCTTTTTTTAATGCAATATTGTAGCCTGGCTAACGTCAGACCACGTCTCATTGAGTTTGAGACGTGGTCTGGGAACCACATGTTAATTTTCTCGTATTTGAGGCGTGGTTTACGAATGCCCAGAGCCGTTTATTGGGTGCTACGGATGTCTATCAAATGCGCCTGTACGTAGCTCATAGCCAATCGTTTCAATTATACCAGATGACGTATTTAGAGCGACAGAAATTAGACGAGGAAGACGACGATGGGTCAGAGATTTATGTCTACTATATTAAAACTACTTAGAACAATATCTAAGGCTGCATCGAAAGGTAACTTCGCGTCTGCTGCCATGTTGGATCCATAGGTATAAACAAACTGCTTCGGTGTGTTGCATAGACGTCTTCATCGTGTTGCTGCGTCCTCCCCGTTCTGTGATTGGTCCCCTTGCTGAGGCGAAAATCTGGTTCATGGCATCCAGACTGCCTAGCAGCGTGAATAAAATCGCGTTGTGCAAAGGCAGCATGGGGAAACCCAGGCAAGCAATATTGCAGAATTTATTCTAAATTATTTATTGGTGCATATCATTATTGTTTAAATTCATGTTCCAGGTAATCTTGAATCATAATAACTTCCCCTCTCTCTTTCAGCATCTCTTCTCTTCTCTGATGATGAGGGCGGAGCAACCTGTCACTCAAATGAGATCCACCAATAGCAAACCACAACCATCCAATCAATTCCCCACAGACAAACTCAAGCCCCGCCCACATTTGCTCTTGTTCCAGAAGCCGTTCATTCTGATATACGACACAACAGGGAAGAAAAGACGAGTGCAACTTCTGTTTCATCGGACTTTAATGTTGAGAAATGATATAAATCTGATTTAAAATCTGAAAAATAAAAAAATCTGGTATTACTCTTTTAATGAATTTTGCGTCTTTATTCTTTTGTTTTGGACTTGTATTAGGTTGACTCTTAGTTTGAATTCAGTTCCTGCTTCCTTTCATCACTCCCAATTAATTGTTTACACATGTCTTGTTAGTTAAGTTCTAAGTTAATTCTGTTTCCCTGGTTTATGTCTTTTGATTATTATTATTACACTTCATCTGCATTTGGATCCCTCGTCTCTGAGCCAACGATACAACTTTCTGTGATTCATCAGTCACACTATTCATTACACTTTGTTCAAAATATTGCTTTTTCCATGAAACTTACCCAAAGTCAAGTGTTGATAAATAAAGAATGCGTAAAGCTAGAATCAAATGTTTTTTAAAAGGGAGTGGCTCTGTTCTTTCTTTTGATTTTTTTGTATGTTCAGATATTCATGCAACAAAATGTTCTGGGGGCCATGAAAGTTTTGTGAACATGATCAAAAATGCTGGCAACTTTTCTTTTTTTTAATGCTGGCGGGGCAAGAGTAAATGAACAGTGAGGTGGGCTAGTGTTTATTAGCTGGATATAAGAGAGAAACTCACCGCAGTGCAGCTCATCGGCGCCACTGTCACAGTCGTTCTCCTTATCACAGGTCCAGCTCATGGGGATACAGCGGCCGTTGGGACAAGCGAAGAAGTTTGATGAACACTTTCTCTTTTTTTTATCTGACGAATAAAAAGAAGAAAAAGAGAGACAAATGAGTTTAAGATGGTGTGACGTTGTTTTGAACAAAATCGGGCCAAAACAAACTTCCTTGGATTCATAAAGAAGAACGCAGAGTTGGGTATAAATTCTTCTTTTCCTGGTGCTTTTTGGAAGGAATAGTTTATTCCATGAAAAACATATAAAGCGGAGGCACTCAGGATTAAGAGATCTAGAAAGCTTTAATGCTTAAATAATTTAAAAACTGCATGATGCCTGATGAAGGCTTGTTAGCGCAACGTGTCAGTGTGCCTTTTTCGAACTGTTTTATAAATTATTGAAGCCATGAGTAAATAAAGGCTTTTTAGATCTTTTCATTTCGAGTGCCTCGGCTTCATAAGTTTCTCACAAAACAACTTGTTTCAGGAGTCAAAGCAAACTTTACGGGAAAGTTCGCTCGGCTGGTAAAAACCTTCAAACTACCACCGATCCATTGCATATGTGCAGATTTATGCTTTTCTGCCCACCCTACATTTCAACAGACAGCACAAGCTTTTGTCTCAGGTTATGTTGTAACGCTAAATATAACAGCAGAATCTCAATCGATTTTTTTATTTTAAAATGAATGAAAATGAATGGAGAATATCTCATGTTTCTCCACGGGTGCTCGTCCATCTGTAATAGAGGCTCTGAGGTGTAAATCTTCTCTGGTTCATTTCTTCTGAGTCCGTCGAGGTCAGACGTGACGTGAGTAAAAACATGAACACACTGGAGAGCCGCTTTATAGTAGAAACGTCTCAGTTACGGATGTAACGGAGACGTTACGTCGGATGACGGAGAATGGGGGTTTCGCCAGAAAGCCTATCATCTTCGAGTATTATAAAACGAGCCTATGGCAAAGAAATGCCATGGGTCTGCGGAATTTGCATTGCGTATCTCTGCCCCACCGCGTGGGTATTTAAGGAGAGACACCTGCAACAGCAGATCATGTCTTCGCTGAGGAGCCGAGACTGAACTCAGGCGCCTACCCAGCGGTACAGAGGAAGTGGCAGGGAGACGTAACGTCTCCGTTCCCTACTCAGGGAACGAGGGTTACATCCGTAACCGAGACGTTCCCTTTCGTAGTCACTCCGAGTTACGTCGGATGACGGAGAATGGGGGTCCCCGTGTAATCACGCCACCTTCACAGCTGTCTTCCTTCACACAGTTTTTCGGTTCCTTGCCACTGTTGCCTTTGGCTTGCTCAGTTGGGGATATTCAAATTAATTAACCAGTCATACCATTGATCAGCTCTACCAAACTTGGATGTCTTTTTTTCCAGTAATAAACAAACATTGTTAAGTTGTTTTGATTGATACTGTGAAGCAGCTTTGATACAATCTGTATTGTGAAAAGCGCTATATAAATATATTTGACTTGACTTGACTTGACTCTTCCAGTGCCCTGCGAAGTCGGACCTCCCTGTCGTGATATAGGCACGGACGAAGGAGTCCTACTTAACACAGGAATACCAAGGTACACTGGGAAGCATATCTCAGGGGAAATATGGCGCAGCACGCCTACCCGTAGGGAGGACTTAAGAATACTTATATGGCCCGAGGGGGGCTTCATATGGAGGAACACTGGAGTGACCAGCCCGTGGGGTGGCAACTTTCAACTCCAGGAGTGGCAAGGTGGCTTGCCGAGGGAAAGACACATGCTCAATGAGGCTTACAGTGGAAATACATATGTGGGGGTTACTCAGGGGAGGAACCATGCACACGGAGGCACCTAGCCGACGCACAGGCAATAGACACTGGCGCCAGCGTCAACAGTGCTAGAGGAACTCAGGGCTTCAGAAAGGAAGGCTCACCTGAGGAAATATCACACGTATCCAGTCCGTGGAGTGGAATGGCGAGCAAGCGAAGACACCTGAGCGGGTCCAGTACTAGCTGGTTGAAGCGAGTACACGAGAGGACACAGGCTCCACTCGGAGATTGTAAAATCTGGCGAATGTGTTGGGTGTCGCCCAGCCTGCAGCTCTGCAGATGTCTGCCAGCGAGGCGCAATGCGCTAGAGCCCAAGAGGAAGCCACACTCCGTGTGGAGTGCGCTATCACACCAAGGGGGCACGGTCGGCCTTGCTGCTGGTAAGCCAAAGCAATGGCGTCCACAATCCAGTGAGACAACCTCTGCGTTGAGAGAGCCTTTCCCTTCAGTCTCCCACCATAACAGACAAAGTGCTGGTCTGAGGTCCTGAAACACTGCGTCCTGTCTACGTAAGCACGGAGAGCGCGTACTGGACAGAGCAGTGCCAAGGCTGGGTCTGCCTCCTCCAGGGGCAGCGCTTGCAGGTTCACCACCTGGTCCCGGAAGGGAGTGGTGGGAACCTTGGGCACATATCCAGGCCGGGGTCTCAGGATCACGTGAGAGTGACCCAGCCCGAATTGCAGGCACGCTTCGTCAACGGAGAATGCGTGCAGGTCCCCTACCCTCTTAATGGAGGCCAATGCGACCAGGAGCGCCGTCTTCATTGACAGGAACTTAAGCTTAACCGATTGCAGAGGCTCAAAGGGAGCCCTCTGCAGGGCATTTAACACCACTGAGAGGTCCCAAGAGGGAACGAGAGGAGGGCAAGGAGGATTCAGTCTCCTCGCTCCTCTCAGGAACCTGATGATCAGGTTGTGCTTTCCCAGAGACTTACCTTCAACTGCATCGTGATATGCGGCGATAGCGGCCACATACACCTCAGGGTAGAGGGAGACAGCCTTCGCTCCAACCCATCTTGCAGGAAGGAAAGCACGACACTGATCGGGCATCTCCTGGGGTCTTCTCGGTGAGAAGAGCACCAGTTGACGAAGAAGTTCCACTTCAACGCATAGGCATGTCTCGTGGACGATGCTCTAGCACAGGGGTGGGGAACCTTTTTCCTATCAAGGGCCATTTACAATTTTTTAACATTCTTTTAGGGCCATTGTAATGAGGTTCAGTGTCTGGAAGGAAGAAGACAGGGTCGGCGTGACTGGGACTCGTACGTTTTATTGGAAACTCAAAACTATAAACAAAACAAAAGGTGCGCAGGCAGGGCATTCACCATAGCCTCGTTACAGCACGTTACAAAAAAGCTCGCTCGTAAGCTGCGCGGACATGGCGACCGAGTCGATCTCCATACCGAGAAAAGAGATCCTCTGCACGGGGCAGAGTTTGCTCTTCTCCCAGTTGACCCGAAGGCCCAGACGGGCTAGGTGCCGGAGCACTAGGTCTCTGTGTTCGCAAACCTGGTCTCGAGAGTGAGCTAATATTAGCCAGTCATCGAGGTAATCCAGGATGCGGCGAACCCCGTGTTCGTGTAGGGGAACAAGGGCTGCCTCGACGACCTTCGTAAAGACGCGAGGAGACAGAGCCACCCCGAATGGGAGAACCACGTACTGGTATGCCTGCCCCTCGAAAGCAAACCGAAGAAACGGTCTGTGTCAAGGTAAAATGGAGACATGAAAGAAGGCGTCCTTCAGGTCTATCGCTGCAAACCAATCCTGTGGCCGCACGCATTCGAAAATGCGTTTGGCCGTGAGCATCTTGAACGGCAGCCTGTGAAGGGAGCGGTTCAAGACGTGCAGATCCAGGATTGGCCGTAACCCACCGGTTTTCTTGGGGACAATGAAGTACGGGCTGTAAAACCCTGACTCCATCTCGGCTGGAGGGACAGTCTCGAATGCACCCTTCGCCAGCAGGGTGGCAACCTCCGCTTTAATGATCGGGGCATTGCCACCGACCACAGTAAAGCGGACTCCCCTGAAGCGGGGAGGAGACCGTGCGAACTGAATCGCATAGCCGAGCCTGATAGTTCGGGCGACCCAGCGGGACAGGTTGGGAAGCTCTAACCAAGCTCCCAAAAACTGAACCAGCGGAATCATCCGAACCACAGACGTCCCCCCGGAGGGGCAGCGAAGCGGAGTGACCGCCCCAGGGCAAGGGTGGCATAGCGGCCCTGAGCGGGGGCGCGGTCATGCTTCGTGTCCTGACACAGAGGAGAACAGGGAAGGACCAGCGTTCCACGGGGGTCTGCTCTGCCAGGGGTCTGGCGATAGAGGGGGACGAGAGTGGTGAGGTCCGGAGACGGCACACACTGTCATCCGCGCCCTCAGAGACAGAGGGGGACGAGAGCGGCGAGGCCCGGGGGTGTAGCGCACTGTCATCCGGCTCCGTGTGCTCAGTAATGGAATTTTTGGTTCTTTCTTTGACCACAATAGGGTGCTGCCCACCCGTGGGTGAGCAGCGGGGAGTGGAGAACAAAAGATTCTCCCCCGGCCCTCTACCGGGGGAAGGAGGGGGCCTGCAACCGCCTCCTGTGAAAAAAACGGTTCCATCACTGAGCAGCCCGTCTCGGGAGCGCCGCTTAGCCTAGCGTTTAACGGGGCGCAGGGCTGAAGAGGGCTGAGGCGCCTTCCTGCGGCTTCCTCCACGACGCGTCCCGGGTGAAGGCTGCTGCTGGGGCCGTGCGGGAGGGGCGGGAGCCGCAGGAGGGGCGCCCTTGGCGTGAGGCGTCTGAACCGACGGCTGGGTGGAGGCAGCAGCGGGCCGTTGGGGCAGAATATGCTTTATTGCCTCAGACTGCTTCTGTGTGGTCGAGAACTGCTGGGCAAAGTCCTCAACCGCTTCGCCGAAGAGGCCCGCCTGGGATTTGGGGGCATCGAGCAGACGAGTCTGCTCAACGTCCTGCCTATCGGCCAGGTTCAGCCACAGATGACGCTCCTGGATCACAGAGGTGGCCATCACCTGACCCAAGGAGCGTGAGGCCACTTTCGTCGCTCTAAGAGCGAGGTCAGTGGCGGCACGCAGCTCATAGAAGAGCTCGGGGTCAGTCCTACCCTCGTGCATATCTCTGAGCAGCTGGGCCTGGTAGACCTGCAAGGTGCTCATCGCATGCAGGGCGGCGGCCGCCTGTCCTGCAGCTCTGTGAGATCTCGCCACCAGGGTAGACGAGAATCTACAGGCCATGAACGGGTGCTTAGGAGTACCACGAGAAGAAGCACTCTGAGGACACAGTTGCATCGCAACAGAGCGTTCAACCGGGGGAATCCCAGTGTACCCATGGGCGACCGCACCATCGAGGGGAGGAAAGGCGGAGAAAGCTGTCGAACGCTCACGGGAGGTCGAAGGAGCCTTCCATGACTTCGACAGCTGCTCATGCACTTCCGGGAAGAATGGAATTGGGGTTGGCCGCGGCCGTGAAGCCGCAGCCGCACCCAAAAACCAATCATCCAACCGCGAGCGGTTGGGACAGGGCGGAGGATTCCACTCTAGCCCGATGCTCGCGGCGGCCCGGGAAAGCATGGCCGTCATCTCGGGATCTGACACGGGCAACGCTGGCACTCCCGAGGGAGGCAACGCAGCCGCATCATCTCTTCCCGATGACTCATGCCCGCCTTGTGATGCCGCGATCGACATTGAATCCTCCTCTGGAGCGCCGAATGAAACACGCGGGGCATCCGTAGACGGACCCACCTGAATCACTGCAGCACTCGCGGGTTGCAACACTGTAGAGGGGGGTGTGGTCCGACGACGCATCGTCGGATTGCTCCACACCGTCACCCTCAAGTTACCCTGTCCACCAGCCGAAGTACCACCTCTCGTGGAGGGGGTAGATCGGGGTGTGGATGAGGGGACTCTCTCTCGAATGAGATCATTGAGTCTCGACCTCAGTGTTACGATGGTCATGTTCCCACAGAAGGAACATGAGTCATCCACAAGCGCTGCTTTAGCGTGCTCTAAGCCCAGACACGCAAAGCAGCGATTGTGCCCATCAAAGGAAGATAAATATCGACCGCACCCAGAAGAACACGGGCGAGACATCTTTAAAAAGACGTGCCACGTGCAGCTCTTTTAGAAAGGAAAAACTCTGCAATGCTGAGGCGACCAGGGAGAAACACACAGACCGGCAGACCACTGCTCAGATCGCAAGCAATGTGCACTCGCTGGGTACCGCTGTCACACCAACACCGGAGAGCTCGCTCGTCTCGAAGAGAAAATGTCACTGAAACTCAGGATTTTGGCTTGTGGAGTGAAGAGATGCTCTTGGCTCCGAAGCGAAGACATGATCTGCTGTTGCAGGTGTCTCTCCTTAAATACCCACGCGGTGGGGCAGAGATACGCTATGCAAATTCCGCAGACCCATGGCATTTTATAATACTCGAAGATGATAGGCTTTCTGGCGAAACCCCCATTCTCCGTCATCCGACGTAACTCGGAGTAACTACGAAAGGGAACTGAAGTTGTGATTCTAATTTAAAGTGACACTGACCCTGTTTTTTATGTATAATACCATAAAGCTGCTGTTTTAAAGCAATCTATTGTATAAAGTGCTATAAATAAACATGACGCGACTGGAGTCTGAATCTCAGAGCTGTTGCAAACATTTCCACATCGCAGATGCTTTCCGATCTTCTGTTTTTGTCGTGTGTTTATTTTGTTATTGAGAGGAAAGCACACAGCACACACCCTATGTGCTCAGATCTTCTGAAATCCCAAAGTCTGCAATCAAACTTCAGAGATTTGAATAAAAACTCAAACATTTACTTTCATTGCTTAAAATGGACAAAATGAAGAGGAAAGACCCTTTAAAAGGCTGAGTGTGTGTTTACCTGGGCAGTTCCTCTCATCTGAGTAGTCTCCGCAGTCATTCGCTCCGTCACAGACCCATGATGGAGCGTAACACAGAGTGGTGAACTCACACCGCTGATAGGGGCCGCCTTTCACACCCAGTCGGAAATAACTGGAACAATCGGAAGCCGCTGAAAAACAAGACGACACAATGGCTTAAGAAACCAAAGAACAGTATGTGCAGCTTTCAAGCAAGGACTTGCTAATGTTTATTTTGGTTATGAATAAACTTTTGTTGATTTGATAAGTTATTTGATAGAGATTTGAATAAAAACTCAAACATTTCTTGTCAAGATTTGACTTTGTTGTACTTTAATATGTGTGCTTTTTTTAATTGATTGTCTGTTGTAATCAACAGCATGTCACAGATCCAGTTAGATCATCTGAAAGTCTGAAATACTGAATGTAAATGTAATGTCCTAGCGTAACTTACAGCAGTTCATTTCATCGCTGGCGTCCTCACAGTCCAACACCTGATTACAGCGGCTGGAGTTGGACACACACGAGCCGTCTCTGCACTGAAACTGATCCGCCGTGCACAGGGTGGCTACAGTACAACACACACAGAACAATCTACTCATACAACTCACCACAAAACTGTGCAATTATAAAGAAAAAATAGAATTAAACGTATTTTAGGACCATTTCAATGACAGTACTTTCATGACAATTTGGAACATTTCCCAGATAATTACTGAAATACAATGATTGATTGATAGTGGTTTTGACATAAAAATGACAAATATTGCAAGTTACTAATAATTTCTCTGGTTAACTGCGAAACATTTAATCTGCGTGAGTCCCAGATTATTCTAGAACTATCCAGATATGAATTTAACTATCCTGTCAATGAATTTGACCAAATGTTCAAAAAAAATAATAATTATAAATTCTTATTTCTAATGATTCCTAATGATTTCTTTGATTTGGGGGCAAAATATGACATTTCACCCATTACATGTTGTCTTTTCATGTTTTATTTTATTTTTTACAGCAGGTTTAACAATGACATCAGTTGAAACAAAATGCTTAATTATTAATTATAAATGTTGGAGAAAAAAGTTGTTTTTGTCTTTTTTTCAGGATTCTTTGATAAATAGAAAGCTCAAAAGAACAGCATTTATTTGAAACATTTGTAACATTGTCATTACTGTCACTTTTAATCCATTTAATGCATCCATGTTAACTAAAAGTATTAATTTCTTTTCTTTTTCCTCAATCTTACTTAACTGAAACTTTTGAATGGTTTCCACAAAAATATTAAGCAGCAAAAACATTGATAATAATCATAAATTGTATTTATTCAATTAGCAGACGCTTTGTTGAGACGCTCAAATGTTTCTTGAGCATCAAATCATCATATTAGAGTGATTTCTGAAGGATCATGTGACACTGAAGACTGGAGTAATGATGCTGAAAATTCAGCTTTGATCGCAGGAATAAATTACACTTTACTATATATTCACATGATATTTCACAATATTACTGTTTTTACTGTATTTTTGATCAAATTAATGCAGCCTTGGGGGCAGAAGAGACTTCTTTAACTGCCAGTGTAGCAATGGAAGGAGAAAATCTCATGCAAATGAAGAGATACAGATATATAGTGTGGTATATAGTGTATAGATATGTAGAACAGGCGGTCTTACCGTTACAGAAGAGTTCATCAGAGTTATCACCGCAATCATCCCGGCCATTACACCAGTGACTGTGACCGACACAGCGTCCGTTCACACAGCGCTTGTAGCCCTTTTTACACACACGGTTAGCTGAAGACAAACACAGACTGTTAGAGCGACACATGCCTTGTGAGCATTCATAACGCGCACACACACGCACACACACTCACTGCAGTACGACTGCTTCTCATCTGACTTGTCTTTGCAGTGGGCCATGCCGTCACAGGTGAGTGTGTATTTGATGCAGTCTCCATTCCCACACTCGAAGTCATCCATACTGCTGCACGACGTGTTCTGAGCTGAACGACACAAGACGACAACTGTCAACATAGTGCACGCGAACATATATCCCTTCAAACATTTAATACATTAATTATCATGTACATGTATGTGTTGAATATATATGTGGATCACTGGTTATATGGAAATACAAGCCTAAATTAAATCTGTTCATCAAATAAAATGATTGTATCTCTTCAGAAGACTCGATTCACATGGATTACTTGTACAATCTCCTTATGAACTCCTTAAAACTTGAAAGCTTTGGTGGGATGGACTTTCAATAGAGGGACAGAAATCTCTCAGGTTGCATTGAAAATATATTAATTTGTGTTTCGAAGATGAACAGAAGTCGTATGTGTTTGGAATGAAATATCAATGATCCTCTGAATTTACTTGTTATTGTCATCGTGTTTTTGAGCAGGGAGATTTAGGCCTGTCGCTGTATGGGACTCTTTTCACCTGTATATAATCAGTTAACTATGAATGCTTTGTTTTAATGACAGTGATTGCGTAAGCAGACATCTGATGTGTGGAGTTTGTGCTTGTTGGCGGTGTCTCACCGATGCAGGTGTTGTCCTCCAGAAGCTTCCTCTCTCCACGACAGCTACAGTTGACCCGTCCGTCAGATGAGAGCAAACACAGGTCCTGACAGCCACCGTTATTCACCCGACAGGGCGAGAACTCGCCTGCACATACAGTCAAAACAAACATTATTCAGACACCAGATATCATTTTTAATATATCAGTGTTTCGACGCAGCTCTAGTTCCCTTGAAAGGAAACATTATTATGCCCCCCCTTCATGAAACACACAAACAGATACAAATAACTAATTTAAAATTCACTACCCATTTGCACACAGATTAACAGAAAACTGTTCCCTATTCACAGCACACAGTTGTAAACACTCAGGGCCAAATGTACGTACATTTGCGAACGCATGGCCAAGACGCAGAAAGCGCTTGATGTGAAACCGCAGTGTGCGTGTTATGTACCAAACCTGCAGTTCATCAGGTAATCAGTGCTTGTCCACACACACTATACCGTAAATTACGCGTATTTAAACGCACAATTGAATGGGCCTCCTCCTCTCACTGCTGATGCTATGACTGTTTGAAATTATCCTGATGCCAATAAATTATGTTTTATAAACGTAGTTCGGGAGGAACATATCAAAATGAGCTACTCCAGTGCCACCTGCTGTCTACAATCAGTAATCACAAATACTCTAGTATCACCAGCTGTCTACAATCAATAATCAACAAATGCTCTAGTATCACCAGCTGTCTACAATCAATAATCAACAAATACTCTAGTATCACCAGCTGTCTACAATCAATAATCAACAAATGCTCTAGTATCACCAGCTGTCCACAATCAATAATCAACAAATACTCTAGAATCATCAGCTGTCTACAATCAATAATCAACAAATACTCTAGTATCACCAGCTGTCTACAATCAGTAATCAACATATCTACCCAATCAGCACGAAGGCAAACCATATATAAGCACAGTCAAACTCACCTAAGGATGTTCTACAGTCTTCAGAATCCCTCTACCACCACCCCGGGCAAAACTGAAAAAGTGTGATTCTTGTGGCAAAAATCTTTTCAGCTCGTCTCCTTAGCCTATGTCTTCGTCTTGCTCGGATTACTGCTGCCATTTCACCTGGAGTCATATGCCATAAACCCGCTTCCTAAGTTACACCTGCTTTTAAGAGGCCGAGAATTTTCAGCGCAAAATAGAGGCGCTTTCAGCAGCTTTTTCTGTACATAACGCGGAATACATAATTAGGCGCAGTTTACGCTTCCCCTCCCATCTCTTTATGTGACACTCCCACTTTCCCCTTGACCATCCTATGAATGCATATGCATGACACGAAAAGCACATTTTGCCATTTTCACTTCCCGCGACAGGCAGTCTGCGCTTTCATCTCGGTGCGTCCCGTTCGTACATACCTCGCCATGGTTTTATGCGCACTTTGCGAAACAGATACGCCTGAAGTGGGCGCAAAAGCCTTAGTACGTCTGGCACTCAGTTCTCACAGATGGGATTCTCTGACCGCAGAAGAAGCTGCCTACACTTAAAGGGATAGTTCACCCAAAAATGAAAATTCTGTCATCATTGACTCACCCTCAAGTTGTTCCGAAACTGTATGAATTTATTTTCTATTGTTGAACACAAACAGAAGATATTTTGAAGAATGTCCGTAACCAGACAGTTGATGGAAAAAAAATACTATGGAAGTCAATAGGGTCCAACAGCTGTCTGGTTACCAACATCTTTTAAAATTTCATCTTTTGCGTTCAGCAGAACAAAGAAACTCAGTTTTGGAACAACATGAGGGTAAATAAATGATTACAGAAATGTGGCGGTGGGAGAAAAACCTTCTCGGTTACAGATGTAACCCTCGTTCCCTGAGTAGGGATGATGACGAATGGGGTTTCGCTTAGAAGCTTATCAACTTCGAGTAATACAAAACGAGCCAATGGCAAAGAAATGCCATGGGTCTGCGGAATTTGCATGGCACAACTCCGCCCCACCTCGTGGGTATAAAAGGAGGAAGCCTGGCAGAATGCAGACATGTTTCTTCGCTGAGGAGCCAAGACTGAGCTCAGGCGATCCCCGCGGTACAGCGGAAAGTGGCAGGAAGACGGAACGTCTCCGTTCCCTACTCAGGGAACGAGGGTTACATCCGTAACCGAGACGTTCCCCTTTCGTTGTCACTCCGAGTTCCGTCGGATGACGACGAATGGGGATACCAGTCTAATCATGCCATTTTCTCGGCTGTCTTCCAGTGCCCTGCGTAAATCTGAGATCCCTGTCGTGAGACTGGCACGGACGAAGGACTCCTATTTAGCACAGGAATACCAAGGTACACTGGGGAGCATATCCCATAGCTTAGGGAAATATGCAATTACTGCCAACCCAGAGGGGGGGACTTAGAGAATACACATATGACCCAGAGGGATGCATATGGAGAACACTGGGGTGTCCAGCCACAGGTGGAATATTTCAACCCCAGGGGTGACAAGGTGGCTTGCCAAGGGAAAGACACACACTCAGAGAGGCTTACAGTGGAAATACACATGTGGGGGTAGCTCAGAGGAGGTACCATGCACACGGGAGGCACCTAGCCGACGTACAGGCAATAGACACTGGCGCCGACGTCAGGAGTGCTGGAGGAACTCAGGGCTTTCGGGGAAGCTCACCTGAGGAGAATATCGCACGTATCCAGTCCGTGGAGTGGAATGGCGAGCAAGTGAAGACACCTGAGCGGGTCCGGTACTAGCTAGTTGAAGCGAGTACACGAGAGGACACTGGCTCCACTCGGAGATTGTAGAATCTGGCGAATGTGTTGGGTGTCGCCCAGCCTGCAGCTCTGCAGATGTCTGTTAGCGAGGCGCCATGCGCTAGAGCCCAAGAGGACGCCACACTCCGGGTGGAGTGGGCAGTCACACCAAGGGGGCACGGTCGACCTTGCTGCTGGTATGCCAAAGCAATGGCGTCCACTATCCAGTGAGACAGCCTTTGCTTGGAGAGAGCCTTTCCCTTCAGCTTCCCACCATAACAGACAAAGAGCTGGTCTGAGGTCCTGAAACACTGCGTTCTGTCTACATAGGCGCGGAGAGCACGTACTGGACAGAGCAGTGCCAAGGCTGGGTCTGCCTCCTCCAGGGGCAGCGCTTGCAGGTTCACCACCTGGTCCCAGAAGGGAGTGGTAGGAACCTTGGGTACATGTCCAAGCCGGGGTCTCAGGATCACGTGAGAGTAGGCCGGCCCGAATTCCAGGCACGCTTCGTCAATGGAGAATGTGTGCAGGTCCCCTACCCTCTTGATGGAGGCCAATGCAACCAGGAGCGCTGTCTTCATCGACAGGAACTTAAGCTCCACTGATTGCAAAGGCTCAAAGGGAGCATTGCACAGGGCAGTTAGAACCACTGCGAGGTCCCAAGTGGGAACGAGAGGAGGGCGAGGAGGATTCAGTCTCCTCGCTCCTCTCAGGAACCTGATGATCAGGTCGTGCTTCCCCACCGACTTACCTTCGACTGGGTCATGGTGTGCGGCAATAGCGGCAACATAGACTTTGAGGGTGGAGGGAGACAGCCTTCGCTCCAACCCATCTTGAAGGAAGGAAAGCACGACACTGATCGAACATCTCCGGGGGTCTTCTTGGTGAGAAGAGCACCAGTTGACGAAGAGGTTCCACTTCAACGCATAGACGTGTCTAGTGGACGAGGCTCTAGCGGAAGTGATGGTAGCCACCACCGCAGGTGGTAGGGTACTCAAACCTGCCTCGTCCCGTCCAGGAACCACACATGGAGGCTCCAAAGATCGGGACGAGGGTTCCATAGGGTGCCCCGTCCCTGAGAAAGGAGGTCCTTCCTCAAGGGAATCGGCCAAGGAGGTGCTGTCGCGAGGAGTACAAGTTCGGAGAACCAGGTCCGGGTGGGCCAGTACGGCGCGACCAGAATGACCTGCTCCTCGTCCTCCCTGACCTTGTGCAGGACTTGCGCAAGAAGGCTCACGGGGGAAACGCATATTTGCGGCCCCGTGGCCAGCTGTGCGCCAGAGCATCCGTGCCGAGCGTGCCCTCGGTCAGGGAATAATATTGGGCGCAATGGGTCGAGTCGTGAGAGGCAAACAGATTTATCTGTGCGTCCCCGACTGGTCCCAAATCAGCTGAACCGACTGGGTATGGAGTCACCAATCTCCCGGGAGGGGCTGAAGCCGTGAGAGCTCGTCGGCTGCACAGTTCAGGGCTCCGGGGATATAAATGTCACGAAGCGACCTCAGATGCTTCTGACTCCATATGAGGTGGTGGCGGGCGAGTTGCGACATACGGCGGGAGCGTAGACCACCTTGACGGTTGATGTACGCTACAGTGGTGGTATTGTCTGATTGGACTAGTACATGTTGATTCTTGAGCACGGCCCGGAAGCGGCGCAGAGCAAGACGTACAGCCAGCACCTCGAGGCAATTGACGTGCCATAGGCGGTGGGGTCCTGTCCAGGAGCCCGCGGCAGCACGTCCATTGCACGTGGCGCCCCAGCCCGTGGCAGAGGCATCTGTCGTTACAACAACATGCCGGGAAGCTCGTTCCAGGGGCACTCCGGCCCGTAGAAAACAGGTTTGACCACGGGGTGAAGGTCTGACGGCAGGTCGGAGTAACTGGTACTCGGAGGGTGCTGTGTTGCCATGCCCACCTCGGGACTTGGTCGCAAAGCCAAAGCTGAAGCGGTCTCATATGAAGCAATCCGAGCGGCGTTGCCGCGGCTGCAGATGCCATATGCCCCAGGAGCCTCTGAAAAAGTTTCAGTGGAACCGCACTCTTGCCCTCGAATTGCCTCAGGCAAGTCAGCAGTGACTGCGCGCGCTCGTAAGCTGCGCGGACATGGCGACCGAGTCGATGTCCATTCCGAGAAAAGCGATCCTCTGCACGGGGCAAAGTTTGCTCTTCTCCCAGTTGACCCGAAGGCCCAGACGGGTTAAGTGCCGGAGCACTAGGTCCCTGTGTTCGCAAACCTGGTCTCGAGAGTGAGCTAGGATCAGCCAGTCGTCGAGATAGTTCAGGATGCGAACCCCGTGTTCCCGACCCCGTGCCTCGACGACCTTCGTGAAGACGCGAGGAGACAGGGCTAGCCCGAAAGGGAGAACCGTGTACTGGTATGCCTGCCCCTCGAAAGTAAACCATAGGAACGGTCTGTATCGAGGGAGAATGGAGACATGGAAGTAGGCGTCCTTCAGGTCGATCGCTGCAAACTAATCCTGGGGCCGCACACATTCGAAAATGCGTTTGGCGGTGAGCGTCTTGAACAGCATCCCGTGAAGGGAGCGGTTCAGCACGCGCAGGTCCAGGATTGGCCGTAACCCACCGTTTTCTTCGAGACAATGAAGTAGGGGCTGTAGAAGCCGGACCTCATTTCAGCTGGAGGGACAGTCTCGATCGCACCCTTCGCCAGTAGGGTAGCAACCTCTGCTCTCATGATAGGGGCATTGCCACTGACCAAAGTGGAGCGGACTCCCCTGAAGCGGGGAGGAGACCGCGCGAACTGAATCACGTAGCCGAGCCTGATCGTCCGAGCGACCCAGCGGGACAGGTTGGGAAGCTCTAGCCAGGCACCCAACGACTGTACCAGCGGGGTCATATGAACCACAGACTTCCCATCGGTGGTGCAGCGAGGCGGAATGACTGGCCCAGACGTGGACGGCATAGCGGCCCGTTGCGGGGGCACAGTCATTAACCGCGCCCTGACAGAGCAGACCAGGGAAGGACGAACGTTTCACGGGGTCTGCTCTGCCAGGGGGCTGGCGACAGAGGAGGATGAGAGCGGCACTGTCCGGGGACGGCGGGCACTGTCATCCGGCTCTGGGACAGAGGAGGATGAGGGGTGCACGGCCCGGGGGCGGGGCACCGTGTCGTTTAGCGGGGGGCGGGGCTGGAGAGGGCTGGGGCGCCTTCCTGCAGCTTCCTCCACGACCGGGCCCGGGTGAAGTCTGCTGCTTGGGCCGGGCGGGAGGGGCGGGAGCCGCAGGAGGGCGCCCTCAGCGGCGAACAGACTGAGGCACCTGCCCGGCCGACTGGGTGGAGGCAGCAGCGGGTCGACGGGGCAGGATGTTTTTGATGCCCTCAGTCTGTTTCTGAGCAGTCGAGAACTGTTGGGCGAAGTCCTCAACTGCACCGCCGAAGAGGCCGGCCTGGGACATGGGGGTGTTGAGCAGCCGGGACCGCTCGGCATCCTTCATGTCAGCCAGGTTCAGCCACAGATGTCTCTCCTGGACCACAGCTGTGGACATCACCAAACCCAGGGAGCGTGCGGTCACCTTCGTCGCCCGGAGAGCGAGGTCGGTGGCGGCACGCAGCTCATCAAAGAGCCCTGGGTCTGTCCTACCCTCGTGCATGTCTCTGAGCATCTGGGCCTGGTAGACCTGCAGAGTGGCCATGGCATGCAGAGAAGCAGCTGCCTGTCCCGCCGCTCTGTAGGACTTCGCCACTAATGTAGACGAAAACCTACAGGCTTTGAATGGGTGCTTAGGCTCGCCACGAGAAGAAGCACTCTGAGGACACAGTTGCATCACAACAGAGCGTTCAACCGAGGGGAGCCCAGTGTACCCACGGGCAGGCGCTCCATCGAGGGGAGGAAAGGCGGATGAAATCAACGAGCGGTCACGAGAAGACATGGGAGTCTTCCAGGACTTCGAGACTTCATCATGCACGTCTGGGAAGAAAGGTATTGGGGCAGGCTGCGGACGGGAACCAGCAGCTGCACCCAAAAACCAATCGTCCAGCCGCGAGCGCTCAGGACAGGGTGGAGGGGTCCACTCTAACCCCATGCACGCGGCTGCCCGGGAAAGCATGGCCGTCATCTCTGGATCAGACTGAGCCACAGCCGTATTCACATTTGAAGGTGGCAGCTGTGACGAGTCGTCACTTCCAGACAAATCAGACCCGCCTTGTGATGCTGCAATAGACATTGCGTCTTCCTCTGGAGCGCCAAAGGAAACCCGTGGGACATCCGAAGATGGTCCCGCGGCAATCCCCTGAACACTCACGGGTTGCAACACTGAAGAAGGTGCTGTGGGGCACGGACAGATAGTCAGCGCTTTGTTCCACACAGTCACCCTCAGATCACCCTGGCCACCAGCCGAAGTAGAGCCTCTCGTGGAGGCGCTAGATCGGGGTGTGGATGAGGGGGCTCTCACTCTTGCGAGGTCACTGTGGGAACATGACCATCGCAACACTACGATCGAGACTCAGAGAGAACATGAGTCATCCACGAGCGCTGCTCTAGCGTGATCAATGCCCAAACACACTAGACAGCGCTCGTGCCCATCAGAGTCAGATACAAGCCTACCGCAACCAGAAGTGCACGGGCAAGGCATCTTTAAAAAGACGTGCCGCGTGCAAGCTCTTTGAGAAAAAAACTCAAGTGTTGAAGCGCCCGCGGAGACACACACCAACTGGCAAACCACGCACAGATAAGCAGGAAGTGTGCACTCGCCGGGAGATCGCCGTCACACCAACACTGGAGAGTTTGCTCGTCTCGTAGAAGCTGATGAATTCAGAGATGGCTAAAGGAACGAAGAATTAACTTGGCTCCGAAGCGAAAACATGTCTGCATTCTGCCAGGCTTCCTCCTTTTATACCCACGAGGTGGGGCGGAGTTGTGCCATGCAAATTCCGCAGACCCATGGCATTTCTTTGCCATTGGCTCGTTTTGTATTACTCGAAGTTGATAGGCTTCCAAGCGAAACCCCATTCGTCGTCATCCCACGGAACTCGGAGTGACAACGAAAGGGAACCTGACATTCTGGATTCGGACGGCAATAAAATCACAGACTAGACCCTATAAATGCAGAAAATACCTTACGTTCTCATGAGAAACCTCATGATTACCATCCGAATACGGGTTATGTTGTAATTTACAAATCCTACTATATGAAGGCTATGTTATCTAATTGGCTGAATGTGTAATTAAGGAATTAACTGAAATCATGTGTCTTATAATTTAGTTTTTTTTTACCAACTCTGTGACTCTCAGTTAAATAGGCCGTTCTCGCTAAGACCTCTGTATGCAAATAAACTCTGTTATGATTGGCCAACCCTCACATACTGATGTAGTTTAGTTCACTGTTATTCAATAGGGCAGGTCTGCTTAATTCTTTAAATCTGTAAATATGTATGATTACATGATGATGAGCTCATAGCTATAATTTGGAAAGAGTCGACTGCAGTTTAATTTCAACAGATGTTCTGAATGGTTTGGACAGAGAGTTCTTAATATTAGAGTATGTTACGACAGGACATCAGAATTATCCAGGATATGATGATTTTTAAAGTAAACATGACAGAGTTTTCCGCCTGTTTTCATTTTACTTCATATTTACAAGAAATATTTAATGGTATTTAATGGAAGAAATATCTTAGCTGATAACTTTTTTTGGAGTTTTCAAATCTATCATTATTTGCTATTTTTCAGTTTCGATCCGGTTAACATTTTGGTTGGGAGGACAGTAAATAGGGGTTTTCAGAAATGTTGTTTTTGGGCTTTTGAGTGCTTGAGAATTGCTTCTATCACACTTAGAGAAGCATGATGATAGATATTGATTGTGTGTGATGGTGTCATTCCCCAGCGTTATAGAGTTCTTCTCGGTTATGTGACAATCACTGATTACTTTTGGCACATAATTACGCGGTTGAGATGACAGGACACTGTAAGGCAATCGCTCGCTTTAAAGCGCTCTTGACCACGCTGCCATTACGCTCGTTCACTCACAGCTATTTGTGTCGTTGGCCACAGCGACGATCCCCATTGGCTGTTGTGGGATATCAGCTCTTAACACTTTCATTTCTCCACCAACATATTTGTCGGCTCTGAGGACGGCTCTGCGCACCCAGTCGGTCCAGAAGATGTGGTCACCGTACACGGCCAGACCGAAGGGATGCACCGGCTCGTTCTTCAGAACCACCTACACAACATATACAGAACAGGAATTTCCACATTTTTGAAGTTGAACACAATAAAAAAAAATGTTTAAACAATTTATTGCCCCAGAAATAATTGCGATACATTTTTATATTTTCATTATCATTGTTAATTATTATTTTAACATTTTAATACTAAATGGACTGATTCTTCAAAACTTTCTATGTAGTAGTCAAAGAAAACCATTTAGGGCCCAAAATTCAGTTTATTTGTTGTTGTTGTTTTTTGTTATTGGAGGGGGGGGGGGGGGGGGGGGGGGCACTTTACAATAAAGTATAAAATGCATTATTATAAGATTAACTAACAATGTGCAACACATTTCCTGCAGTTATTCTTCTTTGATACATTTCTTCTTCTTTTTTAAATGTTAGTTAATACAAATACAATTATTTGCTCAGATAATATTAACAGATACTTAGAGTAACTATTGATTTTAATCTTGGAATTAACATTAACTAAGATGAATAATTGCAGAAGTATTTTTTTATTGCTAATAACTAATATTAACAAATGACACCTTATTGTAAAGTGTTACCATTTTTTTCTATTTTAATTCATTTAATAATCAAAAAGCATGTCTAAACAATTGCATTCATAAAACTGAAATAGACAATATTGAGGTCAGCTAAAATTTTATCATAATTTTTAATCTGTTATTTTCAATGAACTGTACTTAATCAGTAACAGCAGATACCTATTAGATATTACCATACTTCCCCACATCATTGATTACGTTAAGAATTGAAAAGACAAAATATATTACAAGTTTTCCTCGGAGTGAAACCCTTCAGGATATAGATAGGAATAAAACTGTAGAGTGTGCTGTACTTAGGTGGAGATTTCTGACTCAAAACTCATGGTCTTTAAACTTATGTATTGTAATTGTAATCTACAGATGCAAACAGATACACAGCAATAAAATAAACACTTAAAAGTGTATTTTGGAGTTGTTCTTCCTACTAATCAAAAACAGCACATTATGAGAAGCCAAATAGCCCCAAATCGGCCAGTGCATGAAACACCAGTAGTGTCTTGCCTAAATGAAACCAAATTGGACACTAATGGATGCAAGTTCCAACTTACATAACGGTGGGTGCCGTCATACTCGCAGCGCTCGATCTTATCAAGCGTAGCATCAGAGAAATAGAGCTTCTCCGCACGATGGTCGATGGCGAGTCCATTAGGAGTGCGAATGTCACTGCCGATGATCACGAGGACATTGGCACCAGACAGCTGAGCACGCATGATGCTGGGAGACTGCTCGTTCCAGTTCGTCCAAAACATCAAGCTGGTGAACAGCAGAGGAATGGGAGTCAATGACAAATGTTGAGTGCAATATTATCTTCATGTCTTACTAATGCCATCCTGAATGCAACATGACCTCACTTCCAAAGGGGAACGGTTAATGAAAACTGTTTTGAATGTTGTTGTGAAAAATCTCACTTCTGACATTCATCCAGGACGAATGCTCGAGGGTGGTCATCTCCTGACATGGTGACGACGATGTCCCGGTCGAACGCCCCCCAGCGGCTCTGGTCTACAGTGTGACGGGTGATGGTGGACGTGGTGTAACTGGTCCAGTATAAAGCGTCCCAGGCTCTGTGATACGCCAAGCCTTCCACTGACCCAACGTCTGCAAACAGAAAACATTTTAAAACATTTTAGCTGCTATATTATTATAGAAAAAAAAGAGGATACAATTGTCTTGGAATTTTCTCATAGTTTAGGGCTGCTTGATTGTGGCGAAAATCCTAATCACAATTATGTTGGTCAATATTGAGATGACAAACATCCAGGGTTTGAAATTAATTTGGCTACTAAATGTTTAAGTTACCGTCCATGCAGAACTTCTACTAACCAAAATAAATAAATAAATAAATATATTATAAAATTTGGATTTCATACATTCATTGCTTATTCAAACAAAATCCTTTAATCCAGCATCTCCTCCCTTCCTCTTTCATCCTCATCACCAAAAATATATTTTAGGTGGACTGATCAATACGGTACAAAGAACATAAAAAAAAATGTAGGCTGTTGAAAAATAATCTCTTTTCAGTTAAAGCTGCAGTCCGTAGTTTTTCCTCTTTGTCGCCATTTCTGTTCGAAATCTGCAATTGCAGTCATTCGCGGAATTATCAACTTTACGTGGGTTGTGCCTCGGATCGGCACAGCGCGGACGAATCCAATGTTTTGAGGAGAATGTGCAGCTGTCAATCACCGCGCCGGTGTGGATACTGGCATTCAGAATCACAGATTATTCTTTTTGGAAGTATGACCAACATAAGCATTTTCGCCGGAAAATGTCATCTGAACAAGCGAGTAACATCCACTTTTGTTCTGACCAACTAAGGGGAAAAAAGCATTGCAGTAAATCGCGCTGATTAAATCTAACGATCACCGATATCACGTCAAATGTTAGTGAACACAACCAGCTTTTTAAATCAACAGTCCAGTGCACCAGTGCATGTTATATTGTCAAGACACGTTAGTATTTTCCCAATTGCCGCAGTTCTTCTGGATTTAGTGTGTCTCAGTTTTACTGTTTCTTCATATAATCCCAGATGGACTCAATGATGGTGAGATCAGATCATACTGGCTGTTGTCAGACTCCTTGCGCATACAAAAAATCTCACTGGATTATTACAATTAATGGCAAAATGAATGTTTGGAAATGTAAACTGAAATTTCCTACTGACACACTCAACAAAAAATACAAATAACTGCTGGCTTAAACCCATTTTTTGGATGAAAATACTAACGTGCCAAAGACTTTTGCACAGTACTGTATATATATTTATATAATTTACACATTTACAAATCAAAACATATGAAATCCCCTTGAAAACATATGAAAACCTGATCTCTTGAAATAATAATGAAGACACCACTGTAAAAAAAAAGTTTCTGCCTTACATTTTTAAGTACAATCAACTTTGAGGTTTAAATCATTTCAACTTAAATGACATCAAACTGACTAAAACAAATGAGTTGAATCTTGTATAACATGAAAATTGCTTAACTTATTTTGATGAGTTAAAGCAATGTAAAAACATATTTTGTGATAATTTATTGATTTTACAGTGTACTGACTGCAATAGAATGGTATACATTATTTAGTTAAACATTGTATGTGTTTTAGTGCGTTTTTACAGAAAGGGTACATTCATAACGTGACTTACCAAATTAATAAACCATCTGAGATTGAGTTTCTCACAGACTAAGCGTTGACCAAAAACATCTGACGTAAAGCTTCACATCCATGTGGAAACAACTCGTTAATCCTCTATTTTTGCACCATGTTTACAGGCAATATCCAAATATGCGTGTTAGTCATGATTAAATTATATCCAGACATAACAACTATGAAGCACAGGGGGGAAAACGAAATTTGGAAGCAAATCGTTCATTGTTTGTTTGTTCATTTATTACCATAAACGGTTCAAAGACGCAAGAGCTGACATGTGTTTTTTTAATGCTAGATTTACTGGCTTTTATTACATAACCGGTTCTTAGCCAGTGAAATGAAAACCACATGGTACGAGAAAAGCATTTAGCACTTAAAAAAGCCAAAAAGAATAAATATTGTAAATACATCAAAGTGCATGCCATGAATGCTGATGAAATGAAACCTTTTTCTATACTTTTTCTTTTTAAATCTGTTAAATGGTTACAATATTTGACGTACAACATTCCTGGCTGATATTTCAACTATTTTTCATAGTCAGCAGTGAAATAATATGCGTGCCTGAAAGCCCAGATTCATTTTACTTTCCCCATTTCAATAAAACATTTGTTACTACATAAACTAAAGCATACTTACTATACAAATGTGACCCTGGATCACAAAACCAGTCACATGTCGCACGGGTATATTTGTGGCGAATAGCCAATAATACATTATGTGGGTCAAAATTATCGATTTTTATTTTATGGCAAAAATCATTAGGATATTAAGTAAAGATCATGTTCCATGAAGATATTTTGTAAATTTCCTAACGTTAATATATAAAACAGTTATTTATGAGTGAATGCAGCACAATCGCCAACATAAATGCACAACTTTAAAGGAGATTTTCTCAATGTTTCGATTTTTTTGCATCCTCAGATTTTCAGATAGTTGTGTCTCGGCCAAATATTGTCCTATGCTAACAAACCATACATCAATGGAAAGCTTATTTATTCAGCTTTCATGTGATGTATAAGTCTCAATTTAAAGAAATTGACCCATGTGACTGGTTTTGTGGTCAGGGTCACAAATATCCAGCCTTTAGAGAAAAGTATGTTTGCAAGTAGAGGATTTGTCTTATGTATATTATTTGCTTTTTATAAACTTGTAATTGTTTTGGCTTTTATCCAGTTAGCTAAAGGTAAGATTGAGTCTTTTATTGAATTGACTGGAATTAACTAAATAAATGCTACATGACTACCATATACTGTTTAAATTTGCCACTAAAAAGTCAAATCAAATGGATAATATACTTATAAAGGGCTAGACTCTACAAATGAATCTATAAAACTCAAACAATATTGTCAAAACCACGTCTCTGCCTAAAATAAGAGTAAATAAAGCTAAAGGATATAGAGTGAATCTGGTTTTGATTGTAGTTTCAGACAGACAAACTTTTTCACTTCAGCAAAAGGAAGCCAACATTCTTTCAGGAGGCATTTTGGTCGAGAGTTTGCAATTATCATAATTATCCTTCATTCAATTGGTGTTTGTGGCAACATAAGAATAAACAGATACGCACATCTTTCTTTTCTCGATTCTCTTGCTGTGAAAGCCAAAAGTCTTATGAAAGAATGAGTTTATTGTGTTCTCACAAAGGAACAGTCCATGACTCCAGACTTTCCCAGTCCTGTTTGATTGTGTGTCCGCCGCCTAGAGCAATGATTCAGCGTTTGACTTGTTTTTTCTCCAGCTGTGAGCAACTAAAGGAGAGTTGAACGAGAAGGTGCTGCGATCAAACCAACACATCACATACAACACATGGACTTGTTTTGGGCGCAGCAAAATAACTAAAGCCAGGTTTCCATCCACTTTTTGGACCGTTCTGTTAACAACAGTGGAAATGTGCAACAACAACATCAAAAAAACATTGGTGAAATTTGCTGTCTCCATCCAATTGGCCTTTTACAGATATATGTGACCCTGGATCACAAAACCAGTCACATGTCGCACGGGTATATTTGTGGCGAATAGCCAACAATACATTGTGTGGGTCAAAATGATCGATTTTTATTTTATGCCAAAAATCATTAGGATATTAAGTAAAGATCATGTTCCATGAAGATATTTTGTAAATTTCCTACCATAAATATATAAAACATTTATTTTTATGAGTGAATGCAGCACAATCGCCAACATAACTGCACCACTTTAAAGGCGATTTTCTCAATGTTTCGTTTTTTTTTGCACCCGCAGATTCCAGATTTTCAAATTGTTGTATCTCGACCAAATATTGTCCTATCCAAACCAACCATATATCAATGGAAAGCTTATTTATTCAAATCTCAATTTCAAAAAATTAACCCATGTGACTGGTTTTGTGCTCCAGGGCGCATGGTGTGTGTAATGATGTCATCCGAATTGACGCATAAGTTTTGGTGTATCGTAAAGAAATCTGCCCTTGAGCATTTCCATACGTAATTTTGTATACATCTCAATTCCTGTATCTTTCACTTCCCAGATAGCTCCAAATCTTTCTAAAATGGAGAATAAGACAATTGCAATTGACCATGTTACTACGTACTAATTTCACAATTAATTTAAAGTGCCCCTATCATGCATATTTCAGATATTACCTTTCATGAAGTGTGTGATATACAGTAGTTGTGAATGTAAAAGGTCTGCATTTAGTCATTGTCTCCCAAAAGTCAAGTCACCTTTACTTATATAGCACTTAATACAAAACAGATTGTTTCAAAGCAGCAAAAGACTCAGAACTGCCTGAAACGAGTCGTCAGTATTTCCAGTCTCACTTCCTGCTGAATCTGCGTAGGTTTGTAACAGATTTGCATAATGCCAGTCTATGTTCTTCATCGGCTGCCGTGAACAACGTCTACTTTGACCCTCAAACACTGTAGTTGTATCTGAGACTGGAAGAGTTTGGCTCGTGTTGTTCGTGTGGAGAAGACGCTGTTTTCTGCTGACAAAGCAAATCCACTTTGATGAGATTGAAACGGTAAAACCGACACTATCGTCACTGTTCGTATCACTGAGTATCAAGAGCTGAGGAAGATCCAGAGCTGAAACTCAGATATGATAATGAGCGTTTGGTTTCTGTTCACAGTCGACCAATCACAACAGACTGGGCCGTCTGACCAATCAGAGCAGAGCAGCTCTCAGAGAGGCGGGGTTTAGAGAGACTGAATCCTTGATGAACCATTTCAGACACTGAGAGAAAAGAGCTGATGCTGCAATGGATATTATGAGGAAATTAAAGTGTTTTTTGAGCTTTTATGTGTGTAAACCTGTTGTAGGAGATGCCAAAACAACATTAGGAACCTTTAAAATAGCACAATGGGGGCACTATATGTAAATAATATTTGGAGCCGTTACTCCTCTAGTGAACAGCATGTAACTCCCTTTATGTGACGAAGTTCAAAATTTAAGGGTCCATAAAAAAGCATTTTATATTTAATGAGCCAAATAATTTCTCTATATTAGTGTCAGTGTTTCTGAACTCCTGAAACGCCTCTATTGTAGTCTTGAGTTTCTTCCGGGAACGAACACGCCACAATATTCCTCATTTAAATAATTCATACGCAGAATAAAGGGGCGGGGCCTGGTTGAGTTAGTTAGTGGTGTATTAAACTGGTGGTTATGGTAAGGGGCGGGACATTTCACACTGCTCCAGCCGACCAATCAGAGCACAGTGTGCTTTTCAGAAGGAGGGGCTTCATAGAGACAGGAACTAAACTGGGGTGCGTTTCCCGTACAACAACGTAACTCGCTGCTTAACTACCACAGTAGATGCATCGTTGAACAAACCAACTAGCTAGTCACGACTATTTCCCGAAACCATATTGTCGCAAATTGGTCATTCAACCACGATTTCTAATTCTATTTCTAATTTTTTCAGTTATTTTGCTTTATTTCCAGATTCAATCATAAGCTTGTTCTTACATGCTAGAGCACGTTCGCACATGCAGACTCTTCAAAAACGACACTTTAAATCTCTTGACAAACTAAAAGTCGTAAATTACATTTTGGATGTATTCTAAATAAAAGATTTAGATTGCACTGAATGTCAGCTTGCTTATTTTGCTCAAGAGCAGGATTTATTGACTTATTTAGGATTTATTCCATTGACATGTCATGCAAACTAGAAACTCTTTGCGATGCTGTTTGTGAATGTTCATTAGAACTATGGTTTCGGGAAACACAGAATCGTTCAACTATGCCGGTAATGATGGAACTTGTGACCATAGTTGGCTAACAACGCTTTTGGGAAACGCACCCCAGTGTTACTGACAGACTGGGAAGAGAGGAGCTGCAACAATGGAGAATATGAGGAAAATAATCAACATTCATGCAGGAAAACCTGTTCTAGTACAGCCTAAAAACAACATCAAGACTTTGAAAAAAGGCATAATATGGCCTCTTTAAAGTAGATTATGTTAATTATTATTAATTATTTGAAACTTACTCTCAACCACTGTCTTCCGATCTGACCCGTCGTCATTGATTTGTTGAATATTCCCAAAGTGGATGTCGCTGTAGAAGATCCGATTTGCTCCTTTTCCGCCTCCTCCACGATAATCGAAGGTTAGCGCGATGACGTTTTTCATGTGGTCGGGGTCTTCAAACGGTTTGATGGGTGCGTTGAGGTTGTTTTCGTCTGATAAGTGCACACTCTTTAGTATGGTACGTTCTGAATACAGCAGGTATCCGTCGTAGTCACGGCAACTCTGACTGTCCTCGGCTAGCATCCCGTGAGCGCAAGCACACGTTCGCTGTGCATTTCCACGGAAAAGACAGAGTTGTTGGCAGCCACCGTTGTTGTTCTTGCAGACATTAGTTCCTGTGAAGAGATTTGTTTGAAACAATATAGAAATGCTGCAACTAAGGGAAATCTGAATCTTGCTCATAGATTCAATGACAATTAGCATATAATACTGTAGCATATTACATGTTATTTAATTATTATTTTCAAGATTTACTTTTTAGTGGCAAATTATTTTTAACTTCAACATAAAATTAATTTCTTATAAAAACATGTGTATATGAAAGAATTGCAATTTTGTATGTATTTTTGAATAAAGTATCATATCAATATCTTAATCAATAGGTCAATATCTTTTTCCATGACCTTGTCTTTGACCCTTAGATACCAATTACACAAAATAACTTATGTGCAACGAAACCGCAATTTGCAACAATTTGGAACCAAGTGGAACATGGAACGCGTGATAACCAGTCAGAATTAAAAATGTAGCAATGCAGCGGTAAAACAAATAATAACATCCACATTCCTAACAGTTCTGTATGCTAATTTATGTTGTGTTCCAGCACATTTCTGTTAAGAACCAAGTCATATAACACCCACCTTGCTGTCGTGCTCTGTTAAAAACCTTGATGTCTTTGAGTTGGACGCCGATGCCCGTCCTCAGACTCACTGAATCTGTTGCATTGTCTTTACTGCCGCGCTTTATTGAACCATTCGCATGAGTCCTAAAAAAAGAAAAATACTTATCTGTTGGGACAAAGTTCAAAGGCTCTTTAAATAGGGTTAGCAAATATTAAATAAAGTTATATCAAAAGCTCAATAAATCCTATAGATTAATCTTCATGTTGGCTCTGTGCAAAAACAGTTAAGAGGAAGATGATTTTTGTGAGGAGGAATTAATGGGTTGAGGTGTACAAATATGGTGCACTGACCGGTCACTCCAGTATATGTAGCTCTCAAACACAGATACGGAGAACATGTCCATGTTGTTGCTGGACAGCACCACCTCTCTGTTCTCCCCCGTCTCCAAGTTAATGCGCTCGATCTTATCCGTACGTGCGTCACACCAGTACAGCATATCTTCCTATAGGACACATGGATAATGAATGATCGGGACATTTACAGTCTGTGTTATTGTGTTTGATTACTATGCATCTATATTGAGTCATCAGCTATTAAGATGAAGTTGCTTTGGTCTAATTTAAAGGCAAGATTATAGGCATTACTTCTCCATCATACTTACACAAGACAATCCCAGAATAAAGGAAGAAAAAAATAAGTCAGCATTCCATGCATGCTTTGCAGAAAAGTGAAATAAAAAATCTCCTCAAGATGGTGGACAAAGTGAGAAAATAAATAAAAATCGGAATAAAATTATTTTGCTTTGTACTTTTATGATAATTAAAGTATTAATTAGCTTAGCAATAAACTAATGTCAAACTTTATGTGAGGAGCAAAGGTGAGTGAGGGTTATTACATTACATTATTATGCTATCTTTTTTCTCCTCCACCCCATCACCTCCTCAGAGCTTAGATTGCCCTAGATTAGTTTTTAGCCCGTTTGGCCTCTCAGTGGGAGATTTGTTCTGCTGAGGCCTGCGCTGTGCTTAGGCAATACTTGGAGTTGTAGGCTCTGATAGCCTCCTCGGATAACTGCCTCTAGGGTTGAGCTCAGACTCCTCTTGTTTTAGAGAGTCGTCCTGCTGAGTCCTTCGTTCCCCAGAACTCTAGTTATCAGTGATGCGCGGGTCAATGTATAAAGAACCCGCACCCGACCGACGTTTTCAACTAACCCGCCCGCAACTCGGACCGCAAAAAAAAGTATGAAAATATTGTACCCGACCCGCTTCCTGACCGCATTTTTTAAAAGTAGTAAATGCTCATCGTAGCGTCATTCCATAGACGTGTAACAACACAGCATCGCAAGAAGACGTACACATAACAAAGTCATCAAACATAATCATTATTTCGGAGCTTCCACTCCCCAGTCTTCACCCTTTCTCTTGCCGCCTCCATCTCTCTGCAGAGCAGACTAGTGATCATAGACATGGCCGGTTCGTGAACGAATCGTTCTTTTGAACCGGTTCTTTTTAGTGAACCGGTCGAACCAGTGCACTAAATCGAACTGAATCGTTCGAAACAGTTCGCGTCTTGCGTCAGTGCTGATCCACAAGTTCCTAAAGTTACTCACTTTCAGACATGCCTGACAGTCCCTCCGAATCGAAATAAACCAATATCCCGAAGTATATTTTACTCCAGGAACAGTTCACGGAACTGAGACATGTTGGTGCCACTGCTGAGAGAAGTGATGAGCACGAGCAGCTGATACTGCGCATCCGCGTACTACCGAACTCACAGGTACAGTGGTTCTCGGATCACCAGTACAGAACCGAGAACTGTTGACTGAGCTTGTGTGTCATCTTCGTGCCAGTTATTCATCCAATAAAGTGTAGACCTATATATTTCATAGAAAATTATGTCTAGTACTATATAAATACAAAGGTTTAATTTGCATCTTTTTTCAAACGACCCGACCGACCGCGACCCGAATATCATTAAAAATATTTTTGGATGACTCGTAACTGCGGGTAACCGCAGGCACCCGCTCATTTTGGATCAACCCGCGCATCACTGCTATGTATTTTTACCTATGAGATGATTCTTTTTGTGAGTCTCTTTAGTGGTATTATCTGCTGGATAGATCAGATCTCCTCTTGCTGAGGTAACCGCTCTTAGAGCTCCACACAGACAGGAGTAATGGTGTGGTCTTAGGAGCCTCCTTTGTTGACTGTCTTTTTGGGGTTGACTGTTGTTAGGCTTCCTCTCATTACAGAGAGTCTCCGGACGGGAGCCTCCACTCTCCAGAGCTCCGTGCAACAGTGTTATCAATACATTGGCTCTTCGAAGTTTCTTAAGAAACGCTTTTGGCTAGAGGGTTGTAGGTCTCCTCTCCTTTAGAGAGTTGTTCTGGCTGAAACCTCACTCTCAGAGCCTTGTTACACTGTAGCTTTGAGAGCCATAGGCTCTTTGGAGCTTCCTCTGGTACTGTTTTTAAAGAAACACTGATAGGCCTCCTCTTGTTTTAGAAAGTCGTTCTGTTAAGGCGTCGCTCGCAGAGCTCTGTGCTGACAGTTGCATTAGGTGTAGGCTCTTTTTGGAGCCTCCTCTGTTATCTATCTTTTAGGTTTGAGTTTTATTAGGCCTCCTCTCATTTTAGAGATTCATCCTGCTGTCTAAAAATTTTGAAAAATCTCTTCGTTAGACTGTCTATGGAGCAAAGAGTATGGTTAGGCCTCCTCTCAACCTAGATAGTTGTTTGTGTTCAGGCCTCTGCTCCTTGAGCTCCGTTTTTTAGTACTCCCCACAGTTTTTAGTACTCCCCACAGGTGTCCTGTCCCTAATATGCTTGGGTTGAGTCTAAATAAGTACTCCCCTCACTTAGAGGGTCATCATATTGAGTACTCTACTCTCTAAAGCTTCGCGCATAAGCCCCGAGCACATGCTTATGACAGTTCTCAAGTAGTAGGCTTTCTTTGTAGCCTCCTTGATAATCTGGCTTCTTGAATAAGCGTATTTAGTACTCTCCTCGTTTAGAGGGTCGTTATGCTGAGAACTTTGCTCTTTGGGGCTATGTTTAGGAGGTATGCCACGCTGGGAGGCTTTGTGTCAGCCACCTTTATGGACTTTTTCTGCTAGAGTTAGGTGTGCTGAGTTGTTGGCCCTCTTTGGGCCTCCTTGACAAGCGGACCTCAGGTTGAGCTTGTTGAAATACAAGCGGCTCCTTAGACCTCTGCAGATCGGTATCAGGTTGTCGGGCTCTTCAGGGGCCTCCTTTACAACTGGCTCCAGAGCTTGGCCAGTACTCTCCTCGGTCGAGAGTGTAGCTATATAGATTACTTCGCTCCTCTAGCTATGTCAGAGCGGTCCTTGTGGTCAAGTCTGTATAGTACTCTGCATGCAACACCTCTCAAACGAGTAGAGTACTTCGCTCCCCGGGGCTGGATAACGATAGGCCTTCCTATGGCCTGTTTATAAGCAAAATAGTATCAGGGTGAATGATTATTTGTGAGCCTCCTTGATAGACTTGCTTTAGTAGAGCTTGGTAGGTACTCCCCTCATTGAGGGTCAATATGCAGGGTACTCAGCTTCCCCAGAGCTATTTTTAAGCTCTGTTGGTCCTGAAAACCCCTTGCGGGATAAGGAGTGTCAATCCCTCGCTTGAAAGTTCGTTACGTTGAGTCTTGTTCCCCAGGACCCCCATCTCTGGAATCTGATGTTATTGCTGTAATGCAAAACCTTCTCATTGGAGGCCTCTGATAGAGGGTTAAGTATAGAGATTCTGTTAAGCAGACAGGTTGCAGGCTGACAGGGTTAAGATAGAACCAAGTAAGCCTCCCTGGTGGTTCTAGGGGTCCAAGCTTAGTTCCCCTGAAAGTGACAGCCAAGATCCTTTTTTGTCTCTGGTCATATTCCCTTAGAGGATTTTTTTCCTAGGATAAATGATTACAAGCCTTTGAGCTCTGCCCTGGGTCAAGTCCTTCCGTTTGACCTTGCGAGGTGAATGGTAAGATTGTACTTGCTCATTGAAGCATGTAGCTTAGGCAATGACCATAGGGAGTAGTTGTCAATGTGACAGCGAAATACTGAAGTGTACCTTTGGAGAATTTAACTCTGGCAGTTAGGCCTTTTGAGTTTTTATTCTTGTGCTTAGTCACAGCCAATCTGGCATGCATTCCCCTCAGCATGTCAGAGAGGGCATTTGTTCCTTTATTAGTGTCCTAGGACGCAGTGCGAGTTCCCATTCGAAAGGGAATGTCTCGGGTTACAAGTGTAACCTTGGTTCCCTGAAAAGTTAAATGAGACATTCCAATGAGAGGTGCATCTCGTTTCCAGGCTTCTGGACTGCCTGCATTGTCCCTTCAGATGAAGAAGTGGATGACATGTACTCTAGACGCCCTCTTTATATCTCACGGTTGCACTAGGAGTGATGTCATATGTTGTTGCCGGCCATTACAATTGTCACGTTTAAACACATGCTTCAGACACCGGTCGGGCTTAGGGTTTCTCCCATTAGCATCCTAGGATGCAGTGTCCTGTTCCCCAAAGGGACCAAGGTTACATTTGTAACTCGAGGCGTAAACACATTTGACATTCACCAGAGCACAAAAAACAAATATGCACTGGAGCATTTACCAAATCTGTTTCGTCAGTATGATCTTATTACAGTATCAACTGAGGGTGCTCTTGCTTTTTCTTTTGATGGTGTTTAGCACACAAATACATAATAATATCTGTAAAACAGCAATACTTTATCTTATAGAAAACAGCAGTGAGGTTTTCAAACAATGAAAGTGCCCTAAATCAATTATTGACCAAAACAAACTATTCATGATTCAAAAATGTATATTTTAAGATCAATGCATATGCACTGGCAGGATTTGCGATTGATGCAACGAGTGAATTGTTACACCCCCTAGTCCTTAGTTTACAACAACTGTGTTATAAAGACATAAATGTGTCATATGCACCTGATAGTCAACGGAGATGCCGTTGGGCCAGCTAATGCTGACGTTCACCAGAACGGCTCGATTTGATCCATCCAGACGAGATCTTTCTATGCGTGGATACTGACCCCACTCCGTCCAAAACAGATACCTGCACACACAACCACCAATGCTTCATTCATGCAGCAGAAACTCACAATAAAAGACAGAAAGTCAGGGTTACGCAGATCTCACCCTTTCTCAGGATGCACAGTAATGGCCCGAGGTTTGTCCAGTCCTTGAGAGATGACCACATATCGAAACGAGCCATTTAATCTGGCCACCTCAATCACATCAAAGCCCTGGTCCGTCCAATAGATGTTTCCTACAGCACACAGCAGACAGGAACAAGGTTGATTTATGGATCAGTATTGTAATAATTCTCTGAATGCATGTGAAAGTGTCAAAAGTGCTTAAAACGCACCAGCGATCCAGTCGACAGCGATGCCCTCCACGCGCCCGATGCCGTTAGTAATGACGTCCTCTCTCCACGTTTGATCTCTCTTAGCTCTGCTAATGGTGCTCAAACCCATGTCAACCCAGTAGATGGTGTCATTATCTACATGACAATAGAAAGAACATACATATGAATTATAGTGCATCCCAATAGAGCATCATGGATGTGCAGCTGATAAATCTGTGGTAACTGCGTGATGCGATCATGTCAATATGGATCAAAATCTCTGAGGAATTTCCACCTTGCTGAATCTCTGCCACGAAGAAGCAGCCATGAAGGTAAAAAAGGGTCCAACCCAGTACTAGCAAGGTGTACCTAATAATGTGGCCGTAGAGTGTATATCTGAAAACATAAATCAGGAGTGTTGAGACTCACCGGCATGAAAATCAATCCCGACGGCGAGTGAAGTGCCTGAAACCGGTACCAGGGCATCGGACTTGTCTGCAGGGTCCAGTGGGATTCCTCTAATGCCCTCATGAACAGAGTACAGCAGGAATGAACCCACACCTGAAATCAACACAGCAATCACAGATTATTCAACTACAGACCACTTTTTCAACTTCAAGTCCACATTTTAATTCATTTGAATGCCTTTCTTTCTTTCTTTCTTTCTCTTTCTTTCTTTCTTTCTTTCTTTCTTTCTTTCTTTATTTCTTTCTTTCTTTCTTTCTTTCTTTCTTTCTTTCTTTCTTTCTTTCTTTCTTTCTTTCTTTCTTTCTTTCTTTCTTTCTTTCTTTCTTTCTTTCTTTCTTTCTTTCTTTCTTTCTTTCTTTCTTTCTTTCTTTCTTTCTTTCTTTCTTTCTAATCCTAATATTCAAAGGTGTTCAAAAGTTTGTTCAAAAAGTCTTTTCTGCTCACAAAGGCTGCATTCATTTGATCAAAAATACAGTAAAAACAGAAATCCTGTTAAATATTATTACAATTAAAAAAAGAAAATTATTATGTCATTTATTTCTGTGATCAAAAGCTGAACTTTCAGCATCATCTTCACAAGATCCTTCAGACATCATTCTAATATGCTGATTTGATGCTTAAGAAACATTTCTTATTACTCTTATTATTATCTAATTTTTGTGGAAAACGTTATCAATTTTCACAAAAGGTTTCACAAAATGTGAAAAAAAAGCTTTGAAAATTGTGATTAAAATGTTTCATAATGTTTCAGAAAAATTCTGTCAGAATTCTCCTTTGAATTATGTATATGTACTGTAAGTAGGCAGTTTAAAACTTCCATAGTAAATAAAAAAAATCCCTTTTATTATAGGGATATTCAAAGAGGTTTCTCTAACTGAGCATTTTTTAAAAATACTTAAAAATACTTTTAAAGAATTTGTTGAGTCTGTACACATTAAAGAACAAATTGATTGATAATTGCAGAAAAACTAGTAAACCTACAGTATTCAGATGAAATTATTGAGCAGTTTGTTGCTCCTCTGTAAGTTTCTTATGGTGTTTCCAGCTGTTTTCTGAAGTAAATGCAAACACTGGGGTCTATTGTCCCTCCATGCCATTTTCCCAAAAGGAAGTCACACATAATTGACAGTTTGAATGTCAGGTGTGTGTGTGTGTGTGTTTGACTCGTACACTCGCAGGACTGCTGTCCGCTCCTCTCCTATGTGTGTGTGAGTGCATGTGAGTGTGTGTGTGCGTGTGCATTTGACTCGTGCACTAGCAGGACTGCTGTCCGCTCCTCTCCTATGTGTGAGTGCGTGTGTGTGCGTGTGTGTGTGTGTGTGCACGCGTGTGTGTGTACCCTCGCAGGACAGTTGTTCGCTCCTCTCCTATGTGTTTGTGTGTGTGTGTACCCTCGCAGGACTGCTGTCCGCTCCTTTACTATGTGTGCATGAGTGCGCGAGTGTGTGTGTTTGTGCGCATTTGCGCGTGTGCGTACCCTCGCAGGACTGTTGTCCGCTCCTCAGGCTGTATCCCGCGGTGCACATGCAGGAACGGCTGGAGGGAGACGTGGGCAGACACAGCTGAGAGCAGTCACCATTGTTGTTGCTGCACATGTTTGAACCTGATGATAAAAACGGCCAGAAAAACGCAATTCACCAAGGGGACAGTTTCAGTACAAAAGCCTGCATCTATTCAAAAAATACCCACAATCCAGATTAAGCAGATGCTATCTGCACTGATACTGTTTCAGTATTTAAATTAAGCCAAGGTCATTCTTTTCAGCACAAACACTCCTTTTTCTGTGCTAATAAGTCTCTCTTGTAGATTGTTCCTTATTCATAAAAATGACATACTGGCACAATGAACTGGCCTGGGAATTTCAATAGAGTGCATTAGTGTTGCCCACTTTTTCGGCGGCGTTGGTTCCTGATTTATTTTTTTCCATTCATTTTTTCCCATAAGGATTTGAAGCCGTGAATCAAAACAACCAGCAATGAGGTGAATCACAACATTACAGACTTTGATTGGAAGCAAAAAAGTATCTGTCAAAAAGACAAAAGGTACAGGACTCCGAACTTAATGACTTTAATGAGGCAAAGAACCAAAATCCCATAAAGCATTGCCAATGACACTATCAAAGTGAAAACAATGGAGAAATATAAAACACTTAAAGTTGTTGATTATGTTAATAGAAACAATACATTTTGAATTTTAAATAAATTTTTTTTTATATATATTTTATTTATTATATTTATACTTATCAATGCTGCAATCAGTTTTGCTACTGAATCGCATTCCTCAGCAACGAGGTGGTAACATCGCTGTTTTTTAAGTAATTCAACTCAGAGACTTGTTTGTAAAGAAAGAAATGTTGACAGACTCGGGTAATTCACACACGCATCTGTCTCTCGCTCTCTCTCTCGATAATTAATTCAAATAAATGCTATAGTAGTTCTGTCACAGTCTTCGTCTGCACCAGTCTGTCCTTGTTTCTTCACTACACTTCCCAGAATCCTCCTCGTCTCCACACCTGTATTCACTCCCTCACTTACCAGCCTGTCCCTCGTTATCATCATCTGTGTCACCTTGTCTTCAGATCATTATGGTTCATTTGTCTCTGTATTTAGTTTGCCTCAGTTTATTCAGTCTTTGTCGGTCGTTACCTATGTTATGTTGTTGTGCTACCTGCCAGTCTATGTTCTTGTGAGTAATTGTAATTAACTGTTCTTTGCCTCCATGTCATGCATTAAAATCATGTAATGCACAGCTAGCTGTGGATTATCCCTTAAATACATACTATTTTGCCAGCATAGCGAGAGCGACTCAGTTACGTCATTTGCTGGTGCTTCATGGGAGTGGGCGGAGCTAACAAGCTCTTTTGGCACAATTTGCTCGCCGCAACTCTCTGATTGGTGGAATTTTCTGTACAGCATCATGGGTAATGTAGTTTTTCACCACAAATTCAGTTGTTATTTGAAAAAATAAGTTGAAATAATGTGGGCTCATGGCTTCAGCAAATGCATATACCATCAACCAACAACCTGATAACTCACAGTAGGGCTGTCTTTAAAGATTTATAAGTTATTGTAAAAAATCAATTTCCTTATGAAAAAAATATAGTTTTTACTTCCGGGAACAATCAGCCCAGCACAGATTTTTTGGGAGTCACTTGAATGATTTCTTATACACTGCATGCAAATGATTGTTGAACCTGTCTGCACGGTCTCATTGTAGATCTTCATGTGCATCATGGGAGATGTGCTGTTTCTCAACACCTTCCAGTCTCCTCCATCACTTTTATCACACGTGCCGATCTGATCCGTGCCCTGATCCGCCCACCACAGCTTATCACCTACACAACAGCAATCACATCATTATTATTCAGTAAAAGTCAAGGAGTTACGGGATCTTGCTATATTTACCCATGATAGCCAGCGCAGAAGCTTTGTTGAGTTTGCCTTTGACGGCGTCTAACACTTCGAGTCCTGATCCGTCGAGCTTGCAGCGGTTAATGGTGCTGTTTCCAGAGCTGACCCAGTACAGCTGCTCCGAGTCAAAGTCTATGGCCAAACCTGCAGAACAGAACGCAGACACGCTTTATAATGCGTTCTCAACCGTTTCAGAGCAACTAATGAGGGTTTTTACGGCTATATACTGAACAAGTTATCATGAAGAAGATCATCACACACATCATTTTCTAACCATGCATATAAACATATTGATGGTGAGATCTAAAACTGCGTGTGGATTCATGATCAAAGTCTTACAGAAACATGGAAAGTGTTAAGTCAAAATTGTTGTATGTTTGAGTACAATATAACCACTTGCTGAAAAAGTCACACAATGTAACCTCCATTATTCCTGAAACTGTTCCTCTAGTACTACTAATCACCTTTTAGCCATCACCTCACTTAACAAGTGTTTTAACTTCCTTGAGTAACTAAACACAGAGCTTAACAGTTATAATGTATTCTTCTTGCCTAGTTAGCCAGTAGTTGATATTACGTCATCTAGCGACATTTAGCTACTTTTTGAGCATCTTTAGCTACAATCAATGTTTTTTTTGGAAATGTAAATGTATAATTTTATATTTACTGTACATATATTGTATTATATTAAATCAAATGAAATATATCAATAACTACATTAGTTAACATGAACTAACAATGATCAATACTTTTACAGCATTTATTAATCTTAGTTAATGTGAATCTCAGAATTTACGAATACATTTTTAAGCTCAAAAGTTGTATCGACATAAGTTAATGCACTGTGAACTAACACTAATATAAATTGTTTTATTAACTAACATTAACAAAGGTTAATAAACGCTGAAAAAAATTGTTAGTGTTAGTTAAATGCAGTAAAAAACTTAAAATGTATAGTTTTTAATATTTTCTTATACATCATTTTTAAAATGATTTAATGATTTATTATACATTTTGCACATAAAATGTATTTTGTTCATTTATTTTAAATTATAATTACTACGTATTATGCATTCCTTCTCTACTAACATTGCTTCCTGTCATCTCTACACTGTTTTATTTAATAAAGACTAAAATAAGGGCTAAAAAAGTATATTATCAAAAAATGTAAGACAATATGGTTCTACAAACACCGCAGACTGTACTACCTGATTCTCTCGCACTGGCAGTGTTGTTGTTAGCATAGGAAATTGCTATTCGGTGGATGATTCAGATGTTATCCCCTGAAGGTAATGTATCTGTCTAATTAGTTTTAAGTCCTAATGTGGTTCTACAACCCAGTACAATCATGTTGTAAGCTTTGTGAGCCTGAAAGCCCTCAGAACAGTCTCTTCTCTCTCAGCGGTCACTCACCCACTGGAGCTTTCTGATCGGTGAAGATCACGGTATGGTTTGTGCCGTCAGTGTTGGCCATGCTGATGTTATCGCCATCAGTCCAGTACAGCTTCCTGGACAGGTCAAGAAAAGACATAAGAACAATTGTTATATTGTTAGTAATATTTCAAGATTAAAACTTACTGGCCTGAAACAACTTAGGTTTACTTGATTAACCATACAGGTGAAACTTGAAAAATTCGAATATCGTGCAAAAGTTAATTTATTTCAGTAATTCAACTTAAAAGGTGAAACTAATATATTATATAGACCAGGGCCGGTTCCAGACATTTGGAGGCCCTAGGCAATATTCATGTAGGAGGCCCCCCACCCCCAATAAAAAACTCTTGAAACAAATATGATTCCTAACCTTTTAATTTATACAACATTTAATTTTAAATGTTGCATATTTTTACCTACATAAGTTTGGACACATTACTATTTTTTTTTATTTTTTTGAAAAAAGTCTCTGATGCTCATCAAGCCTGGATTTATTTGATCAAAAATACAGAAAAATAATATATAGTGAAATATTATTAATTTAAAATAATAATTTTCCTATTTTACTATACTTTAAAATATATTTCTGTGATGCAAAGCTGAATTTAGTGTCACGTGATCCTTCAGAAAACTTTATAATATTCTGATTTGTTATCAAATGTTAGAAATTGTGCTTAATATTTATTTTATAGCCTGTGATATTTTTTTCAAGATTTTTTGATTGCTAAAAAGTTTTTTTTAAAAAGTCTTCACTATCACTTTTTATATATTTAACACATCCTTGCTGAATATTCCTGTTTTTTTTTTCTGTATTTTTGATCAAATAAATGCAGGCTTGTAGAGCATAATAAGAAACTTCTTTCAAAAACATTAAAAATAGTAATTGGTCCAGACTTTTTACCAGTAGGCTACTCTATGTAGCCTACATATTAATCAAACTTTATCTAAGGTAATCTCTTTTTTGTTTAATCAAGATGTTATTGTTATTGTTGTTATTTTGCTGTTTTATTCAATTTATTCACAGTTACAGAATACCACTTCAGGAGATGAACATAAGTGCTTTTATCATTTTTTTCATAGCTGCGGTATGGGCAGGATTTTCCCCTCCCATTTAATCAATATTGACTGCAGATATCCCAGACAGCAACATAGTGTCCACCCAGACCCGTCCCACATCTGGTACATGTGGATTCCACACGGCCTAGATGTGGGCCTGATCTGGGCCGACACTATGTTGCGGTCTGGGATTGTCATATTATTAATACAAGTAATATGATATTATGCATTGCATTGTTAGCTTAAATATGCTATACACAAATCAAGTGGAAGAGAAAGACACGATCGCTACTGATTAGAAATTTTTTTTCTAAACTGATATTATTGGCGTTAGTAGGCTATGATGCCAGGGTATAATCTAATCATTAGCAGCATTTAGAAGATAGACCCATGAGATCCTTTATTTGAAACATTTAAAAATGTTGAAGTGTGTTGGCTTTTTAACTTTGAATACAAACGTCTTGACTTTTACTTTTGTAGGGTTTTTTAGTCAGCTCCCGACGCAATGTTATTCATCGCGCAAATTCAAAGCGTCGCGTCTGGGCACGTTAATGACGCTCGCGCTCTTTAAAACTCGCAATAAAGCGGTGAATGATTTTTCCAGAAATGACGCTGATCTACAGTACAAGTTTATATTTAGAATACATTGCAATCACTCCAAAATAGATGACGACAACTCACACACCTGCATTACGAGCTGTGCTTCTTTGCGTACCTATTTAGGCTTTTGCTTCGCAGCACCTGATGGATGCGCCCGTTACACAAACTTTCAGAAGCCGGAACGCGCTTTGAAACGGAAACATCAATTGGTTTAACTGCAGATAAGTGACAATTCAACAATTGAATGAACAATGAGGCTAGTATTTCTGCCCATCTGGTGGACTATAGATATATATATAGGGGATGTTACGGGAGGCCCCTCCTCAAAGCCCGAGGCCCTAAGCAATCGCCTGCTCTGCCTATAGCTAGCGCCGGCCCTGATATAGAATCATTACATGCAAAGAGAGATATTTCAAGCCTTTATTTGTTATATTTTTGATGATTATGGCTTACAGCTTATTAACACCTTTTCACAATATTCTAATTTTGAATTTGGGGTCTTCATAAGCTGTAAGCCATAATCATCAAAAAAAATAAAAATTCATGCAAAATGAGTGTCGAATGCATAGATCCATGTCTGATATGGGCTACATTTAAAAACTCTTTTAACAAAGTTGGAATGTTGTCTCTTAAAGGGATACTCCACCCAAAAATGAAAATTCTGTCATCATTTACTCACCCTCAAGTTGTTGCAAACCTGTATGAGTTTCTTTCTTCTGCTGAACACAAAGGAAGATATTTTGAAGAACGATTGGAACCAAACAGTTGTTTGGCACCATTGACTTCCATAGTAGAAAAAAAAAATTACTATGGAAGCCAATGGTGCCAAAGTTCCAATCGTTCTTCAAAATATCTTCCTTTGTGTTCAGCAGAAGAAAAAAACTCATACAGGTTTGCAACAACTTGAGGGTGAGTAAATGATGACAGAATTTTCATTTTTGGGTGGAGTATCCCATGTTTTTGCTGCAAATTATATACATATATTTTTCTTTTTTATGAAAAAAAAAAAACCCAGTGCAAATGGACAATATCCTAAAGCATGATGTCGCCCTGTAAAACATGAGAAAACAAGAGTGCATGTGGTTGCATCCTGTTATGCATCTATTTTTCTGCCTTTAGGATGTAAAGCGTGTAGGAGGGCAGAGTTGCGTGTGTAAATGTCTCAAGTGCTTTTTTGCAACGAGTGCGCTCACCCCAGTATAGGATGCAGCACGAGGCAATGGGGCTTGTCCAGGCCTTGAATAACAGCGTTTTTGAAGGAGCCATCCAGTCTGGCCACGTTGATCTGTTTCTTATTGCCGTCATAGCTGGTCCAGAAGAGATTGCGTGAAACCCAGTCCACCGCCAGACCATGTGCATTGGGAATATCTGATCACACGCAAAATAACCGTTTCCAGATATTAATTGTTTAAATCAATATAATCTGATATAAGACACAGAATCTAAACATTCGCATTCAGTGCATTTCCACAGGGATAAACATCTGGACGAACAGAAAGAGAGATGGTAAAGTGTGAGTCATTATTTCATCATAAAACCCAACATGTCTGTAATTTGGTTTTGAGGGCTGTGCTAATTTTACTTAAACAGCACTCACTAAAAACTATCGACTGTAAACACGACAGCAGTTCTGCACTGTACATGACTAAGATTCTCATACACACACAATAACAAGATTTCAACAACAACATCCTGATATTCTAAAGCCTTATGTGAACTCAATAGAATTATTCGATTCTCTCAAAGGGGTAGTTCCTCTTTGTCGCCATCTCTGTTCGAAATCTGCAATTGCAGTTATTCGTGGAATTATCAACTTTACCTGGGTTGTGCCTCGGCACGGCACAGCGCGGATAAACACAATGTTTTGAGGAGACTGAGGCTGTCGGTCGCCGTGCCGGTGTGGATACTGGCATTCGCAATCACAGATTATACTTTTTTGGAAGTATGACCAACATAAGAATTTTCACCGGAAAATGTCGTCTGAACAAGTGAGTAACATCCACTTTTGTTCTGACCAACTAAGTGGAAAAAGCATTGCAGTAAATCGCGCTGATTAAATCTAACGATTCGCTCATATCACGTCAAACCGTGCAAAATATACTTTGTTCTCAAATTGTTAATGTTAACAACGTCAGCATTGCGTGACGACATTTAATGTTTCGTGGAAATCACCAGTACCACTGGAGTTAAAAACATTATTACAAGCTTACTGTTTTGAATCGAGCTAAGGCAAGTGGAGAGTTTTGGACACTGGCTGGTTATGTACTTGCTCAAAAATTTATTTTGGATCATTTTTACCCAAAAAAGTTACGGACTGCAGCTTTAATCACCTCCATATCGTTCCAAACCTGTCTGACTTTCTTTCTTCTGCAGAACACAAAAGACATTACTATTTTGTCCATATCACGAAATTCATTGTGGTCCAAAACGACATTGACTTTCATTGTAAGGACCAAAAACACTAAGACATTTTTAGTGTTCAAAGTCAATGACGGCAGCGTCGACAGTGAAAATGATTATAATGTACTTTAAGTGTTGTTCTAACAACATTAATTTATATGATTTCCGCTTTCAATGAGTCTGTATGAAGTCATAATACAATTTTATAATTCTCATTTCAAATATCTGCTTTGGCATTTAAAATTGTGAAATTGATAGTCTAGTAATATCTAGTAATTCATCCACTAGCAAAAGAAATTCCCAATATTACACCACTTAGTAAAAGAGAAGAAATAAAACCGATGTTTTAACAGTTATTTTCTCCTGTACATGTGCATCTGCTTTTATTCCAGTCAAGTTGATGAATGTTGTACCTGCAGACACAACTGTCTCTATTCCTGTGCCGTTGATGAAGGCCCTCTTGATGGTCTGAGTCCGAACATGCCGACCAATAGATACGCTTCTCCAGAGCGTCGTAATCCACAACCGTGACGTTGTCGATGTCAGGGACGGTGAAGGAGATGATGTAGTTGTAGTATGGATTATAGATGTCACACCTCTTATCTCAATCTGACGAGCGTACAGTAGGAACTGACGTGACTCTGGAAGAGAGACAGAGACACCTGTCATGACTGGAGACAAAAAGGAGACAAATCGAACCAGACAAAAGGTCACTGGACAAAAAAATTCCCCAAGGAAATTAATTTAAATGTGAAGATCCAGTCACATTTACCAGTACCTTTCCTGTTGAGTTTACAGAAATTTCCTTCAACCCTAAAAAACCCCCAGTGAAAAATCAATACAGAAAATTCCTTCATATTAACACAGTGCGTTCTTAGGGTGTCGTTGGAGTTTATGGGACAGCAGAGAAAAACGCACTCTCTTGAAACAGCATATTTAAAGAAAAGTTCAAGAGAAATTTATTCAGACACGTATATGCGCAATAGACTTCGACTGTAAAAGCATTACTGTAAAAAAAAAAGAGTCTATTTAAGGGACAAGTCTATTTTCTAAGGGACAACTAAGGGTCAAGTCTATTTTCTTCAATAATCAACAGTAGGTTAGGCTGCATGAGAGCGAGATGCCAAGATATCGATCGTTCAGCCAAGGCAACAACAGAAAAAGAATTAAAATTAAAATTCTGTCATCATTACCTCACGGTCATGTTGTTCCAAACCCATATGACTTTCTTAATTTTATAAATCATAGAAGTCGATATCTCACTATTTAAACAAATATTAGGATTTATAAAATAAAAAAAAATTTATTCAATTATTATCTTGTCTTGTACATACTATATAATGAAAGTGAATGGTGACTGGAGCAAAAATCACGATAAAGCTCCATAAACCTGCCATATAAAGTTGACCTATGGTATAAAGATTTAAAGAACCTAAATACAGCAAGCAAGTTTGTATGTATTAACTTTATACTGCTTTATAATGCTTTCCATGCTATTTTTGGAGCTCCACTCCCATTTCACTTTATTGAATGAAAAAGAGCAGCATTGGACATTCTGCAAAGTATGGATAACACTATTTCGATTGTCACTTGACTACTAGTACTAACTATAAGTAACTTTCCAACTACATGTCAACCAGGCAGTCATTAGAGTAGTAATAGACTGTCGGCTTAATGTCTGCTGACACTTTATTTTAAGCTCCTCAACAGACATTCTACTGATAAGTAACTTTGCAACTACATGGCAACTTATTCTACTAACCCGAACCTAACAGTCTACTAATACTCTAATGAAAGTTAGTTGGCAAACTGACGAGACTCAGCACAGATTCTGTCAGGATGTAAATGAATCTAAAGATGATAACAGGTCTGTTGCGCTGCTGGCTCGAGCTCGAGTTCGTACCGTAGCAGGTGTGGGTTGTCTTCATTCAATCTCATGAGGTGAGGACAGGCGCAGGAGAACGTCTGATTATAGTTGATCAAGCACAGGTGAGAACATGGACCCAAACCACCGTTAGCAGCACACGGGTTCGGCGCTGGAGAGAGAGGTGAGACAGACAGAAATAAAGAGGAGGTGAAGTATTGAGCTTTATTGTGTCACTGCCACATTCAAATTTATGGCCAATAAACCAAACCAGCTGAGACACCACTGATGACAGACTGATATGCCTGCCAAGCTGTGCAGATTATGTTTGACTATCTGAATCTGCGCATACTTGGCTGATTTAAGATATATATATATATATATATATATATTGAGAGAGAGAGAGAGAGAGAGAGAGAGAGATGAGAGAGAGGAGAGGAGAGAGAGAGAGAGAGAGAGGAGAGAGAGAGAGAGAGAAAGAAGAGAGAGAGAAAGAGAGAGAGAGAGAGAGAGAGAGAGAGAGAGAGAGGAGAGAGAGAGAGAGAGAGGAGAGAGAGAGAGAGAGAGAGAGACTGAGAGAGAGAGAGAGAGGAGAAAGAGAGAGAGAGAAAGAGAGAGAGAGAGAGAGAGAGAGAGAGGGGTTTGATGAAAAGTAAGACAGAGAAATCCAAAGGTTAAAGGTTTAAAATACCAGATAGAGGAACTTCTGAAAGCATGTCTAAACCAATTCATCCCTCTGTCTGCTCCCGTTAGACATTAATAAACAGATGTCTGTCTCTATACTATAAGATGAAGTCAGGTGAGCTAAACTATCATGACAAGTTTATTCACAAGCTGCATTATTAAGCGCCAAAACACCATCAACGTGTGTGTCCATCAAGCCGACTGGCTCTTCCCTCAATTTGACCCACAGTCTTAAAGTTTACACAATAACTAATCAAACAATTAAAAGTAGACTTGAAAGAAGGAAATGATCTGTGATGTCCAGACAACAAGCCACTTTTAAAAGCTCAAATGAATCTCCATGTTGAATATTGGGGTATCTGGAATCAAACTGTGCTTGAGGAGATAAATGCCACAAAGTGATCAAATGAATCTTCATTAATATAATGATACTTCAATAAGCATGCCAAAAAAAAAGGAATTGCTGAGAAAACGTCAAAGCAACCTCATGCACCAGATTTAAAATTGTCCTGCGTAACACTGTCATGTTGAATTTGTTCATTCACTTATTCACTTATTTAGCCAATAAATTAATCAAAGCAACTACATATTTCTTGTTCAACAAATGTTTAATAAGTAACACAATAAATAAATCTATCATTTTGACAGACATATAAATATACAGTATATAGTTTTATAGGATACTTAATATGTTAAGTGAACTGTGTTTGACTAATTGAGACAAGATTTGGGGGGATTTTGTTGGTGTACAGCAGGGGTGTCCAATCCTGCTGCTGAGGGCCACTGTCCTGCAGAGTTCAGTTAGTAGACCCCAATTAAACACACCTAACCTGCTAATCAAGGTCTTACTTGGCCTAATAGACACTTCCAGGCAGGTGTTGTGTTGAGGGAGAGTTGGGAGCTTAACCTCAGCAGGACACTGAGTTTGGACACCCCAGGTATAAAGGCTTGTTCACACAACAAGAACAATAACTGTAGAGATAACTATAACGATAACTACATTAGCCTCCACACCAACGGATGATATAGTTCCTGTTAATAATAAACACTTGCTGTAGTTTTGTCATCTGTCTCTTTAAATGATTTTTAAAGTCTTTCAAGTGGATTCTGATTGGTTGTCAATGTCGTTCATCAGCTGGGGAAAAAGAATTACAACAATATCGTTCCTCTGTGGTACCCCCAAACCAGTTAAATCCAAACCCTACAGGCAATTACATCATCCAGTCACCGGTCAATGAATTTGACTTCATGTATTAATTTTCTCAGAGCTGAGAAAATAACAAATAATGTGGACATGATTTACAGGAAAAAAATCATACTATTGGAATCAATTTTGGAATCCTTTAGAATCAAGCATTTCAAATCAGCCCCTTTATGGAAAGTTTACGTGGTGGTACAGTGATGGAATTAGATTGTTTACACCATGGTACTTGTGACATATACCACTGTGACATGTGACATATACATGTGGACATACCCACTGCTTGAAACAGGCGTTAGTAATATTGATATAGGAGTAACTTTGAAATAAAGTTTGAAGATTACCTTGCGGTTGTCTAGATGGGTGGTATACCTGCAGATCAAAAGGTTGTGTGTTTGTTCTCTGAACCACAGTGACATTGTTTTCCCTGTCCATTGTTGGCTTTGGCCAGTGTGTTTGTGGCCCAATCTGTCCAGTAAACCTCTCCGCCGTACATCGTCACAGCAAACGGATGCGAGAGATACTCGTGTCCTCTGAGCACCTCGATCAGTCCTGACCCGTCATACTTGGCTGAATAGATTGCATCCGATCTGAGATATAAGACATAAATAAACCATTTCTATGGTGATTCATTTCTGATAGGAAGCACAAAACCAGCTAATTAGGGTTGTCGGGATAACTAGAGTCTTCCAGGAGCAGGATTGTATACCCCAAGTTTAGGGATCGGGAAAGGGTCAGGGCCACTCTCTAGCAGAGTTTAGCTTTAGACCTGATTAAACACACCTGAGCCAGATAATCAAGGTCTTCAGGATCACTAGAAACTTCCAGTAAGGTGTGTTGGAGCTGAACTCTACAGGACAGACTTGCCTTCCAGGAGCAGGATTGGATACCCCTGGTTTAGGGATTGGGAAAGGGTCAGGGCCACTCTCTAGCAGAGTTTAGCTTTAGACCTGATTAAAACACACCTGAACCAGTTAATTAAGGTTGTCGGGATCACTAGAGACTTCCCGGAACGTGTGTGGAGCTAATCTCTGCAGGACAGTTGCCTTCCAGGAGCAGGATTGGATACTCCTGGGTTAGGGATTGGGAAAGGGTCAGGGAACTTAGTTTGTTCTAGGAACAACTTCCATTGATCCAGGAGCATGACCTACTGTACTCTCTCAGTGCAAAAATGTGTAAAATACGGCGGTACCCTTAACCCTCTAGGCGCCACGGTCGAGTTTACTCGACAAGATGCGGCACTGAATAAAACGGCCGATTTTGTCAAATTGGGGTGTCAAATTTCGTTCGACCTCCCCTCCACTGGATGGCAGACATGTCATACTTCATCTCAGACCCAAAAAAAAACGTCATGCTTCTGTACAAAATGTTCGAGTTAGAGCGCATTGAATCAGTGCGATCAAAAGCGGAGCTAGTGTGAGAGTGAGCCATTTTATCAGAGCCTCTCCGTAATCGCGGCGACAGTATTGTGGTGGAGACTTTGTCTATTATCACTAGGTATGTTAGACGAGGGTCGAAGTTTTCATAGTACAGTTAGGGGGCAACCTGAAGGCAGGGGTGGGGAGTCGCAATGAATGTTCGGCGTCGCGCGCGAGGCAGATCTGGCCGCGCTCGCGCTGCTCGTATCATCTCACTCATGATATGTGCCTTGCCGTCGCGAGTGATCTTTTGAACTAAACAGGTCTTGTCTACTTGTGTTTGTGTGTCATATGAATAATATATATGTGCCCCCATACATGGATCAGAGTGCTTACTGTACGTAGTAAATGGAAAATCTTTACAGCAAAAGGCCAACCACTAGCAGTACATGCATACGGTTTGTTCTACCATTTATTAGTAATTATTTACACAGTTTGTTTACTACTTCCTATATACCTGAGCATTCAGTATTGTGCAATATAGCATACAGAAGGTGATGGACATTTTGGGGGGAAAGATATGCTGCATTTTATCATTTTAAACCATGTGACTTTTCATGAACTTCTATAATCCAAGATTTCTGCCACCATATGACGTTCATAATATGCAAATTAGATGGAAAAATGTAATCCCTACATAAACTTTTGGGTCATCCTTAATATTTCTCTAATTTACAGAAAGTCTCTATCTTTTTTCACTTTTAAGATATAGCCTTGTGAAATTAAAATGTCAAAATCTAACGTTTATGGAAAAACCTCTGGCGCCTAAAGGGTTAAAAGGACATCTTTGTTCCTTATTTAAATTAATGAATGAATAAGGCATTTATATAGCGCTTTCATATGTACTACTGTACACCCAAAGTGTTTTTACAATCATATCAGGGAATCTCTCCTCAACCACTAGTATTTAGTTCATACTAGTACCTTAAAATATACCTTTAAGGCTAGAAAAGATACAAAGTTGTAATTTTAAGGATACTGGCCAAGTGACAAGCTGTTGTACCTTTCTAAAGATACAATTAAACAAATTTATAATTCCAGAGAGAGTACGGGTTTAGTACATCACATTAAACATTACCTGGCATCTATCCACAGAATGCGGCGCTCCAGGTAGTCCACAGTCAGTCCGTTGGGCCATCCTCCACTGCCCGTCTCCTTATGGATGGTGCGTCTGCCATGTCCACTCATGGACGCAGCCTCTATCCTGGGCATGCTGGCGTCCCAGTCTGTCCAGAATAGGATTCTACAGAATCAGAGCACAGATGAGGGCTTTTTCTACGCTGCTTACAAAAGTTTACTTAGTCTCAACAACGAAAAGCAGGAGAATTCTTTATGGAGCTGGCTATATGGCTATATGGAAAAGAGCACCGTGAACATTCTTCGAAAATTGTCTTGTATTTGGAACAACATAAGGTTGAGTGAATTATTTTTTTAGAATTTGGATGAACCAGTGGTTCTCACTTCAAGGCACCCAATTTCTCAAGACAATGTTTGAAGGTAATTCTGGTACTTCTGTTCTAATGTCAAAGCTGCTTATTTTCAAACTTTCATTTAAAAGTAGGAGTGGCAATATATTAAAATGATTCAATAAAAAATCATAAATTTATTAAAATAATTAAATGACATTTTCCAATAACTGAATGGTCTTTAGTGTTTGAGCTTTTCATTTTAAAAGATTTTTTCAATTTCCGTGACTTTTCAGAACTTTTTTAAATCCTCTCATACATTCATGTTTTCCAAGACGCTAGATTGCTAGATTGAATAAAAGATGAGCAAAGCTGGATATATAAACTGGCAGTAACGATTTTATTTAAACAAATTCAAAACAAAACACTGGACTCAAAACATGAACAGAACAACCGGTATACTGTGATGAGAACGGATAATGAACTGAAAGAAAAACAGCTTAAATACACAAAACAAACCATTGCAATCAACAAAACAAGCCACAGGTGTACAACTTCCTTAATCAATTCTATGGAGAAACCATAGAAACAAACTGAACACAGGAAACTGAACTAAAACACGTGTCAAACCCACCCAAAACAGATAGACATACAGATTCTCCCTTACAGAATCCTGATTCATAAATAAAAATGGCAGTTGTTAAAGAAACAAATTAAAATAAGAAACAAAATGCCAGCTTCCATCTTAATTTTTAGCTGTTTTAGATTATGTTTTGTCTTATTTTAAATTAATGCTAATTCAAAATATGACTAAGTACTATAGTATAATGATACTAAAACTGCTTACTACACTGAAGGGGCTCAACAAGTTTCAGAAGTGGTAATGATGGATTGCTTACCCCTCTCTAGGGTCCAGAGCGATGGCTCGCGGATGCTCCACATCTCCAGCTAGTAGAGTGGTGCGCATCGTACCGTCCAGTTTGGCCACCTCAATCTGATCTAGGTTACTCTCCACCCAGTAGATGTTTCCAGCGATCCAGTCTACAGCCAGACCCTCAGGAGTAGCTAATCCATACTGGATCACCACATCAAAACTTGTCAGTGCTGCTGGTGTGTGAAATAAAAATGAAGGAAAGAGAGAGGAACAGGGACAATATATGTACAAGGAAACATGCTAATCATAGAAGAGGTGTATTCAGACCACTGTATATAGGAACTGTACTGCATTTTTATGAAGTACAAGGAAACATGCTAATCATAGAAGAGGTGTATTCAGACCACTGTATATAGGAACTGTACTGCATTTTTATGAATGTTTGTAACTACTAGTTTAAAAAGAGCTATAGTTAACTTACCACCCATTCTCTGACAGCTTCCCACGGTAAATTTTGTCCTCAACAACATCAGTCCAATAGAGCGAGCTCTCGTTGAGGTGGAAGTCCGAGAGCGATGGGTGTTCCTCAAGCCTGGGGACTAAACACGCTGAACTCTCCTTTGTGAAGATCAATCCGTCGGATCTCATGACGGTTGGAGAAGATGATGAAGGGTTTAAATGGATCTGAAAAAAGCAACAATGAACTCACTGAAAGAATGCCATAAAAACGCACAATTCGCTAAAGTCAGGCATTGAGCTGGGTAAACCCTCTGACCATTTTTAACATGTCTGTAAAAATGATGTGAGATTGGCAATCACATACATGTCTGTGACATTTTCCTCTGTTTATCTAAATTGTTTTCTATTTCTCAAAGGAATGTGAAATACGTCCAGCAATACATAATTCATCATTTGATTCGCCAAGTGGGCTGCTATGCCACTTCCTGTCACAGTAAATCTTCTCCCCTCCTCTTTCTTCTGGCATTTAAATTATTTCATTACAAAAATAAATCACCAATAATGCTGCAAACAGTTCCCCACCATTTCCAGCATGCTTTCTGGCACACACCGACTCTTAAACTAAAACTTACATTTTTAGTCTTTGAAGGAAAAAAAGTTGCAATGACTTTATAGAGGACCACCACTTGTGTGCGGGAGTGAAAGTTGTCCTCTACTACACATAGTTGTCATCTTCTGACAAACACCCTGAACCCACGACAGTTTTCATATCTATTCTAGTTTTTCTGTCAAAAGCATTTCATTCAGAAACTATTTTCAATTACATACATATACATTTTATATAATGCATGTCATTTTTTTGTTTTAATCTCATACATTTTAACTAAGTGAATAGATTTATGATCTATAAATCTGGTGACTGTGTATTTAAAACACATTCAGTGTATTAGTACTATTGCAGAAATCTTAACCGATTCATTTATATATGAGTGATAAATAAGCACCACATTAAGTTGATTAGTTTATGTAAAAAAATCCATAACCAAAATGGATGGAAATTTTATATGCTTTTCAAATACATAAATCTTCAATTTAGGCCTAAATATTTTTTGAGTGTATGTATCTCACTAGGATTGAACAGAGCGGATCTCACCTGTGCTCCTGCAGCTCTCCATGTCGGGTTCGAGGGCCCAGCCATCATAACAGGAGCACTTCACATTGAACTTGTCCTGTTCACAGCGCTGGCTGCACTTCAGGTGTTTGGCACAGAAGCCCTGGATCTGACACGTCTTGTTGTCGGTGCCCAGCTCCATGCCAAGTGGGCACGAGCACAGAATGCCCTCGCCCGGGGCCACTGTACAGTTATGACTGCAGCGACCATTGTCCAGGAGAACACAGATCTAAACCAAGAGAAACAACACAGTTAGACAGTAACAACAGAGGAAGGGGACATAGGAAAGAAAACACAATATGGGATTGTTAATTACATCAGTACTGATGTATTCAATATAGACTGAAAGCATTTAAAAGCCTTGACATTAACATTGTAATGTATGTAATTACACAATAAATAAAGAAATACACATTTAATGCTATAGTTTCAGTGATGATGTACATGTATAAAAGACAGATGTTCTATGATTTCTTTTTTTTAACTTGCAGTATACTTACCGCTAATAAATTCATTACGGTAACACTTTACAATAAGGTCTCATTTGTCAATGCATTATTTAACATGAACTAACAATGAGCAATATGTTGACCTTTGTTAATGCTAGTTTTGGACATTTTTCTATATGCAATTCATTCATACATACACATACTTAAATTATGGCCTAAATAAGGCAATAGAGTTGTGCTCCAGATGCATTTGTTTTGCACTCAGTGAACATCATCTCATGTAACAGCGATGAATCTTACCACAGAGTTTTTCATCGGAGCCGTCAGGGACAGTCGTCTTTGCCATCGCAGAGTTTCTCGGCGGGCAGACAAATGCTGGTGTCATTAGCACACACGTGATGGGAGAGTTTACACACCAGTTCCTCACAGTTATCTTCATCTGAGTTATCTTCACAGTCACTGTCCACCATCACACACCCAAGCCTTACTGATACACCGCGCTACACAAAACACACAAAATATATTTTTGTTTACATGTTAACCGAGGAAAACTACAGTGAAGTTACTTAATGACCATGTGACCCAGTGAACAGGGAATTCTGGGAATGACCTTTTCTTGGATCCACTTTATATTAAGTGTCTTAACATAAAATAATAATTTGATACAAGGCACTTATTTAGTAAATATTTGTTTATGATGTACATAGAAATTAATTATGTACTCATGTAATTACATGTAGGATTTAAAAAAAAAAAAAAAAAGTTTAAATATACGTATATAACAATGTTGAACCCACCACTTTACCCACACTTAAACCTACCCATACAACCAAACCTTTCCCTAACCATACCCGTATACACACCTCAGTAGCAGCACATGTTCTGCAATACAATATGAACACAATAAGTACATTGAACCTAACATTTTATTTTTATTTCACTACATAAAGAGATGGAAAAATGAACCTCTGGAAGCAATTTTGAGTGATGACTCAAATGATTTGGTCAATTTGATTTGAGTTTCATTATTGCCTCAACTCATGTTACTTAGCATTTTTCTCTGTATACATTACTGCAAGTCTGAGATGATTATGGACCCATTCGCTCGTAAACGCACTGTCTACTCATGGATCACTAAATTTCAAGATAATACTGAATCAGTTTTCTGATTGGTCTGAGAACATCAGACCATTCAATTTAGAACAAATCATCTATATTTTCTGCATCATTACCAGAGTCCCTGCAGCCAAACTTCACTGCTGGATCACACATGTGCGTTACACCCTCGCAGTTCTTCTCATCGCTCAGATCCATGCAGTCAGTGTCTCCATCACACCGCCAGCGGAGGGGAATACACAACCCGTCCACACGACACTGGAACTCATCTGTGTGACAGCCACCCGGGAGGACGGGTTGCTGTCGGGAGGAAAAAGAGGATTTAAACAGAGAGTGCATAGCAATGTCCAAATAAATATATTTTTATTTGTGAGAAAACGTTTGTGAACAATCTATAGTTTCAAACTGTTTGTTAAGAGTTTATCCTGGAGGGGAGAAGTCAAAAACTGTAGGTGTCCCTCAGGGTTCGGTACTTGGCCCCTTTCTCTTTTCAATATCCAGGCAAACTGATTGTCATGCTAATGCTACACCAATGACAAGCAGCTCTACCGTGAATGGCACTTTAATCTCCAAATTTGTGAAGACAGGGCCCCTTGTCTTCCCAGCTAGATAGTAACTCAACACTTTTGCAACATCAAGAAGTAAGCTAGGACCTTTGGCAATAGAACCGTATTAATAGAATTTCCTACTATTTCACTGTTGTTTATCTGTCTACATCTCTGTCTTAACTTTCCATTTTCTATGGAATCTTGGCACTTTTTGAAAAGACACTAATATTTAGTAAAATTATTGATCTGTCTACACCGATACTGTCAGATGAGAACAAAACTTTAACTGAATTGAGCTCGATGATGACACTATCGTCTTCTGTAGAGCTGCTTCATAAGTGAATTTGTTTAATAATTGATGAATTTTTTAAAATTTTTAAGTTATTGCACTGAATTTAATCAATATTATACTGATTTGAGCTGAATAAGGACACTATTGTCTTTGTAGAGCAGGATTTGAATTAGTCTCATATTCAATAAAGTTTTCATTCTGTTATTGTATTCTCTTATTTTCCTGTTTATTACTGTGATGCTGCTTTGAAACAATCTTTACTGTATAAAATGCTATATAAATAACGGTGACTTGACTTCTCATGTTACTGTCTCTTTAGGACGCATCATTTATGCTGTTTTATTCTTCATTTGTAAGTCATTTTGGATAAAAAAACCATCTGTTAAATTAACAAAGGTAATTTGTGAGTTCTCCAAAGTCGAATAAAACTGTTTTTGTGGTGGTTTTGTGAGGTGGGATTTGTTTGTAATAATCCCTTCTTAAACTCATCATCACAGCGTAATGTGCCTCATATCTGCCTCTAGTGCTAACAGAGCGGCTGGAAAACACGTTTATGTTTATCCCCAGGAGAGAGAGAGAGAGAGAGAGAGAGAGAGAGAGAGAGAGAGAGAGAGAGAGAGAGAGAGAGAGAGAGAGAGAGAGAGAGAGATAGAGAGAGAGAGAGAGAGAGATAGAGATAGAGAGAGAGAGAGAGAGAGAGAGAGAGAGAGAGAGAGAGAGAGAGAGAGAGAGAGAGAGAGAGAGAGACAAGTCTATATTTGGGTAAAATGGCAGTGGTGTATTTGAACACAAAGATTCCTCATGAATTCACTCAAGATGTGCCTTAATGTGGTTATTTCTGTGTAATGGCTTCTTTCATTTCTTTCTGTGACACAAATTTGTTTCATAATTGAGGAATTTTGACACTTTTATTGAACAGAGTTTGGATCCATGATTATATAGAGGCCAGAGTTATGCATAAGTCTGGTTGGTTATGGTGAGCTTTGGTTAACCTGTAAACCCTTAGATTAATGGACTCTCCAACTCTTTCAGTCACCATTGGTCTCTCTGTGACTTTTCTCACTAGTATATTTCCATTGTGCCTGGAGTTGCTGTACAAGAGATGGCCTTTTCTAAACAATGAGCTTGAGGATTGGTTCATCTTTCACTTCCTGATAATTGAATCAAAAGCAGGCGCTGCTAAGACATCCAAGTGCTTTCGTATCATTATGAATTCCCACTTCAACACATTAATACTGCCTCAGAATAATAGTCTAAAATGTGTTTTTTTAGAAGGCAGAATCAGTTATGGTGTGGAAGACAGCATTAGTGTGATGAACTCACCCTGGTTAGTGCAGTTTGCGTGGGTCTCGTCACTGTAGTCGCCACAGTCGTTGTCTCCGTCACAGGTCCAGTAGTCGGGTATACAGCGACCGCTGTTACATTTAAACTGAGCGCTGGAGCATGAATGACTACAGCCGGCTTCATCACTGTTATCACCACAGTCATTGTCTGGAAGAGGTTAAATGGTCAAATGTATGCTATGATCCCCTGAAATATAATGCATGAAGTATAAGCCATATTTTAAAGTACACCACCAGTCGAAGGATTGGACACACTTGAATAAATTAATGTTTCTGACAATCAGGAAGAAAACTGTCGATATAAAGGATTTTCCTTAAAATGTGTTTTGCAGTCAAATATAAACTGTCAAGGTTACTATCGTTGCTAACATTTTTCACTTTCATTTAGTTTAACTTCAAGTACTATAATATGCAAAATTCCCATTCTACAATTTGCATTGTTTCACAGTTTTGATTTCTTTTCATCTATTTGATGATTATTATTATTAACATTAAAGAAAGAACAGGCGTGTCCAAACTTTTGACTGAAAATAAAACTAAGTTTAAATCGCTTTAAAGAGCTTATAAGCTGCCTTTAATACTTTACCAATATAAAAGAAGCAGCCATGCTGGGAAACATTTTTCTTAGATATACTGGGCCAACATGGAATGAATATCCATGTCCATGTGAGCTATAGGCTATGATTTAATACAATTCATTTGTAATACAAATATACAAACAATGACATTTAGGCTGAAACATGAGTATTTCACATTAATATAACATGGTAAATGTGGCAGCTTGTCTTTAGACACACATTTTACACAATTTTGTAACATTTTATAAAATGAATAATAAACATCACAGAAACTGCATAGATCACACATGCACCACTGGGAATGAACACGGGTTAATATTTAATGCTGAATCTCTTCTTATGGATGTTAATAGTGATGTTAGTTAAAGTGAGATGGGCAGGGGATTTTTTTTTTTACCATTTTGGGGGCAAGATTTTTGAAATAATGAATTGCTGCAGATATTTTAGACCTTTCAACAGCTTTAAAGGTATTTCCTGAAATCCTGTTGAGACGTCATTAAAATGTTATAACACAAGTAAATTTATGGTGCATGTTGATCTATGCACTAACCGGTCGGGTTCGGACAATTGAACTCATCAGAGCTGTCCCCACAATCCTTTTCTGCAACACACAGCCCATGTGACACAGGGGGAGGGGCAAATGGTCAAGAGAAGAGGACATGACGTTACACAAAAGACACATGAAATGATCAACAAAGAAAAATGAGGGAAAAAGTACAAGGGACACAAAAAGAAAAGAGAACAAAACACTTGAGAAGCTCACCGTTATCACAGCGCCAGTTGATATTGATACAGCGTCCGTTATTACAGGTGAACTGAGTGAGCGGGAAACAGGTTGGGTATGCTGACGGCACAAACATCATCATAAACAATCAATAATAACATCGAAAATGAACACATCTCATATAATCAATCATTAAATGCAACATTTAACTATTTTAAATGTGAGTTTTTACTGGTTGCATGTAAATATGACTTTACATGGTTCAATATTTTTAAAGGGTAAACACTAAACCAACTTTTTTAAATTAATGATCTGTAAGACTGGGGGTTAATTAGTGCTGTTCATTGATTCGAGTAACTTTTTTGACATTTGGGTATAAAGTGTTTTAAATCTACAATATATGGTGTAAAAACGTCTGAGTGCTGCCCTCTTCAGGTTGAACGGTGGCTACTGCAGTTGAATTTTCCTATTGGATGTTTGCGGTAGTTCGTGACGGTAGCGGTGAGAGCTGACGTAAGCAGGTTTCGGCTTACCACGCCCTTGGTACGAGCTACCACGTCCATGGCAGTATAAAAACCATATTGTTTCGTCAAAACCACTGTAGCGAGTCAGGAGTTGGAATTGTGAGTATTGAAAACGATCAGGATAGAGTATCCGTTCATCCCCTCTATCTCCGCTGGGCTCCGCCCACTTTTCCAGCATTTTTCAAATATTGCCAGTGGGTGGAGTCAGGCTCTGACCAGGGGTTTAGTTACCCTTTAAAGCGGTCGTATCACATATTTTAATTATTTACACTGCACTGAATAATTGTCCTAAAAAAAGTTTTACACAAAGAAATAGTACAGTAATAACAATCTGAAGTTTTGAGTTTAATTTATCCATAATGTGTTTTTTCATGAGCCATGAAATAAACCTAGTAAACACTAAATGTCTATGTAAAAAAATCGAAATATATGAAACATCTATAAAATGTCATAAAACATTTCCTTCAAAGTTGGAACGGGCAAAACTAGCACTGAACTAGTTTTTCTAAAACGATCACATGCATATTAATGGCTGAATTCATTAAATTGAATAAGCTGGCATCAACATAAAGCAACATGATTTACCGCAGGACGCAGGCTCATCGGAGCGGTCCCCGCAGTCATCATCCAGGTCACATGTCCAGGAGATGGGAATACAGCGGCCACTGGCACACGAGTACTGGTTCGGAGGACACGTCCGAGCTGCAAAGGAGAACCAAAACTGAACGCTTTCAAATAAAAATCATTATATATAGTTATTATGGCCTTCGTGTCATCTGTAGAAAAGCAGCAGATTTACAGTCCTCCTCTTTCTAGAACAGGAATCCATTCCCCACTGCTTTTCTGTGGAAACAGTTCATCTTCGACATGTTTGCCATGACATTTTCATTTTCCAGAGCACTCAATATGGAGTTTGTCATGAAAACCCGATGTTTTATAAGTGGAGTCATACGTATTGTGCAATAATAAGGGTTTATTTATTTTTAAAGTGTCCACCAGGTTGGAATTCTTGGAAGGGAAACTTTTTCTGAGGGTCTTGGTTGAAGAAACAGGATCTAAAGTTATGCAGCAGTCTCTACTAATCACAAACACTTAAGATACTCAGAATTCTAATACATGGAGCAGAACAACCAAGCTTACAGCGACGTCGACAGACAACTAGACAAGATTAAACTCAGGCTTAAATACACAGGCTAATGAGAGGAACTAATGAGACTGATTAACAAGACACACCTGAACTCAACTAACACAATCAGTAACCAAGGATACGAACAGGCGGTGGACGAGGAAGACTGAACTAATGAGCAGGTTAGAAGATTAACTGGGAAATAAACTGAGAGATTGATTTAAGGCGGGCATACACTGTGCGATTTTCATCCAATTTTGAGCCGAATTCTGATCGTGCGACTCTTTTTCGGCTCGGGCCGATTTTCAGCTTTGTCGTGCAGTGTTTGTGCCGTGTACAGGGGAAAACCTCTCCCGACCGGCAATCGGATGGTCGGATGAATTTCTGGGATGTTAGAAATTTTGGTCGCTCCTCGTGACTATATCGCACAGTTGAGGCAGAGCTACGAATGAACGCTACTTGTTCTTGGATATCTGTAACAGTTTATTGTGTATAGCAAAAGAACATGCATTGGACAAAATATTACTTGTTTCCTACTGTCTCTAACAACAAAGCACTTAAACATACACACTCATAATTATAACTTCAGAAGTGGGAAGTAGGATCTTCTGATTCTAGCACATGAAGGAAATACAGAAATAGGAAATATGTCAGAATTGTCAAACCATTATTTGAAATCTTCAAGTAGTAGAGACAAATTCGTGAACACTTAAATGAACCGTTTTTATTTCTGCATTCTGTATTTCTGCACTTTTCATGTGAATCTGCTAAAGTGAAATGTCTGATTTTCTTTCTTTCAGAGTTGAAAGCTTTTTGTGTTTAAGGCTGTTTAAATGAACGTAAATATCACTGTACCAAACCTCCTTCCAGAGATCTTGGCATTAGAGTGTGTTGTCAGAATATGATTTTCTAATTCGCATTAGATGTTATAAAGCAAATAATCAATCAGTTTATTTGTTGAATTAAGAATAAGCTTCATCACATTATCAGTCCAGTGAAACAACAGTTTATTTTTCCCACAAGATAATGTGTAACTGCCACAGTAACATTCAACCCAATCACTTGCATTTATCAGTCGTATTCACTTCCTTATCAATCCCTGTATTCATTTAGTAGTTGTTAATTACTCTTGTTTATCTTTTTGTTAATAAAATCCATTTTATTACTCTTGTGTCTTCCTTGTGTTGATAACAGTAAGAAGTTATACAACATCTTATAAATCCTTCAGATTAGTCATTTGACAAACTCCCTCCAATTTATTCAAATCTCTTGCTAGATTGTACTTTACTGTCAAGGTGAGACTGAAAGAAAGCGTTATCTGACACTCTCACGCTGACTTTAAAGGGAGTTAGACTAAAACTCACAATATTATGTAATGTGATGCCACCTGTGAGACCCCGTAAACTCTGGTGCCCATCGTGAGAAACTATTACATTAGTTGTCCCCGTGTGAGACCAGATATTACACTACATTGCAGTCTAGAATTTCTTGCAAAGGCAGAATCATAGACTGCCATGCCCTTAAAATAGATAGGGTCTAAATTAAAAAGCGCAAACCATACAATTCAGCCATGAAGTCAAATATAGTACAACAGTTTGCTAAAGAGCCCAGAACTGTGTCAGATATACCATGTGTGATAAACTCTATATTTATACACGGTTGTCTAGGTATATTTCAGCTGACTCATGACAGAACATCAAGGAGAAATCTTTTCATCTTATACCTTTATACTTTATTTTCCAGCAATTTTTCAGCAATGTCGCATGAGATGGAAATTCAAGTTCCAGCCATCAGATGTGTGATTAGTGTAGATTTAAACCAAGACACTTCATGTCTGAGATGGACTACGGCAAAGTCTATTGGATTTGTGTGTGTGTGTGTGTGTGTGTGTGTGTGTGTGTGTGTGTGTGTGTATGAGTGTATGAGTGAGAGTGTGTGTTTGTGTGTGTGTATGTGTGTGTGTGTGTGTGAATGTATGAGTGTATGAGTGTGTGTGTATGAGCGTGTGTGTGTGTGTGTGTGTATGTGTGTGTGTGTGTGTGTGTGTGTGTGTGTGTGTGTGTGTGTATGAGTGAGAGAGAGTGTGTGTGTGTGTGTGTGTATGAGTGAGAGAGTGTGTATGTTTGTATGAGAGTATGTTTTTCTATCCCGGTGGGGACTTAAGCCGACTCATGGGGACTCGTGTCACTGTGGGGACCTAAATTGAGGTCCCCATGGGTACACACGCTTATAAATCATACAGAATGATATTTTTTTTTTAAATGTAAACGAAATGTTTACATTTAAAAATTGTTTTTTAAATTTTAAATGTTTTTTTAAATGAGCATGTTTCCTGTGATGGGTAGGTTTAGGGGTAGGGACAGTGTAAGGGGATAGAATATAGAGTTTGTACAGTATAAAAACCATTACGTCTATGGAGAGTCCTCACAAAGATAGTAAACCAGACATGTGTGTCTGTGTGTGTGTGTGTGTGTGTGTGTGTGTGTGTGTACCTGAGCATGTAGTGTTAGACTCATCCTCGTCGTTGCCGCAGTCGTTGTCTCCGTCACACAGCCAGCGCATGGGGATACAGCGGTTATTCTGACACTTGAAGCGATCCGCAGGGCACGTGTGCTGATCTACAGATGGACAAAACACAACCGCTGCATGTGTATGTAGCTTCATGCAAAGAGCTTGTTAAACACATGACGTGTGTGTGTGTTCTTACGGCAAAGTTCAGCGGCCTCGTCGCTGTTGTCCAGGCAGTCATTATCTCCGTCACATTTCCAGCGGTCTTGAATACAGCGGTTATTCTTACAGGCGAACTCTCCTGGCTGACACTGTGGAGGGGGGATGTACGACGGGTTTGCTGTGAGGAAACACACACACACACACACACACTAAATGTAAATAAGTCTGCTGAAGGCCAAGCTCTGTGAAAGAAAACATCTGAGGGGTTTCTGTTTTAAACATTCAGACACAAAACCCAAACCGCTTGATGCTGGATTCAGCTGATTGTATCAACAGTCGGTCACAGATTAAAGCCTAAAATGATGCATTATCTGCCAGTGTGATCGAGCAGCTGCCACAAACAGATTTGCTTCTGCTCAGCAAGGCTTTTCTTGCGTTGTTCTCTGTCAGGACTGAATGAACTCTCTTATCCCGCTTTATTTGGCACATTTCTCACCTGGGTCACTGAATGATTTCTAATGAAGTTTCTAAGATGTTATTTCCTCAGTACTAATTAACCCTCTGATGGACAGATCTGTAAAAGCCATTTTTAACCAATCAGGCTATAATGTTAACTGTATAACTGTAATATATATATATATATATATATATATATATATATATATATAAAAAATACAGATATCATGTAGATCAAAACTTAAATTATAAAAAAAAATGGATGAATTCTGTCCTTCAAAATTAAATTTTAATATCATCACATTTCTGTAATGGCTGTTGAGTAACTTGAAAACTTTAAAAGCAGTGGTATTTTTCATAAATGAAAAATAAATATTTATTTCACCAAGTTGTCACATGTTTTAAATCTGTACATAACCCTATTTCACGAGTTCACACTTCACACAAAAAATGCGTATTTGGCGTGCTGTCCGAGGAGAGGGCTCCGGGCTCGGCATGCAGCCCGAACCCAGAATACTCCCCCCGTATTGCTGGTAAAGAAGTAACCAGGCGAGTGTGAGGAGACAGGGTGGTGGAGGGATGCTGAAAAACTGTCGAGGAACATTGGTGAGTCAAATGAGTATATATATATAGGTCTCCAACTCAAGCTGATTGGATAGACATGTTGATTACTGATTGTCGACAGCTGGTTGGAATGATGTGATAATTGGATCAACTATTTGAACGTGCTCCTCCCGAACTTTGTTTATAAAACATCATATATATATTTACAAAGATTATTCGCTTATATTAACACATTATTATTTAGTTTGTAAATATGTATGTAGTGTACGCTTGTGTTACCTTTACAGCTGATGTTGTCTGCGGGGTCCAATAATTGGTCCTCAGCACAGGCACATGACCTGCCAGTGGGAGTGGCCAAACACAGACTACTGCAGCCACCGTTATTCGCTCTACACGCATTACTTCCTGTGATGAACACACGTAAGAATAACATCTGATGAAGACATTCCATAGCCAAACCATAATGGATACTGTATTTATTTATTTTTACACAAAAACCAGGGCAAAATACATTCTGTTACCTAGCTGCTGTTGGGCATCGTACATGCGGATCTCAAAGATGGGTGGCCGTTCGTTGCGTAGCAAAGTGACCGTTTTGGTGTTTTGGTCCAGTTTATAGATGCTGCCGCTGCGGTACTCGTTCCAGAACAGGAAGTTTTTGTAGTGGCACAGGCCGAAGGCGTGGTTCAGTTCCTGTCCATCATAAACCGTCTAAGCAGAAACAATATGATGTTACATCATCGACAACTGGCAAGTAAATCGGCTGTTATCTCTTGTTTTTCATTCTTAAATGCAAACACGTGTGTGTTTGTGAACATCATCGATTAGGTCAGCGGTGTGACATCACCTTGCGTGCAGAAGTGTTGAGATAAACCATCTCGATTCGGTCGTAATAAGCATCCACCCAGTACAGGATCCCCTGAGGGATATCCAAACTCAGGCCGTTGGGCCACAGAACCGTTTTCGAGGTCAGAAGAACGTTCCGGTTGGTTCCGTCCATCCAGGCCCTCTCAATCTTCCCCCGCTTGCTCTCCTTTGGGTCCTCCTCCCAGTCAGTCCAGTACATCCAGCTGAAAGAGATAACAACGTTTTCAAAATGCATAGTTCTGACTGAGAAAAATGAGAAACTCCTTTATAAATTGATTTATCTATTGAGCATTAGTGTATTTTAAATATTGCTGTTGCTGCCGTTTTTTTTTTTAAGCAATAAGGATGTAGATTACCAGTCAAAAGTTTGGGATAAATACGTTTTTTTTTTTTATGTTTTTGAGTTTCGAGAATGTTTCGAGAAAGTCTCTTCTGCTCACCAAGGCTGATTTTTTTTAAATAAAAAATACAGTAAAAACAACAATACTGTGAAATAGTATTACAATTAAAAATAACTGCTTTCGATGTGAAAATATTTTAATAGGCAATTTATTCCTGTGATCAAAGCAAAAAAAATGTAATGAAGTAATTAATACTTTTATTCTAAGGACACAACGTGATATTTAAGACATTTATAATGTTATAAAAATTCCAACATTTTCTAAACTTACTAAAACAAAAAAAAACAAAACAAATAAATACTGTACTTTTGAACTTTCTATTCACCAAAGAATCACCTTTTTTTTCATGTTTTACACAAAAAATATTAAGCAGCACAACGTATAATAATCATTATAAAAAATTGAGCACCAATAATAATTCCTAAAAATCAAGCACAAACTCAGCAAGTTAGAATAATTTCTGAAGGATCATGTGACTGAAGACTGGGGTAACGATGCTAAAAATTCAGTTCCCTTTCGTCCTGGGAACTCCGACGTGTCGTCGGGGAGTTCCCTGACGAATTGGGATCATGCTAGGGAGCCTATTGCCTTCGAGAGAATTAAAAACGAGCCAATGGAATTGGCATGCAAGATTTGCATTCCGCGACCCGCCTACCAACGCGGGTATAAAAGGCGGAAGTAAACATTACGCAATGATTTTTTCTTCGGAGCCTCTCAGTTGTATCCTGCTGTTCCTTACCTTTGGAGAGAGAGACGAGCTGAGTGGAAGAAGATTCTCTGGTGGCTGCTGGTGTGACGGCGCGTGTGTGATCACCGACGGCGCGTGTGTGATCACGCGATTGAGTGCAGCACGAGGGCTTGCAGTTTCTCCCGGAGGTGTCTGCCGCGCTGATCCCTCAGTGCTTCGGCGCTTCAGAGTGCTTCTTCTTTTCTTTTATTTCTCTTTTTTTTTCCAATAAAACTTGCTAAAAGAGCATCACGGTGTGTTCGCGTCCTTTTCAGGATGTCGTCTCACCCATGCGTTTCTGGATGCGGTCGACTTCTCCCTCAGGCTGATGGCCACAAACACTGCCTCACATGTCTGGGCTTAGTGCACGCTGAGGCAGCGTTGGTGGACGAGTCATGTTCTCATTGCGGGAATATGACTCTGGCGATGCTACGTTCGAAACTGAGAACCCTGAAACACGGGGGAGTCCCTTCAGATAATCCTCGATCTAGTTCGTCTGCCGGTTCAGTTTGGCAGGCGGCTACTTCGGTGATTCCTGTTGGTGAGCAAATGAGGATCACCGTGAGGAACCCTCCGACTGGTGAAAGAGACTGTCGGGTGCCTCACGCCTTGCACGTTGCCATCGGCGCTTCCGGTGGGGCGGCCGGAGCCCCCTCGGGCGGTTCCGGTTGTATCCTTCGGGGTGCCACCTGAGGATCAGATGTCGATCGCGGCATCGGAGGAAGAGCGGTCATCTTCTGGTGATGACTCGGCGGGACTGCCCCCTTCGGGTTTGGTGGTTCAAGCTGAGCCGGATCCGGATATGGCCGCGAATGTCGGGCTCGCGTGGAACCCTCCAGCGGGTCCCGAACATTCGCGGTTGGATGATTGGTGTCTTGGAGCGGGCCGTGCGGTTGCCCCACGACCCGCTCCGGTCCCTTTCTTCCCGGAAGTGCATGAGGAGTTAAGGAAGTCTTGGTCGCCGCCTCTGGCGTACAGGCGGAGACAACCTCACTCCTCCTTCCTTACCACTCTGGACAGCGGGGCGGCGCACGGGTACAAGGGAATCCCCCCAGTGGAGCGGTCTATCGTGATGCAGCTGTGTCCGAAGACCGCTTCCTCCTGGCGGGGTGCCCCTTCACTCCCCTCCCGCGGCTGTAGGTTTTCCTCTGGTCTGACCGGGGATGCCTACATGACGTGTGGAGACGCCGCCTCCGCCCTGCATGCGATGGTGTTGCTCCAAGTCCATCAGGCTAAAGCACTCCATGACTTGCAGGCGGGTGGTCCTGACCCAGCTTTGCTGCAGGAGCTGCGTGCGGCGACGGACTTCGCCCTCCGGGCAACGAAAGTCACCGCACGTTCGCTGGGTCGGGCGATGTCCACTTTGGTGGTCCAGGAGCGCCACCTCTGGCTGACTCTGGCAGATATGAGGGAAGCGGAGAAGAACAAACTTCTCAACTTCCCCGTATCCCAGGGTGGCCTCTTCGGCGACGCGGTGGAGAACTTGGCCCAGGAGTTCTCCACTGCCCAGAAGCAGTCGGAGGCTATACGGCATGTCCTGCATAGGAGGCGGCCTGCTGCGGGGCCGTCTCCTGTGGCTGTCCAAGCTCCGGCTGCTTCCCGTCGCCGAGGTCACCCTCAAGCGCCAGCTCCTCCTCCAGCGCAGCCTACCACCCCTGGAGTGAGGAAGTCTGGTCGCAAGAGGGCGGCCCAGCCCGCTCAGACGCCCCCGGCCCCTTCCCGTAAAAGGAAGGAAGGGAGGGAAGCGTTCCTGAGACAGGCGACCTGGTAGAAGATTCCGGAGCTGCTCAGGAGGGTGCCCCTGCACACCTCCTTCCCCCGGGGGAGGGCCGGCGGGAGAATATTTTGTTTCATTCTGTTTTTGGTACCCAAAGAGTCAATAAAAGAGCAGTTTCCTCTTCCTCCTCCAGGTCATCCTTGGTCGAGACTGACGGGCACTCAGTCTCCTCCACCCAAGAGGGTCCGAACGACGTTGGATGCTGTCTCCGAGCAGCATTGCTCTCGTTTCCCTCTTCCCAGTCTGCGGATAGCAGCGACGCTACCCCGGTTGCGTCGCTCCAGTCGGCGGCTGGGCCCAGAGGGGCAGAGACCAGCTCACGAGGAGGCAGGGCCTCGTGCCTCGTCTCGTCCCCTCCCCTCGCCACGGGGCAGCCCGCAGCAGAAAGCCTACAAGCTCTCTCTGCCGTCTGCTCACGGTGGAAGCAGGTCTCTGGCGAGCTCGCTTAGACCCCGCTTCCAGTGGCTACATTGCCACTGGAGCCGGGTCCCTGCCTTCCACCTCGCTGCCCCTCCGCGGGTACGCCGGTGGTTCGGGCGGGCCTTTTGGGACGGTACCTGGAAGCCTGGCTAAAGCTTCCGGGTCCGTCCCGATGGTTCATCCGCACCATTCGGTTCGGCTATGCAATTCAGTTTGCACGCCGGCCTCACAGGTTCAGGGGCGTCCACTTCACCCGTGTGCGGTCAGTGGATGCCCCTGTCCTGCGGAAAGAGATCGATGTCCTGCTGGCGAAGGACGCGATCGAGCCGGTCCCTCCTGCTGAGATGAGGTCCAGGTTTTACAGCCCCTACTTCATTGTACCCAAGAAAGGCGGTGGGTTACGACCAATCCTGGACCTGCGTGTTTTGAATCGGGCCCTGCACAAACTCCCGTTCAAAATGCTCACGCAGAAGCGCATTTTCGAGTGCATCCGTCCCCAGGATTGGTTTGCAGCGATCGACCTGAAGGACGCGTACTTTCACGTCTCGATTCTTCCTCGTCACAGACCGTTTCTAAGGTTTGCTTTCGATGGTCGAGCGTATCAGTACAAGGTCCTACCCTTCTGGCTGGCCCTGTCGCCCCGTTTCTTCACGAAAGTCGCGGAGGCAGCCATTGTTCCCATGAGAGAACAAGGCATTCGCATTCTCAACTATCTCGACGACTGGCTCATTCTAGCTCACTCGCGGGAGGTGTTGTGCGATCACAGGGACATGGTGCTCCGGCACCTCAGCCGGTTGGGGCTTCAGGTTAACTGGGACAAGAGCAAACTCTGCCCCGTGCAGAGGATCTCTTATCTCGGTATGGAGTTGGACTCGGTCGCCCAGACTGCGCGCCACACGGAGGAGCGCGTCCAGTCAGTGCTCACCTGCCTCAGGTCTTTTCGAGACAGGATGGCGGTTCCACTGAAACAATTTCAGAGGCTCCTGGGGGATATGGCAGCCGCAGCCGCAGTAACGCCGCTCGGCCTGTTACATATGAGACCGCTCCAGCACTGGCTTCACGATCGAGTCCCGAGGTGGGCGTGGCAGAGCAGCACGTTCCGGGTCAAAGTAACCCCGTAGTGTCGCCAAACCTTGGTTTTCACAGATGCCTCTGCCATGGGGTGGGGGGCCACGTACAAAGGGCATGCAGTCTCAGGTCTGTGGACGGGGCCCCAGCTGCATTGGTATATCAACTGCCTAGAGTTGCAAGCAGTACGCTTGGCTTTGTGCCGCCTCAAGGGGCTTCTCAAAGACAAACACGTACTGGTCCGTACGGACAGTACTGCGACCGTTGCGTACATCAACCGACAAGGTGGTCTACGCTCCCGCCGCATGTCGCGACTCGCCTCCCACCTCCTCCTATAGAGTCAGAAGCATCTGAGGTCGCTTCGCGCCACTCATGTTCCAGGGGAGCTCAACCGTGTGGCAGACGAGCTTTCACGGTTGCCTCCCCTGCCAGGAGAATGGCGACTCCATCCCCAGGCGGTTCAGCTGATCTGGAGTGTTTTCGGAGTCGCACAGGTGGACCTGTTTGCCTCTCCGGACATGACCCATTGCCAGTAGTTTTACTCCCTGTCCGAGGGGACCCTCGGCACGGACGCCCTGACTCACAGCTGGCCCCGGGACCTGCGCAAGTATGCGTTTCCCCCAGTGAGCCTTCTTGCACAGACTCTGTGCAAGGTCAGGGAGGACGAGGAGCAGGTTCTTCTAGTGGCGCCGTATTGGCCCACCAGGACTTGGTTCACAAAACTCATGCTCCTCACAACAGCCCCTCCTTGGCCGATTCCTCTGAGGAAGGACCTCCTTTCTCAGAGACGGGGCACTCTATGGCACCCGCGTCCAGACCTCTGGAAACTCCATGTCTGGTCCCTGGACGGGACGTGGAGGTTCTAGGTGATCTACCACAGGCAGTGGTAAACACCATCACTTCTGCTAGAGCCCCCTCTACGAGGCGCCTCTATGCCTTGAAGTGGAACCTATTCGTCGAGTGGTGTTCCTCCCGTCAGGAGGACCCCCGAACTTGCCCGATCAGAGTCGTGCTTTCCTTCCTGCAAGATGGGTTGGAGCGAAGGCTGTCTCCCTCCACCCTCAAAGTGTATGTTGCCGCAATAGCCGCACATCACGATATAGTTGAAGGTAAGTCCGTAGGGAAGCACGACCTGATCATCAGATTCCTTAAGGGTGCTAGGAGGTTAAATCCACCTCGTGTTTTGCACTCTGTACCCTCTTGGGACCTAGCTCTGGTACTGAGAGCTCTTCAAAGTCCTCCCTTTGAGCCTTTGCTGACAGTGGAGATGAATATCCTGTCCATTAAGACAGCGCTCCTGTTGGCATTGGCCTCTTTTAAGAGGGTCGGGGATCTGCAGGCTTTTTCGGTCGACGAATCGTGCATAGAGTTCGGGCCGGGTTTTTCTCACGTGATATTAAGACCCCGGCTCGGATATGTGCCCAAGGTTCCTACCACTCCCTTCGCGGATCAGGTAGTGAACCTGCAAGCGCTGCCCCAGGAGGAGGCAGACCCAGCCCTAGCTTTTCTCTGTCCAGTCCGCGCCCTGCGGGTTTACATTAGCCGCGTTTCCACTGCCGGGCTAGGGCCGGCCCAGGGCTAACAGCGAGCCGAGCCGAGCCAGTGGCCTCGGGCCTTAAGCACCGGGCTTAGCCCCGCAGCGCTGCCCTAAACCCCGCCCCTAACACGCCTTTCTGGATCAAACGTCATACTTACAACCCAACCCATTTCAGCGGATATTATGAATTCATTTATTTTTTTAAGTTAGGAAGATAGCATGTATATTAACTCACCGGCCGTGGCTGCATAGTGTCCCGATTGTCTCGTGAGTCGCCACTAACAGAGGGACGGTGACCCAGCACACGGTGACCCAGCACACGTCCATCAAGTCGAACCATGGAAAGTTCCTTCTCTGAGCTTCGCTTTGTCCGTTGTGCGTTTTAATCGCCTTGAACAATACTGCGCCCGCAACTTTTCTATTTTTTCCTGAACTTGAAGCGTTGATCGCTGCATGCTTAGCTTAGAAAGTTCAGCATCGATGTATTTTATAACGTCCTCGTTTCTTCACACGCCGTCAAATTGACGTTGTACCCTTTCTTCTGCCCAAATGCTCAGAAGAGCTTTGCAGCGATTATTTTGCGCGATATAAAAAAGTGAAATGTGCATCTTGCTTCAGATCATAACGTTCCATAAACTCCGCCTTTTACCTTGAGCACGCCTCTAGCCCGAGCTGGCCCGCTTTGGCCCAAGGTATTCGACGGGCCAGAAATCCTGGCCGTTGGCCCCGAGTAAGCCCCGATCAAGCCCCGGAAGTGACAGTGGAAACGCGACTGGCCCTGGCACGCACTAGCACGGCTCGGCCCTGGCCCGGCAGTGGAAACGCGGCTATTGACAGAACGCAAAGCTTCAGGACCTCAGATCAGCTCTTTGTCTGTTACGAAGGCCAGCAGAAGGGGAAGGCCGTCTCCAAGCAGAAGTTAGCTCACTGGTTAGTGAATGCTATCACCCAAGCGTATGAAGCTTCGGATGAGCCTTGTCCTCCCAGGTTGCGTGCTCACTCTACGAGAGGTGTTGGCACCTCCTGGGCGTTGGCTCAAGGCGCCTCACTGACAGACATTTGTAGAGCTGCGGGCTGGGCGACACCGAACACGTTCGCTAGATTCTATAGCCTACGTGTGGAACCTGTTTCCTCCCGAGTACTCGCTACGGCCAGTGGTGCGAGGGAATAGGTTGTGTCGGCTTGCTACGCCACTCCGTGCCTCAGCCGGATACGTGCGTCTTCGCTCCGTTGGCGCCCTACGTTGGTTAGCCTTGTGAGTTCCTCCATCACCCGTCCGGTGCCAGGCGTGGCGGACTGCCGGCGCCAGGTCTACTACCTCTGAGGGAGTTGTTGTGTAGACTGGGTGTTATGTCCAGTGGTCTCTTCGGTGACCCATTATGCCACGTGCAGTCCAGCCGTGTCTTCCCCTTGACAGACTCGTTCTGTCGTCCCTGTTGAGTACGCTCCCACTTTCCTTGGAGGGACTGCCATATGTTTCACTATCCCCCTGGGCTAGTACATATGTGTATTCCAGGCCTTCATCAGGTACCTGGCTTCCGCAGCGTTCCCTTCCTCCTTTTTTTTTTTACCGGTTGGGCACGCTTTCCCAGTGTTATCCAATGTCCACTGTGTGGGTCTTGCGGAACAGCAGTTGACTCCCTAGCTAGCTCCCGCAATTTGTGAAACTGCTTTGGGTAGCTTAGCTGGGCGCTGGAAGGGGCCAGCACCATGGCGTTTTGTTAGGGATCCCAATTCGTCAGGGAACTCCCCGACGACACGTCGGAGTTCCCAGGATGAAAGGGAACGTCTCGGTTACGTATGTACTATACGTAACCCATATATTTTATATCAAAGTTTTCTATATTAATATATTTTAAAATGTGATGCAAAGCGTCTCGGTTACGTATGTAACCCTCGTTCCCTGAGTACAGGGAACGGAGACGTGTCGTCCCCTCGCCATGTTGTTGTACCTTCGCGGAGGTCTGAACACTGTTCGGCTCCTCAGCGAAAAGCATTGCGCAATGTTCACTCCCGCCTTTTATACCCGCGCTGGTAGGCGGGTCACGGAATGCAAATCTTGCACGCCAATTCCATTGGCTCGTTTTTAATTCTCTCAAAAGCAATAGGCTCCCTAGCGTGATCCCAATTTGTCAGGGAACTCCCCGACGACACGTCTCTGTTCCCTGTACTCATGGAACGAGGGTTACATACGTAACCGAGACGCTTTGCATCACATTTTAAAATATATTAATATAGAAAACTTTGATATAAAATATATGCAGCCTAGGTGAGCAGAAGAGACTTCTTTCAAAAACATTAAACATCAACCAAATAAACCTGTAGTGTGCATTAGTGAGAGTTTTGGTTAATTAAATGTATGTAATGACATTTGTGTATTAGCCCACAAATAACCCAACAACTGATATACAATTCAATCTAGAGCTCACCCATGCCGAGGGTCCACCACAATCGCTCGAGGATGGGTCATCTTGCCCTCAATGAGAGTCTTCCTGGTCTGAGAAGCTTTCTCCAGCCGAGCAACACTGATAGTCTTCTTGGGACCATCATCTGTCCAGTAGAGATTATTGGCCATCCAGTCCACAGCGATTCCTTCAACAGTGTGAATACCTGGAAAACCATACACACATAACCAAATGAAGAATACACACCAGCAATAAGATGAATAAATTAATTAATTAAAATTTTTAGCACCTTCTTTAAGGATGATGTCTCTTTCCGTGCCATCGATCTTCTGTCGGCCAATCAGGTAGCTGGTGGCATCAGCGAAGTAGATGAAGTTACTCTGTGCATGGAAGTCCAGAGCTCGAGGGTTCATCAGGTTCTCGATGGGGATCATGTATTCATCCTGAACCTTAGGGTTTATGTCCATACCACGGATAACGCCCGGACGACCCTTCCCGTACACCAGGAATAACTCATGCTCAGGCTCTGGGGATTAGATACCAGGGACCGAATATAGTGAAAAGTGAGTCTATGGTGACAGTAGTAACTTGTTTCTTACAATCAATTTCAATCTCTGCTTCTTGTATTTTTCAAGGGCATGTGTTAAGAGGTCACTCACAGTTCACAAATCAATTCTACCAATAGTTCATTGCATATTCAAAGCAAACAGCTTGAAATCAATATTGGGGCTAAATGGTAAAGACCTTCATCTCTTTGAGCGATTCAGCTAAAGTGTGGGTCAAACCTCCAGTCTAGATAATGCATAATCACTAAGGAACTATGTGAAAGAAAAGTGCGAGAGTATGAAATAACAAATGCTCAATGAAGCTGAGCCAATCAAACGTTTTCATTTTAAGTAGGCAAAACTATTGTAAATCTGATGGTGAATTGATAGATGAAGTAGAATCTGATTGGCTGTGATGTCACTCACTCTTGCATGATTTGCCATCGTTGCCCAGGCTAAAGCCAGACCGACAGCGACACGTCCGACTCTTGTGGCTGTTGCCCAACAAACAGATGTCTGAACAACCTCCAGCTTTCCCAAACTTATCGGGCTCACAGGCATGACTCCGCACTGAAGAAAAGTAACAAGAGAGTTCGAGTGAGCCAGAACTCGACTGTGGTGTAGTGGTTGCATTTTTAAATGTTATATATGTTACTGGCTCAATCTATACAGCTCAGCAATAGTTGAATACCAGAGGGCTGGCGTCTCTGGTGGTAAACATGTAGAGCTCCCCCCTTGTCCACACGGGTGACCACTTGATAATCTGAACTGTTGAATCGATTGACGCGGATCACACTGGTCTTAGGCTGCATGTTGGCATTGTCTGAGTTTGTGGCATATAGATAGTTCTCAAAGACTGTGAGCCCATAAAGATGCTCAATCTGAGAAAAAAATCAAATAAATTATTGTTCAATTAATTCTATTATTTGGGAAATTGCGCTTGCTCTGTTGGCTTGAGTGAGCAAGATACACACATAAACACACAGATTAGCCTTGGGCTGAGCAGCGAAATGTTATCCATAACTCAAGCAGAGAGGAGGAAATCAGGCTAATATATTTACAGAATCAGATTTAATAAAATGACTCAGTAGCACTAATGAAACAACACTGTCTCTCCCATCTACTAAAGCATTTATCACAGTAAATAATGCTAGCCACTATTAGACACTCTCACAATGCAGTGGATTAAATGGTAAATGTTAGGTTCAATACAGCTGCTGAAATGTAAAGTGGATGGATGGATAAACAGATGGACGTTATGATGGATGGATGGAGGATCACATTAGAATGGATGGATAAACAGATGGATGTTATGATGGATGGATGGATGGACATTTAAATGGATGGATAGATAGACGGATCAATGGACATTAGGGTGGATGAATGGATTGGTGGATGGATAGATAAACAGATAGACGTTACGATGAATGAATGATGGATGGACATATAAACATCAACATTATGATGGATGGGTGGATGGATGGGTGGATGGATGGATGGATAAACAAGTTACGATGGATGGATGGATAAATAAATCGAAGTTACAATGGATGGATGGGTGAATAAACAGATCGACGTTACGATGGATGGATGATGGATGGAGCAACAGATGGACATTAGGATGGATAGCTGTTTGAATGGGTTTCGTTCCATTTTGTCTCTATTGTAACACTATTATAACATCTGTTGTTTTCAAATGTGCTTTATAAATAAACCTTGACTTGATTTTTGACTTGACTTTGATGGATGGGCAGATGGTTAAGAGGTGAATGGCTGATGCTAGAAGTTTGGATTGATAAAATAGATGCATGATTGATGGACAGATGGATGTTTGGGTGTCTGGATGGATGGCATGTTCTGAAGGTGTGTGGGATCTTTTTCTGTTCACTGTAAGTGTTTTTGAGAAGATGGAAATCATGTTATCATTGCTAAATGTTAGATTTACCAACTCATTGTCATTTAAATGATTCAAAACAATGGAGAAATTAGTTATTGAGCAACACATTCTTGTGCAACCACATGTAAAACATTTGATCTTGGTATTTGCTCCTTACCAACAGTCCTTGAATGATGGTGTGTCTGTTTTTGCCTTCATAGTCCACTACCTCGATGTAGTCCAGATAAGCATCAGCCCAGTAGACCAACCTGTTGACCAAGTCCAGGGTGATGCCATGTGGGAAGACAATTTTACTGTCCACCAACTTTGTTCGATTCTGTCCATCCATATCACAGCGTTCCACCTTTGGGATCTGTCCGTAGTCGGTGAAAAAAACCTTTCTGTTGAAGATTACATTGAGAAAGGAGAAAGTAATCATTATACATGAGTACACCATTTAGCAAATACTCTGGTTTTTAAAGGTAACTGCTTAATATTCAGCTAGCTAGTTGTTCATACCCCATGGCTGGATCCAGAGCGATGCCTTTAGGGTTGTAGAGTTCTTGATCCAACAGTGTCACACATGTGGTTCCATCTTTATCACATACAAAGATTCGATCATCCACGTCGTCAACAAAATAGAAGTTTCCCGTAAGCCAGTCTATTGCCATCTGCTCTACATCTGTAAAGAACAGAGAATGAAGAGAAATGTAGGTAAAACAGAAATGATTTGTTTTATTTGTTCACATGCCCCATTCTATTAATTTATTATACAGTTAAGTTCATATACGTTTTAAATCTCAATTTAAGTCAAGTCAAGTCAAGTCAAGTCAAATATATTTATATAGCGCTTTTCACAATACAGATTGTATCAAAGCTGCTTCACAGTATCAATCAAAACAACTTAACAATACATTAACATCAGTAACGAATCAGTAAATTGGGAGTACTTATTTTGAATCATTCCAAAAATAAGACCGTACCCCTTTAACAGTTGTAGAACAAACTGAAATCATTCACGATTGCATTCAATCAAGAACATTTAAAAAAATTTGCCTCATGATCAGTCACAAGATACGCTAAAACCCAATGTTGTAGTCGAGAGCAGCTCATTCGAGTCTGAGTCAAGACAGAGACCTGAAGATGGTCAAGTCCGAGTCAAGACAAGATATATGAAAATATAGTCTCGGACTCAAGACTCCAAGTCCAAATCCATATTTGCATGTCTTTGGTCTTGTCATGACCTCATGAGCATGTGAATTCGTTCTTGACTTGGACTCAACCCTCAACCAAATCTCATTTATTAAAGGAGTCATAACCTGTAATTTTCACTTTTCCACGAGAATCAATGTATGTTATGATTGCCTAACGATTATACACTGGCTGGGAAGCCGATATTCAAAAGTGAAGCGTTTGTTTACCCCAGGGTTCGTAAACCAGCCTACGTGCACTCAAATACGAGATTTTAATTTCTCCCCCGACTTGACGTCAAGACGGGGCAGGATATACCATATATGGACACCGCAAACATATGCTGCAGGATAATCTTATAATCTTATTTAATGTAATCTACATTAAATAAAAGGTAAACTTATGTGGGAGAAAATAGCAACAAACGTTTTAGCTCGTTACTGATGTTAATGTATGTCTCAGTCAAAATGATTGTCTTTACCATTCAGAGACATGTTGATGTAGACGTCCTTCCATTGACTCTATATCTTCCGTTTCCAGCTCTGGTTCAGAGTCTGGCTCAAACATATATGGTTGAATTCCGTAGGTCGCGGCCAGGTCGATTTCATTCACAACTTGCGCCATGATGACATTTTGGAATTATGTTACCTGCGGTGTCAAGCCCCCTCCTTCCTGTCACCAATCAACGCGCCCCTCATTTGCATTATTAAAATGACCGTCCACGACAGCCAAAATATCGCATCAGATCTCGCGAGACAATAATGCATTCAGAAATAAGGGTCAGAGGAGCTCTGTGTTTATTTTTTTTTCCACTTTTCTTTTTTAGAAGGGCCTGAAAGACTATAATAGAGCGTGGGTATCCAAGGTAATACTAGGTTATGACTCCTTTAAGAAAGTAAACATAAAAGAATGGTAAGCATGCATTAATTTATATGCAAATAAACACATGTAAATACAATGGTGCCTGACTGGCGCTGATTATTTATTTACCAACCATGCAGTTTTGTGGTTAAATGACTCTGTGACTCTATTTTAAAATAGTGCTAACAATTATACAGTGGTCTCACATCCATGTTTCTCTTTTTCACTTCTACAATCACACTCTTTCTCTTTGAAACAGCTGAGTCAGGGGACTATCTGAAGGCGCGTGTGCATGTTACACAATTTCCAAAAAAGTTGTTTTCACAGCTGCGATCGCTGTGGCTAACTGTGGATTCTTGCTCCTTTGCAGCCCCCCACCTCTTCCATTCTGACCTTAAAATGTCAAAACGTCTCAATGTATCTGAACCTCTCCTCCTTTAACCCCAGACATCCATTTTTACCAAATCATACTTTTAATGGGATGTTGCACATTTGAACATTGAGTGGCTGTGAAAACGTGGCACAGGAAGGCATAGAAACCATGACTGTTGGGTAAAATTGTACAGGAGATGCAGGAAAATCTAGACAGATGGAGAGATAGAAGGCTCAGGGGAGGAGACAGAGACAGTGTTGGCCTCTCTTGTTTCTACAAAGGAAAGTTGGCCATTGTGCAAGAGCCAGACGTTTACCGGAATCAAGGGTTGTATCCCCAAAGGTGTTGTTTATTTAAGAGCCCAGTACTGTCTAAACTTTTCCAGCTGCCTGGACTGAAAGCCAGTGATTAAAAACATAGATCAAAAACACCAAAGATTGGAGAATAGAGCAAGTGTACCGACGGTTGAGGAAGACGAATGGGTCTTAGAGCAGCTGCCGTCTGAACAATGCAAGAATAGAGGAACGCCACAGAGAAAACCCAGAGAAACAGTGGGCTGAGGAACCTGGCTTCAGTCTCATTGTAATTCCTAGTAAAATTGTAGGTCTCAGTGGAAGGAGGGTAAGAAATTCCACTTGTGACACAACCTTCCCTCTACACTGAATGAAAACAAATGGTCTAATGGCTCTAGCTCTCATTTCCTGAGACAGCTTCATATGAAAATGCATTGAGCCTAACAAACAAAGGCATCTTGAACCTTATTTTATTAATAGTGGAGTTTGTTTAAAGCTGTTTCTCAAACGGCCTTGACATTTCAAGAATAAGCTCAGGAGTTCAAAACTAAAGGCATCTGACAATATGACAAGTGGTCTGCCATGTTTACGCTATGTCCTGACCAGCCATGGTTTACAGCTATGAAGTAAGTAATATGTCTGTCCATATTGAATAAATATGAATTTGGCATCAATAAATTATCATTTTTTTCTCTTATTTATGAAACCTTGCAAGGTATATGTAGTAATAGTTTTATAAAAGCTGTGCCTTATAACGGCCCATCACTATTGTAAAATTAATTGAAACCATGGAGTTTGAAATCCTGTCCCAATTCAGTCCCCTCTTGTTTCTGTCTCTCGTCAAACAGTCTTAAAGGGTTAGTTCACCCAAAAATGAAAATTAAGTCATAAATTAAGCCTGAAACGAGACTTCAAGAGATTTCCACGACGCATGCGCGAGAATTGCGATCTCCTTCAACTACTTCAGTTAAGTTCTCGCGCGTGCGCGTCGTGGAAATCTCTTGAAGTCTCGTTTCAGGCCTAAAAGGAAGAAAAGGAATAGTCGAATAAAGTCGTTATTTTTGTTTGTTTTTTCGCACAAAAAGTATTCTCGTCGCTTGATAAACTTATAGTTGAGCCACTGTTGTGACATGGAATATTTAAACATTTTCTTCATTGACGTTCTGGGCCGTCAGGATTCATTCCCTTAGGGAGCCTATGGAGGAGTGATCCAGCTGTCACATTTAATCATAAATATCTTCATTTGTGTTCCGAAGACGAACGAAGGCCTTACGGGGTTGGTACAGCATGGGGGTGAGTAATTAATGACTTAATTTTCATTTTTGGGTGAACTAACCCTTTAACAAAAATAAAGGCAAAAATGCCCACAAATATGAAATAGCTGGTGGCTGTTCAAGAGTTGTTAGCTTCCTTTTTCCTCGTGTTATGCCCCTATGCTTGTACAACCAAATTTTAACCCACATGATCTTGATTGTGTCTGGTTTGTCTTCCCTAAAACCCCTTTAGTTACTCACTGAAGGCAATTTCTCTGAGGATAAGAAGGAATTAAAATGCATTATTCTATGATTAGCATAAATAAAAGTATTAAGAGCAGTTCACCTCTGCCAGTTAGGCTGGATTGCTTCCAATTGCAATAGAAGAACTTAACACTGCACACCAACATAATGAACAGAAGTCTGATGTGAAACTCTAAATGTGAGTCCTCAGAGATCATTGATTTGGACCAAAAAAGGGTCCAAGACTTGCTGACACCATTCAAATGGTTCACATTAAAATAAAGAGAGATAAAAACCAATAAAGAAACAGTTAAGTCAATCAATAAACACAGATAGGTCAAGCAAAGCACAGATTGTCAGAGAAAAAGGACGAGGGTTAAAAAAAAGAGAGATTAAAACCAAAACAATGCCCTGAATGTTGGCGGAGCCAGAAATGTGTGGCAGACGCGGTTAAGCGTGAGCCGATTCAAGCACATGATCGTTTAAGAGGCTTTCCGGAAACTTCTGTACCACGCAGACCGTATGTCAGAAAGCCACTCAGTTCTGCTTTCCCCCACATTACTTCATCGCACATCCTGTCTTTCCGCTATTTATGCTGAGACACACCAAATTACCGTGCAAAAGAGGACTTTACTGGAATGCCGCTAGTCAATAAACACTCCTGATCTCTGATGAACATGCACATGACCATTTTGGTCCACATTTTCCAAGATACTAAGAGACACACACGTTTCTTTAAGAGATAACATAGTGAGGATGTAAAGATCGCAAACAGAGGTGGTGTAAGCATCACATCTCCACCTGTACATGTGCGTTTTCTATGTTTTCCTGATAAAGCTCCAGAGCCGCAGACGGATGGGGTGTTGGGTCGCCTCATGTGAACCACAACGTCTGGAAAATGTTCCACAAAACAGAATATAAATATGCTGCCGCAAACCCCAGCAACCTACACAAACCACTCATAAAACACACACATAAACACAGACACATATGGACTTATGGATCATGGCTTCTGGAAGAGTGCAGTCCAGACAGATGTTGTTCAATGGGAAGTGTCTGCATAGTGTATCTCACGGGCATATTAATATTGCAATCTAACATTACAGATATTAATACCATCATTTGTGATTTCTAACTAGTGAGGTAAACGTTCTTCATGCATTAAAACGTCTATTTCCATGAATTCTACAATAGTATCTTTCCGTTTGTTGAAATAAAAAGAGAATACACCACTATCCCACACTGTGAAAAGAAGAAGAGTGGAAAACATCTGGTCGCCTCATCTGCATGTCACGCTGAGGTCATGAATCACGGCAAACACATTTCCTGTGTGACCCTTCCAGAGACCGCCAGCTAAAAGAGATCTGAACCCGGGTTCACGACAGCATTTCTAGAGAAGTGCTTCAGTTTGATGAGCTCTCTTGAAAGGAATGTCATTTGAACAGATATCTTAAAAACTAAATGGAAAATGGTTCAATAATCTGCAAAGATAAATACCAAATCATTTTAATGACACTATTTCAAGTTATTAAATTAACCATTCTTTCTAAAAGAAAAGGTTTTAGCTTGAGAAATAGATTTCAAGATCACTATTTGAGATGCCCGTTTTCACCTCTTCATTATTATTCTCCCTTTAGTTTTTCTTCCTCACTCACGCGGCAGGCAGCGCTATCTCTAACCGGCAACAGGAAGCCAATGATCTCTTTATCGCTTCCTAGTGAGGGCATAGTGTCGCAGTCAACCCTGTGACCTCTGACCTGTGAGTGTGTGACTGAGAAACATGTTAAAACTGCCAAGAACCTGGACGTCCCTGCAACATTCACACTTACTAGCACCTAAACCCAAAGACAGGCCCGAAACACTTAAAAGTATGTGAACACAAACACTCGTTCATGTCTGCATTCTTGCGTAGAGTACGTTTCTGGCCTAAATCTCCATCTGGACGGTTACTGAGTGCCAGAGTTGTTGTAAGACCCAAAATATGCACTCCAGGTTAACACAGTCATTTCCTGTCTCAACTAGTGATCCGACTATAGAAGATGACCAAGAAAGCAGAGACAGAACAGAAAAAATAAGAGTAAAATTATTTGTTTTGGTGGTGAATAAAATATATTTCTATACCGATGTATTTTTTTTTTTTTACTGAGCAAGTTGTAATGCATTCTGGGATTTCAGGAAGATTAAGGAAATGCTGCCTTGGAATTCACATTGGCTCATCATGAACTGCATGCGGTCTTTGATCGCTTTGAGTTATAAACTTACGGCATGTTTTGTAGTACAATGGCTTCTTATACGTCAAAATATTGGGGGAAATTTTGAGTTCTCAAATCATGACCTCTTTAACGTTTCAAAAAAGTGTTTCAAATGATGTCACTATGGTTTGAGAAACAGCTTCTCTCTCCCATTCCCTCTCTTCTCTCTCTCTCTCTCTCTCTCTCTCTCTCTCTCTCTCTCTCTCTCTCTCTGATGTTGTAAATCCTTGCAACCTCTGTCAATCCCAGTTTCTGGTCATTTCCCAAACTTGTTTTGTTTCCTTCCATCTGAAATCGTTTTAATCTTTTTCCCAGAACTTCATTCATTCCACTTTTCATCTCTTTCATAAAAACTCAGAGGTGAATTAACTACACAGTTTTGCCACTTCTGCGGATTTTCTGTGAAAACCAGCATCTTGTTCATTAATCACATGAAACCAAGTTTAGACAGCCACTGAATGTGCTGAAGAAGCACTGCACCATGCATGTCAATGATGCAGTTATTGTACAATTAACGCCCATGGAAAGTAGTATTGATCACTGTAGAGTGAATCCAAACAGCACAGGCAAAAAAAAACGACACTATCAGAAGGCACAAGAGGAAAATATGAAATATTTAAGATGATCACCAATGAATGGCTCTGTTCAGAAATGTAGGATTAGTAAAGACAAATGGTAAGGCTGATACTGGTGGAAAGGTCAACCCTGTAAAGCTGGACATATGAGATCATTTTCAGGAAAATATTTTTTTAATGGAACAGTTTATTGAACCCTTAGACGAAAAAAAAAGTATATATATATATATATATATGTAAAAAAAAGTTTGCATGTGCATTTTTTGTGAAGTATCTTATTTGGTTTTAATGGATCATATACAGTAGTATGCTATAGTAATACTATGGAGAAAAATATAGGATAAAAACACACGCAATTATTAATTATTATTATTATGAAATTCTGATCGCCTGTAATGTAAATCGAGCAGATCTTTAATAGCAGACTATTTACATAAAATGCATATAAATGTCGTCTTGGTTACTATTGTACCCTCCGTTCCCTGAATGGAAGGAACGAGATGTGGTGTTGATGATTGACACTAGGGCCGTGTTTACACCTGGTATAAAGATGCGTTTTGATCGATTGAGTCACAAGTGAAGTGGACAATAACGTTAAATGCAGGTGAATCTTGAAATACTACTAATCTCAAAAACATTGTTTAAGCATCTTCATTAATTCACATGAATTCCCTCAATTATAACTTATTAAAAAAACAACCCTGAGTGAGAGAAGTGGTTTACCATGTGAAATGCCGTCCGAGTGACTTACGGTGTAAGCTGAGGGAGATGTTGATGGTCCTCTCATCTGTGAAGCTCTTGAGTCCTGTTATCTTAGCGCACTTCAGGTGTGTGCCCGCGGGGGAGTCGCCCACACTGATCCAGCAAACCGTTTCCTGTGCGTACAGGAAGTCCATGGCTGTGGTCTGCTTTGTGCTTGTGTAGAGCGACGGGCTGCTGGAGCCGCTCAGAGACGTGATCTGGATGTTCTGAGAGTTCGCGATCACTAACACGGGGAGACGATCCACAGGCACTACAGCAACAGGAAGACATCAGTTCAATCGCAAATATAATAGCAGTTCAGCCAATAATAATGAATTGAATGGCTGGCTGATTCGGATACATGTACTGTATGTGAGCGGAACGGAAATGGAGAATCCGTATTTTATCTTATCTCGGACTGTTATGTTTGTCTTACCGTTCTTGGCCTTGCAGGAGCGGTTGTCTGGTTGGACTAGATAACCTTCCACACAGGAGCAGGTGTACGAGCCATCTGTGTTTGTGCACGTCTGACTGCAGGTGCCGTACACCGTGCACTCGTCGAAATCTGAACACACACAGACACAATAAAAACCACATCAGGGTTTCTGTCTTGGAAGCTTATTTCCGCCACGGAATAAAAAAGCCGATTACGACTTTTGAGACTCTCACAATTGAGAGTTTATATCTCGATCTTTTTGTCTCACAATTCTCAGAATTGTGAGATATAAACTCTCAATTGTGAGATGAAAAGTCATATTTAGCTTTTTTATTCTGTGGCAGAAATAAGCTTACCGACTTTATACATCGATCTTGCAACTGTGAGTTTATATCCCACAATTCTGACTTTTTTCAAAGAACTTGCAATTGTGAGAAAAATAGTCGCAATTACCTTTTTAATTTTGTTTTTACAATTATTTATCTGTGGCAGACACAAGCTTTATTTATATACTAGTTGTACAATGTTGTACTAGTAAGTATTACACAAGTAAAAACTTGTCAATGGGCTAAAAATGCATTTGTTTCCAGATATATTCTCTGAACATAAGTCTGAAAGATGAAGTTTGACTGAATAAGAATAAAAATAAGACAAAAATACTGACAAACAAAGTGGGCAATAAATGCTGTAGAAGTATTGTTCAATATTAGTTCATTTTAACTAATGTAACGAAACCTATTTTTTTGGAGAGTAATCAAATGAAAAAAATTAGATGTCCTAAAACGGTGTGGCATGACATACTTTAATTTGCTCAGATTAGTTCATATTAAACAATACAATAATTTATGTAATTACGTTAAATATCCATGCAATATACAAAAGGTTATTGTACAGTCAGACTGTCAGTATCTTAAAATAAACAATTAAATATCTTTAAAAAATATGAAAAATCATTTGTGACAATGACTAGCTGACGGTCCATATTTCTTTACATGATACCCGATTCAAAATTCTACGTTTTAGATTTTAGTTAGTGTGAATGCTGTTTATTAAAAAAATAAAAATGGGTTATTCCAATAAAATTAAAATAATTATCCACTCTCTGGAATGTTTTTGTTGGTGTGAGTGTGTGTGCACATGCAGTGGTGGAGGAAGTACTGAATCTCAGTACTTAAGTAAAAGTACATATAACCAGAGACATATTACTTTAGTGAAAATAGAAGTACCACAATTACAACCCTACTTAAGTAAAAAGTAAAAAGTACCTGATTTTAAATGTACTTTAAGTATTAAAAGTAAAAGTACTTACATAACAATTTATCCTGTCTACATTCTAATGATTAATAAAACAGTTAATCCTAACTCATTCAACCTAATAATCCTATAATGATCAATCATGATGGAAAAGCCGTTATTTTTTACGTTTTTGTCACCATTTCTGAACAAGCTTGCAATTAGGCAATATACACATCAAGCTTAATTTGACGGGGTTTGGCTGTAAACGCGATTAATTTATGGCGTAATCCTGAACCTCTTGGCTTGACATACTAATCCTAACCAAACGTATAATAGGCTACACACGCACCCCACACCAGTACTAAACCTACCCATGCGTATTCCTATGCACGTAAAAACAAATTTCCGTGTATAAATTGCACGATAAACACACTGCGTGCTATAGAGACGCATTTAGTGTGACCAGGTTGATATGGCAACCAAACTTCACTGGTGAGACAAACGTGCGACGAACGGACGGTCAGGATGACGTTTTGGCAGGGGAAAACTGATCAGAAAATGTAACGAAAATGTAACAGAACGTTGTAGAAATGTAGTGGAGTAGAAAGTATAATAATTGCTGCAAAATGTAATGAAGTAAAAGTAATAAGTATGCACTATTGATTCTACTTAAGTAAAGTAAAGATATGTGAAAAATGTACTTAAGTAAAGTAACGAAGTATTTGTACTTCGTTACATTCCACCACTGTGCACATGCAACCGACCTTTACAGGTCTTTCCGTCTTGGCTGGTCTCGTAGCCGCTCTTGCAGAAGCACGCTGGGCCGGTGCGAGTGACAGCACAGTCGTCCTGGCAACCCGCGAGAGAGCAGTTCAGCGCCAGCTCTACAGAGATCACAGCAGAGGACAGACAGAGGTCAAACATACTGGACACGCTCACTGCTGGCTGAAACAGATTTCAGGAAGACTGCGTATGAAAGCATATGATGCATAAAATCTCACAAGCTCTATTTTTACTCAATCTGGTAACAGACTATACATCACATACTAGAATTATAATGTAGCACAAGTAAGGCTTCAGGCACTAGAATCCAGCTAAAATGACGTCTAATACACACAGTTATTCACCAATGGGCACTTTCACAGTGTTGGAATACACAAAAACTTACTATAAGAAATTAAACAAACAATCTAAGCATCTGTTTGAACCTGGTCGAGCGAACTTGGATCATACTGTACCTATAGGGATTGAACAAGTGAAAGCACCATGAAGGGGTGGAAACATTAATAAACTTCTGCTACAGAGGGAAGCATTTTATATATAATCATATACACTTTCCCCAAAGGGCCTTAATTTGGATTTTGATCTTAAACCTTTTTTGTGAATCATTTTATTTTTTCCTCCTCTTCCCTTTGATTTGGTCTTTGATTTGGTGTTCGTTCTTAATATTTGTGTCAATTATTTTCTGTATATATTGGTGAGTTTATTCTCAACATTTGTGTTATGTTGGTTATTATTTTGGTTTAATGAGTCTTATAATTAGATTAGGGGCCCTATTTCAACAATCTAAAACGCAAGTGTCAAGCGCAAAGCGCAAGTAACTTTGTGGGCGGATCTCGGCGCTGTTGCTATTTAATAACCGGCGGGATAAATACCGGCGGGATCTTGCGCCCGACGCAAGTTTAAAAGAGCTTGGTCTGAAGTAGCTTCATTATTCATAGGTGTGGTTTGGGCGTAACGGGAATCAAACCAATAAGAGCGTCATATCACATTCCCTTTAAGAGCATGATGAACGAGGTGCGCTTGTTCCATGGCGCAATACTATTATAACGGCACATTTAACAGGCGCGCTTCAGAATCGGTTCACAGCCGAGGAGATCGATGTTCTCGTCAGGGCCGTAAAAGAAAGAGAAGTGACATTGGGGATGGGACAAACCCACCCAAATCAGCTTCGGTTAAACATGGTAAATGTGTAAGCTTTATTTTTTATATTTTATTTTTCCCAACGTCATGGACACAACAATGATTTCCCTCACGTTTGAATATTTTTCCTTATAATAATGTATCATTTGCAAAAAGTAAAATGCATCTGTGTAGATGAGAGAATCATCTACAGTGTATGCGCGTTGTTCACACTCTGTATTATGGCCAAGCATGCGCGCTTAAAATAGCATCTGAATGTACGCGCAACGCATTTGCCTAGAAAAAACCTAGGGCCCTATCTTGCACCCGGCGCAAATGACTTTGTACACTAACGCATGTATCATTCCTATTTTGCACCCGCGCAAAGCGGACTTTTCCTTCCACAGACACATGTCGGTTAACTAAGAAATACACTTGCGCTCCCCGGGGTGGTTCAGCGCAAAGAGGAGGCGTGTTCCGGCGCAAACTTTCCCTCATGCTATTTTGTCTGTTCCAGAAAACAATTGCGCCACTTGCGCGTACATTCAGATGCTATTTTAAGCGCGCATGCTTGGCCATAATACAGAGTGTGAACAACGCGCATACACAGATGATTCTCTCATCTACACAGATGCATTTTACTTTTTGCAAATGATACAAGGAAAAATATTAAAACACGAGGGAAATCATTTTTGTGTCCATGACGATGGGAAAAATAGGCATAAAGCTTAAACATTTACCCAAATTATTATATGCATATTTAACCGAAGCTGATTTGGGTGGGTTTGTCCCATCCCCAATGTCACTTCTCTTTCTTTTACGGCCCTGACGAGAACATCGGTCTCCTCGGCTGTGAACCGATTCTGAAGCGCGCCTGTTAAATGTGCTGTTATAATAGTATTGCGCCATGGAACAAGCGCACCTCGTTCATCATGCTCTTAAAGGGAATGTGATATGACGCTCTTATTGGTTTGTTTCCGTTACGCTCAAACCACACCTATGAATAATGAAGCTACTTCAGACCAACCCCTTTTATATTTGCGCCAGGCGCAAGAGTCATTTATCCCGCCGGGAAAATAGCAACAGCGCCGGGATCCGCCCACAAAGTTACTTGCGCTTTGCACTTTGACACTTGCATTTCAGATCGTTAAAATAGGGCCCCTAGTCAATTTTAAGTCAGTGGCGCAATTGTTTTCTGGAACTGCAAAATAGCACCAGGGATTGTTTGCGCCGGAACACGCCTCCTTTTTTGTGCTGAACCGCCCAGGGAGCGCAAGTTCATTCCCTAGTTTGCCGGCGTGCGTCTGTGGAGGGAAAAGTCCGCTTTGCACAGGTGCAAAATACGAATGATACATGGGTCGGTGTACAAAGTCAATTGTGCTGGGTGCAAGATGACAGATCATGTTGATATAAATTGTACCTCGTGTGTACTTGTTTTTATACCTGACAAAGATACTCTGGTTGAATATTTTACAGTTCAATAAATTGATTCAGTTGAAGCAGCAGTGGCAGTGTGCGACTTTTGTTCACTCTACATTTGCTTTTATTAACGGTATCGGGCAGTAGGTGTACGTTATTTTAAAATGCAATGTAGCATTAAGCTTTTAGTGCAACGCCCTGGACATTTCAATTGGCTTTATGCACAGCTTCACTACTTCCTGAACTTCAGCCAGCCCTTTGTTTCCTGTCTGCCATTATTGGACAAACTGATTAATCCAGGTGTGCCTGGCCTCAGTAACAATAATCAGGCACACCTGGATTAATCAGTTTGTCTAATAATGGCAGACAGGAAACAAAGGGCTGGCTGAAGTTCAGGAAGTAGTGAAGCTGTGCATAAAGCCTATTCAGAACAACGTAATAAAACACATTCACGTTCATCTGTTTCAGATAAAACTGAACACACTTTTAGAGCCACTCACTGGACATTTCACTTTGAAACTGTCGCGAAACGTAATATAATTTTGCAGAAATGTTGCCACAGGTACGGCTTTCCAATGAGCCTGGGCTGCTATTTTGCAATGGCATCTTTAACTGATTTAACAAACCACAGAGTGACTCAAATGATCATGGGCGACTTCGGTCCTGCAGAGTCCTGCAGTTTAGCTCCTGGTAAAACTCCCCCGCCCTTCGCTTTCTAGTAATCCTGAAGACCTTGACTAGCTTGCTCAGGTGTGCTTGATTAGAGTTGGAGTAAACTCTGCAGGACAGGACCGAAGTTGCCCGTTCTGCTCTACATGACCTGCTTCAACAGCTCGTAGCAACTATGCTAATGTGCTAACAGCTCTTTATGTAGACAGCCTTCCCAGCTAACATGGTGAACAAATGTTCTTCCATTAATGTTCATAGAGCTTTCGTTCAAAGTTTTCTGGTCTTTGATAATGTTTTCAAAAAGTTAGCACAAAAAAAAATATTTCTACATTGTTCATGGAACTTTTTTTACCTGAAACGTTTAGCTGGATGTTCTTTTAACTTTTTTAAAAATGTTGCTACTTGTTTCAGAACGTTCAAAGAACATTAAAAAAGAACGACAAAATGGAATGTTCCCTTAACGTTCGCATAACCAAGAAAAAACTTTCAGATAACAATATTTCATCATTAGCTTAGCAAAATGCTAAAATGTCAAACTCTATTGAAAGCAACAGCAAGTCAAAACAACAGAGCAGAAATTATATGAGTATGTTTTGATTTGCATGTAGGTGTGTGTGTGTGTGTGTGTGTGGGTGTGTGTGTGTGTGCGCCTTAACTTAACGTTTCATCACACTATGGTAAAGTGTGTATATGTAGAAAGTGCTCTGATGGGTTACAACTGAAAGACCCCAACACTTTTCACAGAAATTACATTTCGAAATAAAGTTAAATCAGTCCAGCTTTGTGCATTGCACATTTCTTTTAAGCATTAGATGAAACAAAGTACAGTAAATCTCCATTTCATTAGGCAATTACCTAGTTTGATATTATTAACCTATTAAATCATATATTTATATAGGTATTATATCAGCTATTGGTCTCCGTGTTCTCCAGATAGGCTATTGTTATTGTTAAAAATGTTCCTCTCACTCAAACATTATTAACAATGCCAAGATAATTTAGATTCTTAGTGATGTTAAAACTGTCCATCTTGAATTCATTTTGCTTTGGATAAAAGTGTATGCCAAATGCATAAAGGTAAACCAATTTTTCTTTTAACAAATCATGTCACACTCTCAGTATTTTTTTATTAAGCTATGAAAATATCCCGTTGGAAGAATGATTGTGTTCTGTATTTGTCTGTTACACACAGTGGCTTCAAGGATTAAGCTCTGAGCCGCTAATATCTCCTGTAGTTTTCTTCATTCATGCACCTTCTGCTGACCAGTGAACTGTTGACTGTTCACCGTTCCTCAAATTATAAGGTCATATCGGAGAGTCTTCAGTTTCAATGACTGACTCTGTATCGAGTATCTAAAGTGACACATGTCCTCATACATGAAGCCATGCAGAGATAATAGCATGTTTCCAATTCATGAATGTGATGATTGGGCAATTCATATTTGAATAAAATGCATTGCATTAATTTAAGCGGTTTGAAATCACTGCATTTGACATTGAACAGCGTTGGGACGCTAATGTGCAACAGCAGTTTACAAAGCTAAAAGCCACTCATGATGAATAAACAACATGAAATGACACTTGGATAAAAAATGCGATTGGGTCGTAAAAACATACCAGAGTTTGCAGTTGTTGAGGACAAGCTACTGTCATGCCACTGAGAAATGTACATATGTTAGTACCGTCAGTACATATGTTACTCCAAAAACTGCATATGTTGTCATTTTAAATCATTTATTAATCTATTTATTGATTTATTTATGTGTTGTGTAGGACAGTGATAAAGCCCAACACTGATAGGACTGATAGACGTTTATTCCCATAGAAGGTCAAAACACATTCTGCGATGGTGAATCTTCAGGTCATGTGTGCGTTCAGTACACAGCATTACACCACTAGTCCCTCTGCAATCTTCTCTCATCAATGCTTTCAGACGAATACAATCGGAGTTACATTAAAGGTCCCCTGACATGAAATTTTCACTTTCTGGGGTTTTTGTAACATTAATATTAGTTCCCCTAGCGTGTATTTGGTCCCCTAGTTGTGTATGGTCCAAACATTTCACCGACGACTGCCTCCTCAACTCGATGAACGTCTGAAAATAAATCGATCGAGCTACCAAGCAACAATTTCTGATGTGTAGCCTAATTGTTCAAGTTCAGACAGGTAAGTTAATCTTTCTCTCAAAATCGTTCAATGCTGTTTATGCATCAGTAAGTCAAGCCAGTGACTAAAATATCAACTTCACATCGTTTCTTTTAGTAGGATGAAAATAATCTTACTTAAATTCTGAACAAATTATACAGAAAGCGGTCAAAGAACAATCTTTCCACACAGCGCGAGTTTATCTGGACAACTCGTTATGAAATCAAGGACGCACGTTGCACTGCACAACGAAGCTCTAACTGTATTAGGTATTTACATCATCGTGTTTGCATTGGTGAAAGCATTAGAGAGAGCAGAAACTGAGTTGCAATGATAAGATCTTCATTCTCGCCATCAACAGACTGTCATCTGCTTGCTCAATGCTCATCACGGCAACATTTTATGTGATGGGAATAGATCTAAATACTTTAAAAACTTCTCACGATCCGTTAATCTTGATAGCTGCAATAGTAAAAACGTATAATAGCTGTAGTAAAAGTATTCGAGAAAGTTTCGCATGTAATACATAGCTATTTCATATGCAAGCATGTCAGCCAATCACAGCAGTGGCTGGCTACACTGAATCAGCAGACACGCCCCTTCAAACAGAGCGTTCAAATCAGAGGCTAAAATCAGGCTAGGAAAATTGCCTTTTATTTCTAAATTATGACTATTTTTGATCTAAAAAACATACTAACATTATAAGGGCAACACAGGAAACATTATAAAATAATAAAATAACCCCATGTCAGGGGACCTTTAAAGAATTTCATGTCTCCTCCAAGCTTTATAATGGGAGTGAAGCCCAAAAAAGTGCATCCGTCCATTATAACAGTAATCCATATGGCCATATGGGTTAATAAAGGCCTTCTAAAGCGAAGCGATGCGTTTGTGCAAGGAAAATACCCATATTTAAAACTTTAGAAACTATAATCACTGGCTTCCGACAGACAGGCATACGCATCGATTTACGGTGGAAGTCGAACCCCTGACCCGATGCACAGCGTAATGACAAATGCGGAAGTGCAGAGGAAAGAGCAAAACAAAATACCGGTCGCGAATTAGCAATTTTGAAGAGATATCTCGGATGATTTCTCTATAATAGAAGAGGAGCTTCAGTTTTTTGCACAGCCCTATTTGTTTAAACCGCGAGCTTACGCTACTCCTACATCCTAAATGCGTCACGGGTTACTCTTGTCGACTTGCATAGTATGCGTACTGTCGTCTGGTGTAAGCTAGTTATTTTAGATTATAAAGTTATAAATATGGGTAGTTTTCTTGCAAAAACCCATGGCTTCGCTTCAGAAGGACTTTATTAACCCCCCAGGGGCATGTGGAGCACTTTTATGATGGACAGATGTACTTTTATGATGGATAGATGCACTTTTATGATGGACAGATGCACTTTTATGATGGACAGATGCACTTTTATGGACTTCAAAACAGAAACGGCCATTCATTGCCAATATAAAGCTTGGAAGAGCCAGGACATTTTTTTTATATAACTCCGATTGTATTCGACTGAAAGAAGAATGTCATATACACCTATGACTTGAGGGCGAGTAAATCATGGGCTCATTTATATTTTTGGGTGAACTATCCCTTAAAGTATATAAAAGAACTAAACAGTACAATAAATGTGGCCCATACAATGGTTCTATATTCCCAGATTTCTGAAGTCCAGGGTTTGAAATGAACGTTTTCACTCATCAGCCAATTTGCCTACTCACCGGCCATTCAGAACTTCTACTAGTCAAAACAAAAATTATCAGAAAGAAACCAGATTATCAATGTCACAGCTTCGATTTAAATACAGCCTATTTATTATTAAATCTGATTCTGACTTATTGTATTGCTTTAAGCTTTATGACAGTCAATCACTGTTCAGGATCACTGTACCATTCAAATAAAATAAAAAAGGGTAACACTTCACAATAAGGTTTCATTAGATAATAACATGAACTAACAATTAACTGCACTTCTACAGCATTCATTAATCTTTGTTAATGTTAGTTTCAACATTTACTAATGCATTATTAATATGTAAAGTTGTATTGGTTAACATTAGTTAATCCACTGTTAAGTAACATGAACAAAGAAGAACAGCTTTATTTTTTATTAACTAATGTTAACAAAGATTAACAAATACAGTTGTAAATGTATTGCTAATTGTTAGTTCATGTTAATTAATACATTAACTAATGTTAACAAATAAAACCTTATTGTAAAGTGTTACCTAAAAATGAGAAATAAAGACCAAATTCTCTGTGACTTCTCTTATAATTGCCTTGAGTTTACTTTCACGTAGCAATAAAGACACAAGGGCGATGCAACAAGCGGCATTTATTAGAAAAAGTGTCCTCTTAATTGTCTCCTACGGGCTCCAGTGGAGCAAACCAGACGGGAAACACCATGCCTTGGACATCTCGATAGACGATTCGATAGACTTTAAAACTTTAAAGACAAGGCACCGCGCTGCGTCTTTGTGCGACCCTATTTACACGTTGTTTTGCTAATGTTTGAGGATCCTTTTAGTGAAAGGTTCTGATCGCTATGCCATGCAAAATAATAGAACATCATTTATGAAGCATAACCCGCCAAATTGGCTACTGTGTTAAAATGCGTTACCCGTCACGGTGTATTTTCACCTGCGTTTGACAGGTTGGCGAGTGTTCATCTCAAACCCTGCTGATCTTTAATGAACAGTCACAAGACGAGCAGAGCCAGTGTCATTTGTTGTCCCTGATCTCAAATCTGATGTGAATCATGCCAAGTTTGTAAATGGCAATAAGATTTCATTAGGTGATCTAACTCTAAATTTGTAATTAACCTAGAATAAATCTTGAACTCAAGCAGTTTCTGTCTGTATGGCTCCAGGTTTCAGTAGAGTGATTTCCTCTGGTTTGTTGTCCTCTATCACCTCGCCAGTGTGTTCATGTCCAGACGGGTTTGTGTCACATCACTGGAGATCACCCGCTAGATTCATGCATAAAGAGCTGTGAGCTGTGCACTACAGCTGTGAGAGAGAGTGAGTGTGTGTGCATATGGGGGTGAAGCTAAAATAGGTAGATCAAGGTTAACTGCATTTGAAAAGCCCCGGAATTTTCCTTTCCTTATTTGCACTATTTGACCTGTACATTGAGTTCAGATCTTTGCCCAAGTTTTCTAAAAAAAACTACATAAAAAACTCAAATAAAAAAGTCATAAAACTTTGTATTTAAGGGTTCTGATGCTCCAACCGACAGCATGGTTGTGTGTGTGATATTGTTTTTTTACGATAGTTTAATAAACAATAAGTTAATATTAAGTAACGTCGTGCATATTGCCAGTCAATTTGTGTATTTTTGATGTGCCAACAAAATAATTCCAAACAAATTCAAAGCAGATTAACCATTGTGCATCAGTAGTAAATACACCAGTTCCTGAATATATAGTGTTTTTGACCAAATCAGTTGAGTGAATCATACAATGATTCGCTCGAAAAGACATTGAATTGTTTAGCACATCAAACGTTAAGCCAGCGTTTAACACTATTAAGGCCCCGGTTTACACGAAGGGAAGACGCAGATATTTGGCCTCTCATTTACATGAAAACCCAGTTTTTATCACAGAAAACGATTATTTCTCAAAACTCCGGCCAAAGTGGGGATTTCTGATACCGCCGGTTGTGTGTTGCCGTGTAAACTGGGAGAAACGGGGGTTTTAGGTTCTCAAAAGTCTCATTATGCGCCAGAAAATGCTTAACGTCACGTGAGCGCCCAGTTTGGCAGAGTTATGATGGCGCTCGAAGGCGTATTTATGCGGGTTGATGTAAATGACAACTTTTTTGAAAACGATGTTGTGTGCACGATGTTATTATTGAAAACGGAGGGGGGGGGGGGGGGATATTCGTTTCTCTAAATACCCGGCTATGTGTAAATGTGGCCTAAGAGACCAAGTGCTAATCAGCAGACATGGGGACTTGTGACTTGATGACTTGGACTCGAGTCGACTCGAGTCGCTATTTTTATGACTTGTCACGTATCTGGTCCATTCACTTCCGGACATTCACCACCAGAGGTCTCCCACTCACAGCATGGACGCTTGCACTTCACTACAATCCCCATCATTCATTGCACTGACGATTCACACAGCTGATTCCACTAATCACGCTCACACTTGAAAACCATCACACACCCTCTCACACCCTTTATAAGCCTTGGACTTCCTCTCTCTGTTGCCGGATATTGTTTGTACATACGTTTTGTATGGTCAGCGTTTAACACTCCCCAAGTGTTAGCTACTTACTGAGCCTTCCATTAAACTCTAGTCTTGCCTTGTCCTTCGTGTTTTGATCCCTGCCTGTGTTTCTTGGATTCTCCCTCAGCCTAGCCCTTCGGATTCTGTTTGCACCTCGTCGACCCACGCTTGCTCTCAGGATTTCTCTGTGCTATGCCTCTGCCATACCTGTCTGCTGTTCATTGACCTTGCCTGTACTAAGACTACGTTTTTGGAATAAAGCCTTGCGAATGGATCTGTACGTCTCTCCTCTGGTTCGTTCTGTTACACTTGTGACTTGACTTGACAAAAAATAAAATAGACTTGACTCGGACTTGGAAGTTAAAGACTCGCGACTTGACTTGAGACACGATGACTTGAATGACTTGAGTGTTAATCGCATCATGTTTTCAGTTTGAATATAAAATATATAAATTATTTAAAAAAATAAAGTTGATCCAGCTGGAGCGCAGGCTGAGAATAGCGTTGTCATGACTGGATCACTACAACACTATCATCAGTCATGCCCTCTCGTACCTTACGCACACCACGCCCACTTAGATCAGAGATCACCAACATGTCAGCCGGAGGGGTACCGAGGGTCATTGCTTTCGGCTTCAAGAATTATTCACAAGATGACAAAAGACGAACAGCGCTTTGCAAGTATTGCAACATTAACATCGCGGAAGCCAGACGACAACCTCCAATTTCGTCCGTCATTTAAAGACCCATTCTGCCCAGTAAGTGCTTGTCAATTTGTTAATGTTATCTGTTGGTAGGCTAACAGTTGGTAGTTAGCTAATGTAATAATAGCTAAAGTAGCCATTAAAGGTTGAATCAGCGAGTTCAGGCCCAAAAAAGGGCCAAACATAATGATCACATTCATCTAATCTTTACTAACGATCCGCTAGCTGCCCGCCCCATAAGCAGGCCGTCAAAAAAACGCGTCTCTGTAGGCAGCCTAGGCTCTGAGATCTGCACACAAAAACAATTGTTACCAATAAGTGTTAACCAACCTCTCAAAGGCAAAATAAAGTGTTCCAACCAATAACCGACGAGATGCGCGCATAGGCGTCGATTTCGGTGGGGACGGTGGGGACGCGTACCCACCAGATTTCGTCATGAGTCATTTTTTGTACCCACCCCTTTTAACTTAACGTCCATAATAATTGGACTTTGGGTTAGAATATTTTTTACAGTTTTCAGTAGTTATGAGGAACAATATGAGAGAGAAATTTGGTGATCGTTGTTTAGGTACATTAAACCATAAAGCTTTTTCACGTTGGGACTTATATACCCCATGAGAACCGTGGGGATTCAACCCACACCCGCTCCGCTGCCCTGCTGAAAATGTGAAGCAGAAACGCTTAATGTCAGATAACGTCCATAATAATTTCACTTTTGGTTCGATTTTTTTTTAACCGTTTTCAGTGGTGAGTGAGTGAGTGAGTGAGTGAGTGAGTGAGTGTGTGTGTGTGTGTGTGTGTGTGTGTGTGTGTGTGTGTGTGTGTGTGTGTGTGTGCGTGCGCGCGTGTGTGTGTGTGTGTGTGTGTGTGTGTGTGTGTGTGTGTGTGTGTGTGTGTGCGTGTGTGCGTGTGTGTGTGTGTGTGTGTGTAAGAGAGAGAGAGAGAGAGAGAGAGAGAGTGTGTGTGTGAGTGAGTGTGTGTGAGAGAGAGAGTGAGTGTGAGAGACAGAGAGTGTGAGGGCGTCTGTGTGTGTGTGTGTGTGTGTGTGTGTGTGTGTGTGTGTGTGTGTGTGAGAGAGAGAGACCGAGTGAGTGTGTGTGTGTGTGTGTGTGTAAGAGAGAGAGAGAGAGAGATAGAGAGAGAGGGTGTGTGTGAGAGAGAGAGAGGAGAAATGTAACAAAGTTTAATGTTGTAGGCCTACCTAAACTGTGTTTGAGAGAGAGAGAGAGAGGGAGGTGTTCAGAGAGGAGTCTGTTGGATGTTAAGCCGTTATTTGTTTTATGGACTCAATGTCGAAAATTTCAAACATTTCAAACACTGTTGGCAGAAGTGAAAAATAAATAATTTTATGAAGTTACAATTTTGTTTGATTCCATGATGTATTTTACTGAACATGAGTATTTAGCCTACAATGCAAATTCAAATTATTGTAATTTACTGACAGTTACTTATATCTTGTCTTTTCACTTTATTAAGATCAGATTCTGCAGGTAAAATTACAATAATAAGGTGACTTGACTTGGACTTGACTTGACCTACTACAGGACTTGACTTGACTTGACTTGCCCAAGAAAAAAATACTTGGGACTTACTTGAGACTTGAAGGTTAAGACTTGAGACTTAAAGGTTAAGACTTGAGACTTACTTGAGACTTGCACATGTGTGACTTGGTCCCATCTCTGCTAATCAGTACATACACGGATTCATGTTTTCTTGAGTTGAATATAAATATATTGTGTGAAGAAAGCATAGTCAAGTTAAATATGTCCCAGTGTAGTTCATGCAATGCGTATATACTGTAGATGTGTAGTTATGTGGATACCGTGCGATTAAGTTCACCAAACACAACAGTGGGCGTTTTCTTGTTTTTTCTGGAAGAAGTAACGCACCTTGAAACGTATTGTTCTTGAGTAAAAAGGAGGATGGAAAATCTTGTTTTTACAAATATTTGGCGCAAAAACCCCCCCAACTTTGCTAAGGTCATAAAATAACCTTCATAAAAATCCATTTTATGACCCTTTTAACTTATTTGGAGAAATTATGGGCCGATAGTGAATATTCGATTGTGAAATTTCCTCATATAACTCAATACTTCCATCAATGATGGCACTCTGTCCTGGTCCAGAGGCAGCAAATGATTTAATAACACATAATTATTTAAAACTAATAACCGTGAGCTTTACAGTTGGGAAGCGGTTGCTATTATATATCGCATGTGCGTGTTTTTGTCCAAATTGTTCGTTTCTTATTTAAACCAAAAAATGTATTACTATTTTTTTTTTTTTTACTTTTGACCCTTCTACTGAGAAATACATTTTTCCAATGGTCTTCTGGCTCATGTATGTGGTATTTGGCTATTGTTATCCTGCAGTGTTCTTCTTGGACAGAAGAGTCTTCCTCTTTGCTGCAGTCTCCCTGCTGTGCACATCACTCTTGCTCAGTGTTTGTTTGATAACCTCATGAATATGAATCTAAGCCAGTGCAAGATTCTGCGGTTCTTTGTGACCTCCTGCAATATCATATGTCGTGCTTATGGAGTTGCACTTCTTCTCTTTGTACACTAGCGCTGATGGACATCATTCTCTTCACAAATACTTCTCCAGCCTTGTGAGCATAATAACTTTTTATCCGAACTTTTGATTGAGGAATGGCAGTTTCCAAAACCAGGCGTGATGAAGTCCAGATTTTGATAGAGACGATCCAGATTTATGTTCTTTCTGTGAAGCAGAGCTGCTAAACTCACACCAGATTTATACCACTAAAACAATTGAAACGCCTGAATCCAATTATGTTTGAAAATGAACAGAAAATCTTGGAGGTTCACATATTTTTCCAGGACTGATGTTTACTCCAGCATCATTCCCGGAGATAAATAAGAGAAAATATACTATATATAATTTTTAACTCAATTCCTTCTATTGATAGAAAACTTTAATCACAATCTAGATATGAATTATGTAGAAATTCAGGAAATTCGTAAGGACTTCTTAAATTTCTAGCATCTGTGATGCAGAGTCAGACACGTTCGAATCCATTTGCAGTATTTATTGAAGAGTAGTCAGACAGGCGAAATACAGAGATCAGCAAACAGGGGTATAATAGTAAATCCAGAATCATAAACAATACCAGGCAAGGGTCGAGGCAGGCAGCAGACAAGAGACGTGAAACAGCGAACAGGCAAGGGTCAGTAAACAGGGATGCAATCAAAGTAGAAATAACGCTCGGAAACGTTAGCCGGGGCAGAACAAGACTTCGCAAAGTGTAGCAGTTCAGAGACAGTTTATATGGAGGAGGAAAGTGGGTACACCTGTGCCGGTGATTAGACCTAGGTACGGGGCTGATGGGAAATGAAGTTCAGTACTCAGGTGACAGTGTCGTTTGGCGATCGGAGAGAGCCACAGAGGAGCGATCTATGACAGAATCACTGTATTTTGTTTGTTTTCCGGTGGAAATTAAAAGTGCAGATCCATGTGTGAGACTGACAGTTAAGTAGAGAGGTTTAAATAAAGGAGTTTGACTGATTATATCAAAAATTATAATAATATTATTAATACTTTTTAATATTATATATAAATACTTTCAATGGATGGAAAAAAATGATGTGAGAATAGTGAACATATTTTAATTTGCATTCCAAATATGTAATGGGTTTGCAAAAACATGAGGGTGAGTTAATAAAGTTTTAACTTTGTTTCTGTGTCAAGCTTCATTTCAACAGAAAGACTGATATGACTAATATAACTGCTCTCAGAATTTGACCGAGCAGTGTGTGTGAGTGGTGTATTGTTACCTCTGCAGTGCGGGCCCTCGTCTCCTCCGTCAGAGCAGTCGGGGACGCCGTTACACAGCTTGCTCATGTGAACACACAGGTCTGAACCCAGACACTGATGTTCATTGGGAGGACACCGCGACACACGGTTATGAGGACCTGAGAGAGAGAAGATAACAAAAGCATTAAGATGATGGAACAACAACCTACAGTGCTTTCAGAATCTCCATGTATATTGCTAGATTGCATTTTGTACCATATAGCAAAGCTGTAACCATATCTTGAACATCGGTGGGACAATTACAGCTTATTAATAGTTAGTAAGGTATTTGTTATGTTTAGGTATTGGGTGATTAAGGGATATAGAATTTGATCTTGCAGAATAAGGCATTCATATGTGCTTTTTAAGTACTAATAAACAGCCAATATCCTGGTAATATGCATGCTATTAAACAACTAGTTAATAGTGAGAATTGGACCCTACACTAAAGGGTTACCGGACTTTTTAGATTAATGGATTAAAAAGGATTTATGGAAATTAAGAAAAAGAAATAAGAAAGGTAAAATACGTTTTAATTATTTCTGCCATCCTCTCGTTTGTTGTTGTTACTGACTGATTAGAGTATTCTGTTCTTGTTAATTATTATTATAATTTTTTTTAACGTCCTATTTGACTAAGATCTTTGTTACGGTATTAGTTGTGTTTAGTTGTTGTGTAGTGCTTTCTCCTATGAATTCCTGTATTTTAGTTGGTGAATTAAAATACAATTTCTTTGGATTTTGATTCCTGCAAGTGCAACAACACAGCGTGACAATATTACTGTCGGTCGTTTAACATTTTTATCGTAAAACGGTTGTTTACACACATTTTCTTTCACCGTTTGCATGTGAATTCGCACTGGTCTTCTTTGAACAGAAAACTGTCCCTCTCAGTGTTTATGGTGGTTACGGCCCTTGAACAAGAATTCACGTTCATAGCATAGGCAAAATATTTTGAAAGAATACAATTTACTGTGGTGAGGTGACACATGGCATGTGTAATTTTTAAAACGGTGGTACATGGGAAATGACTTTTTCTCACCTCATGTAACATATGCATCATTCTGTGGTAATTTAGTTTCTTGCTTTCATCCACAATTGGTTAAATATTGCAGTTTATGGTTTTATTATGACTGTGTCCATAAGTGTGAGTCATGTGTTTGTCTTTGAGTCACTGGATGAGCTGTATTTGTGTGTCTGAGCTCTCATCCGCTCTGGACTGGACAGAAACACTGGGCGTGGAGTGAAAAAAGACCAAAAGTCTCCAAATCATCGACCAGAAATGAGCGAACGTGTTTTTCCAGAAAGGTTACGCGAACACAGCAGAGTTTGAAACAATAAATGTGCCCTGAACGTCTAGTTTACTGATGAGATCATCAATACAGCGCCAGCACAAACACCAGCGCTGCTGCATTCATTCACTGCTTTATCATGCTATGACACAAGGGTTCTATCGAGGCGTGTATGTTTTTTTCTGGTTGTTAAAATATATTCTCATATCCCAGTTTCAGACAACTATATTGGTAGGTTGACATCTTGAAAGTTGCTCTGTTTGTTTGAGCAGTTAAACATGTCAACTTCTGAATCAACCAATGGGTTTAGGGCTGAACAATGAAATAGTTGGGAAGAATTTGGGAATCTCGTTAGTGACGTTGGATTAGACTTTTTACCATATTTAAGTTTTTAGTGATGAGAACAAACTCCTAACCTATTAAACTTGACGGGCGCTAACAACATAAATGATCTCTCAAATCGTTTGGTTTGTTGAGGACAATGCAGTTATTTTGTGACCAGACATATGATACTCGCTTGGTTGAGGATAAAACGGGTAGACTTACAAGCAACTACTGAGAAAACCCTAGCAACACCTTAGCAACCAGCCATAGTGTTTAAGGCAGAAGAGAATATGGAGGTCAGCTAGTCTACACAGAACTTTAAACAGCTCATGTGATGAGGAAGATTCATCGTGATTTTCTCAACTTTGCTGAATGGAAACACCTCTATGCGAGGAGTTAGCATGACAGAGAGCGCATTTACTCAACAGAAAGCATGCAGAGACTGTGAAGACATTTGTCCAGGTTCATGAGGGTTCACATGATGGAAAACAGAAGTCTTCATCATAATCTTGTGAAATAATGAGCATAAATTGAGACACCGTAGATAGGGAAAAGTGATGTCCAGAGGAGATATTTGTTTTAAATGACTCTACAAGTTCAATTAAAGCATCAAAATATTTGGAAAATATTTAATTTATATATATATATATATATATATATATATATATATATATATACAGTATATATATGATGGAAGAACATAACATTTATCTGACAAAATTATATGCAAAAAAGGCAATAGCTACAGATTACTATTAGCCTGGATGCCAGGCCGAACCCCGCCCACAACATTTTTTGGTCGGTAAGTTCGGTCTGGACTCGATCCATTGAGGAGTAATTATGATTGGTTCAGAATTAGTCGGGCCAATCAAATTGCCAGGGCGGCCTTTATACGATGATGGACAGATGATCTGCAGTTACGTAATGATCACGTTATCAAAGAGCGCTTGGGTTGAACTGGTTTCCCTCAAAGGTGACTGCAGCTGGAGAATTGAGATGTATAGATTATCGCGTCTGTTGTAAAAGAAATCGACAGCGCATTCATTTTAAAAGACGAACAGAGAACTGCAATCAAGGCATTTGCCGATCGCAAAGATGTGTTTGCCGTCCTTCCTACGGGATTCGGCAAACGTTTATTTTATCAGCTGGCTCCGATGGTCGCTAAGAAGATGGGACGCAATGAAAACCCTGCGGTCGTTGTGGTTTCTCCTTTGGTCGCACTCATGGAGGACCAAGTAAAAGAAGCAACACTCATTATTTTACTACTTCTTCCAGCGTGCGTGTAGTTGTGTTCTGTTGACAACTTTGCGTAGCTCATAAAAAAACACTTACTGCGTTGTTCTGATTGGTTGTAGGTCTATCCAATTGAGTGCAGAGGGGTTTTTTTTCCTGGTTCGGTTAAAACACGCCTCATAATCAAAGGCCTATGGAGCAGTATCAGACTCACATTCTGACTAGAATATGAGTATGACGAAGTCAGGCTAGGTTACTATGCTATTTACTATGCAAAAAAAAAAAAAAAGGATAGAAAAACAAAACCTCAGATGAAAAAGCATTGAATACAACATAATTAGTTTTCAATATTTCATTTGTTCTTTCTTGTTTTTGCATGTATTCATCATTTTTTTGTATGACCAAAAATTATTGTAGCGTTTTCAAATAACAAAAGGTGTTTATTATAGGCTGTTGTCAGCCACAACCCACGCCGTACACACCCGACTTATAAGAGAACCGCACTTGAACCAGCGAGGCGCTCTTCTCCCCCAACTTCCCGGTTCCCCCCCTAACTCCCCGAGGGGTGGAGCCTTATTCCATGTTGAACTTGAACATCGAATCACATAAAATGCATAAAGTACAACAATAACATTAATGCATCCTTACTTGTGACAGAACAGCATTTTGAACACATTACATTATGTTGGCACAATGTGGCATGTTTCATTGCGTTATTATCACAAAAACAGCACAACTACTGCTTACAAACTCTTTAACACATTGTTAATAATATTTTAAGAGAGGGTGAAGATATAAATGGTCCTAAGCCGGACATCACTTGTGGCCACTACTGTACTGTACATGTAGACCATATACTGGCACGACTGTAAACTGTAAAAGCTGCTCTGAAACTGTTGTGGTTATGGCATCATAACCTTTTTGCCAATGAATTGTTTGATATTAGTAGATAAGTGTTTTTTTTTTATTAAAATAAATTGAAAATATATGTTTTACATCTTTCTCACTCACAAATGAAGCAATTTTTAGCAATGAAAAACTCTAGATCAGAGCATAACTAGAATAATTTTGTATTCCATTGCTTTTCCATGATCTCTCTGGCTTGGAAATCGCAAATTAAAAAATGTCCTAAATATTTCCAGGACTGGATTGTCTATGGGAATCCTGTCATCAACAGATGTGTGCAGCAATGGCAAAATAATTTTGTATCTGTATTCTGATCAATCGGATGTGAGCAGTACAAGCCCATTTTACGTCTAATTCTATTCCCTAGTATCCATAGTTTATATATAACATACTACAATTCATAAAAATTATACATGATTACATAATAATTAAAACAACAATACGAAATGGTAAACAAAAGGAAAAAGTTCTTTAGTACAGATTCAGAACCATGATTTTGTTTCCACCACTTTTTTAAAATCCAATGAAAACATAGCTTGCAAAACGCATGTACAGTAAAACACACAGAAAGCATCCCCAATCCCTCATTATTCATAATCTAATTTATACATGTAACATTCACCTCACTCATTCACTACTGCGTTGTAATTTTAGATGATTATCTTATACAAGATTATTATCGTATATATACTTTGGCCAAAACATTCAGAGAGCAAGTGGAAATGGTTCACAAAAAAAAGTAAAAATTACAAAATGTACAAAATTTTGAAAGAAACAACAGCATTGGAAAATGAAAAGCCTTTGGCATTGTTTGTGTCCCAGGGGTCCCGTAAGTGTGCAGGATTGTGGACACTTGCACAGGCGTGTGCTGAGACCATAAGCCTATTGTAATATTATGATCACATGTGGCGTTCCAGAGGATCTGAAGGTGAAACACTCGTCAAGAAACCCTCAGCCACATGGAAAACTCAGGAATAAGAGCATCACATGGGGAACGTGACCTGAGACCCTGTGACAAGACCACATGCCACTCTCACACACGGGCCAAACACTGAGATTTGGAAATATAAAGACAGAATGTGGAAAGCTAGTGCAGTTTTCACATGCTGAGTCTCCTTTATTTCTCTTATTTATAGATAACAGATGCTTGAAGTTCCATGTGAGGAAAATGCAATCCAGGTAAAACAATTTAGAGCAAGGGTCAACTATTTAGTGAAGGCGGATTTGAACTAATAACAGGATATTTGTCTTAAATATCAGGTTGACACTTGTGTATTATTTTTTTGAATAAAAGAAAAAAATAACAACTGCATCTATATTATAATGTTATATCATTCAAATTCTGTTACTTCAGGCAAAAACAAGGGTTTGGTATTTTTATGTTTTACATTTTTTATGTTTTGATGTTTCATGAGTAGTTTTGTTTACTAACACGAGCAATTATATTTATACTACTAACTAACATTGACAAAGGTTAACAAATGCTGTAAAATAAATTAAGTTCACGTTAATGCATTTATTTAAATTATTTTTTTAATTTATTTCATATTTCAAACAAAGTATCGATAAACAACAGGTTTATGTTGTGGTAAATTAACACAAAACTTAAAGCTACACTGTGTGATTTTTACCCCCATCTAGCGGTGAAAAGGTATATGACCATCCAGTGAATATTAGTTTCTGTTCCTCTCAATTCCGTTTTCGTTTTAACTCCTACGGTGGCCAATGCAGTCCAAGATTAACATGGCTTCCAGTTCGACCTCGTCCATGAGTGTTCCTTCAAGTCATGAGGTTATTTTAGAAAACGATTATAATTTGCAGTAATTCAATTTGTCAGGTAACATATAGGTTATGACATCTATGTAAAATGAATAATAGTTTTATGTTTTCGTAATTTTTTTACCATTTCATTGCTAACATCATTTATCAGGTTCCCAGACGAATGCAAGCTAATCTTAGTAAAGTAACTTTTATTTTTTAACTTTTAACTCTTTTTCGCTTCCTTGGCGACTCTGATACGTATCCTCGAGAATAAGAGTGATCCTCCATCAGCAACAGACTTTCAAAAAGGCTTTCAGGTTTTTATATATCAGTCTCAAGCAATCCCCCTCTTCACATTCGACACGGTGCCATCGAGTGTTAAAACGCGAAAGGCGATGCTTGAATTAACGGGTATGTCCCTCTTTGGCTAATGTACTTTCAAGATGGAGGGGCAACATGGCGACCGACATTAGAACCCCTCACCCGTATGTATTTTCAATGGCATATTATACACTCACGAGAATACTTTATTACTTGAAGGAAGTAAATATACATTAATGAGCACATTTATTTTTGAAAGAACTAAGTGTTTTTAGCTAAGAATAAACTAAAAAAGTTACACAGTGTAGCTTTAATGTGTGTGTTGTTTATGCAGAAATTGCCTTTCAAAAATAAATCTACCCTGATAGATATTCGTTGGAGTAAACAGTGAGAACTATAGCTCTGCCCTATGTGCTACTGAAATGTGCAGATTTGTCTTTACACTGAATATATTTTTCTTTTTTCTTGCAGGTAACCATAATCAGTCAAAACTGTCAGGAGATTTCTCAGTCCGAAGACCATTAACTTACAATGCAAGCAATTATGTCTGTATCACATGCATCTGCTGATAATTATATCGATAATACATGAAAAAAAAAAAATAGAAAAAGAAAAGAAATCAGGGCTGAAAGCCACACCAAAGCTTTAATTTTCACAAACAAAACCCATTATATCAGCCATGCAGCAGCAGCAGCGAAAAATCAAGAACCAATTTCATTGCAATGGTTCCAAGTGATAATCTCTTCTTTATATTATCAAATCAAAATAAAGCATCAGCTTTAAATAATGTACATTTGAAAAATAGTTAGGCTGTAAAAACGTTTCTGCAGTTTCTCTACGACTTCTGATCAAATTTAGCCTTGTTTCTACTCTGCACTCTGTGGTTGACCCAAACCCAGCACCGGTCAGCCATATAATAAATCTCTGACTGTCATCTGGCCAAGCGCAAAACAAACCATACACCGTTCTGCAGCCAGACTTACAATACACACTGGCTGTGCTCAGATACTCCTGCTTACTACCCAGTATCCATATTTTTTTTAAGTATATATATTGCATTTCTGTGCAACAGTTTCTAAACATCTGGCAGTTCAAATAATGGATCAAGAAACATATGATAAAAATTACTATTTCAATGACCCAAGAGTATTTATAGTTTTGTGCCAGTGCCAATAATTAGCTCATATTCCATCAACTTTGTATAAACTATAGTGTTATTCGTCATTGCCCTTACGTCATCCGGTATAAATAAACATTTGTTCTGATAACACCAGTATTTTGAGACCGAGACTCAAAGCTGATTCGGCAGCCACCGTTTGTGTTTTACTGTGATGTTTATCGTGGGTAGCAGCCACAGATCTGGCAAAATATTCATTCTTACAATGTAAAACACACAGTTAGAGTACAGAATGTGTGCAAAAACTACCATTGCTTAGGTCTCTGCTCCAATGCAAGTGCGATTGTTTTCATCTCAGGTCAAAACTGCATGTCTGAGAGACAATAGCACTTCTTCTCAACAAGACAGACATAGGTTGTTGTCACAAATGGATGTTATGCATTATGTGTTTATATTCAAAACCCCAACGTTAAATATGGGCGTTAGTAATGATGTGTTGTTTAGCTAAATGTAAGTATTTTTGCTTAATATCACAACATCTGATATATTGGCCTCCGCGACTCGTATCAGTGAAATCTTCAACTCAAATAGTCCATGTCAGACATTTCTCATAACTCATGCATATAATAGTACAGTAATGAGCCATTCCAGGTCACTGGAGCATTCATGCGTGAATAAGATCAATGCATGTCTTACTACTCTCCTTAATTGTTCATTAACTATACAAAGCAGCCAAAACAAACATTAGAAAGTTTCCACTCACGAGACGAATCATCAGCAGTTTTTTGGCCAAATACGATTTTCTATACAGGCATGAAGCATTACTAACTGATGTCAGAAGAGCACATTTGGTTTAGGTTCCATAAACAATGACATAAAACATGCGTTTGTGCATCCTATAGAACAAAAACAGCACAATTATGGTGCAAAACAGAGGCTTGCCGTTGCTTGCGTTCTGGGCATGCCAAACTATTATTCAAACAAAAGACCTAACCACACTAACTATTACTAACATGTGTTTCTCGAACAATTGTTTATTTTCAGTCCCTCCTTAGATGTCTGCGGTTTCCAGACGAGATTAATGATCCATAACAAGAACTCATTTCACACCATGAATGAGGACCGGATGTGACCTCTCGATCCCTCACAACATCACGCAAACCGTCCACATACCAACTCTGCTGAGTGTTTGAAGAGGACTCCAGGAGTGTGAACTGGCCCCTGGATAAATCTGAAGCTCAGTCAGCGAAGGAGTCTCCAGCAGAATGCATCTTGATTTTAACCCCGGTTGAAGATCATCTCTTGAGATCAGGGACGTGACACTCAAAGCCATTAAGAACCCAGAATGCTTCGCCTCAGACAACTTCTAAAATACCATTATATATTACATATTAGACTCATGTTAAGCATTGTTCTATTTTAACCGATTGCATGCTCTTGCTGCCATGGTAACATCTTCATGACAACAGTTCATAAAAATTGGCCGGATGAAAGTATTTTCTTCTTTAAAAAAAAGAAAAGAAAAGAAATAAGGCAGAAAACCAAGTATAACAGAAGCAACAGTCTCTTCACCCCGATGATAATATTTGACGTTTGACGGCACATCAGAAAAATATGAAGGCACAACATTTTCAAAGTTTGCGGTGTCAATACATATATGCTATAGGTATCAGGGTTCTGTCACGTCTGTTTGGTTTATATCTAGTTTGGTGACAGAGCTCTGACATTCCCGGTTTGTCATGTGTTGGTGTTTAGTCTGGTTTGTTGTGAGCACATGGCTTGTCTTGTATTCCTTGTGCCATGTGCTCTCTTGTCAATCGTCTGGCCCCTCCCATCTTGTTACCTGATTATTGATTGATTTGCCCCACCTGCCTTGTTCCTTACCCTCTTATGTTTGTTTCCCTATTTACTCTCCCTGTGTTTGCAGTCCTGTGCTGGTTCTCCAAGTTGTCTAAGTTCCTTGTGTTTCCTGATCCTGCCTGGTATTGTTCTCGTTTTCCCCCACGATGGAGTTTTGTTTGTAGTTTGTGTTTGTTTGTTACTTAATAAATATACCCATTTGTTTCTGCACTTGAGTCCTCGCACCTATATCTACCCATATGACAATAGGACGATATAACAAACTTTCTTTCGTCTGTGGCTGGGGTTGACGTACATTAATACAGTAGACTCCAGTTAGACACATAAAACATGGTGAATCAGCCTTTATTCACTGTAACACTGAATTACCACCTTAAAAAGTGTTGGTAAATACTTCACACTATAAATATTGAATGGTCTATATATTTTCTCTTTATTTAGTTTTAATACATATTTTTAATATTATTGATTTTCAAATTTAAGAATCATATTTAAGTATGTGTCTGGGAAAAGGGTGACATAATAAAGTCTATACATAAGGCAAAGTAGAAAAAAACATAAATGATTGTTTTAAGAACCCTAGAGAAAAAAACTATATGAAAATGTATTTGAAATTAATTTATTTCACACTAAGTATACTACAAATCCATTAACATTTACTGATATATTGCTTGACACTTACTGATATAAATATTTATTTGGAGTACTTTATTGCACAATGCACATTGCTTAATATTAAGCCTAAAATGTGTTTTGATATCAATATTATTAAGGATAGTATGATCTCTGTATAGTATCAGTATTTAAATGCAAGATATTTAAAGTGTACCTAGTAAACCTGCAAGTATACCTGCATTAGCTCCACATTAGCACAGTCAAATATACTTAAGTATATCTTTAGTTGGACCTCAGCACTATATACTATATCAACACTATATTTTATATAACTAAAATTAGTCGTTTCAATTTAACAGACTTTAAGTATACCAATTTAGCATAATAAAAGTACAATTGCAGGATATTTATATTAAGTATATACATATAAATGTATTTTTAGCATACTTAGCATAAAACAAATGTATTTCAAATACATGTTAGTATATTTATTTTTCACTAGGGAAATGATTGTACATTAGGATGACACCATAAAGACATTTAAAAGTCAATAAGGGATCTTGAAATCAATTCTGTGTGACACGTAGCCACCGAAGGGATTTAATGTGATACCTCAGGCGAGCACGAGTCAGCATTCTTGCAGCTGCGTTGAACTCTTTGATAAGCCAGCCAAAACACTTCTGCAGCAGTTAATCTCGTATAAAATGTGTGAATGAGTTTCTCGCTTTCAGTCGAGGAGAGAATTTTGCATACTTCAGAGATGATAATATGCTGTTTTATAAACATTGTTCATAGAGTTTCCTAAAACTGAAGTTGCTGTCAAATACGATTCCCGAATTCTTGATGTGATTATTGGGCTTCAAAGATAAGGACGCTAAAAAAGGTATAATAGACGCTTCTCTGAGAATACTCTATATTAATCAGGTTGTATAATGTTCCAGTACAACCACAAATGTATGTTTTCTGTGCCATCCAGCAGGGTAATAATTGATTTGAGGAGATCTGATGATAATTACATCAGCCAATGGAATCAATTATGTAATAAAAAAGTAATAAAGGACCCAGGATTGAGCTTTGGAGGACACCTCAAGATACCACATGGCTTGTGGAGGTGTGTGTATAGTTCAACATACAGTACTTATCCTGAGCTACTTAAACAGGATTTAAACCAGTATTGGATTGGACGTGATAGGCCAGCACTGTTCTGCAGTCAAGCAGAATCTTGTGACCAACTGTTTTAAAGTCAGTACTGAGATCGGAAATTGCCATATGAAATCACAATAATGTGAAAGTAGCCATGATGTGTTGCTGTGGAGGCGGTTATGTGTTAATAGGTCCCACAGTGATGTCACAACACTGAGGAAGTAGAGAACAACTCATATTTGTAGTTTGGTTTCAATAAATACTCTTTTTGAGTTTTAAAAATTACTGTATGGTTTTAAAAAAAGATGTGTTGCAAAATGTAAACCTAAAGGTGAAGAAATAACAATAACACAGATCAGAGACAGAGCTGTAAAAAAATAATCCACCTGTTTAATTAGGCATTACAGATCTGAAACAGGTTTGCCACCTCTTGCATAAACTACGGCTGAAGCTGTGTGTGCTAGAGGGAGAGAATCATTCATTCTGCATTTAAATAGCACAGATATTAAACTCTTGAATGAGTCAGCTAACCAAGTAGTTGTGTAAATTATTATACATTTTATAGAATTGAACCTCTAAAGATAAACAGTTGATATTTTATGCTCGGTTCATTTTTCCAGCTGTCAGATGTTAAACAACAGACTCTTCTCCTCTAAACACAGCAGGTCAAAGCTTTGATGTGAGATCATGGCTCAGACCTTCAACGCTCTCACCGTGAGGCAGATCTACATGACTTTTACACACACGTGCTACATCGACTGCAGCTCTGGGATAAAGAGAGAGGTTTAGTTGTGGGTACAGTGCAGGGTATTTCTTCTAAGAGGTTAATGTTTTCTTATAATTCTTGATTTTATATCACTTAAGTAAATGTTTTCAGAATTTCAGTTTATTATATGGAACAATTTCGTTTGCCCACAAAGGACTGATGTTCCATTTAGGCAAATTACGGACGTTCATATTGACGAATTTGGACGTTATAACAATGTGGTGTGCATTCAAGTGATTCTGGTAAGAGTTAAATGTTATATTTTACTGTATATTTTGTCAGTAAATGACAAAATATAAACCTCAGGGTGAGAAATGAGTCTACCAGCACAGTCTTTAGGTACCTTCATTGAAATAATCATGATATTTATGATTTAGGCCATCAAAATTAAATATCAATATGTAATATTTTAATTAAATATATGGCAGAACCCTACTGTGTATTGTTCTGATTATTTTGAAATTGGCAAAATAGACCTCTAAGACACTTTTGAGTGAGATCTCATTTAAGATGGCTTCTCCCGTAGATACAAGAAAGATATTGCCAGACCATACAAACATATTGAATGTTATGTTTTAATAAACTGACTTTTGACATCCGATGATAAAAGGATGATAATTATTTTTTTCTTAAAGGAATATCACTGTTCTCATCTCAGTGAAGCCCGGGACCGGAGGTACAAAGCTGTTTATTGTGTAGTGTTGTCCGCAGCTGCAGTGGGCACAGCGACAGACTTCACTGCTAGCCATGGCATCTTTCACAAAAGACACAGTGAAATCCAGCCACGTAAATAAATAAACCTCTTTCATGGGGCCGATCTTCCATGATCTGACACATCTGCACTGAGGAATCCACAAACAGAGCACGTTGCCACACACATCCCACTTGATATAAGTGGTATATTTCTGTTTAAATTCTGTCATCATCTCACTTTCATGTTATTCTAAACCAGACTTTCTATCTTCAATGGAACACAAAATAACATGTTCAAGCTACATTTTCCTAATAATGAAAGCATGAAACAATTTAAACAACTATAATAACAACTTTACAAGTATAACATGCACCAAATGTTGTGCATGAAGACACGTTGCCTCTGGTGTGGCGTTACTGACACCAACACTCTGGAAAATAAAGGTTCTTTATTGGCATCTATTGTTCCTTTAACATTCATTAAACCTTTCCAATGCACAAAAGGCTCTTAATGGTGTAAACATGTTCTTCGAATTGTTAAAATGTTTACTGAAAGGTTCTTTCGGGAACACAAAATGTTTGCCATTTTTGCGAAAAGTCCCTTTTGGAAACTTTATTTTTTTAGGACTGGCATTGTGTCTCACAACTGAATGCAACACAAGTTTGAAGATTTGATAGCTATGGCGAATATTTCCAGTAAAACTCTTCTAAAGAATATAGTGCACAAGTTGCAGGTACTTTTATGATATTTTAATGCTGTATTTTTGTCCTTATGGCTTGACCGTAACTGGTCATCAAATACGTTTATTGTATGGAAAAGAGCGGCTCAGAGATTCTTCAAAACATCCTTTGTGTTCCACGGTAGAACGAAGTAAATTTTGAGTAAATGATGACAGAATTCTTTTGAGAGCAGTGGAACATTTATTAAAGCAGGGAGTTTGACGTCACATTGGCTCTCAAAGTATTAAGAAAAGACTGTCTAATTTTAATGCAAAAAGCGTAAAGGAGCTTCAATAGCCTGTAGCGCAGCTAAAATAGAGAACGCTGAAGACTAGGGTGTCAGTTGTCTATGTGTGTTGAGAAAGAGAGAGAGAGAGAGAGAGAGAGAGAGAGAGAGAGAGAGAGAGAGAGAGAGAGAGAGAGAGAGAGAGAGAGAGAGAGAGAGAGAGAGAGAGAGAGAGAGAGAGAGAGAGAGAGAAGTTTGAGCTGAGAAAAGCAGATCATGAAAAAACAGCAGTTTTCCTCCATTCCTCTGGACGGGGTTTTAATGACTTCCAGACTGAAGGCATTTCTCCTCCTCCTCTCCTCTCCTCCTCTTACGGAGCGGATTCAGCCTTACCAAACACTTCTGAAAGCCACGCCAGCTCTTTAGAGAAAGATAAATTATTTCAAAGCATGTAATTGGTTGTAATGAAGGAGTACAAACATTCCTTAAGTCCTAATGCTGCTTCATGAACTGTGGCATTGTTTTCCAGGGCCAGATTTCAAGTAGCAAGTTAATTCTAATTACGTCGCTCCCCTTCCCCCGCTCTCCTCATGATAAACTGACGCCACACTATTTGCTTAGCGCGTCTCCATTAGGCGGCCCTGTCAGAAAGGGTGAGACACTTCACACTCGCGTACCTCACACACACCGCGAGTCGAAAACTCTCACCCCAACCTGAGATATGAAGCTGTTGTTAAATTGATCTTCACTTTCTTGCATTTGAATGATTGTAAATCACGTGCAGTGCTATTATAGGCTACTGCTTTTTTTTCAATAGTTGTTTGCCTACTATAGATTAGTATATAGTTTCCCGGAAACAAGTTGCATTTTAGCACTTCGGGTTACATTATTCTGAAGTCTCATTCAAACTTATTTATATTAAAGATGAAATCTTGTTAAAAGGGGTGTATAAGGAAATAAAAGTAAAAAAAAAAAAAAAAAATGATTATTTCTTTTTGGTTACTTCTATGATTAATCCTTTAAAGGGGTCATATGAGGCCATTTTTGTACAAGCTAATATGATTCTTTAGGGTCTAAATTAAAAGTTTGTAATATGCTTTAATTAAAAATCTCATTAGTATTGTAAGAAAACACTTATTTTACCTGGTCCAAAACAGCTCTGTTTTCAGCACGCCGTTTCAGTGCATATGCCTTTAAATGATAATGAGCTTCGTTCACCCCGCATCTCTGTTCTGTGCGTAGGTTTGTAGCTAACACAATAACCATAACGCGTTGTTCATTATAATATAAACGTGGGATTATGAATTATATAGAGAACGTCGTAGAAAACATGCCATAATGTACACTGAGTGTAAACCTTAGCCGCATTCATCGTGAACCGTGCAGCTAGCGATTTGCAAAGATTAATATACATGTTAATAAAACGTTACACTCCAGTTCTTCTGGAGCAGCTGCAGGAACACGAATAGTTGGTACCGATCATTTTTTCAGGAGCAGCTTCTTAGCAAAACCAGCTTTATACTAACCCTCGTTTATAAAGCAGTCTGGTGTGTGAACTGATTCGCGCAAACATGAAAGCATTGACGTTGCTCGTGGGGAATACTCCCTTCCAAAACAAACTCAGCCACTGCGTCTTCAGCGGTTCGGATTTAGGAACATTAAAATGACTGTGTTCGTTATTACACCCATGTACAGAACACCACAATCGCTTAGACGCCATTCTGCTCATAGACAGTGCTCCAGCATATCAACAACAACCTCGGCGGTCCGCGCGGAGTATGATTGACAGCTCGCTCACGAGCGAGGGCGGGTCTGTGTTGAAACGCTGCTGTCAATCAACAATCGTGGGAGGGGCGTCCGTTTTATTGATGTCACAAAAACAAACGGCTCAATTTGAGGCAGGGGGAAACATATAAGGAGATTAAAACAAAAACACTGGATGTATTTTTATCATTATATGATGGTTGTGTACAGACACTGCCAACACACATTTCAGTACAATCAACTTGTAAAAGTGCATGTACCATTATATGACCCCTTTAAAACATATTATTCTTGCATTGATCCATTTATGATGTCTATTGTCCATCTATTTTAACTTACCTGGAATTAAGGTACAGTTGTATTTGCATAAGGTTTAGACAGGATGGAAATACTTATTTGGCCATTTCTGCTTCTTAGGGCTGGTTCACGCAGGAAGCGTTTTCGCTTTGAGAAAGTTTACATTGAAAAATAAAGTAGCGCAGTGGAATGGAAAAATTTAATTTTCTGGTACAGGATGAGAGCTTATTAATTATGAAACTGATTATTTATTTGTGCTAATTATTATTTTATTATAATAATATATATATATATATATATATATATATATATATATATATATATATATATATATATATATATATATATATATATATACGTATATATAATATATACATTTATTAACTCTTCGTTAGTTTAGTTTAGTTTGAGTTTTTCATTTATGTTGAAATCTCTATTTTATTTCAGTTTACGAAAATGCTCTTTGACCAATAGTTTTAGTCTTAGTTTCAGTTTTCGTTTACGAAAATAACCTTGCTATAGACACCGAAACAAGACAGAATCTAACCGGACCGTGACTGAAACATTTGTGTAGACATCTTCCTACGGGCTTTTGCAGGTGGGAACGGGACAAATCATGCAAGTTATGGGAATAAGCTGGATAAAATATAACATATATTTGGCAGGAGCGGTACATAATTTTGTAGGAGCGGGATTGAAAGTCCATCCCGCACAGACCTCTAGGTTGTGATAAACACAATCTCAAGATATTTTCATGACATTGAATACATCAGTAAAACCCTTTTAGTTGTCTTGAAAATGGCGGTTGCTAATAAGTGTTAATCATCAACAGGGAAACTCATCTACTCACTAGTCGTTTTTACAGCCTAACTGTGTTTATAATCGGGCTCTTGCTAACTATTTCATTTATAGCCTATGTTTAACGACTAAAACATATTATATATATGTTGGAAAATTCCCTTATATTTCTGTCAGATTGGGGCAAACAAACTAGTTGAAGTGGGAACATAGATAATTAAAAGGGGTTGTTCGTCAACTGATGGCATGTCAGCTTTGTTGATTATAATGGTGATCTAGGTTTGTTGCATTGGACCGAATGTAGAAAACAGGAAAACAGATACTCGTTGTGTCCTCATAAAAACTCACCATAAACAGATATAAGCAAGGCCACAAGAAGTCAATGTCATTGGAACTGATCAGACTAAACAAGCAGAGCGAAAGAACATGTGCTTCAGGTCAAAGTCATCTGGGAAACAGAATGACCACTCAGAGAAACCAAACAGCGATACGTCCTATCAGAAACACATAACAGCTGCGCACAGTCTGCGGTGGGACTCGCAGCGCTCAGATTTCATTCAGATCTTCATCTCAAATCACTGTATTTCTATGAAAAAACAAAACAAAACTGCTCCAAATGAAGAATGAGGAAACTCAGCTGGGACTCAAACCGAGGATATATTGAAGGAAAAATGTGATGCTGCAGAAAGATGCTGCAGTGATTACCTGAACATACCTGCAACAATTACTTTACTTTTACCCTGTTACAATGACCCTGCAGGACTATCAATGTACTCAAGGTTTAAGATGCAAATAACACCATAGATCAGCTGGTGTGAGAGAAACAGTGACACATACAGACATCTGTGGCTTCGTCCGATCCGTCCGGGCAATCCTTCTCCCCGTCACACCGCCAGCCTTTAGAGATACACGTCACCTGATCCCTGCAAACAAACTGCTTGGGGCTGCAGGTTTTTGGAGCTGCAAAAAAGAAGAGCCAAAACAAATAATGTTAACAAAGCATTCAGCTATTAGCACCGCTGAAGTATTACTTGTCAGGGGGGAAAAAGCATATATGTGACACACGTGTGTCCAAAATCCACTGAGATCAGAGAGCCCGTATGAATGTTTGTGGTCTGGACAGAGTTTGACAGTGTACGAGGATGCCAAGTTTGTCAGTTTACCGCTAGTTGCTTATGTCTATTTCAAAACAAAATGATCGCAGCCAAGCCTATCTGCCCGCCAGACTGTTCTTCCCCAGCCTGGCCATTTCCTCTACAAGGCCGAAGTCTGACTCCTGCTTGCTTTACTCGTTCTATTCTGGTCCAATAGAGTTCAAAACAAACAAATAAATATAATAAAAGTCTATGTCCGATTATACTGACATCTACAGATGCAATACCAATAGTTTGCTGGTAATGTCTCAAGCTTTTGTGCTGTATTGAATTTTCATTCTGTTGAATGCTTAAAGGGATATTTCACCAAAATATGAAAATTCTGTCATGATTGACCCTCAAGTTGTTCCAAACCTGTATGAATTTCTTTCTTCTGCTGAACACAAAAGAAGATATTTTGAAGAATGTTGGTAACCAAACAAATGATGGGCTCCAATGACTTCCACAGTATTTTTTTCCATCGTATGGAAGTAAATGGGGGCCATCAACTGTTTGGTTACCGATATTCTAGAAAATGTGTTCTTGAACAGTAGTGTAGAGCCATTTTGCATTTTACATTTCAAATTAAAAAAGCTACAACTGACTTCAAAATAACACCAAAAACGTTTTCTTCTTTTTCCCATTCAAATCCATGCAAAAGTGAGCCATTATTTGTTGACGTGTCAAGAATCAGCTCTCATAAGTACAGTCAGGGAGGAGAATGCTCTCAGTCTGCAATCAGTTTAGTTGAAGTGCACATCAATCAATCAACATGACCGAAGTCTGAGCAAGCTGCGAGCTTCAGTATTGTATGTACCCTTGACTTTAGAATACATTCCTGAGTTAAGATTTTTAGAAAACCCAGACTGACTCAGTCACAAAAACTGTTTTGCAGACTGTCATGAAAGATGTCAAGCACCCAAACGTGTATTTTTGTAATACATTGTAAAATAATGATTCATCTCAGAGTTGGTTTGGTTCAAGGTTTAGTACTTGTTAATGAAGAAATGTTTGAAATGCCCAATGGAGGAAACGAACGGAAAATGTATTTCCAGGAATCAGGGCATTGGGAAAGGCATTTCCCGCTCTCTCCTGACTGTACGTGTTTCGAGTGAGACCAGCGTACCTCGGCACATCCAGGTCAGTGTTCCCACACCAGTGCCAGTGATGCAATGAGTCTAGAGGCCATCAAAGGACATCTTGTTCTGGTTTGGCTGCAGAAGGTGCAAAAATGTGGCCGCTTTTCATTGGTTGACTATTTGGAATCAAGTGCGAATTCATTCCAGACCACCTTCTCAAAAGCTCTCTAAAAGCCTCAGGTCTGCTATCTGCACCGCACCTCTAGACACACACATCAAGAAAAGCAGAGCTGACAATCAACTGCAACTGAGGTTTTCACACGTCATCAGAGAAGAGAAGAGGGAGAGGAAGTTACTTTGATTCAAGATTACAAGGCACATGAATAATAATATAAAGATGTGCATCTATATAAACAATATAAACAATTTCACACAAGCAAAAGTGGTTTTTCCAAATATCAGCACGTTCGCAAATGTGATGTTAATTTTATACAACAATTCAATAAACAATAAGATAACAGGCTATAAGGCGACTTACATTTTAGACACAATATTGTCTGTTTTTCCTCTATTTTGACAACAAAAATAGTTACAAACAGTAGGGCCATGTCTTTGAGCAACAGTTTCATTTTCGTCACTGAATAAATCCGCATTTTTGGACGAATTGTTCTAATAAAGGACTCAATGACTCACTCATTCACTTCTGCTTCGTCCCTGAATGAATCAGCCATTTTAAATGAACCGTTTGACACAATGACTAACTCGTTTAGACAATGATTTGCCGCCACCTACAGGAGGTTTTAGTATAATTTAATTTTAGCTGAGGGACTGAAGGATGACGATTGAATGCTGTTTTTGTTTTCGGTCGCGATTGTAACAATAGGTGAAAAACAAATAGATAGAATGCGTTTATAAATAGACTATTAAAAGCAAAATATGAGATAACATTGCAAATATATCAGAAATAAAGTAATAGCATTCGCATTGCATGTAATGTTTTTGTTTGTCTTTTCTTCTCTGGGAGGCAGGAGTCGCTGACTGTTTCTTTAAAATTGGCCTGCGACTTGCAAAGGCTCCCTCTGTTGACAATTTTACATGAAATGTATGATATGCTGAAAAAATGCCACAACTAATATTCTGACATGTTTTTATTAAATCCACCAGCTGGAGGTCGCCACCATGATCTCCACCAGAGGGCACTCCTCCCGACTCCCTTGCTTTCCCATCATAAACTGAACCCATTGCCTGGACTTATTATTGTTTCATCACTTCCACCTGTGTCTCATTATTCTCTCGTTAACTTCATACTTGTTAAACCCTGCCTTCATAAGCCCTGTGTTTTCAGTCATTCTTTGCGAAGTCTTGTATGTTCAATGTTACACTGCAATTCTGAGCCTTTGAATCCTGGTTTCCACTGTCTTAGATTTGATCTGCTGTCTATTGTCCTAGATTTCCCTGTTTACTTGTGTTTTCTGCCCTGGTGTTTATCGTCTGGATTATCTGCATGGTCGTTTTGACCAATTGCTTGTTATATGGATTGTGATTCTGGATTGCCCAATAAAGCTCGATTTGGATCCTCACCCAATTTTAACGTTCAAAAATGTTAGTGGTAGTAAATACAAATTAATCTGCACTTTTTTCAACAGACTCTAGAATGTTAGAATCACCGAGGTAACAGTGATTCCGTTTCTCTTTAAGGTGACCACTGACTAAGGTAAACACACAGTGTTTATTTATTTTTTAAACTGTATATATTTTCTTAAACAAGTTTGACCAGTGGTTATTTCAGAGCATTCCTGGGCTGCAAAGACATGAAAGCCGTCTTTATGTGGCTTCCTGACTGTGAGGAAAAAGTGCACACATATTCACATTCACTACCGCAAAACTAAAGACCTACCGCTACTATTAAGACATACAGTAAACAATCAAAGAACATCTTATAAATTCTATTTTACTATTATCAATATCACAGTTCTGAGTCTACGCTCTTTTAAAGTCCCACTGTGGTGAAAATCCAGCGTTTAATGTTGTTTATATGTCTATGTGGTGTTTTTAATATGTTTTAAGACAAACCATGTGTAAGTTCATCAGTCGACAGCATTGCTGAGTATTTTCTGCTTAAAACTGCAGTGAACCAAAGACAGTCTCAAAAACACGGTTTGAAATCGCTGGTGTTTCTGACGTCACAAACTACCTTGTAACCAATCAGATCAACGTGTGATCGTCAGCCAGTGGATCTCTGAGGTGAGTGAGTGAGTGGAGGCGGGGCTCATTTGCATATTCATAGAACCACGAATACTGAGACAAGGGTGTAGAGTAACGTTCAAGCGATTTTAAAGCATGAAGATTTTTTTCCAAGGAAAAAACTTTTAAATACGTAATTTTGGTGATCAAAGATGAGTTTTAAGGGATAGAACTATTGACTACAAGGGGACTTTAACACCATCAATGGATTTACTGTTATTTTTTTCTTTCGTCTGGCTACTTTTACCTCAGTGATTCTAACATTCTCTGCACATATTAACTGCAGGACTTAAATCCACACACTAAACCCCTAAAGGAGTCTGTATATGCACTGCTGAAGTCGACTGCAGTGGAATAAACGGGAGCATACATGGCGTCATAAATCAGAGACTATAACCAACAGCTGCCGTCCGTGGTTAGGAGGTTATCTGACACACTTCACTTACACACATCTTTAGAGAGCCTGACTCATTAATGAGGTTAAATAAACCTTCAGCAAAAAATGTGAAAGTTCTCAACACTCTCTTTGGTTTATCTTTGATTCTCTGTTATAAGAATATTCTGACACAGTTCAAATGTTAATATAACACTATAAATGCCTGTTCACACCAAGGATAACTATAACGATAAAGATTTAGTTTAGAAAATAGCTCTAAATGTAAAAGAACCTCAGGAAATAATAATAATACTACTAATAATAATGTTATTTTTTGTCTTATAATATTGGGCTGACACCTTCAGTATTGAGGTTAAAGAAGCAATGCTCATATGGTGGAACTCAAGCAAAAGCTACATGCAAATACAGAAATGCTCTTACTAATACTGAAAATAAAGATAGAATTAAGCTAAAGTAAAGTAACCTCATTTAAGACAAAGACATTCATCACAAAAGAAACACTGAATTATTCTTGAAGATGAGCAATGATTATCTCATCGAGTCACTAAAGTAGGTGAACAGTGAATAATACTGTGAGTAATAGGCTGTAGTTTGCAGACGGTATGTGACTGTAATTACATTACGAATATAGAAAATTGGATCTGAGCACGGGAAAAGAACAATAAAGGAGCGAATAATAATATACGAAGAGAACAAATGGAGTGTTAGAGACTCGAGGAGTGCAGGGAAATGTCACACATGAAATCAATCAGGGTTGAGAGCCATTCAGAAATGAACTGAGAATGTCTTTTAAATCACAGTTTCATTCCTGAACTTGAACTGAGGTAGCAAACAGGACGCAGAATTCATAGACATTCACATAACCTCTGCATGTCATTTTAATTACAAAAAAAAGTTTGCTTGGTCTTACTGGATATGATTCTTATTCAAGTCTCATAACTTCAAAACCTTTTCTCATAATATCCATTGCAGCATCAGCTCTTTTCTCACAGTGTCTGAAACGCTTCAAGGATCAAGGATTCAGTCTCTCTAAACCCCGCCTTTCTGAGAGCCTTCTCTGCTCTGATTGGCCAAATGGCCCAGTCTGTTGTCATATCTGAATTTCAGCTCTTGATACTCAGTGATACGAACAGTAACGATGGCGTGGGTTTTACCGTTTCAATCTCTTCAAAGTGGATTTGCTTTGTCAGCAGAAAACAGCGTCTTCTCCACATGAACAACACGAACCAAACTCTTCCAGTCTCAGATACAACTACAGTGTTTGAGGGTCAAAGTAGACGTTGTTCACGGCAGCCGATGAAGAACATAGTCTGGCATTCTGTCAGGACCACTATCGTCAAATGCGATTGACAATTAGCATAGTTTGGATTGGGGGTAAGGTCCTGTTCTGGGCAAGAACTCCCTGCGCATCCATGCAGCCTAGCATGGATACGAGCAGCAATAACCCCCCTTAGGGGAAACAGAACAGAACCAACATGAATGTATTGCAGATATCATTAATTCATTTTAATGTACAACATAATTCGAGAATTTTAGTCTGATCCAGGGGTAATCAGAATGCCAAATCCTGACTGACGAGAGGAGGAGCTGGGGAGGAAGGAGGGTAATTCGCTCCTGAGAAACGCGATAGCTGCTGATAATACTGAAGGAGCTTATAACCTATATGTATACAGTGATAGGCGTCACATTCCTATAGGTAGACGTGGATCAGCTGAGAGTCACTGATGCGAGCTTGACTACCGTGACCTGCCAGAACTGACGCTACGCTTAATTTATGCAAATCTGTTACAAACCTATGTAGATTCAGCAGGAAGTGAGACACTTTGCAGACCTTTTACACTCACAAACTCACAAGCTCTATTCAAAACTATATGAAAGGTCCAAAAAAGCATAACAGGGGCACTCTAAAAACTCCTCGTTTTAGTTATATAAATTAGGATGTTTCTTAGATTCATTAGTTGTTTTTAGTGTAAATGTACAACACAAGTTGGATTCTGTCACCATAATTGACTCAACTGTCACCATAATTGACTCAACTTTAAAACATTTAAAATTGAACCCTGCCTTAAAACATAACTGACCAATCCTACCTTAATAATTGTTGCCTATATTATCAGACAAGATTTTGCTATTTCTAATGCCCTTTTATAGAATGTGTGTTTGGATAGTTTTAAACATTATTTTACAGAAATTGTTAAAATGCACAGAAAAAAAGTTGTTAGTTGGGCACTTAATGCATAATAGTGACACATCTCAGATGTGGGGTAAATTGAGTTCCTCGTTGCATTTTGTGCTAGATAAATGTGACGGAATGTAAACTTTATTCACTTTATTTTATCTTTTCACTTTGAGCCTTTATGTATAATATATTATAAAAGTACTTTTAATGCATTAATTATGCTTTGTAATGCACCTTATAATGAATGTATGAATATTGATAATTGAATAATTATAATCACTGATATAATACATTATAATACTTTTCTATTCATTGTTACATCTTTAGAAAGTATAATGCATTAAAACACAACAAATAACCAATTTCAGATGTAACAAGAATCTGCAAATAATATAATGCATTTTAAGTTTGGTTACAATTATTTATGAAAATATGTCATGCATTACAAAGTACATTATGAATACCTTTATAATGCATCATACATAAAGGGGGAACACCCCTGTGTTATTGCATCGTGAAGCACGTGTATAATCAGTCCAAAGGAGAGACGAGACGTCATAGGCGGGTAACGTCATCGACCAGGAAACTATAAAGCACACCTGAAAACAGACCGCACTAGCTTCTCTGCCTTCAGCAAGCACTCTCTGTATACTGTCCCTGTCTATTTATTGTTGTCTGTCATTGCAAGCACAATATTTCACAGACACGGGGCGACTCTCTGAGGACGGTCGCAGCGCTGCCAGTTCAGTTGTTCCCTGCCGGTTCGCCGCTTCAGGCCACCGAGGTGTCAGCGTCCCCAAACGATCCTCCAAGGAGGGTCGAAAGCAGTCAGTTCGGTTGTTCCCTGCCGGTTTGCCGCTTCAGGGCGCCGAGGTGTCAGCGTCCCCAAACGATCCTCCGAGGATGGTCGTCGAACAGTCAGTTCGGTTGTTCCCAGCTGGTTCGCCGTTACAGGGCACCAAAGTGGCTGTTCGACCAATACCAGAGGCCAGTCTCAAGAGACTGGTTCCCTTAGTAGATTTTCTGGCAGCATGGAAACTACGGCCAAATATATCTCATTGGGTCCTGCATACAATAGAAAAGGGTTACAGAATTCAATTCGGTTCTTATCCGCTGTCACGGTTTATGAATCGGCTGTCTCATGCTGATGTGTCTGCGTGAGTGTAATTGTGTGGGTGTGGTTACTCGTTGTGTTGATTAGTGTCTCCAGCTGCCATTCATTCCAGTTCCCTTTATATACCCAGCATTCTCTCTCTCTTGTTGTCAGATCGTTGTGGTTGTTCCTTGGTGTGTCTCCTGTGCTCGTGCCTCGTCTGTTCTGTTCCTCGTCTGGATTTCGTCAGTTCTTCATGTCGTCTGGATTTCGTCAGTTCTTCGTGTCATCTGGATGTTCCACTATCCCTGGATTCACTCGAGCATGCTGTCATCTGTTTCCACCACCGGATCGCCATCTCGTCCCTGCTTCACTGACCATCTGAGTGTTTGTCCCCGATCTGTGCTTCTCATCATTGTTCACTCTGACATTAAACTGAGTTTTACTTGCATCTTGCATCCTCCTGTTATTTCCTCACAGAACGATCTGACCAAACCATGGATGCAGCAAGTTCGTCACAGCTAAACGATTTCATCGCTCACAGTGTCTCACGTATGGATCAACAGGAAGAGAACATCTCAGGCACAGGTCGTGCGGTGCAAGCACTCGTAAAGCAGGTGTCCGAGCTCACCCAACAGGTACAACTTTTACGGATTCCCACTGCGCCCCCCACACCGACCGTCCCCCCACCACCGGCGCTTGCAGCAGCAGGGAGACCAGAGCCACGCCTACCCACACCAGACGGATATTCCGGTGAACCGGAGTTTTGCAGAGCATTCCTCACAAGATGTTCTATGCATTTTGCCTTACAGCCACACACTTTCCAGAGCGAACAGGCTAAGGTGGCATTTGTATTAACCCTGCTGACAGGAAGAGCATCGCTTTGGGGGACGGCGGTGTGGGAGAACGGAGACAACTGCTGCACCTCGTTCCAGGCACTCTCCGAAGAGATGAGGAGAGTTTTCGACCGGGTAAGGAGGCGGCCAGATTACTCGCCGAACTGCGACAGGGAGAAGGCTCGGTAGCGGACTTTTCCATTCGGTTCCGCACCCTGGCCGCAGAGTGCCGTTGGAACGAGGAGGTGCAGTGGGATATGTTCCTGCATGGGTTGGCTGACCGCGTTCAAAAGGAAATTTATGCAATGGACTTACCGGAGACGCTGAACGGACTGGTGGAACTTGCGCTGAGAGTAGACGCTCGACTGAATCGTGTGACCAGATTGACGCGCCCCAGCCGTCCACAGTTCAGCACGGAAGACCACCAGCCCGGTGGTGCGAGCGCGGTCAGCCCCGCATTCGACCACGAACCCATGCAGGTGGGGAGAGCTCGGCTTTCCCGGGAGGAGAGGGAGAGGCGGAGATCCCAAGGACTCTGTCTCTACTGTGGCCGGGCAGGCCACTTCATCCACTCCTGCCCGGTAAAATAGCAAGCCCGGTAGTAAGTATGAGGCTACTATCGGGTGGGAACTCCGCCGAGAAGACCTCATCACCATCATCAACCCTCCTCCCGGTAAGACTGAGATGGCGACAGTCGACGCACTGCACCAACGCACTTCTGGATTCGGGAGCGGAGGGTAATTTCATGGACTTCAAACTTGCACTTAAACTTCAGATCCCCGTCACTCCTCTCTCGCACCAGATTACCGTCAACGCACTTAATGGTCAAGAACTTCCCCGGATTACACATGCTACTGAAGACATTACCCTCATCACTTCTGGAAATCACACAGAACTCATCTCATTTTTGCTCATGGACTCACCACTTGCACCAGTGGTTTTGGGACACCCGTGGCTTTCCAGACACAATCCCAGTGTCGACTGGTGCACTAACACTGTTTCCACATGGAGTAACCACTGTCATGACTCCTGTTTAATGTCTGCCTGTCCCTCTGTGTCTGGTTCTGTGTTTCAGAGTGAGGCAGCGGATTTGTCTAACGTGCCCGCGGAGTACCACGACCTGAAGGAGGTGTTCAGTAACTCTCTCGCTGCTTCTCTTCCTCCGCATCGTTCCTATGACTGTGCGATAGATCTACTGCCAGGTAAATCTCCGCCTAAGGGCAAACTTTACTCTCTTTCTATTCCCGATGGACGTGGTCTCTGACAGGGGTTCCCAATTTGTATCCAGATTTTGGCAAGAATTTTGTAGATTGCTGGGGGCCACGGTCAGTCTGTCCTCGGGCTATCATCCCCAGAGTAATGGCCAGTCTGAGCGAGCCAATCAGGACCTCGAAAGAATGTTGCGATGTTTGGTTGCCAAGAATCTGTCGTCCTGGAGCCAACAGCTTTCTATGGTGGAGTACGCCCACAATTCATTACCAGTGTCATCCACGGGCCTCTCGCCATTTAAGTATAGTTTAGGTTACCAGCCACCAATTTTTCCGAGTCTGGAATCCGAGGTCGCGGTTCCCTCCGCCCATGCATTCGTCCAGAGGTGCCACCGTACTTGGACTAGAGCCCGTGAGACTCTACTCCAAGCAGGGAGGAGCATGAAGGCCAAGGCCGATCGCCACCGGTCAAAGCCTCCCGTTTACGTCGTGGGTCAAAAAGTGTGGCTTTCTACCAAGAATATTCCTCTCCGCTCCATGTCTAACAAGTTAGCTCCCAAATATATTGGCCCGTTTCCTGTCACCAAGATTATTAGTCCGGTGGCAGTCCGCCTCAAACTCCCTCCTGCGTACAGGAGAATTCATCCCGCCTTCCATGTGTCTAAAATTAAGCCCGTGTTTCATTCTCACATTAATCCGCCTGCCCCGGTTTCCCCCCGCCGCGACTCGTAGATGGGGAACCCACATATTCGGTAAACCGCATTCTGGATTCGAGACGGAGGGGACGCGGATTTCAGTACTTGGTGGACTGGGAAGGTTACGGTCCGGAGGAGAGAAGTTGGGTACCTGCTAGAGACATCCTGGATCACTCCCTTATCGATGATTACAATCGACAGGTAAGGGAGTCTGGGAACGCCAGGAGGCGTTCTTAGGAGGAGGGGTACTGTCACGGTTTATGAATCGGCTGTCTCATGCTGATGTGTCTGCGTGAGTGTAATTGTGTGGGTGTGGTTACTCATTGTGTTGATTAGTGTCTCCAGCTGCCATTCATTCCAGTTCCCTTTATGTACCCAGCATTCTCTCTCTCTTGTTGTCAGATCGTTGTGGTTGTTCCTTGGTGTGTTTCCTGTGCTCGTGCCTCGTCTGTTCTGTTCCTCGTCTGGATTTCGTCAGTTCTTAGTGTCGTCTGGATTTCGTCAGTTCTTCGTGTCATCTGTATGTTCCACTATCCCTGGATTCACTCGAGCACGCTGTCATCTGTTTCCACCACCGGATCGCCATCTCGTCCCTGCTTCACTGACCATCTGAGTGTTTGTCCCCGATCTGTGCTTCTCATCATTGTTCACTCTGACATTAAACTGAGTTTTACTTGCATCTTGCATCCTCCTGTTATTTCCTCACATCCGCCCAGTTGTCTAGGGGTCCTCCCTACGGTGGTGGACCCTGAGCAGGCTCTGGTTATGGAGCAGGAAGTACAGACTCTTCTATGAAAGGGGGCAATAGAAAGGGTTCCTCCTCCCAGCAGGGAGTCGGGGTTTTACAACCGTTACTTCATTGTTTCAACTAAACCGCAGGGTTCAGAAAATCAAGTTCAAAATGCTTACACTCAAACAGATAGTGTCACAGATTCAGTCCGAGGACTGGTTTGTCACGATAGACTTGAAGGACGCTGACTTCCATATATCCATCCATCCTCATCACAGGAAGTTCTTGAGGTTTGCTTTTGGGGTCGAAACGTACCAATTTCGGGCTCTTCCGTTCGGCCTAGGTTTATCACCCCACACTTTTATGAAATGCGTGGATGCAGCTCTGGATCCCCTAAGACTTAAGGGAATCTGGATGTTGAATTACATCAACGATTGGTTGATTTTACCTCAGTCCGAGCAAATGGCAGTTCGGCATCGTCGTTCTGTCCCACATAAAGATGCTGGGGTTCAGAAGAGTGTGCTCCTCCCGTCTCAGAGGACCACTTTTCTAGGTGTGATATGGGTTTCGACAACGATGCGGGCACAATTGTCACCTGCATGTATTACTTTGAATCTCTCAGCCGTAAATGGGGTAAAACTAGGCCGGTCACTCACTGTGAAACAGTTTCAGAGACTGTTGGGTCTCATGGCAGCTGCGTCCAACGTAATAACTTTTGGCCTCCTATACATGAGACCCCTGCAGTGGTGGCTCAGGATCAAGGGGTTTTCTCTGAGGGAAAATCCGTTTCGCATGATCAAGGTCACGCGGCGATGCCTACGTGCCATAGTCATGTGGAACAAACCTTAGTTCCTCACCCAAGGCCCAGTGCTGGGGACTTCTTGTCGACGCGTAACGCTATCGACGGATGCTTCCCTCACAGGTTGGGGATCGATCATGAGTGGTCGCTCGGTGAAAGGTCTATGGCAGGACCATCTTCTTTCTTGGCACATAAATCGGCTAGAAATGATGGCGGTATTGATGATGGCGGACCTGAGAGGTCACCATGTGCTTGTCCGCACGGACAACACATCGGTGGTCTCTTATATCAACCATCAGGGGGGTCTGAGGTCATGTCACCTATGCAAACTGGCTCATCAGATCCTCCTATGGGCCCAAGGGAAATTACTGTCTCTCAGGGCAGTATATATTCCGGGGCATCTAAATCAGGGAGCGGATATCCTTTCAAGGCAGGAGCTGAGGCCCGGGGAATGGAGACTTCACCCCGAGGTGGTGAAGCTCCGTTGGGAGAATTTCGGTCAAGCTCAAGTCAACCTTTTTGCATTGTCAGATACAACGTATTGTCCCATGTGGTTCTCTCTCATGCACCCAGTTCCTCTCGGGCTGGATGCGATGGTTCAGGTGTGGCCGAGGCTACACCTGTACGCTTTTTCTCCGATATCCATGCTTCCAGGAGTTCTGGAGAGGGTTCAGCGGGAAGGGGCCCGTCTGTTATTAGTAGCCCCGTACTGGCCGACCCGAGTTTGGTTCTCGGAACTGGTGTCCCTTCTAGATGACTCTCCGATGGAGATTCCGATCAGGAGGGACCTTCTGTCCCAAGCAGGGGGCACGATTTATCACCCTCGCCTGGAGTTGTGGAAACTGTGGGCTAGGTCCCTGAGGGGGCCCAGCTCATAGAATCAGGTCTCTCGACCGAGGTCAAAGGCTTTATTATCGGGGGTTTCCCTTCATGACATCTGTGATGCGGCAGGCTGGTCCTCGCCGCACACATTTGTTAGATTTTATGACTTGGATCTAGGCTCCATTCCGGGGTCTAGGGTGCTTGCTTCTTAGTGTGCGCAATGACTTCACACAGAACAGGCATTTGCTATTATGGCGTTGTGGCTATAGTGTTCCAACCGCGTCTCAACGCAGCTCGAGTTCCCTTAAAAGGGAACGTCTCAGCTTCACAACACAATCACGCAGGGGCGTTCCCACACCTTCTCGACGCAGCGTCTCATTCCCTCTTCAGGGAACCAGGGTTACATACGGAACCTGAAACGTTCTTCAGTGTCGAAGACGGTCATGCCAGAAGGTGCAAATAATCTTCTCTTGAATATAAAATCCCAATTGACGCTTAACAATAAGGGTGGGCGGCATGACCAACATCCTTTAACAAGACAAGAGTCATTTGATATTGACATTATCTATGCTGGAAATTATGATACGGGCATATTTGTCAGTTTAATTCTACATTAATGCTATATTAAAATTGTGGGATTATATGGTTTATTTAACTTATTACATTTCTGTAGAATTTGGAAAAAGTGTTTTTATTTAAGATCATCATAGAAAATTACCAATATGAGCGGCTAGTTAATATTGAGTGTTTATTTTCAGCCTTCCCATCATTTCCTTCCAGCGATCAGTCCATCTCTGCAGAGACAAATTCATTTTATTTAGCTCTGTTCCTTTTAGTACTGGGCAGATGAATAGTCATGATACATTCACAATGATTTTGCTGGCAATATAAAATTAAGTAACATTAAAAGTGCTTTTTATTAGGGCATTAAGTTTACCAAAGATAATTAGATTAGATGCTTATAGATTAAACACAGTTGTTTCATTTGACTTTCTCTTTAATCATAGTCCATCTGTTTGAATGATTCAAAACTGCTAATTTTAATTGCGCATGGCTTTTTTTTATGTCTGAAAAAGAGCAAAGACATTAATATAGGGATTTATTGAACTTCGTCAAAGAGCTATATAAAAATATCATAATTGAGGGTACGGCCTCATTGGGAAGCTAAGGGTATTTTTGACAGTGTACAGATAATAATTTTACTAATAATTTGCTGAAGTAAATAAAGCAATGCAATACACATTTAATTCACAATGTTGTGGGCCAAAAGTATTCAACATATGTTTTAACATGAGACTAGTTTAAATGGAATCACTTTTTGACCTTGTCTGGGCAAAGTTAAATACAATCTTTGAATTTCATTGTCATGACCGCATAACATTTTGAATGATATTCACAAGGATATCAGAAAGTTAGTGTTTACATGGAGCAGACTCCTAAAGAACCTATAACTGAAAATTCAGCCGCCAAGAAAAGTAGTCCTACCTCAAAATGACAGATTTCTGCTTTTTTTCTGTTTTTAAACATTCCCGAATGCTGTCAGAACTTGAATTTAAATTATATTCAGTGGACAAATTAATGCTAAACGCTGTTGATAATGCCTAACTTTTATTGAACACCTGAACAAATAGTGTTGTAATACTAACAATATGGGCTCTTATTTGAAATGTTCAGTACTTTTCAGTAATAAATACAGTCCATGAAGGGAACAGAAGATAACTGACTTTAAATGACATGCAAGTGTCTTTAGTTTAAGATTTCCCTGCATTTCCTGCTGAATATGTTTGATTTCAATTTCATGGCTTGTTAACTTTGACTCTAGATTGGGAAATGTAGGTATTCCTTCTAAGTTATTTAAATTTGTATCTTTTTGTAAATTTAATACATTAATTTAGTACAATTAATTATATATTCAAATAATTGTTTACTGATGACCTGATTTTCCTACCACTGGAGAACCACCTTCGTGTTTTTGTGAGTGTAATGTCAGCACAGAACCAGCTGCTACTACAGGAAACGCATAATGCCAAACCACACTGAACGACAGCGGGCTTTGCACACACAGGACGCTTTCTTGCCTTCAAAAGCAGCAGAGAATGCAGACGTCTAAAGATTTCTCAAGGTTTTAAATGGTTTTAGTAAATATACATTTAAAAGTATAAATTGGAGTTGTGATGCAGAAACTATTATTTTTCCCATATTCTCCATTGTTGCAGCTCCTCTCTTTCTAGACTGTCAGTAACGCTCTGTTTAGTTTCTGTCTCTATGAAGCCCCTCCTTCTGAAAAGCACACTGTGCTCTGATTGGTCGGCTGGAGCAGTGTGTTGTGATTGGTCGAGCTTTTCGAGTGTGTTTGGGAAATGCCCCGCCCCTTACCATAACCACCAGTTTCAACACACTACTAACTAACTCCACCAGGCCCCTCCCCTTTATTCTGCGTATGAATTATTTAAGTGAGGAATATTGTGACGTGTTCGTTCTCGGAAGAAACTCAAGACTACAATAGAGGCGTTTCAGAGTTCAGAAACACAGACACTGATATAGAGAATAACTTGAGCTTTGCAGAGCTTTTTCATGATCAAACAGCAACATTACACACTAAAGAAAGATCAACATGTGAAATAAAAAAGCATAGGTCCTCCTTAAATGTTATGTGTTAGTGCCAAAAAAAATTATTAGCAATGTGGTTGCTGATGTTTTTATGTCTGTATATTAAATTAGGTTCAGAAATGGTCAGAATCTCCCCAAATAGTCATTGATGCAATGCAAGTGAATGAATGTCAAATGTGTTTTCTTGGAATGCAAAGAAATAGTGTAAGTTATAATATAGTTTAAAATTATTGTCCTGTGTAAGTTTTTTAAATTACTAACAAATATACCAGTGATAATGTCAGGTTCTTTAAGGAGATCTGGCCTGTATGAGATGTTTTCATAAAGTATTGCAGTCCTAAAAAAGAACTTAATACAGGGAATAGTGCAAGACAACCTGTCAATCTCTGGAAGTCTGGAAAAAAATCACTTTGTCAGCAGGACAATAATCCCAATCACAAGGTCGAGTTTACATTAAGAGTAAAATAACAAAGGCCAACATAAACACACTCAAATCCAAAGTCAAATGGGCCAAAGTCACTCATGAACGCTATGACAGAAGACTTGCAGCTGTCATTGTTCAATGATTCTCCGAAACTTTGGCCATATGTTTTCAGGATATCTGAAATGAACACTGGTTTAGAATCAAGGAGACCTATAATACCCGTTTTATCTAATATTAAATCTGTTAACTTTCCCATTCATCTAAGCACTAAGTTCAAATAAACTTCTTATTGTAAATGTTCCACTATAAAGGTAAAAGTCAATTGAAAGTGCATGAGTCGTGACAGATTTCTCAGGTAGACGGTTATTGTATGCTACTGATTTTTCCAAGTCTCTTATACAGTATAATTGACTATTTGTGAAAAGGAAATTGTGCATCCATAACAGGTCAGGGTTTTTCGTTTTAAAACTTTTACAAACGTTTACCAAACGTAATATCCACTGTATAAACACTGTAGAGTCTGAGACTTATTTAGTGAGGTACTGTATAATAAAGGCCGTCTCAAACACATTTAGACAACAGTCTAGTCTAGTCAAGTATGACAACTATTCACTGGCAGCAGACTTCACACAAACACTTTAAAGTTTTGAAGTTTCTGTATAGAATATTCTTTTAGCTTCAAGTCCGTTACCTAATATCCCATTTGAAATATAATATGATTTCATGGTGCTGTGCATTCAAACAATAAAGCAAACACAAAGCCAAATTAAAAATGCAACTGATTCAAGCATTGAACTTCAGGTATAGAGGCAGAATCGTTGCATTCTGGGTAATGCAAGAACCAGTATAACTATTGCAATGGATATACATGTGTCCACTGTGCATCACAATATCAGTTCAAACATTTAGAAGAAATCAAAGATTTCTAAAAACAATTCAACTTAACATTTCAATTAGGTGAAAAATGAATGAATTTCCACCACAAGAGATCCACCACAATCAACAGGGTAAGAACAACCAGCATTTGTAAACTGGATGTTACCAAAGCAACTGCTGTGTGTTTGCTATTTCCAATCAGTGGTACTTTGAGGAATCAATACCCCCTACAACGACCCAACAGAAGGCTTGAGTCTCGTCTCGAGAAAGGAAGTGGCCTTTCCTTTAACCTCGGGAAAACTTTTATTCTTTCACTGAGCACATTTACATGCACACCAATACACTGATAACACACATAAATCACCTAATTGAATTAACCCGTCGTCCCGTTTTACATATCCTGGCAAAGCAAGTAAACTGCATTTACAAGTAGGGTTGGGCGATGTCTACCAAATTGGCATCAGACGATGTCTACAGTGAAACATCGCGATGGACGATGACATTGGGTGGGGATAACATTCTCATTTTCAAAACATTCGTAACAATTTCGTAACATTCTCATTTTCCCATGGGCGTCAGAACCATTGTATGTGGGTGTGAAAAGATTCACTTTTTAAGACCAGTGATATTGAAACCAATCACTTTTACCGTCTCTAATTCAACGGTTACATCCCTTGCCCACCGCGGCAGGAGTCGGATTTCATTTATCACGTTATGAGAGTGACAGACAAGACGATGGCTGAAGATTTGGTTTCAAAGCGCAATGTAAAATCGCCTATTTGGCAATATTTTGGATTTAAACCCATGCAAATAGGTAACCTACAAAGAATTAGTTGAGTTTTTCTAGTTGTTGAGCATCCCAGAATTGACGCTAAATCTAAAGCGAAAATAAATATAGTTTCTCATCCCCTCCCGCAAAACACTCGCTCTTTCTGGATGCGCTTAAGTCCGCAGTAAAGGTGGAATCGCATTTACTGTTCCTCTGCCAGTTAATTCAGTGGGAATTTGCACATTTGGGAGTTTCACATGAGGGAGAAAAGTTCTTCAAACAGATTTCGCTCATGTTCAAGTTGGTCAAGCGAATTTGCCGCTGGCTCCAACAGAAAGCTGCTTGGTTTGAAAGTGTCTTCTTGTACATTGCTAAGCTATTGGCAATGGACTTTTTTTGCTCACAAAATGTATCTAATGTGACTGCACTTTAAGAACACTTTCCTGTCAAATATAGACACTTCAATAATTCGGAACACAGGTTAAGGTGCTCTAAACATGCCATAATGGCCAAACATCTAGCTGTGTCAGTTGGTTATATATGCTTAAGTCATTTTTGACTTTACTACAATAAAGGAAAACGGGTTCATGCATTTACATGACCACATTGAATAATCAGGTTAAGAATGTGCATGTAAACGCACTGTCACTGCAACAACAAATCCGAATCTCAAACTCTTCAACGTTTACGTCTCACTGAATGAAAGTTCCCTCGGCTCTTCCTTCAGTCCAGTTTTCCTCCATCTCAGCCTGCTGGCGGCCGAGCGAGCGTCTGAGTAATGTGACAGCTATGGCCCTGTGAGCTCAATGTTTCCAGCCCTGCGAGCTCCAAGAACAGCTCTGTTGTCATGAACACTGGTAAAACAGTCTTCACCCTCACTAACACGTTAAAGATGGCAAACACTGTCTATGGGCTGAGATGGTCATCACAGAACTTCTCAAATGTAGAGTGCCTTGCTCATTTTTTTAAGGACTAAAAACATCTTAAACCAGTTTAAACTGGGTTGCTGCTCTTAGTTGGTCTCCCAGCCTAATTGGGCTGGTCTGTTGGCTGGTTTAAAGAGATTTGGGGCATTTTTCAACTGGTCTGACAGGGAGACGAACTGGCTAGGCAGCTAAACACTGGCTTGGCCAAAGCTAGGAGACAAGATTAAGGCCTCTATATACTTAAAACGAAATCGAAGAAAGAACTGCTGTGACATCATTTTGAACAAAATCAGGCCAAAACGAAGTTCATTTTGGGAGTTCGAAACAGCATGCCAAAGCGAACTTTCCAGAAAAGTTTGCTAAGGCTAGTAAACACCTTCGTACTACCATTGATCCGTGGCAATTACGTAACAGGTTGGTGTGCGCATAGGCTCCGCCTTCTTTCACGTGGAAATCTTTTTTCTGGTTCATTTCTCCTATTCAGAACATGAACACACTGGAGAGCAGCTTTATAGTAGAAAATGAAGTTGTATGTGAATCGAGACACACACTGTTTTCCATGTTAAATAGAGTAAAGCTGCTTGATTTGAAGCAATCTGTTGTATAAAATGCAATAAATAAACATGATGTTGCTTTACCAGAGTGCCGAATTGCAGAGCTCATGCAGATCCACGTTGCTATGATCAGATTCCTTTCATAAAAAAATGCTGTTTTCTCACTTTGCTGCATGTTTATTTTGTTATTAAAAGGAAAGCACGCAGTTCCCTAACAGTATATCTCATGTACTTCGTTCTTCGTGTGGGGGTCAAATGAAGTTTGAAATACGTGAAATATGCAGAGAAATAAGCTAAATACTTTGCCGTGAGTATATCGGGGCCTTTAGGGTTTTCAGCAGAATAGTTCACCCCCAAAAAAAAGAAAGTTCATCATCATTTACTCACCCTCATGTTGCTCCAACCTTGTATGACTTTTATTTTATCAGAGGAACACAAAAGGAGATATTTTAAAGAATGTTTGTGAAGCTATCACCATCTGAGGTGTACATGGGAAGTACAAGGGAACCCATAAAATAATTTTTGTTTCTGATAATTTTGTAGTGCTTTTGGTCATTTCTGGAGTTTGACAGCCCCTGGTCAAACATTGCTGCTGTTGTATGAAAAAGATCAAAGCGAACATTCTTTAAAATTTCTCCTTTCAAGTTTACAAAAAAACAGTCATACAAATTGAGTAAGTGATGACAGATTTCCCATTTTTGGACAAGCTTTAAACCTTTAGAACAAACAAGGCAGCCTAATCACAAACCGAAACAAATTACCTAGTTAAGATCATTAAAGCACAAGCACATCATGCAACATTATCCACATCGCCAAGGGGGCGGATGGATAAAAGAGGGGGAAGAGCAGCTCAGTCTTTCTCCTGTCATCTTTAGCTCAACTTCCTAAAATACACCCCTCTCCAATCCATGTTACTTCCTTTCTGTCTTTGATATTTCAAATTTCTGGGAAAGCTGACGCAAGTTTCTCCATCAAACATCTTGTTCAAAACAAATTGAGAGAATATCCACCCTCCTTTCCACCCTCTCCTCATGCATACTTCCAAACAAATGACCTTTCCCTATCCAGATGTGTTTCACAGTTGAGTGAAGGAGACGTGAGGTTGGGGGTGGGGAACACACTCGTCCGTCTTAACTGTTTATTTCCTCCTCTCTCTGTCTTTCCTGTGCTATACAGTACGTATCTCATATCTCTTCAGCTCTCCTTAAGAGTTCCCCATCAGTTCAAACTCTTGAAATGTCAAACCCTCAGGGGGCAGGTTACCTGTCATGAAATATAAAGACATCGGTTGCACACAATACTGGCTGAATGGACTCAAGAGAAAGTTTGTTCAACCCAAGCACAACAGTAAAATTGTGTCTTTATCTACTCACTTGGTCGTTTTCTCACACAAAACTCACACAAATGGCTTCCGAATATTTGGAATACAGGACATGGGTCGTATGGACTACTTTTAAAGGGGTCATATAATGCCATTTTTGTACAAGCTAATATGATTCTTTAGGGTCTAAATTAAAAGTTTGTAATATACTTTAATTAAAAATTCTCATTAGTATTGTAAGAAAACACTTATTTTACCTGGTCAAAAACAGCTCTGTTTTCAGCACGCCGTTTAAGTGCATATGACTTTAAATGATAATGAGCTTCGCTCACCCCGCCTCTCTGTTCTGTGCCTACACCGAGTGCCGAAGTGATGACGTCACTTTGTAGGACAACTCGGAAGCTAGCGGCGCATGGGTTCCCTCGATCGAAAAGCTATGCATTTTCCCCATAGACTTTTGGAAAATCGCAAAAAATAAGATCTGTGTTTAACAAAGAGTTGTGACCCTTACACGTTTTGTCTATCAAGATAATCTTTACAAGTTAATCCAAAATTTATACATTTTGAAGCATATATAAAGTTTTTAAAAAACACAAGCAGACACAAGTTTAAAAAACCACAAGCAGGTTATAACTGTGTGTTCTATGTCATAGATCAAAACGTGAAAATATTTAGAGGCTTTGTTCACCACAGACCTTATTTCAGGTGATTTAGCAAAAACCCATTCTAAAATCCCATAGACTTTAGAGCGAGGGAACCGGGAGTGCTAAAATGCTAACTCACTTCCGCGTTTTGGCCTACAGAATGACGTCGTAACTTCGGCACTCTATAACACAATAACCATAACGCGTTGTTCAAAACGTGGGATTATGAATTATATTGAGAACGTCATACATAGAAAACATGCCATAATGTACCCTGAGTGTAAACCTTAGAGGCATTCATTGTGCAGCGTGCAGCTAGCGATTTGCAACGATTAATATAAATATTAATATAAAGTTTAATAAAACGTTACACTCACTTCAGTTCTTCTTGAGGTTCAGCAGGAACACGAATATCTAGTACCGATCCTTTTTTCATGAGCAGCTTCATAGCAAAACCAGCTTTATACTGATCCTCGTTTATAAAGCAGTCTGGTGTGTGAAATGATTCGCGCAAACATGAGAGCATTGACGTTGCTCGTGGGGAATACTCCCTTCGAAAACAAACTCAGCCACTGCGTCTTCAGCGGTTCGGATTTAGGAACATTAAAATGACTGCTGTGTTCGTTATTACACCCATGAACAGAACACCACAATCGCTTAGACGCCATTCTGCTCATAGACAGTGCTCCCGCATATCAACAATGACCGCGCCGGTCCACGCGGACTATGATTGACAGCTCGCTCGCTCACGAGCGAGGGCGGGTCTGTGTTGAAACGCTGCTGTCAATCAACAATCCTGGGAGGGGCGTCCGATTTAGTGACGTCACAAAATCGAACGGCTCAATTTGAGGCAGGGGAAAACATATAAGGAGATTAAAACAAAAACACTGGATAGATTTTTATCATTATATGATGGTTGGGTACAGGCACTGCCAACACACATTTCAGTACAATCAACTTGTAAAAGTGCATGTACCATTATATGACCCCTTTAAGGTTTTAGTTGCCATTCATTGTAATTATAATACAAAAAGCCATACAGTACAAGGTTGGATCTACATGAGTGTGAGTAAAGGCCAGTTCACATCAAGGACATCCACCAAGAATCCACAGCACAACTATAACGATAATGACACAGAAGAACTATATCATTGGAATCACTTTCAGAGTTTTTTCCAGTTGATAAAAACAATAAACAAAAAAAACGATTAAAGTTCCCCTTGTAGTCAAATATGTTATCCCTTAAAATTCATCTTTATTAAAAAAATTTACATACTAAAAGTTTTTACATGTGAAAGCAATTTCTTCATGATTTAAAATAGCTTGAATGTAACTCTACACTCTTGCTTCATTTAGTATACGTGGATACATGAATATGCAAATTGGTCTCCGCCTCCACTCACTCACACAAGCTCAGAATACATAATCAACTCTCTCAACTTTACTGTAGTAAACGCTACATGGTGGCAAGTGGAAATACATGGTTTAATTCAGCATATATGTTTGAACGGAACTGATTCAGAAGAATTGGAAGACTGAATTATACAGGCTCGTCTACAAGTCAATGTATCTGAATAGTAATGCGATTTATGTATCGCTCTCTACAATGTCGGACACATAGCGGTAATTAATATGATTAGCCTTTTAAATTGCTTGACTACGTTATCAAACAGCTAATAATGTGATGCTAATGTGATGCATACTAAACAAAGTTATCGTCCATTAGTGTGGATGCCAATATACTTATCATTATAGTTATCATCAGAACTGTCATTTTTGGGTGAACTGTCCCTTTAGTCTCTTCATATTTACAACAAAATACAAACATACATAAAGTCACATTGGTCAGGATAAACTTAGCGCTTCTGGTGGACCTGAGAGCATGGCAAATATAATTGCAAAATATACATGAATCAATTTTAATAAGAGCAACTTGACTGTCCATTAAATTGTTGAAATGACCATATGTGCAATTTCTGCACCACTAACGTCACCAAGTGTAACTGCAAAAAATAACTGTTTTCAAAAAGGTCCCCATTTGCTAAGACTCAAACAGACGGCCCTGCCCCAATGCTGGTGTTGCTGAGCAGTTCAAGGTGTTTAGACAGTCTTACAGATTCACAGTGTTGCATTTTTCAGAGGTCTCTAGCTACGCATGGCTTTCTTATAGTTGCACATTAAACTGGGATATAGTGTTTTACTAGCCTAGAAATCTAGACGCACCCTAGCGGCAGCAAAAATTATTTTGCAGCCAGTGTGGTCTAGCAACTCTCCGTTGGCTTTCGAAGTGGAAAAACCAAACTCTGGTCAGGCCAATCACATCGTGTATAGAGTTGGTGGGCGGGCTTAACACAATGACGGCAGAGTTGTGACGGTTCTGCGCCGTGATTTCCATAGGTGATTTCGCTGCTACTTGAAAACAAACAAGATGCTGCTGGCGAACAGCGGTCTTTCGATTCGGCTTTGGCCGCGACTCTGGATGACTTGGAGTTAAGAGAACGTCACTTAAGTCATTCTTAAAAAAGGAAGATGTGTTCGGAGTTTTGACGACCGGATACGGCAAAAGTTTAATATATCAATAGCTCCGCTGGTGGGAAAACGCATGGGACTCACTCAGCCACAGCCATTCGTTGCTCTGGTTGGTTAGCGCTATCCTATGGCGTGCAGAGGGATATTGAAAGACAACCGTTTATCCCGCCCCTCGGATTGAGGTATGCCAATTGTGAGTTCCCAGACCTAACATCTTGATGTAGGTCTGGCTTGCCAGGCTAGTGTTTTACCACTGCAGACTCAAACTTCACCCAAATGCCGAACTTTTGCACTCGAAATTCTTTAAAAAAAATATGATCTGTTTATTATCTAAGGCTGTTGACAGATTTTGAGCCTGACACATGGGGAAATTAACACTTACGACCAAGTAAGCATGGTGACAATTGATCATCATCATGTCATCTCAGTGCATTCTGTGTGTCGGACCGTATTCTGGCAAAAACAAATGGTATTTTAATTCTTGGTTTTATATAAAGAGGTTGCTTTAAGAGGGATTCGGCAGTGAGTGTCACCTCAAAAGACCCAGGAGAAAACAGCGACCTTCTGTGTGGTTCTCTGATAGAGGCCCCTTAATTAACACCATTGATGAGCTCAGCGACAGACAGAACTGAACATGAAGTCTTTCAGCTCACTCAGAATGCATATATACTGCGGTAAAAGCCATTGTGAGAAAATGATGGGTTATTATCATAGCAATTTAAACTGCACACTGCAGCCTGTGGGAAACATGGAAATATAACAGAATTGTGAATGTTTTAGGTTTAAGCAAAGAAATAAACTACCATTACTCCATTCTTAATGACAAGGACATGTAATCAACCATGTATGTAGCCTAGTTAGTATGTGTGTGAAGAGACTTAGTGGACAAACATCAATTCAATCTGTCAAAACCTGCCTTGATACGTCCTCAATGTCAAAATAATTTATAAAGTGTGTTATTTTTTTAATTGTTAAAAAGAGTAAAGTATTCCTTTTGTTTCAGGGACAGTCTGTAGTAATTATCAGGAGCTTTATATAAAAAACAAAGAAGTCTGTGCTACGTCTCGTTCGCAGAGCTAAGTAAACAAGTGTGTAGTTGTTTCCAGAGTTATGGATGTACTTGCACACAAAGCAGTTTACTTATTGATAGATGACTTGTTGCACACACACACACACACACACAGACACATTATACTGAATACAGTATGTTGACTTCAGTCCAGCATCTACAGCATTGAATGCACTTTGACAAGATGACAGTGTGATTTGGTGAATTCTAGATAATTCCTGTCTAGATCACAAAGCTTTGATTGCTCAATGCACTTCAACTGTAGAGCTCCATTACAGACTGCATGCATGTACAAAAAGAATGAGCAAAAGACAAACTGCAAAGCTTTCAGTGAAGGCACAAACAATCCACAATGCATTTCAGTCCAGAGTTCACCATCCTTCCTTTCCTTTACAAACACAAGTATAGTTTATTGATGGCCAGGGCCTGCTGGACTGCAGATGCACACAGCCTACTCATGAGAGGTGTTCTGATTCAACACAACACCACTGAACAAACAAGCTCCTTCATTCAAGGAGGACTGGACCTCTACAAAACTCTCGACAATCCAATCCTAATCGCATCTCGAAATTGTCAGTAACATGCATGTTGTTTGGTGCAACACGCAAAGCTGATGTGTAAAAGTTGCATGTGTCGTGTTGTATTCTGGGCATGTGCGCTGTGATGGTTCATCCACAGATAATGCATCTGCACTCCTGAGCTGGTTATGTGATGCATGCACTGCTACTTCAAGGTAAACCGTTATCTAATGCATTATAAGACCTTACACATAACAGTCCTTTATTTCTACGTGGAGACATTTTATATTCGCATCAGATAGTGCGTCAACGCATCAAAGAATGGCCGTCTTGATTTGACGGATAAATGCATGGCAACAGTTGCTGAATTGTGGGTGTTGTGTGATGATACATGTACCAAATGAAAAGCCATCCTCATCCACTCACCATCTATTGCCCTTGCAGGAAGCACCACCTCCAAACTGTGTAAAACCCCCAAAAAGAACAATCCGACCAGCAGCCTGCCAGCTGCGAAGCGCAACATTATGTTTCACAGAAGAAAATCCAGAAACAAAATAGCAAATAAAATGCAAAAGCAAGGTCCGATGATCCAGAGAAGCTGCAGTCTGATCACGGCTGATGCGCCTCTCCAAATGCGCACACTGGCGCAAAAGGCTTCTTCTGGCACACACGATTCACGTATTCCTTGAATGCATGGCACAACTTATGGATGATATATGTCTGATACTCGGCATCACCATGGAGACAGTGCGTTCAGAGCATTCCTTTGTTCAGGATGACAGCCAGCGCTCCGCTCGGTGCCAGTGACACCTCAGTCTGAATGTGAGCCCGATTCGCTCTGTTGCTGCTGGTAACACAGATTGGGCGAAATGTGTGGTCCAATCCTGAACTAGTGATGTTCGACTCCTGAACCGGTTCACTTTTCCATGAGTTGCGAGTCGGACATCAATTGGTTCAAGAAATCCGACTTGTCTGGTATTTGAGACTGTAGAGAAATATTAGCTATATTATATATTCATGATGAATACATTATAGGCCTATTCAAATGTAGCCTATATAGCCAATGTAGCTATACATCCGCGTTGCCCAGATCTTTGTGTTATTTCGTGTATTTATTGCATTTGATGCAGATTAAATGTAGGCTATTTCTTTATTGCATTTAATGTGATTGATTGTAGCTGCAGGTCTGACACAAAATGAGCCAATAACTGGTAAGTGACATGACTCTTGAAGCTTGAGATTCATAAACATATTTGTCAACATGTATTAAGCATGTACAATGTCACGGGAAGCCTGGGAACACGTGAGGACGTAAAAGAACTGATGAACTGGTGAAATGAAAGAACCTGTTCGAAAGAACCGATTCGCACGAATGAGTCGGACTTCCAACATGAGCCATGTGTGACGTCAGGAGGAGAGCTCCATCCCCGTGTTAATCGATAGAGAACCGCGGAGCTTCGTGATTGGCTGATGGGATGTCGACAACGTGTATTATCCAATCAGCAACGCATGCGTTGAGTCGACGGCGAGAAATACGACACCTACAATGCATTAACTGCCTTAGAGATTTATTATTGCGAAACTGACTTCTTTGAGAGTTTTAACGACGTCATTGCATTTAATGTGGAGTCATGAACGACCCATTAAGTTATGTTGAACTGGGTATAGTATTTAGTTAAATTAAGAAGATATTTGCATTACAGAATCATGATCTAGCATCCTCTTGTAGTCGTACAGTTAATTCTCACATACAGTTCCTGCTCTGATCAGTGATTTAGGGATTTAAATAATAACTTACAACACATAAACAACAAATTCTTTCATTATGAAAACAAAATGTGAGCCATATCTGAGCTGTTTAATGTTTCTCCCAGTGTGTGTGTGTGTGTGTGTGTGTGTGTGTGTGTGTGCGGGTGGGGGGGGAAACATCTAAACTAAACCAAGGGTACAGTAAGACACATAAACACAGGGATAAACATGTGCATGAGTTGAGAAACAGCCTTTATTCTGCTCAAGGTTTAGAAATAGAAAATACTTTGACTGACTTCCAAACTAAAAGGAAACATTTAGCAGGCAACATTTGCGTCTATTATTCCTCTTCTCCATGAGGACAGAACTGCTAACAACGCTGCCAGAGCTCAGCTCAAATCCTGTTGTGTAACTAAATGAGTTTATCCAAGAATCTCACTGTGACCAAGTGAATAACAACTTTCAGTCTAACACACTAACTGATGATAAAGAACACAAAATACTGTATAATCCGGACACTGACAACTGAGAAATATTCTTATCCACACTGTAAGAAAAGTCCATTAAAATAGGGTGTAAGGCCTAACGCGGGCTATTGCACACACTTGCTTTAAATACTTCCACACATGCCAGCATGACGAAACTTAGTGTTTTTACCAGTTGCCATATCAACACATATATAAAAAAAAATTCAGAAATCTTTAAGATATCAAATCACTGAACTTTATTTAACCATACATTTACAAGTAGATTTCTTACTTATGTTATTTTTCCTTCTCTATTTTGGTCTTTATTTAAAATTAGACAAATCTGATATTATTTTAATCTCCAATATGTCATTTAACAGTTGATATAGTTCTTTAATGCTACGCTAACTAGCAGAAGACACTAGCCGGGTTGTGCTGGTGGGGAAGTTGTCACACTGCGTTACAATGTGCCCCTATTAGAACTATGATATTCTATTCTATACTTTTATGAATTATATTGAGAAAACATGAGAAAAATGCAAATAAAGACTGCGAGTCAATGTTCAGAAATGATTAATTATTCTTATTATGTTTTGAACTATGCTGTATAGCTGTGTTTTCCGGTGTGTTTGTTGTCAAACTCAAAAATTAGTTTATTTTTAATTATTAAAAAATGCCATTATTTTATATGAAAAAGTTCATTGTATTTTATTTAGAAAAATATTTTGGTTTGACTTGTATATTTTTTGATTAGATCAGATAACATTTTAAGCTGTCATATGGTCATGTTACAATGTGCCCCTCACATGTTACAATATTCCCCACCTATGGGGCATGTTGTCACATTTCACTTCCATTCTTTCGGGGTATATCAAGAAAAAAGTATACACTGTATTAATGGAACAAAACCACATAATTGTACTAGAGATGTGGGAAATTAATATGGGGGGAAATAAATACCGAAGTAGATTTACACAAACTGAGAAAGTCAAAAAGCGTTACGTTGTGCCCCGCTCTCACCTATAGATTTATTTTTTTTTACTTGCATTTTGATTTACACATTGCATTGTGTTGTGTTATAGGGTAAAGAGAGATGTATGTTAACAGACAGTGTCACCAGGAGGCATACCTTTACCATTTTTCTAAAGTTTTTTTTTTTTAAAGTGCATATTTTACCACATAACGTGACGGTATAAAGACTGGCCTAATTCAGGACATTTATAATCCAAAATGCTTAAGCTTGCAACAAGAAACAGAATCATATATTTAACTTTCATTACATTTTAGTTTCAGTCAGCAACTGGATATTTTTATATTTAGACCATAGGCCTGCCAATTAATATCACATGTGATCAGCCACAGGTAAATGACATTCTGTAAATCTTTGCTCTGGGATAAAACATGCTTGGATGAGTCTTGTAAACTCTTCCTTGGAATGGCTTGCTGTTGTAATGGTGTGCAAACGCATGACGACAGAGTTCATAAACAAAGTCTTTATTCATAACAACAAAGATTTGTGAGATATCTATAACACGAAGGAAAATGCAAACCATTTATACTGAAATGAGAACCGACAATGGAGTGAACAGAACATGAGTTTAAATACAAGACAAACATAATGACCTGACAGGTGATCATACATAAAGAAACGAGGAGATAATCAGTAACGGAGAAGGCAAAACAGGAACAAATGGAACAGAATCGAATTTTATGTTTGTTTGTTTTTTCTCCGCAGTGCATCAATGTAGACGAAACATTAAAAAATAAGTAATCGCACCGAGAAATGATGTGTTGTGAATTCCAATGAATGTGAAAGTTTTTAATGGTTTATTTGAGTGCACACTTTTCAGATAAGAGTACTGCGCTTCCATTAGGAGTGACAGCAAACCCTCAATCAGATAAAAATGAGACATAAATCATACTTTTTAATTTGAAATGTTCTAATGACATTTTTTTTGTCTTCTCTTTTTTAAAGATGCAAAAACAGAGCAGATGGGCTCAGTACCTTTATGTAAACAGGAAAAACAGTAATATTAACCAAAACCATAAAAGGTATTACAAAATGATTTGAAAGGTTTTTCAATGTACAGGTTTCTAATGTACATTTAAAGGGACAAATTTGTTCTTTGAAGTCTTTTGTACCTTTCTTTTTTGAGAGTGCATAAGTCTAAGATTACATAAAAACATTCATCATTAAGCCATTAGAAATCTTTTGTAGCACATCATTGAAAAGAGGAAATGTAGCACACTATGATTTTTCTGTAATAAGTACTATGTTTCAACAGTCCATGAGCATGATTCCCAGGACTCGTTCTTCAGTAAGAAATTCATTCTCTTCAGAACAGTTTTATTCTCTTCATATTCAGTGGTTCACATCAAGTAGTTATGAAGCTGTTCTGTAAGTGTGTGGCTCTGTGTCTTTGTATCATTACAAGCAAAGACACGCATGATAAGTGTGTTAAGCGTCCCAGTTTCATGCTCAAGCCACGTATAACAGCTCAAACTGTTCACACTTTGAGAGTTTTAAGATGAAGGTGCTTCGTTCTAAACATGCTGTTTTCCCGAGGACAGAAAGCGAACCGTCTCTCCCCGTGTGTTGCTCTCGCATGGGCTGGCATCCTTCAGAGATCCCGATGTAAGAGACACTAGCGGCTCATCTCTCATCATTGTCGGCCCCCTCGTGGAAATCAAGGATTCTTCCGTCCAAACCCTGAACACAATGTCGGTTCTGCAGGTGTAGAAGGACTTCCTTAGGGAGATGGACATAGGGGACCGTTTGACCCCTGAGGTGGTCAAAGAGTTGAGTAGGGAAACTGATTTAATGCTTTGTACTATCTTGCTGAAAAAGCCAGGTCACCAGCATAAGTTATATTTTGCATGCTGCTGCATTGATTGTGGTTCTGCTGGTCCTCGGCTTGTGCTCAGGGCTGCATCAAGACAATAGGGGCCCCTGGGCTTTACCTCTTGAGGGGCCCGTCATCCACCAGAACTATTCACTCAATCTTCTTAATCACAAAGTGCAAGTTATTAGCCTTTTATTTTGTTGGAATAAATGCCATTAACAAAAAATCTGAACCTATAGGTCTGACATATATACAAATATCTCTGCATGAACTACATATTGGCACATAGTCCAAACAGTGGCGGAGCCAGGATTGTTTTATAGTGGAGGCCAGGCAGGAGCCAGCGACCAGTCTGGGGTGGCACAGAAATCTTCATTATTTTAACATAAAAAGGAGTTTGACTATAGCCCACTCAGGCCGTTCTCATCCCAAGGCGTCATAAACGGACGCTTTTGACATTTCGTCTAAATCCAACGCACATGGCACCCTTTAGCGTCAATATGAGACGCAGAAATATATGGGCCAGAAGGTGCCTCCTAGTGGTCTAACTCTAACCCTACCCCAGACCTAAACCTACCCATAACTATATTGACGCTAAAGGGTGCCATGTGCGTTGGATTTAGACGAAATGTCAAAAGCGTCAGTTTATAAGGCCTTGGAATGAGAATGCGTTGGCCCACTGGACTGTTTTAGTGCCTACAACACAACCGAATACAATTAATTTGTACTTAATTGTAATTGAGATAGCAGTGAAATAGATCATGGAATACTGAGTGAATTCAACCATTTTTGTTTTATTCTTCACCTCCAGGCATATTAATAAATGAGCTCACCTCACACTACAGCTAAACTTGTTCAGTCAGCTTGCTTCTGGTTCTCAAAACCCCCAATAGCTCTTTCTCTATTGTTGTATCTTCATGGATGAGACATGCAGATGATTACTATAGTTCAATGGTTATTCAACCTTCATTGAATTTTATATAATCAATGAATTCTTCAACAATTCTGAGTTAAACTGTAATGTCTGTTTCAAAAACTTGATCTTTCTATTACTTGTATAAATGAATTGCAACAGTTCTATCATACCTAAATTAAACTCAGTACAAAGGAAAAAAATGTGTTCTCTTTTGAATTCCCATGTAAAATGTGAAGGCGGAAATCAACAGTTATTTTATTTTACGCATTTAAATATACATTAACGCAAAAGTAGCACCTATCTTCTAGTGCAACTTCTCAAATTTATTTGTGCATTAAAAATATACGTATCAGCTTGTGCCTTATATTGTGATCTGATCTTCCATAGCAGAATATTTTAGTCCATACATTAGAGAGAGAGAGAGACATGTTCCTGTTACATATGACTATTGTAACAGTTTGACTTTTTGTTTCCCCCTTTTCTTAGTATTTTGGTTTAGTCCGGTTCAGTTTTCCCGCTCCTCATCATCCCTCAGTTAATTCACCTGTGTCTAGTTAATTATCTTCATCTGTGTCACCTGTGGCCCAATTATATTCCTTTGTCTCCCTGTGTTATTTAAGCCCTCTGTTTCTCCCTATTCCTTGTCCGTTCTTTTTGTTATTATGTGTGTTGTGAGGTTTAGTTTGAATAAATTCATGTCGTCCTGTTCCTCATCGTCTTACTTGTGTTTCCTCCACCACGTCCCGTGACAGAAGAACGGAGCTTAACAACAATGAATGCTACAATGCAGCTGATTTTGCTGGAACAAGGCCAGCAATCTCTCAAGGCCCACCCCGCAGCTTATCTCGACCTGGCGTGCCTTAGCTCATTCCCCGATCGCTCATTGAGTGTTTTCTTCCATTCTGGCCTCAATGCAGAGACGAAGGCACGCCTCCCCGGTGTGGGACCTCGAGAGAACTTTGAGGCTTTCGTTGAGTGGGTGCTTTTGCATAATGGGTTGCCATTCACCGTTGGGCTCTGTGACACCCACGAAGAGGAAGCCTCCCTTCCAGAGTCAGTTCACGTCAAGCCAACTACCGGATCAGTTTATGGCCGTTCAGGACTGATGTCCAGCTCGGCACAATCCCCGCTGATGTCAGCACGATCTGCCAGGAAGACCGCCGTCCCTCCAAAGCATCGTCCCGTTGAGGTCCCTGCAGAGCCCTCACCGCTGGTCCCGTCCAGCCCAGAGCCCTCGCCGCTGGTCCCGTCCAGCCCTGAGCCTTCGCCGCTGGTCCCGTCCAGCCCTGAGCCTTCGCCGCTGGTCCCGTCCAGCCCTGAGCCTTCGCCGCTGGTCCCGTCCAGCCCTGAGCCTTCGCCGCTGGTCCCGTCCAGCCCTGAGCCTTCGCCGCTGGTCCCGTCCAGCCCTGAGCCTTCGCCGCTGGTCCCGTCCAGCCCTGAGCCTTCGCCGCTGGTCCCGTCCAGCCCTGAGCCTTCGCCGCTGGTCCCGTCCAGCCCTGAGCCTTCGCCGCTGGTCCCGTCCAGACCTGAGCCTTCGCCGCTGGTCCCGTCCAGCCCTGAGCCTTCGCCGCTGGTCCCGTCCAGCCCTGCCGAACCTGCGCTCCACGCCGGGCCAGAGCTCCACATCGCGTCCTGCTCCACCCTGTCCTCCTGCACAGCCTGCTCCGCCCTGGAGGCTTCCTGCTCCAGACCACGCCCTCCTCAGCCTCCAGGGTGCCCCCCCACCCACCCCATTGATGTTATAATGTCTAGTTAATTATCTTCATCTGTGTCACCTGTGGCCCAATTATGTTCCTTTGTCTCCCTGTGTTATTTAAGCCCTCTGTTTCTCCCTATTCCTTGTCCGTTCTCGTTTGTATTGACGTGTGTTGTGAAGTTTAGTTTGAATAAATTCCTGTCTTCCTGTTCCTCATCGTCTTGTGTTTCCTCCACCATGTCCCGTGACAACTAGAAGATGTTAATATATAACAAATATATGCATGCACAGTTTTGATGCAGCTTTAATCGCCTTTTTGGTTATTTCATGACTTAACTGACGACAGAACTACGACGTTGCATGCTCGTAGTTTCTTTTGCGTATCTTATCTCACGACCAATTCAGTACGAATTCATACGAATTGGGCAACTTGTTGTACGATTTAGCAAAAATCTTACGAATTTGTGCGAGTGAGGTCGTATGAATTCGTCCGAATTAGCCGTGCGTGATGTTGAAGAGTCTGCGCCACAAGCAGGGGAAAAAGGGACACTCAACTCGGTTATAATTTCTTCCGACATCACGGGGCCGTGCATTAATGCGGCCCTGCTTGTGCTAACGGTTGTTTGATGTTTGACCCCAACTGAAAGCCATCTCTGGCTGAATTGAATGGTCATCCCTGAGAAGGATAAAACATTCCTGCTAGATGCTCTGGGCTGTATGGTGATGCATTAACGGCTGTCATTCTGCTTTGGATAGACATCAAGATTTTGATTTGTCGCTAAGACAAATTCATGTCCCAGGGAGTCTGAATCATGGAGCCGACCATATTTCGAGGCCTAGGATGAGGTCCAGAAAGGGGAGGTTGCACCCTCAGGTTGTCAACAGAATTTGTCAAAAGTTGGACTTTTTTGCATCCAGCGACATGTCACACTATTCTCTGTGGGAATAGATACTATGGCCCATGAATGGCCCTAGGCTTTTCTGTATGCCTTCACACTGCTGCACTTATTTTTGGCTGTTCTGTGGCAAGTTCGGAAGGACAAGGTCCGTCTTCTCTTAATGACCCCATTTGGGCCATCATACACGGTACTCAGATCTGATCTCTCTTCTGGAGAAACCTCCTTGGAGAATTCCAATCATAGACAATCTCTCTAATGCTTACTGGCACTACTGTCCAGAGATATGGAGACTATGGGTTTGGCCAGTGATGGATTCAGGCCTTTCATCTGATATCACTGAGATCATTCTGAATGCTAGAGCTAATCTAAGCTTTGTCTCTGTGCTTTTTAAGCTGTTACTGATAAACATGTTCCTATTTATGGCGTATATTTAGGAAGACACTCGCTCGTGTTTCGGTGCATCATGCATGCATGGGATGAGATGGCTAAAGCCTTTCTGTCCTGTATTAATTCCATCTTCAGACTTATCTGTGGTACTCACTTATCTTAAGAGAATTGGGGACTTGCAAGCTTTGTTGGCAAGCCCTTCTTGTTTCGATTTTGATCCCTGTCTAGTTAAGGTCTGGACTTGGTTATCTTCCCAAGGTGGTTTCTTTTTTGCTTAGCTTGCAGGCTGTTGTTTTGAAGTCTTTCTCTCCTCCTCCCTTTGAGTTGCAGGAGAAAGAGAAGTTGCATAGACTTTGTCCTGTTAGAGCTTTCAGGATTTATGTTGACCGCACAAGCTAGTGGCATAAATCTGACCCGTTGTTTGTCTCCTTTGGTGGCCGTAGCAAAGGTGTTGCTGCTGCAAAGCAGAGAATGTCACATTGAATGAGGAATGCTATATTGAAGGCTTGTTATGAGGTGCATGGCTTGACTTTGCCTTTAAGTGTTCATGCACATTCTTCTAGGAGTGTTGCTTCTTCATATGCTTTGGCCAGAGAAGTATCATTGCAAGATATCTGTGTGGCGGCAGACTGGGCCTCTCCACACACTTTTACCAGATTTTACATTCTTTATGTGGATTTAACTTCTGGTGTTAGTGGTTTAAACCAGTGTTGTCACTATGTTCATCAGACTTTGCAACTTTGTTCTCATGACTGATAAATCAGTGGCTACCTCGTAGTATGCCATGATTGTAGTGTTCCCATAGCATCAGCTATTGACGCAGCGTTGAAGAGATCTTATAAAAGGGGGCTTCTAGGTTCTTCTTGGTTCCCTGAGTTGGGAATGTGATGCTGTGTAGCTAGTACCCTGGTGGTAGCGTCACTTTTTTCTGAATCAAATAGCTTTTCAGTAGTGAAGCTCTTTTTTTGACTGAGTAGTGCGGTAGCGTCCACTCCACACAAGCTACACTTTCCCAAGCATTTCTAAAGCTCAAGCTCAAATCGGAAATACAACTGCTAAGTATCACTGATGCTGGATCAGTAGTGACGGCGACTTCTTCTTGTTTTACGGTGGTTGACAACCCGGGCCATATGATTTTACCGCAAATGAGGAAAACATGGACATGGTTTTGTTATAGTTTTATATAGTTATATGGTTTTATATAGTTATGTTATGTTTTTTTTGTGTGCCAAATTGGTTTGGAACAGTTGTTGAATAAACAAGTGAACTGAAAAATTATGCCCGTCTATATGTTTGATTGACAGTTTTATTGATCACCGAGATAGCATTGACTTGGAACGAAGTTGGTTCAATATAAAAATAAATAAGTAAATAAAAATAGCTTAGATGTAGTAAACTACTTTTGGCATATCGCTGTAGCTTTAGCTTGCTACATTTCCCAGGGTGGTAGCTTCAGTGTAGTGAAGCTACATTTAATGTAGAGTAACTGCTAGCTTAGCTCACTACATTTTCTAAGTACCAGTAGCTTGCCCAACACTGGTCTGACAGATCATTAACTAAAAAAAGTTGTTTTAGGGTTTAGTTACCCTTTAATATAAATACACACTCACTGCAGAGATTTAGCAACTTTGCTGTTGAATTGCTATTTGAAATTGAATATAACTGCCTTAATGGTGAAGAATACTATATTTGTTGATTAAGCACATTAAATATCAGTATTAAACACAGGTAAGACTTATTGCTGCTGTATTATCCCAGCTCCCAAAAATATCTCCTAAGAAAGTTTTGTTGATGTTTTAAAGCTGCAGTAAGGAGTTTTGAGAAAACGTTGACTTAGCCTGAAAATTTGAACAAGCACAACTTGCAGGTCCCACCCCCTTGCTCTCTGCTGCGCTACAGCCCTCCCTCCACAGCTCGTCCCCCACAGCGGAGCCTGCCGTGAACGCGCAGGCTAGTAAGCAGGGCCACCGATGACGGCGGATAAACAGTTATGGCACATTCACTACTAGTAGGAACGAAACATCAATATGATTTACATTGACTAAGGCCTGCCCATACTCTGACTACAGACTTGGTCCTCAAATCATTACGCATTTTGCAATACATGTAATGTAACTTTATAACATTGCACCCTTTCTATAAGTTATAAATAGCTAGTAAGATAATATAACGGTAACTAACGTAACATATATATTATAATTCAAGTAATTATTCTAGCTATATATAGGCCTAATGCTAGATAAGGTTTGTGAGTAGATTTGTAACGGGGTTCAGTAGTTATCGTTCAACAAGTTTCATAATAAATAAACAAATACAAAATGAAAGTAGGCTATAAGCCAGCAGCCCCTCACGGACGACTGCTGGCACACAAAACAGACCATAAAATCACAACGTAAAATCAGGCCTGTTCCTCTCTCGATCTTCTGTCGTCGCTCCTCCTTTATGCTTCCGCTCCTCCGTGAGAGATACGAGACCCGTGCGTCTCACAGGTGACATTCATTATCACTCACACCACCGGCCTCGCGCCGCTCTCACGTCCCTCGGCCTCGTCCTGCTCGCCACAACATTATTTCAGCAACATGACAAGCCAGTGAATTAGCAGGTTTCAATTGTTGCTTTGCACAGTGCGTGACATTTTATCTACATGTTATGCGGCTAGAGTTTTGACACCGAGTCAATGGGCTCTGTCTATTTCTTTCTTTTTCGCTTGTTTGTCATCATCGGTCTTTTTCCTTTTACCCGTCTTTGTTTTATGAGCAGGTGCCACTCGAGAAATTGGCAGTTTAGCTTGTTTCTCCGCCATTAGCACAGCTGCGGCACACCGGCAATCTTGAGTTTGAACAACGGTACGCGCTGTGCAAGAGAGGGGTGTGATCAGCGCCTCCACGAGCGTGATTGACACTGCTAAGACATTCCTCCTGGCTCTGATTGGTTGTTTCTGACAGGGAGCGGTGTCTTTCTGCAAATGGCAATAGGACCACTGGGAGGAGCCTGAGGAGCTTGACTTTTTCACAGATGATCTGTCTCATATTCTACTGTCAGAACATAATAACAGTTTTAACAAATATGTAAAAAAAATTATTTTTTTACAAAAGTTAGCTACCTACAGCAGCTTTAAGTAAAACGTTAGGTTACACAGTAATTATACATTTAAGTACTGAGTAATATGAAGTAAACGACATGTACTTACTATAGGATTAGAGTTTGGTTTGCTTTAGGGTTAGTTGCATGTAATTATGCATAACTTATAGTTATTACTATAGTAACATGTAGCATATGTAACTACACTGTAAACTAAAGTGTTACCAAAACTTATTTAAAAAAGCTAACGTTTTTAAGTTATTAAGATATGAAAACATTCAGAATTCAGAAGATTCAGCATATTGAGAATTTTATCTGAATATTCAATACATCTAGTTTTTAATGTTTTAAAATGTTTTTGTTTTTTTTTGGTTATACTGAATGAACGTTAAGGGAGCATTCCATTTTGAAAACATTATGGGAACGTTACTTTTGAATGTTCTCTGAATGTTCTGAAACTATTAGTAACATTTAAAAAACACTAGGCAAACGTCCATCTAACGTTTCAGTTTTTTTTTTTTATGAACAATGTTCTTAGTGTTACTGAAAGAACGTTTTTTCGTAACTTTGAGAAAACCTTGCCAGAGCGTTATAGCCAAAGTTCTGAGAACGTTCACTGATAGCTGGGATACAACCTGCTGTTCTTCTGTTCAGGATTGCCATTCATTAGACTTCTCTGAATCTTAATCTAATGAAAACGGATATACATTTTCCTTAATTAAATACAGAAATGAACACATTTGAGATGTTTTATATTAAGGCTCCTGATAAAAGTAAGTGGTCATCAATATAACTTGGGGCAGATAGTTCACAGTGCTGAAAAAATGCAATGTTATAAGTACAACGTGTTCTATCGCCATTATTTGACTACAAACTGTGAGATGTTTCAGGAATGGGAAAATGCACAATGCACTCTTTGTCTCAACAACTTTAAACTCCCTTGGAGTTGTTGGTTTTGGAAAGTGCTACCTGTCTCCCTGAGTTAGGCTTTTGTGAGTCCTTGTCAAAACAGGATACAGGGTCTACAAGATGCAACAAAAAGTGGGGAAGTGCCTTTGAAGTAAGTTCAATGTCAATGACCCTTTAAGAAAAAAAAAGAAAAAAATCATTGTAGCCTAACTATGGCAGAATACAGAGCAGACCTTTGTTTTCCATGAAGCATCTTCACCTAATATAAAGCAATAGAACAAAAACTTATATTAAGATTGTTTTTTAATACATAAGCGTTATGTAACTGTGTTATTAGTTATATTAGTAAAATATTAGTTATGGTGTTTGTGTGAAACTCTTGGTATATGATACTGCCATCCAGAGGACAGAGGAGGTAAAGCAAAGAGCACGGTCTGATTGTCCACAATCGCTATTGGTAGCTTTCAGCTGTACCTGAATATGTCAGAGCCCGGAGAGAGAATGGCTATTGTTAGATAACAAATGGCAATTTAATTAAATATATGCCATATACATTTGTTCTGTAATTGATTATTGGTTCAGTGTGTGTAGTTAAAGGGATAATTACAAACATTCTTCAAAATATCTTCTTTCAGAACAAAGAAATTCATATAGGTTTGGAACAACTTGAGGGTGAGAAAATCATGACATAATTGTTTTATTTTTTATTTTTGGGTGAACTATCCCTTTAAGTGTTTTAAAACCAGTAGGCTATTACTTGCATATCTACGTTTGTTTTGAATGAGGAAATTGCTCTTTTTTGGAGGGTCTGGCGGGGTCCAAGGCGGAAGAAATAAATTCACGCATAAGAAATAAAAATAACAATAAAAGCAGAGATGTCCCTATCTGAATGGAAGAGGTCTGAGAGTTTTGGTTTGTGATTTCAAAGCTGCAAAGGGGGAAGTATGACCAACATAAGAATTTTCACCAGAAAATGTCGTCTGAACAATTAAGTAAGTAACATCCACTTTTGTTCTGACCAACTAAGGGAAAAAAAGCATTGGAGTAAATCGCGCTGATTAAATCTAACGATCGATTATTATATCACGTCAAACCGTGCAAATTACGACGACATTTAATGCCCTTCCGATATTTATCCTTGTTTTCGCATGGGCCGGTTGCAGTCTCTTTTTCCAAACTCTCAGTCCAAAGTCTTTTGCATTTTACATCGGGTGAATCTCCAGTTATCACTGGTGATTGGCGTTTGAACCTTTCTGGATCCGCCATCAATTTGATAAGTTTAATTATATCAAGTGCTGTGAGAAAAGGCTATAAATCTCCACCTCCATGCAGCATCCTCACACTCATAGCCTACTAGCGAGACTCTTCTTTATGTGTACAGATGTGACGTAATGACTCAACATATCTTATACTAACCGAGACTCTTCTTTATGAGTACAGATGTGACGTAATGACTCAATATAGCTTATAGTGTTGAACAACGCAAGATGGCCTGGCAAGACCTTTGGTCAATGGAAGAGAGTAGGATCAGTTTCCTTATCAGGTCAACATATGATGTTCTCCCATCACAGCAGAACCTAAACCTCTGGGTAGGAGAGGATCCCTCTTGTTCTTTGTGTTCATCGCCTGCCACATTAAGGCATATTTTGACAGGATGTAAGGTGGCTCTTAGCCAAGGTCGGTTTCCTTGGCGCCATGACCAAGTACTGCGATGTTTGGCTTTAGCATTGGAAGGCAAGCATAACATGACCAATAAGTTGCCACCTGTTCTAGCAAAACATTACACGCAGAAGACAATATTCCTCTGCCCAGGTGAAGACCACCAAGAAAAGGTGTTAACACCAATTCTCACCCAGGACAACTGGAAGCTGCTAGGGACTGGAAAATGCTGGCTGATCTTGATCAACGGCTTATTTTTCCACCTGAGATTGCCACCACTAACCTCCGACCAGATATTGTTTTCTGGTCTGGATCAGCACGCATTGTTCAACTGTTAGAGTTAACAGTGCCATGGGAGGATGCTGTAGATGAGGCATATGAGAGGAAGAAACTGCGGTATGCTCATCTGGCCACTGAAGCAGAACAGTGAGGATGGAGACTTCAGGTTTATCCAGTGGAAGTGGGTTGTCGAGGATTTGTGGCACACTCTACAACCCGGTTCCTCAGAGACGTCGGATTCAGTGGCCAAGAGTTGCGTCGCACAGTAAAGAACTTATCTGAAGCTGCAGAAAGGAGCAGCAACTGGCTGTGGTTGAGACGGAAATATTCTGGCTGGCTATGTACAGGCCGCCACGCTACGGTTTCGTAGAATTCTTGAAAAACTCGAAGAGTCTGTTGGTTTATTTGTATATATTGCGTGAATGAGGGTTGGTGTTTGGGCAGATTTTGTGTTTTGTGGTAGGTAGTATGCCATACGGAACAGTTGCCACTGAAACTACTTTAACGAAGACAGTGGGGCTCGACAGCCTTAGTCAAACGGGTTGGCGCGTATGGTTGGGTTGCGGAGAGATTGTGAGATTTTGGTTAGGTCACATGTGAACTACGAGGAAGGAGCAACCTCAGCAGCAGGAGGGATGTAAAGGTCAGTAAGCTGGGCTGAGTTGAGTGGGGGACGGAGGGGGGTGACTCTGGGACGCAGGAGTCACTGTCGAGCCCTCTTGAGGTGTCGTGGGCTAGTCGACGAAACACTGAGGACGGAAGGTGCCCACTTGAAGACCCTAGAGATGTCCCCTACTCGGCTCAATCCAGACCGTTGTCGGGCTGGTCCACTAGGGAGACCACACTGTAGTTGCAGCCGTCGTGTGTGCTGATGCGCCAAGTAGACTGCAGCCGTTAACGGCGGACAGAAGGGGAGTCACACCACCATATGGAAAGAAGCGTAAATGGATGGAGAAGCATAGGTTACTGTAAAGCTACGTCTTAGTTTGTGCTTATCTTGGCGAAAGCCGAGTACAAATCAGCAAGTTTTAACATCTACTCTCGTGTAATGGAAATCATACTAGCGAGACTCTTCTTTATGTGTACAGATGTGACGTAATGGAGTTGGAGTGGGACCCAAAGTGAAGAACCGGAGTCTGAGCCACATAAAAAAGGGGGAGAAGCATACAGCGCAAACCCCTTCCATTAATATGGAAAAACGCAAACACGAAAAGTGCGTGTGCGTAGCCATTCTGGAACCAGGAAGGCCTGGTGAGGCCTATAACCCGGCGACCACAGTATGTGGGAGCTCATAACCAGGAAGGCCTGGTGAGGCCTATAACCCGGCGACCACAGTATGTGGGAGCTCATAACCAGGAAGGCCTAGTGAGGCCTAATCCCGACGACCACAGTATGTGGGAGCTCATAACCATGAAGGCCTAGTGAGGCCTGTAACCTGGCCTACTTAAGCGACAGGACGCCTCTTAGAGTGGGACCCGAGGAAAAGATCTGGGTCTGAGCCACATAAGAAGGGACCAAAGCGTACAGCGCATGACCCTTACCATAAAAATGGATTTTAGAAAGTACACAAGATGTTCCGTCGTGTGACTTACCATAAGTATGGTTTTAACATAATCAGGAAGGCCAGATGAGGCCTGTAACCTGATAGTCAAAATGCGTGGGAGCTCACATTCAGGAAGGCCTACAACCTGACATGTGAAAGCTTACAACCACACCCTAGCGACCACAGTGAGTGGGAGTTCACATTCAGGAAGGCCTGGTGAGGCCTGAAACCTGACATGTGACAACTCGTAACCAGGAAGGCCGAGGAGGCCTAAAGCCTAGTGACCACTGAATGTGGGAGCTCATAACCAGGAAGGCCGGTGAGGCCTGTAACCTGACGACCACAGTAGGTGGGAGCTCATATCAGGAAGGCTGGTAAGGCCTGTAACCTGATACCCAGTATATGGGAGCTCATATCAGGAAGGCTGATGAGGCCTGTAACCTGGCGACCACAGCATGTGGGAGCTCATAACCAGGAAGGCCTGGCGAGGCCTGTAACTTGGCGACCACCGTGTGTGGGAACTCATATTCAGGAAGGCCTAGTAAACCCTGTAACCTGATACCCAGTATTTGGGAGCTCATAACCAGGAAGGCCGGTTAGGCCTGTTACCTGGCTACCACAGTATGTGGGAGCTCATATCAGGAAGGCCGGTGAGGCCTGTAACCTGACGACCACAGTATGTGGGAGCTCATATCAGGAAGGCTGGTAAGGCCTGTAACCTGATACCCAGTATATGGGAGCTCATATCAGGAAGGCCGGTGAGGCCTGTAACCTGGCGACCACAGCATGTGGGAGCTCATAACCAGGAAGGCTTGGCGAGGCCTGTAACCTGGCGACCATAGCATGTGGGAGCTCATAACCAGGAAGGCCGGGTGAGGCCTGTAACCTGGCGACCACAGCATGTGGGAGCTCATAACCAGGAAGGCTGGGTGAGGCCTGTAACCTGGTGAGCACAGAAGGTGAGAGCTCATATCAGGAAGGCCTGGTGAGGCCTGTACCCTGGCAAGCACAGTAGGTGGGAGCTCATATCAGGAAGGCCGGTGAGGCCTGAAACCTGGCGACCACAGCATGTGGGAGGTCACACTCAGGAAGGCCGGTGAGGCCTGTAACCTGGCGACCACAGTATGTGGGAGCTCATATCAGGAAGGCCGGTGAGGCCTGTAACCTGGCAACTGATGTAGGAGGAGCCTGGGTAGCGATGGTGGTTAGGAGACAAGATCTAGGGAGGTGATGTCTAACGTTCAGTCCGAGAACGTTTACTCTGGATCATCTCCCTGAGATCCTGCCTCCCACGGAAGTTACGCCTCCTGCGCGCCCTGCTCCCCCTGCTAGGAGGAGGGGGTGCACGGGAAGCAACACTGGCCTTCTGGGTCTGTCTGTGATCCTCAGACCACGACGGATCAGGCCCTCCCGCCTGCCTGGGCTGGGCCGAGGACCTCCGGGGCTTGCAGCTCTTAAACGCCCCAGAGCGCTCCCTCGCCTCCATGAACTTATCGACCACCGTCTCAACGGAAGGTCCGAAAAGCTCAGAAGGCGAAACCGGCGAATGGAGGAGAAAGGTTTTTTCTTTCTCCCCGATGTCAGCCTGGTTGAGCCACAGATGCCTCTCCGTGGCCACCATAGCCACTGTGTACGCTCTGCCATTTAGCCGTGATGTAATCTTAAGCGGCTTGGATGGCAGGGTCGGAGCTCCCAGTGACGAAGACCGACCAGAGGCGAGATAGTTAGCCAATGTCTCGTCCACCGGCGGCATCGACACATACCCGTGCTCTGTGCCCCATCCACAGCAGCGAAACTAGCCCGCTGATGTAGATGAAGACGCGCGGAGAACGGGTTCTTCCATGCCTTCTCGACCTCAGAGTGGAGATCGGGAAGGAATGGAAGGCTTGTCTGAGCTGGTGGCTTACGGGTAGGGAGGAATCGATCGTCCAAAATACCACGAACAGGTTCCTCCCGGACGCGCCTCCATTGCAGCTGCAATCTGTTGGTGGCGCGCCCCATAACATCCACCAACTCAGCGTACACTGGGCAGGAGGGCTGAGATGCTTCAGTCCTAACCGGACTGATATCATCGGCAGCCGACTCCTGCCCGGCCCGAAGAGAACCAGTTACAGATCCATCAGATAGAGAAAGAACCTCCTCTACATCGACCTGTAACTCACCCTCGTCAGCTGTCAGATCATCCGCAAGGTTAACGCCCCTTTCCAGCTGATCTGCCAGCTCCATCTGAGAGCCCCACGAGCTCAAGCGCCGCTGAGCCTCAGCTCGAGCGGGACCGGCACCGCGGGGTTCAGATGCCGCGCCCACTTCCCTCGAGAAGTGGGACAGACGAGAGCGGAGAGTTCTAATACCCAGGTAGAAAACGCAGGCAGAAAACGCACAGATTCTGTGAATCCTCCGGTGTCAGATATCTGGGACACGGGTCGGCACACTTGCGGAAGGTATTTCTCCTCTTCTCTGTACGCTTCATTTTCGCTGATTACTTTCAAACAGACAAAACAGTCCCTGAAGACGAAAGGATGTTGTCACGGTTTCAAGGCACCCTTTTTATACATTCAGGTTGCACGCTCATCATTCGAGCTGATGATGCACGGGCTGTCGCCGGTCAACATGATTGCTGTGAGTTGATACTTGATTTCAGACACCTGTCACGCCTGAGGCGTTCCCCATAACGTTGATGACGTATTGTTGAGTTCCCTTCGAAAGGGAACCACCAGTACCACTGGAGTTAAAAAAAAAACATTTTTTCAATCGAGCTAAGGCAAGCAGAGAGTTATGAACACTGGCTGGTTATGTACTTTAACCCAAAAAAGTTACAGACTGCAGCTTTAACTAGTGCAACATTTTCAATATCTATTTATGCTATAAAAATCGCTACAATCATAACATGTTTTGTTTATCAAAGAGAATTATGAAAGGGGAAAAGATGCTTTGAGAGATTTATTGGTTGACAGAAGTTGAATCTGAGAAAGAGGAAAAAAACCCTAAGCACTCTATTTTTCTGAAGTTTACATTGTGAACCTAATCATACAATCAGACAAATGCTGCGATTTAAAGAAACAAGACAACCAAGACTCAATAACAGCAAAACACATGCAGTAATTACAGGTTAACTAAACACATAACAAAATAATATAAAAAAAGGTGTACAACATTAAAGAAAGCTACTGTACAGTTCAGGTCACTTATTTTTCCAGATCTTCTCAAAGTAAACACCAGAGATGTTTTTCATATTTGTGGTCTTGGTTGGTTCATTGAATAGAGCACAGTTCAGGTCACTTCTTACTCCAGTGCTGTTCAAGACAAACACTGTCTCACACCAGAGATCTGGCTGATTAGTTCTTGTCTTGACCTCGGTGACATTAAACTTCTCAAATGGAGGAATCAGCACCTCTTCCTCACCAGGAAACGTAGAATATTTTGTCACATTAGCACCTTCACATGTGCGGATTATAAAACAAGTTTTTGTTCCAAAATGTTTTGCCTTGTTTTGATTAAAGGTGCAGTGTGTGACTTTTGGCGACATCTAGCGGTTCGGTTGCGAGTTTGCACTAAGGGCTCAGCCCACCGCTCACCCCTGCCTTTCGAAGAAGCTACGGTGGCTAAAACGGGACAAACATCGTCGTCTGAGACAGCAGAGAATAGCCAGAGTAAACCAAGCTTCTGTACCACAGTCCATTATAAACCACATCATGGATAAAGTTTACAAAGCCATAGTCAGGTGAGGATCAAGGGTCTTAATACATAATAATAGTAATCAGCTGATTGTCTCACGAACGTAACCAGCACATTTCTCCCCACATAGCAAACCCATAATACAGCGAGGGAGAAAAACCACATGAAACTATGCAACTATATATTTTTTCTAACAGGGTAGTAAAGTTTAGCTGGCTAATAAGAGCTGTTACTGTGGCTGAGCTGGTTAAAGCGTTAAGCCTTGTTTATACTCGACGCGTCCGCATGAGCCCAAAGGTGCGTGCGGCAAAAATGACATGATTATAACAGCGCGCGCGCCTCCGCATCCCCTAGACACCACTAACTACACACAATAGGCTTTTTTTCTCTGATTTTGGAAACTCGATCGACTTAAAATGCTTCCAAGATCGACAGGTTGGTGATTCCTGTAACTGTTTTACGGTCAATGACAAGAGTAGCCTACTAATCAGCTGTCTCACGAACGTAACCAGCACATTTATCCCCACATAGCAAAGCCATAACACAGCAAGGGAGAAGAATTAAGTTACATGAAACAATCCAACTACAAATTTACACCACTGTCAAGGGAAAATTCACTACTCACGAAGTTTATGGCTAGCTTCTTCTAGCTTTCTGCGGCTTCTCTTTCAAGGTAGTGACAAAACGCGCTCTGTAACCCTGTTTGTTCGCTGTCGGCTATGGTAGAAACATGACGTCACAATATGTCGACCTTGAAGGGAATTCCTGCGCCTATGTAGATATAAATGCCTCATTCTAAGGTAATAAAAACATTACGGTTTAGTTCTTTATACACCACTGAACACATAGTTATGGATGTCATATTGGATTTCTGTTAGTAGATACTCAAATTTTTTACACATTGCACCTTTAAGAGAGGATGATGCAAATGAGCCAAAACGAATGTCTGTGAAAACACGCCCATTAAAGTCAACATTTGAACCACAAAAAGTATCAAAGCACCCGTTTTGTTTTTTTCTTCAGAATATGTATTGCTTCTGTTAACAGAAAGTGAAGAGAATACCATTTGTACGTCATGCCTATGATGTTTCGTTTGCCATTGCGAGTGTCACTATTGAATTGGCTATATACTTCATCATCAGTGCACACGTATATGGCAATTTTATGTTTTCTTTTTAGTTCGCTGAAAATGTTCCATTTACTGGTAAACTTTTTACCCCTTTTCCAAGCATTTTTAAAATTGGGTGAGTTTTCAAATTCCTCCTTCAGATATTTTGTCTCCACCAGATGTGACATGTTCTTTCTACAGCCGTAATACTGGTCATCAACAGAGTTTTTTGCCATATCCAATGATATGCTGCCTTCAAAAGCAGCTCTGCGATCCTGCAGCAACAGAAATCATAATGATCACATCATCAGTATTAATGTCTTTAATATTCATACTGGAACACAAGCTTACCGGTCCTGCAGCTACAATGAGATTGAGGACCAGCCTGCCACCGCACAGATGTCTTCGATTGGTACACCACTGGACCAAGCCCAGGAGGAGGCCGTGCCTTTAGTAGAATGAGCTCTAACACCAAGGGGCATTGGAGGCCTAAGTGTAGGCTAGAGAGATAGCGTCTACTATCCATCTGGATAGTCTCTGTTTTGTGACCGGCAGACCTTTAGTGCGGCCACCAAAACATACGAAGAGCTGTTCCGACTGTCTGAATGTGGTGGAGCACTCCAGATAGATTCTGAGAGCCCTATTTATTATTAATGACTGTTTATTCTTTTGAAATTCCTCCATCATGTGCTCATTACAACCAGAGCATGACACTTTAAAAAAGCAGGTTCTTTAAAAGTGTATTTTAATAAAAGTTTATTTTGATAATTCATTGCTCGCCTCATTAATCCAATTAAACCAAACATTTGTGAATTTCACTTTCACTAAGATTTTAAAGTTGGTTAACTTTCTCTGCTGATGTCTTCAAATGAATTCTTTGGGTCTGACTGGCTGACAGTAGATCTTGACATTTGTCCGACTGCGCTATTCAAGTTTCACAGTTTGTTGATTTTTCATTTGCAACAAAAACCTGCTTGGTTAAAATTTTGGTGTCATGCCAACAAAATCCAAACTGACTATATACTTTCTTAAGAATTGACAGCTAAGGTTGGGGTCTGAGAGATCTCTAGTGTTTATTCCAACCACAATGCAACGTCTGCCCAAAGATGGAGTTGTAAAGACAACATTAGGTTTTAATATCAAATCAATATTAGCTTTTGACGTCTGTCCAACGTTGGAGCTTGACATCAAACAAACTCGGCATTAGACGTCAACCCAATTTTAATTTTCAAAAAATGTTTACGTCTGTCCAACATCTTCCTGACGTTACACTGACATCTTGTACCAACTCGGATGGTGTGTGCTGAAGAAAGTACTTTGAATTTACATGATTTAATGAGTTCCAACATGTTCTTTTTTGGGTTAGTTCAATAATTCTTTGTCAGAATTCGCTTTTTTTTTTTTTTTTTTTTTTATACATGGTTTTAAATTAAAGAAATAAAGTTATTTTTAAGTGAACCAATTCAGTGTTTCTTTTATTTTATTTGTCTCCAATTAATTTCTTCATTTGTACTTACATCTTTTTGCATCATACTGAACAATTTCAGTGCTTTCTATCTAGCTACCTGCCAGGAAAAGCTTATATTTACTGCTAATTTGCTAAATGACCTTTGAGTGCCGCTTGCAGCGATCATATATTATCAATACACTAAAATATTTGATTGAACTTTAAAAATTATTATTATATATTTTTTTAATTTCCTTAAAAATGTTTTCACCCAAATCTTAATCATTCATGCTGAAGAGCCCCTGTCATGTTGGAGTATCTGAGGTTTTCATTGTGCAGAAGAGTGAAGCTTGTGGTTTTGTGGATGGTGTAACGTCATGATGTTTACAAAATGACTAATTGCTCTGCTAAAACCTGAGAAATTATGAGTCTCTAAGTGTTCATCCCATAACATGAAGTCAAATATATTGTTGCTACTTGCTAGCTATCTGATAAATGCGAAAGATGAATTTGACTGGTAAATAATTTACAAGATTAATCTTTTGGTATCACAAATCTGAAAATTTGAATCAGAAAAACAAACAGGTTTGTTTGAGCTGATTTGTATCTCTTTGATTGATCATAAAGTAGCAGACAGGTTTGGAAATGCTTCTTGAAAATAAGCCGAACTGAAAAAGTACTGTTTTTTTAACCATCATTATTAACAATTACTACTATTACTACCATTATTACACGATCTGAGGAGATCAGGTGGAAAAAAATGAACTTCATCTCAGACAGACAGGAACTCAGGTTTGTAGTGTGAAACCACATTTACCAGATCTTCACAAGTAATAAACAGATGACCCATTTAAATGAACCTGATGCATCACATAACGGCATCTTCTTCATCTCTTAGTTTGAAGAGTCGTTGTCGTCCGGCTGGGAGCGAATTACTTTTCTGATCTTCTCCTCTCCTTTGACAAAAAGAGACAACAGTATTCTCAGGTAAGTTTGTGGTTAAGGTACAAGGTTAATATAACACTTCCATCTGTGAACATCACAAGCTTAAGTGATTAAATATGATTACAACAACTTCTTCTGTCTGTCAGAAAGTACCATATACATTTTAACTAGTAGCCTATGTAACAAGTTGATGAGCACAGTTTAATTGTACAAATGTATGTACATATTCCTTTCCATTAGATTTTGAATAATAGATGTAGTTTGTTGGTCATGGTTGTCTTTCAGAATCTGTTCTTCACTAGAGCTACTAGACCATCTGAGGGATTTGACTAAATCAAGATGCTGCTGATCATTGAAGCTCTTCTCACCGTCCACATTTGTGAGATTTTACAAACTAGAGGTCCCTGCTCTGCAGGCACGGATACTTTTTCTATCTAGAGGCCTTGGCCCTGATTGTTTCGTGCGTCTCAGCCGCCTCGCCATAGGTTCGCTCTGCACTGCGTTTTAAAATAATGGCTTCAATACTCTCGAGAAAAGGAGTTTTCCCACAGCGTATGGTTACGCAATACTCGTTCCCTACTCCCAGGGAACAGAGGTTACGTTAGTAACCGAGTACGTTTTCAACTGAGACTTACATTTTTTTTTATTGTTGGGGCTTGCCGGATATGAAGAGGAAGACTGTTCCACAACTTGGGAGCCACAGCTGAAAAAGCTGGGTCACCTTTGACTTATTTTTAGAATAAGGGACAGCCAGCAAAAATAGTTTTGTTGATCTTAATGTCCTACCTGATATGTAAGATCCTAAAAGGTCAGCAATGTAATTTGGGGACATGTTATGCAGTGCTTTAAAAACCATTAATAAAATCTTATAATCGATCCTGTACTGAACCGGCAGCCAAAGAAGAGAGGATAACACTGGAGTAATTTGGTCCCTTCATATATATATATATATATATATATATATATATATATATATATATATATATATATATATATATATATATATATATATATATATATATTATATTTATAAATATGTGGCTATATTACAGCTCTCCCTTAGTGCTTGTCTTTTTCATGGTTTGCAGTGTGTGTTCACGAACTTGGACAAACTCCGACTATGTGTTACCATAATTTGCCTTCACAACACTTTTTCTTCTTTTCCATCTCCAAACCTGTTCTGCTCACAACCAGTGACTGGAGAACAGTGCGTGCCCTCCAGCTTTGTTGCAGTTTGAAGACTTTTGTAGCATAACATGTTACGAGTGGTTTCAGTTTAAAGGTACAATATGTAAGAATTTTGTAATAAAATATCCAAAAATCACTTGCACAGTGTGATATATTTCCTGCAGTTGTGTACTTACAATATCCCAAAAGTCTCCAAAGATTTTTTATTTCAGAGAAATTTCAATTTTAAATAAGTAAAAAAAATGTCGCCTGTCAATTACGCAATATCCGCGCTATCCTCGGTTTCCGTTCATACTGCCATAGCCATGACGTAACCATGGCGACAGACGTGGACAACTGCGTAGTGCGTAACGTTTAGCGGCACGCAGTTCTTGTTTTTTTCAAACATAGACCATGGCAAGCAGACTTTGTGACAAACAAGGAGAACTAAAATGAGGATCAATATCAGCGTGGCGTTTTTGAGATGCTGAGAGCTCCACTAACTTGGACTTGACAGAGCTTCATGAGTCTGTTATTTTAATGTTGATCTAGCTTACTAGATTACTAGTTTTGTATAGCAAACGAACTAACACGTAGTATAACATTTTAACTTTCAACACACATTTAAATGCTGTTTAGTGTGATAGAGTAACGTTAGAGCAAGTGAAGCAGCACTGCGTTACCTCACAAGTTTAATTCGTCTAATAAACTGACCTGTGTGAGTAATTCAACACTTGCGTGTAGTTCGGTAGAATTAAATGTCATTATTCCTTTATATCCTCGGGACTCGCGTGTGATATCTGTCTCTTTAGCAATAGCGACCTGCTTCATACCACTATAATGTTAAAAAACATGAATGTTTGCACTCATCCATAAACATTATTAGATCCATCAGCTTGACAGCAACTCTCATCATTCAGCTCATCACTGCGTCATCAACCTACGCCTTTGTTATTGTTGGAAACTGCGCCCTCTTGTGGCAAAAAAATCGTACATATTGTGCCTTTAATATGTTGCAGGCTCATTTATTGCTAATGAATAATATTGATGATAGTAAATAATAATATAATATTGCGCTTGGTTTTGAAGCTGCGGTTGCTTATTTGTCTCGCGAGACTGGGCAACACTGACTCACATGTGTGAAAACACCAGAAAGAGGTGTAAAAAACCCCCTGCAAATATCACCTTATGGCATGTGCCACGCAGGAAAGGTCTGCACTGCAGGTGCTCATGAGCTGAGAAGTTGATCTGTCAGTCTATGGGCCGAGTTTGTCCAGTGTTTGTTTAAATGTTGAAAAAGTGTGTGATATTGAGTGTGCTATGTGTGTGACATTAGTTGTCTTAGTGTTGGGTGTTAAATGTGTTGTATTAACCATTTATCTAAAGTACTAATTGAGCTGGCTGTGTTGTGTGTGCAATTACGTGTGTTGAACAAATATTTTTGTGAATGCTAAAGGAGTCTGTGGCATAAAAAAACTATTTAAAAAAGTTTAAAATTAAAAACTAAGATAAGGGGGATGTAAAAGAGATTAGAAAAATCACCCCCAGAACAAAAAACATGATTTTACCAAACCGTGTTGTTGGTCCAATTTTAAATTGTAGTAGCAATTTTTTTGTCACTGTCCCAAAAGAAAAATGTATGAAAAACATAACACATTCAGCAAAATACACAACACAGATAACAATTTGACATTTTATCACATCGCTTTGTTGACAGATCAATTCCAACACAGGATATTTGGTGAAAATACCTTATGAGGAAAAACACTGAATACATTCAAGAAGTCTTCTGCATAACAGGATGTCTTGATGTGGTGAAGAAAAGCGACACTGTATAGGTTAAAAACCTACAAACAAAAACGAACATTAATGACAAAGCTCCCCTGCATTGATCTGGCAAATGACAGAGAAGAAGTTATATAACAAGGTATTACAAGGATGATGTAATGCTTAGTTCAATGAAGATGAAGACGATGGTTAAAAACTGAATGGATTCTGGATTACTCAATAAAAGCTGCGTGTGGATCTCCAACCTTTCAAGTCTCGGAGCAGTTTCATAACAGAGGTGATGAGACAATGACAAACAGCTGTGATGATTAGTGTTAGTGTCCATAGTAACTGATGAGTGGCGGGAAACTAGAACAAAGGAACACGTGACTAATGAAAATAACTAGTGTCAATGAACATAACTAAAAAGGAACATAGGAACAAGGAACTTGCGTCAGTCGATGATTTTGCTTTGTTATTTGTTTCGTGGTATGTGCATATGGATGTATACCGGCTGTCGTCTGGCGGCATTGTGTTCGGCAGTCTTATGGTGCATGTGTCACACGGGTTGCAAGTGTTTTGGACATGTACGACATGAGGAAGGTGAGACTGTTGGCTACCATCAGATGGTTTTGTGGTGATGGCTGGATAAACGTGATTGTGAAGCCAATGAGTACATGAACTCACCATTCTACAGAATGCATTTGAGGCAACCATTTGTTAGTGAAAAAGTGGACCACTCCTGGTCCTTAGACAGAAGATGGAAGGGGCTGACTTGTGTAATTGCACTCTGAGAAAAGACAGTAGGGTGGGAATTAATAATAGGGAAATATTTTGTTCATCCTATAGGAAACAATTGTAGCAGAATTTGTAAAGTCAGGGGATTTCAATCAAACAGATGACTGTGAAAGACCAAAGTAGATATCAAACCATTATTAAGAGTGTAAAATAAAAATGTTATTTGGAGGCTTCTTGCCTCTGGGAAAGAGTTGATTGTCCTTGGAAAATGTTACATCTTACCTCTGAGAAAGGATTGACCTGAACAAGACAGATCCAGAGGGACAAGGAAGCCCGGCAGAGCCTGAGGTATGACGAACAAGGGAGACGGGAATGGGTCAACAGGACAAGGTGGCATCATGGGCTCTACGGCCCAAGGTCGAGCCAATGAATCCGAGGACCTAGGAGGAGCTGAGGACTGGGAAGCCCAAGGTGGAGCCGGAGAGCCAGGTGGAACCAGCGGAAGGGGATGAGCCAAGGAGTGTAACCAGTGAGGGATTTTGGTGACATCTAGGGTCATGATGAGAAAACTTGGGCCAGCCTATGTGGCTGGGATTAAAGGTGCACTATGCAGGAATTCCGTTTTTGTCAAACAGCGACCCCTAGAGTTGCTGTGGAGTACTTGTACTGTCGTAAATAGCACTCACGCAGAGATGGCTCTGCACTCACAGCCTGATCCCCTCCCCCTGTACACCGGTACCTGTTCGAGTTAAAATAAGGTGTGGCCCCTTTAAGAGCTGCGCGCGCCCTGTTTAACTGTCGGCAGTCTGTATTGTATATGCGCCGGGTTATTTCTGTTTGATGCTTATTTTATCAGAATTTTATCAGATCTTTTTTGCCGTAAAGCAATTCGTTACATCGCGAGACCTGATATCACGCGACACTCCCTGATGCTGCCCGCCAGCTCAAAGTTGCAAGTGTGTTTTTTCCGCTCACATGCGATAGGGGGTGCGAAACGACCACCATTCATCCCGAAAAGAGTAATATAACCATTCCAATGACTCCGAAGCTGTTCGGTTAAGGTAAAAAACCTGCATAGTTCACCTTTAAAGAGCTTGAAGGCTGGACAGAAACACAGAGAGAGGAAGGATTTCGGACAGGACTGGGACATCAATCCAGTCAGATGGGGCCGGCAGAGGATGAAGTTCGAGGGTGGAAACTATGGTGGGAACTGGTTTAGCGTGAAAGTCTAATTAACAGCTCCTCACTTGCCCGTTTCAAAGGTCGGCATGGCAGCAGGCTCAAGCTCCATACATGGATGAAGACTGTCTCTGAGATGGACATTGCAACGTGCTCTTGCTCCATACTGAATGTCGGCTCTGGGTCCATGGCTGGCATGGGCTCTGGCTCTTGGTCCAATGGCAGGCATGATGAGGAGAGGGGACAGACTAGGGAGAAGTTCTGAGCTGATGTTGTACTCGGGGATAAGGGCCGACGATACGACAAGGATAGGAGTGGGCTGGGGGGACTGTGACCGAATGGCACCGTTGTCTTCATCCACCTCACTGATGGTGTAGGGAGGGCCATACAGCCACAAAACATAATCCACATTCAGCAACAATAATCCATTTTTGATGACGAGCTGACCTTCAAAGACCACATTGCTACAACGGCACAATCATGCAGATTTGCACTGTACAACATCAGGAAGATCAAGCCCCTCCGAGTCCTAACTGAAAATGCAACCCAACGTCTTGTCCAGGTCCTTGTCATTTCTAGTGTGGACTATTGCATTGCCCTTCTGGCTGGACCTAAAACATATGCAATCAAAATGATTCAGAACGTGGCTCTACTTGTCTTCAGCGAACCCAAAAGAGCCCATGTCACACCACTATTTATCTCTCTGCACTGGCTTCCCGTTGCAGCTCACATCAAGTTTAAGACATTAGTCCTTGCCTACAGGATGGTCACGTGCTCTGTACCCTCCTACTTTCACTCTCTCTTATGACTTAACATGCCCTCCAGGAGCCTGCGGTAGGTAAGTGAGCGACGTCTTGTGGTACCATCACAGAGGCACAAAATCGCTCTCAAGAATGTTTTTGTTTACTGTTCCTTGCTGGAATGATCTTCCCAACCCTATCCAGACAGCAAATCCCTGACAATGACAAAAAGCAGCTGAAAACGCATTGCATCTATGAGCACTTAAAATGTTCAATATGTCATGTCACTTTGTCTATGCTCTCACTATTTCTTAATCATTCGCTTGTACTATGAGTGATGGCTAAAACTTTGTATTTTTTAATGTTGTCTAGGCCTTGATCAGGAATTCCCAATGCTGTTTGGTAAGGAAGAGGTGGTTACAAGGAATAGAAACATATTTTTTTTTTCATTTTAATCCCTAAAAGAGAAAAGATTAAGTAATTGTAACAAAATCTTGTAAACCATTAAAAGATTATACGTTGTTTTATTTGTGACAATATGTGTAAAATGTCTTACATTTTTTGGTTCCAAAAGTTATAACTTTAAATCAGTTTGTTCTATAAAAGTTGTCATTTTCATCACGACTGAACAAAAATCAAGATATGTCACATGAACTTGATCTGAGATGCAATTGTGTTTTTCTTTCTGAAATCAAGAGCTAAAACATGGAGATTAACTGGGAAACGCAAACAATTTAAAAGGAAAAGCAATATGACATTTTAGAGGCAGCCTACAAATGATAAAATTAAATACCAGGCTGAACTACCATTAATCAATCCTTCCACCAATTTGTACTTTTTATAATTCCACACACATTATATATATATATATATATATGTATATATTAATTAACTAATTATAATCACAGTAGTATAAGGTTTCCTATAGTCCAATACTAAAAGAAGTACTACACATGATCATGACAAAAACACAGATGCCTTTACTTGTACTTTATATGCTCACTTGACTATTCAGCAGCATTTAAGCATGAAAATCACATGGCTAAAACATTTTATTACTATTAAACATCATGAAAGCCATCACCTTAATTAAAAGCACACATTTTATAAAACGCCTGGGGAAAGTAATGTACTTAGACACATTGTACAATGTTCTCTTTTTTATATAAATTGATACATACACATTTTACCAACAACTCTTTATTTCATATTAATTTGCCCTAAGTGAAGCCAATAGGTGTTTCTGAGTAGATATTTAAAAGAAAATGAAAAACTGAAATATTCTACTTGCATAAGTAACCCTTCATATTAATATTCAATCTAGACTCTAGACTGTTTTGCTGTAATACAAACTTTAAGATGTGCTTTTTGAAACATACAAATCAAATTCTCATTCAATGCCTTTGGCCTTTAACTCCTCTTTCACTCTCTTTAGGTAGTCAGGGTCTGGATAAGAAAAACTGTGGACAGAGAAAAAAAAAGAAGTTCAAATATACTGCTGTTATTACATGCCAAATAAATATACAATGTTTGATTACTGTTTTTTCTGGACATGATAAAACAAATTGAAAGCAGAGTTTACATGAGCTCATACCTTCCACCGTGTGTACCAGTCTTATGATGAATATCATTCCAGGTGACCACATTATCTGCACCCGTAGTTGTAGATTTCCCGACAGTAAAGATCAGTTTCTGTTTAAAAGCCCTCTGCAGCAGTAAGAGCACTTCTTTTCCTTCACGATTGTCTGGTAAGTATGCGTGACGAGTTGTCCCATAAAAAGGCTGTCCAGGGTTTGGATGCTTCTTCTAAAAATGATTTTAGATGCATTACTGTACCATAACATTAAAGAAAACAATGTAAATATACAAAAGGATCTACAAGAAGGTCACAGCTATCAGAGAAACGTCTGGTTTATAATTAAAAGCCAGTTGTGAGAAGCGTAGAAGCTATTTATACTTTATATTGTGTTTTTATTGTTCTTCTACAGTTTGTGTGCTTCCTCTACATCAGGGGTGTCCAAACCTGGTCCTGCAGAGTTCAGCTCCAACTCCAATCAAACACACCTGAACCAACTAATCAAGGTATAACTAGGTTTAATAGACACTTCCAGGCAGATGTGTTGAGGCGAGTTAGACCCAAACTCTGCAGGACAGTGGCCCTCGAGGACCAGGTTTGGACGCCCCGGCCAAGAGGAATGATTTCTTTGAAGGTCTGCAGACCTTCTGCCAAGTGCTGTAATTTAGTATATTGTGATTTTTTTATACATTTTAAATCACAAGTCAAGAACAATTCAGTTTTACATGTTCTTACCGCTTGAATACCACTGGGTATGTCATAGTGAATTTCAATAGTGCCACAATGTGGATATCCAGAGAGACTCATTCTGCTGTTTGTTACACGCATTGTTCCATCCGGTTGGTTCCCCTCCAATATCCCAAAGACTTCCTTACACACAGGACAGATGGATCCCAGACTCTCCACTGACAAGCGAATACAATTCTCACAGAATTCATGCCCACATTTCAGTTTTTTCTTGTCTTTGAAGCTGTCCATACAAATAGCACACGTCTCCTCTTCAGCATGAGCATCTTTACTGTAATTTCTAGAATTTTTTTTTTGATCATCAATGAAACCCTTATCAGCTTCACTCCACCCTTTAAAATTCAATCCCTCTTCCCGTACTGATCCTCCCACTGCTCCTTGTCCATAATCAGGCATTTGATTCCATTGGATTCCTCTTGCATGAGGAAAGTCCTCCGAGTAACCAATCGATTTCTTCTTCTTGTCATCAAACACACTCTTCTGAAGCATCTTCTCAATTTCAGCAATGGCAGGACCGAGATGTTCTGGCAGTCCAACGAGCCTCCAGCAACTCAATGCATCTTCTGCAACACAATGATGCTCCTGCTGAAGTTTCTCTACTGCTGATGCCACAAGAGTTGCGTCTGTAGGGTTTTTGAGTTCACAGGTGACAGCGGCCGATGCAAGTTTCTGGTAGAGTTGTGTTAAAGCTCTGATGGCATGACTTTCAAGATTAATATGTTGAACTCCTTTGGATCGAGCTTGAACTTTAATGGTCACATTTTTCTGCTGTTTTTCTTCATTAAATGACACTCCGTACTTTGTTTCAAGCTGTGATAATTGCTCCTTGTAGGAAAGTTTCATCAGATCCCAATGAACCTTGTCCATCTTTAGATGAGTTGGAAGATCCTTTGTGTCCATGTTAAATGAAGACCTGCTTTGTGGGGAAAAGTCTTTATTCATTTGACTTGATTTGTCATTGAATTGGCTTTCCATTCTTGTTCCTTCTTCCTTCTTGTTCTCTCTTTTAATCACGTCTGTAAGATTCTTCGGTCCAAAGAACAGGCAGTCACTGGCAGACATGGTGAACATCATCTTTGCCTCCTCTGACTGGATGTGACGAAGGGTCAGCTTCACAATATCTGAATCCATGTGATTATAATTAACGGCAGCATAACTAAAACTACCCACACATCTCTGAACAAGTTTCTCAAACTCATCAGTGGCTTTAGACACAGAATCAGGGCTTGGGCTCTTGGTAGGTTTGATTGAGACTGACACTTCTGCACCAATAGAGACTCCATGCTGTTTCTCAATGTGCTTCATCTCCTTTCTGTAAGCGTGATGCATGTACCAGAAATGATAGAGGGGGACAGCGAGTCCACTGTTAGTTGCAGCAACTTCTGATGGTACAGCGCTGTTCACCTAAAAACATGTAATGGGATTTGATTTAATCTACCCAGTGACATTTAAATAACTGAATTAAAATGGCAAACTATTGTTACATGTCATAAATGATGAGTTCTCTCCAGGAGAGGATCTACTGGGGTGACAGAAAGAGCATTGCCAACCCAGCATTTGGTATCCCAATGTATAATATATAAAGGTAAGGCCTTGGACACTAGACAATTTCAAACATTTTAAAACTGTGAGAGACCACAGATATAAAGGCAGTTTCAACCGATTTTTAGCATTACAATCCTCTGAATGCACACACTAAAAGATTCGTCCGGACTGCAAGACCAACCTGTTGATTGTAGTAACATTTTCACAGTGAGACAAGATCTCACAGAGTCTCGCAAAATCAAACGTGACTTGAGAAGAAAAACAAATAGAGGACAATCGACGCCGTCAAGTGGTTCTCCTGGCGTTAGTTTTGTTTTACGGGAAGAAAAACAAAGTATAAAAAATGTATATGGGTGATTTCTTTCTCAATTCGTCCACATTTTCATCTTTAGAGGCTGGCAAGTTTCAGCTATAGAAGGACACAACATCCGGTTGCAAACATGTTTGATACGATTTGGGATCGTGTGGGCTCCGACATGATTCGGAGCAGTAAAATAATCGTAAAGACATCACACAATTGAGGATTTTTTGGACAAAAAGTCGTTTGCGACATGTATCGATTCAGGCCATGCCCCCCGATCGCTTCGGGTGCAAATTGGACTCAAAATCTAAAAAGTGTCTGGCCAGCCTCAGCGGAATAAGTTAAATAATTCAACAACCTATACATAACACTTTACTCATATGGAAACTGTAATTCTAGTAAAACGCCATAGAAGCTTCAGCTTGCACTGTCTTTTAGAGTCTGCGCAGATGTTGCTCAATTGGGAAGTAAAATACACACATCATAACTTATTCAGACAAATAACGCTGACTGCTTTATTTCCAGGACGATACATGGTAAACTTTGAATTTTAAAACAATATAGTGCAATTTAGTAACAGAGGCTTGTATTAATATTTATTGTATATGCTCAATTCGAATCCATTCCTGCAACTAAACACGGATATATGTTCATTAATACATAAAGAAATATAGTTTGTGTTAGGTCAGTTAGTTATAGGGCTGGGCAAAAAAAAATCGATTTTTCGATTAATCGTTTTTTTTAAATGTGGTCGATTCAAAATCCATTCTCAACGGCCACGAATCGATTTTTCCCATATTCAGGGCTCGCAGTGCTGCGTCTTCTCTCTCTACACAAGGCAAGCGTCAAGCGCTGCAGGCGTCGATACACACTCGTGTTTAGAAGTCGGGACATGATTCACTTGCACAATCGGGCCAGCATTGCATCGTAACTAACGTTTATCATTTTCACGTCTTTTTAAGTTTTATCAGTTTAAACATTCAAGGAATTTTAAACTATCCCGTGCTCGCGCAGATATGTTTTTCACTGCGTGCACATAGCCTACAGTAAAGCCTAAATCCGCCTCACAAACAGCTCGCCAAAAGTTCTTTTTCGTGGATTATATCGCTTTAACAGTTAATAACACGCAAAATTATGTCAAACCTCTGGTCTTGTTGAGTAACCTCGTAAAGACTGTCGGTTATGTCTTAAATAAGCATAAAACGCGTGTGACAGACAGTATAATGAAACAGTAATGGATCCGTGCACTAGTTCTTAAAGTGAAAGAATATGTGTCCGTCATTATTTTGTTGTCAAAACAACATAATATAGCATTAATTGTAAGGAATCAGAATTAAAAGCCTATGTATTTAATTCAGTCAGGACTAAAAGACTATCCAGTGTTATTTTACATTGGATTACTTTATTCAGTTTCTGTAGTATTTCTGACCTACCCAAAAACTTTTCTTTTTATGTCTCTTTATTTGTGTCTTTATTCTATTGTATTTATTTGTGCTACTTTTTTCAATTTAATTCAAAGATTGAAATCAAGCTTCAACGTGTTGCATAAACTCTTAACAAAAAATTACCCCATTGTAAAAACGAACATTTAGGTGAGATCAATGTAATAAAAAATTGTCTAAAAAATTATAACTGATATTTAGACTGAGATTTGTATTACATCTATATTCATTATAGTCGAATCGAGAATCGAATCAGGAATCGAAATTCGAATCGAAATCGAATCGAGAATCAAAATCGAATCTAATTGAGAGCTTGCGAATCAAAATCGAATCGCATTTGAACATCTAAATCGATACCCAGCCCTAGTTAGTTAGTTACCTGTGTCAGAAGTAGGGGTGTAACGACACGGCTTTCGGTTCGGTTTTCGGTCCGCATTTTTAAACCGAACGGTTCGTTGGACCATTTTTCCTGCCGACCAAAATTTCGTTATTTCAAATGTAGGCGGATGCTGGCGTGACCACAACATTAAATGGCAAATGTAATGTAAGCGGAAGGAAACTGAGCTACTCGTTATTGTGTGGTTGACGGACCGTTTATCAGTTTGGACCAATGCAGCGCGATCCGATCTTAATCAAGCAGCACTGTTACTACACAGCGAAATCCAGTATCCGTTATTAATAGGGCTGTAACAATACATCGATATGGATCGATGCATCGATCAAATGTCTAACGATACGATGCATCGATACCACACATAAAATATCGATGTACGGTACCTTTATTTTGACACACTCGATATCCTCACGTAACTTTTCTCCGCTGAAATAGACGCCTGACAAGATTGACTGAAACCTTTGTCACAAAAGCTGGTATTTTCCACTGTAAAGGCATCGCGAGTTTATGTTTTACAGCAGAAACGACAAGCCCCGAAAAGTCTGTTTTAGCAAATCAGTGCGCAGTATTCAGGTCAGGTGACAAGGCTGCTTGTCACTTTGAAAAGACGCGCTAGCTGAGAAGAGTTTCGTCAAAGCTGACTAAAAGTGATCGAGGATGGATTTCAGCGAACTTCATGAACCCGTGATATCTTCTTCGGCTCGTAAAAGGAAAATAAAAGCTGAAACTTTTTCACGGAATCTTGCTAAAACAGCACGTTTAGTGGTGCGTGAAAAGCTCTCTGTATTGCGTGTACGTTAATCACAACAACAAAGTTTGACAGGCGTCTATGTCAGCTGAGGAGATTAACGTTACAGATTAACCAAGTGTTTTATTATGTATCATAGCAATTACTTGGCTTTGTTTAACTCTGAAACATGAAATGTGGAGTTATCTGCTTTTACCACACAATAAATATATATAAAAATCCTTTAAATGAACTTTAATATAACAGAAGAGTTCATTTGCAAAAACAGATAACAAACAACTTGTAATTGTCCCAATTGGGAGAGGGTGTGCAATTTTCAAAGAGTTTAATTAAACTTTCATGCCTAATATTTTTTTTAATGTATTGTGAGTTAATAAATGTAACTGGTTGTGTACACTTGGCACATAATATCTAAATATCGATTAATCGATCGATATAGCCCTGAATCGAATCGTAATCGTATCGTAGAATTTTTAGCGAATATCGAATCGTATCGTGATTAACTGTCCGATTTACACCCCTAGTTATTAACGGATCAAACGTTAATAACTGACGTGGAAACCAGGAAGAAACATTGTGCCATGAATGAACCATTCAGTGTCCACAGATCAGCAACACCATGGATTTACTGTAGTAACACTACTAACTGTAACCATGGAAGTTTGGCAGGAAAAGTAGGCTATGATGCTTTCAAGTAACATTACGTCGGTTTTATTTTGACATTATGAATACAATTGCTGCCCTCAAATGTTAATCTGAACTAAAATAAACCTTTGTTTATAACTACTACCGAACCGTGACACAAGTGTATCGTATCGAACCGTGAATTTTGTGAACCGTTACACCCCTAGTCAGAAGTGTGCTGTAGACACACCCACATTAATGATTTCAATATATGACTTATCCTCTCCGAAAAGACCATAAACAATTACAGATAACATCTGAAGTAACAATTCATTTCGTATATCGTAAAACTAATCCTGTGAAACTGAGACACTGCAAATCCGGAGATTTAAGGTCAATGTTTTGGCTGTAAATCAATGGTGCCCTCAGTCGGTAGGGAATAGTAAGATGGCCGCTCGAAAATTGCAGTATTTAAATTTTTTTTTTTTAAATAGACTAAAAATTTTGTTTGATAGTACGCACAGACAGAACTGTAAAATTTCAATACTAATATTTATGCTGCGAGTATTGTTAAAATTATTTCGTTGTTAGCATAGACAGAACATGACAATGAGATGATTGTGCCCTTTTCCATAATTCTAGATTAACTAAGCATGATACCTCTGGTGGTGAAAATCTGCTCTCGTCCAGCATGGAGGGGTTTTGTTGTCCAGTCAGAGAAAGTGTGTTACCTTGAATCCATGCAGTTGCTTTCTTTTTTTCTTGTTTAAAGTTCAAAAGTATAGACGTGAACTTTTTTATAGCTTCCAGAGCTACAGAGAAAGATAAGAGTACATTGAATGCACAGTCTTAAAAACAATAAGTTATAATAAAAATGTGACAAACAATAATGAATGAAAAAATCATGGACTACTTGTACTATGACTTATGATGAACTAAAAAAGAACGCATATTAACAAAACTAATGAAGCAGGACATGATAAAGATCACTCAACTTTAATTTGCACAATAATATAAATGATTTGTGATTATTTTAGAAATGTAATACTTGAGTTTTTAGCTTACACTGTTTCACAAACTGTAAATGTGTGAATTTTGAAGTTTGTAATTATGAATTGCAGTGTATTTTTTTTAAAACATTTGATACCGTTAACTCTATTAAATGCAAAAAAACTGACTGGACAGCCTGGTCTCATTGTTAATACCCATGTATTAATACGGAACATTTACAGGTACAAAACGTACATTCGAATCCTTTTCCCGGCACGCAATGGGTTGTGGGCGATAACAGCCGTTGAGTTTGCACGGATCCACACTTCGGATTCTAACTGGAAAAGTAGACCATCCGGGTATCTTTGGAAGACTCATTTCAAGTCAAGTCACCTTTCATTATATATATAGCGCTTTTTACAATGCAATGATTGTTTCAAAGCAGCTTTACCGAGATAACAGGAACATAATGTTGTAATAATATTGTTAAATATAAAATTAAATGTCCCCAACTAAGCAAGCCAAAAGCCAATGGTGATAAAGGCGAAGAAAGGGGACAGTGGCAAGGAATCAAAACTCCATCAAAAAACCTTGGGAGAACCCAGGCTCAGTCAGGGGGCCTGTATTATAGTATATTCAACATACTATAATATACTATAATATTCAACATACTACGATTTGGGACACACTAATTCTAATTTTGAATACTATTTAGGACGGATAGTATGCGAATTGGTACGCAGCAATGGTCTTATTATTGGGAGATACGAGGGTCTGTGGCTCTACCATTGGAGAAGGAGTAACTGCTCATGTGTGCCTTGATAACCAATCACATCACAGCCTTGACGTCATTGAATTGTTGCGCAACAGTCAATCACTTGATTGCAGATACCAGAAATTAATGAGAAATGCCATAAACTGCATTATACCTGTTGTGCAATAGTTCTCTTAAAAAATGGCTTTTTTTTCAGTGTAAACTCTAAATATAGATTTTTAAGATCGGTCGATGGGCTGTTTATAGCCTGGCTAACGTCAGACCACGTCTCATTGAGATTGAAACTTGGGTCTGGGGACCATATGTTCATTTTCTCGTATTTGAGGCGTGGTTTACGAATGCCCAGAGCCGTTTATTGGGTGCTACGGATGTCTGTCAAATGCGCCTGTACGTAGCTCATAGCCAATCGTTTCAATTATACCAGATGACGTATGTTGAGCGGTCCCCTTGCTGAGGCGAAAATCTGGTTCATGGTATCCAGACTGCCTAGCAGCGTGAATAAAATCGCGTTGTGCAAAGGCAGCATGGGGAAAAGCAGGCTAGGCTGTTTATTCATTAAATGATAAACTATTTCCTCACAAAAGCAGTTTATTCAGCGTAGTTAATCCTCTCCTTCATTGACATCCATTAAAAAAAAAACGCCCTCTGGTCTGCTTCCCTGTGTACCGCAGTGTTGGCAGACATTACACTATTTTTGGCTAAGGTTGCAGGCTTTCCTTCAAGTGGCTTTCGCATTTTTTAAATTTATAACGAGTGTGGGATTTGACGCTCGCTGCTGAGAATAGAGGTGAAGATTGCATAATAAAGTCTAACATTTGGGTCTGTTCCTCACAATCGTATTGATTCTAAAAAAATTGCATTACAGCGCTCAAATAAAATTTCCAATTTACGTTTTAGTGCTGTCAATATTGTATGTTTCAGTAACTATGAAAAAAAAAATGTAATGTACATGTGGTAGAACTAGGCCTTGCATAAAAATACACACGAATACTCATGAGTTCACGTTAGACGGGATCACGCTCACAAAGAAAAATAACAGTAATGATAACCATAAAGTTAATAAAATAATTCTAACTCTAAGAAAACATTAAAGTCCACACCACAACTTTAACTGCACAGAAGAAAGATATTGTTGGAATCACTTTCAGAGTTAATTATTTCCAGCTAATAAATGATAAAAACATTGACAACGAATCGAGGTCTATCTGACTTTAAAGCAGTTATGTTCACAGGATTAACTAAAGCGCAAGCTTAGAATAAACACAACATTCTCATCCTTTGGTGTGGATGCTAATATACTTATTATAGTTATAGTTATTGTTACAGTCATCGCTTTTTGGTATGTGACGGCCTTAAACAGTTGTTGTCATTCATAACTTTGAAAAGTGTCATTTTACTAAATACATTACTCATTATTTCTAAGGATGTAATCTGTAGTATTTGAGATGCTAGCATCCATGAGATTTGAACTGAAAAGGTTATTAAGTGAGTTATCATAAATCATAATATCACCTGTTGATGGTGTTATCTGCACCTCTGCACAGGACTGATCACCCATGAGTTTAATGAGGTGGACAGATGCGGCTTCTTTCAGGTCCTTTAACAACCAGCTCTGAACCGCCATCTCTAATGTTGCTTTCCATCTCTCTGGAAATGGTTCTCTCCAGTCCACTTTGATTGTAAATTTAGCAACATCCGGTTGTGCTGAAGACTCGGATTCATCCCCAACTTTACAACTGTCCTGTTATAGGGAAAATAGTAATGAATGCAGAGTCATATTTCTATGTGAAAAGAAACTCAAGTAGAGTTTATAAACTATTTTATGTTAAAGAATAGTAAATTCAGAACATAAACTACACCATAGCATTAGTACTTAATGTTATCATAATTTATATTGTTTCTATCATAAGCGCATTTAATTTTGTAAATTAGTTTTTAATTGGACAGCTGGCTGCAATAATAAAGAAATTAAGTACATTTAAATCAGACAGAGTAGTCCATGATAATTGAATAATTAATGACTATAAACCACTCTTCAGTCAGTACCTCTTCTGTCTGCGAGTCTGAACTGTGTGTTCGATCCATTGAGTCGATCCTGCTTTGTTTCTTCATGTCACTCTGAGCTGTTCTGGAGTCTAGACCTTCAGCCCCTGATGTGTGTGAGCTCTAAAATCCAGAGAAAATCTACATGAAACACCATGTTAAAAAGTTTCAATAGTTAACATTAGTAAACTACTTTAGTTAACATGAACTGTGAATGAACAATAGTTTTACAGCATTTATTAATCTTAGTTTGTTCATTTCAACATTTACGAATACATTATTAAAATCAAATGTTGTATTTGTTAACCCTAGTTAATGCACAGTGAACTAACATGAACAGCTGTATTTTTATGAATTAATATTAACAACGATTAACAAAATACTGTAGCAAATGTATTGCACATTGTTAGTTCATATTAGTTAATACTTTAGGTAACACTTTACTTGAAGGGGTGTGCATAAGACTGACATGACACCTTCATACCCATGACATGACACATGTCATGAATATGAAGAAGGGTTTATGCATGTTTATGACAACTGTCATTAAGTGTCTTTCGCTCAATAATGACATTTTCAATGCAAATATGACATTGTTTAAGATGTCTTTGTTTTGACATCTTGACATAAACCAATACATCATAACCTGTCAGTATATTTGTCATGACAACTTGACATTAAATTAAACTGTCATGCGATTGGTTTTGACACGGGCTGTCATGAGGCCATTATAACTGTGTCGACTCATGAATATTTTTCGTGACCTCAACTACAGTGGTACAAATTGAATTTGGCTGTCATGAAGCCATTATAACTTTTTAATGACAATGTCAAAACCAACCACCTGAAAGTTTAATGTAATGTTAATCAATAAAGCTAAGTGGTTTCTTAAGTTTGATAATTAATCTGCTATGTCATGTTTATGACAGGTTGTGTTGTCTTAGTAATGTTAGTCATGACAAAGTTGTCATGACAAAGACACTGACAGGTTATGATGTATTTGTTTATGTCAAGGTGTCATAACAAAGACATCTCAAACAATGTCATATTTGCATAAAAAATGTCATAACCGAGCGAATGACACTTAATGACAGTTGTCATAAACATGCATACAACTTCCTTCATATTCATAACATGTGTCATGTCATGATTATGAAGGTGTCATGTTAGTCTTATGCACACCCCTTCAAGTAAAGTGTTACCATACTGGATGTAAACCTTATTGTAAAGTGTCACCATTTAAATACATTTTTTTTATATTTTTAAATAAAATATTAAGTAAAATGTATCAAATCAATATGTGTGGAAAGGAAGTTGATGTTTTGGCATCAACAAAAAGTTTTAGTTGTAATTGATTCTTCTATTTCTAGAGTTTTTATTTATTATCTTATTACATTTGGCAGATTTTTCCAGTATCTGACATTGTATTCCAGATAGATTTGACATTTTACAAACATTTGATCTGTTCTTGCATTTTCTGTGAATCAAACCAATGACCAAACCATGTTCCATATAGCATGTGATTGTCATATCGTCACCTTCCTAAAATAATTGCCTAAGTCATTTGAAAATGAAAATGACTTGGGCAATTACAGCTTGTGACCGAGCTGTTATTCCCCCTCCCGCCGCATGAGGGAGTTTGATTAGGGTTTGAGCTCAAATTATTGGATGTTAGTTTGGATTTGTGATTCTTGCCTTCTGTTTGGACTATTATTTGTCTTTGTGTTTCTCGATTAGAGCTTCTCTGTGTCACACTCATGTTTGTACTGACACTGCAGTATGGCTCAGAGGTAATGTTGGTTCTTTATAAAATACAGACATTTCCCAACATTAAATTTAGACCTTTAGATCATTCCATAGAAAACAATTAGAAAAAAAATAAACATTTATGTACTTTTTAAACCCCAAATGCTCGTCTTGCACTAGCGCTGCGATATGTAATCAGGTTGAAAGGTCAAGCGTGACGTAGGCGGAAGTACAGACCTAGTGTCTACAAAGCGAACGTGCAAAGACTAAACGCCATTTATTAAAAAACAACAATGTCGGACGATTTTGAAGTTAAGAGACTAGATAAGACTCTTATTCCTCGGCTGGGATCGTGTCGAGACTTTGAAGCTGCACTGAAACTGACATTTGGACCTTCGACCTGTTGGACCCCATTAAAGTCACTATATGGAGAAAAATCCTGGAATGTTTTCCTCAAAAACCTTCATTTCTTTTCGACTGAAGAAAGAAAGACATGAACATCTTGGATGAAGTGGGGGAGAGTGAATTATAAGGAAATTGTAATTCTGAAGTGAACTAATCCTTTAATACTTACTGTCCCATCAAATAACCGGCCGTCAAACCGCTATGGCCAGTAGTGTTGAGGTTCTGCCTATTTTAGCATGAACTGGATGCACAATACATACAGTATAGCAGCCTATCGCAAGAGGCTGACTCTCTTTTCATGTGACACAACTGATGACGTCAGCAGTGTGTTTAGTGTGACGGAAAACAAATCCCTCTTCCCACAATTACCCATTTATTCCTATAGGGGCAAAATGATTTGGGTGTGTTTTATAATAAACACGAGTCTAAAAATCTTATAAATAAAAATATTTCTATTCGATACAATATTCAAAAAGAATATCGTGAAATTATACAATTCTACAAGACTCTAAATTGGACTAAAATATGGGCTAGAGGTGATAAACTGTATATTTCAGTTGAGAAAGTTTCTGTTACTCACCTTATCATTAGAGAACTGATCATCTCTGTTTGATGATGGTGTCTGCTGAATTAAAATGAATGCTCCATGTTTTAATATCAATACAATAAATAATAGTAATTTGTTCTCATTGACTGCAACAAACTAACAACCATTCTCAATTTGTCATGAATGTATTTTGCTATTTAATGGGACTCATTATCTACGGGTCAGTTTCTGTTCTTTAGTCAGTACCTCATTTCGCTGTGAGTCTGAACGGTGTTTTCGATCCATTGTGTTCCTCGAGTTTGTAGGCTTCATGTCATTCGGAGTTGGTCTTGAGTCTTGATCTCCAGCGCCTGCTTTATATGAGTCCTAACATTCCGGGAAAAAAACACCATTCAATTTTTTTTTTTTAATTGTACATTTAAATGCAATTTACATTTTAAATCTGTAGGTCTGGATAAGATATTTTTAGTAAATTTCACAATGCTCAATTGATACTTTGGTATTAAATAGAAATTTTTAATTGACCTTTAGATTTATGCATTTGACAGACACTCATTCAGAGCAACATCTGCATTAAAGACACGATTTTTGGATTAAAAGATTTAAAAAAAAAAACCCCCCACTAGAACTAGTGATGGGCGCTTTCGAAATAACGTTAATGCTTCATGAAGTTTCGAAACCTTTACGAATCTTTTGTTTCGAATCAGTGGTTCGGAGGTTCTATCAAACTGAAAGTCACGTGATTTCAGTAAACACAAACAGTGCTTCTTTACATCATTACTGTTTCAAAAAAATCAATGTTTCATGCTGGGGGTCGATCATCTCTGTGTCCGCAAACTTAGACAGCTGACTTGTTGCCTCGCTGTGACTTTATAGGCAGTGTTTGAGCACGAAGACACACCTCACGAAACTGATAGCAGACAGACTTCTGAGGCAGCGAAACACAGTTTAATGATCTACAGCAAAATATAGTGAGCTTTGGTGATAACTAAGCAAATATTTAAATTACAACAATATAAGTTCTCGCTAGGAATCACATCAGAAGTGGAAAACGTTGGTCAAAAACGTACATTTACACACACACTAACAAGCAACCGCAGCTTTCAGACACCATCTTTATTTTTTAGCTCACCTGTCGTCAAAGAATAGAAAGCATCTTTGCTGCCTTCAAACATCGAGTGAAACTAGCATTGTATTTGAACGATCCTTCATGTTCCCTGCCTTGAAACGCGTCCCCTGAAGGCAGCACTTATCAGTTTTCAGATGCAGCACATGATTAATGAGGATTCACTGAGATCGCCCCCAGCGGCCAAACACTGAACAACCGTCTATCAGTTTTATACATTTGTTGACGTTTTACAGGTTTTTCAACTGCTTACACACAAAATCCTTATTGTCACACAATTTCTGAAACCTGACACTCAAACACCAGAACCACACACCAAATCTGCAAAACGATAAACTATTCTCGGCCTTCGAACTGTGTGTGTGTGTGCAATTCTTGGATATGTGTGTAAAGTTTCAAAAAGGGGGTTGGGGGGGAGAGGCTACATTTTGAAAAATGTAGGGCAGGCCTAAGCATTTGAAAAAAAAAAAAAGTATTGAAACATTTGCATAATATGTGGCTGGTTACACAATGCTACAGTCCCAGACTAAAATGCATGTTTGAGCTGTTTTAACCGAAAGCAACTTGCTCCGACGTATCTTAAAAGTAAATCAGTAATTTTGTTCAAGACACGTTTAAAAAGCTACTTAAATGTCCTAATTGAACTAAGGCCAGATCCTGGTTTAATCTAAGCCCTGTCTGTGAATAATAGAATAATAATACAAGGAATAATAGTTAATAGTCCCTTATGGCCTGTTTAGCTGAGCCATCCTTAGAACAAACAAAACAAGCCCTGAAAATTGATAAAAGAACATACAGACACTTATTTAGCTCAACACAGTCGTATTGTTTGAATCTCTTGTTTCCTTGATTTACCACCAGTAACATGTTTGTACTATGCCTCAGACAACACTATTTTTTGTCAAATGGCTAACAGCCACAGTAAGAGTATACAGCATTTTCTCCATCAACCATGCAATATATTTAAATTTAATTGCATGCCATTTGGCAACACAAGTCATTCAGCTTATGCTTTAATATCGATCTAACTTACTGCAGTGTGCAACACGTGTCTCATAGCAGCACAGTGTAACATTATAACATAACTTTCAACACACTCAAATGTATTTTAGTATGATTGTTTGACCAAGTAAAACAGCACTGTGTTACCCCACAATTTTAACTAATCTAATAAAGTGACCTGTATGAGTAATTCAACACTTGAATCTATTTCATTAGAAATAAGATAAAATAATCTTAAATTATTAGCATTTCTCCTTAATTTAATTGGCCCCTTGCAGGTGATCGACTGTATATTTCAGTTGAGAAAGTTTCTGTCACTCACCTTATCATTAGAAAACTGACCATCTCTGTTTGATGAAAATAGGGTCTGTTGAAAAATGAGGAATTTTCCATGTTTTAATGTCAATACAATCAATAATACTAACACTAATTTGTTCTTATTTTGTTCTCTGCCACAAGACTCATTATCTCGGGTCAGTTTCTGTTCTTCAGTCAGTAGTACCTCATTTCTCTGTGAGTCTGAACTGTGTGTTCGATCCGTTGGGAAGTTTTGAGTTGGTCTCGAGTCTTGATCTCCAGAGGCTGTATATATGTCCTAACATTCAGGGAAAGAAACATATTAGACACCACTTAAAAATGTATTAATTAATACATTTTAAAAGGAAAATGCAATTTAAATCTTATTTTTAGTCAAATTTGAAATTGCTCAAGTGATACTTTGGAATCAACAAGTTTTATTGATTATTTTGTTTGTTTCAAAGTTTTTATTAATGTTTATACATTTTAAAGACACTTTCATCCAGAGCAACTTCTGCTTTAAAAGAACACATTTGATCAGGTTTTGTTTTCCCTGGGAATTAAATCCGGTTACTGTTTGAACTACAGGTGTTAGTGTTGTCATCATGATACTGGAATGTCTAACTTCGATATTTTACTTTGAAATTATCTCATGATTTTTTTGTCCATCCATTTAATTTTGTTGTGCAGTAGCTTACACACAGCACAAGAAAGCTTGGTTTCAAACTTTGAATTTAATCTACACAAAAAGACAAGTAAACAGTCAGCAATAAAAAAAAAAATAGAATAAAGATACAAATGAAAAACACTACTTCAGTTTTTTCAGGTGGGTCTAACAGTATTCAGGAACAGAAATACTACAGAAATTATTAGTAATCAAATGTAAAATATCACTGGATAGTCTTCGTTGTAAAAATTAAACACAGAATAATCCTTACAACTGAAGTCACAAAAGTTATTCAATCAAGAACAGTGAGTGATTTTATTATACTTTTGTTGTTTGATTAACATGACCCGGACCGCAGCAGGAATATTAGGCTGGTGTCACTTTAAGAGCGAATGCACGGATCCAATATACTGATAAACACTTGTAGAGTGAGTGTTTTCAATTAATTCGTATGGAAGTTGAGCTTCACGCTCACGCTGAGAATTGTGGGATTGACAGTGGACCGGAGAATGCGTTGAGGGTGGACGAGAGCATCGAAATGTCACGGTGCATGAATTCACTGTCTCTCTCTCTCTCTCATCTCGCGTGCTGTTGTGTGTGTGTGTGTGTGTGTGTATCTGTGGGCGTGGTCACTGATCATTGGTGATCAGCAGTGCCAGGTGTCTTCAATCTGTTTGTCCATTTATATGTTCAGTAACTGGTGTCTCATGTTGTCAGATCGTTGTCCTTCCCGGTGTGTTCCTGTTCCTGAGCTGTGCGTCCTCCTGTGGATTACCCTTGTTCGTCGTCGTGTTTTCTTCGAGTTCCCTCGCACTTCCACGGATTCACCGGGCACCTCACTGGAGGTTCTTCACTGGACTGGGAGCACTTCTCTGGTTGTCCACCGAGGTCCCTGCGTCACCCACCATCTGCGCTGAAGTCCGTCTGACCCACCATCTCTGCACCAGCTGTGTTGTTCCCCTGTGTTGTGTGCCTGACCGTGATATACTTACCTACTCTAATAAAGCGTTTTGCTATTGCATCCTTCTCCAGTCTCTGTCACACAAAAGGTTGGGCAGTTCTCAACTTTATGCAAATATCAAGCGAAAAACGCGTACGACACCCAATCGCTGCGAGGTTCAGCTAGTGACGTCTGTATTAAGCGTTTGTGTTGCATTGAGTGAGAGTTTATGCTGGATTTAGTGAGTACATACTGTTTATAGGCTACATTGGATGCTTTGCAGTTGTTATGTTAAATGTTAAATGTTTTTTGGATGCTTTTATTGTAATTATACTTTCTGGGTTTAAAAAAAGTTTATAAAACCGACACATCTTTACTTGGGCATTCGGAAACAAAGCTTTCCTCCTTCCAACTTTAGTCGCTTCTATCTTCGATGAATATTGCCCGTGTGTTGATAAAAACAGATTAAACACACTCGCTACAGACTCGTCGGGTAGAAGAGAGAACGAGATCACTCTACTGGTATTGGTGTATCAAATACTGTGGAAAATAAGTCTTGGAACGTTTCAGATATTTCATTATCAATACTTATTGATATTGATATATTTTGACGTGGAGAGAGACAGGGCTGAGATAATGACTCAAACATGTCAAGAGCTTGTGAACTGCTCTTTATAAAGTACAGATATGATTACATTTAGACAAGGTATGCAACACTAATTAAAAACAATATGAACAAAATAAATATAACCAACCCATTTCAGTAGATTTGGGTATTCTAGAAACACGTCTAAAAGTTGCTGTGTGTTTTGCACTTCAAAGCAAATGATGCATATTTTTCCATCAACCAATATTACAACAAAATAAACTAAAAGAAGCATGTGGAATTACAATAAACTATAAACTCTACATTTGACTGAAATATGGGTCAGAGGTGATAAACTGTTAAAATATTTCATATATGATTTAGTAATGTTTAAGGACAGGCAGTTATTGAAAATTATTCGAGTCATAAATAATAGAAAACAAAAGGAATGGAAACATAATCAAGTCCAACCCATTTCTAGCTGTCTCTGTGATGCATTTCAATAGTGGCTACATGTCCTGAATGAGCAAATGAACACTAGTTTTTTTTTACCTGATGATTATGTCTCATGTTGGGAAGGTGTTGTTCAGTGTATCCGGTGGGTTGTTTAGTGACAGGGCCACTGATATCCTGAGAGAGTGAGAATATTACTCAGTTTGCGGAATTACAATGAACTTTAAGTGAATTTAAGAACGACTTCATGCATATTTCATTTAATGCAATTTCTTTCTCATACATTTTACTAAAATATGAGTTAGAGGTGATTAAACTGTTTATTTCAGTTGGTACTCACCTGACGAAACTGAAAGTTTTGCATCAGTTGAATCTGCTCCTCATTTCTCTGTGAGTCTGAACGGTGTGTTGGATCTGTTGGGAAGTTTTGAGTTGGTCTCGAGTCTTGATCTCCAGAGGCTGTATATATGTCCTAACATTCACGGGGAAAGACATCTTAAATACCATTTAAAAATGATTTAAATAATACATTTTAAAATTAAAATACAATTTATTTATTTAATATCCTATTTTTAGTCACACTGCTCTAGTGATACTTTGGAATCAACAAGTTTTAGCGGTTATTTTGTTTGTTTCAAAGTGTTATTGATGACCTTTAGATTTATACATTTTACAGACACTCATCCAGTGCAACTTCTGCTTTAAAGGAACACATTTGATCAGTTCTTGCATTCCCTGGGAAAGTGGGAATCAAACCCATGACTGCTACAGTGATCATGTCCCATTTCAGAAAGAACTGTCTTGTCCACTGATGCTGGTGTTGTTCAATGCCTACACTGAGTATACAATAAACTTTAAACATATTGTTTTTGTTTGTTTGTTTAAAATAACTTCTATTTTCTAAATTAAAAAAAAATCTATATATACATTGCTACTGTCCTGCAGAGACTGGTACTCACCGGTTCTTTAGTAGCCTGACTGCAATCCTCATCCGCATCCATTGGACATTCATCAGTGCTTACTGAAGTAAAGGTCTGCTGAATCCCCTAATATTAATATCAATAAAATCAATATTTATTCTTACTTGCCACAATCCAACAACATCCATTCTCAGTATATCTTAAATTCACCAAAAAATCAAAATGGACAATTCTTGTTTTTTAATGGAATATCGCAGTATTTATTAGAAATGATTTCTCTGTGCACATATGTATTGGGTTTAAGTGTATGTGCCTTGTAATCTTTCCCTCCGTCTTGCAGTGACATCTCTTCTCTTCTCTGATGACGAGGACTGGGAAACCTGTCACATCCGGAAAGGCTTTTAGACTGCCTTTATTTTAAGACCTAATGCATCGATCCAATATATTGACATCGATTTTCTCTCCCCTATAACCGACTATTTACATTAACACTTGCTGGACAGGCATTTTGACAAAATTCTGTGTGTATTTGACAGTTCATGCACAGTAGGCTAGATCACAAAAGAAAACGCAATTTGGACCTCGGTACTTCAGTAATAAAGGGACAGTTCACTCAAAAATGAAAGTTCTGTCATCATTTACTCACCCTCATGTTGTTCGAAACCTGTATGAGTTTATGGGACAAAATACTATGGAAGTCAATAGGGTCCATCCTCTCTATGGTTTCCGACATTCTTCAAAACATCTACTTTTGTGTTCAGCAGAAGAAAGAAATTCTTACAGGTTAGGATCAGCTTGAGGGTGAGTAAATAATGATGACAGCATTTAAATTTTTTAGTATTGCTAAGTCATTTTTACTGTTTATTTACATCTCCTTTTTAACATCAAGCACATCCTGTGCTTATTTTCTCATTCATGCATGTTTCTTTATTACTCTGTGTCAAAAACTTTAAGCAGTCCTGTGCTGCACATATATATTTACATACAACCAAATAGCAAAATCTCTATCAACGGACACTTTATATCATCATAACTATATTGTCATATCATCAAGCCATTGTTGAAGTTGCATTAAGAGGACAGTAACTGTCCTCTGTAAAAAAAAAAAAAAAAAAAAAACAGTATGGAGTTTAATATTTATTTTTACCATTCATTTCACCAGGGATGCAGCCATCATTGCAGAAGTTTTGTTTTCAGAAAGCTCTTAATTGGTTTAAAATTCGATGTACTGTATGTTTTAAGAAAAAAAGAAAGAGGTGTGCTTGGTGTGTACTGTAAAAAAAAAAACGTTAAATTTACAGGAAAACCCTGGCAGCTGTGGTTACCAGAGTTTTCCTGTTAAAAATACGGTAGCAACGTTTTAGGTTTAACCGTATATTATTTTTCAGCGATAAACCGTATTTCATTATCTGATATAATGTTAATATACTGACTTTAAGTATTAATATCTGTTTTTTTCCCATTGTAAAACACTGACAGCCAACAATCACAGCAGTGATGAGTCAAATGGTCAACCAAAGCACATCTTAAGCAGCTCTTCCACAAGAGAGTTAATACTAATTTACAGAAGCTGTGTCAGTGTCATTCACACAAACATTAAACACCATCATGGTAACATGTTGAAATTTAAAAAATGCAATAAGCATTAATTTAACAACATTAAGTGTAACATAAAACCCTAATGTACATAACTGATTAGAAAAAAAACTAAGAAAATTATGAAGAAACAGTGATTTAAAAACAAAATACATCAAACGTGAAGTGTCACGCAGGGAATTGTGGGAATGTCAATTTACATTTTTTCACTGTAAATTATACAATGACTTGTTCTTTTTCACTTCCAAAAACTGTAAATTTAACGGTATTTTACAGTAAAATTTAATTAAATGTACCATTATATATATATATCACAGTTATTTACCGTATATAATAAGGAAACTTTCTGTTAACCAATTAACAGTTTTTCACTGTAGCATTTTTACAGTGTTTTACCGTTAAAATCACGATCATTTTTTACAGTGTACTGCATGTTCTGTTGTATATTGCACTTTATTGTTTACATATTGAAAATTGTGCACACAGCAATAGATACTTGCACATGCATGCACTTATATTCTATTCTAGTCCACGGTTCAGGAATAGTCATTCGTTCAGCACTATTGCAAAAAAAAGGATCTGAATAAAAAAAATGATCATAAGTATGCAGTCCATAGCATCCAGCGTAAAACCTCTGCGGCTGTGCAGATAGAGAAAGAGAAATGTATAGTCTATAAAGCCTTGTGTTTTTCTTTTTCGCTTTACCCTTCTAGCCTATAACCTATTGTTTTTACTATCTTTAACTCTTAAAAATAAAGGTTCCAAAAGTCTTTTCTCAGTGATGCCACAAAAGAACCATGTTTTGTTCCCCAAACCTCCATGTGAACAGTTCTTAAAAGAACCATGTTTTCTTAATGCTAAAAACATTTTAATAATCCAATAAACTCTTTTCCACTATAAAGATAATTTTTGTGCAATCGAAAGGCTCCATTGATGGAACCATCAATCCCAATAAAGAACCTTTATTTTTAAAAGTGCTGTTTAATTAAAAAACAAAACAAAACTGAAAATTACCTAAATTATAAATCCCATTTGCTTTATGTGACATTGTCATTGATATAGGTTATATCAGACCTGTATGTGATTAATAAATTAATAATAAAGTTACTCACTTGTGGAGGGTCAACATCCATTTCCATTTCTGTGTGATCATGTGACATGACTGCGAGAATCTCCGAACACCAACTGATACGAAACTTTGGATCTGATTAATTAGGCCTAATACCCAAAGTAGTGAAAAATTAGAGTTTATTAGGTCACAAACAAACTGTAAATGCTCCATATTTTTACAATTGTGATTGTTCAAACGTATAAGATAGACCAGTAGTTTACAATCTTGGTGAACGCCAAAGAAAAAAGAGAGAGGAAATTATGGCAAACATCAGACCTTTAAATTCGATGTTAAAAAGTCGATTTTAAAATGTAGGTATACAGCATTGTTGTCAAATGCACAATTTGTCAATCGTTGATATAGCCTATGTTGTCTTAAAGACTGAAGCAAAGAGAATCGAGTTTAGTTTCATTTTCATTTCGCATAGCTGCACACATTTTTAGACATTTCGTTACAATTTGATATGTCTTGAAGATGAATATCCGTCTTCACACATATTTGCTCGTATTTAGCTTTTTTATTATTTAGACTGCAGAAGTCAGTGGCTTTCGATGTTCGAAATGACGGTAATTATGGTTATGAAATGTACAGCGCAGTTCCAGGATTTTACTCGGTCACTCGACAGTAATATCGACACATCGAGGAAACATAAGGACAGATATGATGTTTAATCTTGTACTTACCGAAGACCGTGAGTTGTGAAGTGTGTGTGAGCTGTGAGCGTCTGAACTGCGCCAGTCAACCTGATACACTGGTTCTGGACTTCAGAGAAAGAAAGCGAAAGTTATTGGAGGACGTGAAGCAGCGTATGATATGACAACAATAGCCTACAATGTTTGTTTAAAAGACGACCCTGGGAAATTTACATCTGTGTAATATATCATATTGTATCTCGAATATATTATCCACATGCTGTCTTTACAGAAGAACATATAAAACACAAGTTACATTGGCCATATACCGGGTTAGCCTATCATTTCTTGAAGATATGTCCTTGCTGATATTTCGAAAACACTCAGTCCACAGGAAACAAGTGTTGATTTTTTTTTTCTATTTGTTAAGACTTGGCCAACGGAGGATCCTAACTGGCTATTTTTAGTATTTTGAGTTTCAATAACTCCCTTCCTCATTCTCTTCAGCTGCATGAGAAAATATCCAGAAGGTAGAATTAAATTGTCTGGGTTTCATATAGCAGAGCATGTCAATAGGCTTTATGCACTGCTTCACTACTTTCTGAACTTCAGCCAGCCCTTTGTTTCCTGTCTCCCATTATTGGACAAACTGATTAATCCAGGTGTGCCTGGCCTCAGTAACAATAATCAGGCACACCTGGATTAATCAGTTTGTGCAATAATGGCAGACAGGAAACAAAGGGCTGGCTGAAGTTCAGGAAGTAGTGAAGCTGTGCATAAAGCCTATTGTATGGATGGATTAGCCTAATGCATTCTCGCAATAATTCGGTTTCCAAAAATGTCCATAAAGGCTATTTTTTTTATTTATTTAAAGTCCTGCTGTAGTCAATAGCCTACTTTTATGCCTCAAAACTCATCTTTGATCACCAAAATGACAAAAAATATTCATACCTTATTAGAATGTAACTCCTCACCCTTGATTAATTTAGTATACACAGTTTTATGAATATGCAAATGACCCCGCCTCCACTCACTCACAGCAGCTCAGAGATACCTTGTGAAAAAAGTATACTTTATTGCATTTGAAATATATTCCATTTTTCAATAGTACATTGCAAATATACTAACAAAAATCTTTAAATATATTAAAAGTATATCAGTATCATGCTTTTACCTATTTTCACAATACAACTTTTAACACACTTTAAAATAATTGTACTGTAGTATATTTTCTAAAAATAAATTTTTAAAAAATATACTTGAAGTGAAAATTTAGTTTATTTTTTAAAAGTGTATTTATTTAAAAAAATATAAAAGTGTAATATTTATTAAAATATATTTTATGTATTAACTGTGTGCTGGAAATGATCATTGTAACAATGCATTGAAAGTATACTTTCAAAATACAGTATAGTATAGAATAGTATTTTGTAAGTACTGTATAGCTAAGTTTTATTTATCTAATAATGTACATTTGTTATTGAGGACAAAGTATGCAATTTGTAGTATTAATAGGCCAAAGAAAAGGTATTAATGAGCCTATAACTTTTCTCAAATATATTACACCACGATAACCTCGTGGGCAAGTGCGCTGACATGTGCTCCGGGAGACCTGAGTTCGAGTGGACCTTTTCCTGATCCTGTCCCTCCTCTCCCTCTTCCTGCTGTCCTATCCTAATAAAAGGTGAAAATGTCCAAGATATATATATAATTTAAAAAAAATTTTTTTAAATATATATATTGATTACACGTATGATATATTGCTTGTATGTTTCGAAGACACTCATAATGAATATGTAATGTAGCCTACTTGTGACACAAATAAAGTATACTTTAATATCACTAATCAAGCATGTAATTATCCCACTCCCTACACAGGCATATACTTAAAGTATACTAAATATACTTGAAGTTGTTCCAATTTAGTACACAAAAGTACACTAACTAAATACACTTCAAGTTATGCTTTAATACGATTGAATTACAACTAACACATACTTACAAACTTAAGTTGTTTCAAAGTAGCACACTTCAAGTTAACTAATCATTAACACACTTGAAGTATAACTGATATCACTGATAATTAGTCTGGCTGCAAGTATACTTCGCTTTTATTTTTTCAATAGGGATCCACTCGTTGATCACACGTTGATCTGATTGGTTACAAGGTAGTTTGTGACGTCAGAAACACCAGCGATTTCAAACCATGTTTTTGAGACTGTCTTTGGTTCACTGCAGTTTTAAGGAGAAAATACTCAGCAATGCTGTCGACTTATGAACTTACCCATGGTTTGTCTTAAAGCATATTAAAAACACCACATAGACACATAAATAACATTAAAAGCTGGATTTTCACCACAGTGGGACTTAAGTGTCATGTGACCTTTCAATTTTATTTCATTGTGGCGTTTCATTACTATGTTATCAAAAAGGTAATATACAAAGTATTTGTATTATTTAGAGATGCAATAAAGTCTTTATCTTCTAATTGTATGTATAATTAACAGTGTGGTTCTCGTAATCTTATATTTTATGCTATTCATGAGTGTTTATCAGAATCGAACATACACTAGTTGTTATAAAAAGCATTTGTGCCAATTCAAAATAGTGATCCATTCTAACTCTTCAGTTCATGGGCTCCCCCTATTGGTTACATGAGACGACACCTAACACTTAAAGGGACAGTCCACCCAAAAATGCTGTCATCATTTTCTCACCCTCATGTTTTTCCAAACCTGTATTCATTTCTTTTATTTTCGGAATACAAAAGAACGTTTTGTGAAGAACGTTGGGAACCAATCAACATTGGAGCCCATTGATGTCCATGCAGCAGATTAAGAGCTCTTTCACAGATCTGAAACCTGCTCTAAAATCATATATCAAAACCAATATGAGTAGAATCAGAAAATTACATGAATTTAATCCTGCTGGAACAACATACACTCACCTAAAGGATTATTAGGAACACCAATACTGTGTTTGACCCCCTTTCGCCTTCAGAACTGCCTTAATCCTACGTGGCATTGATTCAACAAGGTGCTGAAAGTATTCTTTAGAAATGTTGGCCCATATTGATAGGATAGCATCTTGCAGTTGATGGAGATTTGTGGGATGCACATCCAGGGCACGAAGCTCCCGTTCCACCACATCCCAAAGATGCTCTATTGGGTTGAGATCTGGTGACTGTGGGGGCCATTTTAGTACAGTGAACTCATTGTCATGTTCAAGAAACCAATTTGAATGATTCAAGCTTTGTGACATGGTGCATTATCCTGCTGGAAGTAACCATCAGAGGATGGGTACATGGTGGCCATAAAGGGATGGACATGGTCAGAAACAATGCTCAGGTAGGCCGTGGCATTTAAACGATGCCCAATTGGCACTAAGGGGCCTAAAGTGTGCCAAGAAAACATCCCCCACACCATTACACCACCACCACCAGCCTGCACAGTGGTAACAAGGCATGATGGATCCATGTTCTGAATGTCTCAACAGAAATCGAGACTCATCAGACCAGGCAACAGTTTATAATGACACAAGTGTCAAGTTTAAGTTTAATTCAGTTGTGACACATACATGTACAACATAAATGTAATCCATTCATGTACTAAAGTTCAGTAGCAAACATGGGCAAATAACCTCTAATAAAACCCAAGAGAAGAACTTGTTTTATTAGATCAAAAACATTTTGGCTACAACAACATTTCCATTATTGACATTTATTGTAATGTTTCAAAACTAAAATTAGTTGACAAACAGAATAATTTCAACACTTTTGTTACCTTTCCTTTATTTAACTAACTTCCAAAGATGAGCAAGGAGAAAGAATAGTAGGAAATATAATACATTATAGAAAAAAAAAAAAAAAAACATGTATAACTTGATTATTTGCACTGCATTAATCACATAGTTTTTTCAGCCTTTTACGTTACCTGAATATCATCTATTCTTGTTGAGGCATAGTGGAGATTTCTGTTCTAAACTCAAGTCAAGAATAAATACACAGTTCACAAAAAAATCTGTAAATCAACAATCAGAAGTCATAGATCAAGATATAGTCAAGATACAAATAAATCACTGACTAAGTGTTAAGCCCATATCTAAGGTGATCTGAGATTTTTGTTGTTGTTGTTGTTGTGTGTACTCTAAGGCCCTAGGTGGAGCCAATGAATCTGAGCACCTAGGATGAGCTGAGGACCGGGAAGCCCAAGGTGGAGCCAGAGAGCTGGATGGAACCAGCAGAAGGGGATGAGCCAAGGAGATAGACGTAACTAAGGATAGCTTTTGCTGACATCTAGGGTCGGGATGAAGAAACTTGGGCCAGCCTATGTGGCTGGGATTAAGGAGCTTGAAGGCTGGACAGAAACACCGGGAGAGGAAGGAATTCGGACAGGACTGGGACATCAATCCAGCCGGATGGGGCGGCAGAGGATGAAGAAGTTCTAGGGTGGAAACTATGGTGGGAACTGGCTCAGCATTAAAGTCTATTAACAGCTCCTCACTTGCCCGTTTCAAGGTTGACATGGCTACAGGCTCCAGCTCCAGACATGCTGGAAGACTGTCTCTAAGATGGACATGGCAAAAGGCCCTTGCTCCATATTGAGCGTTGGCTCTGGCTCTTGGTCCTTGGCAGGCATGATGAGGAGAGGGCACAGACTAGGGAAAAGTTCTGAGCTGATGTTTTACTCGAGGCAGATGACATGAGAAAAATAGGAGTGGGGTGGGGGGCTGTGACCGAATGGCACTGTATATTCTTCATCCACCTCACTGACCTTGTAGGTAGAGCCATACAGCCACAGCACATAATCCACATAATGAGCCAGATTCAGCAGCAATAATCCCATCCAGTTTAGACTTTTGGAATTTTGGAGAAATATTTGATGCCCAGCCGACCTTCAAAGACCAAATTGCTACAACAGCACAATCATGCAGATTTGCACTGTACAACATTAGGAAGATCCAGCCCTTCCTAACTGAACATGCAACACAACTTTGTGTCCAGGCCCTTGTCATTTCTAGTCTGGACTATTGCATTGGCCTTCTTTCTGGACTTCCAACATGTGCAGTCAAAATGATTCAGAACGTGGCTCTACTTGTCTTCAGCGAACCCAAAAGAGCCCATGTCACACCACTGTTTATCTCTCTGCACTGGCTTCCGGTTCCAGCTCCCATCAAATCTTATTAAGACATTAGTTCTTTAGATTAATCCCCCAACTTCAGATTCTTTTAGCAGAGTAAGGTTCTCCTGTAGTATTGCTGTGTATTTTGCTCTATCCTTTTTCAAAATCTTATTTATATCACCGGGGCTTGAATTTGAAAGAGCTACTAAAGAAAAAAAGTATTGTAATTTGGTTTTATAATGTATTTCAGCTTTGTAAACATGGAGCTCCACAGCATCCACCGCAGAGGTATTGCATTTTTGCAGACTATATAAAATCCTCATTTAATGCCTTTGGCCTTTAACTCATTTTTCACTCTCTTTAGGTAGCCAGGATCTGGATAGCCATTCCTGTGGATAGAAAAAAAATATTTGACATGAAACCCAAAATAATATGAAATGTTTGATTAGTGGTTTTGCTGGACATGATGGACAATTGAAAGCACACTTTAAATTAACTCATACCTTTCAGGCCCACCGGATATGTTGGTCTTATGATGAATATCATTACAGGTGACCACATTATCTGCACCCATAGTTGTAGATCTCTCGACAGTAAAGATCAGTTTCTGTTTAAAAGCCCTCTGCAGCCGTTGGAACACTTCTTTTCCTTCACGATTGTCTGGCAAGTACGCATGAAGTTTTGCCCCATAAAAAGGCTTTCCTGGGTTTGGATGCTTCTTCTAAAAATTATTTAAAAAGATGTATTACTGTACAATAACATTAAACAAATCAATGCAAAAATAGAATATGATCTACAAGGAGGTCACAGATTTCTTTTTATTGTGTTTGTTTTTACAGCAGGGGCGTCTAATCCTGCTCCTGGAGGGCCTCTGTCCTGCAGAGTGTAACTCAAACCTGCTCTAACACACTTGCCTGGGACTTTCTAGTAATCCTAAAGACCTTGATTAGCTGGTCCAGTTGTTTAATTATAGGGTTGGAGTTAAACTCTGCAGGACAGTGGCCCTTCAGGAACAGAACTTGTGCTTGTGTTATTGAGCCCATGTGTCCAGGAGTTGTTTATTAGGAGCGCACAGCCTGTAGACCTTTAGCCAAGTGCTTTGATTTAAATTTTTGATCACAGTTCAGTTTTACACGTTCTTACCGTTTGAATACCACTGGGTATGTCATAGAAGATTTCAATAGTGCCACAACCTGGATATCCAGGAAGACTCGCTCTGCTGTTTGATCTCGATCTTACACACATTGTTCCATCCGGTTGGTTCCCCTCCAATTTCCCAAAGACTTCCTTACACACAGGACAGATGGATCCCAGACTCTCCACTGACACACTTATACAGTCTAGACAGAATTCATGCCCACATTTAATTTTTTTCTTGTCTTTGAAGCTGTCCATACAAATAGCACACGTCTCCTCTTCAGCATGAGCATCTTTACTGTAATTTCTAGAATTTTTTTTTAGATCATCAATGAAACCCTTATCAGCTTCACTCCACCCTTTAAAATTCAATCCCTCTTCCCGTACTGATCCTCCCACTGCTCCTTGTCCATAATCAGGCATTTGATTCCATTGGATTCCTCTTGCATGAGGAAAGTCCTCCGAGTAACCAATCGATTTCTTCTTCTTGTCATCAAACACACTCTTCTGAAGCATCTTCTCAATTTCAGCAATGGCAGGACCGAGATGTTCTGGCAGTCCAACGAGCCTCCAGCAACTCAATGCATCTTCTGCAACAACACAATGATGCTCCTGCTGAAGTTTCTCTACTGCTGATGCCACAAGAGTTGCGTCTGTAGGGTTTTTGAGTTCACAGGTGACAGCGGCCGATGCAAGTTTCTGGTAGAGTTGTGTTAAAGCTCTGATGGCATGACTTTCAAGATTAATATGTTGAACTCCTTTGGATCGAGCTTGAACTTTAATGGTTACATTTTTCTGCTGTTTTTCTTCATTAAATGACACTCCGTACTTTGTTTCAAGCTGTGATAATTGCTCCTTGTAGGAAAGTTTCATCAGATCCCAATGAACCTTGTCCATCTCTAGATGAGTTGGAAGATCCTTTGTGTCCATGTTAAATGAAGACCTGCTTTGTGGGGAAAAGTCTTTATTCATTTGACTTGATTTGTCATTGAATTGGCTTTCCATTCTTGTTCCTTTTTCCTTCTTGTTCTCTCTTTTAATCACGTCTGTAATATTCTTCGGTCCAAAGAACAGGCAGTCACTGGCAGACATGGTGAACATCATCTTTGCCTCCTCTGACTGGATGTGACGAAGGGCCAGCTTCACAATATCTGAATCCATGTGATTATGATTAATGGCAGCATAACTAAAACTACCAACACATCCTTGAACAAGTTTCTCAAAGTCATAAGACGCTTTAGACACAGAATCAGGGCTTGGGCTCTTGGTAGGTTTGATTGAGACTGACACTTCTGCACCAATAGAGACTCCATGCTGTTTCTCAATTTGCTTCATCTCCTTTCTGTAAGCGTGATGCATGTACCAGAACTGATAGAGGGGGACAGCCTGTACAGCTGGTGTATCAGGGGTCGTTATCGCAGTTTTACTGGACTCAGCTTTATTTGAAGCTCTATTAGATGCAGACACGTCATCAACATCATTTGTGTATTCTGATGCTGCAGTCACAGGCATAGAACCGATCACCTAAAAACATATGATGAGATTTGACTAAAGTAAAATGGAAATATTTTAATTATTATAACACCAAATTATTGCTACAAATTATAGTGTAATTTAATTATAATCATAGATTAGTATTATTCCTACTACTACTCTACTAACTACTAAGAGTCTGAACAGAAATAGTTTAGTTGCTAGTTACTAACTAATTAGTGTGTATTGTAGTTTTTTTTTGCTATGCATATGACTTTTTTCACTTAGCAATGAAAACTAAAAAAAAAAAAAAAAATGATTATACACAAAGTAAATATGATACCTTTGTTGAAGGCGCTCTGTTGTCCTTTACAAAATGTGCTTCATCCAGACCAATCCATGCTGTCACTTCCTTAAATGTACCATCCTTATAATCTTTAAACCTCAAAGTTATATGTGTGAGCCTTTTTAACACTTCTAGAGCTGCACAAAATAAGAGTACATTTAATTTTAGAGTCTTAAAACAACAATAACACTAATAATTTGACAAAGTAATTATAATGAATAAAATGCTGTTATGCGTTTTAAACCCATGTGGGATTTATTTAAAATGTAAAACTCCATCTAAAATAAATCAATCAGTTGATGATCAGTAGCAAGTGATTTCACTGGATTAGGTAAAGCAGAAAAGCAGAAAACTCTAACAGATCTGTGTGTGAGAGAGCGAACAGTATTGCTGATGCTTTCAATCACTGATGACTAGTACAACAATCATTTAAAAATAATAAAAATAAGTATTTAAGTGGCAGATTGAGCCATAGGAGATGTGTGTTTGATACAGATTGAGCATCTTATGAATGTGGTTGATTAAGACTATTGACAGATGATCTCCATTGGGAAAATGTCTGGGTTTTTACAGTCTTCTGGCATTGCCATCTTATTCAGCCTATCTCTGTCACTTAAGATGCCATTATGTAAGACTGGATCAAGACTCTGAACACAAATGAGCAAATCAGCTTTGTCTGCTTCAGTCAATCCACTCAGTGGCAAAACACTGAAGGTGTGTGTGTAGGAACCTATTGTATCCTTTAGTGTTCCTCTTCTTCTTCTTATTATTATTCCTTCTTCTTCTGCTTCTTCCACTATTGAGTCTATGGCAGCCCATTGCATTGAACAGCTTGCTGGAAAGTTGTGAATTCTAACACATAAATAAAGGACAGTCTGAACATCAACCACTGCAATTTTGGAGTCTCTAACTAAAACCTTCTAGCGCCACCAACTGTCCAAGTTTGCACTCATGTTTACGCTAATAATAACTTTTGGATAGGACAAGAAACAAGGGCTAGAAACAAAATTATTTTTCAAGACAACTGAACCTCATCCTAGAAGGTTTGTCTGATTGACTCTATCTTCAGAGTTCAGACCATGCTGGCAAAAAGTTAAATGCTTTTTGATAAACATTTTCTAATAACGCATCATTGCAACTGGCATAGTCAAGTGTCATACATTTTGAATTTTGATATAGTAAATGCAATATTTTACGAACTCATTAGCGCATCATTACAAAACTCGGAAAGGGTCATCAGAACCATGGCCCGAATGTATTTAAAAAGTTATTTAGAAGACTTCTGGTCAAAATTTATAATGAAATTTGAAAAAAATGTTAATAGTGCCGGCAAGATGATTTTAAAAGCTTTTTGATAGACCAAACCATTCTCGAATAACGCACCACAAATTTGATGGCATTATGCCAAGCTGATTCTGAGTCTGCAACGATTTGCCATATTGACACCAAACTTTGTGTGTCATTGTCTCCTCACTCTGACCACACAACATCCATTTGTAACATTACCACCATTAAAGTTTCAACGCTGCTTCCCACTTCATTTTTGAGCAAATTTATTTGCTTTTAACACTATATTACATTTGTAAAGAAAGCTCATTTTAATGTCATTTAAATGAGCTCAATTTTCTTTGTTTGTAATTCATTTTAGCCTTGGCCTATTAATCAAACCGCCATCTCTCGCATGACAGATGGAAATTTTGACTTTTTAAACACATCATCTGCTGTTCAATCATTTGATATGGATTAAAGCAAATTAAATCTGACTGGATCAGACTAACAATTGTAACTTTAAACAAGTAACACGACTTTAGTACTTACTCATTACTTCTAAAAATGTAATATGTAAGTGCAATGTTTATTACCAGCAATGTTACCACCAACACTGGCATTTGCCCTTGTGTATACGGCAAAATATACTGTATGTGTTTTAGTTAATTCAGAAACTAGCATTCACAAGATTTAAGTTGAAATTTTGTTCAAGTGAATTATCATATCACCTGTTGATGGTGTTATCTGCACCTCTGCACAGGACTGATCACCCATGAGTTTAAGGCTGACGACATCAAGTTTTCCTTCCATTTTGAGGAAGCAGCTCTGAAGAGCTTTCTGTAATGTTGCTCTCCATCTCTCTGGAAATGGTTCTCTCCAGTCCACTTTGATTATAAATTTAGCAACATCCAGTGGTGCCGAAGGTTGTGGCCTTTCATAGCCAGCTGTATAAATGTCCTGTTGATGGGAAAATAGTTATGAATGCAGATTCTGATTTTCTATGTGAGAAAACACCCAACTTAGTGCCAACCTGTAATGTTTACGTAAAGTTATTTTAGGTAGAAGTGTAGCAAGTGCAGACCATAAACTACACCTGAGCATTAATACTGAATGTTTTCATATTTTACATTGTTTGTATTATATGAGCTGTTTATTTGTTAGTTGTAATTTGTATTTGTGATTTGACAAATGTCTGCAAAAAGAAAGATCAGACACGATAGTCCATCATCAGCTCTAAAAAACTGAAAGATTGACCTGCTGAGTTATAAGAACTCCAAACTGGTGTGAAGGGTGTAATTAGCAAAACTATGAATAATATTTTTTGAAAAATAATATTTATCCGTAAAATGGTTGTTTGAAAAGTTTTATGATAAGCATTTGATATTATTTGATACATTATGCTTTTTCATTTAATCAAACATAAATATATATATAGAGATTGTGGTTGGATAATGCCCCTCAGATAATCGAAGGTTCAAGTTTTACTCTTTAATCAATACCTTTTCTGATAGTGAGTCTGAATTGTGTGTTCGATCTATTGTGAAGTTTAGATGCATCATGTCATTCAAAGTTGTTCCAGAGTCTTGACCTTCAGCTTCTGCAGTATATAAGTTCTAACATTCAGAAAAAAAAAACATCATAAAACACCTTTTAAAAAACTATTTCAGTAACCAATTTAAAAACTAAACCCTATTTATATACTTGTCAAGGTTCTGCTGCATAAACACGAACAAAGAGAAAGATAAAAGTTTCAAACAGTAATTAATAATATCCACAGATTAAATCCAGCAAGCAAACACAACCATACATGAATGAGACCGGACAGAGGTGAACTGAAAACACAGGACCTAAATAAATAGACAATCGAGGTGATTAACGATAACAGTGATGATAAATCAAATTAACGAAAAAAAAACTAGTGGCGGGAAATGGTGCAACTGAGTTCAAACATGGTGAAATTATGATATTACGCTCCCTCCCAGAAAGGCGCGACCTCACGCGAAGATGAATGGAGGAGGCTCTGGTGGAGGATGAGAGTCCAGGAGAGGGATGAAACAGAGGACAGTGCAGGGATGTGTAGATGGTGATTTAATCCAGAGGATGGCCTTGAGCAGGAATGGCTTGATGGTGCTCCAGGCCACAGCCAGGACGGCGTCCCACGTCAGCTTTGCTGGATGGATGAGCCATGGTGGTGAGGGTCTTCACCCCACCCTAGGGACGAGTGGAGGTAATGGAGCCGATGGAGTTGGAGCCCTAAGCACAGACAGAGCCGAAGGAGCGGAGTGACACTGACGGTCCCTGAGTCTGCGACGGAGCCGCAACGACGACCCCCGGAGATGGAAAAAGGGTACCGGAGGGCTGAGGTGGAGGTGGAACGACTAAGGGCTGAGGCGTAGCTTGAGCAAAAGTGGAGCCAAATGGACCCATAGGGGTGGAGGGCCAGAGAGCAGCAAACAGACCACAAGTCCATGGTGAAAGGATGGCGATGTCTGAGCCAGGCGGAGCCGATGGTCCCAGTGAGTTCCAGCTTCACCTCAAATTTTTGGAAAAAGTCTGGAGAGGATGTGGGAGAGGCAGGCTGGGCGGGACCAGCGAGTCCAAAAAAGAACAGACAGGATCGGGTGAGATTAAAGAGGGTAGAGGATCTTCCTCTCCAAAATCAAAATAATAGTTCCTAGTGGTTGCCAGAAAGTCTCTCTAAATGGTGGGAGTGTGGGCGGGGCTCCATTCTCCATCCCCAAACTCCTCACAAACTCCCTCGATGTTGGATGATGGTCAGACTCGCGAGGCACCGGCTCTGCAGCACCCTTTCGCTCAGGCACTGAGTTCCTTTCGTCACTGGCTCCTGCATCGTGGTAGAGGTGGGCTCTCTGTCTGCGGTGGGCTCATGCTGCTGTTCCTCGCCATCCGAAGTTTTTGGCTGGGCACTGGATTGGGAGGGGGGCTGGTGTTGTCGTCGGGTCCTACGGTGAAAGGTGATTCACATCCACTAGGTGATGCCAGCACCTCAATTTCCCTCGAGATCCCTTCCCGAACAACTGAACATTTGTCCATGCATTGAGTCCAACGTAGAAGAATGAACACAGGCAGTTGTCGGGGAAGTGTGAAAGAATGGCAATGTCAATGAATTCTGCCACATGTGCCTCGAGGAAGCGACTTCCCTGCTCAAGGCACAATAACAGGAACGAGGGAGAGTCCATGGTGACGAAAAGAAAATAAACACGAAAACACTGACAAAACAAAACAAAAACAGGGCGCAATCTATCACTTTATGGTCTGGTCTTCTGTCACGGTTGTGCTGCATAAACACGCATGAAGATGAAGATAAAGGTTTCAAACAGTATTTAATAATATCCACAAGTTGATGAGAAAATGAGCGAGACCCGACAAAGGTGAACTGAAAACATAGGACTTAAATACACAGACAAAAAAGGTGATTAACGATAACACAGCTGACAGTGATGACAAAATCTAATTAGAAACCACAATGAAAAGCTAGTGGCGCTAAATGGTGTAACAAGTCCCAACAGGGTGTGACATTTTTCTAACTCAATATGTCTGGATAAGACGTTTTTGTTAAATACTAATAATAATACCTTGGTAACCAAGAAATTTTGTTTATTTATCTGGAGTATTTGACCATATATAAAGGAGTTTCTGCTACCTGAGAACTGTGAGGAACAACAACAGGTGTATTTATACTCTAAGAGCCATAGTAAATGGTTTTTATGTAATTGATTGATTTGAATGAGTATACCAAAAAATAGTAGATGAGTCACTGACACAAATTATTATGGTAGATGTACTTATTTTATAAGTAGTAAAACACACACGAATCAAAGATGATTCAAAGTCCTTTTTAATAAATGAGGAGAACACTTGAAAGAAAATGAACAAGGCAACTACACTTTAACCTAGTGGTCAACGAGCCGAGGTGGAGTGATGGGCTTGGCAGCTTGAGCTGGAGCCAGGGGACCTCCTTGCCAAGGCGGAGCTGAAAACCTGAGGCAGATCCATGCAGTAGAGCGGAGTCGACAGAGGGGGGTGGAAGGACTGAAGGGAACCAGGGGAGGTGGGGCCGATGGACTGGCTGTTATTGGAAGAAGAGATAGGAGAGGGAGGTTGGGTGGGATCATTGGAGATGTAGGAGACTTGGAGCTGAGCGGGACTAACAGAGATGCAGAATACTTGGAGACTCAGAGGAATATCCTTTTCCATTTACTCATGACGTTTCCCAGAGTCCATGTGCAGCTCACCCTCAGTGGCGGGAGTGTGAGAGGGGCTCCATTCCATGCCCTCGTACTCCACGAGGATAAGCACTGGGATGGACGATGTTGCCGGCTCAAGCACTTAGTGGTCAGCCTTTCTGTCTGTCTCCGGGGTGAGGATTGGCTCATCCTTTGTCTCTGGCGCAGGCATTGCAGCAAGCTTGGCCCCTGTGTCTGTGGATCCTGCCGCTTCGTCAGGCCGTGGGAGGCGGCTGGCTGGGCTCTGGGTCTGGAGTGGGGCTGGTGATGTCCTCCTCAGTGGCGCAGATGGTAAACACCTATCCATTGTTCACCAGCACCCGCTCACAAACGCGGAGATGTTTCCCAGAGCACCGTTCACGGGCAGGCATGCCTTGATATTGCTCCAGATTTTGGGTGAGGCACGTGAGGCACAAATCCATAAAATCAAATCTCGGTTCTGTTACGAGTAGTAAAACACGCACAAACAAAGATGAGTCAAAAGTCCTTTAAAAAAAAACCAGGAGAACACTTGGGAGAATTGAGGCAACATTAACATAAACAACAAAGAACATTGAACTAAAACCAGGGGCTTATAAACACAGGGAATATGTCTGTCTGTCTGTGTGTGTGTGTGGTTCAGGTTTTCCCTGTTATGGGTATATTTTATGGTCCCCATGAGGAAAACAGCTTATAAATCATATTAAATAATGTTTTGTTTTTTTTTTATGCAAAAAATGCAGAACGTTTTGTGTGATGGTTTGGGTTAGAGTTAGTTAGTGTAAGGGGAGAGAATATACAGTTTGTACAGTATGAAAACCTGTGTGTGTGTGTGTGTGTGTGTGTGTGTGCGCGTGTGTGTGTGTGTGTGTGTGTGTGATTAATAAATAGATACAATGACTCACATATACGTCAATGTCCATTGGTTCATCTGCCTGTTCCATTGATATAGCGAGAGAATCTCCAATGAAAACTTCAGCCTTGAGTAAATAATAGGAAAAGAGTTTTATTAATTTTACAAACAAAACGAATAAATACAATTAAAAACGCTTCAAAGACTAACTTGCTGATATTGGTCAAATGTAGGCTAAGGCAGTGCAGGAAATATTGAAACTTAGTTAACGCCAAACAGAAAGTTATAATGAGCTTCAAACATAATTAACACTAAAATATCGATGTTAAATAGCTCGCATTTTTGTCATCGATAGCGAAATACATTTAGTTTCATTTTCGTTTCGTATAGTGTCTATAGAACTGTGGAAAAAAACACGTTCAAACATTTTGTTTAAATTTGATCCTTCGTCTTCACAAATGTAGTTTTTTATATTCTCTGGACTGCAGACACACACAGTGGCTGTCGATGATCAAAGTGAAGATCAATATTATTAACAGCGCAGCTCCAGAATATTAGTTCTGGATTATACGTAGGCTAAGGTCATTGTCGGCAAAGTAGTGCCACAATAATTAAACAATAAGAAGAACAAAATGGTGTTTTTAATCTGGTACCTACCGTCTACCGAAAACCTGTGTGAAATGAGCTGTAGATCTTCAACCTGCATCAACTGATGTTTGAGCGAAAACGAAAGCAAATGACAAGTTTGTGCAATCCAGTATTTGTATTAAGGGAGGAGGGAGTGAATCTTCGACCTGTGCATATTATACATTTGTACAAGCACGGATTATAACATCGATGTGTCTCGGGTATGGATGTCTCAAATATGACAAACATATAGACAAGGCATTTGAGCTTCAGAGACATATTTCACATTAGACTGGTACGCTTTCAAAGGTGATATTGATACCATATTGAAAAAGTAGTTACAATTAACGACTTAGCCTACATTTTAGATACAATTATTCTTCAACATTTTCAGTTTTCTGTGAAATTCCCATGGGACCGAAACAAAAGGACTTTTTTTATATTTTATTTTTTTTCTCACAGCTAATACATCAGAATAATCCAATTAAGCCATTATTCAAAGGTATAGTTCACCCAACACTTCTGTCATCATGTACCCACTCTCATGTCCTTCCTTTAATCTTCCAAACAGAAATTAAGATAGGCTAGGCCTATATATTTTAATGAAACCTAAGAGGTTTCTGTCCGACCATTGGTTAACCAAAACAGAAGATCCCAACAGGTCATAAAAGCATTGTAAAACTCTGCAAGACACTTTTGTTTCTCATGGGAATGTAAAACCTTTGCGAGAGAACCCAAAACCATTGAAATATAGCCTATTGTATAATTTTCTCCCATCTAATATTTGTTCTTCTTTGAAAAACTGCCACAAAAAATGGATTAGGCTACCTGATCCTGGAGAGCAAAACATGAGATTACCAGGATAATTCTGATCCAGATTAAATTTTTCTAACTGGGCCCAGAAGACTTGGATTATGTATTTAAATTATGTATAATTTCTTTTGGAAATTTTTATCTAAATTACTGTGCCCATTATTTCTCTGTTGTGCTCCGTCTCTTCGACACAAATCCTGAGCGAATGTGGTGAAATTCAAGCTTTTAATGTTATTTATATGTCTATGTGGTGTTTTTAATATGCTTTAAGACAAACCATGTGTAAATTCATAAATCGACAGCATTGCTGAGTATTTTCTCCTTAAAACTGCAGTGAACCAAAGACAGTCTCAAAAACACGGTTTGAAATCGCTGGTGTTTCTGACGCCACAAACTATTTGAAGATGAAGATTTTTTTTTTCAGGGAAAATCGTTTAAATGTGTAATTTTGGTGAAGGTGAGTTTTAAGGGATAACATGATTGACTACAGGGGGACTTTAAAGTGAGATTTCATTGGGTAGCGTGAGTGTGAGACAGAGCCTCTCACACCAAACATGTTAAAATAGATTTTTTGTTTTAATAGATGTATTTTCTTTTATTTGTAAAAAATAATTCAGCATAGTTATTATGTGAAAGAGTCCATAAACTTTTACAGACTGGATTCATGTGTATATCAGCTGCTTACATAAACTACACTCACCTAAAGGATTATTAGGAACACCTGTTCAATTTCTCATTAATACAATTATCTAATCAACCAATCACATGGCAGTTGCTTCAATGCATTTAGGGGTGTGGTCCTGGTCAAGACAATCTCCTGAACTCCAAACTGAATGTCAGAATGGGAAAGAAAGGTGATTTAAGCTATTTTGAGCGTGACATGGTTGTTGGTGCCAGACGGGCCGGTTAGTTGCTCAGTTACTGGGATTTTCACGCACAAACATTTCTAGGGTTTACAAAGAATGGTGTGAAAAGCGAAAAACATCCAGTATGCGGCAGTCCTGTGGGCGAAAATGTCTTGTTGATGCAAGAGGTCAGAGGAGAATGGGCTGACTGATAGAAGAGCAACTTTGACTGAAATAACCACTCGTTACAACCGAGGTATGCAGCAAAGCATTTGTGAAGCCACAACACGACCTTGAGGCGGATGGGCTACAACAGCAGAAGACCCCACCGGTACCACTCATCTCCACTACAAATAGGAAAAAGAGGCTACAATTTGCAAGAGCTCACCAAAATTGGAAAAATGTTGCCTGGTCTGATGAGTCTCGATTTCTGTTGAGACATTCAGATGGTGGAGTCAGAATTTGGCGTAAACAGAATGAGAACATTGATCCATCATTGCTTGTTACCACTGTGCAGGCTGGTGGTGGTGGTGTAATGGTGTGGGGGATGTTTTCTTGGCACACTTTAGCCCCCTTAGTGCCAATTGGGCATCGTTTAAATGCCACAGCCTACCTGAGCATTGTTTCTGACCATGTCCATCCCTTTATGGCCACCATGTACCCATCCCCTGATGGCTACTTCCAGCAGGATAATGCACCATGTACAATGAGTTCACTGTATTAAAATGGCCCCCACAGTCACCAGATCTCAACCCAATAGAGCATCTTTGGGATGTGGTGGAACGGGAGCTTCGTGCCCTGGATGTGCATCCCACAAATCTCAATCAACTGCAAGATCCTATCCTATCAATATGGGCCAACATTTCTAAAGAATGCCTTCAGCACCTTGTTGAATCAATGCCACGTAGAATTAAGGCAGTTCTGAAGGTGAAAGGGGGTCAAACACAGTATAAGTATGGTGTTCCTAATAATCCTTTAGGTGAGTGTACATTTAGCCTTTTTGTAGGATTCAGTAGTGATCCAAACCCTCTCCAGCTCATGAGCGCCACCTCCTGGTCAGAGCAGAGTGAACAGAGCAATGGAATAGAGGGAATGCATTAACGTCACTTCCCCGCCGGAACACGCCCCCCTCAGCGGGACTGAGTGGCAGAAGAGCTGCTGCGTGACTGGAGTTAATAGGGGAAACTGCGTTAACGCGAGTAAAACAAACTATTATCAGTTTAAACTAAAAGTTGGACTCGATATAGTGTTCCTTACAACTTATCAAAGATCCAGTGATCCATGGATATTGACATGCAGCCAGGAATCGTGTTTCCTGACATATATGTGCCTGATTTCGACGCCGGGGAAATAAATGAAGAAAATTTGCCTGTAAACGTTTTATATAAATACAATATAGATAGGTCTAAATCCGAGTGATCACTTACATTAATGTTATACTGTATATCATCATATCGTCCAGCCCTAAAACTTGTATAGTTTTTTGTCAGTGTTTATTTAAAAACATCCAATTATGCAGAATATAGTCTGTTCTGTAGCTTTTTGCAGTCTGTAAAAATATACAGTACCTCAGATTTCTGGTCAAATCTAGTTGTACAGTCAATCGCAAAGCTCTTTCCCGTTTTAGATGTGTTTTGTGTGATTTTCACGGCATTCACGCTGAAAACAAATGCTGCCGCTCAGTCTTTTGCCACTTGTGGGCGTGACCGCATTCACTCCGGCCGACGGTGACGTCATGCGCATACCCTCTATTGGAGAATGATGAATTGACTGGATGGTTGTGCTCATCACACTCCTAGAGGAATTGAACAGGACTGATCTTCTGACAGTTACTTATAATAACATACATGACAATGACAGAACAGTGTGAATGTAGATTTCACAGCAGAGCCGGAGATGAACCTGTTAGTTCAGCAGTCACTGTCATCTCCCCCAGTGTACATGATTCACTGTCTGTATTTCAGTGCAACAGGAACTTTTCTTGAAGCATGAACTACAGGTGGAATGTACATCATAAACCTGAGAAAAGCTCCTCAGTCTTTCAGGATGGCGTTGTCAAAATCACATTGTTTTTTTATTTATTTTTAACATGCCCAATTAAAGTCACAATGGAATCAAAACTCATATTTTTTTATAGAATATTGCCGTTTATTATAAATGATTTATCGGTGCACATCATCATTATTGCTTTAAATTCATGTTCCTCATAACTTGAATCAGAATAAGTTCCTCTTGCAGCATCTCTTCTCTTCTCTGATGACGAGGGCGGAGCAACCTGTCACTCACATGAGATCAGCCAATAGTAAACCATAACCATCCAATCAATTCCTCACAGACAAACTCAAGCCCCGCCCACATTTGTTTGTGTTCCAGAAGCGTTTCACTCGGATATACTCTACAATAGGGGAAAAGGCCATCGATTTCATGCTGACTAAATAAACCAGCGAGGTGTGCGCCATGAAAAGAGCAGATTTGACCGTTCAGTAACTACATTTATGGAGAAAAATGTATCCTCCCCAAACCCACTTTAAACAATAAATACATATAAAACATTGCCTATATGTGAAAACTACTGCAATGTCAAAGAGGCTCAATTATATACATCTTTTCTTAATTATATACAGCTAACATTAACACTTTACTGTCTCTTTTCCTCAGCATTTTAATGTCCTGAATGGATTCGGTTCCACTAATTCTGTATCTTGCTTACAGCAGCAAATGCATTTAAAACATCAGATTTATACAGTAGATGAAACTGCACATCATCTCTCCGAGGAATGCATGTGTGTGAGCGTGTTAAAATCAAAACAGAGTGTAACATTTCCACTCTCTTGAAGAACTGGAGGTTTTCTTAGGAGATAGGCACAAAATCTATACGATGTTTAGTTTGTTCAACACTTTTTAAATGTGCTATACAAATACATTTTACTTCCAATAGACCTCTAAACGCAAATTTCAATATGGGGAACGGAGCTTCTACTATCTTTCTAATTAAAGGACGAGTACATTAGCCATTTAAATTTTCCTGAAGTTCGGAGAAAGTTAGGAATGTGATAATTCCACAAAAATATACAGTGTTACCATCAAAACAGTTTTATTCACAACTGTTTTCTTTCATAACATACAATATTCTACTTTAAGAAAAAAAAAATGTTTCTATAAACAGATTTAAGGCCTCACTTTGGCCTTGACACATTACTTCTGAACTTCTAAAAGATATTTTACAAGATGTGTAGTATTTTCCAAACAGCAGGAAAAAAAAACTGTCAACCTATTTCTTTGAATACACACACTGTACATCACATGAGCTCTAGCAGACGTCTAGTTATCCTTTCAGAAATGCAGAAAATGTCAACAGCATATAAAAAGATACTGAGATCCCTGAATATTTCCTCAGCTTGGCATGTTCCCCATTTAAAATTCTGCTGCAAAATGCACTTGTTTGCTGCCACATCAATAATGGGTTGACAATACATAAATAAAACAAAGAATAGCAACACACTTATTATTATTATTATACAGGGTTAAATGAAGAAAAATGGTATTTTGAATGTGCCAATAAGTCATAGAAAACAGGACAAGAGCATTATCAGCATTAAAGTGTCTATTCTGGAACAGTAATTGGTTTCATATTCATCAACACAAATTTTCCACATTATGTTTTGTAAGGAATATCAGAGAAGCTGCATCGGGACTCAGGAAAGTATGAGGGCTCGGTTTGGGGCGTGAGATGTTAAAGAGCGAAGGTACCGCCTGGCTTTCTCCGTCATGATCAGCTGGTCTTTTGTCCGTCCACACACAACAGTTTCCCAGGCTGAAGACATCTGTCAGAAGAACAACAAATGAGCAGTGATAACATAATATAACAATTAAAGCGCTGGCATAATGCTCCTTTTTACAATATGTAAAATACGTCTCTGATGTCCCCAGAGTGTGTGTGTGTGAAGTTTTAGCTTAAAATACCCCACAGACATTTTTTAAAGTTGTCCCTTTTTGAGGGTCAGTAAAAACGCGTCGTTTCGTGTGTGTCCCTTTAAATGCAAATGAGCTGCTGCTCCCGGCACAGACGGCGGAGCTTCAACAGCTTGTGTGTGAAACTGTTCTGCCTTTAATGTTCAAATCGGAGTCGGACAATGATGGAGAGACTCAACAACATGTAGAAGCAACAGGACGTTTCTGAATGGTTAGTTGATGAATTTATGTTGCTGATGTGGAGTTAACTATCTTGAAGTCTTTGATTAGCATATTCTGTCATGATAATCTATAAATCGCTCATGTGGGAACTGTTGCGAGACGCTACAGAGGGACATGCTAGTGCATTTGTGTTGCGTACTAACCTGGGAGGAATGTCGTGTAGTCCCTACCAGCCGTTTGTTGAAGTCCTAAAAAAATGATTCATTTAAAAGCAAATATCTTCCTTTGCTTTGAACTAAACTAAAGTTGTAATGTAAGTGAAATCTTAACCAACCACCCCTTTAGCTGACACAAAACAGAACAAACTAAACATACTAGCTGTGTTGTGATAGTCTCTTATGACTACATACTATAGACCTTATTCAGAGCAGCGCCATGACAGGTATGAAAGTGAGGCTGTGAGGGATAGACTTACCGTGTTTCCAATGGCATCCGCTGTAAAAAGCTGAATAAAGCTCCTAGATAACTTACAATTTTCCACAGCTTACATTGTCGGGAGTTTTTTGTCAACTGAAATTTCTTGGAAAGATAGTTTTCCAGTGTTTCATGAGCAGAACGATCCGAAAACACATTAAATAACAGTACAGCCAATTAAAGAGATGCATGTCTATCCCTCACAGCCTCGCTTTCATTCTCATAAAAATCAAAGATGGCGCTGCCGTGAATAAGGCGTATTGCATGAATTATAATAACTGTAGTGTAAACATGCCATGTCTGATCTGATCACTCACAGGCAGAGGAGTCGTGCTCGGTGTTTGAGGCGCAGGTTTCGAGGGCGGCCCACTCTCATTCGGGTCGAAAATAAACCCTTGATCCAGCAGGTTCTCCTCCTTCACAGCGCAGGAGTCGAGATGGAGCGAGCGTGCCGTTTGAGCCTGGAAGTTCAACACAAAACCTGCTTAATAATCTATTCAGGAACACTGAGCAAACGCAACGGCATCCGTCCGGTTCCTGTACCTTCTGATTAGTTTTGTCTGTGTGTTTGCTCTGCTGCTTTCGTGCAGTGATACTCTCACTGCAGTCGATCACATCCAGAGCTAGAGACTTGCGCACTTTCTTCATGGGAGGCCGATACTGTAAAAGGAGACAAAATCAAATCAATATAACAGCAAAATGGCAAATAAACAAGTTTATTTATTTGGTTGGGTGTTTTATGTGATCCATCACGCTTTATTTCTTAATCTCTCAATCATCATTGCATTGCATTATAGGTTAGTGTAACTCGAACCCTAACCCAGAACTACAGAGCTTTGATCATAAAACTAAGCTAAGACATATTTTTGGCAGATATAGAGTGATGGCTGATATTTGTATGCATTTTATGCAAGTAGTTTGCTATAATGTTTTAAAAATCTCATTGATTGACAAGCTATCAGAATTGTATTAAATTGAGGCGTATTTTTCTCAAGTATGAGCCATAAAAGCCGGATGAATCAGTGTTTCCCATTCACTACCTAGACTCTAACAGCCAAACATGTAATCTGTCCCCAGCAGTTTCATAATCAACCCAAAATATATTAGATCTACTCATAATAACATAAAAGGTCTTTAATGTAGTTGTTGTGCGCCATTGCTTTAGCAAAGTATCTGTCAAACGAACTAAAATCGTAAAAACCTTAACTAATCGCAATAGACCATGATGTAATTAAACAAGTATATAGTCTGTTTGCTCTCGCGATCAGCTCGTGATCCGGAGTTTTCCACGGCTCAGTTCACAGTGAATGAATGCAGTGAACTCTCTCTCTGCACATGCTGGGAGTTTAGCGGTCACCAGTTACACTTGCGTAATTTAACATTCCTCTAGAAAGCGGATTACAGCATTACACTAGATGTGTGATGAGATGCATTTGTAAACCTGTTTTCACGGAAACTGTAGTTTTCTGTCAAAATAAAAGCTCATCATTTGTCATTCAAGTGTAGAAATTAAAACAAAAAATTGTAATTTCCCTACTGTAGCGTAAAACATACTTAGGAAACAGGGCTGTACAGTGCGACGCATATGCAACGGGAAAACTGGTCTGTGCGATGAATAAACTGAACACAGTAGCATGTGTAGTAGCACTAATGCTCACAGGACACTTGGTGTGTGTGTGTGTGTTGTGCGTGTGTGTGTACTCACTAATGCTCATAGGACACTTGGTGTGTGTGTACTCACTAATGCTCACAGGACACTTGGTGTGTGTGTGTGTGTTGTGCGTGTACTCACTAATGCTCACAGGACACTTGGTGTGTGTGTGTGTGTTGTGCGTGTACTCACTAATGCTCACAGGACACTTGGTGTGTGTGTGTGTGTTGTGCGTGTACTCACTAATGCTCACAGGACACTTGGTGTGTGTGTGTGTTGTGCGTGTGTGTGTACTCACTAATGCTCATAGGACACTTGGTGTGTGTGTACTCACTAATGCTCACAGGACACTTGGTGTGTGTGTGTGTGTTGTGCGTGTACTCACTAATGCTCACAGGACACTTGGTGTGTGTGTACTCACTAATGCTCACAGGACACTTGGTGTGTGTGTGTGTGTGTGTTGTGCGTGTGTGTGTGTACTCACTAATGCTCACAGGACACTTGGTGTGTGTGTACTCACTAATGCTCACAGGACACTTGGTGTGTGTGTGTGTGTGTGTGTACTCACTAATGCTCATAGGACACTTGGTGTGTGTGTGTGTGTTGTGCGTGTGTGTGTGTGTGTGTACTCACTAATGCTCACAGGACACTTGGTGTGTGTGTGTGTTGTGTGTGTGTGTGTGTGTGTACTCACTAATGCTCACAGGACACTTGGTGTGTGTGTACTCACTAATGCTCACAGGACACTTGGTGTGCGTGTGTGTGTGTTGTGCGTGTGTGTGTGTACTTACTAATGCTCACAGGACACTTGGTGTGTGTGTACTCACTAATGCTCACAGGACACTTGGTGTGTGTGTACTCACTAATGCTCACAGGACACTTGGTGTGTGTGTACTCACTAATGCTCACAGGACACTTGGTGTGTGTGTGTGTGTGTTGTGCGTGTGTGTGTGTACTTACTAATGCTCACAGGACACTTGGTGTGTGTGTACTCACTAATGCTCACAGGACACTTGGTGTGCGTGTACTCACTAATGCTCACAGGACACTTGGTGTGTGTGTGTGTGTACTCACTAATGCTCACAGGACACTTGGTGTGTGTGTGTGTGCTCCTAATGCTCACAAGACACTTGGTGTGTGGTGTGTGTGTGTACTCACTAATGCTCACAAGACACTTGGTGTGTGTGTGTGTGTGTGTGTGTGTGTGTGTACTCAATGCTCACAAGACACTTGGTGTGTACTCACTAATGCTTACAAGACACTTGGTGTGTGTGTGTGTGTGTGTACTCACTAATGCTCACAGGACACTTGGTGTGTGTGTGTGTGTGTGTGTGTGTGTGTACTCACTAATGCTCACAAGACACTTGGCGTGTGTGTGTGTGTGTGTGTGTGTGTGTGTACTCAATGCTCACAAGACACTTGGTGTGTACTCACTAATGCTTACAAGACACTTGGTGTGTGTGTGTGTGTGTGTACTCACTAATGCTCACAGGACACTTGGTGTGTGTGTGTGTGTGTGTGTGTGTGTGTGTGTACTCACTAATGCTCACAAGACACTTGGCGTGTGTGTGTGTGTGTGTGTGTGTGTGTGTACTCACTAATGCTCACAGGACACTTGGTGTGTGTGTGTGTGTGTGTACTCACTAATGCTCACAAGACACGGTGTGTGTGTGTGTGTGTGTGTGTGTGTACTCACTAATGCTCACAGGACACGGTGTGTGTGTGTGTGTGTGTGTGTACTCACTAATGCTCACAGGATGTATTAAAGGTACAATGTAGCTTACAGTAATAATCTGGAAACTGCTTGTACATGACAGTATCTTTCCTCTCTTACCACTTGTTTGCGTTTCTTCTCAGTAGGAGTTTCATCTTCTACGATCAACTCAATTCCAGCTTCACTGCGCAACACTTCTTTAAGGTCCTCCATATTTGGTGTCGGAGGCTTAAGAAAACCAAACCAAAGATACAAAAAAAATGATTTTTTTATTTTATCTCAAAGCATCAAAACTAGAATATCAAACAGGAGATCAGCCTTCAGAGAACTGCATGTTAGAACAGGACAGCTGACGTTTAAAAGTAATGGGCCTTCAATTATAAGAAGTCTCTCACCAGTGGCCGCAAAGGGCCGTATTTCTCCATGGCGTTTTTAAATGGAGTTGGCGTACGAGGCGTCGTATCCAGATCAGATTTGTGATTTGGAGTGATGAACCTACAGGAGGGTAAAATAGCGGTTTAGCTGAACTCAAATGATCTGAATCCAGCTGTATGTGAAGGAATGCTGGGACATACAGTGAGTTTTCCTTCTGTGTGAGAGGGGTTTTGTCCCGGTGCAGAGGAGTCGTGACCACAGCCTTCTGGCTGCACACCGGAGTGGACGTGAGAGAGGGATTCTCCAGGTCCAGCGTGTCCTGCTTCGTCCACATATTCAGGAACTGTGAAAACATTGAGGTAATAGTAGTGATGCACCGATGTGAAAATTGTGGCCGATACGATAACCGATATTAATATTGCTGTTATGGCCGATACCGATTTACCGATGTCGATATCGATATTAGTGTTGTCAAAATATTCGGTACTTCGGTACCAAGTCGGTATTACAAATTTTTAAACGTCACGGTACCAAGTACCGGTGGTACCGAGTGCCCGGTCAAACCCGGTTCTGGATGCACATGCATGCACGAAGGGCGTGAAGTTGCGTCCTCTTCATAAAAGCGCTAAGACATGGCGACTGGCGGCGCTGCTGATGTGGTGTCTGTGTATATTAAACTGCAAAAAGACTATTTAAATATTAAATGTTCTGCTTGTCTCTGTGTGAATGAACGGCGCAGACGCGCGGTTTTAATTTAACGTTACCTCACACACACACACTGAAGCATGAGTGACGCTCGCGCTGTTTTCAGTCTCTGCTGCCTCATGATATGATGACATGATTCATGATTCAATTCATCTCCGAGAGTCACTTCATGAGCATTTTACCGTTTCATTTGAGAAAAACTATCATCATATCATACACGCACAGAAACTCAAAGGTCTTCACGGCAACCCGTCAAAATAAAAGTTTGGTTTAACTTATAATTATTTCTGTCAATTTCTTTATTTCGCTACTGTACAATAGATTTAACTACGTCTCCATTAATTAAAAATACTACTACTACTAATAATAAGTGCATAGAAGGTTGCTTATTTTTCACTTGATTTTTTTATAAGCAATATTTCTCAACATCATCAATATTTTCGTTTAAACAGCATGTAGCTTTCAATGCTTTCATAGATGTACCGTCATAAATAATAAAGTCATTGAATTGAATTTAATATATTTTTTTCAAATAATTAAATTGGAAAAATAGTTCAAACTGATTTTGCTGTGGTACCGAAATTGGTACCGAGAACCGTAAAATTTTAATGGTATCGGTACCGACTACTGGGATTTTGGTACCGTGACATCCCTAATCGATATTTATTGCGATATAAAAACAATTTCACCAGATGACTTGAATAGCTCTATTTGGAAAGAATGAATCATTCTAGAATGACTGGGGTGGTTTTGTCATGGAGTAAATCCACATAGAAACTAATATTAATAGAATGTTAACTAATGCAGTTAAAGCTCCAGTAGGTAACTTTTGGAAACATGTATTTGTTAAAACTGTCATTATGTCCTGACAGTAGAATATGAGATAGATAATCTGTGTAAAAATCAAGCCCCTCTGACTCCTCCCAGTGGTCCTATTGCCATTTGCAAGAAATACACGCTCCCGGTCAGAAACAACCAATCAGAGCCAGGAGGAGTGTCTTAGCACTGTCAATCACGCTCGTGTACGCGCTGATCACACCCCTCTCTTGCACAGCGCGAGCGCCGGAGCGCGAGCCGTCGTTCAAACTCAAGATTGCCGGCGTGCTGCAGCTGTGCTTATGACGGAGAAACAAGCTAAACTGCCAATTCTCCAGTGACACCTGCTCATAAAACAAAGAGGTAAAAGGAAAGAGACTGATGACGATAAACAACCGAAAAAGAAATTACACAGAGCCCATTGACTCGGTGTCAAAACTAACATGTAGATGTCACGCACTCTGCTAAGCAACAATTGAAACCTGCTAATTCACTGGCTTGTCATGTTGCTGAAATAATGTACTAGCACACCTTATCTAGCATTATATATCGCTAGAATAATTACTTACATACTGTAACGTTAGTTACTGTTATATTAACGTTATCTTACTAGCTATTTTTAACTTATAGAAAGAGTGCAACGTTATAAAGTTACATGTAGGCTATTGGAAAATACATAATGATTTGAGGACCAAGTTTGTAGTCAAAGTATGGGCAGGCCATAGTCAATGTAAAGCATATTATTGACGTTTAGTCCCTATTAGTGAATGTGCCATATAACTTTTTTCCGCCGTCATCGGTGGGCCTGTTTACTAGCCTGCGCGTTCACGGCAGGCTCCGCTGTGGAGGACGAGCTGTGGAGGGAGGGCTGTAGCGCAGCAGAGAGCAAGGGTTGCAAAGACCTGGAAGTTGTGCTTGTTCAAATTTTCAGGCTAAGTCAACGTTTTCTCAAGACTCCCTACTGCAGCTTTAACTAGACTTTAATAAATGGAACCTTATTGTAAAGTGTTTCCGATTTATGTCTCTTGAGTTCAGTGTTGGACAGATGAGTTGTTTTAACCATTCATTAAAGTGAATCGGTTCAAAGGAGTCATTAGTTCGCGAATCGGACGTGATGTTTAAACTGACAGGACTTGCGTGCTCGTAATGTATGCGCTCGGGAGTATGGGGATGTTTGTTTTTGCACGTCATCTACACACACGTCAAATACACAGGAATGATTATCGGCCTGTTCACATCAGCCCTATTTTGACATCGGAACGATACCGATGTGTAAAAAATTTACCATATCGGCCGATAAATCGTGCACCACTAGGTGATAGTGTTAAAATTAAAGGCTATTTTACAGTAAATAAATATGAAATGAGTATAGACACTGCTTTGAAAAAAATAAATAAAAAAAATAAGGCTTTCTGAAACAAAAGTCAAGTGTTAGTCTCTGCAGGGTTTTTAGGTTTTTAAGACATGCACAAATGCAATTAATATCATATGAGCAGGGGAGAGCAAGGTCTATGCTAACATCCAAACCATAAAGTGACCATTTAAACAACTCTACATTCCAAATAATGCAGGTTTTGACAAACAAAGTTTTATAAAATGTTAAACCTGTAATTTCAGCCTTTAAACCATTTTTTTAAAGAAAAGAGATGGGTCAAAAATCATAAATGATTAAATTTAGATTTGTTTTTATAACACACACTAGCTTCTGTTCGATGCACCGGCTGAATGAAAATGCAAATTGCCTCTGACATTAATGCCGCTTGTGGAACAGGAGAAATAAACTGGTTTCGCCTGAACACAAAGCAGCGCTGTGCTTATAAACACTACGTTATCAGGAATTATATGGGGGTAATAAAAAAAAAAGATAATAGCATCAACACATTCCTTGCCGAAAGGCGACGCATTTGCAGGTATATAAACATTGTCATAATTTATCTACAGTAGATCAGAGCAATCTCTTTGTATAAATGTGTGATTCAGTGAAAGCACAACCTGTAGAACGTGTAACAGCGCAACATTTTAACTTTGAAATGTGCAGAGCTCAAATTTAGATTTATTAATAGAGATCGGCCGATATTGACTTTGTAAAAGCTGGAAACAGGTTTTTTATTACTTCAGGTTCCATCGCCCTGAAGTCAACGAGTTTCTGTAAAATGCCTGAAATAAGACTGATGGCGAACACGAGTTTATGATCATGCTCTTGCAAACTATTCTAACTCACTTTCAGGGAAAATATTTTTTAAATAATAAAGAGTTGTTGCATGAAGCTGAAGTCATGTGACTGTGGTGTAGTTGATTTATAGTTGAGCTTTTTACTTCTGCTGATTGGATTGAGGCTTCAAGTTGTTCATTTGTGAAGATTATCATGATAAACAAAACATGTAAGAATCATAAACTTTTGTTAGCCACAGAGCTTATTTTCTGCAATTATCCAAAAGCCAATTGAAAAAAATCCCATTAGGTTTTTGTCGAGGGAAATCAGTGAGATGCGAAATTATGGGTTGGCCTAGAAAATATGTAATAGCTGCCGGTCTTCATTCTTTGACTTTCTATTTTACAGTTCTGTCAAATAAATCATTTTATATTCTTAAATGTGAAAAATAGTATAACAGGATTATAATATAAAGACGTTGCCATCTAAGGTATAAATCTGTTTATTTGAAATTTTCATATAATTCATTTTCAGGCTAATTTGGGTACATTTACATTCATGAATGTTGATTAATGTACTGTCCCTTTTTTTAAAGGTGCAGTGTGGAATTTTGAGGCATCTAGTGGTGATGATGCGAATTGCACCCAACAGAAGTTACGGTGGCCGACAGGAAGTGATGTCGTCGTCTGAGACAGCAGAGAGTAGCGAGTTAAGCAATGAGGTTTCTTTACAAAGGTAAATGAAGAAATAAGGTTTACTTAATTATTCAGTAAAATGATATGTTATTGCGAATATTATCGTTACTTGCTCATCATTATGTCAGTGTTTTACTCGCTGACTTTAGTTCGCTTCTTTGCATTAAAGGTCCGTCCTTCATGTTTTTTTGAAGCTTTGATTGTGTTTACAGCGTGCAATATAACACGCGTTCATGTTTCACGTGTAAAAAAACAGTATTTTTCACACAATTTACTTATCTGTATACCGCTGTTTTCACCGTCCAAAAAGCGGCCCATGACTTCCTTGTTCTATGAAGTCCCTCCTTCAGAAATACGTAAGGAGTTCTGATTGTGCCAGCGGTTCCTGTGTTGTGATTCGACAGCAGCTTATCGCACGTTCCCCGGAAAGGTCACGCCTCTTAAATTGGAGATGCATGCGCTGATTGTTATTGTAAAAATGTCAAACATATTACCTTATCAATTTGAGCTGGAATCAGACCCGGAAAACATAGATGAAGAGAATCGATTAGAACCCGTTCAAACATGACTTTTGCAGGATGTTTCACAGTGGTAAGTAAGCTGTTTATTTAGTAGTGGTCATACTTTTAATTGGTTAAATTGTAATGTTAAATGTTACAAACCGTTATAAAAGCTTGTGGTATATGGTTTTGTCCGTCTGTCGAATTATCGATGGTGTGGTTAAATTTTTAGTCCATTGTTTATTCCTACCTTAGTTACTCGTGTGCACAAGTTTTGATTAGTAATATATGTTTTATAGGTGTACATGTGGTAACTGTGACAAAATGCCAACAGAGGTTGAAAACATCTGCTGCAAAGAAATACAAAAAGTACTGTAATATGCACATCCTAATGAAATAATTTTTTGTTGTGTATAGTTCTTTTGAAATTGTTTTCATCCAAACAACTTTATATAAATGCACTTTATTTTTACCATGAACATAGCCTTAAAAGCTGCCATGTTGTGTAAAAGAAATCGTTGCCATGCATTACAATAATTTATTTATTAAAAGTTGAATGTTACGTGACTGCACATTAAATTATTACTGCCTCACATCAACGTATAGGTTTGTCAACGAATGATGCAGATTGCAGACCCTCCTACATGTATGGTTCACCACCCGGGCTTTGAAGCAAACTGCTTAAACCCATATACCTTACAAAACATAAATAATATTTACAGAGCTGAATACGGACGAGTGAGGCGAAGAACTGAAGAGGAGTATGTTTTTATTAAAACAAACAAAACTCTTCCTCTTCTCCGTGGGAGCGCAACAAGGCCACGCCCCCTTTTTTGTGTATTCCTGTGGGCGGAGATTAGTCAAAAAACTGTTCTAGTTACGTCATTAAAAAAGGAAGTAGAGGAATGTAGTCCAAACCGGCCGTTCGCTGTAGGCTTTGAAAGGGGACTTCTGTTAAATAAAATATCTCTCTAGGCATTGAACTTTATAATTTTACAGGTATTATTTATGCTCTAAAAGCAACATTACACACTAATTAAAGTTTGAAAAATGGAATCGCGGAGAACGGGACCTTTAAGAACAACAGTGACGATATACGCGTGTTTGTCCGTTTAGGGCCACTGTAGAAACATGCCGATGTAAAGGGACCCGCGTGTGTGTAGAGAGAAATGCCTCATTCTCAGCTAATAAACACATAACGGTTGATTATGTAAGGTCTTTATACACCATTGAAAACATAGTTATGTATATGATATTGCATTTCTGTCAACAGATCCTCCTAAATATTACACACTGAACCTTTAAATAAATAAATACTGATACTTTATGTTGATCTTGGTATAAATGCGTGTGATTCAGTGAAAGCGGCACATTTTAACTTTGAGCGTACAGAAACGTGTTTTTAGCACGTCAGGTTCAATCATCCTGAAGTCGATGGTTTTTTTGAAGGGGTTTTTGTCAAACGCCTGAAATAAGATCAGTGGCTTGCATGTAATGGCGCTGGCAGCATTTAGTCTAGAACTAGAATAACCATCATGTTTACACAACGCCTCTGCACTGCGATTTGTGTACAGACAAGAGAACTGTCAGTCAATAAATGGGTAAACAAAGTAACTTATTTAAAAAAAGTAACTCAGATATTTTGTTGTCAATTTTAAAAGTAATGCGTTACTTTACTAGTTATTTGAAAAAGTAATCTGATTACATAACTCAAGTTACTTGTAATGAGTTACTCCCGACACCGCTGTTGAAGAGAACGGATCTCGACGCGCTGCTGTACCTGTGAAGGCGAGAAGGGCAGGATCTTGACGGGAGTGTTCTTCGGCGTCATGGAGTCGTTGGGGTCGGGCGAGAGGGCGATGCGCCGGCGACTACGGCGGCTCAGGATAGACGGAGGTGTTGCTCCGCCGGGGGAGATGGGGATGAGCTCTCCTTTACTGCTCTTGCTGAGCTCCTGTAGAGCGCTTCCCTCCAGACGAAACTGCAGGAGCTCTGAGCTCTGGCTCTCCTCCGGCAGCTCGAAGTCTGACATCGTACACCAGCCCTCCAGATCCTGCTGGGGAAACCATCATCACTGCTCAGACACACTCCTTTAGTCCCCGGAAGATCTACTCAGGGGATCTGCTGAAATTTACACTTAAAAATTGTTTTTATACAATTATCTAAAATATGAGCATGTCTAAAATGTCATTTTTAATCCGCCAGGCAGACAGGCACTAATTTGCACTCTCTTTAAGATATATGCTTCTTTAAGGAGAATTGGAGCAGGTCCGAGAGTGAAGTAAAAAAGAAGAATTAAAAACAAAACAAAAGGAAAGAAGGAAAGAAAGAAAGAAAAGTACCGTGGGAGCGGTTTAGCGAAGTGGTTAACGAGGATGAATCAAGTGCTGGGTATGTAACATGCAACGGCTGAGGTGTTTGTGCGCGTGCGTGTGTGTGTGTGGCCATTAAGAAAATAAAATTCTGTGATTTGTTTAGGCTGTGGACTCGGGTGACGTTGGAGCTCATCCACGCATCTCTACTCGCTACGCAAACCTCATAATGTCTCAAACTGACACACTGCAGTCAAAACGGTTCCTCCGTTTACATGGAAAAAGCACAATTAGGGCTGTCGAAAATGGCTGAACAACTATATTACAACTTTATATGTAAATACTACTTGTATTCGAATTTTAATTTAAAAGGCATAATTTCAGTTAGAGTAAAAAAAGCTTTTAGGCTCATCTCCTGAGGCCCAAGAGGGCGCAAGAGCAAAACATTAATGCACCGCAATACATTGTTCATTCACAGCAATGAAATAACATGACTGTCTGTAAAAAATAAGTGCATAACGTTTAAACTAACGTTCAGAAATTAGGGATGCATATATCGGCCACCATATCGGTATCGGCCAATAAATGCTCAATTTTAATTGAATCGTTATCGGCCCGGTAAGAAAAATGGATAAATAATGATTACTTTCGGATGGTTTTGAATTGCTTGAAATGATTGGAATCACTTAAAAAAAGAAAAAAAAAATTGTACAGCGCAAGTCTGTCATATAGACTACATAAAATTATATTGAGAACATCATTATGATTGTGTGCTTGGGACATGGCTCATTTATTATTATATAAAATTTAGATTCAGATTTATCTTTTCAAAATTTATCGTTTCAAATATAAAGAATTATCTGTTATTTGTATCGGCCAAAATTTTCATGTCGTATCATAAATCAAATACAATTTTGTAAATTGCATAAAACAATTATGGACAAAACAGCATCATGTATTTATGCATTCAACTGGATAGACAAAAAAAAAAAAAAACACACACATTAAAACGTAACAACGACATCGTCGCATCTCGTGCGTCTGACACACACCTAAAATGCCTAGTTATTGCATTCGAACGTGGATTTTTATTTTAAATTTGACAAATATTGTCATTTTTATTTGACATCCCTAAAGCACAAACGTTTCAAAAGTTTTCAGGGTTGTGGAGTTTCCTCTGACCGAGTCATAACACTGTCCCTTGTCAGACCTTTACTCCTGCCCGTTTCTCCCGCGTCCAACACGTTGATCACGAGAACGGATTGATTGCTGACCATCTAATCTACCCAGATCTTAATATGTGGCCTTGTTAGGAGATGATCTACGATATCGCGTCCCCTGTAAGTGCTCATAATGCTTTGACTGATATGTTGTTTTTAGTGTTTAACTCACGCCGTCCATCAGCTCCATCACCTCCTTCAGTGTCGGGGCGGCTGATGGAGAGAGGAACCCGGAGCTGTCCATCACCCAGGTGGACACGTTCGAGTCTCCAGCTTCACTTTTGGGTGTCTTGGGAGAAGCCGTTTTCTGTGGAGCAGTCGTGGCTTTCTCCTGTGCTTCAGGATCCTGCACAAGTGTGGAAGTCATGTGCTTATTTGTTAAATGAAGGCTCAGTAATTTTTAAAAACAGAACCCGTTCTTAACAGGATATGAGAAACAGGCCTACAACTGACTTTGTGTGATATAATTACTATAATATAAGACTTTGTATTTCAAATCAGAACGTTTTCATGTTTATACCTGCTTTAAGACTTGGTCTGGTAGTCCCTCACTGGCTCCATCATAGCAAAACTCCACCTAAACACAAATCATCAGCGTTAATCTGAAAACATTATCAACTGCTTATAATCCGCACTCCAAAACACGGCTGACAGTTAGGGCCCTATGACATCCATTTTTTTTTCCATTTTCCTTTGTAATTTTACACATTTTTGGACTCCCACTTGATTAGTAAATAAAATTGTAGTATTCAAAAAGCATGTCTAATTAATTGAAATCATGAAGCATACAATTTAACAATACTTTATTAAAATGTTCACAGATTGCATGTTTAGTTGTGTGTTGAATGTGTGTGAGTGTGCGAATGTGAGTGCGCTATGAAATGTTTTCCCCCCTCAAATTCCATTTTATTTTTTAGCAAATTCTGTGTTTTTTGATTGAAGTTTTCTGGATTCATTCCATTTTAATGGTTTATTTACATTTTAAAAATCAATGATTTAGCAATCAATTCTATGAAATATGTATATAAACATATTCCCCCAGAATATGTTGTGAGTTTTAATTATTATGGCAATCAAATTAAACAAACTTTTTTGTCAAGCAAAGTGCTGCACAACAGAGCTTAACTGTTCAAATTAAAACATGGAAAAGAATGTGATTATTTCTTAAAAAATAAAGGTAATTATTATTAGTATTATTACATTGAGACGTAGCTAAACTCTACTGTACAACAGTAATACAATTCTGTCGTAATTTGCTCAAAAGTTAACCGAACTTTTATTTTGACGGGTTGCCGTGAAGACCTTTGAGTCTCTGTGTTTATGATATGATAGTTTCTCAAATGAAGTGGTAAAATGCTGATGAAGCGACTCTCAGAGACTCTCGGAGATGAAGGTCATGCATTCAGGTCCTCATATAGGCTGAAAACACTGCGAGCGTCACGCGTGCTTCAGTGCGTGTGTGTGTGTGTGGGGGAAAATTAAAACATTCATTCACACAGAAAAACGCAGAACATGAAGGATTCATATTTAAATAGTATTTTTGCTGTTTAATATTCACAGACACTAATCTATAATCGCAATTTAATTTAAGTTTACTGACCTACTTTTGATTTATTCATCCAAGATTTGAGAAATTCCGTGAAACTTCACGTTACACAGTAAATTCCGTTTTTATTAGGGCCGGGACAATAAAATCAACGCATCGTGATTCGAGAAATGATTCCGGATCGATTTTAAGATATTTTCCAAATGCATCGGGAATCTCTCTCGAATCGATTCGGAGTCTTAAAAATCTTCTGAGTGTTATAAATTAAGCTCAGAATAGATTGGAGAGAGAATGGCGATGCATGCATGTAGCGCGGGTCGTCCTGACAGTACCTGCTGATGATCGGTCTCCTCAGACGCCGGCTCCTCTGCTTCGGTCTGCTGGAGAGCCTGAAGCGTGGTGTCCACACCGGTGTAATACCCCGTCTCTACCTTACGCTTGATGGTGGAGTTCCAGTGGTTTTTCACAGCGTTGTCTGTTCTGGAAGAAAAAACCCCACAAAAATCTACTCAATTTCACATATACCAGACTAGGCCTGGGCGATAAAAAGGTATCGGTATTCATAGGGCTGGGCGATAAAACGATAACGATAATTATCGCGATATAATTTCTCTCGATAAAACGATATCAAGAGGTCGATAAATGTTCGATAATGTGTAGGCCTATGCGCCAAAAGCGGAACGAAACTCATTTGAACCGCGCGCCTCACGGGCTGTTTATCCGCCCGGCTCAAAGTCCACACGACAGCCGTAGCGGCAGCGCGAGCTCACTAGACTAGAGCAGACGCGTTTATCTGATCGTCTCGCTCACGAGATCCAGTGAGAAGCGCTTGAGTTCAGCGAAGAACACAAAAGTCCAGTTTAAACCAGCTTAAAGGTAGATGAAACACCGCTGACAAACAAACACTGCGCGCAACGATACAGTCAGAATCTGAATTGATACTGAATCCATTTAGCCTACCATGGATTTACTGTAACGTTAGCCTAGTAATATTAATTGCACCATGAAATGTGGGATATACATATTCAATTGAATTATATTATTAATGTAGACAATGTATTAAATGACTAATGGAATATAATTACAGTATTTAATAACGTATTTAACTGTTAGGCTACTGTTTTTCATACAAATACCATAGAAACCATAAAGTTACATTTTGCCATGCTAGTGAGCTGCTATAGGCTATGCCTGGTTTTATCTGTGGTTATCATGATCTAAATGCATGATACTGGATGACCAATGGTTAATTTTAATAAAACTCAAACAATCAGAATATTAAATTTTACCAAATAAAAATGTGGTCGTTACATTTTTTTTTAAAACAGATGTTACGTTTTTTTGTAGTGCTGGGCAACGATTAAAAAATTTAATCGCGATTAATCGCATGATTTTCTTGCGATTAATCGCATTGTTACGCGCAAAATTGAATAATGAATTCTAAAGTACTGTATTGCGCACTTTTGATTTAAATGTACTGCTACAAAAGTGCAATAAAATGTGGTTTGCAAAAACTTTAAACAAATAAGGTGCTTTTATACCAGCAGTATTCCTTTTACACAGTATCAATAAAATATTTCTTGTAAATCTCAACTTAAACATTAATGTAATCAAATCAAATATTTAATCAAAGCTCTTTGCCACTGGACTCGTTTTAACAAGCTAGCTAAAAAGTAATGCCCTGGCAGTTTTCTTTTTTTTCTGAACAGGTATCTTGTATCAGGGAGCAGCAGAAACAGTCTATGTAGTCAAAGGGTCATGATCACTACTACAGATATAAGTCGACCAACGTTACTTCTCTGATGGCAGCTTTAGGTTTGGTCATGGCATGCCATGGTTTCCCACGTAAGATTAGATTAAACAGAGGTAAAGCCCAATTTATACTTCTGCGTCGAACTCATGCCGTAGCTGTGTAGCGCGCGTACCCGTGCATCTCTCCAAAAATGTAACGTCAATTCTACGCGTATCGCAAGCGCTGTGATTGCTAGAACCGCTCCCCGGGTTTCACACTCTCCCTCTGCATGTGTAATTGCGCGTCAACGTGGACAACGACGCAGATATACAAATGAAAACCAACGCGTAGTCTATAGCGTAGAGGCTCCGGCGTTGGTCCGACGCAGAAGTATAAATCAGCCTAGAGTGAGGTGAAGTGGTCGAGCACAGGTGCAGCGACAAGCGGGTGCGTTCCTATGAAACTGTTGCGGTCATGCTCGCCTCACGCACGCGCCCGCGCGTTGCCGAAGTTGAATTGTCTAACTTTTTGTACACGACGCGCAGCACAAATCATTGGAAGAGAGACTGATCCTCGGCTCGCTGTTTGTGAGTTTCCAGAATCTAAATAGTTATCAGGACATCAACAGGAGGGAATTCACATGGCAGAGCATCCCCGCTAAACTAATCGCAGGCCTATCAGGTAAAGTTATGTATAATTTTAAGTTAAAAAGACTACAGCTGCGTAGCGCACAGAAGCCGTTGCCATGGTTACTATCCATAGAGCGCCTGTCATTCACTAGCGGAGCGCTGTCTCCCTTTCTGTTCACCTGAGAGAACCTGCCGAAGCCTCTCCACTGCTTGTTTGGGTGGGTTATTTGCTGGCTGACCAACATCCCACCCCTCCTGTGATCATGGTTTGACTGTAGGCCTATGTGTATTCAGAGCCAGTGAGCAACGGACTTTGAAAATAATAATAAAAAAAAAAAACTGCGTTAACGCGCGATAAAATTGTCGGCATTAATTAATAAATGCGTTAACGCGATAATAACGCGTAAACTTGCCCAGCACTAGTTTTATGTTAATGAACATACATTTAACATAGTAAATCTGCATCCTAACACAAGCTAGTAGCTACTACTGTCAACTCATTGTCAAATATGCGTTTCGAGACAAAACATGTAATATTAATATTGCAGCCTGCACTGCAAACTGTGCTGAAGAAATATATTTCTATTCAGATATTTATTTTGTTAAGGAAAAATGACAAATGTTTGCATGTTCTACCTCAGATTTGTGAAATGTTCACCTGTTTGGCAAGTGTTTGTCATGATATGTTCTGACAATAAAGAGTAGTTTAAAACCACAATTAACGCTCTGGTTTCTACAACTTTCACTTAGGAGCAAAAATCAGCCTTTAAACTGGAAAGAAATAAAGATTTGACATTTATCGATATTGACTGATATAAAAAAAAATATCGTGATAATTTTTTTTGGCCATATCGCCCAGCCCTAGGTATTCATCGACGGTACACCATTGTTGGTCACGATATAAAAACTGTTTGATATAGCGTTCGATACTTTCATTCATATTTTCATTTCAGCCTGTTTATGGGGTTTTGAAGGCGATTATTAGAGTAGATCGTTTCGCAGATCTCACCGTCCAGGCAGCAGTTTGGCGATCTCGGCCCAGCGGTTTCCCAGCATGCAGTGCGCCTTGTAGATGATGAGATCCTCGTCTGGGGTCCAGGAGGACTTCTTGACGTCCGGGTTGAGGTGGTTGTGCCAGCGTTCCCGGCACTGCTTCCCCAGACGCCCCTTCAGGTGCTTGGCCACCATCGCCCACTGCTTGTTCCCGTACTTCTTCACCAGCTCTATCACCTAAACACACAACACATTCAAGCAAGGCTTCACACACACACACACATTTCTACGGCTACTCTGATGGTTCAGGATTACTGGTTAAAGGGGTCATATAATGCCATTTTTGTACAAGTTAATATGAATCTTTAGGGTCTAAATGAAAACTTTGTAATATACTTTTATTAAAAATTCTCATTAGTATTGTAAGAAAACACTAATTTTACCTGGTCAAAAACAGCTCTGTTTTCCGCACGCCGTTTCAGTGCATATGCCTTTAAATGATAATGAGCTTCATAATTAATTGAATGACTGAAAACGCGCAGTGCTGTTAGAAACTTTGTTATTTGTCACTGTGTCCCTGCAACGTCAGTCAGCGGCAGCGCGTTTTCTACTCGAGCAAAACAAGATAAATATTATGTTGACTCGAGCGTATACCTTATTTGACTATTCCTTTTCTTCCTTGTAGGCCTGAAACGAGACTTCAAGAGATTTCCACGACGCGCGAGAACTTAACTGAAGTAGTTGAAGGAGATCGCAATTCTCGTGCGTGCGTCGTGGAAATCTCTTGAAGTCTCGTTTCAGGCCTACAAGGAAGAAAAGGAATAGTCGAATAAAGTCGTTATTTTTGTTTGTTTTTTCGCACAAAAAGTATTCTCGTCGCTTGATAAACTTATAGCTGAGCCACTGTTGTGACATGGAATATTTAAACATTTTCTTCATTGACGTTCTGGGCCGTCAGGATTCATTCCCTTAGGGAGCCTATGGAGGAGTGATCCAGCTGTCACATTTAATCAAAAATATCTTCATTTGTGTTCCGAAGACGAACTAAGGTCTTACGGGGTTGGTACAGCATGGGGGTGAGTAATTAATGACTTAATTTTCATTTTTGGGTGAACTAACCCTTTAAGATGCAACGTAAGCTTGTTGTGTATATTTCATTTCCCTATTAGTCAACGATGTTGTTTACCAACCATGCGTAAGGGATATATGCGCTATCACGCAGCAGTAAGTCATGAAGCGCGGTAACAGATGACGTCATTTCGAGCGGGATTTCATAAACTACACAGAACCCCACTATTCGCCGACGCAATGTTTAAATTCAGGCAAACTTTATGGACAAATATACATAACGAAAAGATACAAAATTTAATACCTTGGAAAATGGCATTTAAGACTTTTTAATACTTTTTAAGGGCCTTAATTTTCTCTAAATTGATTTATCAACTTTTAATACTTATTAAGACCCCGCGGACACCCTGGTGTTATAGAGCTGTTTGTGACTGTAAAAGATCTGCAAAGTTTCACAGGTCAAAGTGCAGATAAATGGATTTTATCAGTATTTCCAGTCTCACTTCCTGCTGAATCTGCGTAGGTTTGTAACAGATTTGCATAATGCCAGTCTATGTTCTTCATCGGCTGCCGTGAACAACGTCTACTTTGACCCTCAAACACTGTAGTTGTATCTGAGACTGGAAGAGTTTGGCTCGTGTTGTTCGTGTGGAGAAGACGCTGTTTTCTGCTGACAAAGCAAATCCACTTTGATGAGATTGAAACGGTAAAACCGACACTATCGTCACTGTTCGTATCACTGAGTATCAAGAGCTGAGGAAGATCCAGAGCTGAAATTCAGATATGATAATGAGTGTTTAGTTTCTGTTCACAGTCGACCAATCACAACAGACTGGACATATTTAATAGTCATGTGTCTGTATAAGGAGAGTGTATTGCAGGTCTGTGTTTTATTGGTTGTCGTCTCTCCTTTTCCCACTTTTCCATAGCTTTACACACCCATTTCTGGAGACTTTTTCAACTCACAGGTGTGAACGACCAGGTTCCTGACACTTTAATTCCTATGGAAATTGAGCTTTACGCTCACGTGCGAATGTGAAGCTCAACTTCCAAAGGAATGATCTGAAAACGCTCGCAAGCGGTTCATCAACATGGGCCGCGGGGAAACACACGCTGTTCATTTAGGAACAAGATGGCGTGGGTGTTTGCCTCACGATCGTGATCTTTTAACGATTAATCATGTCGCTCTAAAACCTGTACGAGACTCCAAAACAAAACCAGGAACCTTTAAAATAGCATAACAGGGGCACTTTAATTCAGACTGAAATTAGACAAATAAATATATATATAAAAAAACACACTGTAATTTTACAACATAATGTGATTTACAACTTTTCAAAACTTGTAAATCACATTTTTAACCCCACATTGCGTTTCAGTCATTTTGACCGGAGAGGATTTTTTATTGCATTGGACTGAAACGTAATGTCTTTGCACACACAGAAAAACAACTCCCTAATTTTTTATTCATTTATAATTTTTGTGCTTTTCCCCACCTTGTTACACTTGGTGTTCCCGGTCAAAAATTATGACCTACAAAAGAAAGTTGCTCACAAATCCTTCTTTATCTCGTCAAATATTGTATTCAGTGTTTTTGTCAACTTTAGCACAGGTTTTGTAGTTCCTCTTGGACCGGACTGATCGCAGGCCTCATTGATCGGAGCTCATTCACCAAGTGAAAATAGTTCACTTAACTATATATAACTATAACTAAATATAACTCAGACAATTAAGGCTCCAATCAAACAGTTCTAAGAAGAAATACAAAACCTGTGCTAAAGTTCACTAAAAGACTTAATCCAGTATTTGGTGATAATAACGCATAATGAGACATTTAAAAGGACGGTCATTTTTGAACCCGAACACCAAAAAAGGAAAATGATTTACAGCACAGGGGTAAACAAGAGATTTGCAGGATCATAGGAAGCCTGAACGTGGATTGTAATATAAAATAACTTGTGAATCAGATGCTGTGTTGAAAACACACCTTCTCGTCCTCCTCTTTGGTCCAGGGTCCTTTGACAAGATCCGGATCCAAAACTTTGAACCAGCGATGCTGACACTGATGCTCCGACCGGCTCTTTATATTAAATAAATGGGACACATTAACATTGAGATCTTAATGTGGAGACACCAACAACAAAGCCAGGAATATCTCATCATGGAGGTTAACATACGTACAGGTAGAAAGCCAGCAATGTGTTTCCAATCGTTTGGTCCAGCGTTCAGAACCAGTTTTCGCAGCTTATCATCCTGGAAAAACCAAACGCAATAAAAGCATATACAAGGTTTTATTTTTTGACAATGACAACAATCATTTTGATTGAAGCTGGACAACATGCAACAGTAAAAGGTGTATTTATTCTCTCATCAGATCAATTCTGTCCATCCACTGAAAGTACAAACAACCAGAAACAAGAATCGACATGATTCATCCGAGCGGTTTAAGCATTTAAATATCATCTTGCAGACATATTGGAAGATAAAGAGTGACAAGTGATATGTATATGCATTTTATGTAAGTAGTCTGTTATACTGATACAAATCTCAATGATTTATATCAAGACTTTTTAATCACATATAAACTTGTGTTTGAGCTTCCGTTCATCATATTTGATCAGGGTGTATGGGTGTAAACATTAGACTGATGGATTCGGAAGAACATGAAGGTGAGGTTTTTTTGCACTGATTATCCTTGATTGTTATGAATAATCTCATCTTTTTGGTGATGTATAATGTAACTACTACTTAAGATTACGTCAATAAAAGACCTTGAACCGAAGCAATGCCTGTGTTTATATGAGCACGTACCTCCTCCTGGGTCCACTTCACTTTCACCTTCCCACAATCCTTCTGATCAGCAACATCAGAGTCTGTGTCCTGACACATAGCCTCTTCCTCATCCTCCCTGTCCACACACACACACACACGGATGTTAAGGGTTGGGAAAACAGCACTGTACACAGATCAGCAAACACTGGCAACACTGTGTTGAGGTTACACTGACACCATTAGGCAGGGAAGTGTGTTTACATCTTGACTTGTGTGTGTTTGCCAGAAAATGCTCATCAAAACTAGATGAAATCTCAGCATCATGTTTAACTAAAGCAGTGATCATAAAAAACACTTTCAGGGCTCTAGAATCGTGCAATGTTAAAGGCTCATACTCAAATAATGTTACTCTCAATCTAATATTCTCAATGCATACGTCAGTTTTTATCCAAACTTACACATTGCACTGGTTTGGGTTACTCAATGACACTGCAAACACAGTCAGAGAGTAAAGTCAAACTCGTGTATATAATGCTGAAGTCTAGCGACTGTCTCAGCTCTTTGTGCTCTTATATTGGGCGGGCTCGACATTCCCTTCACAAACTTCATGTCAACAATCTGTACAAGCTCAATCATTATGTCGAATGCATATTTCGTGCTCATTTTCTTGCACTTTATTAAAACTCTATTACACAATCATATAAAGCATACGAGAAATAATAAACGTTGTGTACTTACCCGCGCGCCCACCACGACATTTCCCTAATGTTTTACAAAAATGCTCCAATGAAACAGATCTTTACGAGGACACAGTGCGTACAGCATACAATCGCAAAAACATCTGTGATGTTAATGAGATGGTCGATCAAATACAGTAAGAGCTTTCATTAAGAAGCGCGCAACAACTCTCCAGCTAAACATCCACTGCGCGCCCAAGTTCCTATCTCGCGCTCCTTTTTCTAAGCCATTCCCGCGAGTGACGTCAACGAACACACGGTGCGCGCGCAGCTTCATGAGCACAGCACGTAGTGCGTGCGCGCTCGGAACACATGTACGCGCTTCTCTAAAAAATAAATAAATAATATAATAACAATTTTTATGTTTGATGTCGTAAATCACACCAAAGCGATCTAATGTACTTTAAAATGACCAAACTATGTCAGAAAAATCTATTGTATGTATTTGTTTTGAATATATTCCAGTTGTTAAAATCAATAATTTGTAAATATTTGTTTAATCGAAACATGCTAGAAAAGATTAATTCCAACTATGGTTATATTCCTGATAGAATAGTAGGGAACAACTTTGGGAATTTGTTTAATTAACAATGTGTGTAATTGATCACGTTCAAATTTCACGTTTAAGAATTGGTTTCAAGTTACTAATTTCTGTTTCTCATATATAACTTATCTTTCTTTTTTCCTTTTTTTTGTTTGTTTCATTATAACAATCAAATATTGCGTATGTGGACGCGTTCAGAGAAAATATCTATTAAAAATATAGTTTTAATTTTACTCGCTCCGGTGAACGAAATTACTAGCTTTAATTATGACTAAAATCGTTATATAAATGCAACATTCTTCTTCTTTTTATTTGGCGGTTAGCAACTATTTCTTGTGCATTACCGCCACCACAGGACTGGAGTAAGGAACAGGAGTTACTGACCATTCTTTACTGTTATAAACAAACAAAATATACCAGCAATTAAACCAATATTGATAACTTGAGAGAGAGAAAAAAAAAAAATTATTCTTATATCCTTTTTAAAAGGTCTGTACTTTTCAGAAAAGAAAGTAATAAATCAAAATTCTCCCTTGAACTTCTGTTTAATAGTGTTTTAGTTTCTAAAGACATTTTCTTTGCTTTCAACTCATTAACAAGCCTTTGTCTTGCCTCGTTATATTTATGACAGTACATAATTACATGCTCTACTGTTTCAGGTAGGCCTATATTATTCTGGCAATACTCACAATTTCCATCTCCATGCTTTTTTATTAAAAACATTGTACTATTCAACTTTGTATGACCCAACCTCATCCTAGTCAGCACAATTTCTTCCTGTCTTGATTTGGTTATGTGTGTGTCTTTTCCCACTTTCCCTTGAATCCTATATGTCTTCCTGAGCACCCATTATCCCAGATATGTTGCCACTTTTTAATAGTTTTAGCCTTAACTATACTTTTTATCTCTGCTTTACTGTACTTTACATCTATATCTATATTGCTTTTATCTGTAGCTCTCTTTGCATGCTCATCAGCCATTTCGTTACCTTCCACTCCTATATGAGCTGGAACCCATAAGAATGTCCCCCTCCTTCCTGATGCTTGTATTCCATTTGCTAGCTGTAAAATTTCAATTAAAATATCTTCCGTTGAATCAGACCGGTAGTTCTGAATACCGAACATTGCTGAACTTGAATCAGAGGCAATCACTGCCTGCAGACAATTGTTTATAAATGCAACAAATTAGTATAATAAATTATAAATTATTATAATAAATTATTATTACTTGAATAAAGATTAGTTCATTCTGCTGATCGAGATCATGACCCGATCATTATAGACTAAACGAGCCAATAGTTGGAAAACTAGGTAATGACCCAATCAAGGCACAGCTATAAATGCAAGCTGAGTCTAATTAATTAACATCACACTTTCCAAATGGATTTAGGAGGGGATAGACCTGGTGAAATAATGCATCTACAAATACACATTTTGACATTTAAATCAAATCTAACGATACTTTTTTCAATAGTATGCTGTATTCATGCATAACTAAACCCTGCTTGTTTTGCAGAGCTGACCAGGAGCTCTGAGGGCCCGTCGATGTCTGACTTTGACAGAGGGTTTTGCACAGACCAGAGTCTATCTTTATCAGTGGTTTCATCCGACGGGTTCCTGAGGCCGAGTAAAGGTGTTGTGCTGGAGTATTCAGAGCCCAACCCATACTCCACGAGTCTTCTTTCACCTTTAGTTGCCCTGAAGAACATTCTCTCCCCAGGCAACAGTCCAGCGCAAGGCAAGTCCTCCACACCCTACGAGAGGGTGAAGGTTCAGAAGCGGGTCCTGGGGAGCTCGCTGGACCTGTCCTGCGTCGACCTGACCGCCACACACCCCTCATGGGAAGTGTCCCTCGTGAAGGCCGTGGTTGACAGCCCGAAGTCATGCTTGGAGTCCACATGGAGTCCTATTAACACCTCGGTGCCTCCTGAGCTCTCGCTGTGGGCCGGGCCTAATGTTTCAGGGGATCTTCAGCGCTCCTGGAGGGAAATGGTCTGGCAGGGATCGGGTCAAGCTCCTGCAATCCCAGATCTCAGAGAGGAACCGAGTTCATCCAACTTGGCCATTTGATGGACGCCCTGTTTCAGGTGTGTATGCATGCTAATCAGTGTTGGGGAAAGTTGCTTTTAAAATGAATGCATTCCAATATTGTGTTACTCCCAAAAAAGTAACTAATTGTGTTACTTTTTTATGAAAAGTAATTCGTTACATTACTTTTGCGTTACTACTTATCTGAGCTGGGCTTGTTTGTTTTTTAATAAATAAAAATAAGTTCTATTTTTGGCAAATGTAAAGGCCCTTTCACACTGAATAAGCCTCAGGCTGAAGGAAATGCATATTTACTCCTGTACAGTAGATGCATATTGTTCTGTATTAAAGAATAATAGGATACAGGAGAAGCAAGTTCAACACTCTTATTTCTAAATCTAATCGGAAGGAATTTTGTTTATATGGTTGAACTATTTCATGGAAGGTCAGCAGCAAAGACATTGGTTAATAAAGTGAGATTAAATGCATAAAGTATATTTGTGTAATTTTAATATAGTTAATTATAAAGGTTTTGTGTAAAATTCTGATATTGCATTTTACTGTTTTTATTCATTTTGAGGAGTACTGAATGTTTTTGTGCAAGTGAGATGAGTAAATGGATGTTCATTTAGTCTAGAACTAAAATAACCATCATGTTTACACACACACACACCTCACTTTATTTCTCTCAACATGTGGACAGGTGAGATGTCAGTCAATAAATGTGAAAAAGTAACTAGCGTTACTTATTTTAAAAAGTAACTTGGATATGATGTTGTAAATTGAAAAGTAATGTGTTACTTGAAAAAGTAATCTGATTACATAACTCGGGTTACTTGTAATGAGTTACCCCAACTCTGGTGCTAATAGTAATCCTTGAAGTAATGAGGTTGTTCTAACCTTCTGCTTTGTTTTACAGATGATGTGATGCTTACCAGAATGGCACCTGTGATTTATGTAAATGTTTTTGTACTAAACATGTATTTATTGAATGTTTTTCATTAAATAAAGTGTTGCAATGCCCTGTATTCATTGTAAATGTATGTTACAAACTATCTACTAAGATTGTATTAATTGGGGGTGAGTGAGCTTCATGCTGCAAAAACAAGGGAAACGGGAGTTTTCATACGAAATATGGTCTTGTTTTCCAGTCTTACCTCAAGATTTACTAGATAAATTAAGACCTAAAGTATTGATCTCTGAAGAAAAACATTTTTGTCAAGTTTTAATATCTGCCAGAAACCCTAACTGCAAATAAACTTGATTCAAAGGGAAAACAGGATTATTTTTCTGACCTCAATGACAGTTGTTCGTTCTTGTTTTAAGCAAAAACTCACTTCATTTTGATTAGTTTTTCAGAAAACAGCACTTAACATCAGTTAAGCAGTTTAGCTTCTCAAGTTAAATTAAGTTTAGATATTTGTACTAGAAAACAAGGAAATCCTGAAGATTTTTTGCAGTGCATGAAGCACTTGAATGATTTACATGGCAGTGGATCAAAAACGTGTTTAGGTTTCAATATTCTCTCAATCATGTGCCAATAACATACCGCAGTGGTTCCCAACGCTGATCCCGGAGGAGCCCCAGAACTGCACATTGTAGGGGCCGTTTTACACCTGAAAACTTATTGTGATTTGGGGGCCTGAAGATGCAAACTTTTGAAAACGGAAACCGTTTTGACAACGCTGTCATCATTAGAGACCTTAACAACGGGGAACTCCAGACCAGAACTGACAACCACTGAAACGAAGTCTATCTTTTGCATAAAGTCTCACATGCTTGATGTCAGAAATTTCTCAATCTCGAATATTGGATTTGGATGCCAGTGTGTGTGTATACAAATGTTCCAACATGAGAAAACAAAGCTCATATATTTATTGAAAAAAAAATAAAAAATGTTACAAGAAAGCTTGTGGATTGTTTAAACCATAGGGTTGGAAAGTTCTGATGAACCACATATTGGAGTTTGAGTGTTTATATTGTGTGTGTATATATATATATACACACATCTCCAAATCAAGTCCTTGCTCCAACACTCGGCAGCTCCACGGTCTGTCTGCTTCAATACATGTTGAATCTTGCTTCTGTGGTGTCGATGTCATGCTCCTTGAGGAAAGAGAAAAAAGAAGCAATCTTAAAGCCACCATAAAATCAAAATGGACAATTCTTGTTTTTTTTAATGGAATATTGCAGTGTTTTATTATAAATTATTTATCGGTGCACATCATTATTGTTTTAAATTCATGTGTCTCAAAATATTGAATCAAAATAACTTCCTCTCCCTCTTGCAGCATCTCTTCTCTTCTCTGATGATGACGGCGGGGCAACCTGTCACTCACATGAGATCCACCAATAGCAAACCACAACCATCCAATCAATTCCCCACAGACAAAATCAAGCCCCGCCCACATTTGCTCGTTCCAGAAGCCGTTCCACTCGGATATACGGCACAAAAGGGAAGAAAAGACTAACGTGGCTTCAATTTCATGGCGACTTAAAGATAATAATTCACCCAAGAATGAAAAATGTGTAATTTACTGCCCGTCATTTACAGTTGTTCAAACCACAAATTATTTTACAAAAAATGAAATTTTGGGCAGAATGTCCAAGCTGCTCTTTTCCATAACTCCATAAACAACCAATAAAACATCACACAAATATCATACAAGTAGTCCTTAAGGCTTGTGTGTAACATTATTTAATCTATGGTGATATTCTATAGTATTTTAAATGAAATTTAAGTCCCCTGTAGTCAATAATTTTATCACTTAAAACTCATCTTTGTTCACCAAAATGACATATTTAAACGTTTTTTTTTTATTTTTGCCTTAAAATAGCTTGCCTTAGTATGTGCGGTTCTATGAATATGCAAATGAGCCCCGCCTCCACTCACTCACTCCGCTCAGAGATCCACTGGTTGACGATCACACGTTGATCTGATTGGTTACAAGGTAGTTTGTGACGTCAGAAACACCAGCGATTTCAAACCGTGTTTTTGAGACTGTCTTTGGTTCACTGCAGTTTTAAGGAGAAAATACTCAGCAATGCTGTCGACTGATGAACTTACACATGGTTTGTCTTAAAGCATATTAAAAACACCACATAGACATATAAACAACATTAAAAGCTGGATGGATTTTCACCACAGGGGGACTTTAAGATCTCAGGCTACTGTTTTTCTGAGCTTTGCACTATAAATCACCATCCACTTATGTTTTGTGGAACAGTGGAAAAGCTCGGACATTTTGCCTATCCTTTCCTTTTTGTGGTTCACAGAAAAAAGAAAATCCTACAGGTTTGAAACATGTGGGTGCACAAATGACAATACCAATGGAATGTTTAAATTAAAGACTAAATGAATGGCCAAATAAAATGGAAATGTTTATGTGTCCAACTTACTACATTGAGCTTCTTGAACTCCACCACCTGGAAGAAGACGTGCTCCAGTATGTGCTTGGCATCTCTTTTGTCCTTGTCCAACTTCCCCGTCACTCCTAAGATGTCTCCACATTTACGTACATAAAACTCAAGATCATCATCGGTACCTTAGAGAAGACAACGCAACCATTTACAAATCGCCAACCGCTCAAACTCGAAACAATGACAGGATTACAAATCTTTCTGTGCATTCGGAGCCAATGCTAGAAACTCACATTTGTTTGAGAGCTGAGCCAGCCTAACTTTCTCAGAAGAAAAGGTCTCGTCAAGGTCAAAAAGGTCAAGCATGGGTGGGCGAAGGTCCCTAAACGCTGGCTGAAAGACCTGAGCACAAAACAACGCCTCAGTCAAATACAGATCATCTACACACACACTTTAAAGCATTTTCAGCAGGGAATTATCAAAGCACGTTATAATAATGCACTGAGTTGAGATGGAGTGAAAACATTTAGAGAAAATAAAGTCAGTGGACAGTGTGTGGAGAGCTCATGTAATGAAGACGGACTCACGGCCGGTTGCAGAAGAGGAAGAGGAGTTTCAAACTGAGGTGTGATCAGCTGGAGAGCTTCATGTTTTACATTCAGCAGCTTGTAAGCACTAAAAATACAGACATTCATTAGTTATTAATATTTCAATGCATGTCTGATTGGCCAAGTATTAGTAGTGTAATACAAAAACACAACAATATGTATCATGGATAGTGGCAATATGTATTGTGTATATTTTACCCAAAATAGAAATTACTGTGTGAGAAAAAAAATCAAGTTTTCAGAGTTTTAGTGTCAGTACTGCTTTAAACTACTATATATAATGTTGAATATAATGTATAATAACGCAACGGGGAATATTTGTGGGTTCTAATAATGCCAGATGTCTGATGTTACCAGTAAAAAGTGTCCTACATTATTTTAAATATATCTAGCCAGTGAAAGATTCAAAGCATATTCGTCTAAAATAATTCAGTATTTTCATCTTCAGAATCATGAATATTGTTATTCTGGTGTCTCTATTGTCCTGTGCTTTGGGTTTCAGCACCAAGTCCAAGACTATTCGTTTACACACACAATGAAACACCAAATTTAGCATTTTAAATCAACAGTTCATTTTTTGTTAACATTTCGCCATGTGTCTTGGAGTATCGCAATAATATGGTATCTTGAGTATGGTATCTTGGTATCGAATTGTGACATGAGGGTATCGTTACACTCCTAGCCAACACACAAACTCATGCCCTTGCGACACTGTTTTCTATAAACTCAAGCACACAAGAACAGTTCAATGCATGACTGTGTGTGTTTATGTCAGAACACAGGAAATGTGAATCTTACTCCAGGACAGAGGGAAGAGTGTTTGTGTGCAGCTTTAGCAGAGACATGTCAAACAGGGATGTGAAATCTCGCGGGTTCTCGTCTCCCTCCTGCAGACACACTCTCAGACGGTCAGACAGACTCCCTGTGTCCGGAAGCATGGTGTAGTCTGTGATCTGGGAAAATCAAAGGAAGATTGTCACCTCACAGCCCTGAAGCATGACCTGTGTGTTATGTAGTCAGGTCAGATATACACTACTGTTCAAAAGTTTGAAGGCAGAAACATAGCATTACATTGATCAAAATTCACAGTAAAGACATTTAGAATGTTTGTAAATGCTGTTATTTAGAACTTTTTCATTTAAAATGTACCACTGTTTTCACAAAAATATGAACTGTTTTCAACATTGACAATCAGAAATGTTTCTTGAGCATCAAATCATCATATTAGAGTGATTTCTGAAGGATCATGTGACACTGAAGACTGGAGTAATGATGCTGAAAATTCAGCTTTGAGCACAGGAATAAATGACACTTTACTAAATATTCACATACAATTTTAGCATATATTAAAATAAAAAACAGTTCTTTTAAATTGTAATAATTTTCCACTGTTTTACTGTATTTTGTATCAAATAAATGCAGCCTTGGTGAGCAGAAGAGACTTCTTTCAAAAACATTAAATAAATTATAATGAGCCCAAACTTTTGAACAGTGGAGTATTGTAACACAGATATGAAGGTAACCAAGTGACGCTCACCTCCGGGTCCTCTGCATCGATCTGGTTGAGAGGAATGCTATTGGTTGTAAGCCACTGGAAAACAACATCCTGCAACGTACACATTATATTGCATTAAAAAACAATACATTATAAACAATAACCACAAAAGTAAGAGTTTTTACATTTTATGAAGGACATGAGAGTGGTGCTTGCCCATGCAAAGATCACTACCGCAATTCTAGGTGTTAAATTGTTCAAAGTGTTTGTTAACGTTTCGCTATGTGTTTGCTAGGGTGTTCTGTCTGGTTAACCTGGTATCGTTTACCCGAAAGGACTATAAAGGCAATAACACACACAAGACAGTCAGCACACTCCCACAAAACATCAATTGAGCGCATGTAACAAAGTGTAATAAATGTTTGTGGGAGCAAGTGTGCTGACTATGTTTTGTTTATGTTTTTTATAAATCTTCGGTTACGCACCTGTATTTTAGATATTTCTGGATGTGCATGCTTTAAATGTTTTTTAAAATAATCACACATCTTCTCTGTAAAGGCTGGAATATACCACACAACGTTTAATCTAAACAGATTTTCAAACACTTGCTGACTTTGTAAATGGTTACTAAACAATAAGTCCTTTTTGCTAGGAAACGTGTGATAAACGACAACAGTATGTGTTCAAAATCATGTTTGAGATCTTCTGACTGGGTGAAATCATAGCTTGAAGCTACAAAATTGGAGTCTGTGCACTATGAGAATTCTGTCAACTGTGATTTTACAAAATCTGCCTCTGACTTTCAATGACAAACTGTCCAGCCTTGAGCCTCATGATTTGAGGGAGTTCAAATGTTAATTTGCAGCAAGGTCCTTTGTCCACTCGAGGAGTGGTGGTTCCTCAATCAGTTTTTCCAGTCTTACATCATCTATGGCACGAACTGGGCAAGACGAGCTACTGTACTGGTGAAAGTTCAAAGTGTGAGCAATAGCAAAACTACTAATTTGCAATTAATCCCACTTTGGACAAACTCCTAACCCTACATTTTCGCCATCAGTATCAGTGACATTTTGCAACAGCAAATGAATATCCTACCATGATTTTACTGTTCTCCTCCTTGTCCAGGTACTGGTCACTGAACATGTGACATGAGCCCAGAACTGCCAACTTGCCAGCGTTCTACACACAAACAGAGACATATTGAAGCTCAGAATAAGGCCCAGTGAGTTGAACACAGGTATGACTGAGTCTGATCATCAGAATAACTGCACACACACACCTTAGGCTGATGGAAGGCAAGAACAGGCCTGTTGAGTGGAAAACACACAGAGCCAGTGGACAGGACGGCCACTGCAGGCTTCATCACATTTAATGTGGCCCCATAAGGGTAAACGAACGTAAGTGCCCTGTGTAACCATCAAATACAAGTCATTACACATTCTGATGTGGGACTTTAAAGTGCCCCATTATGCTTTTTGGGATATTATCTCTTATGTGGTGTGTTATAGAGCTGTTTGTGAATGTAAAAGATCTGCAAAGTTTCAAAGTGCAGATGAATGGAGTTTTTGTCTCCTGAAAGAAAGAAGTGATTCTGAACTGAAACGAGTCGTCAGTATTTCCAGTCTCACTTCCTGCTGAATCTGCGTAGGTTTGTAACAGATTTGCATAATGCCAGTCTGTGTTCTTCATCGGCTGCCGTGAACAACGTCTACTTTGACCCTCAAACACTGTAGTTGTATCTGAGACTGGAAGAGTTTGGCTCGTGTTGTTCGTGTGGAGAAGACGCTGTTTTCTGCTGACAAAGCAAATCCACTTTAGCTATGATTCTTACTTGCGAATTTACCTTATGCACAAAATTTGAATATCGCATACATTTTTTGCAAATAAAGCACCGTTTTCATCCCATGTGTTCTAGAGAACAAAATCCTCATATCCTGTGAAATTGGCACAAAATATCACTAATAAAAATGTAAGGCTCTTTTTTCCTCCATCATAAATTAGTTAGTCTCAGAGCGTCTCACGAAACAATAAACAAACGCTGTCATGTTTGTTCTCTTGCGTTCGGATGCTGGTGTTCGGGAACACAATCGTGTTAGACGCTTCTCTGGAGGGAATTAAACCAAATCATTCTGATGACAGACTTTGACTCCTGCGTTTCAGAACCACCAAACCAACATTTGAGATGCTGCGATGTGATTGGTCCGCTGGTTATTCCAGTTATCCAATCACAGCCTCTGCTGAGGCAAAGTCGCATGAGGTTTTTGTTGTGCATCAAGGGCTTATTCACATTCAGTAAATGTGTTTCCATCGTAGTTAATTTGCATGTCTTCTTATAAGATAAAAATCTATTCGGTTTTTATGTAACATTTTTAGACTTAATGCGCATATTGGCGTTTCTATCCAGCATTTTTATGATATATATGAAAATGCACATAAAAATAGGTGGATGGAAACATGATAATGTACTTCCAAAGGTTGAGATTGAAACGGTAAAACCGACACTATCGTTACTGTTCGTATCACTGTCTATCAAGAGCTGAGGAAGATCAGGAGCTGAAATTCAGATATGCTAATGAGTCTTTGGTTTCTGACACGGTTGACCAATCACAACAGACTAGGACGTCTGACCAATCAGAGCAGAGCAGCTCTCAGAAAGGCGGGGTTTAGAGAGACTGAATCATTGAACGAACCGTTTCAGACACTGAGAGAAAAGAGCTGATGCTGCAATGGATATTATCAGAAAATTATCAGTGTTTTTTGAGCTTGAATGCATGTAAACCTGTTGTAGGAGACGCCAACTTTAAAACAGCATAAAAGGGGCACTTTAACTGTAAAACCACTGTATGCTTGGTAAGACTGCAGAAACTGGAAGAACTGGAAGAGAGGGCTACTCTCTCTGAGAAAACCTCAAATCTCCTCAAACATTGATCAACCGCTGATAACATAAACAGAACATCAGCTCAAGCTTACTGTGAATTATTCCCCGAACTCTCTTCATCAATCACCCCTGTGACAACTTTACCAGCGACACGACTGATCTCCCTGGAAAAAAGAAGAAGATTAAAATCATTTAAATCCTGTAAAGACTGGTTAGTTTCAATATAATCTCCAAATAAATTCGCAGAGAAACATTTCAACACACGTGGGAGACACAAACCTGTTCAGAACACCATTAGACACAAGGGCTTCTTTGGGATGGAAATATTTATAATAGACGTTCCTTATTACTGCATCTGCAAATCCAATACAAAAAAAGTATACATTTCAGAATAATGTTTAAACTTGAACACACCTCTTCCCAGATGAACAAAAAAAAAAAAATTATAATTCAAGATTTTAATGAGGCACAAAATAAAGAATGTCAAGGTGGTGGAGGCACCATGACACCATATTAAAGAAAAATAACTTCATAAAATAGTTGTAAAATATTGTTCATAGCATAATGTCATGATGACAAGATATTTGGGGGAAAAAATGTTCTATATCTTGAGATCTTGACTTGAAAAATATGTTTGAAAAATAAAAGTTGTGTCTACGTAAATGTTTTTAATGTGTAAAGAAAATGTATTTTCATACCACCTGACATTAAATAAAATTCATTAAATCAAAACTTTTAAAATGGTGTAAATGTTTTTCAAATGTATATATTACTGTTTTCTGTGTATATATATATATATATATATATATATATATATATATATATATATATATATGCATTATAAACTACAATCAATATTTACAACTACAATATTTTTAAAAAACAGCAATACCATTTTCTGAATTAACATACACATTTTGTTTTAGTTAATGAGACTATGATGTACAGGTGACATTAAAACCAAATCACACTTACCATTGTTTATCATAATGCCAAACTCTTCCAGGAGGAAGTTGATATTAGTGTCATATTTCATTTCTCCTCCTTCTCCGAGCATCACCAGAAGACCTCCACCACTGTCCAGATACTGCTTCAGAACCTCTAGCTGAAGCACACAGCAAACATACAGCAGTTTCACAGCGAAGCTTCTACTGGCATTAGCTTGAACTCATCCATATGTGCCTCAGAGTCTCACCTCAGCAGCAGTGAACTTCTCTCGAGGGCCGGCAGTGATCCATAACTTCACTCCTTGGAGTTTCTCCAAGCTGAGCTCCTCTTTGATGCTGAGAATCATGTATAGTTTAGTATGGAAACTTGTTTCCGCCATGAAATAAGATAAATAAAATCAATTCAGATTTTTTTCTCTCTCACAATTGTGTTTATATCTCACAGTTGCAAGTTATGAACTTATAATTGTGTTTACATCTCACAATTTAGACGTTTCTTTCCTCAAAATTGCGAGATATAAACTGTACCTTTTTTAGTTTACATTTCATAACTTTGACGTTTTTCCTCGCAATTCTGAGTTACATCTCGCAATTCTGAGTTATATCTCCTAATTCTGAGTTATTATCTAGCAATTCTGAGTGACATCTCGTAATTTTGAGTTACATTCGCAATTCTGAGTTATATCTCATAATTCTGAGTTATTATATAGCAATTCTGAGTGACATCTCGTAATTCTGAGTTACATTCGCAATTCTGAGTGACATCTCGTAATTCTGAGTTACACTCGCAATTCTGAGTTATATCTCGTAGTTCTGAGTTACATCTGGCAATTTTGAGTTACATTCACAATTCTGAGTTACACCTTGCAATTCTGAGAAACATCTTATAATTCTGAGTTACATCTAGCAATTCTGAGTTACTTTCACAATCCTGAGTTACACCTTGCGATTCTGAGAAACAACTTATAATTCTGAGTTAGATCTCATAATTCTGAGTTATTATACAGCAATTCTGAGTGACATCTCACAATTCTGAGTTACCCCTTGCGATTCTGAGAAACATCTTATAATTCTGAGTTAGATCTCGTAATTCTGGCAATTACATCTAGCAATTTTGAGTTACATTCACAATTCTGAGTTATACCTTACAATTCTAACTTTATATTTCACAATTCTAACTTTATATTTCACAATTCTAGCTTTATTTCTCACAATTCTAACTTTATATTTCACAATTCTAACTTTATATTTCACAATTCTAGCTTTATTTCTCACAATTGTAACTTTATATCTCACAATTCTAACTTTTTTTTCTCAGAATTATGACTTTATATCACAAAACTTTACGTCTTGCAATTCTGACTCACAATTCTGAGGAAAAAATAGTCAGAATTGTGAGATAAAAAGTCACAACTGACTTTATAAATCAATACACATATTCTGTAGCAAAACAAGCTTCCATACTTCAGTAACATTGTTTTAGTCATGTAGATTGGTCTAATTTGAATATGAAAAGTAAGACTGATCACCCCTTGGCAAAATGCTAGCTGGTCAAACTAGTTTATTAGGGGTTAATGGGAACATTCATTTCTAATGGGTATTTTATTAGCATATCTGCAAATCCAACAAAATATCTGCATAATTCCTGTTTTGTGATATAAATGGGCACATCACCAATGTAGTGAATAAACCTCCTTAACACCTGTAAACATGTTTATATGAGCCATTTAAGAGATTTCACCTTTGAATCTTCCATTGTGCTCTTAATTTCTTCTGCAAGGACTTATATCCAGAGTTGGAGGTGAAGAGCTCTCGTTTGGATGCGTTGAAAACAACAATATTTCGTTGCTCTTTGTCCATGCTGGAATATGGATCACAATATTTACAGATGGACAGATTACTGTCTCTTACACAAAGCACGATGCTTTCGTCGCTGTTTTCCTCACAGGCTGATGATGAATTTAATATTTCAATACATTATCGCCTCATGACAACCCCGACGTTGAACGACAGCAACAGCAAGAACTGCAAAATATACATAAACTGTAAATATTGTGCATTATCACGTCACCGTTATGTCACCGGCTAAGCTAGCAAGCTAAAGCTAATAACTCTCGCTACACAACTGATCAAATCTGTTAAATAACGGGACCCATAACGCTATGTCATCGTACAAAATGTAAATGCTTCTAAAAAACGAAAAAGGAATAAAAGTTACCACAGAATTCCCCAAAATGTGGTGGCCGTGAGCGATGCATTGTGGGTATTTATTGACAACACAAGCGTAACCAGGGGCGCTTCCTTCATAGCAACTGTGTTTGCATACTTGTGTAAAATAAAACAGGATATTTTTTTTAATTCATTTTTTAAAAGTGACCGAGACAAAGGATGCCCATTTCCGCCACATGAGAAAATATCAGGCTTTTGTTAAATCGTAATTATGACATTTAAAACGTCGAAATTATTACATACCGAATCTTTTATATTATTATATTAGAACAAAGTGACCTGATAGGATGGGATGACTAACGTATAATTCAACGTACATGGCTGCCTATCAAATATCGGCATTAAATATTTGAATTGACATTTTATTTTACTTCTAGATTGGGAAAATAGTCGGTCTAGCAAAAAGTCCAACAAGCTGCGACAATATTATTCGATATATTATTATTAATATGCGATCCAAGTTACTTTTTCAATTTACTAGAAGCTCTTTATTGTATCGTGTTGGTTCGTTTTTCGGTTGCTGAGACACAGGGTTAATAAACGTAATGAATAAGTTAGAACTAGTGCTGTCAAATCTATTAATCGCATGTAAAAAAAAAAAAGTGTATATCAGTGGATATGTGTGTTTACACACACACATATATATATATAGCTAGCCTATAGTTTTTCACATAAACACTGGCAGCACTAGTTCTAATTTATTCATCAAGTCAGTTGCAGAAACTCTAAATAACCAGTCCCTTTCAAAACTGCTCATTACATTGATTGCTGACAGATATACGTTATATAATATTCTAATTTCTATGCTGTTTTTTAGCACAGGAAGGCAGTGATTCTTTGAATTAATTTACCAAATGAAGTAGCTAAATGGTGTGCCCTGGCCTAAGGCTCTATGGAGCTGAACTCTATTAAACAGACTACAGAAAACTGAGTGGTAAGTTTACTGAATGATTTGACTTACCCTGATTATGTATGGTGAGATTCCTCCAGATGTCACATACAAGAAAAGTCACTTTCACATAAACAACAGAACCCGTATGTGAACTTTACTGCCAGTCTGTCCATATAGATGTGGGCGGTGGGGTGAATAATTATTTTCACCTCCGACTATGACTAATATAATATAATAATATTTAAAAGAATAACATTAAGGTTAAAGACTAGACATGTCTCGTGCAGGCATGTGTATTTGCCTTAATTACACCTCATGTGAACAAAAACAAAACTGCTCTTATTTTGAGAAAGAAAAAAGCAGCAACACTGGAAACCAATTAAATGTTTATTTAACTAAAACACTGGAAAATATCCAAAAATCCATTTAAAAATGAATCACAGAAATCACACTGCAAGTGATGCATTCAACTTCCTGTAAACAAAAATTCACAAAAACAATTCAAGATGAGCAAAAGCACTAACAGAAACAAAAAGCTTCCAGGAGAGAGATAAAGAAAAAAAGAAAATCAGCTCAGCAAGAGACAGGAATGAATCACTATACAGTGAGGAAGCACAGCCGACGTCTCAACCATCACATCTCGTTGACTACACCACAAAAGGACAGTTGCAAAAGTAACTCCAGTTTATAACGCATCGTTAGAGCCTCTTCAAACCTCACGCTAAAGCAAAAATATCACAAGAGCATTTAAAGACGTCTCAAAGCAAAGCAAGTCGAATACAAACAATGGCCTGAGCAATGCTTACAAGCACAACAAATTACAAATTCTTATTTGACACGTCTCATGTAGGGGAGAAAAAAACATCTGGTATGCAATTTTGTTTTCATGCAATGTTGAAAACGGCACGTTAATCAATACCACACCGGGCTCGGCCTTCTCAAGCATCTGGTGAATGTTCATAGGCTGTGAATGATCGATTAAACACTGAGCTGTGCATTAGATATTCCAATCAGCGAGACGCTAGTCTTGAGAGGCAGACCTAGAGCGGGAACGAGACTTCAATCGAGAAGGAGAGCGAGACGCAGAGTGCTTGCCGGGCGACTCCGACTGATGACGGCTCTCTTTAGGGGACGGTGAACGAGAGGTGGATTTGGGCCGGTCTCCGTTTCCATTCTCCATCGGTGAAGCAGAGCGGCTTCGGGACTTCTTACTGACGGACTTCTCCTTGGAGCGGCTTCTGGAATCTCTCTCCGACTTCGCTTTGGAGCGACTCTTGGAGCGGGATTTGCGCGCGTCAGAACGAGAGCGGGATTTCTGCGTACGCGAGCGGGACCGAGACTTCGACTTCCTGGAGCGGGACTTTGATGGGGATTTGGAGTGAGATTTTCTCCCAGACCTGGAGCGGGATTTACGGCCGGATCTGGAACGGGAGCGGCGCTTGCTGCGGGACCTTGACCTGTGAACACAGTCAGAAGATTAGACCTGCAACTAACAATTATTGGGATTATAATTGATTAGTTGGCCGATTATTTCTTTGATTAAATGGATTTAAAAGCCCAATTTTCTTTTCTTTTTGACAAAACACACTATTCCACATCCTGGCCAAAGATGTCCTTCAAACAAATTTGCCAACTGAATGCTATGAAAACATTGTGAATATATTTATGCTATATGCAAAAGAGCTAATAAAGCAAAAGGACAGTTTAAATCATTACATTAAAAATGAAGATAATAAAGAAAATAAAGAAAAAGAAAAACACAAACTCAGTGTTAACAAATAAGAGGAACTGCAGGAACACATTCACTCTGGACACATTCACTCTGGACACATTCACTCTGGACACATTCACTCCGGACACAGTCATTACTGTGTTACGGTCATTACTTTATCCTGTAAATGTTAGAAACGTCCCACATTTGTATTCAATTACACGCAGTAATCTCTGTACAGTTACGACTCTCATAAAATGCTTGAATTATAAATACTTTAATGTTGACTTAATCCGAAATTTAACGTCCAACAACAGATCTTTTTAGCAAAATGAATATTTTTGCGCTGAATATTAATCATCTTCCTCTGTAGTGCGTCTGTTTGGCGCGCCGGCGCTCAGTGGAGTCTGAAGTCTAACCCAGACTGTCAGGACGAGCCTTCATGCAAAATGGAAATAGTCCCATGAATTTGTAACACTTACAGTTAAGGATATAACCGAAAAATTAGAGTTTTGCGCCAAGGAAACAGATCACACATTTAACAGACCTGACAAAGCAGCTGAAGGGCAAGCCATGCTGAACATCACGCTTATGAATTAGCTTGAAGCTTATAATAAAGAAGTCTCATGTTTTGGGCAGCTTGGATAACGCACACAGCTCACTCTGCTTCCAACACTATTTTTAGATGCATTTTGTCGATAGAAATGCATTATTCAGTGAGGAAATTTGATGCGAAAGTTTTCCACGCACGGTGGGGAGACGCAACTACCGTATTTTCCGGACTATAAGTCGCACTTTTTGGCTAGTCCTGCGACTTGTATATCAAAATCAATTCAGACTGAGATGAACCAAGAGAAAACATTAGCGTCTCCAGCCGCGAGAGGGCGCTCTAGTTGGCAGAGTTGTTCAGAAGCGACACAGAGGATGAAGAACTCAATGGATTCAGTGATGTGGAATGAGATCGGGAGCTTGGTGAACTTGCTTACCGGTAACTTGCTTGTTGGACTCACTGGCTTAAGTTAATATAGCCTACTCGGCCTTTGATCTTTATACTATTGTGTAGCTGAATAACTGTTAATGTGTTACGTTAACATACCGGACACCTACTCAGCCTCTAGTTCTGTGTGCTATTGTGTAGTTAAATAACTTGCCTTTCCAGATTAAATGTCTGTTCTTGGTCTTGGATTCTGTGAAATGTCTAAATAAATGCGACTTGTATATGTTTTTTTTCCTCTTCGTAACACATTTTTTGACTGAAGCGACTTATACTCCGGAGGGACTTATAGTCCGGAAAATAATCAATAATGACATTCGTTGTCGATGACTTTCATTATCATCTATTATTGTTTTTATCAATTAGTGGTTGCAGCCCTACAGAAGATAGTAAGAAAAGCAATCAGTCACTTTTTAATCGCGCGCCATCTTACCGAGATCTGGAGCGGGAGTGGCTTTGTGAACTCCTGCGGCTCCGGCTGCGAGAACGGCGTCTGCTACGAGACCTGGAAAGTATTGTTTGATTCAAGAAATCTACAGAAGACATTTTTCAAACGCACAAGTAAATGAGATGAAGATAAAAACTGAAGGCCTGACCTCGACCTGCTCCCCGAGTAGGAGCGCCGGCGTCTAGGCTTGTCCTCTACCAGACGTATTTTTCTTCCGTTAATATCAGTGCCATCCAACTTGTCAATAGCTCTCTTCATATCAGAGTGGGAGCGAAACTCGATCACGCCCTCATTGGTGCGTTCTTTGTGGGCGTCGGCATAGGTCACCTCTCCAGCTTGACGCATGAAGTCCTATAGTGAAGAACAAACTCATCAAATCAATTACTGATACAAAGGTTTTCTAAAGTCACTTAGTGTCAGAATTACAGTAATGACCAGAAATGAGGAAAATATAAACGTAAGGGCTGCCAACTGAATTAAACTGCACATGCTAAATAAAAAGAAAACCCTTGTGGAAAAAGTGTGGTTAATTGTACTGAATTTACTTAATTTTAAACATATATTTATAAAAAAAAAAGTAAAAAAAAAAAGTACTTTGAGATAATGAAATTATAAACACTTAAGTGCTCTTAAAGCAAATATACTCATTTTAAAGAGTGCACTTTATAACGTAAAACTTAAATCGACATTTTAAATCATTGTTTTAATATTTTGTTGTGACTAAAATAAATACACTTTTTGATGTGTTGACTTCTAAAGCACATGTAAAATGCTTGATTATCATTTTAACTGTAGTGTGATTCAATAATACAGTTAAAGGTTATATGATGCTTTTTAATGGTTTCCTTTTTCCTTTGAGTTTTGTAAATTTTCAGATCATATTCTCGCACAAATACTTTAAACACTAGTCTCCCAAAGGGACTTCGACCGAAAACAGGAAGAAAATACGGGTATGTGAGCTGGCTGAATAAACATCATTTTTATTAATATCTTTCACATTTACTGCAGTCAGATTCACTGTGTTCACTCAAATGGCTGTGCACTTGTAATGACACATTAAGGTTGTTAAGAGGCTAAAAGCAGGTTTAAAACTTGCCCCGTTTAAGTCAACAGGGTGCAAATTTTAAAAAGAGGAAAACACGGTGTAGGCAACACCGGTTTTTGTCAGTTATCTGTACTGACAGCACTCCAAATTTACAAAAAAATGAGCTCAATGTTAAAATTGACCGGAGTTCTCCTTTAACGTTTGAACAACGTTACCACGGGAGTGAACGGAGTTGTCAGAACGCTTAATAAAGTTTGACTTTATCTGACTGTTTTGTTGACATTCCCTTTAGCACATCTAGTGGATGCATAACGCAAACCCAGTCAAACGTTTGACTGCAGTATCTTATGCGCCTTATAATCCGGTGCGCCCTATATATGAAAAATGTTCTAAGATAGGTCATTCATTGAAGGTGCGCCTTATAGTGCGGAAAATACGGTAATCCCGCGCACTCTATTGCGTTGGGATCGCAACAGGCCTAATGTTGCTATCCTTTTAGGAACCGTTTTCAAGTACCTGATTCAAATATCAGTGAGGTTTTCTACTGTACGCTTTAATTATGCTTTTACTTATTAACATTATTCCCAGTCTGTCAGTAATGCTCTGATTCCTACAAAGCCCCTCCTTTTGAAAAGCTCAGTGCTCTGATTGGCCAAACACCTTAAATCACCTAATCTGTTAAAGTTAATAATAATTAACTGTTAAAGCCTCATCTTTATTTGCTTATGTGTTTGGCTGGCATTATGCTAATATTTTATATTATATTTGAGGAAATAATATCTGGACTGTGATCGAGGCGATCTTCTGTTAGTTGGCGCGCGCAAACTCGACAATCAACTACTGTGGACTTCAACCGAAAACAGGAAGTAAATACGGGTATGTGAGCTGGCTTAATAAAGAGATTATTCCTGCCTTGATGAAAGCTCGGATCACAGTTGAGACTGATATCAGCCCAGGCATCCACGATCCATTGGCAGATAGTGACGCAAATCGCCCGGCGCCGTCTCCCCGTCTTGGTGAACGTGGGTTCACCATCCATATATAAGGTGCTCCAGATTATAAGGCGCACTGTTGTTTTTTTGAGAAAATGAAAGGCTTTTAAGTGCGCCTTATAGTGCGCAAAATACGGTAGATTTTTATTCATCTGTTTCAGAAAAGCAACAAGAACAACTAAAACAAAACAGAAACGATTTACAGGTCAGAGTGTCTATTCATAACATGTTTGAAGCGTTGAGTGATGTAGCCAATCACAGTCATATGTGTTGCTTCTGATTGGCCATTGCGTTCAAGAAATCATTTAAGATAGACTCCCTCACCGCTCAAAACTGACTTTTTGTTCAGTGCTGAATTCTGTATTCCGGCAATTCCTCTGATTATAACAAACAAAGTGTGGATATTATGAAAGATTCATTGTGCAGTCAGCTTCATTGATAACAGAGATGTGTGAGATCGCAATGAACTGTCAGCTTTTTAGGAATTATTAAGGGAGCGCACTTTGCGCGCATTCAGTCATGCAAACATGCATGCAGCAGTAGGGTTGGGCGGTATTACGGTAATATCGTATACGGCGGGGTCATAAAATAGCAACGGTATCAGTTTCAATACCGTCATTAGCGGCACTTATATATAATATATAATTTATTCAATGCCTAAAAATGCTTATGTAGTTGTCATCAAGTGACAGTGTGGAGGGGAAAGAGAGAGGCGGTAAATACTGACGAGGCAATTTGTAAATGTTGCAATAAAAAAGGTGACGTGAGAGATGGAAACACCTCTAACCTAATGTCGCATCTCTGAAACAACCACCCACTCACTGCTGCGAGGATGCATTTTGCCCTGAGTTCATTAAATAAGCGCATAGTTTATATTTGTTAAAATATTATGTTATTTTTTTTTACGTTGATAATGAAAAGTGAACAGCACGAGTAAGATGGGATGCATCGGGAGTCAGACATTGACCACTTAATTAAGTTTCATTTTGTAAAAGGCCTTTCTTTAAAGTGAATTTCGTTTTGTATAAATTGTATCTTAATTTTTATAATTTTTTTTATCAACCAATTGCCTGGATTTAATAAATAAGAATCAAATATAGTAGACAACATAATCATGACATGATCGCGCTGGCGCGCCGCGGTCACTTGCATTGAAATCTCATCATAAATTAACCAAAACTCAGCGTATGCCCCACAGACATGACAGATAGGCCTAGATCTAAATAAAGCTTGAAATTTCATTAAACGAAACAATTCAAAACGAAAAGAAATAGGCCGCTCGCTGATTATTTAATCCATGATGTGCATTTCTCTCTATGCGCGTTCATACGGAGATGGCGATCATCAAATTCATTAAACGAAACTATTCAAAACTAAAAGAAATAGGCTAGCCTACTCTCTGATTATGTAATCCATGATGTGCATTTCTCTATCGTTCACTATGGAGATGGCGATTCGTCAATTTCTTTAAACGAAACCATTCAAAAGGAAAAGAAATATAGGCAGCATTCTCTCTGATTAATCCATGATGTGCATTTGCCTCTATAGGCGCGTTCACTACGGAGATACCAATCGTCAATTTCTTTAAACGAAACAATTCAAAACGAAAAGAAAAAGGCTAGCCTATACCTTCTGATTATGTAATCCATGATTTGCATTTCTCTCTATATATGCGCGTTCACTAGGAGATGGCGATCGTCAACTTAATCTTTGCAGCAAACACTGACAGAAAAGATATATTAATAAAAATCAATGAACGCGTGTCACCGGATTTACAAATGCACTTCTTGCTTGTTAATTTAATTTAAATTAATGAATAAAATGAATACTTTAATTGTCATAATTAAATATTATTAAGTGTCCCATTTTTGCTCATTTATAAATAGTATTTATATCTAACACCCCCTCAGCACCTGGGTTAATAAATTATTTGGCGCCACCATTATAACGGCCCACGTATTAAAAATAGTCGAGTATAAATAGGGCTCCGGCTCATAATTACATTTAATGCCGTCAGCCGGGATCAGACACAATGTGCACGGGTTGGCCTTGATTTTTGTTTTGATTTTTTTTTACCCGATCTGGTATTCAGTTTCTGAACGGTGTAGGCACAAGCCAACAGTTTGGTGATGCTGTCTGAGCCTTATGTCATAATTTTTAATTAGTCACTGTAATACCGTATACCCCGGTAAAATAGGGAGGAGGTTTGACGGTATAAAAATTTGGATACCGCCTAAGCCTATGCAGTAGCCTGCTTACTTTCATGTTAAATTAACAGTGGTTTGTGTTAATGCTTTAATAACATATAATGTATCGTAGGGTAGGGTCGGGTTTTGTTTACATCCATTTTATTTATTGTTTTTGGTATTTATTCAAGTGCATTTTTGTTAACAGAGACTGAGAGTCCATTGCTTTTATTGTTTTTGGTTGTTTGTTCATTTATTGTGGATATTTAAAATGTTTTCCATTTTCAGTGTTAAATAGTCTTTTGAAATAAAAGTTTATTGATCTTTGAAAAGGTGTACCTGCATTACTATGCCATTATCATTATTTTAGATGTAAATGGTCTCAGAACGACAATATTATCGTTTATCGCAATAATTTCTTAGACAATTTATCGTCCAGCAAAATTTGTTCTCGTGACAGGCCTAAGCAACATTAAATAATTTAAATTCCAGCAAAGTGCTTACCTTGAGGTCCTGCCAGCTGCAGCGACTAGACAGGTTCTCCACTATCAGACGGTACTCCGTGCGAACCGGAGGTCCATATTTGTCTCTTCCGCTTCGGCTCCTGCTGCTATAACCACTACTGCCTTCAGACAAAAGCCAAAAGACAGCAGACAATCAGAATTGAATTAGACCCAATGCAAAGGGCGCACACAAGGCAACCTCTTCAGACATCAAACTGCATAAAGCATGATGTTGAGGAAAGTCTTCCTACCCCACCCCATTGAATAGTCACACCCAAATAAACGGACCGCAGCACCACATAGTTCTGAAGGGAACGCTTACTGTAGGATTATTAAAAACAAAATAAATCTTGACATCTGACCGCACTGGATTTGTTCAATCAGTCCTTCTGAAAGGGCCAAAGGTCGCATTGCTGGTCTTTACCCAACAGCTCAAGAACAGCAATGCTCTGAACATAAATACCACTCCAGCGACACAAGGGCGGCACAGGTTTTAACGTGAGCCCCAATTTTAAAGACAGCAAACGAGTACATGATACCCTCACAGGGCTCCAGACAAACATTAGAGAGCAGTAGCAGCGGTGCCACTAAGATCTACTGATGGTGACGCCAGGGGGGATTGTTAATCATAAAAGCAATTTAATTAAAAAGTTACTATTGTTTTGCCTTACCGAGTCCAGTTACTAGCAATATTACATGTTTATTTCTTGGAAATGATAAAAGCACTGAGCTTGAGTTGAGATGCAGATAAAATTAACTTTTAACTACATCCCAAGTTTTATAGGGAAACATTTAAGTGTACCATTGTTGTTCTATAGCATCATACTGAACTGACGAAAGCTTCAGTGACTATAAAATGAGCGCTCTTTACTTTGTGTAATTCTTCGCAACTTGAATGCGTTTTATTTTTCATGAGACTGACTTTTGCTACTTCAGTACAAAAAGTGTCAAACTTTGAGAAATGCATTTCTTGATTTGATATTTTATAAAAGGGATTCCATTATACCTAAATATAAATTTAAAAGCAAAACGTGTGGGGAAAAATATATTGGCGAGTGGAAATGGCTGATAAGCCAATAAGTGCTCCTCTGCCGACATCTACTGGTTATACTGGTAATTTCATGTATTTTTTTAAATAAAAGCATTTGTTTGCCATGTGTTAGTTTTCCTACATCTTGAAACTTTTAGTTTTACAAATGGGGACAATCTTTGATAGATGAACAAAATGTTTTTGGTCACTACATTGAAAATAACATTTAAACTGGATAATGTGTAGAGCTTTGAAGTGCTAGAAAAAGTGAAGCACTTGAAAGTCCTTGAATTTCTTTAAAAAGGTACAAACCCTGAAATGAATAATGTAAAAACAATTGACTATTTCTGCCACAATGCCATGGTTACAGTTAGATTTACCACATTAAATCCATGGTGAATGTTGGTGATTTGTGGAGTGAAAAGCCTTCTAACTTGTTCATGGCACAATGTCAGCGCTGTTTGATCTGATATCTTTTGGTATATAACAGAATTCTGCACTGAATTTAAACGTTTCTCACTAGTTCTCTCAGCAATGTTATTAATTTGACTGCAAATTAAAATGCTTTCTCACTAGATCTCCCAGCTAACAGTGCTGCGGGATCGGGATCGGCCCTCAAGTGAACCGGTTCTGAGCTTCTCAACTGTGAGTAGTGCGGTTTCGTTCCGCTTTCGTTTGACGTCTCTCATATGTAACAGAAATGGCAGATTTTGAGTTGGGCAACGTGCTGGTCGCACCAGTGAGACCTCTATCAAAATGTATTCGCACCGGCAGGAAAAATGGTCGCAAAATGAAACCATTTGGTCGCAGTCTGGAGCCCTGCCCTCATGAAAACAAACAGAAGTAAAATTACAAAAAATAAAAATAACCAAGACTACTTACATTAGATGCTGACGTTACCTGTCTACTGACAGAACAGCGACAGCAAAAGACACATAGCAAGGGAAGCCCATTGCTCTTTTTAATAAAGAAAGAAAAAAAATAAAAGGAAAAACTAGCGGGTAGCTACATAAATTTGTTCAACCTGACCAATATTTCGTTCAACATAAAAACCAATGGGTTTCCTCACCATCACCCTGGTCTATTGGCAAAAGGCAGCTGTCATCATGGCTTCCGGTTAGGTCAGCCAAGGGTCAAAGGGCAAAGGTCACACACACATTGTAAGGTGAAAGCCAAGGCCAAACGGGACAGGCAGTCATCTTAGCCTCAATGGACTCGGACTCAGCCCGCACCGGACTCTTTTAAATTGAAACATCAAGGACTTTTGTTAATGTTGAATTCAGATGTAAACACAAAATCGCATCGTCACACGTCATACTGTTTACATGCCAGTGAGGCTTCAGGTTGTGGCACAAAACAAAAAAACAACTCATTACTAAATCTATTAGCTAGAATAGATTTAGAGCTGGACCAATACAAAGTGGAAACAGCCCATCATCTGACATGTAAACATCTTTAGTCCCTAACTTTTTAGGATTACTCAAGTTATACTGCACATTCTCATGACCCTTGGAATTAAAAAATGGGCCAAAACTACAAAAGCATCTTTTAAGGGAATCCCCATTTAAAAAAAAGTCATATTTCAGGACCATCTGCATTAAACGGAACATAAGATATCCCAGAAGCCTTCGATCTGGACCACAGGAACTGCAGACTTCAGAGAAATGTAGTTAGTCACTGGATGCAGGTGCAAATGCCGTCCACTGGAAATTAAAACAGTTAGGCTATTATTCACCTCCACTTTTTCCTCGTGCCTGAGGGGGAAGATAAAAAGAGAACAGGTTTGTCGAGATGATGAATGAGACTGTACTTACTGCGGCCACCACCCCCATAACCCCCACCGCCACCGCTACCGCCACCGTAGCCATCTCGGTCTCGCCGCGGTCCTCTCGCGTGCTCCACGATCACACGCTCCCCGCACAGATCTTTACCGTTCAGCTCGTACACGGCATCATCCGCGTCACGGTTGTCTTCAAACTCCACGAACCCATACCTGAAAAAATCAAGATAATCACACTTGGGTTTAAACAAAACGTTGAATATTGATTTTTTGTGATTCTTTATTTATTAAACAATTTATGCGTGTTACTTTTTACAACAAAGCCCAAGATCCACCAACAACCGTAAGACTAAATAAAAATGACACGAAATTAAAATAAAACTGTGACCAAAACAATACATAGAAGGATCTTAAAGTCTCAATCTCAAACTTTTTGATTAAGTCTCAATAAGGCCCAACCAAAATTGTTTTGTCTTTCTGCTAGCGCTGTGCACTTCAAGTTTCAAGTTTAATTCATTTATAAAGCACATTTAAAACAGCCACAAGACTGACCAAAGTGCTGTACAACAACTAAATACAGATCCTAAATACACACAAATATTATATACACATTATTAAGAAAAATGTGTGTAAAAAAGAAAACAAATACGTTTTTAAAAGAGACTTAAATTGTCAGGGAAGGTGCCACTCTGATCTCTAAGGTTGATCCATAACCGTAACAATCCAACCACAGAAAACACTCAATGCTCTACGTTTGAGCCGTGAGTGTGGGACTAGAAGGAGGTTATTGATGACAAACAATTCTAAATCCAACGGGAAACTAGTTTATTGGCGTTTGTGCGGTGTGAATTGGCCTTAAAGTGAGGTACATACTCGATAACATCAGATCGTACATTGTTAAAACAACAATCATGATATTATACCTATTATTAATATACCTATATTACAGAAATATTCAGATTTATAAAACCGTGAGCATGCACATCCTACGCAGTTTTCCCTTAATAAATCACAATCAATTCTAAATGTAGCGCAGCTTTTGCGGCTTCATGTCACGCCCATATTTGCCCATAAATAGTTAGTGAAACGCCCACAAGTTAATATTCATCGATTGCGAAATCATGGCAAACACAGAGAGGAAAACCAAGAAACGTAACTTCACTCAATGTGAAGTAGAATTTATCATTGGCGAGGTGGAAAAGAGGAGTAAAATGTTGTTTGGAGGGCACAGTGTGGGCATTAATGCCAAAAAAGGCACTTGAGTGGCAAAAGGTTGCATTACGCATTACGTCATTGCGCATTGTGATAGCATGGCATTTTATTACCATCCATTTGATTGCATCTGACAAGCTACAGATGTGTTATGAGGATGAATTGCATAACATGCAACAATTATTATTGCAGAACATATTTCACTTTTATTTTTGCAAATATGTGTTAATTGCATTTCTGTTGTTATCTTCGTTTGATTTTGTTTGTTTTACGCTGCAGATCGATCAAACGGGTGTTCATGTAGGCTGTTAATTGTAAGACTTGCTTTGTGAAGTCTTCATGTTATTTATGAGAGCCAGTTTTGCCATTTCTTTTACACAACGGTCTACAGTTTCACACACTTTCACATGTTTCTTCCATCTGCCGACGGTGTCGCCATTTCTCATTTCACCCGTTTTTGTGCGTACGCCTGGGTCAGAGCTTGCGTGAAGGACCGCACATTTTCCCGTCAAGTTTGCTTTTTATAAATACCAATTATTGCGTAGAGAGCGGCATACGCCCTTCTTTTGTGCGTATGCAACGTTTATAAATGAGGCCCCTGGTCTGTTTTTTAGTTTCGGGTTGTATTTAATCTTCTAAAAACCGTCAGATCGCCTGCTTTTTGGCGGCCGCCAACGCAAATGTTTGTCCCGCCAAAGCCTTTTTTGATCGGTGAGTGATGTAGACTAGAATGACTGCTGCGAGAGAGAGGTGTGTGTGTTGTGTGTGGTGTGGACCTCTGCACCCCTAGGGGGTCCGAGGGCATGCTCCCCCTGAACGAAAGTTTGTACGTTTTAAAGATAAATTCATAAATATGGTGCACTTTGAAAGTTCAACATTAAGTGATTAACTAATTTAGTGTCTGCAATGAGCCTGTTTTTTAGTACACTACACATTTTCTGAGCCAGAGACGGAGAGCGCTCACCGCTTGACATCACAACTATTCAGTGTTTTCAACCACAATGTTTATTTTAGGTTTCAGACATTTAAATTTACATAAGTGTGTATTTGACAAACTCTAAATGTATTGCTTTTTTAGTACTTATGTCTATGGAAGCGGCAATAATAATTATTTCCATTATAATAGAGTGCCGAAGTTACGACGTCACTCTGTAGGCCAAAACGCGGAAGTGAGTTAGCATTTTAGCACTCCCGTTTCCCTCGCTCTAAAGTCTATGGGATTTTAGAATGGGTTTTTGCTAAATCACCTGAAATAAGGTCTGTGGTGAACAAAGCCTCTAAATATTTTCACGTTTTGATCTATGACATAGAACACACAGTTATAACCTGCTTGTGGTTTTTTAAACTTGTGTCTGCTTGTGTTTTTTAAAAACTTTATATAGGCTTCAAAATGTATACATTTTGGATTAACTTGTAAAGATTATCTTGATAGACAAAACGTGTAAGGGTCACAACTCTTTGTTAAACACAGATCTTATTTTTTGCGATTTTCCAAAAGTCTATGGGGAAAATGCATAGCTTTTCTATCGAGAGAACCCATGCGCCGCTAGCTTCCGAGTTGTCCTACAAAGTGACGTCATCACTTCGGCACTCTATTAGACGACACGTATTATTCATATCAAATACACATCGTGTAAGTACCTTTCAAGTTTACTCTATGCTTCTCCCAGTTCACCAGCCACTTACTTTCATGTATTTCGGGAGAAGTGGATAAATTGACGTTTGTTAAATCCAACAGATCCGATTCTCTAAAATCCAGCATAAACTAACGCCCATCGCGTATAGCTCAACTAAGGTGTTTAAACAACAAAACGCATCCACTTGCTCATATTTGACAATCGGAATATCAGATATTTCCTGCTATAGCCAACAAATTGATAAAATAAAAGCAGATAATCAGTCATTCAGCGCTATTATGGCTGCGGTGTGACAAGCAATGACGCGTCACCATGGAAACCATAAAGTGATACTATCTAAATAACGGGCGCCTCTAAAAACTTTTAAACTTACGTGTGAAATGGTTAAGTAAGGCTTACATTTAAATGTGTCGTTGTTTTGTTTAGAGTTTATGCTCAATAAATAAAGGAATTAATAGAGATGGGCACAAAAATTACCACATTTTCTCCCGTTTGTCGCGCCCCACTTGTCATATTCCATGCCCCACACTTTGAGAAACGCTGCTCTAGGCCTACACTCAATAAACAACATCTCAACACTAAATTATAAAGGCCTGTCTCATATAGACGCCTGTTTCAAATACAAGCCGGTGCAGTTCAATGATTTGAAAAAATAAAAGCCTGGGCTACTATTTGAAGTTTTACGGGTATGCAATCTTGCCTTTCTCGCCACCTTGGCTTACACACATGTGAAAATGAAATGCTTTTGTTTCCACTGATGAACAATAACGTTTTTGAATCGTAACACAATTGTGCACGTTATCCACGCTGTAACAAAACTGTCAAAAAATGGTAAATGTTTAACAACGTAAAAAAGCGCACGTGAAGTAGGGGTGGGCGCTATACCGGTATGAACGTGAATACCGGTATTATGTTGTGCCATGATATGGATTTTGCGATACCAAGGATACCGTATTCATAAATTCAAATTTTGCAGTTATATTGTTTTGTTCAATTTGGTACTCTTTACAACTGTTAACACTAATGACGATACAGAATCGAATACGCTGTTTAAGGAAACGGCTGATTTGGCGCTTCATGCGCGTGAAGTTGCTGAGGCGATTAACCGCTGTCCTGTGACGCGTTCAATGAAGGACCGTAACGTAGAACACATCGCTAGTGCTAAGCGGCTGTTCATAAAGGATGCATCTTTTGCGGTGAAATGGGAAATAACAAGGTAATGAGACGCAAGTTTGACTTAACTTGAGCGCAGCATTTTTAGAGTGCCGTTTCATTTGCGAGACGCGTGTGCAACACCAAAACAAGTTCGTCAACCACAAAAAAACGTTAAAGTTCTAGGCTACTGTATGTTTGAGATGTCATGTTTTCATGAAGGTTGAAAGACTGAAAGCTGCTATTATTATCTTTGTTTTTACAAAACATTTACTGCTAATAATATTATCCACGTGGAGACATTTCCCCGCAATGTAACGTTAGGCTATGAATAACAGGAGGACACGACACACAAAAGCGCGCGCATTCACACGACACACACATAAGCGTGCGCATACACACACACTGGTCTTGTGGGGACTCTCCTTAGACGTAATGGTTTTATACTGTACAAACTGTAGGCCTTTATTCTGTCTCCTTACACTAATGAATTAGTTTGTATGAAAATTTTCATTGTTTTTTCTTGTATAGCTACTTTTAAGTTCTATATTTATTTGGTGCTTTGTTCAATCTCAAACCATTATTTTATTTTTATTATTAAGATGTCTGCACAAGAGTTAACTGTAATCTGTGCAAACATTAAACTTAAATTAAACGTCTCGCTTTGGTCTACACTGGAAGTGTTCTGCTCGCTCTGCTAAAGCTAAACTATAACAACAGATATTCCCGAACACAGAGCACACCCGAAGACGGCTCTCACTCAGAAATCAATAAAGTCTTCATTCGCTGCCGGTTCTCATTATGACAAGACGAGCAAAAAGTGGAAAGACATAACAAGTGCATTCAGGCCTACCTCATGTTGCACGTTTGCACTTTTTGAGAAAAAAATGGCACAATAAAATCGAATAAAAACATTTCAGGTCTATGTCCAATGAAATGCCTCACCTTTTTCTAGTTATCTAGTGTTAAAATACATATTTTCCCTGTAATTTAACTAAGGTGTACTAAAATGTGATTCCAATTTTTTTTCTCATATCGCGATATAATATCGATATCGCCCGGACAGTGAAAAATATCGCGATATCAATTTTTGCTCATATCGCCCACCCCTAACGTGAAGCGCAAATATCTTGATGAAAACTCAACGGATTTGGCGAGCACCGAACTCGTTGGAACCGTCTAGTCGAACTGAAAAGAACGATATAAGTTTCACAATTTTTGGTAGTGTTTTAGCGGAGATATTAGCCGAAAACCATCGGTAGCGGTTCAACCATTTAATATTCGAATATTAATTAAAATAAGGAATGGAATTCGAATAGTATTATAGAGGAAGATTGACAGCCCTAATTGACAGCAATAAAACGTAGTAATAATCTGCGTTCTCATGCATGAAGTGCGCTGAACACTGTTACAGGAAACTCCAGAGTAGTAATAAGCAGAACGTGCAAGTCCATTCTTTTTTTTTTTTATGGAATTTTGCAGTATTATCAATGATTTATCTGAATTTTTCCTCAAATTCTATGGTCAAAATAACTTCCCCTCCCTCTTGCAGCAACATCCATTTTCTTTTCCGATGACGTGTTTACTGGCGCGAGGGCGGGGCAACCTGTTACGCATGAGATCCACCAATAAGCAAACAACAACCAAAGCCCCTTTCAGGCTACAGCCATCCAATCAGTCCACTCGGATATCCGTCACAATAGGGCAGAAAAGACTAGAAAAACTTCAGTTTCAGGCTCACTGTAAGGCACAAAAAGGCAACGTTAGGAATCAATGGAAAAATGACTGAAGTGTGAAGAAATTAGTGCAACTGTCAGGTTACGGATGTAAAAATCTCATTAATTTTCTCCATTAGGAAATTGATTTTTTAACTGTATTATAAACGAGATCGATAAATGATGGCATATGCTTTTGCTGAAGCTGTCATGATTTCAACTTATTTAAATAATCCTGCTTGAAAAGCAGAAATCATGGTGAAACACTTAACGTTACGCCAGCCCAGGGGACAATGAGTCTGACATGTACACAAAGTCTTCGTCAAAAATTGCTTTTGAAAACGCATTCTATATATTCTATAGATGAAACGTTTGGTTTAATACAATTTAAATTGCTTTAAGCTGCTCGTTGTCAATATAAGGCCAAAAACGACCGACATATGGCATAATGGCCTGTTTAATGCACAGCAGATTTTGGCAAGTTGTGATCAGGGCCCATACTACATAATGGCAAAACAATGTGAGAATCATATTGGTATGCTACTCCAAAAAGCACGACCTTTTTTTATGTGCATTTATAAAAACAAAAACTAAAGTGTGGGAGAACTAATGCGCGCGACAAACAAACAACGGCGCGCCGCAGTAACGTTCTGAATCCAGCACCATTACATTTGTGCACACTACATACTAACTTCAGTTGATATTTTCTTTCATATGCGATCATTTACTTATTGTGCTTCAGAATCGACGCACAATGTAAAATCGTATATAACGTTACTTAAATCATCTGCTGTATTGTATAAAAGTGGTTCTTGCCTGTGGACAACAAATGTCCGCCATTTTGAGCACGCGGCGAGAGCTGCTGTCAGGCGGATAAAATCAACAAGACACCACATTAAGCATTTAAATTGTCACTTAAATTCAATATCGCAAGCATTACGAGGCATTTAATGTCCATACATGCATTGAAGATGTAAAGTTGGTATCGTTATGAGGCCATTGTCAAGACCGCGGCGCGCTCCACAAACTTACCCGTTCTTCAGATCGATCTCCAAAAGCTTCCCGTACCCGCTGAAAAACCTCTGTATATCTTTCTCCCGCACATGATAGCTCAGCCTGCCGACGTACACTCGCGGCATGGTTAATGTTTAGTAAATATCAAACGTACGAAACCCTGTAGCTTTATTCGCTATCGTTCTTCTTCGGAATGGCCACCTAGCGGTTATAGCGGTCACTTTACCGACGTCACTTCCGGCGTATCGAGACCATAGACATAATAAATACATGTTTATTATGTCTATGCTAAAGACGATAGTAACTGTTACTAAATGACGAATGTACTACTACACAACCTCAGATTGTTTGGTTTAATAATAAATGATAATTACATTTCTTGTTTACACTTAAAAATTGTCCACATTCACAACTTGCAGTGTATGAGTTTGTTTCATTTAAGACTTCAAGAGTTGTTGTTGATTAAACAGCAAAGGTAACTTAACCACATTGTTCATTACACTTCATAAGCAAAGACATGTCTTCAACATTTTGAACAGGGTTAGCCTAAATAGACAATTTTAGCACAAGGGACAAAAAAGCAAAGCATATTGTGATGTTATGCCATATTCTACAGAACAACTGCAATCTTGAAATTGATTGTGCATTGTAATTATGTTTATGTATTTCTTTTTTTTTTTACAGTCTATGGTTGTGATATGACAAATAATAAATTGTCATAAAAATAAAAAGTCAGCTTAGCAACTATCATAAGGCATCTCAAGAATTCAATAATATTTAAGAGTATATTTTCAATCCTCTATAGTTTACTCGGAGAAACTGCCTTGACTCGTATCACTCCCTCTTGGGCACAAGAAGCTGCGAGAACACCGTCCTGTCTCCACAAACGGCCCTGGACGAAGCCTCTGCTGCCGCCTGATGGGAAGTACAGGTGTATTGGACCAATGCATTAACATATTAATAGTGTTTATTATCATCATATCCTCATCACTAGCTATGTTTCCATGAAAAGTTGCAATTTTAACTTATGCACAAAATTGTAATATCACGTAAAACATTTGCGAATCAAACAACATGCGTTCAAGAGACCAAAATCGTCACTTCCTAGCACAAAATATCCGTAATAAAATGGAAGTTGCTGCATTCGGGTTATTTTTTCCTCCATCATAGTCTCAGAGCGTCTCACGAAACAATAAACGCTGTCATGTTTGTTCTCTAGCGTTCGGATGCTGGTGTTCGGGAACACAATCGTGTTAGACGCTTCTGGAGGGAATTAAGCCAAATCATTCTGATGACAGACTTTGACTCCTGCGTTTCAGAACCACCAAACCAACATTTGAGATGCTGCGATGTGATTGGTCCGCTGGTTATTCCAATTATCCAATCACAGCCTCTGCTGAGGCAAAGTCGCATGAGGTTGTTTTTGTTGTGCATCAAGGGATTTATTCAGTAAATGTATTTCCATCGTAGTTTATGCACATCTTATTATAGGATAAAACAATTATACGCCTCAATTGAGTGCATTATTTTGTATAATTTAAAGTCCCCCTGTAGTCAATGATTGTATTCCTTAAAACTCATCTTTGATCACCAAAATTACATATTTAAAAGGTATTTTTCCATAGAAAAATTTCGTCATGCCTTAAAATATCTTGAATGTAACTCTACACCTTTGCTTCATTTAGTATAAGTGGTTCTATGAATATGCAAATGAGCCCCGCCTCCACTCACTCACTCACCTCAGAGATCCACTGGTTGACGATCACACTTTGATCTGATTGGTTACAAGGTAGTTTGTGACATCAGAAAAACCAGCGATTTCAAACCGTGTTTTTGATTCACTGCAGTTTTAAGGAGAAAATACTCAGCAATGCTGTCAACTTATGAACTTACACATGGTTTGTCTTAAAGCATATTAAAAACACCACATAGACATATAAACAACATTAAAAGCTGGATTTTTACCACAGGGGGACTTTAAACACATGTTGTTGTTTCTATTCGGCATGTTTTTGTGCGATATCCCAATACTCACATTAAAAATCTCGGATGGAATCATGCGGTACATTACTAATGAACTACATGAACTTGCAAAAATGGATGGAAGCCGCTGACCTGACCATGGGCTTTCGCATTCATAGAGCATCCACTCGTCTGCTCTGAATGTGCTGTGAAACCACATGGCGTGATCCAGAGAGGCGGAAAACTGGGCCCTGTGATTTGGGTACGGTAACAGTGCCGTCCCCAGGAAAGCGTAGTCCGATACATACGCTGCCACACAACAGTGCAGTTTCATGTCACCAGGTCCTAAAACACAACATATACAATATTCAGAAATATTAAACAAGTACAGTCAATATCCAAAATTAACACAACAGGTTTTTACTTACGATAATGATTGTACATTGCTTAATATATGACTTAAAAAAAATAGAACTGATCTGAGTTGAATTTAACAACAATATCTGACTCCTACAGAATAACAACTGACTAATGAATTTCCATAACTTTTTTTTTATTAACCTTTGAAACTATTAGGTAAGGCATGGATTTAAAAAAAATAATTTCGCAGAGATTCCAATCGCAATAATGTAACAAGTAACATTTTAGAGCACAGTGTAACTAACATGTATATTCACAGTAGGATTTTTGCAATTCGGGACTTGAAGATTTCTATAAAGATTTGACTGAATTCTGTGACTTGTCCAGTCTAAAAACCCTTGTGAAAAAGAAGTGTGCTTAACTGTGCAAATAACATCTTAAAAGTATAGATATTTTTCAAAAACTCCTTGCAGATAACATTAATAAAAATGTCCTAACACATTTAAAAGTTTGACTTTAAAGTTCATTTTTTAGTCAAGTTTTAAATCAACACTTATTTTGATGTGGTGACTAACACACTAAATAACTTGATTATAATTTCAACTGTATAGTACCTTTAATGGTTAATTTTTTTTAAAATATTCTAAATTGCAGTTTGCAAATATATTTAAATACATGACAGATATTCGTTTATCATAACTGCTTGTCAGTACATTCAGCAGCACACTTTACCATATTTCAAAGACAATAAAAGTAATAATTAAATAACACGTACATAGACGTACTTAAGTGGGTCAAAAAATCACTCAACTAATTGCATTAACATTACATTTAAACTATAATATATTTTCAATTAATTGTGAATAAAATTCAATTAAATGCCCAAAACATTACATCCAGTTTGCACTTGAGTTTATTCATTTGAAATATGTAATTTCCATAATAAATATTCTTTTTAGAATAAGTATGCTAAAGTGGACCTCTTTTCACAAGGACATTTTTTTCCAGGTCATTTTATAGCACATTAATTACAAATATATGTACAGTGTCAGAAACAATGTGCAAAAACAGCTTGGACAATTTTGTACCTTATCTACCTCTAATAGGTGCCTTCTAGTACCTTGTTATGTTCTACTATGTGTTTATGTGTAAATAAAACACACAGATGTCCTTTTAAGGGTCCTGTCACAGTGACAACCTGTTGTAAAGGTACCATATTTGCAATTTTTTGAATTGCATCATTATAAGTGGTTTTAAATATAAAGAAGTGGTGAAGATGACATGCTTATTTTACCTATATGTCCTCTCGCTCGCACCCAGAATAACTTCTTTGGTTCCATGGCAACATGTCTATAAAAATCAGGTGGGTTGACTGGCTTGATCTCTATAGGAACTTCGTCAGCAAGTATTTTATTTAGGCCCTGTCGCGTATTATCAGCCAGGTTTGGATCACTGTAAACAAAAATAATATATGACTTATAATAATAATTCACTATGGGAAAACATGAGTTTTGCGCTGAGACCTGAGGTAACGCTGAATGAGTTCCTCGACGGTGAGCAGTGTGTGCGGTGGAGGGACGGTGGGCATGATGAACTGATGCTCCAGTGGACTCGGCTGCTGCATGTGAAATGACGCCTGACAGATCAGTATGGGCTGACCGTACTGAACAGCTTTCACAGATCGCACACAGAAACTGCGGCCATCCCGAGTCCTTTCCACCTGGTACAGCACAGGTACCTTCGGGTCCCCTGAACACACAATTGTTGAGAAATAAAGGGAAAGCCAAACTTTCCATGTGTGATTAGATAACATCTGAGTGTACCTGCTCTCACAAAGTAGCAGTGCAGTGAATGAGCATAGAGATGTTCACTGACTGAACTGGCTGCGGCTACAAGAGCCTGTCCGACAATCTGGCCACCGAAAAGGCGTTTAGTGCGAGGAACCCAGTGATGTGTCCCTCTGTAAGAAAAAAAAAAAACATGGTAATACCATGGTACCCTTTGTTAGTTTAGAAGCCCAGCTAACAAAAATATATTTTAGGAACATTTTCCTAAAGCTCCTATTGAAGGGTTAGTTCACTATTGAATATGAAAATTATCCCATAATTTACTCACCATCAAGTCATTCTAGGTGTATGTGACTTTCTTCTTTTAGCCAAACACAATCAGTTATATTAGAAAATATCCTTGCTCTTCCCAGCTTTATAAAGTTATAAATATGGACATTTTTCAAACAAAAATGCATCACTTCGCTTCAGAAGGCCTTTATTAACTCCCTGAAGCCGTATAGATTACTTTTATGATGGATGAATGCGCTTTTTGGGGCTTCAAAATCCAAGGTACCATTCACTCCCATTATAAATCTTAGAAGAGCTGAGATATTTTTTAACAATGCAGATTGTGTTTTGCTGAAATAAGAAACGTCATAAAAACCTAGGATGGCTTAGGATGGGTAAATTACCCCATGGAATTATTTTATTTTTGGGTGAACTCCCCCTTTAAAACGGTATTTCTGAATGTTCGCTGAAAGTTCAAAACATTCCAGTTTGAACGTTCCAGTTTCTTACATGTTTTAAAAAGGATGTTTTCTTGGTTATACGAATGTTAAGGGAACATTCCATTTTAGAATTTTGCAAACATTATTGGAATGTTACTTTTGAATGTTCTATGCACGTTCTGAAACAAGTTGTTACATTTATAAAACGTTAGAAGAACGTCCAACTAAAACGTTCCAGAAAAAAACGTTCCATAAATAAAGTTTTTGTCCTGACGTTTTGAGAGCATAATTAAAGATTAGATAACTCACTGGAAGTATGTTACTGGTGCTATGTAAATCTAATCGACTCAATATTTTGAAAAATACATTTGTTTACCTGTACAGGTCGGCGTCGAGCTTTTCTAAATTCAAAACACTTGTAACCAGAACACTTCTGAGATCAGCTTTAGCTGAATTAGACATATGGTTTACTACAATGTCATCTCGAGATTCACTACCGCGTTCAGCCATATTTACTGTATCTGTGTGGAGGACTGATCTTCACAATCGATTCAAAAGCTTTTTAACGATTCATTTGTATGGGATGATTATAGTATCAAAATGATTAACACGTGCAAGCACACTTATCAATGAACTTGATACATGTTGCAGAAATGTTTTATCCATGCCTTTCAACTTGCGTGTGCAAAATTCAAAATTGAATGAATGTGAAGCAATTTGTTCAAATAGAGACATTTTTGTGAATACAAATGTTTTCCTTTGTATTAGTGTATCATAATTTGCACATACAACACAGAAGATGTGCATGTGTGGATCATGTGACACGCGTGCATTCATTGACGTCTTTTCTGAGTCGATCTCATTTGATTCATTTGGATTTTGAGACTTTCTTTTCGCGGTTTTTAAGCATTTCACAACCCACACACAAACAACTACAAATGAATAGGCCTGGTGCTAATTATTAATGTGTGCACAACTACCCATCTATTTGACAAATTCACAAATGTGCGTCACTACATTTAAACTAATACAATACAACTTGTGTGTGCAAAATCCAAAATCACATGAATGTGCAGCATTTTGTACAAATAGAGACATAGTTGTTAATACAAAACCTCGATTTTGTATTAATGTAGGCCAGAATTTGTGCATGCAACAAGTAAGATGTGCATTTGTGGATCAGGTGACACGCGTGCATTCATTGACTCGTTTCTGAGTCGATCCTATTTGATTCATTTGGATTTTGAGACTTTCATTTCGCGGGTTTCGCCTGGCAAGATCCACACACACTGTCTGAGAAAAGCTGCTACCACTAGATGGCAGTGCTCTGCTAAAACAGACAACGGCAGCATAATCAAGCGTTCTTCCGCATTTAAGACGCTTAATGAGAGTGATATTGATGCACCAAATTTAGTACACAATAATATAGGCCTACCTTATTAATAAAGCATACTTTATAGAGGCAAACATTAGATCAGATTATGAACAACACCCGTAGAAAACCATTATAAAACGCTTAACGTGCAATCGCGCGTTACATGGTCAGTAAGGTGGATTGGCTACTGAGTTTAAATATCACCCTGCATTGACGTTAGGCCTAAGCTTTTTCTTTATAATATGCTCTATGGGAGGAAAACTATATAGCCTACAGACAAGAGACTACATGAACGCAACGCACGGCGTTTCAAGTTAATAAAATTTTCCTTCCCGAGCCTGTTAAAAAGAAAAAGCTTAACATGAAATCCTGCAGTTGCGTTTAACTTTGCATGTGAATGGGAGAGCAACCGGTCCGAGAGCGCAGTGAAGTAAGTTTTAGTTTTAATATTCGCCACATTTTATAAAGGGACCATCTGCAAATTCCACTCAGTCAAAAAACAATATAAACGTCCAGTCATTCATTCAAATGAACATACTTCCAAGGTTATATTATAACCTTGGAAGTCTAGTGGGCAGACTGACTTAGCCTACTGTTACTGTATGTCCAGCCAATATCTCGATTGAACGGTACAATTTTTTAAATTACTGTAAATTGTTTTTCTATTCATGTTCCAAAGGTTGTAGTAGCCTACGTTCCTAGTGATAAGTCAGGTGAAATTTTACATTATTCACCTGTAGTAGGCTAAGTCACCAAAAACCCGTTTGGTTAATTACAGTAATTTTTATATAAAATAATAATTGTTTAAATAGGCTACATTAAGGGGGGTATTGGGACAATTGCACCTGTAGTAAGCCAGTCTAGTCACTATAGGAACATACTACAACCATTTTGCATGAAAAAACCCTTTTGGTGAATTACAGTATTTTTCTGCAGAATACAGGCTACATGAAGGGAAGCCTATTGTCCAAATTTTACTTGTAAGTCAGTCTTACAGAAACATTCTACGAGCTTTGGAATTTGAAAATGTCCGTTATTAAAATTTAAAAGTAATTTGAATAAAAACAAATTATACGTTTTAACCACTGATCTATATAGAATGACATTATATAGATCAGTGGTTTTAACACAGTTAGTGAAATTGGCAGACGTTCCCTTGTGCATCATGAGCTGTGGTTAGCGCGTCAAAGCATTCTCATGTAGAAATGCAGCTACAGGCCCGCTACGCCAGTTGATTTTCAATTAATATTTCATGTCGATATACAATGGTTGCATATTGTTAAAACTCATCGTGCTATAGTAAGACTATAGCCTATAACAGTGGCTTAGCCTAAGGGTCAAGGGAAAACAAATGTACTGCGAAAATCGTCTTTAATATTTAAAAACAGACATTTTCAAATTCCAAAGCTTGTATATGTATACAGTGTGTAGTCAGATAAAAATAAGCATATAATATGAACGCAACTGCGAAATTTCACCTTTTTTTAACGGGAAGGAAAATGCCATTAACTTGAAACGCCGTTCGTTGCGTTCATGTAGTCTCTTGTCTGTAGGATATATTTCCCTCCCATAGAGCATATTATTAAGAAAAAGCTTAACGTCATGCCGTAAGACGGTGATATTTAAACTCAATAGTCAATAGCCAATATACCGTATTGAACATGCAGCTAATGGTTTTCTATGGGTGATGTTCATAATCTGATGTTATCTGTTTGCCTCAATAAAGTATGCTTTATTAATAAGGTAGGCCTATATTATTGTGTACTAAATTTGGTGCATCAATATCACTCTCATTAAGCGTCTTAAATGCGGAAGAACGCTTGATTATGCTGCCGTTGTCTGTTTTAGCAGAACACTGCCATCTAGTGGTAGCAGCTTTTCTCAGACAGTGTGTGTGGATCTTGCCAGGCGAAACCCGCGAAATGAAAGTCTCAAAATCCAAATGAATCAAATAGGATCGACTCAGAAACGAGTCAATGAATGCACGCGTGTCACCTGATCCACAAATGCACATCTTACTTGTTGCATGCACAAATTCTGGCCTACATTAATACAAAATCGAGGTTTTGTATTAACAACTATGTCTCTATTTGTACAAAATGCTGCACATTCATGTGATTTTGGATTTTGCACACACAAGTTGTATTGTATTAGTTTAAATGTAGTGACGCACATTTGTGAATTTGTCAAATAGATGGGTAGTTGTGCACACATTAATAATTAGCACCAGGCCTATTCATTTGTAGTTGTTTGTGTGTGGGTTGTGAAATGCTTAAAAACCGCGAAAAGAAAGTCTCAAAATCCAAATGAATCAAATGAGATCGACTCAGAAAAGACGTCAATGAATGCACGCGTGTCACATGATCCACACATGCACATCTTCTGTGTTGTATGTGCAAATTATGATACACTAATACAAAGGAAAACATTTGTATTCACAAAAATGTCTCTATTTGAACAAATTGCTTCACATTCATTCAATTTTGAATTTTGCACACGCAAGTTGAAAGGCATGGATAAAACATTTCTGCAACATGTATCAAGTTCATTGATAAGTGTGCTTGCACGTGTTAATCATTTTGATACTATAATAATCCCATACATTTGCGTCATCAGTCAAAATGTTCACGGAATTACTTCCCACGTGGCGTGCTTAAAATGTTGTAGTATTTTTTATTGGTAAATATTGCCACGTATTGTTGTATTGGTGCATATAAATGAAAATTATTACATTAGTAATTGAAGAAATTAGTTCTGAATCTTTGAATCAATTGAACCATGATTCACTGTTCTGAACTCAGAAGGAGAAACACCGCACGCTGAGGACATCTGCTGGCCAAATGAGTCGTAACTTAAGCAGCATTTCAAATGATTCATAACATTTGCATATGAGTGCTATTTTTTTACAGAAACACAAATAAGTCTGCAATGTCCTTAAATAATTTCATTAATAAATCCTTATAGAAGATGTAGAACCCAGTGATATAGGTTATGAAGTTATATAACAAGCGAGTGATATCTATAAACGTTTAAAATAAAGGGTGTGGTTTTGTGCAATACTTGTTTCATAGAGCTACTCGTTGTAGACCGTTTACATCTCTAAATATCAGAAAAATATCAGTCCGGCTTTCCTATGTAAAACCTACCGCATTTTGGTGTGCTGTGTTTTGGTGACTTAGTTGATCGATACCAAATTTAAGATCACTGACTGCTGATCAGGCAAAATTAGTTTGAATCAGTCTGATCTGATCGATTATATCAGACTATTCTAGCTTGATCAAATTGTGGCCTCTCGTGATCATCAGACGTGTGGCTCCACTATCATAAAGAGCCCACAAGAGGGCATCACATGTTAATCATTCAAGAGTTCCTCTGACAAATCACTATAAGTTCTCTTGAATGAGCAAGTCAAATAACACTGATTACATGACATATCACGGTTTTTAATAGAGCTAAACGAGACGCCACCTTATATAAAACCAAGATGGATGTCAAAACACACGAATTCTTGATGAACACATTTAAACACATACATTAAATAGCTACATCAATGATATTTTTCATTAAAAACAATAAATGAATAAAAAAATACCTATAACATAATAAATCCTAATAATAATGATGATAACCCGATGGTCCCCCCAGATGTGCCTGGCTTCTCATCATCAGCACGCGCGCGCACATGCACGCGCACGCGCGCTCTCCTCCTCCAGCGCTGCTGTTGCTGTCAAACTGAATCACATCCATCGCTCGCTGCTCATATTCCCGCACGAAGATTGGCTTCTCTGTGTTTTATAGTGTGTTCTCATCTCCATGGCCACATCAGAGGCACCAGAAGATCGCGTTGTGCAGAGAGGAAGATCTCGAAGTGACCCGAGCATCATTACCGACACGCGTGTCGCTTACACGAACAGCACAGGTGAGGATATATATATATATATATATATATATTTATGTGTGTGTATATCTGTTTACTGCATATATCTGACTGTACTGCGCACGGAGAAGCAGCTAGCTGCAGTTTTTCGAGAAACCACAACGCTGGCATGACTGGCATGATGTCTTTGCACATGCATTGGTGATGATGAAATACATCATTGACATGTTCATGCTCGTGCACTGCGAACTGTGTTGAGGTGCTGGTGCTGATGCTGCGGTGACGCGCCGGACTTCCCCGTGACTGATGGATCAGCACATCCATGATGTGAGCTGGTTTCAGGATAAACATGAAGAGCTTCTCTGCATTTGCCCAGTCACAGCTGTGAATCACTGTCTTTGACTGACCTTTACTTACACTGAGTAATATGCAGGAGATTGAGATTCGTGCTGCAGCTGAAGGACGGATGAATGAAGTATGAATCATTATTTCAAGTTACAAAGTGTTTGCAATGGTTTCATTAAAGAGGATGAATGCAATTAGCCAAGACAGGCCTAATCTATCACAAAGATTCTTTCCAATAAGTGGCAAATTGGAGTTTTTCATTGTTGCTTCTGTCTAGTTCTGTGGTGGTGAAAAGGCATTAGTATTTGACGCAATGTGTTATTATTTCTACAAACTTATGTGCATCCCTTTCTATTCGAGCGTGGAAACTCTTCACCCTGAACGGCTAAAGTGGGATTAGTGATTGAAATGTGTTAAAAGCCCTTTGTTTGGACACAGACAGGTGGTGTACTTTATCCTTGGATTTGGAGCTGATCACACGGTCCCAGTAATACATGTTGACATATTGCTGAACTGATGCACACTTTCCCCAATGATGTGGGATGTTAGACTGCGGTATAATATCTGCTGATCAAAACCATACTTATATCCTCCTGTACATGTTTGTTATATGGCTGCTTGTTGCTTGTGGTGTTGCATTGTGTGATGCTGATGTAACTTAATATTACCGCTTTACCTGTAAAGTGAAAATAAGAGAAACAATTGGCAACAGTTTCTCAATCTGGCAAACCTAATGCGAAAAAGAAGTGTGCTTAAATGTACTGAATGTGCACTAGTGTACCTCAAAATCCACGTGAAGATAATGGTAATGAAATAAGACCACTTTAAAGAGAGGACACTTTCAAAAGTACTTATGTTTTTACAGTTTTAATAAAAGTACACTTATTTTGATGTGTTGACTAACATATAGTAAAGCATGGAAAGTGCTTGATTATAAAATGAATGTAGTGTTTTTTAACATCTAAAGTTCACGTATTTTAAATGTGCTAAGTTGCAACTTTATCATTACAAATGTGTAATTACAAATATGTTCAAATGCAAGACATACAAGTTTCAGATGAAATGACATTGAAGTATATTGTAATTTATCATAAACGCTTATCAGTGCATTCAGCAGCACACTACCATATTTCAATAACAAGATAAGTAATTATGAAATTATATGTTTATGCAAATTAAATTACATATAAATATATAAATTAGACCTGTTAAGTGGGTTAAAAAAGATCTCTAAAGCAGTCTAAAAGCATTTAATATAAATTCAAACTTTTATACAATTTCGTTCCATACAAGTGTCCGAAAACAATACATTCACTTGGCACTTAAGTATATATTTTAAAGTATATTTCCATAGTAAGTATTCTTTTTTAAAAGTCTGTTAAAGTGTTTTACTTTTACTTTATGCAATAGTTTGTGTTTACAAGTTACTGGGCAACAACAATCCGCAATTTTGAAAGAACTGATCACCGATTTGCCGAAATTCACCGGGTTAGTGGCTTCAAAACTCCTGCATGAACTTCTGAAGCTCCGCTGGTGTTAAAAGTGTTTAATCACAGAAACATGTACATGAAGTCAAACGTATTATTAGAAGGGACTAATTCAAACCAGGGTAAACCTGATAAAATTGATTGGATGATTGGATGGTTGTGGTTTGCTATTGGTGGATCTCATGTGAGTGACAGGTTACCCCGCCCTCGTCATTAGAGAAGAGATTCAGCATCCAATGAAATAAAAAATACTGCACAATATGTGTTTTTTAGATTGTGATCAGTTTTGTGATCAGTTTTGTCTCCTAGAAAGACGCATCAGTCCATATAATCATGTCACTTCACATCAGAATATTGGCACGAGCTGCATAACAAATTGCGACATGGCAGAGACGCCACTGGCCAAGCTTTCTCCTCGACGAAGCCTTTCATCCGTCGCACACACACACACTGCGGCTTTCATCTCGCCTCTCGAGCTGCTCTTCAGAAACAGAGCCAAAGACAGATACAGTAGGAGAAAGAGGACATGACACACATGGAGTCTCCTGACTATAGAATCACACGCATTCATCACGTGTTTTGCGATGCAGGAATGGAGGGTTTAGGGTAGAAGAGGGAATGTATCTGCACAGATGTAGCCCACACTATAACCGTTGACCTGTTAGTCACACGTTCTCCAACCCGTCAGCTCAGTTTCTGTGTTGTGCAGATGTAAGGGCCGTTCCTCCACACTGTGGGCCGGCGAAGGGTCTGTTAAAACTGATCTCTGAGCCGATGACTGGACAGACTGACTCATCTGCTGCTGAAGAAACATTTCATACTGTAATTTACACTGACATTTATGTGACTCAGATGGATTATCTGGGAAATGTCGTATGGTATTCTGTGTATGAAAAAGGGATGACATATTTTTTTAGGCCAAAATCCGGAAACATGTTGCATTTGAGCAATTCCGGTTCCATCACAAGTTGTGGTGAACACAAGCTCAAGATATTTTCAGATTTCATTTCTACAACATATGTAAAATAAATCAGTAATACACACTTGTGATTTTTTTATAGCTCACAGGAATCATTCTTAGAACTTTCTAGCAAGGTTCTCTCAAAATTATGAACAACATTTTTTTTATATAGTTTGTACAGATTGTGTAAAATTAATAGAACATCTGTTCAGAGTTATCTGGTCTTTGATAAGCATTTTCAAAGCATTAGCAGCACAAAAACTTTATTTATACATCGTCCATGGAATGTTTTTTTCCTCTGAAACATTTTAATTGGACATTTGTGACCCTGGACCACAAAAGCAGTCTTATGTGTCCATTTTTTAAAAAAATTGAGATTTATACATCACCTGAAAGCTGAATAAATAAGCTTTCCATTGATGTGTGGTTTGTTAGGATAGGACAATATTTGGCCGAGATACAACTATTTGAAATCGGGAACCTGAGGGTGCAAAAAAATCGTAATATTGAGAGAATCGCCTTTAAAGGGTTCCATTTCTGTTGGCGATTGTGCTGCATCCACTTACAAAAATAAAATTTTGATATATATTTAAGGTAGGAAATTTACTAAATATCTTCATGGATCATGATCTTTACTTAATATCCTAATGATTTTTGGCATAAAAGAAAAATCGATAATTTTGACCCATACATTGTTTTGTTGGCTATTGCCACAAATATACCCGTGCAACTTAAGATTTGTTTTGTGGTCCAGGGTCACATTTGTCTAATGTTTTTACTACACTGTAAAATCTAATTAGTTAGCTAATGAGCCCCGCCTCCACTCACTCACTCAGCTCAGAGATCCACTGGTTGACGATCACACGTTGATCTGATTGGTTACAAGGTAGTTTGTGACGTCAGAAACACCAGCGATTTCAAACCGTGTTTTTGAGACTGTCTTTGGTTCACTGCAGTTTTAAGGAGAAAATACTCAGCAATGCTGTCGACTTATGAACTTACACATGGTTTGTCTTAAAGCATATTAAAAACACCACATAGACATATAAACAACATTAAAAGCTGGATTTTCACCACAGTGGGACTTTAATAAAAATAGACATTTAGAACATTCAGAGAACATTCAGAAATAACATTTTCATAACTTAATGTGAACATTTGCAAAACGTTCTTGGGCCGTTCACACAGAATGCGTTTTTGCATTCCACTAATGCTACTTTTCCATTGTTTTTCTACACGTAAACGTGCTACGGACATAACTCGTGTCTCGTGTCTTTTGGAGCATTTCGTGCATGACAAAGCGTTCTAAAAACGCATCGCTCGACCTTGCGCTTTTTGAGCATCGGTCGACTTATTATTTTTTTTGTCTGTCCCGTACGATTGGCTCTAGTCGGACGCCGTCAGGGTTTTTTGGACCAATTCAGCATGTCGGTAAGAGAGAGAACTCTGATTGGCTGTTCAGCTTAGAGAACGCGTCAGTGCATGAGAACACACATGCGAGTTGACAGTCTCCTTTAGTCCTTTTGGTGTGCTCAAGCTCAGCTTTTTGGCCGACGAGAGGCGACAACACAGTCAGCTTTCATCACCGCTAGTTCTTTGACGTCGGCTTGGTGTGTCCCGGCCTTTAGAACATATTTTTGTGAGCTGGGTACTTGTTGTGAAAAGGGCGGTTGCTAACAAGTGATAATAAAATGGGACTAGAGGTTGTCATAGACATTAAACATCATCAGCGGAACAGGTAAACTCGCTTTCACAGCCCTGTTGTGTTTATAATCGCTCCTGCAAACTATTCTAACTCAAACTTTCAGACAAAATACAAGTCGTATAATAATAGCAAAATACAATAGCCTACATTTAGATTTTTACGTCTGACGATTGTATTGAGGCTTAAATTAATAAAAGTTATGTTCATTTGTAAAGATGATCATGAAAACAAAACATGCAAGAATCAGTAGTGGATGATGAAGAATCAGTAGAAAAATGACAGACCGATCCCTGCGCGGCACTATAAACACCCATGACTTGAAAAGCCAGTTCGAACAGTGGGTCTGCCGAGACCCGAGCCGGCCATCAGGGCTGACATGAGGCTAAAGCGGTGTCCGGCTGTCACAGAGGTTACTCTGGTGACAGATGACCAGCACTCGCTGTGATTGCACAGGACCATCAGCTGAGAGCGGCTGGCACATGAAAAAATGAAAGCAAAGCAGGAGAGGAGAGAGATCAACCCGAGTCCTGACAACCAATATATCACGAAGCAAGTCCTGCATTGACAACCTACCATTGCTAATACAGTACATATACTCTATGTGGCCTATGTCTAGTCCCTTGATCACGAATATTCCCATATCTTACCTTGTATGGCTGATGTCTGTTCTAAACAAGTCCGAGTCGTCTGGGTTTTGAAAATTGAATTGAAGATGTTGATAATAAGAGGGATGATTCCATAGGTATCCTCTTTAAATCGATAGTTCAACTCTACTATCAGCCTATAAGTTTTGTAATATGACAAAGTTTATAAGCTGTTTTATTGATATCTTTCCATGGTTGATTAAGCAATTACATGAAATATGAGACAAGTTGTACGGTATCTTTCAACATTCCTCCTGATGTTCATTCATGTTTATTTGGTGACAGGATGACCGGTTCACGAGACGCTTGAACTGGTGCTACAGCGATCTGTCACCACACATTAAAGAAACCACACGCTAAAACCACATTTATTGACTGAATTCTGACTTTATATCTCGCAATTCTGACTTTATATCTCGCAATTCTGACTTTATATCTCGCAATTCTGACTTTATAACACGCAATTCTGACTTTATATCTTGCAATTGTGAGGTTATATCACGAAATTCTGACTTTATAACACGCAATTGTGAGTTTGTATCACCTAATTCTGACTTCATAACATGCAATTCTGACTTTATGTCTCGCAATTATGAGAAAAAAAGTAATTTTTAATTATCTTTTAAAATGTTTTATTCTGTGGCGGAAACAAGCTTCCATACAAAACACCTTTGAAAGCCCTGGCAAACATTTTAGCATTGCAGTGCAATTTTTGCACCAGTAAAATCTGGTTGACATATTTCCTTCCATTCTGATCTTAGACCAGTATCAAAGCTGTAAATGGCATAGTGTTTGGCTGGTCACAGATCAGTTTGAAGCTTTGCAGATCAGTCTCTCAGTCCCCAGAGTCGCTCCAGGGTGTCTTGATCTGGATTAGCCGCTTCGACAGTAACCTATTGGATCAGTTTTGCTCCTACATCAAAGACCACCCCACTCTTTACCCATGATTCTCCCTTGCTTTCATTGGATAAGACTCTTAAATGTTCCACCAATTTTAGGACTATTAGATTAAGACTCCCCTTCCCCCCCACATGTGTTCATGTTTTATTAATCAGCCATCTATATTTAGCCGTTGTAGGATTTTTGCAGTGAATATTCAGAGCAGTGATTAATCCAGAGGTCTTCAACTGTTTTGTGGTTGGGAACGAAACCCACCGCAGCATGACTTCAGTTACAGACCTCACAGAAACATGCCAGCTCGATTTCCTTCTGAATATATGATCACATTCCATAGTTAATAATTGATTTTTGAGCATGCAAAGGACTGGGGAAACTTTGTGAATGACTTGCGTTCTGATTGCGTAGAGTTTTAGACGCAGATTTTACAACCCCACTTCCAGAATAGTTGGGACATTTTGTAAAATGCAATAAAATCAAGAATCTGTGATTTCTTAATTCTCTTGAATCTTTATTTAGCTGACAAATGTACAAAGAAAATATTCCCAATGTTTTCACTGACCAACTTAATTTTATTTTGTAAATATAAACAAGTTTTGATTTTGATGGCTGCCACACACACGTTTACCACTGTGTCCCATAATCTTTTCTTTTAATTACACCTTTTAATCATTTGGGAATTGAGGATAATAATTGTTGCAGTTTTGCAAGTGGAACATTTTCCCAATTTTGTCTGATATAAGACTTCCACTCAACATATCTGTGGTCGTCACTGTCCGATTCTCCTTTTCATGATGGGTCATACATGTTCAATAAGAGGCAGATCTCTTGAAGAGTGTCTAGAAACCAATCAGTTTTAGCGTGTGCAGAATGAGGCCTGGCATTGTCTCGCTTCCCAGGAAAGATGTCATCTTGATTGCAGTTTATGTCTCTGTACAATCCAAATATATGCCTACATGTCAGTGATATCTTTATACATATGCAAGTCACAGAGAACTCGCCGGCCTATCATACATACTGATGTATAGCTTTCTCCTTGTGTAACAGAGATTCCAGGTGCATTTCTTGATGCGGTCTCAGACTGTGTTCAGTGAAATGGTTTTCTCCTGAGCACATGTCGCTGTATTTAACAGAGTAGCATGACGGTTTCTCATGCAATGCCGCCTGAGGGCTCGAAGGTCTCCTGTTTTGCCCTACGCAGACTGAGATTTCTCTGGATTCCCTGAATCTTTTCACAATATTGTGTGTGGTAGATGGTGAAAGACATAAATTATTTGCAATCTTGCATTGAGAAATGTGATTTTTGAATCTCTCATGATATTTGGCACAAAGTGGTAAGCCATGACCCATCTTTGCTTGCAAAGACTGAGAAGCTCCTTTTTCACCCAAACATGATACCCTAACTTACCAATTCACTCATTGTGGACTGTTTCAAAAGAGTTGGAAAATCTAACCTTTATAACCTTTTCACTTTTATTTTGCCTCTGTCCCAACTTTTTTGTAGTAATTAATATTAAAAGTTGTGTATATTTACAAAATACAATTATGTTGGTCTGTGAAAACATTGGAAAACTTCTCTTGTACTTTTGTCTGTTAAAAAAGGTTCAAGAGAATTAACAAATTGTGAACAAAGATTGTGAATTTTATTGCATTTTACAATATGTCCCAACTTTTCTGAAAATGGGGTTGTATGGGCCTTATCATCTGTTGTTTCTTTCTGTAGCTTTTTCTATCATAAATCTGAATTAATATTTGTATAACAATTGGCTCTAGATTTCCTGGCTTTTAGTGTCAGTAACGCTCTGTTTAGTTCCTGTCTCTATGAAGCCCCTCCTTCTGAAAAGCACACTGTGCTCTGATTGGTCGGCTGTATCAGTGTGTCATTGATACAGCCGGTCGAGCGATCATTGGTCGAGCGCTTCGAGTGTGTTTGGGAAATGTCCCGCCCCTTACCATAACCACCAGTTTAACACACTACTAACTAACTCAACCAGGCCCCGCCCCTTTATTCTGCGTATGAATTATTTAACTGATGAATTTTGTGGCGTGTTCGTTCCCAGAAGAAACTCAAGACTACAATGGAGGCGTTTCAGGAGTTCAGAAACACTGACACTGATATAGAGAATATGCATCAAGGGAGCAAATCGGCACCCTACAGTCTTGCCATTGTAAGTCCTAAAGAGAGGCCATTCAGGCCATAGTGCAGCTTGGATAAAAGAGCCTGCCAAATGAATGTAAAATTGAATGATTCAAATTGATGGGTGGTTGACTATGATTTCACTTTTTTAACTTTAGTTAGTGTGTAATGTTGCTGTTTGAGCAGTAACAACATCTGCAAAGTTACAACGCTCAAAGTTCAAAGCAAATGGAGATATTTTCTTTTACAGAAATCGCTTTTTAAGGACTTCAACAAACATCTGGTAGGGACTAAAATGAGCTAGTGACATCACTAACCCTAAAATTGACATAAACCCCTGGGAACGCGATTTAGAGATTATAATGACAGAATATGCTAATCAATGACTAGAAGATAGTTATCTCCACATCAGCTACATAAATTCATCAACTAACCATTCAGAAACGTCCTGTTGCGTCTATCTTGTCACTTCTTCTTAAGTCTCTCCATCATTGTCCGACTCCGGTTTGAACATAAAATACTAAATGGTTTTGACACACACATACAGCTCTTGAAGCTCCCCCCCCCTGTGCCGGGTCAGCAGCTCATTTGCATTTTTGAAAGTGGTGCGCATTCGGTGCGTTTTTGCTCACCCTGAAAAAGTTACAATTTTAACATGCTATAAAAATTATCGGTGGGGTATTTTGAGCTAAAACTTTACATACACACTCTGGGGACATCAGAGACTTATTTTACATCTTGTGAAAAGGGGCATTATAGGACCCCTTTAATGATTCTTGAGTCTTTTTGACTGATCCATAACAAAGAACCCTCTCATTAAGATCATTAGGAGGACACCTGCAAATCGGTCTAAGTAAATTGGTAAGTAATAAGTGGGATAGTCAGCTGGTAATTATCACAAAATATACCCCTTTAGGAAGATACAAGTCTTTCCCACTTTGCATCGGGATCCTGATCACCCTGTCTAGGAATAATTTGCGATAATGACTTTACTGCATTAATGAAGGACTCTGCATATTGCTCCATGCATGTATTATAATATGCACTGACCTCTGTTCGTAAAGCTGTGTGTAGGAGGCGGGACATTAATAAATGAGAGTCCGTGACATTATTTGAGGCACGCTGGGAAATGTCGGAAAAAGCAGGCGCTCTAAAAAAGGCCTGTTCCCCTGAGGACTGGGAAAATGGTGCTAAAGAGCGAGGTTAAGAGACAAGCGGCCCTGCCAAACGCATCTGCAGGGGTTGAACATTTCTGTGAAAGTCTCGCTACTGCTGAGATAGCAATTTATCAAGTTTGTCTACGCTGTGGAAACACTTAGTACATCCCAAAACGATGCTTCGACTTCTAATTAAAAATCTGGTGACTTGTGAGGGGTTTGCAAGTGCGTTTGGTTCTGGGTCTCGCCACAGTGGGTCTGTGACTATAGTTTACGATGTCGAGGCCATTGTTACGTGGCCACCTGTCCGACAGCAGGGGTTACGCTGTGCTGCGCTTTGGGCAAGTCCTGTCCAAGGTCACTCTGATGACGTATTAGTCTCATTTGACGGTTGCACTGTATGAACGTACAGAGCTTTGAGGAACAGACACATACAGTACCAATGCTGTAATGGTGCATTGCACCTACACAGGCATTATTTTTATGGTCCACTATAGACATTCTGCTAATTATAAGTAACTTTGCAACTACATGTCAACTACCTGTCATTAGAGTATTAGTAGACTGTTAGGTTCGGGTTAGTAGAATAAGTTGACATGTAGTTACAAAGTCACTTATAATCAGTAGAATGTGTTGAGGAGCATCAAAATAAAGTGTCAGCAGATATTAATGGATTAGTTAGTTCACTTCAGAATTAAAATTTCCTTATAATTTACTCACCCCCACTTCATGTCTTTCTTTCTTCAGTCGAAAAGAAATTTAAAGAAATTTCCAGGATTTTTCTCCATGTAGTGGACTTTGAAGGTCCAAATGTGAGTTTCAGAGCAGCTTCAAAGTCTCGACACGATCCCAGCCGAGGAATAAGAGTCTTATCTAGCCAAACAATCGGTCATTTTATATAAAGAATAAACATTTATATACTTTTTAATCACAAATGCTTGCACTATGGCTTTGTGAAGCGCCACACATTACGTAATCACGTTGAAAGGTCAAGCGTGACGTAGGCGTAAGTTCAGACCTAGTGTTTACAAAGTGAACGTGCAAAGACTAAGTCAAACGCCATTTACAAAAAACAAAATAAAAGGTAAAACAACGATGTCGGATGATTGTGATGTTGGAGGAGAAAATGAGAGTTTTTCACACTACTCTACATTAAGACCTTTAATCCTTGGCTGGGATCGTGTAGAGCCGTTTCAAGCTGCAATGAAACTGCAATTTGGACCTCCAAACTCGAATGTTTTCCTCAAACCTTAATTTCTTTTCGACTGAAGAAAGAAAGACATGAACATCTTGGTTGACGTGGGGGAGAGTGAATTATCAGGAAATTTAAATTCTGAAGTGAACAAATCCTTTAAACAGACAGTCTAATACTTTAATGAGAGTTAGTTGACATTTAGTTGCACAGTTACTTAAGCCCAGTTTATACTTCTGCGTCGAACTCACGCCGTGGCTATACGTCGGCTGTGTGTAGCACGCGTACCCTTCGGTGTAGCCTGACGTGCACCTCTCCAAAAATGTAACAACGCGTCAATTCTAAGCAGACACAAGCGCTGTGATTGGCCTGTCAGAACCCCTCCTTTGGGTTTCACATGCTCCCTCTGCATGTGTAATTGCACTTCAACGCGGACAACGACACAGAAGTATAAATGAAAACCAATGCGTAGTCTAGCATAGAGGCTCCGGAGTAGGTCCGACGCAGAAGTATAAATCAGCCTTTATAGTTAGTAAAATGTCTATAATGTCTAAGTATTACCAAAAACTCGATCAATAAAATACAAAAAAAATGCATCTGATTACATATAATATAATTTCAAACAAATGTATGATTGTAAAAATACATTTAATTTAGTATTGCCTGGAATGTTTATTCAGTGGTGTTACACCTAATTATAAGTTAACTAAAAGAAATAAGAACACTACTGACAAATGTCCTTATTGAATCAGTTAATCCTAAATCTGTTTCATAAAAGTAATGTTTCCCAAAACTCAACTCAGCAAACATGAGATGTTTTTCATAGTCCTCAAGTCCTTTTGAGATTTTTATATTAACAAAGTATTAAACATCCCTAACACAATTTATGATAAAGTCAGCTGATTGTATTATTTTGTTCGTTTTTTAATGTAGCTTAAATTATTAATGAATATTTTTATATATGGCCGTCAATACAGGGTATTTTAAAATTCCAGTGAAAAATGAAAATTTAATGAAAAAAACTAAAATATTCACAAATTGTGACAAAAGTTGAATTAGTCCACACTAACCCTAAAACACTAAAGTAATCAAGAAACTTTCCAGTGCGTAATATGTCTAATGATATCTGCAGCAACTGTCTTTGCATTCATTTTTATAATTTTTTTGGTCTTTGTCGGGTGAAGTAAATGCCCGTTTTTGCTGCGTCACACTACAGTCCTCCGCTCTGGAATAGGTGTAATCTGTCATGATGACAGCAGTGTTTGTAAAACTGAATAAACCCCCTTGTAGTCAAACTCCAGTTACTGGCTTCTCCAGTTCCACTCCTACTCCGTACCATCCAGAGATTTCCCCGTCTTCCCAAGATCAACAGAATAATGATGCCACTGAAACACCTCACCCTCATTGGCTGGTTCTCATGAGTGACAGTGGAAGGCGGGGCCTCTGCTTGAAGCTAAAGCTGGAGCTTGAAAGAGAAAGTGTGGGTGTGTGTTTTTGCACTGACCAGCTTGCAAAAGCAGGCTTGAGAGAGCAGAGAGATTATGAACTGTAGCCATCACTCAAGACGCTCCACACTTCATTAAGTCGACATTTGCACACGCCGCCAGAGAGCAGATTAGCTAAAACGCCAACAGCTCTCGAGAAACGAGACGACGGGAAAAGACTGGCACGTAAAACCTCCCGCACATTAGTCAGGAGAAACCAAGGGATGCAAAACAAACTAGAACAATGCGATTTATGCGAGGCCAGTCATCGGCTATTGGTATCGGCTGAGAAATGTATCGGTGCATCTCTATGATAGAAAAGATTTAATGTTGCAGACAGCAGGGGAAAATACAGTTAAATGCAAATAATAAAATGCAATTTAATAATCATAGTTTGGATAGAAAAATAAACATCAAAAAGGGAGGAGAAATAGTTTTCATATCTTTTGTCATTGATGTCTAGGGCTCTGCATCCATTCAAACTCTTTTCGCAAGGAGCGAGGCAAACTAGACAAATGCCAGCAGGGACTGATCCTCCAAAACCCTGAACAAAACCATGGTAAAAGAAAGGTTACACTTTATTTCAAAAGTCCACATGAGACATTCATACTTGCATTCAGACTGCAAGCAAATCAGGAAATTTTTCAAATTTTTTTCAGGAAGACTGCCCGCACTATTAATAGCAAATGATGAAATAAGATTGTGTGTCCAGTCCAGACATGCTGGAAGCAACCTTTCTGCATGCGTTGCTTTAGTAACAATGAAGGTGAACCCATGTGTGGAAAAGGAAAATGCAGGGAAATGGAGGTGGATCGTCTCGCTCTCTCTATAAGCGCCGTGTCGAGTTTTGGTGCAGAACTCCTCCGTCGCAAAGCAAAATGCAGAAATCTTCGGACATCTGAACACCGTATGAATGCATCCAGCATTTCTGTCAAAAGTTTTGATGTTATCGTTGTGTAATGCAAAGACAGTTTGAAATCTGATTTGAGCAGTCCGAGCGTCCAGAGACACATCTGTAAAAATCTGTTTGGAATCGCTGTTCAAACCACCTCATATGTGGTTTGAATCAGTTTTGAAGAGAAAAAAAATCTGATTTTATGTGTTTTTCGCTGTACAGACTTGCAAAAACCCATCTGGATAAAGTATGGGAATGCAAAAAAATCATATTTTTGCTAGCAGTCTGAACAATGACTTTGCTAGTACATGTCAGCTAACTCTCATTAGAGTATTTGTAGACTGTTAGGTTTGGGTTCGGGACAGTATAGTAAGTTGGCATAGTTGCAAAGTTACTTATAGGTATTTTTATAACCAGAGTTTTTCCTCCTGCGTTTAAAAAAAAAAATCCCGCCCACACGAAAACGCAAAAAACGCGCTATCAAGCGCTGTCAAGAGCATGCCACACCAGCAGGCAGCGATATAACCCTAACCGTAAAGCCACGTTGGCCAATCAGAAGCTTAACAAAAAGTTATTACAGGTTCCGGTAGGTGGATAACGGCGCACACTCTGACGTCGCAAGGCAAAAAACCCGGTTTTACTGTCTACACGACAACACTGTAACCGGCGTTTCTGAAAATCCTCACCCTGGCAGGGGTTTTCAAAAATGTTCGGTTTCAGTGACCTGATACTGCGTTTCTGTGTGGACAAACGGCCGAACCGCGGAAAAAAGTCACGTCAAAAATATCCGTGTCCGCGTGGACAAGGCCTAATACTCTAATGACTGCTGGTTGATGTGTCACATTAAGCTTACTCTGGACACACTAATCACACACACACACACACACACACACACACACACACACACACACGCACACACACACACACACACACACACACACACACACACACACACACACACACACACTTGCATCTGATCACCTGCTCGTTTGGACTGCTATTTAAGCCACTCTCAGAGTCGTTGTCTGGCCTTGTTTGTGTTTTTGTTGGAAGTTTCATGGAGTCACCTTCTTGTCGGCCATTGCCCTGAAGGACTTTTCCGGATCTCTGTATTTTTGGACTTCAACTTAGTGATGGGAAGTCCGGCTCTTTTCAAAGATTCGGCTCTTTTGGCTCTGCTCCCTTAGAAGATCCCAAATGGCTCATCATTTAGTATCACTCGGAACTTTTATTTTAGCCCAACTTTAGCAATTGTGAATGATTTGTGTGTTGGTAAGCAATTTTTTATTGTTTTCATTAAAGGGACACTAAGTAAGAATTACTCCCATCTAGTGGTGAAATTGTATTTTGCATTCAAACGAATTGTGCCTCGTTTTTTCAAATGCGTGTTGCATCTACGGTAGCCGTTATGTACCAAAAAGCTATGACAGGATGTCTTCTAATAGCACTTCGTCGAGTTTTCCTTCGGGTGAACAGGTTTGTTATTTCAAACAAACTTCAAATTGACACAACGAACAAATGAATGTTACAGTATGAAATAATGAGTGTCAAAAACATGAACTATTGTAATTAGTTAGTAGTTATGCCTTCTTTATTCGTTATATTTTCTGAAGTAGCCTACGTGCATTGTTAGATATCATCATCAACTTTTAACTATACATGTTCATCTGTCTATAAAATAAAGTACACAAGCAAACAATGAAAAAAGCTTGTAATTAAGACTGTAACATTGACTTGCCTGTCGAGAAGAAAGCAGGACTTCAGCGTCTCTTTTGAAATATTTCTCCTGCATTAGCTCTATCCACCTGGAAAAAGCTATCCCGACATTAACTTGTGTTTTTTGTCATCTCCGGTCATGTTTACTTTTACAATCTATTTTGGACTTTTCTGGCGACGAGGATTTGCAACGCAGCCTTTTAAACTTGCCGGGGCAGTGACAAGCGCCTCTCACTGCTCTGCTCCTCCGCTTCTGCTGCGTTCAGTCACGTCACGCCGGCTCTGAATGAAAACGTGTTGTGGAAACGCGTTGGCCTAGTACTTTTTGTCCCTCTCTGCTATTATAGTTTTTCAAGATGGCGGAACTACATGGAAGCCTCCGTGGACTTACCCGTCCCATGTATATAAATATAATAAATTCTTTGTTTACGAGGATAAATCAGATAATTGGCAGAGGTATTTGTGCACCATTGAGGACATATTTATGAATAAAAATATTGATTTTAGATTATAAATTACCTAAAAAGTTACTTAGTGTCCCTTTAAAGCCTTATTTTTTATTAATTTTTTAGGTACAAAAATATACACAGTTACTATTAACATTTTAATAAAACTTTAATTGAACAATTGAACACAGAACCACAGCAAACAAATCTAATAAAGGCAAAAGTCTTAGCATTAGCAGTTAGCATTTAAATCCGGCGCCCCCGTCTCTCTTTGTACCTGGCCTGTACCAATATACACTTGTTATCATCACTTGCGTGTGTCTCCCTTCCTTTCACATAATGGTATGATCCTAGTATGTCCTCCCATGTGATTGGCCGCATGCTGTGCCCATCCAAATAAAGCCCAACCCCCCCCCCCCCCCCCAGCACATCACTACTCCAACTCTTCTTAACTCTTACCCCGCCAGCGTTTTTGATCATTTTCACAAAAGTTTCATGGCCCTCAGGATATTTTGTTGTATGAGTATTTGAACATGCAATATATCAAAAGAAAGAACAGACCCTCTGCTTGGGTATAGATAAAAAAAAAAGCAAAATTTTGAGCAAACAGCTGAGAAAAACTTGTTTTTCTACATCCAGAACTTGGCCTACATCCAGATCGGATCAAAACACAGATGGAGTAGCTTATAGATCGAGTCCATCAACACCCCTAAAGCTTCAGTCCTGTAACTCATCCTGGGTCGACATTTCATTCAGTAACATTAGGCAGTTTTGATTTATATGCTGTTTCAAGAGTTTACATGTTAATCAAATCTGATGTAATATTATAATGCGTATTTGGCTTGCTGTCCGGGGGGAGGGCTCCGAGCTCAGAATTCGGCCCGACCCCAGAGTACTCCCCCCATAACCTTAGAGATCGTAGGTATCTATGAGCGGACCCAGCCGGATGTGGGGTGAAGGGGTGGAGGTGGGGTGCTGAGAAATTAGTCATGAGACAGGAGGTAAGGGAAGGCTTTATTTATACTGGCTTCTTCTTGTGCTGATTTGGATGATTACCTGAACATGCTCCTCCCGAACTTTGTTTACATAAAACTTCATTTAATGTTGATGATTTCTTTATTTTACATATGTATATGATTACATATGGTATCGCTGGTTTCTGAGTCGTCTCCGCATGTTTTGATCAGAGATTCAGTACTCTTTCAGAATGAGTAATAGCGCCCCCTACAGTATAACAGTGAAAACATGGAACCCCGGAAAATAGATTGGCGGGGAAAGAGTTAAAAAGCCCTGAACCCTTCAAGCTTCGTTATCGCAACTTTTTTCTTTTATTTTGGCAAATCAACTGAGATCGCTAATGTGGATAATATTTCTGAATATAACAGAGTTTCTGTTGATTAAACCAATCTCCATTGTATTAACTAAAAACATTTATTTCAATGAACTCAATTTTACAGTGATAGTCCGTCTGACTTGTGTATGATATCCCAAGTCTTCTGAAGTAATATGAAGTATTTTTGTGATGAACAAACCTGAAATTCAAGCTGTTAGTCACGGATCATTTTAATCTACAGTAAACGGATAACCACTGTGACTATATGAACCCGAGAACCATATACGTTTATTCCATGAACAAATTATACAGACTATAGTTTTATGAATCAACTGATTCATTGAAGATTTGACTCAAAAGAACAATTTGTTCATGAATTGCTTCTGTTCTACTTAATTTCCAGGGAATAACATTCCTTTTAATTCACACAGTACTTATTTTAAGGGTAACTTTGTTTACTTCTATATATCTATTTTGGTAACTCATTAGGTTGCCACTTGATGGCCAATGTAAGTGAGTCCTGAAACAAAACCAGTTGAGAAGCACATAAGGTCATGTGTGTTGGGGGGAGTTGGGTTTACTGACCTCCATAGGGAGCCCCATATGCCATTCAACCCTATGTTTTGCTTTTTTATCTCCATGACATGCTAATTTGAAATTGCCCTGAGGGAGTGCAGTTAAGAGCCATCATCCATGCGCTCCTGAGTCTTTATGAATGATTCACGCATTGACCTAAATGCTTGCAGAACTGAATAACACCAAAATACGCGCATTGAAAAAACACGCCGACCTGATCCACCTCCAACTGTATGAGAAGCCTCCTAAATTAATAAATTGCATAGAAAATGCCAGTCTTTTTGGTGCATGCACAAATACCAGAGAAAAGTCATTGTGACGCATCATACGTTAAGCCATACGGCTTGAAAAAGAGATGTTTTGCATTTGGAGCGGAGAGATTTTCCCTCATTCTGTGAGGTAATTATGGCAGCATGCTGATGCCCAGCAGGACGGATGAAGCTGTCGCTCTCCCACACATCAAAGCAAGCGCGAGAGCGAGGGATTGAGAGAAAAACAACACACTCAGAGAGAGGTCATGAGTCAGGGCTCATTCAGTCCCCTGTGATTGAGCTCTCATTTACACACTAGTGGAAAACAACAACATACAAGTGATTTTTAGGGCTTCAACTTATCAGGATTACCCATGTTCATTGTGGATTTTCATCCTTCTATTAGTGATTATTTAAATGTTTTGCAGAGCAAATTACTTCATATCCTTCTGAAAAAGAAGTACAATTTTGCATGATAAAAAAAAAGATGACTTATTTAAATAATATACTCTAAACAAAACTGTAGTGTGAACTAAATGTAATGTTTTCGCAGACATGATTGCATGTTACTTACAATTGAATTAAAATGTATTGTAGTTGAAATTTATATTAAATGCAATTGTGAAAATCCAGTCTTTAATGTTGTTTATATGTCTATGTGGTGTTTTTAATATGCTTTAAGACAAACCATGTGTAAGTTCATAAGTCGACAGCATTGCTGAGTATTTTCTCCTTAAAACTGCAGTGAACCAAAGACAGTCTCAAAAACACACGGTTTGAAATTTCTGACGTCACAGACTACCTTGTAACCAATCAGATCAATGTGTGATAGTCAACCAGTGGATCTCTGAGCTGAGTGCAGTAGCACCTCAATGCAGTACATGAGATCCATGGGGAGGAGTCGGATCAAGATCCAAGGGGTGGAGATGGGTAGGATTAGGGTTGGGTTTAGGGATTAGGGGTGTGTTTAGGGATCAGGGGGCGGAGATGGGTAGGTTTAGGTGTATGTAAGGTGGGAGGAGTTGGATCTGGATCCGACTCCTCCCCGTGGATTTCATGTTCCGCAGTGAGAACCATCTCGCTGAGTGAGCGAGTGGAGGCGGGGCTCATTTGCATATTCATAGAACCGCGCATACTAAATGAGGCAAGGGTGTCGAGTTACATTCAAGATATTTTAAGGCATGAAGACATTTTTTTAAAGGAACATTTTTTAATATGTCATTTTGGTGATCAAGGATGAGTTTTAAGGGATACAATTATTGACTACAGGGGGACATTAATGGTTCTTTTTTGAGCCACATAAGTAGGACTTACATTACATACATTATGTATGACGTACATCTATATATGTAATTTAATTACTTCTGTTGTCTTTGAAATATTATTAAAGTGTGCTGTTAAATGTATTGATATGGTAAACTAAAATTTCCATTAATGTAATTTCAATTACCATTTCAAATATATTTATAATAACACATTTGAGGAACACATAATGAACTTGCAATACAAAGTTCTGCCATGAAACTCTAGATTGCACAGAATGACCGGTCCTTAACTCAAACTGCTTGCAATCACGCCATTCTCTATAGGGCTCAGCTGATTGGTTCCTGCTGTAGCAGTAGCCAATGAGCTTGCATGCTCATTCTTGCAAATACTTGGTCAGCATCTGCTGTAGCATCTTTCAGAGACCCTCCACCCTCCCCAGCTCCACCTCTGTAGATCTGCTCTGGGTCATTCATGTGCACTATTTTGTACATCAGCATGTCTTACTCGCTCACAGCAGTGTGTTGTGTGTGTGTTGGCAGTAGTCCCCTACTGTAAATGAACTGTGTTAGCTAATCTGACAATAATTGCGATCCACCACTTGCAATGAAGTTGTATATGTATTTTATTTAAAATCAAGTTGATTGTATATTTGGCAGTCACATAATTCTGCTATCTCAGATGTGGTGGAAATAAATAGAGAGTGTCCCATATACTTTCCCAAAATGAAACTGAGTGTGTTCCTTATGTTCCTCTGCTGAGGTGAAGACATCCTCAGGGACTGAGATTATTCATTGAGCTGTTGAATTAATACTTGTATTACAGTCATGACAGCTGTTGTTTGCCTCGGACTGCTTAGATTTGATTAGTTTTACAACAGTGTCGAGTGTGTTACTTCCCAAATCCTTCAACCGCAGCCAAAATGTGTTGCATGCACTTCAAGCAAGCTGTGTGGAGTGGAACTGAGTTTCAATGCATTCGCAGAAGACAGGTAATTATTTCATATGGTTATATAATATATAGTCACTGTCATGCACCCCAAATGCATTTGTGAAGAAGCGGTTTGCTGAACTGCAGTGGCACATACAGATTTTATAAGTGTAGTTTTGTAACTCCTGTTCTCTTTGTCTGTATGAATGTTTGGCCCTGTAGAAGTGAATTGAGTGTTTAGTCATTCGTCATTCTGTGTGTTCACAGTCAGACTGTAAAGCTCACTTTCATCAAGCGGGATACGTTCCCAACCTGTGGCTGTTTAATCCGTCTCAGAGGAATCCCTCGCGCTCGTTCTCATCGTCTCACCGTAGAGCCTCGGTTACTGGTGCGGCCAGATGATATATGGCTTTTTTTAGCATCATTTAAGATTGTATGCTTTGAGCAATCTTTTAACATTACCTTTTATAGATTATTGTAATCAAATATTAAATTTATTATGTAGCCAAATACATACATAATTCATAAATAGGGCTATTTATTTAAACATCTGAATATACTATGTTATATATTAGTACACTATACCTTTCAAAAGGTTTGGGCTTGTGTGATGTTTTAGATGTTTTTGAAAGACGTCTCTTCATGTTCACCACAAAATATTTTCATAATTTTTACTCATAAATTCACAAATAATGAAAGAAATGGCAAGTAACTCATTGAATTAAACCTGAAATTTTGAAGTAGAAAGACTGAAAAGCATTTTCTTGTCAAATCTTTTTTAACAGTGGAAGGCTGCATTTATTTGATCAAAAATACTGTAAAAACAGTAATATTGTGAAATATTATTTTAATTTAAAATAGCTGTTTTCTATGTGAATACATTGTAGGATGTAATTTATTACTGTGATCAAAGAGACATTTTCAACATCATTACTCCAGTCTTCAGTGTCACACGATCCTTCAGAAATCACTCTAATATGATGATTTGATGCTCAAGAGACATTTCTGATTATTATCAATGTTGAAAACAGTTGCTTCAGATTTCTGTAGAAAACCGTGATACATTTTATTTTTCAGGATTCTTCGATGAATAGAAAGCTAAAAAACACAGCATTTATTTGAAACAGAATATATCTTTACTTTAAGAAAAAAAATCTTATTGACCCTAAACTTTTGTGCATATTATATATAATAAGCAAATATAATTAAGCAAATGATTTGTTTGATGAACTGCTACAACGCTACCGTTGCTTTAAAATCACGATCACTCTCTTCCCTTTATTCCCTGCCTCTATCATGAAAAATAAGAACAATCGTCGCTCTCAGGAACATTCACGACACACAAGCGCGTATGAGACTGTCTTGCTGTGAAGAAAAGCAGTTGTGACTCAGACGTACCTACTGTATACAAAAGCACAAAACCTATTTCTTCTCTTTCTTCTTCTCTTTAAATTTTGGCCACAGTTTGTGTTGAAAATGTCTTCCAGGGACACATTCATATATGCATCTCTTCTGTGGAAATGGTTCACTAAGCGTTAACACTGTCATTTTTAACACCGCTTTGTAAAGATACAAAACAAAAAACTGCTTTTATGACATGTATTTTGTGATGGCCCTTACCAAACATCCAGAACAACAGCGTGTGCTGGACTAAATGTCCTTTAGTTTAGTTTTAGTTTTGTCCTTTTTAGGGTCTTGTCCTGTTCGTTTGGAAGCGGATCGAGACCCATCATTCAACAGGGTTCATTTTAATCAAGTGTGAACACTAGGGGTGTCACAGTATATCGTGTAACAATATATCGCAATTCAAAAATGCAACAATATGTGTGGTGGATAGTGACAATACGTATTGTGTATAAATCACTAAAAATATATTTTTTTAGTTTTAGTGTCAGTACTACTTTAAACTACTATATAATGTTGAATATATAATGCAGTGGGGGAATATTTGTGTGAAAAGTGTCGTACATTATTTTAAATATATCTAGTCAGTGACAGTGAAAGCATATTCATCTTACAGTTTTTTACAATCGCTATGACAATTTTTTCAATACTTTTAACAAATTTTCTAAACTCTTAACGCACCAACACACCTACAACACACAATTGGCAAAACGGTTAATTTCATGCTCAAAATCACACACTGTAAACTACACTCCAAAACTACCAAAACACTAACACATGTTCTCTTCCAACGGGGACATTTAGTCAATCATAGCACAATGTCATAAAAAACACTAACATGAGATGGAATTACAGAAACTGCATTATTTTATATACAGTATGTCAGGTCTGCCCTTATACAATAGACAGTATATTGTATTGTTTATACAGTAGATTGTTTTGCACTGCAGTTTATTTTGAAGCCTCTCTATACAGTTTTGTTTTGTTTGGGTTTAGCAAATGTGTGCATTTTCTTTCCTATGTTGTAGAAATTCAGTACAAAAAAATGAATGACCCTTCTCAGAATAGCAGAATAGAATGTACGGTTTATGAAAAAAAGAAGACAGAGACAGAATTGGTGCAGTAAAGGCTTTATTTGCAACAGGACATTTCTGAAAGATAACAAAAATATGAAATACTTGCCATTTACAGCATTACTGTAGGTGAAAATACAAAATATACAAAAAGAAAAAGCCGTCTTCTAATCATCCCGGTCTTCTCCATTTGGCCACATGTTCTCATCCGGATCACACTTCTCTGGTAAGGCTTCTTCTTTGGCATTCCTTATCCTCCCCTGGAGGTGTTCAGCTGGGATGTCTTGGCATGCAGCATCCAATGCATCCAGGAGGGACATTTGGTCCTGTGGACGATGGTCAAAAACCTTCCATCTCCAGGCTAAGAAAGGGAAAGGGGAGTAATGGGCCAGGAAAATGGACATCATCCTCTGATGGGATCAAACCAGGCCGTGACTGCACTGGAGTTGTGAAATGCCACATTGTCCCATATTTGCATTATTCAATCAGCTGTTTCTCAGTAACAATAGAATAAAATACAGGGGATATATTTGTGTTTCAATTCACAATATAAGCAGCTGTTTACCTTGACTTTAGCCTGTAAGGTTAGGTTTAGAACATGGTGTTATCTGTTCTGACATACGGTGTTAAAGCATTGGTAAATTTGGTAGTAAAAATCCATTGTTTTGGTCTTGTTTGAGCTTGTGTGTAAAAGAAGTTCAAGCATTTTAAATTTGTGTTAATTGTATGCATTTTGTGTTAAAGCAACAAGAAATGTGTTAATAGTATAGCTTACACAGACGGATATAGTGCTAACTGTGTTAAGAGTTTTGGAAAATTGTTAAAAGTATTGAAAAATCTGTCATAGCAATTGTAAAAAACTGTAAATAATTCTGTGTTTTCATTTTCAGAATCATGAATATTGTTATTCTGGTGTCTCTATTGTCCTGTGCTTTGGGTTTCAGCACCAAGTCCAAGACTATTCGTTTACACACACAATGTAACACCAAATTTAGCATTTTAATCAACAGTTCATTTTTTGTTAACCCTTTATCATGTGTCTTGGAGTATCGCAATAATATCGTATCGTGAGTTCAGTATCGTGATATGTATCGAATCGTGACATGAGGGTATCGTTACACTCCTAGCAAACACATAAGTCCTGTGAGGGTGACAAGTGGAAGCAAATCAGTGTTGATGCCATTATTTAAATTATTATTCCATATTCATCCCAGTCTCTTTAGCACGACTGTCCCGATAGACAGGAAAAGGAAACTGATTACCCTCTTGAACTCAGTGCTTATGCATATTTAATGCTACATGTAAACACTATTGCTGTTGTGTCTGCTTACAGTACTGGGCCATAAATATTTCGTATTCTATACGTTGAAAGTGCTTGAAAAATCAATCATAAAGCACTTTGCAGTTCAGTCCTATTGTATCCGTCTGATTCTACTCTGATGTTGTTGACTTCATTCCCACGAGTCCCTGCAAACACTGAAGACTTTAAACAGTGTTTATGCAGCGCCGACCGCAATCGATTGCATCTGTAATACAATATCCCTAAATATCGACTGATCTCCATTACAAGTCCTCAGAGAAGGAGAGACTCTCTCTCTTTAATGCGGCGTTACTTACCGCTACAGTCGCTCTGGGGACGTTCTAGTTAACTTCACCTCCTCGTTTTCATATTGGTTCTGAAATTGAGAAGAGAATTTGATTTTTGATTGATATCACAACAAGCAATCAGATAAAAGAGACTCGTTTCATGGGACTTCCATAATATGGCAATTATGGACACAGATCAATGTGATGAAACATTTAAAAACTGGACCACAACTAATCAATTTTACATCATGACCTAGTTTGTGTTGGCAATTTGTTAACAAGCCCATGAAAGCTCATGAAGAGAGATGGAAGCATAAGCTCTTGACATTTCCCTGCTCACCATCAGCCTCTCATCGGCTCTCATGATGTTCAACATACGGTTATTTGCTCCAGTAATGTACCTGTGATGGTGATGTCATGATGTTCAACATACGGTTATTTGCTCCAGTAATTGAAGGAATACAAATTTGTCAAATGTTTAATTTAGGTTTCCACTCCAATGGTATAAAACTGATAAAGTTCAGTAGACTGATTTCAGATGAAATATTGAGTCTCCAGCAAGAGTCTCCTTTCCTGATAGTCCTGTTTTCTCTCCTTTCAGCCTAGATAGAATCGTTAGGTTGATTGGATTAGCTTTCGGGGAGACTTTCACCTTTTGTCTTTAATGGCTCTGGGATGGCTCTTGGAACCAGAGTTCCTGGCCACTATCAGCATTTGAATAGTTATGCTGATTCCATTGGATTGGTAATGCCCTCAGAGTAGGGTGTTCGTACTACATTTGCATGCTTTGTCTCCACCTCCAGAAGTCCCTCCTCTTAAAATGCCTATAATATACCATGTAAAGTTACTTTAATTTAGACGAGAATGGAATGACTACAGCAACCTCAGCAAGTTCCTAATAAACAATCTGCTTAAAGATATCTCCATCGTCTCCTGGTCTGCTCTTCTGAGTTTTCTACACTTTAGAAGAAATAAATTCACAACATAATGTACCTGTGATGGTGATGTCATGATGTTCAACATACGGTTATTTGCTCCAGTAATGTACCCGTGATGGTGATGTCATGATGTTCAACATATGGTTATTTCCTCCAGTAATGTACCCGTGATGGTGATGTCATGATGTTCAACATACGGTTATTTGCTCCAGTAATGTACCTGTGATGGAGATGTCATGACGTTCAACATACGGTTATTTGCTCCAGTAATGTACCCGTGATGGTGATGTCATGATGTTCAACATACGGTTATTTGCTCCAGTAATGTACCCGTGATGGTGATGTCATGATGTTCAACATATGGTTATTTCCTCCAGTAATGTACCCGTGATGGTGATGTCATGATGTTCAACATACGGTTATTTGCTCCAGTAATGTACCCGTGATGGTGATGTCATGACGTTCAACATACGGTTATTTGCTCCAGTAATGTACCTGTGATGGTGATGTCATGATGTTCAACATACGGTTATTTGCTCCAGTAATGTACCTGTGATGGTGATGTCATGATGTCTGTTACTATCTAAAGGGACATGACACCCAAAGTATCTTTCCAAACCTGTGTGACTAAATTCTAATCTTAAAAATGCCATAATCTCTTTTCAAAATGATTCTTTCTCAGCAGTGATTCTGGGAGTCGCATCAGATCTCTCTCGACAGCGTTACTGATGTTGATATAAACGAGCAGTCTTGGACTCGCTGACATCTGAGTGTGAAATGAAGCTCTTCATTCTGTTCTGAAGATGCTTTCTAAATCATTCCCATGTGACTCCAGATGTGAAACGAAAGGGAAACCATTTAAAATGCTTTCAAAACACCCAGAGAAAGAGTGTTTAGTGTTAGTTTACCAGTTCCTTACCAGTGAACTCCAGTGATTGCATTACGGCCTATTATAATATGATGTGACATGTTAATGGGTAGTTGACTTTATCCCATCTAAACCTGTTATCATTATTGTATGAATTAAATTACTTAAGTATAGTATTGTACAGTATTGCAAATTCACTCACCTAAAGGATTATTAGGAACACCATACTAATACTGTGTTTGACCCCCTTTCGCCTTCAGAACTGCCTTAATTCTACGTGGCATTGATTCAACAAAGTGCTGAAAGCATTCTTTAGAAAAGTTGCCCATATTGATAGGATAGCATCTTGCAGTTGATGGAGATTTGTGGGATGCACATCCAGGGCACGAAGCTCCCGTTCCACCACATACCAAAGATGCTCTATTGGGTTGAGATCTGGTGACTGTGGGGGCCATTTTAGTACAGTGAACTCATTGTCATGTTCAAGAAACCAATTTGAAATGATTCGAGCTTTGTGACATGATGCATTATCCTGCTGGAAGTAGCCATCAGAGGATGGGTACATGGTGGCCATAAAGGGATGGACATGGTCAGAAACAATGCTCAGGTAGGCCGTGGCATTTAAACGATGCCCAATTGGCACTAAGGGGCCTAAAGTGTGCCAAGAAATCATCCCCCACACCATTACACCACCACCACCAGCCTGCACAGTGGTAACAAGGCATGATGGATCCATGTTCTCATTCTGTTTACGCCAAATTCTGACTCTACCATCTGAATGTCTCAACAGTAATTGAGACTCATCGGACCAGGCAACATTTTTCCAGTCTTCAACTGTCAAATTTTGGTGAGCTCTTGCAAATTGTAGCCTCTTTTTCCTATTTGTAATGGAGATGAGTGGTACCTGGTGGGGTCTTCTGCTGTTGTAGCTCATCCGCCTCAAGGATGTGCGTGTTGTGGCTTCACAAATGCTTTGCTGCATACCTCGGTTGTAACGAGTAGGGATGTCCCGATCCGATCACGCGATTGGAAATCGGGCCCGATCACGTGGTTTCAGACTCGATCAGAATCGGACGTTACCTCCCGATCAGGACTCGGATATATGTAAATTAGGGGTTTAACGGTACATGTATTCGTAATTATTCCGGTTCGGTACGCATACAAACCAAACGATTCCTAGGACCATTTTTCCTGCAGACAAAATCCGCGCTGGCGCGATCACCACAACGTTGCGCAACATCAAATGGCAAACGTAATGAAAGCGGAACGAAACTGCGCTACTCATTATATTGTGCTTCACGGACCGTTTATCAGTTCGGACCAGCAACATCTGTGCAGCGCGAGATCAAGCGACACTGTGCTAAGAGAGAGATCCAGTGAAGAAAACATTTGAATTCGCCACAGATCAAACAGCGCTGACGTGGGAACCAGGAGAAACATTGTGCCGTGAATGAACATGGATTTAATGTTGCTTTTCAAAACTCAAATATTATATAAATATATATTTAAATGTTATTTTTAATGTGATTACCAAAACATTATTTGATCATCCTTCAAAGATATACATTTATAAACCTGAAAGTTTCAAGATGGAGGAAAACTCAAACTTATTGAAAAATAGTTTTTCTTTCAATAAATAGGAAATTTCTCTGGCATTTCTTTTCTTTTTGCTGTATCATATCGAACCGAACCGCAAATTTTGTGAACCATTACACCCCTAATGTGTATATATATATATATATATATATATATATATATATATATATATATATATATTCTCATAACTTTTTTATACACTTTTAAAACATTTTTATTTTTTGTTTACATGCCTGCCGGGTATTTAAAGTTTAGGTGCTATTTGTTTTTATATTAGACTTTTTCTATATTTACTGTTGCACTAAAGTCCAAAAGTGAAGATTTTATGTTATTTATTACTTGATTGTTCAAGCTACCTCACAGAAGTGCTCTGTTTGTTAACAGAGTTGTTGAATGTTAAAATAAGGTTAAAGCTGCAGTCCGGCATTTTTCCTCTTTGTCGCCATCTCTGTTCGAAATCTGCAATTGCAGTCATTCGCGGAATTATCAACTTTACGTGAGTTGTACTTCAACACCCTCGGCACGGCACAGCGCGGATGAACACAATGTATGAAGAGACTGTGAGGCTGTCAGTCACCGCGCCGGTGTGGATAATGTCATTCAGAATCACAGATTATTCTTTTTGGAAGTATAACCAACATCCCTAACGAGTGGTTATTTCAGTCAAAGTTGCTCTTCTATCAGCTTGAATCAGTCGGCCCATTCTCCTCTGACCTCTAGCATCAACAAGGCATTTTCGCCCACAGGACTGCCTCATACTTGATGTTTTGACCTTTTCACACCATTTTTTGTAAACCCTAGAAATGGTTGTGCGTGAAAATCCCAGTAACTGAGCAGATTGTGAAATACTCAGACCGGCCCGTATGGCACTAACAACCATGCCACGCTCAAAATTGCTTAAATCACCTTTCTTTCCCATTCTGACATTCAGTTTGGAGTTCAGGAGATTGTCTTGACCAGGACCACACCCCTAAATGCATTGAAGCAACTGCCATGTGATTGGTTGATTAGATAATTGCATTAATGAGAAATTGAACAGGTGTTCCTAATAATCCTTTAGGTGAGTGTATAGTAGTATAGTATTGCAAATACTACACACACACACTTTTCTGTTAGATGCAATTATTTGATTTGACAGCACTATATACATTTGATGCAAGATAGCCTACAACTACATATTTAATTCAGTTTTATTATTTGGAAATATTAGCACATTCTTCATAAATCCCCCTGTTGTGCTCCACAGAAGACAAACCCAGAATGTTCCTCTTTAGGTGAACTATCTCTCCATTTAATGGCAGGTTGCTCTTGTGACAATTTACCCCATCTAGTGTGAAAACATGAACCACTGTTTTAAATGATCTGTTGCCTTTCTTTCTTTCTTTCTTTCTTTCTTTCTTTCTTTCTTTCTTTCTTTCTTTCTTTCTTTCTTTCTTTCTTTCTTTCTTTCTTTCTTTCTTTCTTTCTTTCATAATTATTCAATAATGGTGTAGGCTGTTTAATAGCTCTTTTGTAGGTAAGGAATGTGCCAAAAATTGACTTCCAAAATGAAAGCTGGTTTACACTGGTGATTTTTCTCCTCTCATGCCTTGAACTGTCACCATCCGCGTGCACATTCCTTCACATTAGCATCCTCTCCAGTCTTTCTCTCTCTTTCTCTCTCTCTCTCTCTCTCTCTCTCTCTCTCTCTCTCTCGGTGTGTGTGTGTGTGTAATCATGGGGTCACATGCCTGCAAAGCTTTTCCCCCTGCAAATAAGACTTTATTTAGGTTTTTGGTTTTCTTTAGGAATAGATAGTTTTTCTAATCGTAATTCTACAGTTTAAGCAGAATAAAAGTCTTGAAAAAAAATATTGCTTTATAAAATACGAATGACATTTAGTGACAAAAGTTGTGGGTTGCGTCAGGGCGCGGGAAGAGGATGTGTGTGTGCGCGCGCGCGCGCGAGGGGTTCTGCTGCGGGAATGACCACTCGCTTCCCATTAGGACGTTTTTGGTTATTGTTGTTGTGTTCATGGAAGCAGCAAAGATTCAAAGTCCAGCTGTCACACACACACACACGCACGCACGCACACACGCACACACACACCACGCCTAAAGGCTCCACCATGAGGAGTGAAAGGGCAGCGCGCGCTGAACTCTTGAGCGTCTGAGGGAACTTGCTGAAATAGCGCGTGAGTGCGTTTGTTATGGAACATCTGTTCTAATTATATCTCTTTCTTTAAATCTCTCTATTTATGTTGTTATGTGCGTGAGTTAGAAACATAGTTATGTTTAATTTCTTAATATATGTTTATAAATGACACTTTGATCCCATGATGGAGCACTAAGCATCCCATGATGGATTTTTCAAAACAACTTATAAAGAGAGGGATGCCTGGTGTGTGTTCCTCCTCGCTCGCCTCTGATTGGCTCTCGTGGGTTTCTAGTCTCTCTGCGTGGCAACAGCCTCCCCAGCATCCGGAGGGGTAACCATGGCAACAGCTTCCCCGTCCGCCCGGCAACCCCCGTTAGTGATGCTGCACCTCTGAGGGGTAACCATGGCAACGGCGCTCTGACCCTGACTTGTGCTTCAGCTGCAGAAACTAACAGGCTTGACCTGGATTCTGCTCTGCTACAGTAAGACACGATCAGCTGATCTGCTTCACATCGTCTGGCTTCAGTCTGACAGCACTGAGGAACATCTTCTGCTCGCGACTGACACTGTACATGTGATACTGAGCTGTTATATAAGTGCTTTACATTAATACGCATAATGCGCAGCACAGCGTCAATCTTTCGGATTTCTTGTAGACAAACATGAACGCTTCTCTTGTGGATGTTTGAACAGGTGAGAGAGGAGCTGCAGTGTTTTGTAAAGACGAGTTTAGCTGGAGGAGGATGTGTTTCCTTCATACACACACTGTGAGAATATTTAACCACACCAGCAAAACACAACACTGCATTTTTAATATTGTTTTGATGCTTTTCAAAGTTCAGAATTACTGTTACTAGAACAAGTCCAGCCTTAGAATCTGATAACATAATAAATTGGGTAACACTTTATAATAAGTATAGTGTAATAAAGTACTTATAATTATTAGTTTATTAACTGTAATATATTAATACACTATATACAAATAGCACGTTCTTAATTCATTGTCACTGTAATTAACAAATTATTAGTGTTTAATTTGCTTAAATAATAATAGTTAGATAATGTTTTAACAACTTAATAACAGTAAATATTTCTCACTTTAGATTAGGTCATGGGAAACAGGAAAATGACATTACTGTAATTAAGTTTTAAACCAACCTTTATTAGACATTAATTGCATTCATATTCAGTGTTTCTTAAAATGTTTACAAATACATTAAACACATACACACACACACACACACACACACACACACACACACACAGTAGACGACTATTAAATAGGTGTTATCATTGTACAGTCTACATAGATGTTGTACTCAAGTTTATTAGTTCTATGTTGTACAGTGTGATTTGCAATTATCTTATAGGATTGCTGAATCAATATAATTATTAAACTCCCCAGTAGTCAATAATTGTATCCCTTAAAACTCATCTTTAATCACCAGAATTACATATTTGAAATGTTTTGTCCTTAAAAAATGTCTTCATGCCTTAAAATACCTTGAATGTAACTCGACACCCTTGCCTCATTTAGTATGCGCGGTTCTATGAATATGCAAATGAGCCCCGCCTCCACTCACTCAGCTCAGAGATCCACTGGTTGACGATCACACGTTGATCTGATTGGTTACAAGGTAGTTTGTGACGTCAGAAATTTCAAACCGTGTGTTTTTGGTTCACTGCAGTTTTAAGGAGAAAATACTCAGCAATGCTGTCGACTTATGAATTTACACATGATTTATCTTAAAGCATATTAAAAACACCACACAGACATATAAACAACATTAAAGACTGGATTTTCACCACAGGGGGACTTTAAGTTAGTTATAAAAACTAATTATAGATGATTTTACGGCCATCACTATTCCTTCTGATATAAACAGGTGTTGTTGTTGTTGTTGTTGTTGTTGTTGTTTTTTCACTTTCATGCGGTTTAGGTGTGACAACTGTAAGAATCAGACAGAGATAGAAGCTCTCGGCGCTGCCCACGGTTCATCTGCAGTTTTCCCGAGGTGTGAGCTCTCTGTCGAGCCAGACTGTGTGGGATGAGACGCGTCTAATGCTGGACCCGCAGCTCGCACTCGAAGCCTCTCGAGTCAGGTGTTTGACGGGCTTCGAGACGCATTAATCCTGTCTGATAGACTGACGTTTCTCTCGGCTGTCGTGAAACAAGGAGCAGTTTGTGGCTTGAGTTGCAGGAGTTGAATCAAAGCTGACTTGATTTCCGTGGAGAATACAGGATTGTTTTTTAAAGTGCTACTATTAATCTTTTTCTGATATTCCCTTTCATGTGGTGTGTAATAGAGCTGTTTGTGACTGTAAAAGATCTGCAAAGTTTCAAAGTGCAGATGAATGGAGTTTTTGTCTCCTGAAAGAAAGAAGTGATTCTGAACTGAAACGAGCCGTCAGTATTTCCAGTCTCACTTCCTGCTGAATCTGCGTAGGTTTGTAACAGATTTGCATAATGCCAGTCTGTGTTCTTCATCGGCTGCCGTGAACAACGTCTACTTTGACCCTCAAACACTGTAGTTGTATCTGAGACTGGAAGAGTTTGGCTCGTGTTGTTCGTGTGGAGAAGACGCTGTTTTCTGCTGACAAAGCAAATCCACTTTGATGAGATTGAAACGGTAAAACTGACACTATCGTCACTGTTCGTATCACTGAGTATCAAGAGCTGAGGAAGATCCAGAGCTGAAATTCAGATATGATAATGAGTGTTTATTTTCCAACGCGATCGACCAATCACAACAGACTGGGCCATCTGACCAATCAGAGCAGAGCAGCTCTCAGAGAGGCGGGGTTTAGAGAGACTGATCCTTGATGAACCGTTTCAGACACTGAGAGAAAAGAGCTGATGCTGCAATGGATATTATCAGAAAATTAAAGTGTTTTCTGAGCTTGTATGCGTGTAAACCTGTTGTAGGAGACGCCAAAACAACATTAGGAACCTTTAAAATAGCATAATAAGGGCACTTTAAAACAGTGGGTTGTTTGTGTGGTGTGTTTCTGTGCAGAGAGGGAGACAGATATAATGCAGTGCTCTGTGTCTCTTGCAGTTTGTCTTAGAATAGAATTCAACTGTGTACAAAGTAAAAACACTTCATCTTCATTTTAGTAAGACAGTGTAGGGCCAACATAGGCTCCCATACATATGATCTTATCCAGAGTGACAGATTAAGTTTTTTTTGGTCAGTTTGTCATGTGTTTCTTTATCTTTTGAATTACACTAATGTTTTGTGTCAGGAGAGATGACCCATATTCTGTTCCACCTTGGTAAACAAATCGTGTTGGCACAGCAAATGCTTGGACGGACACCTTTCGCTCCCTATGGAGTATCACTGGCTCTTACAGGCCTCTTTTCCAGCTGTTATTAACATCTGTCTCAGGTGGTGTTAGTGCTCGACACTAAATACTGGTGTAAACGGGGTCCACAATGTTTTGTGATGCAGTCAGGAGCTACGTTTGTTTACGTGCACCCAAATAATTGGTTATAATAGGATTAATGGCTCAGTTGGATTAAAAAGCTGTCATGTTAAAACCTGAAATGTTTGCTAAAAACTTATTTTGATAAATGTGTCAGTTTTCTATTTAGATAAAAAGGAAAAGAGAGAATTATATCCTTGCCGTAGCTCTGACGACATTATCACAGCTTTCTTCGGTTCTGAACGCAATGACTGGCCAAGTTTGGTTTGGAAATTATTTAATGTGAATCGGATTGCAATATATTTATATAAACAGAACTTTTAGAATCTGAAATAGGACTGGATTCATTCTGACTGAAACAGAACGACTCAAACCAGATGGTCGCTGGAGTTTTAATGTGTTTTAAATGCTTAAATTAATGCCGAAGCAGTGTTCTTGTTGATTACTACAGCTGCATTAAAGTGCATTACAGATATGATTATTGCTGGTTTTTATAAACTGAAGGATTAGTTTCTGATGCAAACTTCATTTCTGCTTGTCTGTTTTTGTGCCGTAGATGTGATGGATCAGCACAGAACACTTCATTCTGGTTGTCTGGTGTCCGGGGTCCGAACTCCCCCCATCCGCCGCAACAGTAAACTGGCCAGCCTGGGACGAATCTTCAAGCCCTGGAAGTGGAGGAAAAAGAAAAATGAAAAACTGAGGCAGGGCTCTACAGGTGAGTTAAGAAACTACTATCTAAATGTTGAATAATAACTTATAAACATCACATTGATCATTATTTCCCCATCAAATAAACGTCCTTGCTGTCATGCTATTTCATTATGCTAATATAATGGCAATAATAAAAATTAATATTTTTAGTTCTGGATTCTGACTGGGTAATGTGCTGAATTTAAGAAAAATCACTGAAGTAACAGTGTGATTCATCTATATATCAAAAGAGCAACTGTGACTTCTAATCACTACAGCCGAATCACAGCTCGACGGCTTGTGTGATACTTATTTTATACAGTAGCTCAATATATAATTTAATACAATATAATAATTTTGATAAACATAAAATTTAGACATAATATTGCTTTAGGTTACTTTGTCTATATTTGTAGGCCAATGCAAATAATTTTCCTAATTTCTGAGCAGAATTGTAGTGGTGTTTTGTTTCTGAATGTATCAGGATTGATTGAGTGAATGATTCAATGACTCATGAGGACATCTACTCGTGGAACGATGTAAATTACAGAAATACTCACTGAAAAATACTCAAGTAGTGCGCAAGCTAACCAACAGACAAGCGGAGGGATATAAAAGTTGTTGAAAAGATGTTTGCTTGTTTTGTCAAAATCATTTTCTTTATTTAATCGATATTATGCCATAGATTTGTCAATTGACATAAACTTACTGATCCCAAGTAAATGAAAAGACTTTTTAATGAAATTCTGTGTAATATTTTATTACGTTTTATAAAGCTATAAGGCCCTCATTCTCAACCTTTCTGACCCTTGACAAAGACAGCATTTCAACGCTGCTCATCTTCAAACTTGTTTTATAAGTAGAAACTAGGAGTGGCAATTTGTATTAGTTTAATTAAATATTTACATCGAAAGCTTATAAAATATAAATATAATAATTATAATATTTATTTTTTATAAATATGAAATATTTAAAATTATAATTATATAAAAAATAGTTTTTATATATATATTAATATATGATTAAATTATGTTTTTATTATTATTATAAAAAATATAATAATAAATAAACATTAATAATACAATATTTATTATTAAAATAATTGTAATATTTTATTTTTATATATTTAAAATTTGGCATTATTTGAAAAAATATTATGTTTATATTTATATAAAAATAGTATTTTATTAAAACAAATATATGTTTATATATTATTCAATTATTTTATTTAAAAAATAATAATAAATTAATAATAAAATTATTGTTTGTATTATTGTATTTTTAAATGTATTTTTTTAATATTGAAAAAATATTAAGTTTATATTTATATATAAATTTATGTATAATAATAATAATAATAATAATTAGTAATAAAATTAAATAATTCTAAATATTTCACTTATAATTATAAAAATGATTAAATTCCATACGTGCAGAAGTTTCGACAACTTTTCTAATGATTTGTAATTAAATGGGTTTTTAGAACTATATTTTTTTAGTAGTTTCTACCTGTTAAAAAAATATATATTTTAGAGCTTATGCTTGACATCGGTCTTTAGTTATGACTTTTATTACGAATAAAGCTTGACCAATATATCTTTAATTGCTTACTGTTGGTGGAATGAAAGAGTTCTAATGAGAAATTGAATGAACTTTTTAATGGTGTTGAAAAATTAACATTGTTTTCATTTATTACATACAATATCACATTAATTTTGAAAGCTCTTATTTTTATAAATGATTATTAGTATCTCTCCAAAGGGATTAGATATCGATTTACCAACGGCAGGGTTGTAGTGTTTGTGTTCAGTGAGATTTATACGTAACTTTATCTGATGGCATCTGCAGTGCTGGAGAGGAAAGTGCCCAGCAGGCAAAATCGTGAGGATCTCGTCAGAAAGGGCCTGGCAGAGGCTGGCATGGGTGAGAAACACACACATCACTCTCTTCACTGCACCAACACTGCCAAACTCACTGCACCAACACTGGCAAACCCACTGCACCAACACTGTCAAACTCACTGCACCAACACTGTCAAACTCACTGGACCAACACTGCCAAACTCACTGGACCAACACTGTCAAACTCACTGCACCAACACTGCCAAAGTCACTGCACCAACACTGCCAAACTCACTGGACCAACACTGCCAAACTCACTGCACCAACACTGCCAAACTCACTGGACCAACACTGCCAAACTCACTGCACCAACACTGCCAAACTCACTGGACCAACACTGCCAAACTCACTGGACCAACACTGCCAAACTTACTGGACCAACACTGCCAAACTCACTGCACCAACACTGCCAAACTCACTGGACCAACACTGCCAAACTCATTGGATCAACACTGTCAAACTCACTGGACCAACACTGCCAAACTCACTGCACCAACACTGCCAAACGCACTGGACCAACACTGCCAAACTCACTGCACCAACACTGTCAAACTCACTGCACCAACACTATCAAACTCACTGGACAAACACTGCCAAACTCTCTGGACCAACACTACCAAACTCACTGGACCAACACTGTCAAACTCACTACACCAACACTGCCAAACTCACTGCACCAACACTGCCAAACTCACTGCACCAACACTGCCAAACTCACTGGACCAACACTGCCAAACTCACTGGACCAACACTGTCAAACTCACTACACCAACACTGCCAAACTCACTACACCAACACTGCCAAACTCACTGCACCAACACTATCAAACTTACTGCACCAACACTGCCAAACTCACTGGACAAACACTGCCAAACTCACTGGACCAACACTGCCAAACTTACTGGACCAACACTGCCAAACTCACTGCACCAACACTGCCAAACTCACTGGACCAACACTGCCAAACTCATTGGATCAACACTGTCAAACTCACTGGACCAACACTGCCAAACTCACTGGACCAACACTGCCAAACTTACTGGACCAACACTGCCAAACTCACAGCACCAACACTGCCAAATTCACTGCACCAACACTGCTAAACTCACAGCACCAACACTGCCAAACTCACTGCACCAACACTGTCAAATTCACTGCACCAACACTATCAAACTCACTGGACCAACACTGCCAAACTCACTGGACCAACACTGCCAAACTCACTGGACCAACACTGTCAAACTCACTGCACCAACACTGTCAAACTCACTGCACCAACACTGTCAAACTCACTGCACCAACACTGTCAAACTCACTGCACCAACACTGCCAAACCCACTGCACTAACACTGTCAAACGCACTGCACCAACACTGTCAAACTCACTGCACCAACACTGTCAAACTCACTAAACCATCACTGCCAAACTCACTGCACCAACAATGTCAAATTCACTGCACCAACACTGTCAAACTCACTGCACCAACACTGTCAAACTCACTGCACCAACACTGCCAAACCCACTGCACTAACACTGTCAAACTCACTGCACCAACACTGCCAAACCCACTGCACTAACACTGTCAAACTCACTGCACCAACACTGCCAAACTCACTGCACCAACACTGCCAAACTCACTGGACCAACACTGCCAAACTCACTGGACCAACACTGTCAAACTCACTGCACCAACACTGCCAAACTCACTGCATCAACACTGCCAAACTCACTGGACCAACACTGCCAAACTCACTGCATCAACACTGTCAAACTCACTGCACCAACACTGCCAAACTCACTGGACCAACACTGCCAAACTCACTGGACCAACACAGTCAAACTCACTGCACCAACACTGCCAAACTCACTGCATCAACACTGCCAAACTCACTGGACCAACACTGCCAAACTCACTGGACCAACACTGCCAAACTCACTGGACCAACACTGTCAAACTCACTGCACCAACACTGCCAAACCCACTGCACTAACACTGTCAAATTCACTGCATCAACACTGCCAAACTCACTGGACCAACACTGCCAAACTCACTGCACCAACACTGCCAAACTCACTAAACCAACACTGCCAAACTCACTAAACCAACACTGCCAAACTCACTGCACCAACACTGCCAAACTCACTGCACCAACACTGTCAAACTCACTGGACCAACACTGCCAAACTCACTGGACCAACACTGCCAAACTCACTGCACCAACACTGTCAAACTCACTGGACCAACACTGCCAAACTCACTGGACCAACACTGCCAAACTCACTGAACCACTGGACCAACACTGTCAAACTCACTGCACCAACACTGCCAAACTCACTGCACCAACACTGCCAAACTCACTGGACCAACACTGCCAAACTCACTGCACCAACACTGTCAAACTCACTGGACCAACACTGCCAAACTCACTGGACCAACACTGCCAAACTCACTGGACCAACACTGCCAAACTCACTGCATCAACACTGCCAAGTTGGTCCAAACTCACTGGACCAACACTGCCAAACTCACTGCATCAACACTGTCAAACTCACTGCACCAACACTGCCAAACTCACTGGACCAACACTGCCAAACTCACTGGACCAACACAGTCAAACTCACTGCACCAACACTGCCAAACTCACTGCATCAACACTGCCAAACTCACTGGACCAACACTGCCAAACTCACTGAACCACTGGACCAACACTGTCAAACTCACTGCACCAACACTGCCAAACTCACTGCACCAACACTGCCAAACTCACTGGACCAACACTGCCAAACTCACTGCACCAACACTGTCAAACTCACTGGACCAACACTGCCAAACTCACTGAACCACTGGACCAACACTGTCAAACTCACTGCACCAACACTGCCAAACTCACTGCACCAACACTGCCAAACTCACTGGACCAACACTGTCAAACTCACTACACCAACACTGCCAAACTCACTGCACCAACACTGCCAAACTCACTGCACCAACACTGTCAAACTCACTGCACCAACACTGCCAAACCCACTGCACTAACACTGTCAAACTCACTGCACCAACACTGCCAAACTCACTGCACCAACACTGCCAAACTCACTGGACCAACACTGCCAAACTTACTGGACCAACACTGTCAAACTCACTGCACCAACACTGCCAAACTCACTGCATCAACACTGCCAAGTTGGTCCAAACTCACTGGACCAACACTGCCAAACTCACTGCATCAACACTGTCAAACTCACTGCACCAACACTGCCAAACTCACTGGACCAACACTGCCAAACTCACTGGACCAACACAGTCAAACTCACTGCACCAACACTGCCAAACTCACTGCATCAACACTGCCAAACTCACTGGACCAACACTGCCAAACTCACTGGACCAACACTGCCAAACTCACTGGACCAACACTGCCAAACTCACTGGACCAACACTGTCAAACTCACTGCACCAACACTGTTAAACCCACTGCACTAACACTGTCAAATTCACTGCATCAACACTGCCAAACTCACTGGACCAACACTGCCAAACTCACTGCACCAACACTGCCAAACTCACTAAACCAACACTGCCAAACTCACTAAACCAACACTGCCAAACTCACTGCACCAACACTGCCAAACTCACTGCACCAACACTGTCAAACTCACTGGACCAACACTGACAAACTCACTGGACCAACACTGCCAAACTCACTGCACCAACACTGTCAAACTCACTGGACCAACACTGCCAAACTCACTGGACCAACACTGCCAAACTCACTGAACCACTGGACCAACACTGTCAAACTCACTGCACCAACACTGCCAAACTCACTGCACCAACACTGCCAAACTCACTGGACCAACACTGCCAAACTCACTGCACCAACACTGTCAAACTCACTTGACCAACACTGCCAAACTCACTTGACCAACACTGCCAAACTCACTGAACCACTGGACCAACACTGTCAAACTCACTGCACCAACACTGCCAAACTCACTGTACCAACACTGCCAAACTCACTGGACCAACACTGTCAAACTCACTACACCAACACTGCCAAACTCACTGCACCAACACTGCCAAACTCACTGCACCAACACTGTCAAACTCACTGCACCAACACTGTCAAACTCACTGCACCAACACTGTCAAACTCACTGCACCAACACTATCAAACTCACTGCACCAACACTGCCAAACTCACTGCACCAACACTGTCAAACTCACTGCACCAACACTGTCAAACTCACTGCACCAACACTTTCAAACTCACTGCACCAACACTGCCAAACCCACTGCACCAACACTGTCAAACTCACTGCACCAACACTGTCAAACTCACTGCACCAACACTGTCAAACTCACTGCACCAACACTGTCAAACTCACTGCACCAACACTGTCAAACTCACTGCACCAACACTGTCAAACTCACTGCACCAACACTGTCAAACTCACTGCACCAACACTGTCAAACTCACTGCACCAACACTGCCAAAACCAACGGCACCAACACTGTCAAACTCACTGCACCAACACTGCCAAACTCACTGCATCAACACTGCCAAACTCACTGCACCAACACTGTCAAACTCACTGCACCAACACTGTCAAACTCACTGCACCAACACTGTCAAACTCACTGCACCAACACTGCCAAACCCACTGCACCAACACTGTCAAACTCACTGCACCAACACTGCCAAACTCACTGCACCAACACTGCCAAACTCACTGGATCAACACTGCCAAACTCACTGGACCAACACTGTCAAACTCACTGCACCAACACTGTCAAACTCACTGGACCAACACTGCCAAACTCACTGCACCAACACTGCCAAACTCACTGGACCAACACTGCCAAACTCACTGGACCAACACTGTCAAACTCACTGCACCAACACTGTCAAACTCACTGGACCAACACTGCCAAACTCACTGGACCAACACTGTCAAACTCACTGCACCAACACTGCCAAAGTCACTGCACCAACACTGCCAAACTCACTGGACCAACACTGCCAAACTCACTGCACCAACACTGCCAAACTCACTGGACCAACACTGCCAAACTCACTGCACCAACACTGCCAAACTCACTGGACCAACACTGCCAAACTCACTGGACCAACACTGCCAAACTTACTGGACCAACACTGCCAAACTCACTGGACCAACACTGCCAAACTCACTGGACCAACACTGCCAAACTCACTGGACCAACACTGTCAAACTCACTGCACCAACACTGCCAAACCCACTGCACTAACACTGTCAAATTCACTGCATCAACACTGCCAAACTCACTGCACCAACACTGCCAAACTCACTAAACCAACACTGCCAAACTCACTAAACCAACACTGCCAAACTCACTGCACCAACACTGTCAAACTCACTGCACCAACACTGTCAAACTCACTGGACCAACACTGCCAAACTCACTGCATCAACACTGCCAAACTCACTGGATCAACACTGCCAAACTCACTGCACCAACACTGCCAAACTCACTGCACCAACACTGCCAAACTCACTGCACCAACACTGCCACACTCACTGGACCAACACTGCCAAACTCACTGGACCAACACTGCCAAACTCACTGCACCAACACTGCCAAACTCACTGCACCAACACTGCCAAACTCACTGGATCAACACTGTCAAACTCACTGCACCAACACTGCCAAACTCACTGCACCAACACTGCCAAACTCACTGCATAAACACTGCCAAACTCACTGAGAAACACACACATCACTCTCTTCACTGCACCAACACTGCCAAACGCTCCCTGCAGAGCACATGCAGATCATCACCTGCAACTCTTCCACCAGGAGTGTTCTGAGGCTTTAATGAGAAAGTGATGCCAGCCGTTAAAGGGTTCACCCAAAAATGAAAATTAGCCCATTATTTACTGTAATGACATTCTTTTTTCAGTCGAATACAATTGGAGTTTTATTAAAAAATGTCCTGGCTCTTCCAAGCTTTATAATGGCAGTGAATGGGCATTTCTCTTTTGAAGTCCACAAAAGTGCATCTATCCATCATAAAAGTGCACCTGTCCATCATAAAAGTGCATCTATTCATCATAAAATTGCATCTATCCTTGATAAAAGTGCATCTATCCATCATACAAGTCCATCTATCCATCATACAAGTCCATCTATCCATCATAAAAGTGCATCTATCCATCATAAAAGCACATCTATCCTTCATAAAAGCGCATCATAAAAGTGTTCCACACAGGGTTAATAAAGGCCTTCTGAAGTGATGCGATGCATTTGTGTAAGAAAAATATGCAAGGAGTGGAGGGGCCATGACAATATTTAAAACTTAATAAAGTAAAATAACTTGCTTCCAGCCAAACGAACATACGGAGTCGTCTTAAGTCTAAGCGCAACTTATGCGAGTAATGCGACGCACTGCTGATATTTACGCTACGTCATGACACACTATGCTACTTTTGACGTCATGAGTTGCGTAAGTTGTGCTTTAGGCGTAAGTAGACTTATGTAGACTACTACGTAGTGCGCACTTAAGTAGAGTTTGGCCAGAAGCTAGAATTTTACTTTATAAATTTATAAATATGGATTTCTTTCTTACACGAATGCATCGCTTCACTTCAGAAGGCCTTTATTAACCCCCCGGAGCACTTTTATGATGGATAGATGCACTTTTATCATGGATGGATGGATGGATGCACTTTTATGATGGATAGATGCACTTTTATGATGGATAGATGCACTTTTATGATGGACAGATGCACTTTTATCATGGATAGAGGCACTTTTATGATGGATAGATGCACTTTTATGATGGATAGATGCACTTTTATGATGGATAGATGCACTTTTATGATGGATAGAGGCACTTTTATGATGGATAGATGCACTTTTATGATGGATAGAGGCACTTTTATGATGGATAGATGCACTTTTATGATGGATAGATGCACTTTTATGATGGATAGATGCACTTTTATGATGGATAGAGGCACTTTTATGATGGATAGATGCACTTTTATGATGGATAGATGCACTTTTATGATGGATAGATGCACTTTTATGATGGATAGAGGCACTTTTATGATGGATAGATGCACTTTTATGATGGATAGATGCACTTTTATGATGGATAGATGCACTTTTATGATGGATAGATGCACTTTTATGATGGATAGATGCACTTTTATGATGGATAGATGCACTTTTATTATGGATAGATGCACTTTTATGATGGATAGATGCACTTTTATGATGGATAGAGGCACTTTTATGATGGATAGATGCACTTTTATGATGGATAGATGCACTTTTATGATGGATAGATGCACTTTTATGATGGATAGAGGCACTTTTATGGACTTCAAAACAGAAACAGCCATTCACTGTCATTATAAAGCTTGGAAGAGCCAGGAGATTTTAATATAACTCTGATTGTATTCGTCTGACAGAAGAATGTCATATCCACCTATGATTACTTGAGGGTGAGTAAATCATGGGCTAATTTAAATTTTTGGGTGAACTATCCTTTTAAGACTGGCCGTTTTTTCCCATGCTTACAGAGTCTGGCCTGGCCTGTGGTGGGAACGTAGACGATCCGGGAAGCCCATCGCTCGAGGACTCAGACGCCGAGGACCGAGAGGATGAGCCCATGGCGCCGCTGGCCAGCAACTCCGAGGATCTGGGATCTGATGAGGACAATCTGTCTACAGGTCGGCACTCCTGAATGTTTGGTCTTTTGCTAAACTTGGGTTTGTTTCCTGTACAACGACGTAACTCGCTGCTTAACTACTATAGTACGACGCATCATTGTAGAAATCAACTAGCTAGTCACGACTGTTTCCCAAATTGGTTGTTAAACCACTGGTTAATGATGTCACGCAGGTGGTGGAGTAATAACTAAAAAAAAACTTATAATGAATCTGTTTGAGATCGAATTAATGCTAGATGTTTTGCTATAAATTACGGACATGGCATCTGAGGAATTTTTCTCAGTATATTTTTAGTTTATTTCCAGATTGAATCAAGGCTCGTTCTTACAAAAAAAATCTTATTTCTTATTTTTTCTTATTTGAAAAATTATACAATGGAATGTTCCCTTACCATTTGTAGGCCTATTCAAGAAATAAAAAAATATTTAAAAACGAATAAAACATTTGAAAAACTGGACGTTTTGAACTGGAAGCGAATATTTAGAAATAACGTTTTCATAACTTAATGAGAATGTTAGCAAAACAATATTATATTTTTGTTAGATGACTTCATGGTTTAAAATGTACCCAGAAATATTTCTGCCATTTGGTAAATATCTATTATGCATGGTTTTAGGCTACTGTAATAGGTAATATAGTCTTCCTTAAATATTCCTTCCCTAAATATCAATAGTTAATAAATTATTTGTAATGTTTTTACAATAATGTTATTGTATTTAAATGCTGAACTTGAACTTCAGACTCCACAAATATTTTTCTAATTTTGTGAATAAAACAAAGATTATTAGAGTATACGTTTTACAAGAAAATACTGTTTCAGTCTTTTCATTTTAAAATGTCACTTTAATTTGATTAGTTTCTTTGTAATTATTTGTGAAATTTACTACCAATTTCTGAGTGAAAATTATTAAATCAGTCATCAATTAGTAAATTCCACACAATTTTTTGTGCATTTTCAGTGCACGTCCTGTTCAAACAGCCTCTTAAGAAAAGTGTGTTGTTGGTAAGGAGTAAATCCCCCACAATCCACTGCAAACTCACATTCAGGTTTGACCCCAATCTGATATGAAATACCCATCCAATCAATTCCCAATCAATAAAATCAAGTCCTGTCCAATTTTATAATAGTCGGTTTCAGAAATATGCGTCATTAGTGAAGTAAAATGGGTTGGGGATGCCGTTTCATGTTGACTTTAACAATTCTAAATAAGCATTTGATTTGATAAGCATGCATGATATGTGCATGTTCACTGTGTCTTTTTGTGAATATGATTTTGTAAGTGATGACACAATCAAAAGGTGGGAAATGGACACACATCTGTTGTCTTGAAAGAATGAGCATCACTGATTTACCACTAGGTAGCGTCAGAGATCACAGAACACACATTTCTGATCTCTTTTCAGCACGAGACACCACGGAGATGACGGAAACAGAAGGGGAACTTGGGCAAAGTGAGGACGAGGACAAGCCGTGTGTAGAGGCCTCGAGTAGAGGGGCCGGTGTCGGGGCCCTCGAGGGCCATGAGGAGAGAAAGGAGGATAAACCGCTCAGAGAAGTTCGCACTCCTTCAGCCAAACCAGTGAAGCTGCTTAATAGATTGAGCAGTCTAGACAGTCAGTATCAATTCATCACATGCATGTATACCTGTTTTCTAGATTTGACCAAAGGAGTGTAACGATGAAACATAATTACAAAAGGATTTTTTTTCAGCCCCACATTATATTAAAGGGTTAGTTCACCCAAAAATGAAAATTAAGTCATTAATTACTCACCCCCATGCTGTACCAACCCCGTAAGGCCTTCGTTCGACTTCGGAACACAAATGAAGATATTTTTGATTAAATCTGAGAGGTGCATGACTGCTACATAGGCTGGCTAAGGGAATGAAACTTGACGACCCAGAAAGTCATTAAAGAAAATGTTTAAATATTCCATGTCGCAACAGTGGCTCAACTATAAGTTTATCAAGCGACGAGAATACTTTTTGTGCGAAAAACAAAACAAAAATAACGACTTTATTCGACTATTCCTTTTCTTCCTTGTAGGCCTGAAACGAGACTTCGAGAGATTTCCACGACGCATGCGCGAGAATTGCGATCTCCTTCAACTACTTCAGTTAAGTTCTCGCGCGTGCGCGTCGTGGAAATCTCTTGAAGTCTCGTTTCAGGCCTACAAGGAAGAAAAGGAATAGTCGAATAAAGTCGTTATTTTTGTTTGTTTTTTCGCACAAAAAGTATTCTCGTCGCTTGATAAACTTATAGTTGAGCCACTGTTGCGACATGGAATATTTAAACATTTTCTTTAATGACTTTCTGGGCCGTCCGATGTCATTCCCTTAGGGAGCCTATGTAGCAGTCATGAACCTCTCAGATTTAATCATAAACATCTTCATTTGTGTTCCGAAGACGAACGAAGGCCTTACGGGGTTGGTACAGCATGGGGGTGAGTAATTAATGACTTAATTTTCATTTTTGGGTGAACTAACCCTTTAAGTGGCTTGCCTTTAAGTAATATGTACTTACATCGAACAATAAGTACAATGTACTTATTGTGTTCAGGTTGTATTGTAAAACACGGTAACACTTTATTTTACAGTGTCCTTGTTACATATTACATGTACTTACCGTAGTAATAAAAGTAAATAATGCATAATTACATGCAATTAACCCTCAACCAAAACCTAACCCTAAAGTAAGTACATGTAGTTAATTATAATTACTCAGTACTTAAATATATAAATACACTGTAACAATGACACCTTAAAATAAAGTGTAACCTAAAACACTTGTGCTGCTATTGAGGTGTGATACGGGTAAGGTTGGGGTCAGGTGAGGTTTAAGGGTGGGTTAAGGTGTAAGGGAAGGGTCAACAGTGTAATTACATAAATTAATTACAGCTGTAATTACATGCAGGTATTTTCAAAATATAAGTACAATTTGAAAACATGTATAGAAACAATAAGTCCATTGTATTAAATGATTAATTTCAATGTAAGTACATAGTACTTAAAGCCACTTAATATAAAGTGGGACCTTTTTTTCTTGTCCTGTAGACACCCACTCTCTTCAGGGCCGGCCGGCTCCAGCCACTCTGCCCAGGAACTTCACCCTCCCCAAAGATGCCCTGCGGGGCAGGATCTCCACCCCTACCGGCTCGCCTCACTCGGGGGTCCTGCACCCTCATCTGCCCCCGAGCTGTATCATCGAGGAACTGCACCGGGCGCTGGCCTCCAAACACCGGCAGGACAGGTGAGGACAGCTCTTCACTAGTAGTTCTGACAAATTCTGTCATCATTTTACTAAAAGAACCATATAAAATAGTTGATATGAAATGTGTGCTATGTAGTCAAAAGTTTGGAATAATTAAGAATTATAGGGCCCTATCACAGTTTTCAGTTTTTATTTTCACGTCCTGCGCCATGCGTTTAAATAAGAAATGCATTTACGCCCATCTGTTGCGCCCATGGGCTGCTGGTCTGAGAACCAGGTGTGTGTTCAGGCGCATTGTTGGAGCGTTGCTATTTTGAGGAACTGAAATAGACTGAGCCATTGACCAACTGAAACCTGGTCTAAAGTCAATGGCGCAGGATTTTCTTTTGTTATTTAAAGAGCGCGTTAGTAATATGAGCCTATAGGCGGGTCCACAGCGCGCATACAGTTTGTCCTGTAGATGTTCTGCTCGCTTTAACCTCGCGCTCGAACAGATCCGTTTGCTCTCTGGAGAAGCGTTCAGTTTTTCTACTTGCAAATTCCTCCATGTAATTAGCGAATCCGCCATGGCGCGAGCGCAACTAGCTTTTAAAGGGAATGGGAGAAGAGTCTCTGATTGGTTTATTGCACGTTACGCCCAAAACACACCAATTACTCATTAAGAGAATAGGGACGACCCTTTTAGACCAGCGCCGGGAGCGCCGACCATTTTTCCCGTCGTTAAACAAGCAAAAGTGGATTCAAACACGCCGTAAGTGCTCTTGCGCCGAGCGCTTTAGACCATGTGCTTGGATCCTAAAAAAGGGCCCTTAGTGTTTTTGAAAGTAGTCTCTTGCTCACCAAGGCTGCATGTGTTTGACCAAAAATACAGCAAAAACAGTAATATTGTGAAATATCATTACAACTGTTTTCTATCTGAATATATTGTAAAATGTAATGTATTCCTGTAATGCAAAGTTGAATTTTCAGCACCACTACTCCAGTCTTCAGTGTCACATGACCCTTTTTGTGTGAAAACCATGATACACCCCCCCCCAACACATAATTTATTCAGAACAGATTTTTTTTTTAACAATGTTACGATGTGTTTACTGTCACTTTTGATCAAATTATGTTACGGCTACAAAAGTTTCTCATCCACACTGAAATTCTGAATGGTATTGTTTGTGTTGTTATGCATTGAACATTTTCAACCAGATCTTTTAAATGTCAGTTTCCACAGTAAGGAGATCCGTGGTTCCCCCAAACGGCGCTCGGATGCACGGGGGTCCCGCACCGCTAGCGCTGAGAATGAGCAGAGCGGAGAAGTGGAGAACAAGAAAGAGGCAGAAGAGAACAAGGAGAACATGCGTGTGGATGAATACTACAGCGACCAGGACAGCTGGAACGACTCTGTCATCTCTGGTGTGTTTCTTTGACCTCGGTTTACATCACATGTTGATCGTGGACATTAGCGTTAAAAAATAATGATTATTTTAGAATTTTAGACCAAAAAAATATTTTTAATATTTTTAGTTTTTGTTAGTTTTGATTTGTCATGTTTTTACCATAGTCTGTAAAAAAAGATGGACAACGCATCTCTGCTTCCTTCTACTGTAGAAAAATAAAGACAAAATATCCCAGTAAAGGTCCATCCGTGTTAGATATAGATCCGGGTCACTAAAGAGCCAAATATGTAATAGTGATTTGTGAAACATTCATGCATTTAAAGGTACAATATGTAAGTTTTCACCGACAGAGGTCGCATTTTTTTAAAACAATAACAAAGGCAAGCTTGATGACGCTATGAAGGAGAGTGGAACTATGAGAGATGTCTTTTTCGTCATCCAGAGATGTATGGTATAATTCATATATTTCACGAATCATGTTGACGGATGAGGTAATAAATTAGTTTTTGTATTACCTGTACGTTTGATCAGACTATTTGTCATCATAATGAATTAGCTGCAAGGAACGTGAAATGTAATACTATATTAGCCTGTTACTGATCTGTGACTATTTGTCAGATGATTTGGTGAGTTAATTCTGCACAGTTTTACACGTTTAAAACAATCGTACTACAAGTACATTTAAACGAAACCACAGTATTTGCAAATAATGGCTTAAAACTTTTGTGCAACACATACTGTATTTAATTTCACTGCCGTAGACTTGGTCACCATACTTGATAAAAAGCGTTATTGAAGTACAAACAAACTGCAATATAACTGTATGTATGCAATAAATACTATATATTTGCTTACCTGTCTATTAAATCATATGCAAGAGCAGTCTCTGTCAAGTCCAAGTTTGTCGCGAATCTCTCCATCCTGAAAACGCCATGTCGTTATTGATCCTTGTTTTATTTCTCTGTTTTTCCCAAAGCCTGCTTGCCTCAGTTGATCTAGGTTTACGTTTTTTTGGATTTTTTGTACTCGCCAATCAATAATCGTGGACCATGATGACTGAACGACACAACAGCAGCGTGCGAGATTGGCTATAGCGGCTCATTGAAATGGCCACTGAGGTATCTATGTACAGGATATATCTCTATGGTTTCTACAAGCGGAAACCAGGGATATTGCGGATATTACATTATTGATAGGCGACTATTGACAAGGGAAAAGCCAATATTTAAAACTGCAATTTCTCTGGATTTAAAAATCCTTGGGAACTTTTGGGATAATGTACACAACTGCATGAAATATATCACACTGTGCAAGGGGTTAAATATTTTATTACACAAATCTTACATATGTAAGAATTTTGTATCAAAATATCCAAAAAAAAAAACACTTGCACAGTGTTATATATTTCTTTCTTTTGTGTACTTTCATTATCCTAAATGTTTCCAAGAATTTGTAATTTCAGAGAAATTCCAGTTTTCTCTGAAAAAACGTGCACAATTTTAAATAATGGCCCGTCCCTGTTCACTTGTCGCCTGTCAATGACGTAATATACGCGCTATCCCTGGTTTCCGCTCGTACTGCCATAGTAACCATGGCTACAGACGTGGACAACTGCGCTAGGTCGGCACGCTCACACTGTTGTTGTTTTGTTCAAATATTATGGACAAGCATGATCAAAGCAAAGCAGACTTTGGGACAATAGGAGAAATAAAATGAGGATCAATATCAGTGTGGCGTTTTTGAGATGCTGAGAGCTTCACGTTCGCAACTAACTTCGACTCGACAGAGCTCTTACATGTACTTTATTAGACAGGTGAGCAAATGTACATAAAACTAATCAATGGTATATAGCTTAACGTGATGAAATGTTAGAATATGATCAGTATGTTATTCTAATATTGATCCAGCTTACTGCTAGTCTCATACAGCCAACAAACTAACACATAGAATAACATTATAACTTTCAACACACTCAAATGCAGTTTAGTGTGATAGTGTAACGTTAGACCAAGTGAAGCAGCACTGCGTTACCTCACAAGTTTAATTCGTCTAATAAACTGACCTGTGAGTAATTCAGCACTTGCGTGTAACGTTAGTTCGGTAGAATGAAATGTCCTCATTACTTTATATCCGCGGGACTCGCGTGTGGCGCTGATGTCTCTCATTAGCACTCGCGCCCTGCTTCACACTAGCCTGGGAAAACCCAGACAACGTACGGTAAATTTAGATTTGCTCTGAAAGTTAGTCTGGCAAAGAGCTCATTCAAGCTCATTTCCTATCCGCCGAAATCGCGGCACCAATCAGAAACATTGGGGCGGGCTTTACACGATGACGACAGCGCTGGGATTTTGAACATGATTTTGAAGCAGATTTTGTAGCCTACATTACAAAGATGGATGCCGCCGTCGAACATCACTCGTTCGAATCAACTATCGCGTCTGTTTTAAGCGATTTGAACGTTTCCTTTTAGTTAAAAACCGAGCAAAGAACAACACTCGGAGATGTTTCTCCGCCCGCTCTGCATATGTCATCTCCTTCATCGCTCTGATTGGTCTTAGGTCTATCCGCGACGTCCGTTGGTGACGCCCCTCTGGAAATGATTTGTCAATGACGCTTTGCCAGACCATAAATGATCCGTTACAACTGAGAATGGTCTGGTTTTAACCAGGCTAGCTTCACACCACAGTCATGATAAAAACAGCAATGTATTCACTCATCCATAAACATTATTTCTCATAAACATTATTAGATCCATCACCATGACGACAAGTTCCATTCCACGTATTCACTGCGTCATCAATCTACGCCTATGTTATTGTAAGAGGTTAGCGACTCCTAGCAACGAAAGAAATTACATATTGTGGCTTTAAGGGTTAAATGAGCAAACACTGCTCACATTTTTTCCTGAAAAATCTTGTTTTTTTTGGTGTTTTATTTCACAAATTGGTCTCTGGGTGCCTGTTAATAATGTTGCGCTCAGAATACGCCGCATGGCAGAAACGAAGAGGCTTTTCTTCCTCTAGACTTGATTTGTCAGCAACATCTGGTGCGTCTGCTGTCAGAGAGAAACAGACACACTGCAAACACACAACACTGGGATTGAAACAGGGCATGAACAAGTCACAGCATATTTGGATGAGCCAGATGTGTGGAAATGACAAAATGACATTTTAAAAACATTGAAATAAAGACTATGTCTTGCTAAAGCTAATTTTATGGCAATTATCTATAAAATCTAATTTACAGATTGACTGGAAATTACACACAAACATGTTCTGTGCACAAGTGATATATACCCTGATTTATCTTTGTTTTCCTCACACATCACATATATCACATTTCCATTTCCAGCTCTTCTCTGACACTGCTTGATAAACAAATACTTTTGAAAAAAGTTTATTATGAAAAAATGATTGGTTGTTGTGTTAATGCCACTATATTCTAAATATTTTTTACAGTCATAAAAACCAATATCAGTTTTATACAATGAATATATGTTGTTATGTTATATGTTATGTTATTTGTTAAATATGTTATGTTATGTTATATGTTGTTATGTTTTGTTTTGTGTTGTGTTATGTTATTTTATGTTATGTTATGTTATGTTGTGTGTTATATGTTATGTTATGTTATGTTATGTTATAAATTATATTATGTCGTGGGCATGAATGTGCCTATAATTGACCCTTTTTGTGCAAATTTCTGATCTTAGTCCATTTCAGCGTCATTAATGATCATGTGTGCCTGTGTGTGTGTGCAGGCACACTTCCACGGCGGATAAGAAAAGAGCTTCTGGCGGTGAAGCTGCGTAACAGGCCCAGTAAACAGGAGCTGGAGGACAGGAACATCTTCCCTGTGCGCAGTGATCAGGAACGACAGGAGATACGCCAACAGATCGAAATGAAGCTTGCCAAGTGAGTCTGGAGTAAAGTTTCATACACAAAATTTTTATATGCACTCTACAAAAGTTTGTGGTCAGTACGTTATTTTAATACTCATTAATTTCATTTAAAAGTGTCAGTTGTATGTTAAAAAAGATTTCTCGGTTACACTTTAAAATAACTGCATTATATGAATCATTAATTAAGCATTATTAAATATTTAATTCATCATTTATAAAGCATTAATAGACTTTAATAATCAGTTTATAAATACAGCTATAAATGCTTTATTCTTGATTTATAAGCATATCTATAATGTGTTTAATAATTGTACTTTCATACTTAATTAATGATCAATTTATCATTTCTAAATTATGTATTACATTATTTAGGAGTTTTCAGTGGTTCATAAGATCATTTAGAAAGTTTAAGTGTAAGTAAATGATTAATAAACTATTTAAATGTACATTTGTTAACTTTTTATTTAGACATATAATAATAGTTACTCAGTGTGTTAATAAATGCTTTATTAACACATTTTCCTACTGTAATTCATGATTAATTCAGGTAGTTATAAAACATTTAGTAGTTTTCAGTTAACTGTTTTTGTGAGCTCATCTAAAGTAAGGACTAGTTATGCCTCGTAAAGCTTTTGCAAAGGAGATTTAAAGGTTCAGTTCTCTTCTAAACAGAAAAAGGAAACAAACAAAACACAGGGTTAATAAAAAAAGTTAAAAAGTTAAATAATACAAATAAAGCATTTATTAACACACTAAGTAACTATTACTATATGTCTAAATATTAAGATGTATAAATGTACATTTCGTACATGTACGTCAAGAGTTTATTCATTATTTACTTACATTTATGCTTATAAATCAAGAATAAAACATTTAGCTGTATTTATAAACTGCTTATTGATGTCTATTAATGCTTAATAAATGATGACTTAACTATTTACTAATGCTTAACTAATGATTAATAGCATGCAGTTATTATAACGTGTTACTGATTTCTTTTAAATTAATGCTTAAATAGATGCATTATATTCATCAAGAATCCTGAAAAACCATAACGCAACATGAAGACTGGAGTAATGATGCTGAAAATTCAGCTTTGATCACGGGAATAAATTACATTTTACAATATATTCAAACTTTTGAATGGTAGCATACTAATTTCTATAATAAAATCGATGTAGTTTAAACCAGTGGTTCTGAACAGAGGCTTTGCTCCAGGACCCTGAGTGTACACTGAACACTGAGTGCAAGCACAGGCAAAGCTCTACGTTTTAAAGATGGTCGAATTACTCATGCAATGAAATGAATCAAGAAACCAAACTTTCAGTACGTTATTTAGCTTTGGAATGTGTGCATGTCATATTAACTTTATCCCCAATGCTGGACTTTTTGAATTCATGAACTCTGATTCAACTCTGATTTAACTCTTAAAGTAATACTTTGCCTCAAAAATGATAATTTGGTCATTATTAACCAACCTTCGGGACTTGGAAAACAGAAGTGGACATTTGTTGTTTTGTCGCAATACAAGATATTACTGAGTTATATTAAGTGATTTGTGTTTAGATTTTGTATCTGTGAGGCTGGATTTTGGTGTTCAGTCTTCAGCTTAATGTCATGCAGTCCATGTGTGTGTGTGTGTGTGTGTACAGCACATATTAACCAGTAGGGGGAGTTATGACCTTTTTTCTGTTTCTGTGAAACCCAGGCAAATGATCACACACTAATATTGGCAGCCTTGCTTTTCTATGGTGAACTGATATAGGCATGATGGCAAATCCCTGATGAGTGACTTTTGCAAACTGTAGGCAGAAAGGGCTTTTTTACGGAAACCCTCCCAAAGTAGTGGTGATTATGTATAGGTGGCGGCTAATGGTAGTTTTGCAGATTTTCTGAACTAATGTCTGCAGTTCTCCAACTATGATCCTTACAGCTTTTTTAAACTTATATTTTGGTGGTGTGAAAAAGGATCTATTAACAGATTTGTAAATCAAAATCAGACAGTGGGGTGGATCTTACCAAAGGTAAACGGTTTGGATATTTTAGGGTGGAGAAGGAGCCAGACAAACCTTTTTTTATCTGTCTCTACAGAAAGCTTTAGGCTGTAGCTTTTAGGGTAGCCAGATGTCCTGTTTTTTTTCTTCTGGAAAATACAGGACTACCCCATGCAAAACAGGGCATCTGCTCACTGTAATTGGTTTGAAAGCCATTTCATGGAGAGGAAAAACAATCAATGGTACAAATTGAAAGCCTTCTCATTCTTACAGAAGCAATTCATGTTTGTGTTGCAGTGTGATTTTCTCTTAGTATTCTCACTTTGAATTTCGCTTCCAGTTTTCTTGTCACAAAGGTGGATTCCTGTGTTTTTTATTTATTTATGTATAGTGGTAGCATAATTCAAGCATCCTCATGAGACGGACTTGTTTGTCATTTATGTTTCCTGCTGAAGTTACTTAAGTCATTAACTGGTTATGCCTCCTCCGTGACTGGTAATAAACAGCAGTTTCTGCCAGTGTGCGCTCGGCTCCAATGTATTCCTCCTCAGCTGTGAGTATCAGTGAACTAATAAAATGTTAATGGAGAACATTGTGTGTAATTCCAGCGGTTGTAAATAACTGGGGAGTTGCTGGAGTAAGAGAGAGAATGGAAGAGTGTCTAATGGAAGCTTTGCTCTGTTATGTAAAGCGGGGCTTTTCTGTCTGGTCCGATTAACCCAACAAACATCTCATGAGCTTCACCGTTCAGTTTGTACACAGTGAACTAGATTTTAATGTGGTTATTGATATTTTATTTGAAATGGGATTTTGTCGATAACAATACTCTATTTTGTTTGTTTTTGTGATGGTATCTATCTTTCCAGAAACTGCATCTGAAGTGGCATTTATATGTTTTTACACAGGTTAATGCAGCTCAGAATTGGCTTGAATTCATTTACAGTTGCATAAATAATGCTATAAGATTTTGTTTTTGTCACTCTCATGTGACGTACGGCATCCGTTGCATCGCTCCCGTGGCCTCATGGGATAGTAAGTGTCCCTCGTAATCTCGCCGGAAGTAGTAGGTCACCCGGGTACTTTTCATTCTCTGTTGTATGAACACAATGAACTCGGACACACTACTTGGCTCACATACTGTTTTTCGCCTAATATGCGGTATGGAAATGGGACTATTCGGACACAGGACTGTCTTAATGAGTGAGTCATTCATTCAAACGATTCGTTCTAACGGCTGGTTCATTTATTCATTGAATCATTCATTAAATTGATCAGACTCTAATGGTGAATGACAAAATAACCTTGTATACTGTAAGTGTATAGTGTATATGTGCATAGTTTATAAGTACATAGTGTATAAGTGCATAGTGCATGAATCAAGTCAAATCACCTTCATTTATACAGCTCTTTTAACCATATAGATTGTTTCAAAGCAGCTTTACAGTGATAATAGTAAATTACAGTAACAGAGATTGTTTAGGCTTTACATCAGCTCTAGAATAAAGTTATTGTCCAGCTAAAGTTAGTTTTGATTGATTTATTCACTTCCGTTGCAAAGATCATTAGTTATTAACTATAGGGTCCGCTAACACAACACCGTTCTAACAGAAAACACTCAACCCGCTCCGGCCCACTCATCTGCACAAAACAGTGCCTGGTGTCTCGAGAACGCACTCCCTGAAATAGATTACAAGGTGCAAGCCTTGAAAAATATTTAAAAAAAGGTAACCTCTGCACAAACCTCCGTGCACACGCGCATCACGTGTTTAGTCTATAGATATGCGCGTTTGACCCTCAACAAACCACTTGTCTGGCCTTAAAAATGAATAATAAAGAATTATTTATTGCTTCCGCGTAGCCACGCGAACCGGAATTATCCCGACAACGTTTTATCTGTACAGAGTTAAAGGGAAGGAGGGCTTCACTGGGGAGAGACTAGTTGACTCTTCAGGACTGCGTTGTGGTCGTGTCCATGCAATGGTCCTTCATCAGATCTGGATACGGCCTGGATCCGGCTGACTGCTGTAAACCTCGGGATAAACAGAGAGACTAATATTAGCATAGTGCTATATAGAACTTATAATATTATAAGTGCATAGTGTATGATTTTCATGACACGAGAGTAGATGTTAAAACTTCATGCTGATTTGTACTCGGCTTTCGCCAAGATAAGCAACACTAAGACATAGCTTTACAGTAAACTATGCTTCTCCATCCATTTACGCTTCTTTCCATATGGTGGTGTGACTCCCCTTCTGTCCGGCGTTAACGGCTGCAGTGTACTTGGCGCGTCAGCACACACGACGGCTGCAACTACAGTGTGGTCTCCCTAGTGGACCAGCACGACAACCGTCTGTATTGAGCCGAGTAGGGGACATCTCCAGGGTCTTCAAGTGGGCACATTCCGTTCTCAGTGTTTCGTCGACTAGCCCACGACACCTCAAGAGGGCTCGACAGTGACTCTGGCGTCCCAGAGTCACCCCCCTCCGTCCCCCACTCAACTCAGCCCAGCTTACTGACCTCTACATCCCTCCTGCTGCTGAGACCTAACCATAATCTCACAATCTCTCCGCAACCCAACCATACGCGCCAACCCGTTTGACTAAGGCTGTCGAGCCCCACTGGAGCGTCAATGCAGTTTCAGTGGCAACGGCATACCACCTACCGCAAAACACAATATCTGCCCAACTACCCGTCATTCACGCAATATACACAGGAACGTAATGACTGTAAATACTATGCAACCTATACAAATAAAGCAACAGACTCTTCAAGTTTTTCAAGAATTCTACGACACCGTAGCATGGCCTGGGAAATGGCCTTTATACACCTCATCCTCTCCTCCTGCTTTTGCACCTCGTTGACTACCAGCTTCCTGCTTTGAGCTGGGCCTGCCTTGTGCCATTTAGGAGGAGCTAAACTGAGCCCAAAACCCTCTCTTCCATGCTGTACCTGTCCCATGATATCCCCAATTTGAAGGTCAGCCTTCGCCTCTACTACAGATTTCTTTGCTGACCACTTTCTACCAGTTTTTAACACAAGGGCATCCCTTACACATTTGTCGCGTGACTCTACTAAGGTCATTTCCAGTCTGTCCTTGGCACACTTAGGCTGCGTCCCAATACCTCCCCTTACCCTAGATTTCTGCCCTAACCCTTGTTTTTGCGCGTTCTCGTGTAGGAGTAGGGTGTCCCAATACTCCAAAGAGCAAGGGGGAGTGCTATTCTCCCCTTAAAATCAACCCTCAAAACATAGTGCGGTCCGATGCAGGCTTAAAACGAAGTGGAAGATGAAATTACCCAGGATACCTTGCGAACTCAGCGAGCCGGTCAAATTTTTCAACTAAGATGGCGGACACCGCTGGAAAGGAACAATTTTATTTTAAGTATATTTTCGCAAATACGCATGTTAAAATGTCGAAATATGTTGGAATATGTTAGTTTGATGCACATCCAATGGACTGTTGAGTTTTCAACACTAATGTTAGAAAATATTTCACAAAGCTATCTGACGATGTTCATATGATATCTGCCGAGTGCTTCAAAAGCAAATCAAATATACATCTGATCTGGGTAAGTTAGTTAATCTAATTTTATTTTCGATTTTGGCTTCCAAGGATTATAAAAAGAAGATATGTGAGGTAAAATTATTCAAAACTAGCCGCGTTCGTCTAGCGCATCATCTTCACCTTCACAGCGCGCTGTCATTTCTCTCTAAACCCAAACCTATTGTCAGAATCAGCACTGAGCACAATCGGTGATTGTTGTAAAGTGCAGTGTCTGCGGTTTCTAAATTGCGGGACATTGGTGGTAAAAACAGCTACTAAAAGCACAATGATCCGCGCAAGAGACGTTGCCCCGGTTCCCATGGCGGCGCGCGCGCGCGTTCGGAAACGGATTGCAACTAACGTTAGACAAGCAAACTTTGGGTTTTGTGTGCGCTTCTAAACGATCAGATACAAACAAATATATGGCAAAATTACCGGAAATGCGTCTTCTATATTCCACATGTCTTCTCTGTTGATTCATCAGATGTAGATAAACGAAAACAGCCCACACAACAGGCAACACAACAACTGGAACCGGCAATTTTATGAATGAAAATAGTAGTAGAAGTAGTAGACACTTTGACGCTGCGCGTGACGTATTGAGAATTGCCGCGCTAATTTGCATATAGTGGTGTCCCATTTCATAGGGAAAGATCTTCAACTCCACTTCCCTCGTTGAGGGGACTTTACTTTCGAGGGCACTCAAAACCAAGTGGAAGTTTTAAGGGGGGAGAAATGGGACAGGGCCTTAAACTCCTCGGTTAAAGCAGAGACTGGCAGCTGCAATATTCCTTTACTATAAAGTCCCACTCTGCTGAGGCAGCCTGGAACTCCCAACCATTTCCTGATGTAAGAACTTATTAACGCTTCCAGCTTATCCACTGTTGTCAAAGAAACCTCGTACACAGTCAGTGGCCACAGCAACCTCGGCAGTAGACCAAACTGAAAGCACCAGAGTTTTAGTTTGCCTGGTAGAGCACAGCTGTTTATGCTCTTCAACCCTTCCTCTGCTTGTCGTCTAACTTTTCCCATTCGAACTGTGTCCTTTAGATCCCCACCGTACCATCTCCCAAGACTCTTCACTGGCTTATCAGGAACTGTTGGCATTGCCTCACCATTAATGAAGAATGTTTTATCTACTACCTTTCCTTTAACTACCGAGATGCTCCTTGATTTAGAGGGCTTAAATTGCATTCGTGCCCATTCAATATTATCTGTTAACTTCCCCAATAACCGATTAGTGCAGTCTACTGTTGTAGTCATGGTTGTCATGTCATCCATGTATGCTCTGATTGGTGGTAGTCGCATCCCAGAAGCCAAGCGCTCTCCTCCTACTACCCATCTTGATGCCCTAATGATTACTTCCATTGCCATGGTAAAAGCCAGTGGAGAAATGGTGCATCCTGCCATTATTTCAACCTCTAAGCATTGCCATGCGGTGCTGAATTTTGGAGTTGAGAAACTAAATTGCAAATCTCCAAAATAGGCTTTCACTAAATTTGTTATTGACATTGGTACTCTGAAAAAATCAAATGCTGCCCAAAGAAGCTCATGTGGCACTGAATCATATGCATTGCCAAATCCAGGAATGTCACATGGAGCTCCTTCCTCTCCTTCTTAGCTGACTGAATTCGTTGCCAGATAACATTGATGTGTTCTAAGCATCCTGAGAACCCTGTAACGCCCACTTTTTGAACTGAAGTGTCAATGAAGCCATTCTTTAATAGGTAGGTGGACAATCTCTGGGCAATAATGCTGAAGAAAATCTTACCTTCAACGTTTAATAGTGAAATAGGACGAAACTGACTGATGCTTGTAGCATCTTTTTCTTTAGGTATAAAGACTCCACCTGCTCTGCGCCATGCTCTAGGTACAACCTGTTTTTCCCATGCCACTTTTATCAATTTCCACAGAATTCGCAGAACTCCTGAAGCACTCTTGTACACACTGTACGGAACTCCATTAGGCCCTGGAGATGATGAAGCCCTTGCCTTTCTCACAGCCTGCTCTACCTCTTTCCACTTAGGTGCACAGACCTCCATTTGGTATTCTGGAGGGTTGATAGGTGGTATGTCTGATGGAATTGACATAGGCTCATGCCTTTTTGCATCTGTATGCGTTTCCTCCAAATATCTCTCTAGCTCAACCCTAGATGCTTTTAAAGTTCCATTCTTCTCCCTGGTGAATAACTTCTTTACGAATTTGAATGGGTCTTTATAGAAATTAGCCCTCGCACGTTCCTTCTTTTTGTAGCGTTTCCGTAGGCGCTCAGCTCTGCGTAATGTTGCCAGCTTATCTTTTTAATGGCCCTTTGTAAGAGATTGAGTCCCTCCTTCTGACTTTGTTCTGCTCTTTTCCATTGCTTCCTCAGCTGTCTCCTTTCTCTAACTAACCCTTCAATTTTCTGCTGCCGTCTAGACATTCCAGGAGTAGTTTGTACTTTTTCCTTCCTTTTTTCCACACCAAACCTCTCACTTCCATATCCGTAAATGATGTCCCCAAATTTATCCAGCTTCTTTTCAACTGTACCAGTTAATCTTTCCAATGCAAAGCATAGATCTGTGTTTACCGTGTCCCATGCAGTTTTCTCACAAGCTCTTGGCCATCTAACTCCAGGCATATGCCCGTTGAGGTTCTTTTATCTCTTATGCTGGTTAGTCTGACCGGGTTCACAAGTATGAATATGTTTATCACTAACTGTGCAAGCCCTCCTCTCCTCTATGACAGGGGTGCTGATATCCTGCGAGCTGTGGGTTGCTTCCTGTCGCTGGATTTCATTCGACTGACTTGACTGACTTCGTAAGAAGTACTGATCAATGCGAGGCCCTTGTCCCTTCTCCCTCAAGCATTTCATTTTCCCTTGATGAACCTTCAAACCCCTAACCGTTGTCGCCTTGCTCCAGCCACAGACACAAACATGGAGTTCAATGACTTTACTAACTGCAGATCTTGAACTAGTCTTACTCTCCATACTCATATCCGTTTCCATTCCTAAGTCGTTAACCATGTTGTCCAATATTGAGTCATCTTCCGCCCCCGCTCTCGCAGACTCTAGGGGTATTTTTCTCTTTAATTTCTCAGAAGCCTTGGGCGGGTGTCTCCAGCATCCTGTAAAAACGGAGCTGGATACTGCCGACAAGGGTAGCTAACCCTTACCAGCCCCATTGGGGTCTATTTCCTCCTGTCAGCTGTCTCTCTAGGCTGTCACAAGGTCTTTCCCTTGTTGCCAGCAGCACTATTCACCACAGTCACTGGACGTATCCAGACCTTCATGATTTCCATTACACGAGAGTAGATGTTAAAACTTCATGCTGATTTGTACTTGGCTTTCGCCAAGATAAGGAACACTAGTAGTGTTAAATACGTAGTGTATAAGTTCATAGTGTATAAGTTCATGCATGGTGTATTAGTGCATAGTGTATAAGTGCATAGTGTATAAGTGCATAGTGTATAAGTACATAGTGTATATGTGCATAGTGTATAAGTGCATAGTGTATAAGTACATAGTGTATAAGTGCATAGTGTATAAGTACATACTGTATAAGTACATAGTGTATAAGTGCATAGTGTATAAGTGCATAGTGTATAAGTTTATATTGTATAAGTACATAGTGTATAGGGGTGCAACGGATCAAAAAACTCACGGTTCGGATTGTTTCTCGGATCAGAGTCACGGATCGGATCATTTTTCGGATCAGCAAAAAAGACAAGACAAATAAACATAAGTTTTGTCTTTTTGTTTATTAACACTTTTAAATTATTAAATTAAAATATATAAAATCAACTTAAAGTGCACAAGGCATAATATCTTATTTTTTAGAGATATTAGGGGGGTTGACTGGTTGACTTACCGAAACAGGCCACGAAACAGGCCTCTGTTCTTACATGCGCACACACGCAAGGTCTCTCGCTCTCTTGCTCTCTTGCTCTCTCGCTCTCTGCCATGTGCGCGCTACACGGTTTGGAGCGCAGTATGTTCTGTCTCGCATGCGCGCTCTAGATTCCGGGAGATTTGAACTAATTTGCAGGCATCAGGGAGCCGCTATCAATATGCAGAATTTTTATAAGTAATTTTTTTTAGGCCAATTCAGCGCAACTCCGGACTGTCCGGCCAAAATCCAGACGTATGGCCACCCTACTACACACACCGTCACGGTTTTATCCACTAACCTCTTTCCTTCATCATTATATTTGACAGGGAAGCCAAAATGCTCCCATACAGGGGATTTAAATGACGCGGGGCGTTCAAGCTCCTCCGTTCCTCCTCGCCATGACCACGCTGTGGAGATATGTGTGGACTGAACATGTGCACAAATTTTTTTTTTCATAAATCAATCCGCGGATCATGTGTGTGCCGAACCGAAGATATTGATCCGAACGGATCATGGATCAATGATGATCCATTTCACCACAAATAGTGTATATGTGCATAGTGTATAAGTGCATAGTGTATAAGTGCATAGTGTATACGTTCATAGTGTATAAGTGCATAGTGTATATGTGCATAGTGTATATGTGCATAGTGTATATGTGCATTGTATAAGTTTATAGTGTATAAGTGCATAGTGTTTAAGTTCATAGTGTATAGTGTATATGTGCATAGTGTATAAGTGTATAAGTACATAGTGTATAAGTTCATAGTGTATAAGTGCATAGTGTATATGTGCAAACTGTATATGTGCATACTGTATAAGTGCATAGTGTATATGTGCATACTGTATAAGTGCAAAGTGTATAAGTCCATAGTGTATAAGTGCATAGTGTATAAGTGCATAGTGTATATGTGCATACTGTATATCTACATACTGTATAAGTTCATAGTGTATAAGTGCATAGTGTATACGTATATAGTGTATAAGTGCATAGTGTATAAGTGTATAGTGTATATGTACATAGTGTATAAGTGCATAGTCGATAAGTTCGTAGTGTATAAATACGTAGTGTATAAGTACGTAGTGTATAAGTTCATAGTGTAAGAGTACATAGTGTATATGTACATAGCGTATAAGTGCATAGCTTATAAATACATAGCGTATAAGTGCATAGCTTATAAATACATAGTGTATAAGTGCATAGTGTAAAAGTTCGTAGTGTATAAGTACGTAGTGTGTAAGTACATAGTGTATAAGTTCAAAGTGTATAAGTGCATAGTTTATAAGTGCATAGTGTATAAGTTCGTAGTGTATAAATACGTAGTGTATAAGTACGTAGTGTATAAGTGCGTAGTGTATAAGTGCGTAGTGTATAAATACGTAGTGTATAAGTGCGTAGTGTATAAGTGCATAGTGTATAAGTTCATAGTGTATAAGTGCATAGTGTATAAGTACATAGTTTATAAGTGTATAGTGTATAAGTACATAGTGTATAAGTGCATAGTGTATAAGTGTATAGTGTATGAGTGCATAGTGTATATGTGCATAGTGTAGAAGCTTAGTGTATAAGTGTATAGTGTATGAGTGCATAGTGTATATGTGCATAGTGTATATGTGCATAGTGTATAAGTACATAGTGTGTAAGTGTATAGTGTATGAGTGCATAGTGTATATGTGCATAGTGTATAAGCTTAGTGTATAAGTGCATAGTGTATAAGTTTGTATAAGTGCATAGTGTACTGAATAAGTACATAGTATATGAGTGCGTATAAGTGTATAAGTGTATACGACGTGTATAGTGTATAAGTGCATAGTGTATAAGTGTATAGTGTATGAGTGCATAGTGTATAAGTGCATAGTGTATAAGCTTAGTGTATAAGTGCATAGTGTATATGTGCATTCTGTATATGTACATACTGTATAAGTTCATAGTGTATAAGTGCATAGTGTATACGTATATAGTGTATAAGTGCATAGTGTATAAGTGTATAGTGTATATGTACATAGTGTATAAGTGCATAGTGGATAAGTTCATAGTGTATAAATACGTAGTGTATAAGTACGTAGTGTATAAGTTCATAGTGTAAGAGTACATAGTGTATATGTACATAGCGTATAAGTGCATAGCTTATAAATACATAGTGTATAAGTGCATAGTGTAAAAGTTCGTAGTGTATAAGTGCGTAGTGTATAAGTACATAGTGTATAAGTTCAAAGTGTATAAGTGCATAGTTTATAAGTGCATAGTGTATAAGTTCGTAGTGTATACTATAAATACGTAGTGTATAAGTACGTAGTGTATAGGTTCATAGTGTATAAGTGCATAGTGTATAAGTACATAGTTTATAAATGCATAGTGTATAAGTTCGTAGTGTATAAATACGTAGTGTATAAGTACGTAGTGTATAAGTGCTTAGTGTATAAGTGCGTAGTGTATAAATACGTAGTGTATAAGAGCGTAGTGTATAAATACGTAGTGTATAAGTGCGTAGTGTATAAGTGCGTAGTGTATAAGTTCATAGTGTATAAGTGCATAGTGTATAAGTACATAGTTTATAAGTCAGTCCCTCCAGTTTTTCGCGATTCTGCGATCGCTGAATACAACACAAAATCAACAGAATGTTGCATTTTTTTGCGATCCTGCATAATTCCTAATTTAACCGCAAAATAATCACAAAAATTTAAAAAAAAAGACCTCACAAAACATTAAATTATAATCACCCAATTGAAATATATCTAGTTAATTAGTTTCAATGTATTTTTACGTGGATACAGATGTTGCGCACGCGTAATGTCTGTGAGCGGTCTGTCAGAATCATGGCGAAAGAAAATGTGTCTCTCCTGCCCTCTCACATAAGCGCCCAGGTTTTCATTGGGCAGTAGGGCAAACTTATTAACGCGTTTAACATGATTGAATGACATAACAAAAAGTATGATATGCTCGATGGTACTAAAAAGAATTATTAAAAGCGCAGTATACCGTGAAAGAGCACTAATTTCAGCCAGTCGAGTGACAGTCTGTCTCTGACTGCAAGTGTGTGTGTGCGTGTGACTGACTGCGTGTCACCGCCTGTCGGCCTAGTTAGAATATTGAATTCTCTTTATAGCGCTTGAACAAATACACATAGCTACAATTACTTCAAAATATTCATCTTGGCAAGTATTTACGTAAAATAATCAGTAATAACTGATTGGGACGTTTGTCATTACTGTAGTAGGTCTTAAAGTGACAGTAACCTAATTTACCTGCTGTTGTCAGTGTTGTTAATCAAGCAACAACAATAGGCTACAGCACAATTAAAAAAAAAAGAATTTGATTAGACCAAATAAACAAGCTTTATGCATTCTGTTTGTGATTTGTGTCATGTATGACTATTGTGCATCTGACATAATACTATTATGGTAAATGTAATGGGTTAGTTATACTATAACTAACATTAAAAAGGCCACGTCATGCACTGAAAGCATGTGCACTCTCAGGCTGTGGTTCTGTTTGGATTTTGCAAAGCAAGTGAAACACGCTGTAATGTAAGCTCGCACATCATTAAAAAGATTATTACAATATCATCTTACACGATCCATATAGCACACCACTACTCACACCATTGGTTGACCTGTCAGAGTAATATTTTAATAATGTCAAATAAATGCTCTTAAATCAAACTCAATGTCATTGATCCGCCTATGTCTCCTGAACTTTAGTGTTCTTCTGCAGCAGAATCACACGTGGAGTGATGACGGGATAAGTGTGTGTTCACAGCGCGAGAGATCAGCAGAGCTCTCACCTTCCTCTGAAATTCTCTCTCGTGCTCCCGGTGTGTTTCCGCGTGAGAGCTTTGGCCTCGTGTCGCATCATGCCACAATCATTTTCTACTAAGACACACCCACAATACTTCACACATATGTGACAAATTTGTCAGTAATAAGAAGGATGTTTCTTAAAAGTTACCAGATAGATAATTAAGAATATACGCTGATATGTATTTATAAGTACACAGCTGTACGCTATGTAGCATATATTTGATATGTATATACAGTATGCATAATTTATTTTCCTCCCTTCTGGTAATATTGTTTTTGCTTTCATTGTTAATCTTGTAAATCAAAATAATTAAAAATCAAACTATATATATATATATATTTAAAAAAAAGTTAGCAGATTATAGTATAAGATTGAAAGTTTGTCTGCTTAAGTAAAGTAGCAGCACAACTCTCTTCAACCAGACACATGATTTGAGCAGCATGAAGATTCATATGTTAGATGTTTGTTCAAATTATATACAATTACATACATCTCTTAAAGGGATAGTTCATCATTCACTCATCATTTACTCACCCTCATGCCATCCCCGATGTATTCTACTTAAGAAAGAAAGTTATAAACATCAGGGATGGCATGAGGGTGATCTCATTTTTCTGTTTAAGTGACATTAGCGACGTTTCAGTGTAATTTCTCTGAGAATAAAGGCCCATGGTCCATTGTAGTGGTGGGAAGTCCCATTCTTTTCCGTGAACTGGTTCTTTCGGACAGTTTGTTTCAATAAACCAGTTCAAAAACCATTCACCAGTTTGTTTACGTAATCACACAATGATGTCACATATACACAATTTTATTATTAAATCACCCAATAATGTTTTACATGTCTAAAGCACATATAGTGAATAAACTCTTGATCAACATAATCAAACTTTTTAAATAAACCATGAGAAACTACAAAAAAACAACAAACAGCAACATTATATTCCCCCTCATTCAAGTCAGGATCTCATTGGTTCTTCATGGACACGGTTGAGTCTGAACTTTGACTCGAGAAACCGTTATAAACATTAGCGACTCTTGACTCGAGACCGCTGTTAACTCGAGAACTCCTGCCATCCGGTCACTGTTATATTTACAAAATTATTTGTTATACTTTATGTTTTTCAGCCCATAATTTCCCCCATTATGAAACCCTCGTACACAGTTCTCAGCATGTCAGGTATTCCTGAAAGACTGTTCTCAGTTCAGTGTACTGTTGGATTAACTGGAGCGCTGAATGAGTCCGGCATCATAGGATCATAAACTCCTGGATATTGGCTCATTTCGAGATGGAGTGACTGTCAGACACGTCTGGAAGTGAGTTTGATTGAGTAACTGTGCTGACTTGAGCCATGAAATGTTTCAGACCGTTCAGTCCAATTTGGTGAACTGATTCAGCCAGTTCACTACAAAGAAACGGTTCAAAAGAATAATTCATTCATGAACTGGACATCACTACAGCTTTCACAGATTCACAGATTTCTGTCGAACGGTGAATTCACACGAGCAACTTAAACATGGGAACTTTCTCGTCCTTATGCAAAACTCCCAATCAAAAGCATTTCACTGAGAAAGAGTAAATGCGACCACACCTTTAGTAACAATTTGAGATGAGATGATGTTCTGGGAAATTCAATGGTCGTTTATGATCTTTGGTCCGTTGTTGACAATCCATTGTTGGAATCTGGACGTTCTGAACTAAAAGGTTGGCTTTATAAACACGGTTAGGCCGAAGGGTTACCGTATGTCATGTTGTTACAGGTGTAAGTGTACAGGAGCCCCTCTGGAGTTTGTGTGTGAGTTCTGCGAGGCGCTGACAGTCGCTCTCGGATGGGTAACACACACCCCACTGGGAGGCTGAGACTGGCCTCACACACACAGCTTATGTAAGGCCTCCACTTGACTGGCTTACGCAACCAAGCGCTTGGAGATCGATGCTACACACAATCGCAACCATGAACTTTTTTGAGGTGATAAGAGAAACTGATCCCAGGTCAGGCTGTTCTCAGCCTCATCCGCAGGGTGTTACATATCGCTGTGTGTGTGTGTGTGGCGAACCCTTCTGAAGTGTATCACTATACTCAAATCAGCACATGAAGGGCATCAGATGATGCGTGGGGTGAGACTGCACTGCAAAAAAAATTTTTTTTGTTTTCCAGTACAAATATCTTAACATTTTTCAATCAAGATACATTTACATGAGAAGCAAAATGATTTAAGATATTAGCTCTTATTTTCTGAAAAAATCATGAAAATATTTTTTTTTTGTTTAAGACAAGAACAAATACAGTATCTGTCAATGTGGTCAGAGAAATAATCCTGTTTTCCCTTTGAATTAAGTTTATTTTTCTGACCCCACTGGCAGATATTTGTTTCTTGTTTTAAGCAAAAACTCGCGTTATTATGATGATTTTCTTCAGAAAACAAGAGCTAATATCTTAAGTCATTTTGCTTCTCAAGTAAATCTTGATTTAAAACGTTTAGATATTTGTACTAGAAAACAAAGAAAATATTGCGGTTTAGAGTGTTTGCTTTCCACAATAATCGATTTTCAACTAGTTTTCCTGACGGAAATGCAAGTGATTGCATCATTCATGTGTTGTGAATGGTTGCTAGGTTTGTCAACAAACCGTATGATTTGAGGTAACATTCATCACAAACGGGCGAGATGAGTTATGTTTTATGCATACGGTTAAGGCTGGAATGCACTATATGATTTTTGCCCAGATATTTAACCCATTAACAGTCTGGAGGAGTCGATGCTAGTTGCTTAAAGTCAGAGCTAGTCTTTCGGCAGATTTCAGAGAAAATCGCATAGTGTATGATAGACACATACATTAGACTGTGATTCCATCCAGTCGGAGGATCTCAAGCATGTTTGATATTTTGAGCCAATTTTAGAACATTTTTATTTATCACGCGTCTTCTAGCAACGAGCTCAGAATGACTTGATCTACATTAGCTTCTGATCCTCAGCCGTTTAGTGATGCCCAGTTCCTCCTCTGTAACCAGTCGGCAAGTGCTTGATGCCTAGTGTATTCCAGCCTTGAGATGTAACCCTGTAACTTTAAGTATGAGTATTAGCAATAGTGAACAGATCATAAACCGATCTTCCTGAAAACGAATTTTTTGAGATATCAATCTCAAATTTGGAACACAGCTGGTTTAGATTTATGGCTTTGATTTTCTCATAGTTTTAGATTAAAACGTGTTTTGGAAAATATATTTTTCATATAAAAATTTAAAATTGTATTCATAAGTTATAAACCTTTTTTCATGGTCACTTTGTCTTTAAAAAGAGACCAAACTTGAGTCTGTGCTCCAAAGCATTCAAGATTTATCACAGTTTAAGTAAAAAAATAGGTTAATGAATTGGTTATAGCTAATGCAGAAATTTTATTTAGTTCCCTAAAAATACAACATATTAAATAAAAAAACATTATCGAACAAAATATAGTAACTACACTTCTTGAAATAAAAATTAAAAAATCTGTCATTTTTGCACCACACGCAACAGTCCCAGAGAGTTAAACTGGGCTGGCTTAAGATCCCTGGAACTGTAAAGGTTAAAAAAGAAAACATCTGTGTCCTAGATCAAGGTTTTGCACACAGAAACACACGGCGATGCGTGGATGGCCAGATATGAAGGGAACTTTATAACAGTAGGCCTATTTAATTACTCCAGGTCTTACAGGAAGAAACTTAAGAAAGCCGTGTGAAACAGAAGAGTGTTCTCGGCTCTCATGACCCAGCCGTGAGTCAGGCTGTGAGGAGCTGTGTAACCGGAGCTCTCCATGTGTGGTGTGTGTAAACACAGGTGTGTATCCCCCGCGTGCAACAACAGCAGGGGAGCGTGCACACGACACACACATTGTCTCTTTTGTCCAGTGCTGGGAAATCAGTTTTAACAAGAATGACCGGTCAACATAAACGGATGCCTTGCTTTGCAGCGGTCGCCTCACTTGCTCTGGCCAGTTTGCTGAAGCTCCACGAGGACAGGTTACAGCTGAGAAGCAGTTTATATCATATGGCTCCGGAGACTTCATGAAGTTCTCTGTTATGTTGCATTGAAGTATCAATCATTCGGTCTTGGAAAAAAAACATACTGAGAGCTTCATATTGAGATTTTTGGAGACTTTACAGGACGTCTCTGTTTTCTCTCATTGCTGTGTTGGTGCAACAGTTTCGTCATTTTCTTTCATTGATGCATGCATTGATACAGCACTAAATGGCAATTTATATTTATATAATTATTATTTATATCTAAATGCAAAGTGAGATATTTCAAGCCTTTATTTGTTATAATTTTGATGATTAAGGATTACAGCTTATAAAAACCTTTTCACAATATTCTAATTTTGAATTTGGGGTTCCCTTTCGAAGGAAACTCGCACTGCGTCGAATGACGCCTCAGGTGTGACAGGTGTCTGAAATCACTATCAAATCATGTCAATCACATTGACCAGCGACAGCCCGTGAATCATTAACGTGAATGATTAACGTGTGACCTGGAAGTATATAAGGGCGCCTTGCAAACAGGACAAATCATCTTTTCGTCTTCAGGGACTGTTTTGTCTGTAACCGCTTTGAAAATCAGGTAATTATGAAATGCTTTCAGAAGTGTGCAGACCCGTGCTCAAGATATCTGAAGCCGGGTGACACACATGAACTGTGCATTTTTCTGTCTGGGAAGGAAGAGCGCACAGGCCGTTCTCGAGGGAACGGCCTGTACAAATTGTGATCGCTCTGCTCTCGCTTGTCCCTCTTCTCGAGAGAAGAGGGTTCAGCGTCTGGATGTCACAGATGAAGCTCGCCGATCGCCTTGAGAGGGGTGTAATCCTCTCAGATGATGCGGAGGCTGACGAGGGTGAGCTGCATTTGGATGAAGTTTTTCAAAAAAAAAAAAAAAGGGAAAACTTAGTCCGGAGGAGTTGGCGGGAGATGGCTGATGAGGGTGGTAATAAGAGGATATTTCCTGTATCTTCTCAGCCACCCTGCCCCGTGTATGCTGAGCTGGTTGGTGTTATGGAACGCGCCGCAGCCAGGCTGCAGCTGCCGTGGCGGCTCGTTGGGGGAGAAATCGCTTGTGATGAAAGCGTTTTTTCCCCGGTCATAGAACCACCAGCTCAGGTGAGCCTTTCATTTCTTCCCGATCTCATACTGAGATCGAGAGGACATGGAAGAACCCATACTCTGCCTGTATCCACCAACATCAGCAGGCTAGTCTCGCTGATGTTGAGAGGATAAGAGAGCGTGGGTATGCGTCGATGGGAAAACAATCAACACTGAGAGCTCAAACCCTGCCAGTTGAATGGCAGAGCATACACGTCAGCGGGTCAGGCCGGTGCTAGCCTGCACATCATGGCGGTGTTGCAGGTACACCAGGCCGATATGCTGGAGGATCTCGACCAGGGGGTGGGGCCCCTGTGGCGGTTACTGAGCTGCACCGCAAATGAAAAAAAAAAAATATATATATAGCTCTCCGGGCCGCAGTCTGCCGGTCGATGGCGACGATACTGGCCACGGAGAGACATTTGTGGTTGAACCTGGCCGACATCGGGAAGAAAGAGAAAGGCTTTCTCCTCGATTCGCTGGTTTCGCCCTCTGAGCTTTTCGGCACCTCCGTGTTGGCGGTGGTTGGAAAGTTCAGAGAGGCGAAGGCGCGCTCAGCTGTATCCAGGACATACATACCGCTGAGATCCGTGTCCACGCCCAGACAGATAGGAGGGCCTGGCCTATCATGGTCCGAGGACCTTAGATAAGGCCAGAGAGCCAGTGTCACCTCTCGTGCGCCTCCTCCGTGGAGTAGTAGGTCGTAGAGGAGGCGCGACTCCCGCAAGAAGAGGGATCTGAGGGAGGTGATCCAGCACAAACGCACGTTGCGTCGGTCATGGATCATCTTCCCTGAGGGCGTGATTATATCTTAGCCCTTTCCTCTCTTCCCCGACTCCCCAGGCGCTTCTTACATCAGGCCTGAGGCTGGGCAATGTTAGAACAATGTTCTGTTGGCCCGCCTCGGCTTGATTAGTGAGAGTGCCTCTTTCAGGTATGTAAAGGTGGTAGACCCCATGTTCATGAAGAACTGTCTGGTGAGTCTTCACTTTGCACGCCGCAGGTGAGCTGCTGGTCTTTCAAAGAGTATTTTTTGTGATTAAAAAATAATATGTTTCTTTTTACAGACCTCGTTTCCTGTATAGAGTTATGGGGCCATGTCAAGGTAATAATGTAAGAGAACTTTTTTTGGATTATCAGGGCCCTGAAGTTCCCCGTTAGGTGGCCAGAACGATAACTATGTTAGCCTTCGGGCTATTAGCCACCTCAGGGTATAGTAGTTGGTCTCTCTCTGATAGAATGTTTTACTTAGAGTGTTGACTGACGCTAGAGCTTCGGATAGATGTTATGTCCGGCCCATGGGACCGTTTTGACTTTTCTGAGTATTTCGCCCCTTGAGCTCTGTTGAGTTCTCATTAGGTTGAGCGTTTCTGCAGCCCTTCGTATGAATAATACAGACTATATTCTTTAGTAGGCTGTGGCTCCTCCAAGCCCTCAGATAGATCTATGCTTACAGGCTGGCCCTCACCAGGGCCGCCTCTGTAGCTGGCCTAGGCTGTGCCAGGGATATTAGAGGCGTTCTGCTAAAATTAGCATTTCTTCCTCTGACCCTTCACCTTGTGAATGTAGGTTTCTGGCATCCCTGTATAAACAGCCTCCTCCCATGGGAGTCGTTAGGCCAAGGCCCGCCCCCTTCTCTGCATTCTGGGGTGACTAGAGTAATGCAGCGTGGTGCAGAGGATGGTGTATAAGGACATGGTAGGCCTCAGTTAGGCCTCCGTGGTATAAAAGTCCTTTTGAGCAGGGTTAGGCCGTCTTTTGCTTCACGAAGAAGACTGAGTCTCCTGCCCGATCCTGCCGTGCAGAACTGGCCTACGGATTTAGGCCGCCAGTATGGGCTTCACTTACCTCGCTGAGCTACTCCTCGAGCGCCGGGTTGTAGGTGGTTGGCTTTCATTTAAGCCCCACTCCCCTAGGTTGGGCACAGATACATTTCTGTTACCCCTAGAGCCGCTGGCAGGCTCGCCCCCTGGTAACCTCAGGGTGAGGTGTGAGTATTCCCCTGTGATTCAGGGTAGGTCTGAGTACTTCACTCCCAGTTCTGTTTATCCTACCTCGCACCACTATGGCTCGGGTCGAGTATGAAGTAAGCCTTAACTTCTTATTTGGTCGAAGTACGCTCCCCTGTAGCCAGAGCATTGTCCTGAGCTGACACCCATGCATAGATGGTAGGCCCCTGACTAACTGGGGCCTCCGTTGAGGCAGAGTGGCGTATGTTGTACTCCCCTTGTTTTAAAGCCCCCATGAATTCAAAATTGACCATACTTACTTTGTTTGCCTAAATTGATCGTTTTGTGGTGAACAATTCATCCATGCAAGTCAATCCACACAAAAAAATGTTTTGGCTTCGTAACCTTTAATCAAAATCAGAAATTTCCCCTCCCCTCTGCATTGGAGGACCTTACCTGATGACGTAGGTTTGACGGTTTGGGTGTCTGCTTAACATCCGTAACCATGCCCTTCCAACTGACAGTAGACAGGGGGAATGAAAACACCTACTTTTCTATATCCAATCAGGTGCTAGTTGGAAAAAAAGCCACACCCACTATTTTGCCTCATTTAGTATTCCGTTTCTCTCGGAAATACGTCACAACACTGGAGAAAAGTCGTTTGCAACTTCTCGTTCATGGGGACTTTAAGGGTGCTAAGCTCTCTTGCTGAGTACACTGCCGTGGGCAATGTGATTAGGCACCAGGATGCTGTTGGCGCTGTGTAAACAGCTTATCTGCCAACGAAGGCTGCCCCATCAGATAGTAGGCCTTAAGCAGGCCTCCTTGTATGGGCAGCCCCCAATAGGGCGCTGTAGGCCACTTCTCGAGAGAAATGGTTGGCCTTGGTGGTTCGGGCAGTTGACTCACCGGTGGGTAGTAGGCCTTAAACAGGCGTCCTCGGAGGTGAGTCCCAACATTGTGGGACATACTTTATAGCCGCTACAGCTAGCTAGCCGTACTAGGCCGCCTGTGGGTGGGCCTAATAGTTACGTTGGTGTAGTATGGTTCCCAACAGTGTTCCTTTGTAGCAGAATTGACTTGCTATCAGCTAGTAGGCCCAACCAGGCCTCCCTGATAGGCGAGTCCCCAGCTGGCTGGCCTTGACAGGCCGCCTTGGAACTGTCACCCGGACTCAGCTACCAGTTGCTATCAGGTGGTAGGCCCCTCAGGCCTCCCTGAAGGAGAATTCCCACTTAAGATGGTTATCAGCTAGTAGGCCTCACCCGGCCTCCCTGAAGGCGAATCCCCGCCTACAGTACATTGGCTATCAGGTAGTAGGCCTCACCAGGCCTCCCTGGAGACAGGACAGACAACTGGACAGCTAGCCTGACTTACTATCGGGTAGCAGATAAAAGCTCCCAGATATGATGGCTGTCAGGTAGTAGGCCTCACCAGGCCTCCCTGAAGACGAGTTCCCACATGCTGTGATTATCAGGTAGCAGGCCTCACCAGGCCTCCCTGAGGGTGAGTTCCTCACGTACTATCGTCATCAGGTAGTAGGCCTCTCTAGGCCTCCCTGTAGGTGACCGCATGCTGTTGCTATCAGGGAGTAGGCCTCACCAGGCCTCCTTGTGAGTGGTTCCCTAGCGGTGCTGTGTTCAGGAAGCTAGTGGCCTCTTGCTATCATTTCAGCTGGCCTTATCAGGCAGCTGCTGAAGGCGAGCTTGCGCCCTGGCTCGACTAAAGTGTTTTTCTCTGCTACTGGTTCCCTCCCGGAACCTCTTTCCTGCCTACAGCATGGTTTTGCCTACCAGGCGGACCATGTGCTCCCCTCATTGAGGGTCACTATGAGCATGCGGACCCCTGAGTCTGGTCAGACGGTCGCAGGCCTCTCGTGAGGCCTCCCAGTTAGATCAGTCCTTAGGCCTTCACAGGCCTCCTCAGTGTTTTGAAACACAGACACTGGGTTGATCCATGGATCGAGTAGAGAAACTCCCCTCGCTAGCAAGGGTTGTAAAGCACTATGCTGAGTCACACTCTCCGGGATATCCCGTCTCTGAGATCCGGGCCGAGCAGTTCACTGCCAGCTTTGCAGTCCCTCGGGTTGGATGCCTTACCTAAAGGCATATTCCAGAGGCTCTGTCTTCGGACAGACAGGAAGTGTCTATGTATCTGACGCCAGGTCAGGCCATCCTGGTGGCATTTCGGGGTGAGTACGTTCCCCTGAATAGTGACTGGCTGGGGTTCCTTCGGGTTCCCTAGCCGCATTCCCTAGAAGGGACCCCGTCTAATTGAAGTTGTGGTCCTAGGCCTTTGAGCAGGCCCAGGTAGGCCTTTCATTTAACTATGTTTATGGAGGTTTTCCTGTGAGGCTTATAGCTTAGGCTATGACCGTAGGGAATGATGTCACTGACAGCCCAGTGTGACCTGAGGGTGAGTGGTTCTAGCATTTCATTTGAATTTGCTGGTTCGGACAGTTGTCACTGCCTGAGGGCATGCACTCCCCTTAGCATGGCGGCGTGGGTATATCGTTCCCCAAAGCGTAATTCGACGCAGTGCGAGTTCCCTTCGAAAGGGAACGTCTCAGGTTACGACTGTAACCTATGTTCCCTGAGAACAGGGAACAAGACACTGCGTCTCCTTGCCATGCCTCGGGGCCTGCCTGCCGTACAGTCCCTTCAGACGATAAGGTGAATTGTCATGTTTGCAAGGCGCCCTTATATACTTCCAGGTCGCACGTTAATCATTCACGTTAATGATTCACGGGCTGTCGCCGGTCAATGTGATTGACGTGATTTGATAGTGATTTCAGACACCTGTCACGCCTGAGGCGTTCCCCAAAGCGTCATTCGACGCAGTGTCTCGTTCCCTGTTCTTAGGGAACATAGGTTACAGTCATAACCTGAGACGTTTTCAGAAGCTATACGTCATAATCATCGAAATTATAACAAATAAAGGCTTGAAATATCTCACTCTGCATGTAATGAGTCTATATAATATATTAGTTTCACCTTTTAAGTTGAATTACTGAAATAAATGAACTTTTGCACGATATTTAAATTTTTCGAGTTTCACCAGTACTAGTGCTGGGTAACGATTAATCGCATCCAAAATAAAAGTTTGTGTTTATATAATATATGTGTGTACTGCATTTAATTATTTTGTATATATAAATACACACATATGCATGTATATATTTAAGAAAGATTTGCTTGTTTATACTGTATATATATTATGATACATAATTTATATTATATATAAATATAAATATGTTATATATAAATATCAAATTTTCTTAATGCATATGTGTGTATTTATATATACAAAATAATTATACACAGTACACACACATATGTGACCCTGGACCACAAAACCAGTCATAAGTCGCACGGGTATATTTGTGGGAGTAGCCAACCCACTGTATCAAAAATTATGCCAAAAATGAAAAATCATTAGGATATGAATTAAAGATCATATTTCATGAAGATATTTTGTACATTTCCTACTGAAATTCATCAAATGTATTTGTGAGAGTGGATGCAGCAACATTGAGGACTTCATATGAACAACTTTAAAGGCGATTTTCTCAATATTTCGATTTTTTTTGCACCCCCAGATTCCAGATATTCAAATAGTTGTATCTCGGCCAAATAATGTCATATCCTAACAAACCATACATCAATGGAAAGCTTATTTATTCAGCTTTCAGATGATACATACAGTACATCTCTATTTACAACAATTAATCTTATGTCTGATTTTGTGGTCCAGGGTCACATATATTATGTAAACACAAACTTTTATTTTGGATACGATTAATAGTTTATCGGTGCCCAGCCCTAATATTAACCTATATTGGGAAGCTTGTGAAGGGGAAACCCTGTCAATTAATCTTTAGTTATGATTGAGGCACGTTGGCACTATAAACAAAGCAGAGTAAATGATACAGCTTGAATAGCATTAGCATTTTCACAGCACAATGAAAAAAAATTCACATTGAGAACTCATTTTTTGGCCATATTTGCGCATTTAATTAGCCACTCTGACAGTTGCGTTACTGCCATAGCGAATGCATGGTTTGCTGTTGAAGCTTGTTTCGTTGTTTTGTTGTGCCAGTATTATATAACTGCATCGCTTTGCTTTAGCCTGGTTAGGAAATCAACCTCTGTGGTCATTCAAATCAGTTGACATGATCTCCCAATTCTCTGTTGTATAATGTCTTTGTGTGTGTGTTGTTGTGTAACACTGTGTTCTGCACATCAGCATGTGAAATGTGTCGGACTGCGCCATGAGCAGAGCAGTGTGTTGGCAGGGAAGGGGGATTCCTCTCGGATGCTATTTTTATCCTGCTGCATTGTCAGTCGCACTGGAAAACTGCAGCAGGACTCCGGATCAATCCTCGACGTCACTGTTGCTACCTCCAGGAGGGAAGAGATTCGTACCCACACTTCCCAGTCCAATCCTGGCGTAGTGACCCGCTGGTCCTCATCCACCTTGGCTTCCCGTAACGATCTGACGTCGTTCCTGTGACCCGTCGGGACGGCAGATCTCGAGCCCCTCCCGGGATGACCTTACTATCAATAGCTCTCTCTCCAACAGTGATGCCGGCCTCTCCACAGGACTCAGGGTGAAGCTAAATATAGACAGGAGAGCTGATGAATTATTCATGAACGTTCAGCAGAGCACAGCCCAGCTCGAGATAGAGAAAGCGAGATGAAGACAGCTGGCTGTTCAGTTTTGAGGCGAGGGCTCGGTGTTAAAATAACTCCCACTCACAGATGCTCCACCAAACCAGATTTCTGCTGCAATCTTTGATTGTCAGCGCTCCATTCTGATGAGACAACAGCTCTCAAACAGCAAATCTGTGTGGGACTGAATGACAGCTCGCCAGAATGTATATTATGACGTTATTTCTTCACACTTTTCTATACAACAACATTTCTTATAAGAAAAGGTTCTATATGGGTTCTGTCAGAGAGAACCTTTTAAGTGTTCCCATCATGTGATCATGGATTCAGTTTAAACAAGTAATTCATTTTATTTTAGTTCTATTTTAAACATACATTATCACTAGAATTTTAAAAAAAAAAGAATCTGTCAAATCTGTAATTTCTCTTTATTTAGAACCTTTCTGGGATAAAGAGTTCTTTAGAATTGAGTCACAAAGCCTAGAGTTCTAAATAGAACCCACTGAACCTTTAGAGTATGTAATGAACATAATCGTAATCCACGGATATCTGTGCATTAAACGAGTTAAATGTTACTTCAAAAACAGCGACGTTACTGTCTCTTTACTGAGTATAATGTAGTGATTCAGTAGTCTGTGTAGCGGGATCTCCAGTGTGTGTGTGTGTGTGTGTGTAACTGTTCTATTGCACACTGTCCAGCCAATCAGAATCGAGTATTCAGACAGACCACGGTATAAATCACAATATAACTTCAATCACGAAACACTATATACAGTACCAAGTCTTCTGAAGACACATATGCTTTGTGTAAGGAAGAAAAAAAGAAATGTAAGTTGCTATTCAAGGATCTAGCTTTTTTTTGTTGAAAAATTATATTATTTGAGTTTAAAACAACATAATTGTGAGTAAATAATGACAATATTGGTTACACTTTGGTGTCATTGTTACACTGTAATTATACATGATTTAAGTACTGAGTAATAATAATGAACTACATGTACTATATGGTTAGGGTGAGGGTTTTGTTTAAAGTTAGTTGCATGTAATTATGCATAATATGTAACGTGTAACAAGGACACAAAAAAAGTGTTACACAATATTTTCTCTTTATTACACTGAAAACAATTTGGTGTAGAAACAATTTTCACTCAGAAATTGCTAGTAAATTTCACCATTAATTACAAAGAAACGTCTCAGGTTACGTATGTAACCCTGGTTCCCTGAGAGGGAACGAGACGCTGCGTTTGAGACGCGGTGGGAACGCTCTGCGTGATTGCGTCATGAAGCACGTGTAAAATCAGTCCAATGGAAGCCCGATACGTCATGGGTGACGTCATAGACCAGGAAACTATAAAGCACCCTTGAAAACAGACCGCGACAGCTTCTGAAAAAGTCTGAAGCAAGTTGATCAGGGCATGCAGGAAGTATGGCAGGCAAACGCAGCGTCTCGTTCCCTCTCAGGGAACCAGGGTTACATACGTAACCTGAGACGTTCCCTTTCAAGGGAACTTCGAGCTGCGTTTGAGACGCGGTGGGAACCCCATACCCACTACGCCATAGTGACAAATGCCCGTTCTGTGTGAAGTCCTTGCGCACACTAGAAGCAAGCAACCTCGCCCCAGGAGTGGAGAGGTCAAGGTCATAAAACCTGACAAATGTATGTGGAGAGGACCAACCTGCCGCATTACAAATGTCAAGAAGGGAAACACCCGAAATTAAGGCCGTAGAGGCCGCCATACTCCTAGTAGAATGGGCCCGTACAGCCATAGGTGAAGGCTGACCGGCCGCTTCATAAGCTAGTGAAATAGCCTCGACTATCCACTTGCTCATAACCTGTTTAGATGCAGGGCACCATCTTTTGAGTGACCCAAAACATACAAATAATTGCTCTGACTTACGCCACAGGGCACCTCTGTGAACGTAGGCATCCAATGCCCGAACTGGACATAACAGGTTTAATTGTTCCTGATCTGGGGTATTAAAAGGTGGAGGATAGAAGGCCTGCAGCACTATTGGGCCCCCAACATTGAATGGGACCTTAGGAATATAACCTGGTCTAGGGTATAGAAATGCTTTCACCATACCAGGTGCAAATTCCAAACATGACGGAGCAACCGACAGGGCGTGTAAATCTCCAATTCTCTTGATAGATGAAATAGCAAGGAGAAATAAAGCTTTCAAAGTGAGGAATTTTTCTGAAACCTCTTCAATGGGCTCGAACGGAGCCAGAGCCAGACCCTCAAGTACAATGGCTAAATCCCAAGCCGGTGCTCTGGAGTGCAGTGCAGGTCTCAACCTCAATGTACCACGGAGAAAACGAGTAATCAGAGGATCTCTCCCAATAGAAGTACCCCCCAGAGGGGTAGGAGATAATCCAGCAGAGAAACGGTCTTGCAGAAAATCGAGAACTGAACCAACAGGGCAGTTAACAGGATCTAACTGACGCTCACCACACCAGGTGGAGAATAATTTCCATTTCAGCGCATACAGTTTTCTCGTGGAAGGGGCTCTGGAATGGAGAATGGTCTCAACGACCTCAGTCGAGAGACCGGATTCTATGAGCCTGGCCCCCTCAGAGGCCAGGCCCACAGTTTCCACAACTCCGGTCGAGGGTGAAATATCGTGCCCTCTACCTGGGACAGCAGGTCCCTCCTGATTGGAATCTCCATAGGAGAGCCGCTCAGAAGAGACACCAAGTCCGAGAACCAAACTCGAGTCGGCCAGAAAGGGGCTACTAGTAACAGACGGGCCCCTTCCCGGCGAACCCTTTCCAGAACCTCCAGGAGCATAGATATCGGGGGAAATGCGTACAGGTGCAGCCTCGGCCACACCTGCACCATCGCATCCAGTCCGCGAAGAGCTGGCTGCGTGAGGGGGAACCATATAGAGCAATGCGTTGTACAAACGATGTGAAAGGTCGACTTGACTTTAGTTAGAGCAAAGTTCTCCCTAAGAAGCTCCACCACCTCAGGGTGAAGTCTCCAATCCCCTGGGCCTCAGCCCCTGCCTCAACAGGATATCTGCTCTGATATACGAGATCATCAGTGTGTTGTCCGCCATTCGCCGAGCAACCACTCATGATCGCCCCCACTTGTGAGGGAAGCATCCGTCGATAGCAATATGCGTCGACAAGAAGCCCCCAACACTGGGCCTGGGCGAGGAACCAAGGTTCTTCCACATGACCGAAGCACGAAGGCATAGCCGCGTGACCTTGATCATGCGAAAACGTATTTCCCCTCGGAGAAAACCCCTTGGTCCTGAGCCACCACTGCAGGGGTCTCATGAACAGAAGGCCAAAAGTAAAACGTTGGACGCAACTGCCATGAGACCCACCCGTCTGAAACTGTTTCACAGTGAGTGACTGGCCTAGATATACCCCATTACGTTTGCTGTAGAATTGCTACACCTTGAAAAGTGGTCCTCAGAGCACACTCTTCTTGGCGTTGAGAGGCAACCCCAACATCCTTAATGAGACAGAACGACATCTCGATGCCGAACTGCCATAAACTCAGATTGAGCTAGGAACAACCAATCATTGATGTAGTATAATACGCGAATGCCCTGGAGTCTCAGAAGAGCCAGAGCTGCATCCACGCATACTGTAAAGGTGTGGGGAAATAAACCTAGGCCGAATGGAAGAACCCAATAATGGTATGCTTCGCCCCCGAAAGCAAACCTCGGGAAACACCTCATCCTCTTTCGGAAACAATGAAGTAATGGCTGTCTGCTGGGAGGAGAAACCCCTTCTACAGCTCCTTTTGCAGAAGTGATAGTACTTCCTGCTCCATAACCAAAGCCTGCTCGGGGTCCACCAATGAAAGGAGGACCACTGAGAAATATGTGGCAGTAGTTTCCACGCTGCCAGAAATTTACTAGGGGAACCAGTCTCTCAAGACTGGCCTCTGGATTTATTTGAACAGTCACTACGGCGCCCTGAAGCGGCGAACCGGCAGGGAACAACCGAACTGACCATTCTACGACCCTCCTCGGAGGATCGTATGGGGATGCTGACACCTCGGTGCCCTGAACGGCGAACCGGCAGGGAACAACCGAACTGGCAGCGCTGCAACCCTCCTCAGAGAGTTGCACCCCAGAGGAAAAACGATTTCTTAAAACCGTCCCTTGGTTGAACAGTCACTACGGTGCCCTGAAGCGGCGAACCGGCAGGGAACAACCGAACTGACCGCTCTACGATCTTCCTCGGAGGATCGTATGGGGACGCTGACACCTCGGTGCCCTGAACGGCGAACCGGCAGGGAACAACCGAACTGGCAGCGCTGCGACCCTCCTCAGAGAGTCGCACCCCAGAGGTCGCCGAGGAGAAACGATTTCTCAAAACCGTCCCTGCCCCGGAGGAGCCCTCAGAAGCCTGATAGCCTCGTTTTCTTGCGACAGGACTTCTTGTCTAAGCTTTATTAGAGATGATGACAGTCTTCAGATCTTGCCTACCTCTTAACTAGCTTAGTTCCTACGACCCTCCTCGGAGGATCGTTGAAAAAAGCAGGCACTTCGGCGCCCTGAAACGGCGAACCGGCAGGGAAACCGAACTGACTGCTCTTCTTTTTTCTTATTTGAAGGCTCGTTTGGGGACACTGACACCTTGGTGCCCTGAAACGGCGAACCGGCAGGGAAACCGAACTGGCAGTACTGCGACCCTCCTCAGAGAGTCGCACCCCAAAGGGCGCTGAGGAGAAACGATTTCTCAAAACCGTCCCTACCCCAGAGGGGACCACCCTTAGAAGCCTGATCGCCTCGGCGTCAGGGCTTCTTCTTTGTCAAAGCTATTTTAGAGATAAAACAGTCCTCAGATCTTGCATGTCTCTAACTGGCTAGACTGCGACCGCCACCCAGGTACCCCTCAATTGCGGAGGAGCCCGAATGGCGACGCTCTGTTTTGCACTTTGTGCTGAGAGGAGCTTAATATCTCAGGAACATTATTTGGTGAGGAAGAATGATGAAAGGTTTATATCTCAGTTTTCCTGAAAGCGGAGCGTCCAGAAGAACAGACATAATTATATCTTTATTTTCCTTTATCTTTATATCAGAAAAACTTATATATATATATATATATATATATATATATATATATATATATACACATACATATATCACTCTGTGGCCACCAGCAGGAAACAACCGAACTGGCAGCGCTGCGACCCTCCTCAGAGAGTCGCCCCTCACATTCATCCATGTCCTTACATACTTTACCCACCAGCGCTGCCTAATAAAAAATGTATTCATTATTTAAGATGGCTGGTGGGTAACGTCGGGGTTAATAACGATGACGCCGACTCGGGAGACAGAAAGCTCGTAAGCGTCTCTTTAACCCGAGGCAATGTCATACTATGATACTTAATACCCAAACATTACTATAGTCAGACATCTGGGGATTAAACACATAAAATACAAACCGGTTTATTCCACGATCTCGACACCTCAGTGTGGAGATAGGGAAAAACCACAGTCCCCGACGAGGAGGCTGAGATACAGAGTTTTCCCTGTTTAAGATACAGTTCATCTTTAACAAACTCTTCTTTATTTTCAATCTCATAATGTTCAGCTGGCCAGTAAATATTTAACTGGCAACAGCACTAGATAAAACCTCCTTTTTTTTAAAAAAAAAGCTCCTCTTTATTCAACAGAGTTATGAGCTGGAAAATGTATTCATTGAAAACTCAAACATCTGCCTTTTTATAAAGATTTGTATTTGTTTTGTTCTCCTTCTTTTAAAACAAAACACTAACGATACCAATTCCTCGGAACTGGAAATCGCAGCACACTAGATCTGGCATGTGAAAGCTGAGAAAGGGCGGAGCCCGTCCCAACCCCCGCTGTCAGATCCGTTTACGAACCCCGAAATACGAGCCGTCTCCGAGCCTCGGCAACAGAGAGACCCGCTCGGGGAACGCGAACCGAACCGTCCTCCTCGAAGAACGCCCGGCGGGAGCGGAGCGTCCTCACGGACAGCTTCTCGCAATGCACAGTCAGATCCCTCGAGAAATGACTGTTGCATGCTCCACTCCCAAACAGCAACAAAAAGCTGATGTGTGTCGCCACCCGTGATGTAACGAGGGCAGGGAACAACACAACGTCTATAATATTGCTTTGCTCGCCATAATGATAGATAGTGATATATATATTGGGCTTGACAAACAACAATAAATAGACAAGGACAGAATCACAGAGAGCGCTTGCTGAAGACTACAGAAGCTGTCGCGGTCTGTTTTCAAGGGTGCTTTATAGTTTCCTGGTCTATGACGTCACCCATGACGTATCGGGCTTCCATTGGACTGATTTTACACGTGCTTCATGACGCAATCACGCAGAGCGTTCCCACCGCGTCTCAAACGCAGCTCGAAGTTCCCTTGAAAGGGAACAGCAAGTAACACATTGAATTAAACATGAAATTTTAAAGTAAAGACAGAAACAGTATTTTCTGGTAAAGCATACTCCAAAAATCTTTGTTTCATTCTAATGCTGTCAAATCGATTAATCACATCTAACATAAAAGTTGGTGTTTAGTTACATAATATATGCGTGTGTGTGTGTGTCTGTGTACAAACATATATATATATACACACACATATATATTACATAAACTTTTTTGTTAGATGCGATTAATCGATTTGACAGCACTATTTTATTCAGTGTACATGATAATCATTGTGAAATTAGAACAAAATTAGAACAAGACAATGTGTTGTCTTCATGAATGCCTTTGAGAACAGAAAACAGAACAAAATAATTATTACTGTATTATTTCACGGTTCTCAGCTTAATTGTGTAACAAACCGTCGCAAATGTTTTCCTTCTGTATATGTGCTAGTCTCACATCTCCCATATCACTCCGCATATGCACTTCTTCTTGCTTGCATAATACAATTATTACAACTCAAACTTATATTTCACGCCCACTTATTATTTCTTAAGCAGTTTAACATCAGATGGTCACCCTGTCATCAGCAAACTGTACATTAACCGTTACATAATCTTATTGCTTAAACTGAATGAATGATGTCTTATGTCTCACAGTGCATTTTGAGACTGCATCTTTAAAACTGCAGTGCCTTGTGTAGACAAAAAAAAAAATCGATATGAGATTACTATAAATTGATGCCTATTGCATGGATGTCACGTATTGTACAATGCTATGAATAGTTCCTCCTTCCAGAAAACACCCAAGACTTCAGTTTCTATTTAAAGAATCAGCCATTTATAGCCCAAATCACCTCAGCACGACTCACGACTCGCACTCGGGCTCACACACACACACACACCCCCCCACACACACCGGATCATTACCCTCTCCAGAGCATTCGATGGCAGCTGGAGTTGCTAGGCAACAGCAGCCAGTCAATAATAGCTAGATGTGTGGCACTGTAGGGGAGTCTCTCTGAAATATTAATCGCGGTTCCTTAGAAAACCTCTTTACAGTAAAACCTACAAAGCAAAGGCACAAACAGCCGTCCTGTTACACAGTGATCAAATGTCGTCCCCGATTGTTTGACTTTATTTCTTCCTTCATGGCAGAAACAAAATGTTCAGTACAATTCACAGTGTGCATGTTCCCTCTGTGCTGAATGAACATGTTGCTTGTTTGCACACGTGTCCGCTCTTCATTAGTGTTTCTGTGAGCGTCTAGCTGGCCTGTGCACATCTCAAAGGGCTTCACTAGTGTTGTAATGGAGTTTGCCGGTTTGCACCAGTTTCCCCAGTTTTCCCCCTGTGTGTTTCTGGACTGGGCTAAAGTAAGCTCCGCTTCACAGCCAGGCGACGGCCCAATGTTTGGGATGCTTCATAACTATAGATATCATAAGTGACTGTGCATATGACGCTACAACCGAAGGTGACATCGTCTTTACAACTCCAAAGAAGCCCAGATCCTGGAATTACACGCTGTCGCCGCACAGATCTGACATCCAACAGTGAAAGCGCTATATTTACATTTGAATACACTTGCTAATTAAGTCATCAGAGGCACAATACCAGACACAACTAATTATGAGCGCCCACATTCCTCTGCATCAGATCTGCGTACTCTAGATCTTCAACACCAAGCTTTCCAAATCTTTTGTCCTGTTTCAAGAAGGACCCTCTTTTTATTTCCTCAATATCCACTGCTGGTTTTATTGTGAACAGTTTATCAGTACACGTTATTTCAAAGAGCATGTGTCAACAGAAGTGTAAAGAAAATATGGTAACACTTTATAATAAGCCTAAAAATAGTTAATGCATTGACTAACCTTAACCAAAAATGATCAATGCATTGTTTAAAGATCTCTTATGCTTTCTTACATGTTGATCTGTGTTTAGTGTGTAATGTTGCTTTTTGAGCATGAAAAAGCTCCAGTTCTTCTCTATATCAGTGTCAGTGTTTCTGAACTCCTGAAACGCCTCCATTGTAGTCTTGAGTTTCTTCCGGGAACGAATACGTCACAATATTACTCATTATAATAATTCATACGCAGAATAAAGGGGCGGGGCCTGGTTGAGTTAGTTAGTAGTGTGTTAAAACTGGAGGTTATGGTAAGGGCCGGGACATTTTCCAAACACACTCGAAGCGCTCGACCAATCACAACACACTGATCCAGCCGACCAATCAGAGCACAGTGTGCTTTTCAGGAGGAGGGGCTTCATAGAGACTGGAACTAAACAGAGCGTCACTGACAGACTGAAGGAAAATAATCAACATTCAAACAGGAAAACCTGTAGTAGTGTTGAAATTAACATTAATTAAGATGATTAAGTAATTTTAATTGTTAATTCATGTTAAATTATGCTAACTAATTGAATCTTCATAGTGTTACCAAAATATGGTAAATTATGACAAAATAACAAAAACCAAAATAGTAATCCAAATGCAACAAGAAAGGAATGATGTTTTGTCGACTCCACAGATACAGTAATATAGCATCTCATACAGCCCCAATCCACCAAACTGTTTCCAATGAAAATCTCAGTATTGGAAAATCAATGACTGGAAAGAGCCGAGTTGCTCTGTGGGCCACAAATAGACAGTTCCTCCAATAGGAGACATTGTTTTAACCCAACAGCAAATCGATTTGTGTTCATTCCCAGTTCTGGCCACATGAGGATACGATCTATTTAGGGAAAGAGCTGAATAGGTCAAAAACAATGCTTGAAGCAATTAGTATCTTGACTGGATAGAGTATAAATATGCTTTCTATAGAGTTTATAATGCATTTGAGGTAAACCAAGCATCCTTTCTGAAGAGTGGGCCATTTGTGTCAATAAATCCATTTTCTTGTAATTAATTAATTAATGATTTGGATTTGTTGTGTCATGTGTTTGTGCAGTTCCTCAGATTGAGAGTGACTGTAGACGTGTGTGTGTGTGTGTGTGTGTGTGTGTGTGTGTGTGTTTGAAGATGAGAGCTCACACTGATCCAGTGACGGTCACGCAGAGGCTCTTCATCTCATGTGTAGCTCTGTTCTAAAGAGCAGACCTGGGGTCAGACGCCAGATTTGATGAATTATTGAAAGAGGGCTCAGAGTAAAATTGCTTTCATGTTTAAGCCTTTATTTATATATATTTACTAAACTGTATAAACAGTATTTTGAATTGGGCTCAAAATCCTTTCTGTTTGACACACATCTTCATGTGAATGTATCTGTCTGTCTGTCTGTCTGTCTGTCTGTCTGTCTGTCTATCTATCTATCTATCTATCTATCTATCTATCTATCTGTTTGTCTGTCTGCCTGTCTGCCTGTCTATCTGTCCGTCCGTCCGTTCTTCCTTCCATCCATCCATCCATCCATGTCTGTCTGTCTGTCTGTCCGTCCGTCCATCCGTCCGTCCGTCCGTCCGTCCGTCTGTCTGTCTGTCTATCTATCTATCTATCTATCTATCTGTCATTTGTCTGTCTGTCTGTCTGTCTATCTGTCATTTGTCTGTCTGTCTGTCTATCCATCTATCTGTCTGTCTGTCTTTTTGTCAGTACATTTTACAAGAAAATACTCTTTCAGTCTTTCTACTTCAAAAGTTCACATTTAATTCAATGTGCTACTTGCCCATTCTTTGCAATTATTTGTGAAATTTCTGAGTGAAATTGTTTATACACCAATTCTTTTTTTTTTCAGCACAGACAAGATTTCAGTTCCTTCATCTGTCTTGTACATCTTATTTTTAACATGCAGTCAGGAAACCAATAACACTGGAAGAAGCACCCCGGAAGTTACATAAACGCTCAAACCATTCTTAAGCATGGATGTAAACTTCTATAATGATCCCTGGCATGCTTGTCCCTCAGGCTGTCCTAGACACACTAGGCCGTCAATCAAAGCTATAATGGCCACCCATGATGCCAGTGACTGTCTGAAACCCCTTTAGAGCGCTGGCTGGACCGGGACGAGGCTCGGGCATTAAAGCACATCTCAGTGGGCAATGACATCCAGTGAGATCCAGGCTGACTCACGAACACTCACTGACACTCACATCAGGAGCTGTTCCTGCAAACCGCTGATCGCTCTGACACATCGCCGGGTCACTTAATATACATCAATCCCTCATGTTTCATAAGTGGAGGAAGTTATTCAGGAAGGAGCGAGAGCCCAGGGTTTGGGGCGTTTGTGTGTCTGAATAAGAAGGGTTGCAGGGCGTTCTGTATTCAAAAGAACAAAACGCCTTTTGAGATGTTTATAGAAGAGCCTCTATTACAGTTTTGCTTTGGTACATTTCTCAGATCAGAATTGAAATTCTCAAAACAACCTGTTCAATCTTCACATCATTGTGTCACTTGTGCACATCAAAAAAGCAGTTTCTCATTTCTTTGAACAAGTTGCAAATGCTTTGGTACATCCATGCAAATGATTACGTACAATTATCTGCAGTTTCCTACATTATCAATCGCTTATGTCATGTTGATCAAAATGTATTATAATGGGTCTCTGTTGAATAGCCCCCCCCCCCCCCCCCACAACATTTAGGCATTAGTTCACATAAGTCTTTACATGCAAAATGGTTGAACAAGTTGTCATAATCAAGCATATTTCTATACATTTCCATTCGACTTTTTTTCTACATCTGTCCTGTTCACATTCCACATTCATGGATGAATCGAGAAATGTACCAAAGCGACTGAGAAAAACTGTAACTTTAAAAAAAATAATTTTTAGTCGGCATGAAACAGAGGTTGCACTCGTCTCGTCTTCCCTATTGTGTCGTATATCCGAGTGAAACGGCTTCTCAAACAAGAGCAAATGCGGGGCTTGATTTTGTCCATGGAGAATTGATTAGATGATTGTGGTTTGCTATTGGCTGATCTCATGTAAGTGCCAGGTTGCTCCGCCCTCGTCATCAGAGAAGAGAAGAGATGGAATTTGTTTATAATAAACAATGCTAGGCCTACTATAGTCCATCAAAAAAAAAAGAATAGTCAATTTTGATTTCATGTTGACTTTAAAGGCTTCAGCGAATATGGTATCACAGCTGAGCTTCCGGCCCGCATGGCTCGGTTTAATCTTCCCACAGATAATATTTCCAGGATCGGGGCCAATCGGGCAGGATTTAAAAATATCCATCTCTTATTTGGAACTGCATTTTTTAACAGCAGTTTGTGTTTATGAAGTCAGTCTTAAGCCTGCTGTTTATGATTTATGGCATCATGTTCTGATGGTGACAATTAAAGTGGGCGAACAGAAAATACTTCAGCTGTCATGTGAATCTATCAGTCAAGAAGTGATGTGAAACTATAGTCACCTAGAGCCCCAATGTCCCCTGGATCTCAACGCCAGGACTATTCTTATCATTGTTATCCGAGCTGAACAATTTGACAACACAAGATCAGTCTTTCATGCAACAAATGTGTCAAATCTATTTCTTTTTAACACCATCACAACTCTCTGCGTGGATGAGCACAACATCATCCGATCCTTCCGGATGCTTTCGTCACTGGAATTATATTGTTCAGACTATAATATGCAGATATTTCATGTTTTGAGACTTCTCAGACTCAGAGAAACGTGTGGTAATATGCCAATGCTGATTCAAACCAAATTAAGTTATTAATAACACGATTAGGCTACATAATTGACATGTTTTCTTATGAATATGAAAGCCCCGCCCAACACGTCTCTCGACCGCGTCGTTTAGAAACAGATCACTATCCCGAGTGAACGATCTTCTCCCTACGAACAATAGTGTCCTGTTGCAATTGAATTGTTCTGCTTTATGGCTCTATACCTCTCCGCTGTTCTGTTGAAATCAGCATAGATGTGTTTGGATATTAAAGCATCCATCAGAGGTTGTATTTTCCCTGACTGCAGCATATTCCTGTAGGAATCTCTCCCGCACGCGCCGCCCCCTTTATAAATGATGCGTGAAGGATCTCCGGGATCACACCACTCCGAGACTTCGGAGAACTCAGGACCAGATGCTCATCTCTGTCTCTTTTTCACTCTTTTCTATTACCTTTTAATACAACCCGTCACTTTCTACTTATTTCTTCGTCGATGAGGCTTACGTGTAGTACGCGCGCACCCATGAACAAGTGCCGTTCGGTTTCTTCCGTGAAATCAGGGAGTTTCCAGCACAGATAATACTAAATGTGGAGGTGTAAGAGCTTTAGATGCGATGATCTTCGGCGATGTTTAGACGCGAGATGGGACGCAGGGTTCGCCTGTAACATGCGCGGGTCGCGGGATCCCCACTGACACACTGATCACAGACTGTCACAGACACTTTTGGAGATTGCGTGAAAATGGTCCAGAACGTGATTTTGGTGTTTTTCCGCAGGAGATTGAGCCAGAGACCAGCAGTGGAAGAGCTGGAGAGCAGAAACATCCTCAAACGTGAGTATCACACCTGTCAGATGAAAGAAAGACTAGAGCTGCATACAAAAACTATTTTCTTTCCCATGGATTTTTTTTTGTAACTTATAATGGATTTTTTCTGTGTTTTTGTTATAGTTATAGTCACACTTTGCAATAATGTTTTTTACATGCGTGTTTAAAATTCACATATACTATATGTTTAAAAGAAAGTGTATATTTTTATTTACAGTAGGCTAAAGCAATTCTGTCAGGGAAAATTTAAAGTACTTCGTGTGGTCATGTCTAAATGAACTGGATGTATTCAACAAAACTCCTTGACTGGATTAGCCTAGGATAGACCACAAAAGTCATTTTTTAAGAGTTAGGTCAGGTAGCCTACACTCAAATAACCGTTGTCTTTTTTAAAGATTTATGCATTTCAATTTATAGTAAAATTCCATCAAATTTAAATAAATAATCCTTACTCATTTTATGAATCAAGAATTTTTAATGAGTATAAAATATGAAGTAAAAAATGAGTAAAAAAGGGTCAAACATGTTTAAATTTTATTTTAAGAATTATTCAAAATTGTAAATCTTGAAAAAAAGGATCAACATTTTGTTGAGTGTAGAAATAAATCTTTAAGGTCAAAACCACGCCTAACATTAAATTCTATGTAAGTCACTTTTTCCATTTAGTTTTGAATTTTGAATTTAATCACATTTTATCAGTTCACATAAACAGTCCTCCAGTGACAAATGAATTTGAGCTACACATGTTCCATGTAAATCTAATGAACAGCATGAGGTTAAACATGTTTAGATCAGATTAGGTTGGAATAAAGAGATCATCTGTCAGGAGCTTGACACAATAATATCAGCGATTACAGACTCTTACACAGATCTACACAGAAACACAGCTTCATTTAACTGCTTTATAATTGTTTTTATGATGAATTAAGGATTATTTAGATAGATAGATAGATATATAGATAGATAGATAGATAGATAGATAGATAGATAGATAGATAGATAGATAGATAGATAGATAGATACTTTATTAATCCTTCTCAGGAAATTAGATTTGTTACAATAACATCAACCACATTCAGTCCTCGCACACAGACAACATCAATCTATACCTACATTCATAAAACAAAACTCTCACTAAAGCATTCTATAACCTATAATATATTAACTAAAACATGATATAACCTATAATGATAATACTAAAAAAAAATACACAAACAAAATTAACTAAAGCATACAACCCCTATTTTAATAATACTAAAAACATACGTAAAAAAATAAATAAAAATAAGAATAAATAAATATAAATCAGACATCAGACTCAATTATTAGTAATTCTTTATGATCTTTATATATATAAAAAATAAAAAATAAACCTTTGAGAATCTATTTTCTGTTTCGGCTTTTCTTTAGGAATTTTACAAACCTTGCACACTTGTGCTGGCTCTTGTTTATTTAGCAGAGCCTCGGCACCTGTGTGTGTATCTGTGCTGACACACACTCTCACACAACTGCCATTCCAGGCAAGAACAGAAGCTCAGACACAACATTCTGCTTGCATTTTATTTTACAGTATATGTACACGTGTGTACTTGCATGAGAGTACTGGGTAGGTAACTACAGGTTAGGTTTAGTACCTAGTTATTGTAATTACTATAATAAGTGCACAGTATGTACATGGGGAACAGGACTGTAAAATAAAGTGCTAACGAAGCACTAACCATTTTCTTAAAGTGAAGTAATCATTGTGATATTCTAAAGAAACTTTTTCCACTATAAAGAACGATGGTAAATGTTCTACACGGAACCATCAATGCCAAAAAACAACCTTCATTTTTAAGAGTCAAAGCAAGGACGAGCAACAAGCAGAGTGTCCTAAAGAATTAGAACATTAAAAGCGTTTTCCAAAGTGGTTAATCGCAGTTTAATCATAGTGGATCAACACGTGCGGCTGTTAAGTCCTCCGCAGCACAGATTCTGATAATCCACATATTTGACAGAGGGAGATATAAGGGAACAATGTTATCCTGCTCTGTGAAAGAATAAAGCCTGTCAAAGAAATGCGGTAATCTGGCGCTCTGCTGTGGTGAACGAGGGTCTTCAGGACAGCTGCCGACACACATGCACACCAGATCTGGTTTTAACATGAGTTTGACGTGGAAACCAGAAACAAATAAGAATATTGGTTTAATAATGTTAATTTAAAAAAATTATATATACATTTTGAATATAATATATACTGACATTTGAATTAAAAGTGCAGTAAGCGATTTCTGAGAAACACTTTATATTTGAAATCAACCCAAACAAACACACCCCTCCCTTCATTGCATTGTTCACAACAACAGCATATCTTGGTTCTGTGTATCATAACTCAACCAATGTTACTCAGTGTCTGTTTTCAGGCCGTCCCGCTGAGGTCTGTCCAGCACTGGGAAGCTTTTCTAATATTAATGCTGATCATAACCCTTCTGATTCTCTTTTGTAATGTCTCTCAGCCATTTCTCTTTCGACAGTCATCAAATCTCGCTCACTCTCTCTCTCTCTCCCCCCTCATCATGATTGGACACGCCTCCTACTGGTGATTGATTCACTCTCTCTCTCCTCCCTCATCATGATTGGACACACCCCCTACTGTTGATTGATTCACTCTCTCTACTCCCTTATTATGATTGGACACACCCCCTACTGTTGATTGATTCACTCTCTCTACTCCCTTATTATGATTGGACACGCCCCCTACTGCTGATTGGCTCACTCTCTTTCCTCCCTCATTATAAGTGGACACGCCCCCCCTACTGATGATTGGCTACATCCAATCTAAAACATGGTGTGTTGTGTGGCGTTCGGGCCCATCCAGTTTCAACCGCGTTTCTCAGAAATCGCTTACTGCATCTTTAAGAGAATCTAATAGCTTAAAGATACTGATAGTCTAGCAGTCGTACATGAGTGAGGTTGAGTGAATCGTGCTCTTCATGTGGTGCGCTGGATTAAGTTAATCTGTCTGTACCTCTGTGGACGGTGTGTGTGCTTCTTCTCATGTGTGTGTGTGTGTGTGTGTGTTTTTTTTTGTTGGATTTGCAGAGAGGAATGACCAGACAGAACAAGAGGAGAGAAGAGAAATCAAACAAAGGCTGAACAGAAAGGTGTGTGAATCCTGACAGAGACGCATATACACACATATCGGCTCTGTTGTCATATGTACTATGCACTCATAGTCTGCTACTGAAGAAAAAAACACTTTTACTGCTGTAATACTAGTCACTCATGTGCAGCAGTGGCTCATGAACCTATAAACTCCCTATGTCACCCTATAAAAAAAATATGAGTTTGACATGGAAACCAGAAAAAAATAAGAATATTGGTTTAATAATGTTAATTTAAAAAAAACATATACATTTTGAATATAATATATACTGACATTTGACTTAAAAGCGCAGTAAGCGAGTTCTGAGAAACACTTTATATTTGAAATCAACCCAAACAAACACACCCCTCCCTTCATTGCATTGTTCACAACAACAGCATATCTTTGTTAAACTAAACCTCGAGAGGCTTTTACACCAATGGTAAATAAATAAATGTATATATTAATAACTTGAATCATTACTAATTGAGTAAATGAGTTCATCATTAGCCTACTGTAACTGTAGTCTGGGTATTTTGTTGGCATTACAACCGATTGAAACATGCAGCTCATCATTTGTTAACTGTGCAGCTGTTTGACTAAACCTCTCTCTTTCTCATGTGTTTCCAGCTTAACCAGCGGCCCACTGTTGATGAGCTGCGGGACCGGAAGATTCTGATCCGTTTCAGTGATTATGTGGAAGTGGCCAAAGCTCAGGATTACGACAGGAGAGCAGACAAGCCCTGGACGAGACTGTCGGCTGCAGATAAGGTGTGTGTGTTATGGACTCGCACACACACCCTACAGGACACCACACAAAAGATCAGTCATTTTACTGAGACATTTGATATAATATAAAATACAAAATTTTCCCCCCTACCATATGTGAAGCGCTTTGAGGTCCCAGAAAAAGCGCTATATAAATGTAACGAATTATTAATTATTAATTATTAAAATACTACACTGTAAAAAAAAACTTTGACCTATATCAACTTAAAAACTTAAGTTGCTTCCTTACAAGTATTATCAACTTGGTTGTAACAGTCATTTAAACTTAAATGATATTAAACTGACTTAAAAAAACGAGTTGAATCTCGTACAACATTAAAACATTTTTTTTGATGAGTTAAAATACTGTAAAAACATAAGTTGCCATTGCTTACCGATAAAATCTTTTTTTAGGGCTTATGGATCTACAATATCCTGATATGTTTTAAAGCACATCAATAAAATGATAGATAAATAAACAAATGAATTTTATAAACGTTATAAAAAGAATATGGTGTGTTAAACAGTTCCACACTGCATTATCAAATTATAGGGAAAATATTTCTTTGAAAGAAATTAATACTGTTATTAATCAAGGCTGTATTAAATTGGTCGAAAGTGACAGTAAAGACACTTATAATGTTACAAAAGATTTATTTTTTTAAATGCTTTTCATCAAAGAATCCTGAGAAATGAAATGTATGACGATTTCCACAAAAATATTATTTTCAACAATGATAATAATCAGAAATGTAGAGGAAATCAACATATTAGAATGATTTCTGAAGGATCATGTGACACTGAAGACTGAAGTAATGATGATGAAAAATCTGCTTTTTTAACTGAAATAGAAAACAGCTATTTTAATTTGCAACAATATTTCTCAATGTTACTGTTTTGACTGTATTTTTGATCCAGTAAATGCAGCCTGGTTTCCAACCCAAAACTTTTGAATGGTTGTGTCGTGAAGAAACAAGCTCTAGAGGTGTTAGTATTCTGCAGAACTGACATTCTGTGTAAGCCATATCATTTCTATAAAGCGCCAGGTGTGTTCATCAGATTGTTGTTGTTTATGCCTCTCAGGCGGCGATACGCAAAGAGCTGAACGAGTTCAAGAGCAATGAAATGGAGGTCCATGCGTCAAGCAAACACCTGACAAGGTCAGTGTATCCTTCCACTTCTTCATGTATTTGTTCATGGCCTGTTTCCATATACTGTTCCATGTTTGCATAAGCATTCGCCACAGAAAAGTCACCGCATCGATGATAGATTAGCACTTGCTTGCGCAGTCTCTTGCGTAACCCATACAGGTGCGCGACACACACAGTAGATCAGTATGGGAGGACGGTTGTTCTTAATATAGCTGTATCTGTTCTGAAGTGCAGAATCAGCACACACTAGCGCTCGCCGACATGTGTAACAAATGCTTGCTCACATTTAGCTTACGTCTGTTTTACGTTAGACCTCATTTCTGTGGGCACAAATAGCTGAACAAGGTCCTGCCGAGCGCAGATCTGTCTGGAACGCACACACTCGCTGTTCTATTAATACACATTTGATGGATGATAGCTGGTTTTTTGGTCGGCCAGCACTTACAGGTGTTTTCTTCCTTTGCACTGCAGGTTCCACCGACCATAGCAAGGTTTCTTCTGTGAAGAATATGCTAACGGTATCTCTGTGAAGTCTACGACCTCAGGAGGCTGTCCATGGGCGCTCCATGGAGGGCCTGATATTTGGGCGCTAGTGAACCTTGGAGACCGTGTCTCTGGAGCTTCAGCCTGAAGAAGGCAAAACCCTCCAAACTCCTCTCAGCCGAGTTATCGAACCTTTATTCTCTTCAGGGGACTCTCGTGGGATGCTGGAAGACTGTTTGAATAAAAAGACATTCTTCTCTTCTTTTTTTTTTTTTTTGTAATGGACTGTTTTAAATGGTCGCTTTTTGATGCCAATGGGGGGAGGGACGGGGGGATTGGGGATCAAGCATGTGACTCTTTCGAATCTTTTTTCCCACACCAGTGTTGGTGCTGTAGTGACACCCCAAACATTTCTGGGCTCCTACTAAAACTTGAGTTTCATATCAGCTGTATAGATGTTAGTATGAGGAATGGAAATCATGTCTTACCTTTGCAAGGACTATTTATTGTCTGTACAGTACAAGCTTTGGATTTTTAACAAACGACAATGTCTGTCTTCTTTTCTGGATGGATGGATGAACAGATGGACATTAGGATGGATGGATGGATGGATGAATAGATGGACATTAGGGTGGATAGATGGATGGATGGATTGACATTAGGGTGGATGGATGAACATTAGGGTGGATAGATTGATTGACATTAGGGTGGATGGATGGATGAATAGATGGACATTAGGGTGGATGGATGGATGAATAGATGGACATTAGGGTAGATGGATGGATGGATTGACATTAGGATGGATGGATGGATTGACATTAGGATGGATGGATGGATGGCTGGATGCATGGATGGATGGATTGACATAAGGATGGATGGAAGAATAGATGGACATTAGGGTGGCTGGATGGCTGGATTGATGGATTGATATTAGGATGGATTTATTGACATTAGGGTGGATGGATGGTTGGATGGATGGATTGACATTAGGGTGGATGGATGGATGAATAGATGGAGATTAGGGTGGATGGATGGATTGACATTAGGGTGGATGGATGGCTGAATGGATGGATGGACATTAGGGTGGATGGATGGCTGGATGGATGGATTAACATTAGGATGGATGGATGGATGAATAGATGGACATTAGGGTGGATGGATGGATTGACATTAGGGTGGATGGATGGCTGAATGGATGGATGGACATTAGGGTGGATGGATGGCTGAATGGATGGATGGACATTAGGGTGGATGGATTGACTTTAGGGTGTATGGATAGCTGAATGGATGGATGGATGAACATTAGGGTGGATGGGTGGATGATCCTTCAAATTTCAAATGTACGGTAACACTTTACAATATGGTTTCACTTGTTAACGTTACAGTATATTAGTTAATATAAAGTAAAAATGAAAAAAGTTCTACAGCGTTTATTAATATTAGTTAAGGTTAATTTTAACATTTACTGTACAATATATTATTAAATCAAAATTTGTAGCTGAATAATGTTATTGGTTTGATTTGTTAACTAAATTAGTTAACATGAACTAATAGTGAACAATACTTGTAGTGCATTAATCTTAGATATTGTCAACATTTGCAAACACTTTTTTAAAACAAAAAGTTGTATCTTTGAACATTAGTTGCACTGTGAACTAACACAAACATTTTTATTAACTAACATTAATAAATGTGAAAATATATTGCTCTTTGTTAGTGTTGATGCAAAAACTAATTGGACCTTATTGTAAAGTGTTAACAAATAGAAACTTTACCGAAAATCCTTATTTTGAAAACTGATCTCATGTGCTCATCTCTGTAACCGATGTCTCGTGTTCAGCCGAATGGAGCGATTCCTTCCGTGTGTTTTAGCAGAAGCGAACCGATCCACGTACAGGAGTCTGACAGAAGCTGTCAGGAAGTCCTCGAAGAAAACGACATCTCATTATTTCCATTCTCACACACACACACACACACACACTCTCTCTCTCTCTCTCTCTCTCTCTCTCTCTCTCTCTCTCTCTCTCTCTCTCTCACACACACACTCTCTCTCTCACACACACACAAACACACATAGACACAGAGAACTACATGGCTTTAGCTTGACGTTCATTGTGAATAAACACAGATTGCAGTTCTTCTTGTTGGACTTACGGCCGTATTAGAAGAAGTGTTTCATCATGTGAGAGTCTCTGCAGAAGCAGGTCAGTGGTGTCGGGTTGATGGACAGAACATACTAATCTTACAACACACACACACACACGCACCATTTCCCTCAGAGTTTAATGAAGAAGTGACGACCAAAAGACACAATATTTCCATAATCACTCAAACAAATGGTGAGAAACTACAGCATTGTTGATAACTAGTTTTTGTTTTTTCTTGTGTTCTCCAACACATTTAATGTAAACCCATATGAAAGTAAAATCACAAATGTGGTACGTTACTATACTATAGTAGTTGCTCAAGTCATGGTTTTAGTTCCCATGCAGAGACAGGATCAGAAATGACCTCAGTCCCACTATAGCCAGGTCAACAACTACTGTCTCGTTAATGTCTCATTTTATTCTCCAAAGGAGTTTTATAGAAACAGCTGAGACAGAGACAGAGTTCATACTCTCCAACCTGCGAGTATAACGTCTTCCTCTGCTGTGACAGTAGTCGTCAATAAGATCTGCATTCAACACATGTTTAATAAATGATGCAGAAAAATAACTCTTGAGTCTGAAATCTAATGCTCTAAACTCTCAATTCTCTCGTATTGCTTAAGCTAGCTTACGGTACGGGAAAGATTAATCTTTTCAGATATATTTAAGCCAAAAAATTATCCTTAATTTTTGTATCCATTGTCAACGCAGTACAGCAGCTGCAGACCTTGAGCGGGCTAGCTAGCGAGCTCATTGGTTGCTCTGCGGCAAACTGCTGTAGCCTATAGACGAACTCGAGTTAACTCGCGTCCAATGAGAGGCGCTCGCGCCCTCATAGCATCATAGCCCGCCAGAATGGGCTTGGCTAGAGTGTATATAAGCGCGGTTCGCAGGCTGCATCCCTGATTTTCATCTCTTCAGCGAAGCTCTTCGCATCTCTGAACTGCAGAAGCCGCGTCGCCATTCGAGGGGCATCTTGCAAGCTTGGACAGCGCTTGAAGAAGCCGGCCGTCTTCGCCACCTTCAGCCATCCTGCGAGCTACGCCATCTGGCGACGTATCCTTTTTAAAGCAATCTAGTTCCTCAGCGAACTTCACAAAAGAGCAAACGAGAGTCTTTTTAAAGATGCCTCGCACCACCTGCGGCTCATGCCGTGCCCCTCTCAGCGCCGGAGACCGCCATCTCATCTGCGCTCTCTGCCTGGGACTGGAACATGCAGAGCTCGCTCTCGCTGATGGCGGATGCGACCTCTGCGAGGAGCTTCCGATGTCGACCCTGCGGGCTCGACCCGAAGCGTTCAAAGCCGAAGAAGCGGCGCTCCCAAAGGCTGCTAGAACCGGTGTTGGAAGCGACTGTCTCGCCGGAGCCTCTCCCTCGAGCCTCGCTTTCACCAGGAGTGGTCAGGCTCCCACACCTCTCCCTCGGCCCTGGAATCCAGCAGGACCCACGCCGGAGTCGAGGAAGAACTTATGCGCCTCCTCTCACAGGCCATCGACCGCCTCGGGCTCGAGTGGTCACCGCCCCCTGAGCAGGCTCCCAACCGACTCGACGGCTGTTTTCTTCAGAGCCGTCGCCGCGCGGCGCCCGCGGCCCGGGCCGCCCCCTTCCTGCCAGAACTCCACGCCGAGCTCACCAAATCATGGAACGCGCCTCTCTCGGCCAGGAACCGGTCCCATGTCTCCACCTCTCTCTCTTCGGTGGACGGCGCCGCCGAGAAGGGCTACTCATCCATCCCCCCGGTCGAGGATTCGGTAGCAGCGCACCTTTGCCCGCCCTCCGCGAGATGGCGGTCTAAGCCTGTGCTCCCGCCAAAGGCCTGCAGAACCACTTCCGCTTGTGTTGGCCGCGCCTACGCCGCCGCCGGCCAAGCCGCATCCGCTCTGCATTCCATGGCCGTCCTGCAGATCCTCCAAGTGGACCTTCTTCGGGAATGGGATGAGAAAGGCAGGCACCCAGAGGCTGTTTCAGATCTCAGGAGCGCAACGGATCTCTCCCTTCGCGCCACTGAATCTGCAGCTCAAGCCCTAGGAAAGTGCATGACCGCGTTGACTGTGACCGAGAGACATCTGTGGCTAACGCTTGCCGACATGGGAGAATCTGAACGGGCCACGTTCCTCAACGCGCCGCTCTCTCCTTCTGGTCTCTTCGGTTCTGCGGTGAGTGGCATTGTTGATCGTTTCTCGGAGGTCCAGAAAGCCACCCAAGCAATGAATCTCTTCCTGCCTCGTCGCGCTAGCTCCTCTGCAGGCCGCCCACATGACCTCGGCCTAAGATCGCGCTGAGGCCTGAACAACCGAAGTCCTCCTAGCTGTGTTGAGAAAACAACGGCTCAGTCCCGCTGCGGCCGGACAACCGTCAAAGCTTCGCCCCCTGTCAGTCCCCTTCTCTCAGGCTACTGCAGCGGTGTATTCAGCAGCCAACAAGCCGGTGATACTATCCGCTTGCCTGCACCCAAACGCCGTTTTCACGGCGACCCAGAGAAATCTCTTAAAGTGCAAACATGCCTTATGTGTAGAAAATGTGCCCACAACCCAGTTTTCACCCCTACACACAAGCATTACACTTCCCGTGTCGCTATCAGAGCCCACTCTCATTAAGCGGGCACAGCCCGCTCGAGTGTTAGAGTCAATAAGCTTGTCACACGGCCAGCAAACACCTCTCTGTATGTAAGACTATGCTCGCGCATCACTTATCAGATGTGACTCTTTCCCCATTCACCTCAATCGGGAAGTCACTCACAGAACAGCATGTCCCTGCTGTCTGCGAGCCATCATGCATAAGCACATTAAGCTCGCTCACACATGTTCAGCTCGCTGTGTGCGGCAATCAGGGCGATTTGGCCATTCACCCTCTAGCGATACGCTTCAAAGCGTGGGAAGCTATCCCAGGGATATCCAGATGGGTGTTAAGCACGATAAAACAAGGCTATTTGCTACAGTTCGATCGCCACCCTCCCCGCTTCCGAGCGCGTCTCGAAACTACTGTGAACACGGAAGCAGCCGGTATGCTTCGTTCAGAAATAGCAAACCTTCTGTGCAAAAGGGCCATAGAGAGAGTGCCGCCTTCTCTGAGCGAGTCAGGGTTTTACAGCCGTTATTTTCTTGTCCCCAAGACAGATGGCGGCCTCAGACCAATTTTAGATCTCAGATTTTTGAACAAAGTGCTGGTAAAAAGACCGTTCAAAATGCTTACAGTCACGAAACTCCTCGCGCATGTGCGCCAGGGGGACTGGTTTATTTCTCTCGACCTGAAAGATGCCTACTTTCAGATTCAGATAAATCCCCGTCACAGGCCATTCTTGAGATTCGCCTTCGACGGTAAGGTTTATCAATACACCGTCCTTCCGTTCGGCCTGTCCTTAGCACCCCGTACCTTCACGAAGTGCATGGATGCGGCGCTCGCACCCCTGCGGAGTCAGGGCTTGCGAATACTGAACTATTTGGACGATTGGCTGATTTTGGCACAATCACACACGGAGCTTCTGTCTCACAGGACAGTTCTCCTCAGTCATCTGAACAGCTTGGGTCTTGCAGTCAATTGGACCAAGAGCTCACTACAGCCCAGTCAGGCGATTTCCTTCCTTGGAATAGAACTAGACTCCGTGGCTATGACGGCTCGCTTATCAACACAGCGCGCACGCCGTGTTCAGCGACTAGCCGCATCTTTTCAGATGAACAGCCTCACACCTCTGAAAACTTTTCAGAGAATGTTAGGTTACATGGCCTCAGCCGCAGCAGTACTCCAGCTGGGTTTACTGCGCATGCGCCGGCTTCAACATTGGCTAAACACTCGTGCGACTCGCCGGGCTTGGGCCACAGGCCGCCAGCCGATCAGAGTGACTCAGACCTGTATCTCAGCTCTGCAGCCCTGGACAGTGGCCGAATGGTATCAGCGGGGAGTTACGATGGGAGCTGTTTCTCGCCGAAAAGTCATCTCGACGTCCAACACGGGTTGGGGCGCGGTCTGCGAGGGCTCACCGGCTTTTGGCCTTTGGTCAGTTCAGGAAAAGCTCCTTCACATAAATTGTCTGGAAATGATAGCGGTCGAGTACGCGCTCGTGCGCTTCCTCCCGATCATTCAGGGTCACCACGTCCTGGTCCGCTCGGACAACAGATCTGTGGTATCCTATCTAAACCGTCAAGGCGGTGTCAGATCCAGGAACCTCTTCCATCTGACAGAACGCATACTGAGTTGGTCCCAGTGCCATCTGTGCTCGCTGAGGGCGACGCACGTGCCAGGCCACCTGAACAACGGCCCAGACAGACTGTCCAGAGACAATATTCCCCCAGGGGAATGGTCCCTGCACGCTCAAACAGTCCAGAAGTTATGGCGCATATTCGGCAGAGCAGAGATAGACCTCTTTGCGTCAGAGGGGAACCCTCACTGCCCAGTATTTTTCTCGAAAAGCGAGGACGCGCTGGCCCAGGACTGGCCCAACCGCCCGCTTTACGCCTTCCCTCCCGTCTCGCTATTGCCACAGGTAATACAGAGGATCAGGGAAACGCGCCACTCGGTGCTCCTCATAGCCCCGCGCTGGGAGAATCAGACATGGTTCCCGCAGCTTACGCAGCTGTCACAGACAGCCCCGTGGCCCATTCCAGTGAAAGCAGATCTCCTCTCTCAAACTCACGGCACGATCTGGCATCCCCACCCAGAGCGCTGGGCGCTGCATGCGTGGGTGATCAACGACTACCCGTCGCTTTGCCAGAAGGAGTAATAAACAGTATCATACACGCTAGAGCTCCTTCCAAGACTCTACACGTCCAAATGGTCTGTGTTTTCAAATTGGTGCACCAACAGAGATCTGGACCCACGGACAAGTGGGGTGTCGTCGCTGCTCGTGTTTTTACAAGAGCTGCTGGATAAGGGCAGGCCCCATCCACGCTCAAAGTATACGTGGCGGCCGTCACGGCGTTCGCTGAACCCCTGCACGGCCAGTCACTGGGTAAAAACGAGCTGGTCATCCGCTTCCTCAGGGGAGCTAGAAGGATGAACCCCCCGCGCCCCCCATCGGTTCCTATCTGGGATCTTTCTATAGTTCTCGAAGCTATGAAAGCCCCCCCCTTTCAAACCGCTTCAATCCGTGGATTTGAAATACCTTTCACTCAAAACCGTTTTTCTGACTGCATCAGTTAAACGTGTGGGATACCTTCACGCGCTGTCTGTCAGCGCTGCGTGTCTTTAGTTTGGACCAAATGACTCCAAGATCATTTTAAAGCCTAGACACGGCTATGTCCCCAAGGTGATCGGTACTCCTTTCAGAGCACAGATCATTTCCCTATCGGCTCTGCCAGCATCCGATAGCGAATGCGACGCCAATCTCCTCTGCCCAGTTAGAGCACTGAGATTGTGTACTGCGCGCTCTGCCTCTTTCAGACGCTCTGAGCAGCTTTTCGTTTCGTTCGGAGGGCGCGCTAAGGGTCTCGCCGCCTCGAAAAAGACACTGTCTAGATGGATAGTGGACGCTATTGCTGCTGCGTACGCGTCAAAAGACCTGCCATGCCCATTAGGCATTAGGGCTCACTCCACTAGAGGCATGGCCTCCTCGTGGGTATGGTCCAGCGGGATTTCCATTCACGACATATGTGTGGCAGCGGGCTGGGCTTCCCCCTCCACCTTTGTCAGATTTTACAATCTAGAAGTGCCCGCACTGCAGGCAAAATTACTAGCGGTCTAATACGCTACAGCTCCCCTGGTGAGCTGCACCGATGGGACACATTCCACACAGACCGGCACCGCTGCTCTGTTTTTCCCTTCCCATTATGTGATTATGTATTACACACACACTGGCCCGCACTCTTGCCGGCCAAATATTATTTCCCACTCATAGGGCTCCCCGGGGTCCCCCCCCCCCCCCACCCCCCCCCACCCCCCCCCACCCCCCCCGGCGCTCATGCAGTGGATGCTTGCCGCACACGGCATTGACAGTGGGTTTCCTGTAGCGTAAGCTAGCTTACGCAATACGAGAGAACCTCTCGTAAGAGAACGAATCGGTTACCTAACGTAACCTCGGTTCTCTCTAGATGAGGGAACGAGTATTGCGTAGCCGGCCGTGCTCGCCCCACGAGCGACTTTCGCTTCATTCAATAAAAAACAGGGATAAAATAACCAAAATTGAAGTAAAACCTATATAGACGTACTTTTGACTACAAGATTGACCTACGATTGAATGTACACGATGAATCTTTTGTCCCTCTAGAGGTTAAAAACACAACTGCATGTATTTTGCAGAAGAACATTGTTGTGGTTGTGCTTCGGCTCTGTGTGGATTAAATATGATTCTCCTGCTGCTCATAAAACATTCACTGCTAGATATAACCAGTTTAGATGAGAGATCTCAAGCTGAAGCTGAAGAGTTACTGTAGTTTTACACATTAATAGACACGAGAATAAACTCCAGCACAACAACCATAATGAAATTCTCTTCACTATAGATCATGCTTTACAGTGAACTCTGTTAGAGAAATGTTTATCTGTTTTATCTGTTATCTTACTGGCCTAAGAATAAGAATAAGAAAACCTTTATTTGGCCCACAATGGGGAAATTATGGTTTGCAACTGCAAAGACAGAACAGAGATAGATAGAAGTAGCATAGACAACAAAGAAGTACCGTTCTCACAAAATAAAAACAGAATTACTGTACAATAAATGAGACTAAAATAGACTATGCCTTATACAATGTCCTGCGTCATAAAAAATACTGATAGTATAAAAATATTTTAAAAGGCCAATGCACATAAGTCAGATATAGCAAACAATATTATACAATAATTGCACCTGAATTAGCAAAATTCACTCCAAAAATTGCACAAAATGAAAATTATGCACATTTGTAATAATGGCACATGTGATGTGATATATTGCACAGAGTCAATAGTGTTTGTTGTAAAGTCTGACGGCCGCTGGTAGGGAAGATCTGCGGTATCTCTCCCTCACACAGCGGGGATGGAGCAGCCTGTCACTGGAACAGCTCTCCAGAGCTGACAGAGTATAGTGCAGTGGGTGTGACTCATGGGCCATCATAGCTGTCAGTTTAGCCAGGACCCTTCTGTCTCCTACCTCCCTCACTGAGTCCAGAAGACAGCCCAGGACAGAGCTGGATTTCTTGATCACCATGTCCAACTTTTTTATGTCCCTCTCAGTAATACTGCTGCTCCAGCAGGCCACAGCGTAGAGGATGGCTGACGCCACCACAGAGTCATAAAAAGTCTTTAGGAGGGGCCCTGTCACTCCAAAGGACCTGACATGTACAGAGACCTCTTGTACAGAGCATCAGTGTTATGAGTCCAGTCCAGCTTGTTGTTCAGGTGAACACCCAGGTACTTATAAGTGTCCACTCTCTCAATATCCATTCCTTGGATGTTCGACCACCATCTCCCTGGTCTTCCCTGCATTGATCAGGAGATGATTTCGCTGACACCAATCCACAAAGTTCTGTGTCAGTCCTCTGTACTCTGCATCGTCATCATTAGTAATGAGACCAACAATGGCAGAGTCGTCAGAGTTCTTCTGCAGAACAGCTGTCCGTGTGGTGTCTGAAGTCTGCCGTATACAGGGTGAAGAGGAAGGGGGCCAGGACAGTTCCCTGGGGGGCACCCGTACTACACATGAGACGATCAGACACGCCGCCACGTGCTCTCACAAACTGTGGCCAGTCCGTGAGATAGTTCAGGACCCACTGTGACAGCAGGTGGTCCACACCAGTCCTCTCCAGCTTGTCCTTCAGAAGCATCGACTTGATGGTATTAAAAGCGCTTGAGAAATCAAAAAACATGATTCTTACAGTGCTGCCGGGCTTCTCCAGGTGGGCGAGGGCATGATGCTGCAGGAAGATGACAGCGTCCTCCACCCCAATGTTGGGCCTGTAGGCAAACTGTAGCGGGTCCATAGAGGGGCCCACTGTGGAGCGGAGATGTTGCAGGACCAGTCTCTCCAGCATCTTCATCAGGTGTGATGTAAGAGCCACCGACCTGTAGCTGTTGGGGTCTTTAGGGTGCGATGTTTTTGGCACCGGTACCACACAGGAAGTCTTCCACAGCTGTGGTACCACTCCCAGCTTCAGGCTCAGGTTGAAGATCCTCTCCATAACTCCACTCAGCTGGTCTGCGCTGGACTTCAGGAGCCTGGAGCTGATGCCATCAGGACCTGCTGCTTTCCTCACCTTGATCTTCCTTAGCGCCTGTCTCACCTGTACTGCTGTGAAAGACAGGGGTGAGCAGGGGGGATCAGTGCTGTAGATGTGAAGAAGTCCGTCTGGGGATGGGGTGGGTGAGAGGTGAGGTGAGTCGAGGGTGTGAAAGTGGGGAGGGATAATTGACTTATCAAACCTGTTGAAGTGATGGTTCAGATCATTCAGCCACTTAAGGTTCCCCTTCGACCTGTGTGGGGGGTTCTTTAAAACATGAGATGGTCTTCAAGCTGCTCCACACCCCCCTAATGTCTCTCTGTTCCAGCTGTCTGTTTAGCTTCCTCTTGAAGCAGGCCTTCCCCTCTCTGACCTTCCTCCTCAGCCTCTTCTGTACAGCCTTCAGCTCAGCCTTGTCCCCTGATCTGAAGACTCTCTTCTTCTCCTTTAAGAGAGCTTTGATGTCAGGGGTAATCCACAGCTTGTTGTTTGAGAAACACCGTACCGTCCTGGTGGGCACGGTGTTCTCATAGCAAAAATGAATATAGTCTGTGATACAGTCTGTAAGATCGTGGATGTCCTCCCCATGCGGGTCACAGAGCTCTGACCACACAGTGGTTTCAAAACAGTGTTTGAGAGCCTCCTCACTCTCTGCAGTCCAGCTCTTTATTACCTGTTGAGTAATAAAACACCATCATCTCCATCTCCAACAGCTCTAATCCCTCAGTTCTCTCCATCTCTTTTCTCCAGCAGACTATCCTCTGTTCACACACATACACACACACACACACTCACACCATAGTGAATCAGGGTAAGACAGAAACATGTTTTGGAAGACGGTTGATGATATTGACTTATTTATATTGAGTTAATTTTGAACCAAAAAAGTTCAATAGTGTAAAATGAAAAAAAAAAAAAAGAAAGTAATACAAATAGGCTAGGAATACAATAACACTGGCAGATATTATCCTCTGGTTTTATAACATCTACATAACAATGTGTGTGTGTCAGATCAGCACTGGTTATGCACGAGCATCAGATGTGTTTCATTTTTCAACAATCACACATTATTTGATGTGTTCTCATAGAGTTGTGTTTGCATCAGCATCAGGTCTGCTGGCAGAACTGTACATGTTCAGCATAGTGATTATATTATTGACAGCAGGAGTGATGTGAGGAGTGATTGATGTGTGTGATATAACACAAAGAGCCTGAACTGATGAGTGATGTCACTTCCTCCCGTGGTTGTCAGTCAATGCAGCCCGAAATGACAAAGACACAGTGTAAATGTAGAATATGGGATTGCATTCTCAGCCATATACCTTTTCATTGCTATCATCAATTTAAAATCCCTCTTAAATATGAGATCTGCATCTAACCTCTTCTTTTATATGGCTATTGTGCTTACAATCGAGTTATTTGCACGGAATGATTAATATTAATGGAGGCATTTAAAGCTCATGCATAAAAAAATAGCTCCTAAACTGGGTCAGCCTCCTTTCATTGGAAAAACTGGACGCCTGAGCCACTGAAGAACAGGGTAATATTTCTCTCTCAGGGCATTGAAATGCTGATCTTTCTTGCAGATACAAATACAAAAATTATATTTAACTACCAACCTATGACGACTTCCGTTTCTGAGAACCCCGGAAATATGAAAAGGGTCCATTTGTTTATTTCACACACATGTATGCTGACAAATAAGGTCACTGTGCCTATGAATATGTAATATTGGACATTGTCCAACATTGATATTCAGATAAAAAAATAAAATAAAGCCAACTAAACTGAACAAGAACCAAAATGACTGTTCTGAGGAGTTCATCAGTCTGTCTTTATCTTCTTTTTTAATCATATGTTGAAGAATTGCTGATTCACAGCGCCACCTAGTGCTCACTCACAGAAGGGGTTCAAATCAGAGATGCTTTCATTGAGGATCAACACAACTCTTCTTATACAATTAAATAAATGAAATAAAAACAAATAAGTATAACAAGTGTAAAAAATCCAGGTGTATGCTGCACATTGGTGGTGGTTGAGGAGATTCCCCCCTTTGAGTTCAGAGAAATGTGCTATATACATGTAACGGATTATTATTATTATAAAAAAGGACAATAACTCTAGATATAGCTTTTGTTTAATTAAGTTATATAGTAATAGAAAACACAACCTACATCAAATAAAGAATTTCAGATATGCAACTGTCTGGTTATGTGTCAAAGGTGAAGGTGTACAGTAGTTTTGTTATTGGTTTAAAGATGATGTATATTTTTAGGACTGACCTCTCGTTTCTATCATGTGCTCTTCCAGTCAGAAGCGCATTGATGGCCTTCCTCAGATGCCATTTACTGACACACAAATCTCTGTCGAGCAAAGGTCAACAAGAGCGCTAATGCAAGTCACATTAACAATGATCACTCAAACGTATCCTTCTCTAAATATACAAACTTTAAGAGCATGAATAACCTTGTTTTGCTGCATGGAGTGAAAGAGTAACACGCAGTACATCGGAATCGAATGAAGATAAGTGCATTATACCATCACTTGCCAAGTCAGCTTGTGCATTACATAATCACTTTAATGTCTAATTACACATATCACACCTGGAAAAGATGTTAGACACAACAGAAACATTTGACAAAACCGCATTGGACAATTGGTAACACTTTTATCAGGCTTTGGGCGTTTAAATAGGTCTGATACTGTAAATGTAAGTGATTTGCTATACGATAGACTATTTATTGGTGTTGTTATTGTTATTCTATGTTTGTTTGATTTTTAGATTTATATGCTATTTATGAATTGCACTTTGGTTAGTTTTTTTGGTTTTGAAAGTGCTTTATAAATAAAATCTGAGATGAGTTGAGTTAACATTAATGCATTAACTAACATGATCTAACTATGAGCAATTTTTTTTACAACATTTATTACGTTTTGTTAAACCACAATTGTTCAGTGTTTGTGTTAGTTCTCCGTGCGATAACTAAAGTTAGCAGATACAAGTTTTGATTTGAAAGTATGTATTAGTAAATGTTGAAATTAACGTTATCTGGTCTTGCTCATTGTTAGTTCATGTTAATTAATGTTAACAAATGGAACCTTACTGTAAAGTGTTGCCATATAATCCAAATAAATGTTAGAACTCATGCAAGACAATCAATCACACACAACAAGACCGACTCAGAGATGTTAATCCTGCAATGAGTAAAATAGCACTATAACCTGCGGTATCTTGGCAGACGAGCTCTGAGTTCTAAAGGAATTGAAAGAATGTGCATGAAGTTTGTTCTATTTTTGAAGAGACAATTAAAGACAAAAGTCTCCTGCAATATTAACGCTGAAGCGATCAGGTAATTGTTCTTGGGTGGTAGTTAGTCCTGAAACTAGAGCCATTTTAAAGGATTAGTTCACTTCAAATTCACTCTCCCCCACGTCATCCAAGATGTTCATGTCTTTCTTTCTTCAGTTGAAAAGAAATGATGGTTTTTGAGGAAAACATTCCAGGATTTTTCTCCATATAGTGACTTCAATGGGGTCCAACAGGTTGAAGCTCCAAATGTGAGTTTCAGTGCAGCTTTAAAGTCTCGACACGATCCCAGCCGAGGAATAAGAGTCTTATATAGGCAAACCATCCGTCATTTTCAAGAAAAAATAAACATTTATATACTTTTTAACCACAAATGCTCGTCTTGCACTAGCACTGCGATGCGCCACGCATTACGTAATCATGTTGAAAGGTCAGGTGGTAACCTCACACAGGCGGAAAATGTAGAGTAGTGTGAAAAACTCCATCTCATTTTCTCCTCCAACTTCAAAATCGTCCGACATCTATGTTTTAGCTTTTATTTATTTATTATTATTGTAAGGCATTCGACTTAGTCTTTGCACGTTCGCTTTGTAAACACTAGGTCTGAACTTCCGCCTACGTCACGCTTGACCTTTCAACCTGATTACGTATCGCAGAGCTAGTGCAAGACGAGCATTTGGGGTTTAAAAAGTATACATTTTTATTTTTTGTTATAAAATGGCCGATGGTTTGTCTAGATGAGACTCTTATTCCTCGGCTGGGATCGTGTCGATACTTTGAAGCTGCACTGAAACTCACATCTGGACCTTCGACCCGTTGGACCCCATTGAAGTCACTATATGGAGAACAAACCTGGAATGTTTTTCTCAAAAACCTTCATTTCTTTCCGACTGAAGAAAGAAAGACACGAACATCTTGGATGACATGGGGGTGAGTAAATTATCAGGAAATTTAAATTCTGAAGTGAACTAATCCTTTAATGATAACTTCCAACTTCACATGCTTGTGCAAAAGCGTGGCTCAATAAGAGATCCTTCAGATGATGTGTAAGTTTATATCTCTGTGCAACGAGGTGAGAGTCAAACGAAATGCACCAAACTATCTTCACACTCTCTAGGCACCGTTATTTTATACGTCTGGCAGGTCAGTTTATAATCACATCCAGCATTATTGTCCCAGTACTCGGATCCTGTGACCCGGAAGCGGATGGCAAACTGCAGCACGGCTCCGGGAGTCATGATGAACGGAGGGACAGGCAGATGAAAACGAAACACATCAGACTCCGGATCAGACCCGTCTCTGTGGACAGTGGAGATCCAGCTCGCTTTACTCTCCGCACGGCTCTTCCAGTCTGTGAACGAGTAGATCACCGTCACCTCTTTCTCATACGCCAGATTCAACACCTGCACAGTTCCTATAATGCCCAGCTCGGAGTAAAACATCTGCTCCAGGGAAACCCTCTGCTGGATCAAGCGCTCGAGGAATCCAGACTCGGCACTTATATTATCAGGGAAGGCCGGTTGGAAGTAAGGAAGCTCCAGCTCCAGCTTTTTCCTGGATGCGAGCTCAGAACTGGCCAGCAGTCTTGTGATGACGTGGACCGGCACTCGTGGATCCTCGCTGGCCGTGAAGAACTTCACATCTTCCAGCTCGAGCCCCAGGGAGTCCACGAAGCGGACCTGCATGTTCCTGCACGAGTGCTCGCCTGTGGAGGACGAGAGGGATTTGGCACGTCTCCTCATGATGGGCTTCGGCTCCGGCTCGCAGGACGGCCCGCGACGGCCCACAGGACACTGAGCAGGACCTGGGTTTGGGCTCGGGGGTCGTATTGCCACCGGGGTCCTGTGTGGAAGTGAGTTGGAGATGTCCTGAAGGTGAAAGCTCTTGACAGGTCTTAATGTTTTATTTAAAACGCTTGTGAACTGGAAGGCAGGTCCAGATCCATGTGGATGAGACTCCATTCTCACTGTGCTTACTATAAGCAAAAGGAGAATATGTAAGAAGATATGCCATACACAAGTTATGTAGTTTTACGTATAAGTCACAGGTGAAAATATATGAGTGTTGCTGTATTTGCCAAGTAGCTTTCCGGAACGTACATATTTTTTAGGCATTTCTGCAAACTATTGACAACTCTTTTTTGACAACTATAAATTTTCAGTTACACTTTATTTGAAGATGTCTTAAATTAACAGTAAAATTGTACATTTAAGTACTGAGTAATATTACATGTCCTTACTATAGGTTTAGGATTAGGCTTTGGTTTGGTTTAGTTTCATGTAATTATGCAAAATTTATAGTTATTACTATAGTAACTACATGTAACATATGGTACTGTAAAATAAAATGTTACCAAACTTTATGTTAGTGTAAAGACAAGACATTCAGAATAATTTTTTTTCAACTTTGCCATAAAGTGTCTAAATCCTTTTTGGAGACACTAGCCTAATCATTTCTTCATAATAATGAATAATGTCTGAACATTGACTCTCAGTCTTTATTCACCTTTTTCCTCAATATAATTCATAAAAGTATAGAATAGAATAGCATAGTTCTAATAGGGACACATTGTATCACAGTGTGACAACATGCCCCACCAGCACAACTGGGATTTAACCCCGGCTAGTGTATTCTGCTGGTTATATCAGCATGAAAGAACTAAGTATCTCAACTGTTAAATAACAGATAGGCTATAAGCTCAGAATAATGTCAGATTTGTCTGATTTTAAATATGAACACACACACAAAAAAAAACAGAGATGAAAAATTAACCAGTAAGTAGTACTTTTGCTATATTTAGCTAAATAAATGTTCAGTGATATCTTCCAAACATATTTTAATTTTGACGCATTTTTTTCCTATAGTGTTAATATGACAACTAAACAGCCTATACACTACGTTTCGTCATATCTAGCATGTATGGAACGTTTTAAAATCATGTGTGTTACAACGAGCCTATCTTATTTAGGCAAAGTTGACCTCTTTCAATTAAGATGTTCAATGTAAATATCTAGATCTGGCAACAGATTCTTACCTCAATTACGGCAACTTTACGAAGAACGACCTCAGAAAGATGAATAAACACAACATAGGCTATTATAATTTTAAGGCGGAAAAGACCTCTTCACCCAGAGTGTCTGTAAAGAGATCAAGCACCTATGACATTTAACTGATCCCATAGGAGGAGTAGTCGAAACTACCACACGATTATTATTATTAGACCACTGTAGATATGACATTCTCACGTCCTGCATGTACGCAGCGCTAACACGTCGATCCATTCACGAGAACTAGAACTATAGGTTATCGCGCATTGGGTTGAATTTCTGTCGCGTCGCTCGTTTACATTCCACAGTATATTTACAGTATCGTGTAGACTACAGCGACCCGTGACACTGTTTAACTACATTTCCCACACAACAATGCGCCCTTCAGCATCCTCACATCTGGGAAACACGCCCGCGCAAAGATCCTCATTCACAGGATTCAGACTATTAACCGCATATCGATTAGATTAGTGCACGAGACAGAATCGAGAACGCCTAATTTGACCGATGAGTCTCATTACACACATGCTCAGGCTGATCCGGTGTTGTGCTGAATTATTGACGACAGAACGGGACAGATGCACGGAGGATTAAAGGCAAGGGACAGTGGGAGTAAACCTCACATGAACGAGAAAAAATGGACGAGCCTTCAAATCAAAAGACTCAGTGGCTTTAATGCACAAGAATCCATCCGTTTAGGAGAGTGATGGGAACAGTCTTACAGGAGAGCACTGTGCATAAAAGTCAGAATAAGCTTCTTTCTTCAGATAGAACAAAAACTAAAGCTTTGGGACATGCACCAAGGTAAGAAGAATAAATAGCCTAACTGTAAATTCAATTCAGGTCATGTTTTATTTACCTGCCAGATGAGATCATCGGCATTTATGATGAAATAGCTTGGATAAGTGGCAAAACATCTTTACATTTTTAACCTCATTCTTGGTGATTTTGAATATATGGGCTGTACTTCAGCAATCATCCATTTATTTCTGATCTTGATCAACCTTTTTCATTGAAAGCAAGAAAACCACAAAGGTGCCATTGCATCCACCACCGAATAATGGCATCAGCCTGTCATCTGAACCTGTAAGTAATTGTGTGTAAACTTATCTAATAATTATTATAATACTAATTCTATTTAATGCAATTTGATGCAATTAAATTCACCACACACTTTTCATGTAGTGTGTAATAGAGCTGTTTGTGAATGTAAAAGGTCTGCAAAGTGCAGGTAAACTGAGTTAGGCTATTAGTCACTGACTAATCATATAGCCTATTATTATAGTCATGCATTTATTTGTTTTCATGTTTCATCTGCCTTCTTGTTGATACTGGACTTCTGCAATGCACCCACTTATGTCATAAATGATACTCCAGTTAACTCGTATAATAACTCTGTTGCTAACAGTGGAATCGCAGCTTGATTATGTCCTCGGCATGATGTTAGCACTGGATCGCACTCGCCCGACAGTGGAAAAGTGGCTAAAAAGAAAACCGATTCTGAACTGAAACGAGTCGTCAGTATTTCCAGTCTCACTTCCTGCTGAATCTGCGTAGGTTTGTAACAGATTTGCATAATGCCAGTCTATGTTCTTCATCGGCTGCCGTGAACAACGTCTGCTTTGACCCTCAAACACTGTAGTTGTATCTGAGACTGGAAGAGTTTGGCTCGTGTTGTCCATGTGGAGAAGACGCTGTTTTTTGCTGACAAAGCAAATCCACTTTGGCCGTGTTTACAGCTGGTATTACGAAACGTTTTTGTCAATCGCATTACAAGGGACGACACTACATACAGGTGTAAACGGGGTGTAAAACGTTTTGAGCTTGTCAACTTTCAGCCACTTCCAGAGGTAGTTGAAAACGCATACGATCAGATTGCTTTCATAGTGTAAACGCGCATGTGTTCAAACAGCCACAAAAGACCGTCTTCTCTCCGCTTACTGACCGAATACATAAACATTATGGGAAGCGCACTAGCCTTTTCGTTGGCTGGAGACCCAAGTTTGGTTTGAAGATGAAAAAGTACCAAGCACAACGTTCTCTCATCATTCTTTCTAACACACACACTCAGCGTGTCAGAGTAGAAACTAAAGGTGCTGTTTTCCGTCGTCTCCGATCGCCTATTCATATGCGAATTGTATGAGCTTATTTTGCCCATTAGATCAAAAGATCTGAAAAAAACCCCCACAAATTAACCCGCCCATAGACCCTCCCCTCGAAGAAATCAGGACAGAAGTGGTCGAAAGCAGACAGAAGAGACGCATTAAAACACCAGGTGTAAACAGGAATGTGTCTCCCTCGTCTACTTGTGATCCGATCGACCAAAACGCTTCTTAATACCAGCTGTAAACAGGGCCATTGATACACTTCTAAAGGATGAGATTGCTACGGTAAAACTGACACCATCAATACTGTTCGTATCACTGTGTATCAAGTGCTGAAGAAGAGCTGAAATTCAGATCTAATGACGGGCGTTTGGTTTCCAACACAAGCTGTAGAGGTCGACCAATCACAACAGACTATCTGACCAATCAGAGCAGAGCAGGCTCTCGGAAAGGCGGGCAATCTGTAATTGAGGCACTTTAATAGAACATACCAGTAGATATTAAACACATCATGGGAAGTATAAGTGCTTTTTTTTCCTTTGTGTCTACAGGACTCTCAGCAAAGGTTCAGAAGGACAAGACCTGACAAAATGTTGATCATGGCGAACACCACAAACAGGTTAGATATGGCACATTGATAAATAAATGTTGTATTTTACAGTCTACATGTTACTAGAATTAATTATTATTATATGACAAGAACTAGTGGTTCAACGGACCACAAAACTCACGGTTCGGATAATATTAATATTAATATTAAGAAAAAATAACATTTTGGGGATGGGTAACTTTGCTTTCCATTTATTACCTAAAGCACACTTAAAGTAGGTACTCCAATACCACTTTTAAAAACTACTAGCCTAACTAAAGTTCAGACATTATTAAAGGCAAGTGAACAGTCAGTAAAAAATACAAACAAATACTCAAATCACAAGCATAAATAAATACAATACAATAATGTTACACAGAAAGTAAGGTCTAACTGTAGTATTCAATTTAGGTACAGAAATGTAGTAATTAAATATAAAATAACACATTAATGACATATAGACAACAGCAGGTGTTTATAGGCGACTGTCACTTTAAGACCGAATGCACGGATCCATTATAATCATAGACAGTATAAGAAGTGGACAGAGCGATCTCATTGGAACTCAGTTGAGACAGTTGAAGCCCATTTTTAGCGATTTTTGAGCACTTCCGTTCCTGACGCGCAGACTCAAACCGACTCAAACTAAGCTTGATGACGTGAGCAACCTGTCTGACAGACGTTAATCTTCTAGTAGCTGTGCGTGAAAATTGCCAACGTTAATCTTGCAGAGTCAGGGAACTTGAGCAAAGAGTTCTTTGGCGTGAGTGAGCAGGAGTAAGTATTCCGTTGCTTTTATGGACTCATTATCTATGGGCTTCTCCCTTGACGGGACGTCCCCCCAATTGCCTGCGAGCTTCTCCTCCTGTCTGTACGGTAATTTCTGTACAGCGCGACAGAGAGTCGAGTGGTTATGACGCAATCGTTAGCCTATTTTTACAAAATCTGTTTCTACGGGGCCATAATGTAACATAGAAGGTAATGGAGCCCTTTATACATTGTCGTGTTTCTTTAGAAATAAATAATGGACAAATGGAGTCTTTAAACGCCTCAGATGTAAAGTTATTCGCTGTCAAAGTGACGCCAAAATGAACGGGAGTCAATGGAAATGCTAACGCAAGTGAAGTTCTGCTACAACATGGCGGCACCCGGCCGGCTTCAACTTCCGGTCGATGGATTACCCCCTTGATTATAATGATGGTTCTCTTGTTCTCTTTCTCTTGAGACATAACCGACTGTGTTTACGAGAATACTTGCTGGTATTTGGTATTTTTACATAGTTTTGTGTCTATTTGTCCATCCAAGTGCATGAAGACGCGAAAGAAGAATCAATTCGGAGTTTGTGCGCTCTCCGAAAGTACCGGGTTAAATTCGCTTTGGCCTCTTCTAGCACTGGAATGGTTTAAAATCTACTGAATGTGTAATCTAGCAAGACAAAACACGTGCAAATGATAAACTTTCAGACTATGGCGGTTAAACTTTAAATGAATCCGCAAATCACATGTGTGAGTACGTATACTGACCAACAACCATCCGTTTAACCCCTAACAAGAACATGTAGGCCTACATTATTCATGTCAATACATGAACACTTTAAAACAAAGTGTGTCCAGATGTTATATTATTTTTTAAGACTTGACTTTTGGTTCCTCAAGGCAACACAACACCAAGATCAAATCTCATGCGACTTCCAACAACGGACAAAAGGAGAGGCGACAAAAACAAACCAGCAATGCTGCAAAAGAGACTGGCAATGGTGGCAGAGGTAAAAGCTCAAGCGTAAGGCCTGTGAAAGTGCAGAGAGAAGACGAAGAGGAAGGCTGTACGCTGCAAAGTAAACTCAGAGAAGAGGACAGCGCCAGTGACCTCTCCGATTCGGAACGATATTCTGTGTTTCCCGCTGGAATCTCTCCGCCTGACCTGGACCTGCGAGCAGAAGTCATCGACCCGTCGGACTTTCAGACCTCCAGACCTGCACAGGACAAGCTCAGAGGTTCCTATCCAGATTTCTTACCTCCTCCTTTCAATTCGTGGAGTCTGCAGCAGTTAGCAGTGTACTTGAACACCGACGGCAAGAGCGTTCCTCGGCCCAAGGCCGTCGGGAAGCTCGAGAGATACTTGGACCGGCTACTGCAGATTGAATGGCATCAGATCCAAAGTGTCCAAGAAGACAGTAGCAAATCCAACACCCCAATGCCTAAAGCTCGCCACTCGTCTTCTTATCTCAGCCTCAGCTCTCCTAAGTGTATCCTCCAGTGTCAGCGCGCATTCCCTTTAGCGTTACTCTCCTCTTTAGCCACCCGTCAGCTTTCAAGCTGCACTTGTCCACAATGCCAGAACCAGTATCTCATCTTGAACAGATCGTGCCGCTCTCATACCTTCCCTCACCACACACTCCTGGAGAAAAAGCGTCAGGCCTCGGGCTTGCCGAAACGCAGCAGCAGTGAAAGCAGAGCGCATCCGATGGAGTCGAGACACAGATCCCGGGAGCACAGACTCAGTGATCCTCTGAGCGAGAGCAGCCACTGGAGGCGCATGCAGGCCGTCGGGAACATCCGCAATCCAGCGGGATCCACACGCAATCCTGAGCGGGCCACAGCAGCCGGCGTCTGCGATGTGAGGAAGAGAAGCCCGGGGGAGAGGAGTCGCTCCTGTGCTGGCGTCAGGGAGATCGGCTTTACGCCACGAGGACGCAGTGAACAATGGAAGAGCTGTGATCCAACACTGTCCTGCACTGCGAGATCAGAGGCTTTACAAACACCCAAAGACTCTGCAACCGGTCCACTGACCAGGAAGCAGAAACACGTCGAATTTGTTACAATGTAACTGGCTGGGAAAACACTTTCTGTAAAATGAATGAATTTCAAAGCACCAGGGGCCTCATTTATAAAACTTTGCTTAGGATTTGCGTCAGAAGTGGCGTACGGATGAAACATAGGACGTGCGTACGCACAGAAATATTCAGATTTATAAAACCGTGAGCATGCACATCCTACGCAGTTTTCCCTTAATAAATCACAATCAATTCTAAATGTTGCGCAGCTTTTAGAAATTATCATTGGCGAGGTGGAAAAGAGGAGTAAAATGTTGTTTGGAGGGCACAGTGTGGGCATTAATGCCAAAAAGGCACTTGAGTGGCAAAAGGTTGCATTACGCATTACGCATTGTGATAGCATGGCATTTTATTACCATCCATTTGATTGCATCTGACAAGCTACAGATGTGTTAAGAGGATGAATTGCATAACATGCAACAATTATTATTGCAGAACATATTTCACTTTTATTTTTGCAAATATGTGTTAATTGCATTTCTGTTGTTATCTTCGTTTGATTTTGTTTGTTTTACGCTGCAGATCGATCAAACGGGTGTTCATGTAGGCTGTTAATTGTTAGACTTGCTTTGTGAAGTCTTCATGTTATTTATGAGAGCCAGTTTTGCCATTTCTTTTACACAACGGTCTACAGTTTCACACACTTTCACATGGAAGAAACCTTCTGCCGACGGTGTCGCCATTTCTCATTTCACCCCTTTTATGAGCGTACGCCTGGGTCAGAGCTTGCGTTTTCGGTAAAACAGTCAAATAGGAATACTTTAGGTAACCTATTGGCCTGTATCAAGGAGGTGAAAGATTGGCTGGCAGCGAATTTTTTTAAACTAAATGAAGAGAAAAGAGAAGTTTTAGTTTTTGTCCCAAAATCCAACTTAGTGTCCGAGCAATTAAAAGACACCCCCCTGGCAGTTGCAATCTCGGAAAAGGTAAAAAGCCTTGGTTTTATTTTTGACTCAGAGCTAAAAATGAATAAGCAAATAAACTCTGTGGTTAGATCTAGTTTTTTTCTCTTAAAACTTTTAGCAAAAACTAAACCATTTCTATCTCAAACAAATCTTGAGAGAGCTATTTCGGCGGTCATTTTCTCTAAAATGGATTATTGCAATTCACTATATGCGGGAATTGAGAAAAAAGCTCTGGCACGTTTGCAAAACATACAAAATGCTGCAGCCAGATTGATTAAGTCTGCGAAGAAAATGGATCATGTTACACCTTTACTGAGATCTTTGAATTGGCTGCCAGTCGAGTTTAGAGTACATTATAAGATCATTGTTTTGGTTTTTAAAGCACTACATAATTTGGCACCACCTTATCTTTCTGAGTTGGTGTCCGTTTACACTCCATCCAGGTCTCTGAGATCTGAACATTTAAATCTCCTTGTGACTGCAAGAACAAATTTGAAACGCAAAGGTGACAGAGCGTTTTCGAGAGTCGGTCCTATGCTTTGGAACAACCTCCCACACTCTATTAGATCAGTAAAGTCGCTGACTGTATTCAAGTCGGTGTTAAAAACCTACTTTTTAGATATAGCATGGGGGTCAGTCTAAAGTAGCTTGGCTTTTATGTGTGAAAGAGATATAGCTAGTATTTTATTTTTTTTATATTCCACTGTTTGTCTGTATGTAGCTGTATGTTACTGTAGGTAAATTGTTTTATACTGTTTTAGTTTTTCCTGTATGTGAAGCACCTTGGGCAACGTCTGTTGTATTATGTGGGCTATATGAATAAAAAAATTAAAAATAAATAAAAGGACCGCACATTTTCCCGTCAAGTTTGCTTTTTATAAATACCAATTATTGCGTAGAGAGCGGCGTACGCCTTCTTTTGTGCGTCCGCAACGTTTATAAATGAGGCCCCTGATAACCAGGTTATGTATTTTCTGAGAAATTTGTGCAATGACATTTACTGTAGGCAACTGATAACTGTTATTTGAGTGAATGTATGAAGTCAGTTCATCACATATATGGACATGACGTTTTACAAACAGAAAGTTGTCTTCATTTCCAACAGTGTTGATTTATCATTTAAAACCTTATGGTGAGATGTTTTGCTTTAAAGGTGCTCTAAGCGATGCTGGGTGACGTCACTTCTTGTTGGCGTTCAAAGTATTGTCAAACAAAATGGAGGCTAGCTAGACCGTCCCTCCTCCTCATCTCGTCCCCCTGTAGTTTCAATGATACTTCTTTCACGGTGTAATGTCGCCCAGTTAGATAAATGCTTTCATATAATGCAAAAAAAATAAAAACATTACCAGAAAAACATGATAAAACTTTTCGCCACCTGAGGCTATAACTTTAGCTCCCATACCAGGACGCAATAAAAGCAAGATAACGCAGAGCTGCCAACTCTCACGCATTGGCCGTGAGACACGCATTTGATTGGTTTCACACGCTCTCACGCCACACCCCCGATTTCTCACGCATGAAGTGTCAACCTGGTCGGTCAAATGCCTGGAAGATGAGTTTATCTATATATCTACCTGTTGAGCCACTCGTGATCGACTAGTTGACTAGTTATGCCGCAAAATAGTTAAAATGTCCTGGAATCTAGAGCGAGCGTGCACGCGAGACAGAGATTGTGCTTCAAACCGCGTAGCGCGTACGGGAGAGAGGTAAAGCGAGCGAGAGACCTTGCGTGTGCAAGCATCCCCCCCCCCCCCCCCCCCCCCCCCCCCGTTGTTGGAGAATGTCATCCAAAGTCGGAAAAGTCTCACTCCAAGCTAAACCCAAAAGTTGGCAGCTCTGGATAACGTTAGCTTCAAATTTAGTCAAAGTTGTCAATAGGGTATGAATGAACATTCAATTTCATAATAAATAGTTGGTGAAAACAATCATTCACACAAACTGTCGCCCTACTGTGAGTTTGCTTGATCATTTACAATGGAGATCGATAGCTAGCTGCTAGAAACCTATATGTTGTATTCACCAAAGTTAGCGCTGACTGCATTGTTCTAGCTAATTATATCCTTGTGTTTGTTAGGCGAACATGAAAGTCCATTTAGAAAAACCAAACTGGATTTACCCTGTCCAGCAAAAACAGAGCTAACGTTATCTGAATGTCGGATTGGAAGCCCTTCTGCCGGCGGAGTTCTCACCACCTTTCAAAGGCTTTTCCAATGTAAATTCGGGCATGCGTTCCTTCTCCTTTTCCCTCTTCTTTGTATTTTTGCAATCTGTTCATCAGAACGTCATCTCTTTGGTCATGTGTCGGCCATATCAAACTTAAAGAGTTAAAATTCTAACTTCGCTCTTCATGCTTCTCTCCTTCACACCCCCCATGTACGCTCACTAACCCCACCTCCAGGCTGGAACACTGTTTGTTTTGTTTCGTGGAGCGGGTCGCCCGCAGTTTGTTTGTTGCTGTTTGTGGAGCCTGGGCTGTCTACAGAGACCACATTTTTTTTACAGTGTGTTCAGGGCACAGGCAGCTTGCGGATAGTGAGGAGATGTTTGCTGTATGTGACAAAAAATGTTTTGGCCTAAAAAACGCACACACTAACCTACCCATCACAGAAAACTTTCTGCATTTTTACCGTTTTAAAAAACATCACTTAGTACGATTTATAAGCTGTTTTCCTCATGAGGACCAAAAGATGTCCCCACAAGGACAAGGATTTGGGATATTGGTGTGGACTCTGCTATTCTTTTATATTTAGAATGATTTTTATAACTATGTCTTTATCTTATGGTTCTCGCTGTGAACGGGCCTTTAAGCCTCTTAAGTTCAGCACAATAATTTTGTCTGTTGTCTGTAGATGTGGTTTTGTAACACTATACGCATGCTGTACCCAATGTTTATTTTTGTTTAAAATCTTATTTTTTGTAATTTTTCTTTTATTGTTGTTGTGTAATAGCAATATATATATAGGCCTACATTCATTTCTCTGGAGCAACTTTTATCAGCAGGTAAATAAAAAAATAAAAAATAAAAATATTTTTTCAGAAATACTTGTATGTCTGCAGATTATACAGATTATTCTGTTACAGTAATGTATCTAATGGTAAGATTCACTGTTAACATTGAAACACACAATTACCCTCAACACGAATGTTCCAGTGAGCAAAACATCACACATCTTACATCCTATAACTTATTATTTTTTCTTATATGTCTGATTCAAAAGTTGAATGTGATGGCCATAAATAAAACATGTTTGTAAAGCTCCTCTTGACATGGGAGAAGTTTGTAATAGCTGTATATCCAACGTAATTCCAGATGTTTTGGGAACAGATTCATTTATTACCATCACTACTGCTACAATATAAATAAGTTAATATCATCTACTGTAAGTATAAATCATATTTTGAATTAAGGAAGAAGTTGTCACAAGGGCGATATGGCATTGATGGTCAATGCCTGTTCAGTGGTTTTGAATTCTGAATACCTAGTTCAAAATTGTTTAAAATTAACTTCCTCTTAACTAAAATTAAAAAGAACAGTTAAAACCACTGAAATGCCTTCAGACAAGACTCATGCTACTCATGCCCCCCCCCCCTCCAAATATTTTGTGATTCATGAATGTTATATTGTTTAAATGTTGTTTTACAATTTATTTCTATTTCTTGTCAAAAAAGAATGTTCATAAACAGTTTTCTGTTCAAATCATTGTTGTGAGAACAGAGCACATCATAATGAAAATGTATTTATTTATACATGATGTGATGGATGTGTAATGTTTCATGAATGTAAAAGATTTTGATTGTTAAAAAAAAGAAACGAAACTGTGATTATAGTCTGGTCAGAGATTTTGTTATTTTGCGACACTATTTTAGCTATTTTATTTTTATTTTCACTGATGTTACAACCCTTAATTAATGTATGAAATAAAATAATAAAACAAAAGTCGACTTATCCATTATGAATAGTATAGGCTAATAGTAAGTAATAATATACATTTTAATAATAGGCCTACTTACCATGTGCTTTTATGGGGGAAATGTACTGAGCTGAATTGAAAACTTATTTTGTTTTTGGTAATGACGCAAAATTTCCATGGTCAGTGAAAGTGGAAAAGTTAGCTTTTTTGTGTCCCTCGTACCTAGTCAATTGTTCTACTCTTTGTTAATTTCAAATGTCAGTAGGATTTGGAATGAATGTTAATTGTTGTTACTTCAAAATATTAATAAAAATAAAACATTTTTGTAGCGAAGACTAAGGTTTACCTAAATTATTATCGAAAGCTTGCATAAATTGGTTGAATTCGTAAACTTATACTAACATACTACTCTTCCTATCTATTTTTCCCATATCTCTCTTTTCTATGACAAAAAAATAATTGTAAGAATAGAATGCGGTTCCGAATTCAGCTGCTAGCAGGGCGGAACTGAAATTGAGCAGAGCTTGTTTCCGTCATCAGCCGAGCCTATTTTTCCAGCGCACCAGATACAGAAGTATCAAGCATGGACGAGAGTGCACAGCAAATATTAGAGAATTTGACTGAAGTAGAGGTTGCTGCAGAAGACGTACTTGCTGACAAACAACAGGTACGTGTGAATTAATATATTTTTTGTAGTTGAATGTATAAGGAGAAGAAATAGGGTAAATTAATGAATTGTCGTTTAAATATTGACAGATTGTGGATCTGGATTTGCGGAGAAACAGAAATCGAGAAGCATTCAACGCTTTACGAAATCATTCCTCAAACGGCAAGTCCCAAACATTGTTCATATCATTATTACATACAGTATTAGTCTGTCAGAAAATGAGATCTCATTGTTGTCCGACAGTCCATCTTATTGTATATGTTGCATTTGCATTTATATGTTCTGGTTTTGTTCATATGTTCTGTTACAGATGTTTATAAAATAGGGTTATGTATTTCTGTAGTTTGCACACAATTAGTGTCTAAATTTGATAAGCATTACATCTATGTTATGAAATATATTACATGATGATTTACCGGTATATACAGTGTAAGTGTATATATTATTTTGTTCAATTGCTGAAGTTTCATAAGAATATCTTATATTTATTTAATAGGAATAGTCTTAATTTTAAACAAAGAAGGGAAAGTAATCATGACCCTAATCCCCAAACACATTTGACATATTGTATATGGTATAACAGCCCTGTAAGATGGTACACTATACAAACTCAACGCTTATGCATATATGATGATCTCAGTTGAAAAGTTGATCTCAGAAACCAAACAAATGTCCTCTACAGATCTCAGGAGGCTCTACCTGATATTATCTGCACCATAATATTATTTAAACAGTTTATTGCTATTTGCCAATGAACATGACAATAATGCGTAATCCAATCTAATCTAGACAATGTTAAGGTGTGTTTTGGAAATATGTTCATCAAATTCCCCCAAGAGAGGGCCAGATCCATGATCCTTAAAGGTGAGCATGCCCTCTTTAACCATATTTCTGTCTTAGTAATACATTCTCTGTGTTTACTTTGCCTTTGCTGTTATTTGTGCTCAACAGACCAAGAAAACCTTGACAAGGAAATAACTGACCTCCGCAAACGACTAAAAGCAAAAGTAAATCGTCTCAATGTGTTACAAGGTAAAGTTGCCATACCATCCTGATTCATTCATACTTTGGCATAGGAGTGTTAGATATATATTTTGTCTACGATGATATCATAATTGTTGTTTTAATGATGTGCAATCTGACATTACTGAGTATGTCCCTAACTTCTCATAAAACAAACAAAAACACACCTAGAGAGTGGTAAGGTTAGGCTACTGCGTGATTTACAAATGCAGAGAATCAGCATTTCTGTTACAATAATTCAAGTTATCATAGAAGAACTGGGATAAAAGTTTATGTTTAGAATATAAACACTATGTCTACGAAAGCGATCAAAGAAAGTAACTTGGTGCTTCAAATAACCATTGTATCAATTACAGCGTTACACCAGTAAGTGTCGACAAGTGACTGTTAAACATGTATTTGTCATTTATTCATTCATTCAAGAGATTCGTTTAAAAACACTGATTCATCCAGTAGTAAAAAGTGAATGACACTTTTGATGAGTGAGTCATTGAATAATAAATTCAATCTGATTTTTTTAAACAGTTCATTGAAATTAATTCAACATTTTTAAATAGACTGCAGCAATAAACAATTTGTCAGAACCTCCAGTACTATTTTTGTTTTAGTTGTCTGATTTGTGGGAGAATTGTCATTTCTATTTGAAACAAAAAAAGTTTGATTCTCAATTCATCCAGAATCGCGCAGCTCTATACAATAGTTTAAAAAGCAAATAAGTGACTTACGTTTTGGACACAATATTGCCTGTTTTTGCTCTATTTGGCAGACAAAAATAGTTCCAAACAAAGCCACGGCAGAACTGTTTGCGTCTCTTATTATTATAATTTAATTGATTTGATTAAATGTAATAATTTGACGTTATAAATGATGAATAGGCTTAATTTAATTACAGAGAAAAATTGCCTGTTATAAAGACACCAGCACTATATCGTCTGATCATCGTTATCGACAAAATCCCAGAAAATACCGATATATATACATATATATATATATTTTTTTTTTCAATATCGCACACCCCTACTTTGGCACACATAAAACCCTCATCTTTAGGTCAGTGTGTAGTAAATATCTACTTTATAAATTTAACTGACAGTGTCAGAAATGTGTCAGGTTATTGTGGTGAAATATTAGTAGATATGTGAGCTGATATTGTGTGTTTCTTCCACAGGGAAGCCTGAGCTGACGGGATATAATCTTGCCCCTCTGAGCTCTGATGAGATGAAGGCAATCAACAGCCTCATTAAGAGATGAGATTCCTCAGGCTGTCTTCATGTGTTCAACTTCTGACCTGGAGTAAACGCAAACCAGAGAGACTTTACTGACTCAGCTGAAGACCAATGCAAGTGTTTCTCTTCTTTCCTTCTTTCTTTCTTTCTTTCTTTCTTTCTTTCTTTCTTTCTTTCTTTCTTTCCTTCTTTCCTTCTTTCTTTCCTTCTTTCCTTCTTTCCTTCTTTCTTTCTTTCTTTCTTTCTTTCTTTCTTTCTTTCTTTCTTTCTTTCTTTCTGTTTTTGGTCAGAGTCACACAGTCATCGTTCAGTGCTTTTACTTTGATTGTGTCTAAAAGCCTTGCTTCTGTTTTGTGGAATGAGAAACTGTTGAAGAGTGCAAGCCAAAAATAATGCAGATTCAAAAGCAAAATCAGTACATGTCGGCAGTGTCTGAAAACCCTTTAACTTGCTGCTTTATGGTGTAATTTTGTGATATACATTGACATTGTTTTGTTTACTCAATAAACTCAATGTTTCATCACTTTACTTTTTTTTTTTGTTTGCATTCATTTGATTTAAAGTGCAGTGCACCTCATGCTGTAAACATGGGATAATGATTACTTTGACCACTTAAATAGTATATGTATATCAGCAGTTAGCCAAGAACTCTTCCGGTTGGTATTTCCACAGCATGAAGGTAAGATCTTGCGGTTTTATGAATGAACTGCTCGTTTTAAAATCTCCCCAGTCTCCTGACATCTGTTATAACATCCGCTTCAAACATTACAGCTCATGATAACTGTCCTGAACTCTGCAGTAAATCCACTTCACCAGCTGATTACTCTTCGACAGCGCTGCCATAGAAATATACAGAGCTACCGCAGAAGTAAACATAAAAGAAAAAATTCTATATATGGCTGTGCGCTTGTTTGTCTGTATAAGCTCTTAAAAAATAAAGGTTCTTTATTGTTATTTATGGTTTTATGAGGAACCTATAACATCCATGGAGCCATTCTGTTGCATCAAAGATTCTTAAAGTCCCCGTTTTAAATCTAGCTTTTAATGTTGTTTATATGTCTATGTGGTGTTTTTAATATGCTTTAAGACAAACCATGTGTAAGTTCATAAGTCGACAGCATTGCTGAGTATTTTCTCCTTAAAACTGCAGTGAACCAAAGACAGTCTCAAAAACATGGTTTGTAATCGCTGGTGTTTCTGACGTCACAAACTACCTTGTAACCAATCAGATCAACGTGTGATCGTCAACCAGTGGATCTCTGAGCTGAGTGAGTGAGTGGAGGCGGGGCTCATTTGCATATTCATAGAACCGCGCATACTAAATGAGGCAAGGGTGTCGACTTGCATTCAAGATATTTTTAAGGCATGGAGATTTTTCTTAAAAATTTTTTTTAAATATGTAACTTTAGTGATCAAAGATGAGTTTAAGTTTATTAAAATGTTCTTCACACTAAGAAAAGAAAATGGTTCTCTTAAGAACTGTTCCTTCTGAAATGGTTGTTTTATGACATTGCTGTAACCCTCTAGTTTGAGGTGTATAGTTCTATAAGCCTTGGAAAGTGAGACAGAAAAAAGGAAATCAAGCTTAATGATCGATACATTCAGTTCCATATTGAGAAACTAACCAATATAGTCAAAACACCTGGTTTACTAAATTGCTATGGAGTGAAACGTGTGAAGATCTCACACATTAGTATAGTGATTATGAGCCATATTAAACATCTCCCTTACCTACAAGTAGTCTCTCGATTCTCTGACTCTAGGTGGCAGTGTTTCTTTAGTCTTTACCTTGTTTGTGTGTGTGTATGGTTGTTGCAGTGTGCTTGTGTTAACAGTGATCATTTAATAATAGACAGCTGGTCACTGTAAAACTCTCCACTCGGTTGTTTTGAAATGATCTTAAATCAGCGGAATGAGAAAGAGGGGTCACGTTTTAGCAATACTAAATGAATAAAAAGTCGGGTTAGTTTAAATGTGCTGGTTTGCCAGGTTGCGTGCAGTGGTACAGTCCTGGATGCCATCCAGTGTGATGAAGTTATGAGTCAGAATGAGGTGGGAAACCGAAGTCTGTTCTCACTTATATAATCTCCAAAACAAGATATTCCACTAGAGGAGAACGACATGTGATAACACATTAATTCAACAGGTTCATAACTATCAGTTATGCAAAGCCGGCCTAATTTGATGTGCAGAAATACTGTGAGGATGTTTAATGGACAGAGGAAGGCCAAGAACAAATCATCTCTCGTGCCGTGCGTACAGTCATAATGATCCAATACCATCCAGTTTGCACAGAGATGAGTCAAAGTTGAAGCTGTCTGTCCCAGCTTTACTTGTGCCCCATTATTACAAACATATCACTTAAATACTGCACTTGCCTGAGGGCAATTTTGAATAGAAAGCCGCAAAAATTTACTGTCCGTGACTCAACATCTAGAGACACAAATCATGAATAGCTTGAAGCAAATTCTCAGCCTTCTATTAAATGATACGGATGGTATTTCCAAATAAGATGGCAGTATTTCTGTCCGATAGTATTTTTTTTATTTTTATTTTTTTTATGCAGCAATTAGTTTCAATTTCTGAATTGAATACTGTTGCTTTTGGCTGCTGAATTTTGCAATCTTATTTTCCTTGCGAGAGCAGGTGCAAACTGTAGTCAACAGCTCTGTCAAAACTGTGACAAGTAAATTACAAATCAATTCATCATCTTCCATACAGCTTATTTTGGACCTGTCTGTTGCCTCTCTTCAGTGGTTCAGAGCTCGACAGCTCCCAACTTGTCTGATGTGCTTGAGAAATACCTTCTTTTATTAAGCATTTAAAATTCAGGCCAAACTAATTTTTCTATAAATTCACTAAGTGGCCAAAGGTATGTGGACACCTGCAGGCCAGGCGAATTCATTCTAGCAGCTGAATCTTACACTGGAAAAAATTATTTCTTTCTCAGTATTTTTGTCTTGTTTTCCAGTACAAATACCTGAACATTCTTAGATAAAAATACAAGCATGTGAGAAACAAAATGACATTTATAACAAGGCTTGTTTTTTTTGAACAAATACATCAAAATTAAGTGACTTTATTCTTAAACAAGAAAAATGTCTACCAATGGGGTAAGAACAATTAACCAGTTTTCACTTCAAATTAAGTTTATTTTTTGACTCCATTTGCAGATATTTTGTCTTGTTTTAAGAATAAAGACACTAAATTGTGATCCATCATTTAAAAAAACAAACAAATATTAATATCTTAAATATCTTCGTCACCATGAAATCAAAATGGACCTTTCTTGTTTTTATGGAATATTGCCGTTTTTATTATAAATGATTTTTCTGTGGCCCTCATTATTATTATTATTTTTAATTCATGTTCCTCATAATCTTGAATCAGAATAAGTTCCTCTTGCAGCATCTCTGCTCTGAGGATGAGGGCGGAGCAACCTGTCACTCACATGAGATCAGCCAATAGCAAACCACAACCATCCAATCATCCAATCAATTTCCCATGGACAAAATAAAGCCCCGCTCACATTTGTTCTTGTTTGAGAAGCCGTTTCACTTGGATATACGACACAATAGGGAAGACAAGACAAGTGCAACTTCTGTTGCAAACAAATTTTAAAGTCCCCCTGTAGTCAATAATGTTATCCCTTAAAACTTTGGTTCACTGCAGTTTTAAGGAGAAAATACTCAGCAATGCTGTCGACTTATGAAGTTACAAATGGTTGGTCTTAAAGCATATTAAAAACACCACAGACACATGAACAACATTAAAAGCTGGATTTTCACCACGGGGGGACTTTAAATGATTTTGCTTTTATATCTTGAAATTGATAATGAAATGGTGCACATTACAATGACATTCTAGAGAATCGTGTGCTTACAACTTTGTTAAAACGCTTTCAGAAGACTTTCTATTCCAGTATGACAATGTCCCTGTGCACATAGTAAGGTCCATTAAAAAATGCTTAACTGTGTCTGGTGTTGAAGAGCTCAAAAGGGTCTGACTGAACACCTTTAGGATGAATGGAAACTGTGAGCCAGGCCTCAACATCTCTGCCTGACCTCACCGATGCTCCTGTCTGAATGGGAGCAAATTCCTACAGCCCTGTTCCAACATCTAGTGGCAAGCCTTCCCAGAAGAAGCTGATGACATTAACCAGCGTACGTACCACTAAAACACGGAGGCTAATTGTTTGTGGTAGTATGAGGAAAAATATTGCATGTTTCCCTTAAGATTAATCATAAATCAAAACGAGGATCTGCGCCTTCTCAAGCGAGAATAGACCACTATGTGTTTCTACTCAAACGCTTTGCACTTCAGGTTATTGGCTTGTCTTGTGCTGTCATGGTATTTGGAATGGCAGTAATTAGTTTTAAATAACCAGGAAGAATGCAGATTATCAGACAGCGACCTCCGTCTTGAATGCATCATAGGTGATCTGAATGTGACTCCTAAATCAAAACTTGGATGACATTCCAATAACACAATTCAGCCTCCGAATGAAGCCAAACCTTGAGTTATGGTGAAAGCATTATGCATGAAAACAGTTCTTTAACTTTTTCTTCATGCTAGACTGAAAATGAGATGAAAATTAAATTGCATTTCAACATTGGTATGCATCTAATAGGTCTCAAAAGTCACAGTTCACGTTGCGAGGATGGACGTGGATTTGAACCTTCTGTTCATGATTGTATTTCTTTAGCCGGCAACTCCGGCACATTCTTGAAGGACCACCATCCTGGGATTCATGTGCAAACAGGAGGCTTTGCAAGTTTTTGGAAGTAATTAAAAAAATACTTTCTTGTGTGAAACAGTTGAAGGGGTGGTCAAAATCCCTTGCCTCTTCAAATACATCTATAATCATATATCCTTTTGAATGCTTATATACTTCCTTTATAAAAATCAATAATCAAATATATTCATTATCACATACTCATTTTTATATTCTTTGTGCTTGTGAAATTATATTTTCTTAAATGCATATGATGGAAGTAACCAGTTTCTTTTAGGTGCATTCCAATCTTACTTTGAGATTGCACGTAGTACACGCAGGACACGAAGGCCATGTAACCCACAAGGCCGTTTGTCTCTTTCTCTGGGATCAGTAGAAAGGTTATAGGGTCCTAAAGGCAGCATGGACACAGATGGTCCATGCAAGCTATATTGAGCGTTACTATCGAACTTTAATTGTTGTATTAAAATGTATTCTTTCCAGTATATTTCCTTCCTTGGGAGTAAATGCCAGTTATCTGTTTTTCTCCCAAACGAGTGAATGTTTTAGCATTATGTTTTGGTATACTTAACTGATAATAAGGAGCTCAGACTCTCTTCAGCCTTGATGGGAGCTGTTATTTGCTAGTGTCTGTTATTTGTGTGTGTGCGTATGACATTCTATGTAGGTTCTGGACGTTCGGACCAGACAACCCGGCGCCCTTCTCTAACCTGCGAGGCCACCACAGACCTAAATCTATTGAGTGGACGAGAACTATCTTTACTAATGGCGATAGGCACCCCTATCTCCTCACATGTTAAATTGTTTAGGCTCTTAATGTTTTTTAGCCAATGAGAATCATTCAACCTGTAAGCAATGACGTAGCTTAGACCTTGGAAATGGTATAACTGCTGTGATCTTTGTAACTGTAAGCGAGGCGGCCTACAAACTCCTGTGTGAGTCTTGAAGCTGACTTCTGCTGATGAAACTGCAAACTATCTTCAGTAAAACTTAAATTTAATTTTTTATAATTCTGACTCCGGGTCTTCATTCTTCATATCTGGTTCTGGGTCTTTAACTGTATACCCCTTACACAGTTATTGTCATTCTCCTTATTATTCTTAAAGAACAAGAAAGATAGCAAGCAACGGAATTAAGTAAATAACACCCAGCCCCTGGCTTTCATGAGGAATGCCGCTCCGGTCTGCGCTGGTTTCTGCCAGAAGTTTAATAGTGTTGCGGTAGTTTAAATGATTTTCACCTCAGTGTGAGGGCTTGTGAAACTGTAAGATGAGATGTTTATTGTGGATGTGTAAACGTAGGTCTTGGCTAGTCTTTATAAAACACTTAAACACTCTTGCCCCTTGGTTGCCCCTCAGTGGCATTTATAGCTGCTAGATCCTTCTCACCATGAGTTCCCTTTCAAATGCTGCAGTCCAAATACTTTCGGAGCCTGGAGTGAATACCTTGCCCCAAAAAACTCAAATATCCTTCCTGCCGAGAGCTTTTGCTGTTTTCACTGTGCCATGGTACTGGAGACAATGTTCAACTTCCAATATAGCAGTGTTATTCAAATGTCGGACCCCGGCTCGGTTCCATCCGGACCGCGGGACATAACTGTGCCCTTTTACGGTTTCTACAGATTAAAGTTTGCAGAGCGTCAAAACATCAGAGCCGTTCACACCACGGGCACTCAGGGTTGTTTATGGTAATGATCTTTTGAAGCTATAATATTTTTATCTAGAGCCAAAACTGCTTAATTCAAGCCCTTTCCGCTCCTTGTGCGTTGCTTCGTGATTAAGACCTGCGTGTGATTAAGACCTGCGGACGACACGGTTATTTCAACAACAGTAGCAGAAACACGGTGAACAGCAAAATAGATACTTTCACTAAAACTCTGCAGAAAACGAGAATGCAGCGAATACAATTATTTCTATCAAGCGACGAGAATACTTTTTGTGCGAAAAAACAACAAAAATAATGACTTTATTCAACTATTCGTTTTCGTCTCTGTGGGCCTCGAGTGAGTTCACATAGTGTAACAGCGCAGCGCTTCTAAGTTGTACGTCAGAACGTAGGCTTGCTATTGGCCAGCATCACACCTCTTGACCAGCGTCGGCCAAAAAGTATTCTATTAGCTTGATAAACTTAAGGTTGAGCCACTGCAGTCACTTGGACTATTTTAACGATGTCTTTCATAACTTTCTGGGCCGGCAAGTTTCAATTACAATAGAAGCCTATGGAGGAGTGAGACAGCTCTCAGATTTAATCAAAAATATCAGTGTCTAAAAATAAAAATTAGGGGAAATAATGTTAACCTTTCCCATCCGGTTGTGAAGGAAAGCACAGCTGGAACTTCATAATAGAGACGGCATCTCTTCAAACAATTTTAATATTTCCCAGACCTGCATGATCTCCTTGGATATGCTTATTGGCAATGGCATTCTCATTACAAACTGTGTGAGCAGTGCTGTAAGCCTATGTCGAGACACACAAAGACCTGAGCAAAACTGTACAGTCCCTTCTGAGCATTACAGTGATCATTCTTAATGGCTCTCAGGATTTATGAACTATGTTTTAAAAGGACAAATTAAGTTGGGGTGAGGGTAAACAAATGTGGTTTGCCATCTGTCAAGAATGGACTCTATACGATCAACTCAAGTTGCAACTGTGTTGCTTTTCATCACTGTTCACTTCATTAAGCAGAGAAACTCCCACTCAGTGGAAAGTGGGAATAGACCTACAGTCAAGGCAAGTCTCTTGTGTCCTAACTCTACAGGAACATAAATTGTAACTCTCTCCCATTATTCCTGCTGTGATGAACAACCAACCTGGGAAGAGTTTTTCACTCAAGCCCCTGCAAGCAAAAATACCATTTTAACCTTCAGCCTGCGGGACATCAGCCTGTCTCGCTCTGACCGCCAAACTCTACACATAATGAAATTAACTCTTGAAGTTAGAGATTGCTATTATTTACAAAAAATTAAAAAGTTATGCACCTCTCAAGTAGATAATTAATTATAAAGAACAGATTGACATTGCACTTTAATGCGTGTTGGTTTGAAAAATGTTCCTGTCTTTTTTCCAAGAACCCAGTAAGTCACAAAGTAAAGCCATTTTACCTGCACCTGTGTGTCAAAAATATCCTCCAATGCAGTTTGTCATATTAACGTTTGTATTGTTCTGGTATGAAACATCTGAGGTCTAAATCATTGTTAAATCATTGTATCTGTCTGTGTTTGTTAAGCTCTGCGGGGTCACTGCCGGACCGCTGGCGGCAGCTCACTGTTGTGACGGACATATTTGATGGGCACTTTGAAGTGTAATAAATCCTGAATGTAAATATTCACATCAGGTGAAGTTCAAACATATTTTAGGTCACACTGTTTCCAACATTTGAATGTTATCAAATTATATAGTGTATATATATATATATATATATATATATATATATATATATATATATATATATATATATATATATATATTTATATATATATATATATATATATATTTATATATATATATATATATTTATATATATATATATATATATATTTATATATATATATATATATATATATATATATATATATATATATATATATATATATATATATATATATTTATATATATTTATATATATATATACACTCACCTGAAGGATTATTAGGAACACCTGTTCAATTTCTCATTAATGCAATTATCTAATCAACCAATCACATGGCAGTTGCTTCAATGCATTTAGGGGTGTGGTCCTGGTCAAGACAATCTCCTGAACTCCAAACTGAATGTCAGAATGGGAAAGAAAGGTGATTTAAGCAATTTTGAGCATGGCATGGTTGTTGATGCTAGAGGTCAGAGGAGAATGGGCCGACTGATTCAAGCTGATAGAAGAGCAACTTTGACTGAAATAACCAACAAGCATTTGTGAAGCCACAACACGCACAACCTTGAGGCGGATGGGCTACAACAGCAGAAGACCCCACCGTGTACCACTCATCTCCACTACAAAAGAAAAGAAAAAGAGGCTACAATTTGCAAGAGCTCATCAAAATTGGACACTCACCTAAACACTCACCTAAAGGATTATTAGGAACACCATACTAATACTGTGTTTGACCCCCTTTCGCCTTCAGAACTGCCTTAATTCTACGTGGCATTGATTCAACAAGGTGCTGAAAGCATTCTTTAGAAAAGTTGCCCATATTGATAGCATAGCATCTTGCAGTTGATGGAGATTTGTGGGATGCACATCCAGGGCACGAAGCTCCCGTTCCACCACATGCCAAAGACCTCTATTGGGTTGAGATCTGGTGACTGTGGGGGCCATTTTAATACAGTGAACTCATTGTCATGTTCAAGAAACCAATTTGAAATGATTTGAGCTTTGTGACATGGTGCATTATCCTGCTGGAAGTAGCCATCAGAGGATGGGTACATGGTGGCCATAAAGGGATGGACATGGTCAGAAACAATGCTCTGGTAGGCCGTGGCATTTAAACGATGCCCAATTGACACTAAGGGGCCTAAAGCGTGCCAAGAAAACATCCCTCACACCATTACACCACCACCACCAGCCTGCACAGTGGTAACAAGGCATGATGGATCCATGTTCTCCTTCTGTTTATGCCAAAGTCTGACTCTACCATCTGAATGTCTCAACAGAAATCGAGACTCATCAGACCAGGCAACATTTTTCCAGTCTTCAACGGTCCAATTTTGGTGAGCTCTTGCAAATTGTAGCTTCTTTTTCCTATTTGTAGTGGAGATGAGTGGTACCCGGTGGGGTCTTCTGCTGTTGTAGCCCATCCGCCTCAAGGTTGTGCGTGTTGTGGCTTTACAAATGCTTTGCTGCATACCTCGGTTGTAACGAGTGGTTATTTCAGTCAAAGTTGTTCTTCTATCAGCTTGAATCAATCGGCCCATTCTCCTCTGACCTCTAGCATCAACAAGGCATTTTCACCCACAGGACTGCCGCATACTGGATGTTTTTCCCTTTTCACACCATTCTTTGTAAACCCTAGAAATGGTTGTGCGTGAAAATCCCAGTAACTGAGCAGATTGTGAAATACTCAGACCGGCCCGTCTGGCACCAACAACCATGCCACGATCAAAATTGCTTAAATCACCTTTCTTTCCCATTCTGAGATTCAGTTTGGAGTTCAGGAGATTGTCTTGACCAGGACCACACCCCTAAATGCATTGAAGCAACTGCCATGTGATTGGTTGATTAGATAATTGCGTTAATGAGAAATTGAACAGGTGTTCCTAATAATCCTTTAGGTGAGTGTATAATGAAGATAATAATGTGGTGAAGGGGTTTGGGAAATGACTGGAGTTCATTTTCAAATTGCCTGAAGCTGTCTAAATCTCTGATGATGTCATCATTTCTTCTTTCATTCATGATATTCATAAATCATACATACACTTAAAGCATTCTGCAAACCTGGAGCCTGCTGAATCTGACCTGTAAGAACATTCACCCTGAGCTCCCTGCGGTACAACAACAACAGTGTGTTTTTTGGATGTCTATGCCGAATGTTTAAACTACCAACTCAATTCTTGTAGATTTTGGTTCTCATGAGCAAAACATTCCTAATTTACTGTGGAAGAGGATTTCTTTTGTAGACACTCACGTCTAGGAAGAGAGACGCCATCGCTAACCTCAACGTTTCCTCTACTTTTTAAGGATTTAAAAAAAAAAATTTACCTAACAATTTTTTTGCAGGTATTACAGTGCGTGTGGGAAGAGTTTTGGTTTTCACAGATTCTCAGCTGAACACACGGCTAAACATTTCTACAAATGTGTTTGCTTGAAAGGCAAGCATGTTTCTCTCCAAAAAAGCTTTTATTTGAACACAATACATTTAATCAAATGTTGATCTTACTCAGACCATCCTACAAAAATCACAGTGATAACAATGTAATTGCAAAGTTTAAATTAAATACGCCAAACAAACTGGAACACAAGTATGTCAATTCAGCTTTTCTATTATAATATCTGTTTTTAAAAGTCAAACCAACAAGCTCAGCATGAGATCGATGAACACTTCAAACAGACCTACTGAAAAATTGTTTTGTGGGTTTGGTAGCATAAATAATTTATGTGATTGCGTTGTCTTGTGTTGTTTTGTGGTGTTATGGTAGTGTGCTTGTCATGGTCAGTTGCCCTTGTTATGTTTCTATATTCAGGTGTATGTAATAATAATAATTTGTTACATTTATATAGCGCTTTTCTGGGACCTCAAATCGCTTCACATATGGAAGGGGGGATCTCCTCAACCACCACCAATGTGCAGCATCACCTGGATGATGCGACGGCAGCCATATTGGGCCAGAACGCCCACCACACACCAGCTTACTGGTGGATACGAGACAGTGATGAAGTCAATGGCTGCGTTCGGAATCGCATACTTAATGAGTAGGTACTTAATTTCAATAAGTACTTACTTAACGAGCGCTAAAAGAGTAGGTACTTTATAGCCAAATCTCGTTGAGTATGAATGCGATCCGGACATCTGCCATGTTGACGTTATCATGTGACCTACGACGCGTTATCACAAGCGCAACAACTTAAAATATATGAACGACACGTTTAATTCATCTATCTGTAAATATCTTGATATTGATGAAACTTGCTCATTTTGTGGTAGTATTGTTGAAGAAACAGCTGCCCATTTATTTTGTGAATACATTTAGGGTTGATTTAAGTTGTTGTATTTTATGTGACCGACAGTTTTATCCTTAGGCTATAACGATATAATTTTTTATTGAAACCCCCAAATCGTCATCTCTTGAATATGTTGTTAATTTCTTTATTTTATAGCTTATACCAAAAAAGTTTCTCCTTTAAGTTTTCCTCTTTTTCTTGATGAATTTACCGCTTTTCATCCCTCAGACTTATAACAACAACATTTTTTTATGTATTATGAATAACTATTTAAAGATATTTAGCCTTGTTATTGTTCTTTTTCCCTGTGTATAAATATCATAGTATGATGTACACAAATCAATGATATTTATGTTTTCTGTTGTCATCATGATTGTTCATTCTTAGATACAACTATGGTATCTTTCCATGATCTTGTATGTAATATGTTTATAAGTTTAAATGATATGAGCGACAGGTGCACTAACACTTCATCAGTAACTCGTCAGCACAACCTAGAACAGTTTTCCTCTGCGTTTGTAATGTCTGCACAAAGGAGACGGGCCGCTGCTTGAAGATCTCTCCTTTGGAGAAAACTGTTGATTTTATACTCGAAAAATTTAAGTATCACTCCTTAAAAATTAATATTATCTCAGAATGAATTGCATTGTTAGCCCACCCCAAAACTTAAACAAAATAATAATATTAAATGCTGACCAATACTTATTGGTCAATACATATATTACTTTTTTATATACTACAAATGATATAATTTAATAAAACAAGCTAAATGTAATTTGTTTTGTTATATGACATACTTATGCATGAATACATTTACATTGATAAATGCAGTGAAACATATCAATTGTTTGTCAAGCAATGAATTAATGCATACATTAATTAAATAATTATATTTTATATACTGACAACAATAAGAAACATGAATAAATGAGTAAAAGAACAAATTAAAGTAACCATCACAATAAACAAATGCATATACAAGTCAACAACACATGAAACGAAGCTTTATTCAAACTACAAGCATGTATTTACAGGCGCTGAACCCCAAAACATACTGCCATCTCAACACAGCGGTTCCCATTCTGGGGCTTTATTCTGATGCAAGGGCGCAACTACCCAGTGTCAGAGGGGTATGCAGTCCTCTAAAATTTTATTTAACATTGAAGAAATGCAGAAATGATTTAGGAACGCACAACAGCAGCTACATATAGAAAATACAATATATATATATATATATATTTTTTTTTTTATTAAATTTTAATAAAAAAAAATTTTTACCATCGCTTTGGCGCCCCCCATGGTGCTGCGCCCCTATGCGCCGCATATAGCGCATACCCACTTTTTGCGCCACTGTTCTGATGAATTCACCAGAGGTGAGCCGTGCCTTTGTGCCAGAGCTTGTTGCTGTGCTGCGCTGCGCTGGGCTTCACAATCTGAGGCAATAAGGGCAGGTGGAGTGATGGAGGGTCTCGTAAGGGCAGGTGGAGTGATGGAGGGTCTCGTAAGGGCAGGTGGAGTGATGGAGGGTCTCGTAAGGGCAGGTGGAGTGATGGAGGGTCTCGTAAGGGCAGGTGGAGTGATGGAGGGTCTCGTAAGGGCAGGTGGAGTGATGGAGGGTCTCGTAAGGGCAGGTGGAGTGATGGAGGGTCTCGTAAGGGCAGGTGGAGTGATGGAGGGTCTCGTAAGGGCAGGTGGAGTGATGGAGGGTCTCGTAAGGGCAGGTGGAGTGATGGAGGGTCTCGTAAGGGCAGGTGGAGTGATGGAGCGTCTCATCCATGGCACCACTTCCAGGATTCATTCATGGCACCACTTCCAGGATTCAGCTCTGGGCTCCTCATCCTCAGTGCTCACACCAGTCTGCAGACATTTCAGATCCTACAAAAATGCACAAACATTATACAAAAGCAGTCATTTTAACAGCACAATGTCATTTGATTTATGTATTAAAATAACAAAAGTGACCTTTATATTTGAGTAAAATCCCTAAAACCTTTTTTCCCCAACAAATGCTGCCATCATCTTTCCTTGCAGGTCCTGCTCCACCACAAAAGCTCTGCAGCAAATGCACAGAAATCAAGAATCAGAAAAGTGCTATAATTTCTATGTTTGAAATTACAATAATTCAAATAAACTACAATTTAAGATTTAATAGATGTTGTTATCCATTTCTGTAGTATACACGGCCTTTGATGACAGCATTCAGCATCATGAGCCTCTCTCCACCGGATAAACACACGTGTGTTCTTCTGTTCTGTCCCTGTAACATACAGACAAGATTCACATTAACGTTACCTCTGTGATTTATAAGCTCAATACTAGCCTACATGCTGGTTGTAGCTGCTGTGTTAACTCACCTTTTTATCCAACTTAAATGTTCCTCAATTTATCAACAGTAATAAGGGACAAATAAAATATATAACATGTTCAGTTACTTTATAGATTTGTTTATTTACCTTATTTATAGCACATTTGTCTAATATAAACAGTGTTGACAACAGTGAATTATCCTACATAATAGCACACACAACGTTACATCTATCGGATGTCTTTTTCATGTTGTCATGTGCTCATCTGCAATACTTTCCTTTCAGATGTAAATAGACATTTTAAATAAGCGTGTTTAAGATGTATATTGTATATGGTTATGTAAATCCACTTTAGAGACGTATAACGTTACGTGTGCTTACTGGAGCTCCCCTGTATACATAATAAAACATGTTTTTACAGCAAAATCACAACTGTACTATACTGTCTAACTCCTTTACACCTTCAACAGTTAAAGCGTTTACTCTACAGTAGTTTAACCGTGTTTACTCACATTTGAAAACCCCCGCGTCGCTGATCTCCGTGATGTCTGATAATGACGTATCCTCTCGCGTGGCCTCCTGGGATAGAAGAGTATCCATCGGACGAGCACTCAAAAATCTGGGCTGAAGCAGTAAGCCATCCGAGAACTTCTCGGCTACTCTTTTATGAATACTGATGTTTCGATCACTTCTTCCTTCACGTACTGTTTTCGCCTACTATATAGTAGGAAAGTAGGCATATTCGAACGCACTAAAAGTTTACGTACGTCGAATCTCGCGATAATTAGTACGTCACCCAGGTAATTCTCGCCTACTCTTTTATGATTCGTACATACTTTTCGCTCGCCTACTCTTTTTTCCCCTACTATATAGTAGGGAAGTATGCGATTCCGAACGCAGCCAATCAGTATATGGGGATTATTCGGAGGCCATGATGGACAGAGGCCAAGGGGCAAATTTGGCCAAATTTGGGGATTTTTAATGACCACGGAGAGTCAAGACCTCGGCTTAACGTCTCATCCGAAGGATTTCTTGAACCACTATTGATGTTTCTAGAGATGCTCAGACCCGTCACACAACATGCAGTCGATAAAGCCTGAGATGCGCAAATTTACGGACAAGCCATTCACAAGAGCTGTGCTTGAAAGAAGAGAAAAATCTGAATGATTGGATCTGATATTTATTAGGCTATGTAACATTTGTTCAATGGTGAACTCAATGACCTGTTAATTAGGCTTTGATTGTGAATGAAAGGAACCACACCAACATGTGTTTTATTGGTTTATGTTAAACACATTTTATGTCACTCTGCGAATCACATTTCAAGAGAGCCAGCGCTGAATCTGTGAGACCTGTCAGACCATGAGCAACAAATGCAGTTCAGCGTTTGATCCTTGCTACATATGTTCACAAGAGTTATTCGAATCAGCAGTTTAATATGTTAAAGGTGATGTGTGCAACTTTCTCTGAGTGAGCAGACTGAGAGGGATTTAGCAGCATTGTCTCAACTCAACCAACTCACAACCTTTGACAATTGTGTCTGGTGCTGCTCGAGACACAGAAATCACACACTTCACAATGAAAAGAATTTACCCAGCTAACAGGGAATGCTCTGGCAATGTTCTCTCAAAGTTATGAACAAATGTTTTTCCAGTAACGTTAATTATCGTTAATTATTATACATCGTTCATGGAATGTTTTTCTGAAATGTTTTAATTGGACGTTCATCTAACATTTTTTTTAAATGTTGCCTCATGTTTCAGAATGTTCTGGGAAGATTCAAAAGTAACGTTCCCACAATGTTTCAAAATGATAAAATGAAAATTCCCGTAACCATTTCTGTTAGATGGGCAGCTGCCCATGAGATTATTGCTGTTTTAATCACCGGATGACATTAGGGAAAAGACATTTAATCAGTGACTGTTTATTTGCTGCCTCAAACTGTTTTGTAAAGTCAAAGGGTTGCCAATGTTACACCTCCAGTGTGTGGCAGTCTTTGGAAATGAACTCTTTCCCCATCAGGGTTTCTGAATAAAGTTGCCAGCATTTTTGATCATTGTCACAAAAATGTCATAGCCCGAAAAAATTTTGTTGGATGAATATCTGAATATGCAATATATCAAAAGAAAGAACAGAGCCTCTGCTTTTATCCCTTCATGCATTCCTTTTTTATCAACATTTAAATGTGGGTAAGTTTAATTAAAAAAGCAACATTTTTAGCAAAACATCGAGAAAATCGCGTTTTTGTCAAAGACTGTGTGCAGTTCAGATTCAGAACGATGATCAAAACACAGATGAAGTAGATCGAGTCCATCAACACTCAAAGCTTCACAGTCCTGTAGCTCGTCCTGGGTCGACATTTCATTCAGTAACATTAGGCTTCTGCTTACGTACGATATTCTTTGTTTTTGCTTCTTCTTCACCGGTGTTTTGATCAGGAGATTCAGTACTCTTTCAGAAGTGCCTACTACAGTATAACAGTGAAAACACGGAAAGGCGGAAAACTCCATCAATGGAGGAGGAGAGTAAATTAAGGAAATCAAGACACATGAGTACACATGACAGTAAGTGTTGTGACACGCTAAATGAATGGAAACGTAGATGTTGAAATGATTAATGATTCCTGTGGCAAGCAGGGCGAGGCCGAGAGCCGTGTGAACGGAGCGAGTCTCACGGAGGAACTCCAGGAGGATAAAAGAAGGAGTGAAGACAGTGCAAGACTAGAGAGGACCAGGCCTGGACTATTTTTGTTGTGTTTTATTATGTTTAAAAGTAGCTGTCGTCTGTGAGGGGCTGGCGCTTTACTTTCATTTGGTTTGTTTGTTAATTTTTGGATTCAACTTTAGTTTGATCGATCGCTGGTTCCCACCTCCTCCTTCCCTGAGTCTTGAACCTTGTTTCAACTCCATTTGAGAGTGTTTCACAACATCCACAATTCAGAAGATAACCTATAGTCATGTGTGCAGTTGTTTACTTTAATTGTAGAGCATTAAACCACAAGTCTTGAAAACTTGTCAGGCAGCCTTTAAATCAAACCGTTCTTACTGGAAACAAAACAAAACAACAGGTGTATTCTGTGCCAAGTGCCAGGCCTTTTTAAGCTTTCAAAGTATCAAACATAAATTTAATCCAAAACAATTCAATTGTATACAATCGTGTCTTGTATATTTCACCAGAAACTATTTATTAATATCAATATTGAATTCTGTCAAATGCAGTATTATGTGTTATATCTCTGCAGATCTGTCCTGAACAGCTCAAACTGTTTTCATGAGTCAAAACCACAACCAGCTCATTTTGGTTAACATGAGGTTTCTGTTTTACCTGTGTTAGGGGCCTTTTACAAGACACCATTTTCAAATCAAAACAGAAAACTTTGTGTGTTTTGGCTGTTCATTTACAATGCAACAGTGTTTTGGGGGCCTGGAAATGCAAACTTTTGTAAACGGGTTTAGCCTAACCCTAACCATTTTTGAGAACAATATGTAACACTTCCCAGTGTGCAATGAATAATTCACAAAGGGGGTTGCACATTTAAAGTGTATTTATTCTGCAAAACAGAAATAAATCGCGTTTAGTTACAGCTCTTGTGGTTATCACACACCATCACTCACGGGGAAGTCTCGCTCTCAAAACTCAAGCGAGACTTAAAAGGTTAGTTCACCCAAAAATGAAAATTAAGTCATTAATTACTCACCCCCATGCTGTGCCAACCCCGTAAGACCTTAGTTCGTCTTCGGAACACAAATGAAGATATTTTTGATTAAATGTGACAGCTGGATCACTCCTCCATAGGCTCCCTAAGGGAATGAATCCTGACGGCCCAGAAAGTCAATGAAGAAAATGTTTAAATATTCCATGTCACAACAGTGGCTCAGCTATAAGTTTATCAAGCGACGAGAATACTTTTTGTGCGGAAATAAAACAAAAATAACGACTTTATTCGACTATTCCTTTTCTTCCGTGTAGGCCTGAAACGAGACTTCAAGAGATTTCCACGACGCATGCGCGAGAATTGCGATCTCCTTCAACTACTTCAGTTCAGTTCTCGCGCGTACACGTCGTGGAAATCTCTTGAAGTCTCGTTTCAGCCCTACAAGGAAGAAAAGGAATAGTCGAATAAAGTTGTTATTTTTGTTTGTTTTTTCGCACAAAAAGTATTCTCGTCGCTTGATAAACTTATAGTTGAGCCACTGATTTAAGGGAAGTGTTCCCAGTTCTGGCTGACCTAATCTATGCAGCCTAACATTGAATTATAGAAGTCTATAGTGTATTATGTGTATGCTAGGTCAAAGAGATGTGTTTTTAGTCTAGCTTTGAACTGACAGAGTGTGTCTGCTTCCCGGACAATGGTAGGAAGACTGTTCCAAAGTTTTGGTGCTAAATAGGAAAAGGATCTACCGCCTGCAGTCGATTTAGATATTCTAGGTATTATCAACTGGCCGGAATTTTGAGATCGCAATAGACGTGAAGGACTATAATGCGTTAAGAGCTCGCTCAAGTACTGCGGAGCTAAACCATTTAGTGCTTTGTAAGTAATCAACAATATTTTAAAGTTTATACGATGTTTAATAGGGAGCCAATGCAGTGTTTGTCATGAGGTAAGAGAGCCAGACAACAGGTGCGGAGAAATAGTATAATTTAATAAGAGCTTGCCAGGAGATTGATAAACACAAATATACTCAGTAAGAACTTAGGTCCTCTTGAAGAAGGATAACATTCAAAATTAAAGTCTCTGCTTGAAGCAACAACTTAAGAAGTAAACATCCTAGTAGACGATAGATGGATGAGTTCTCCGTCAAGTGAGTGGGAGCGCTGGTTGAAGGCGCTCGAGGGAGACTAGAGGCAAGCGACGAAACTCCGGCTTAGATCAAAGGCTCTCTTGTATTTATCAGCTCTCCAACAGGACTAAGACAGGACAGGAGACGAGAATGTTAGATGGCACAAAGCACACACTCAGTAATGCAATACTCAGGCAAAGACAGGAAGGAAGAGAGGGGAGAAATAGAGACGCTAATCAAGAGAAAAGGAATTCAGGTGAAAGGAGGCGAGAGCCCCAACTAGTGAACGAGTAACAGCTGAAGAGGAAAAGATGAGGATAACGAGGGGGTGTGACATAGAGGAAACAGTAATGTGAGAGAAATAATCAGGATCATGACAGTGTTGACAGAACCGGGCTAATATGGTCATATTCAGTGATGTAGTGGTGCCTGGAGAAGTGGGTATACTCTTAATTTATACCCCCAATATTTTTTTAAGCGTCCCAGCAAAGGATGAACGCTCTGTGTTATAAACAGTGACATGTAAGACTAGTCTTGCATTAGTATTGAATATGCAAGACTATAGAATATAGAATAGAATGAATACAATAGAACATATAGAATCACTATTCTTGCATATCAGGGCCACACGTAGGGTTTCTAAATCCAGGTCCCATAAATTATATTGCTAGGGGGGTTGGGGGCATGCTCCCCCGAGAACATTTTGATTTTCCTGATCTCGACATGAGCATTTTGAGGTGTTTTGATGGCCAAAAAAGGGACAACATTAGCTTTAAAAGCATGAAGTATTTGATCAGATTCTTAAACATGGGAATCAGTTCCAGTTTCAGCTGCTTTTTCTTTCCTAAATGAATCAATGTTTTTGGACTAATCTGTTCATTTAATTAATGGTTCAATTGCTCACTCATAAAGACTAGGGATGTCCCGATCAGGTTTTTTTGCCCTCGAGTCCGAGTCCGAGTCATTTGATTTTGAGTATCTACCGATACCGAGTCCCGATCCGATACTTATATAATACATAAAAAAAGAATAAAGAAGAGAGAAAAAACAGAAACAGTTCCTTATTTTTTATTTAATTCACCTTATTTTAACATTCAACATTCTAACAGAGGTAGTGTCTGTGAGGTAGCTTGAACAATCAAGTAATAAACAACATAAAATCTTCACTTTTGGACTTTAGTGCAACAATAAATATAGAAAAAGTCTAATATAAAAACAAATAGCACCTCAACTTAAAATACCCGGCAGGCATGTAAACAAAAAATAAAAATGTTTTAAAAGTGTATAAAAAAATGAGTATATATATATATATACCGTATACACATTAGGGGTGTAACAGTTCACAAAATTTGCGGTTCTGTTCGATACATACAATACAGCAAAAAGAAAGAAATGCCAGAGAAATTTCCTATTTATTAAAAGAAAAACTATTTTTTAAATAAGTTTAAATTTTCCTACATCTTGAAACTTTCAGGTTTATAAATGGGGGTAATCTTTGAAGGATGAACAAATAATGTTTTGGTAATCACATTAAAAATAACATTTACATATATATTTATATAATATTTGAGTTTTGAAGTGCAACATTAAATCCATGTTCATTCACGGCACAAATGTGAATGAACTATTATTGATCTAATAGGGATCTACGGTAAATAACAGAGAAATTTGAATGCTTCTCACTAGATCTCGCAGCAATGTTATTACTTCAGTGGCGAATTCAAATGTTTTCTTCACTGGATCTCTTAGCACAGTGTCGCTTGATCTCGCGCTGCACAGATGTTGCTGGTCCGAACTGATAAATGGTCCGTGAAGCACAATATAATGAGTAGCGCAGTTTCGTTCCGCTTTTATTACGTTTGCCATTTGATGTTGCGCAACGTTGTGATCGCACCAGCGCGGATTTTGTCTGCAGGAAAAATGGTCCTAGGAATCGTTCGGTTTGTATGTGTACCAGCCTCGTACCGAAACGGTTCAATAATTACGAATACATGTACCGTTACACCCCTAATTTACATATATCCGAGTCCTGATCGGGAGGTAACGTGATACAGTGATACAATGATACAAACAGTGAAAAGTCGAACACATTCGAGGAAACGTTATACAAATATATTGTACAATAATAATGGCAATATATTTAATAGGGTGCTTGTGTTGTTAAATTGAGCTTATAATTTCCACTGTCTTTGATAAAACTGATTAGTCGGTCATTTAAAACTTCTATCGAAAAACAGCCGTATATTTTAGCTACTTGTATCTCGCACTGTATGATCGTTAACTGAAGAGAAGCGTCGCGTTGGGATTCGCGCTCGGCTCGCGCTTTTGTCAACAAAAATCCTGCATGCTTTGATTGGTCTCAAACATTTTGACGAGCGGGTGTTTGAGTGCTGAAGCAGATCAGATGAGAAGGTCAGTTATCTTCGCAATGGGAGAATCATTGCAGCAACAAATTAGAGTTAATATTTAGGGGTACGACCCTGACTGGGTGTTTTTTATTCACGAGATTGGATTAGCAACTAAATGATGCGCAAAGGGGATTTAGAAGTGGGTATACGCAATGCCGACTGAAAAAGAAGTGGGTATACGCCGTATACCTGCGTATACCCTGCACTACACCACTGGTCATATTTCCTGGTTCTGGTAAGAACTCGAGCTGCGGCGTTTTGAACTAGCTGTAGTTTATTTATTAAGCGTGCAGGGCAACCACCCAGTAGAGCATTACAATAGTCTAGCCTTGAGGTCATGAACGCATGAACTAATTGTTCCGCATTTCCCAATCAGAGCATATGGCGTATTTTAGATATATTTTTAAGATGGAAAAATGCAGTTTTACAGATACTAGACACGTGGCTTTCAAAAGAAAGGTTGGTATCAAAGAGCACACCCAGGTTCCTAACCGACGACGAAGACTTAACAGAGCAGCCATCAAGTGTTAGACAGTATTCTAGGTTATTACGTGTGGAAGTTTTTTGTCCAATAATTAGAATCTCTGTCTTTTCAGAATTTAGTAGTAGGAAATTACTAGTCAACCAATTTTTTATATCAGCTATGCATTCCGTTAATTTTGTGAATTGGTAAGTTTCGTTGGGTTTTGAAGAAATATACAGCTGAGTATCATCGGCATAACAGTGAAAGCTAACTCCATGTTTCCTAATGATATCTCCTAATGGTAGCATGTACAGAGTGAACAGCAACGGTCCTAGTACTGAGCCTTGTGGTACGCCATTCTGAACTTGTGATCGATAAGACATCTCTTCATTTACTGCTACAAACTGATAACGGTCAGTGAAGTATGATTTAAACCATGCTAGTGCTATTCCACTAATGCCAACATAGTTCCCTTTCAAGGGAACGAGATGCTGCGTTTGAGACGCGGTGGGAACGCCCTGCGTGATTACGTCGTGAAGCACATGTAAAATCAGTCCAATGGAAGCCCGCGATGTCATGGGTGACGTCATAGACCAGGAAACTATAAAGCACCCCTGAAATCAGACCGCGCCAGCTTCTGTACCTTCAGCAAGCGCTTTCTGTGAATCAGTCCTTGTCTATTTATTGTTGTCTGTCAAGCCCAATATATATATATATATATATTATCATGGCGAGCAAGCAAGATTTCAAACGTTGTTCCCTGCCCTCGTTACATCACGGGTGGGGACACACATCAGATGTGTGTTGCTTGTTTGGGAGTGGAGGATGCCCAATCAGTTCTCGAGGGAGCTGATTGTGTGCATTGCATGAGTTTGTCTATGAAAACTCTCCGCTCTCGCTGGGCGTTCTTTGAGGAGGACGGTTCGGTTCGCGTTCCCCGAGGTGCGGGTCCCGCTGCTGCCGAGGCACAGCGGAGGCTTTCATCTTGGGGATCGCATATGGATTTAGTAACGGGGTTTGAGACGGGCCCCGCCCTTTCTCAACCCTTACCTGCTGAATCTGGTGTCTCTGCCCAGGAAGGAGCTCGCGCTGCGGCTTCTCCTTCCCAGGTTGAGGCACCAATGTTGCGGCTATCCAGTTCTGAGGAACTGGATGTCGTTGATATGGGTAATTATGAGTTTTCGCCAGCTCATACCCCTGCTGATGAGGAGCTTTTGGAGGTTTTATCTCGTGCTGTTGCTAAATTAAATATTGAATGGCCAGCTGATGATTTCGAAGTTGATTCTAGGAAAAGTCTGTTAGATGAACGATTTCTTCCATCTAGATCACGACCTCCACGTCGGGAACGCGTCTTTCAGAGTGTATAATCCACAAACTAATAATTATAGTAAAGTTCAAGGGATTGATCAACATAGTTATATGACAATGCCTCGTGCGGAAGAGACGCTTGCGAGCTATCTCTCCCCCGAGTCAGCGTCATCACTGAAAGCCCCGACGTTACCCACCAAGCCATTAAAAAATACTTCATTGTTGGTGGGTAAAGCGTATTCGGCATCAGGTCAGGCCGCGGCATGCTTACACACAATGGCAATATTACAAGCATACCAGGCTGACCTGCTGAGGGACATGGATGATTGTGAGGAAGTTAGTGCTGACGCAATTCGAGAGTTGCGTCGCACGATAGATCTATCTCTCCGGGCCACCAAGGAGACGGCAAAAATCTCAATCTGGGGTTCCTGAGTGGCGGTCGCAGTCCAAGCCTGTTGGTGGTAAACAGGATCTGAGGACTGTTATCACTAAGAGAGCTTGGACTAAGAAGAAGTCCTGATGCCGGGGCCGTCAGACTTCTGAGGGTGGTCCCCTCCAGGGAGGAATGATTCAGAGGAACCGTCCCTCCTTGGCGCCCTCCGGGGGACGATTCTCCGAGGAGAGTCGCAGCGTTGCCACTTCGGTTGTTCCCTGCCGGTTCGCCGTTTCAGGGCACCGAGGTGTCAGCGTCCCCGTACAATCCTCTAAGGATGGTTGTAGAACGGTCAGTTCGGTTGTTCCCTGCCGGTTCGCCGCTTCAGGGCGCCGAAATGATTGTTCAATCAAATCCAGAGAGTCTCGAGAGGCTGGTTCCCTTATCAGAATTTCTGGCAGCGTGGAAACTTCTGCCAAATGTTTCTATATGGGTCCTGCACATAATAGAAAAGGGTTACAGAATTCAGTTCGGTTCTCTTCCGCCCAGATTTCAAGGGGTCCTCTCTACAGTAGTGGACTCACAGCAGGCTCTGGTCATGGAGCAGGAAATATTGACACTTCTTCAAAAGGGAGCTATAGAAAGGGTTTTTCCTCCCAGCATAGAGTCAGGGTTTTACAGCCGTTATTTCATTGTTCCAAAGAAGGATGGAGGGTTGCGTCCTATTCTAGATCTGCGCCAGTTAAACAGCAGAGTGCAGAAACTCAAGTTCAAAATGCTTACACTCAAAATGATTGTATCACAGATTCAGTCCGAGGACTGGTTTGTCACAATAGACTTGAAAGACGCGTACTTCCATGTATCTATCCATCCTCATCACAGGAAGTTCCTGAGGTTCGCTTTCGGGGGCGAAGCATACCAGTATCGGGTTCTTCCATTTGGCCTAGGTTTATCACCCCGCACCTTTACAAAATGCGTGGATGCAGCTCTGGCTCCTTTGAGACTCCAGGGCATTCGCGTATTAAATTACATCGACGATTGGTTGATTTTAGCTCAGTCAGAGCAATTGGCAGTTCATCATCGAGATGTCGTTCTGTCCCATATAAAGTGTTTGGGGTTGCGGCTCAACACCAAAAAAAGTGTGCTCCTCCCAGCTCAGAGGACCACTTTTCTAGGTGTAATTTGGGATTCGACCACTATGCAGGCACGTCTGTCCCCTGCACGTATTTCTGCGATTCTCACAGCCGTAAAGAATGTGAAACTAGCCCAGTCACTCACTGTAAAACAGTTTCAGAGAGTGTTAGGTCTCATGGCAGCTGCGTCCAACGTAATTACTTTTGGCCTTCTGTACATGAGACCCCTGCAGTGGTGGCTCAGGACCAAGGGGTTTTCTCCGAGGGGAAATCCGTTCCGCAGGATCAAGGTCACGCGGCGATGCCTTCGTGCCTTGGTCATGTGGAGGAAACCTTGGTTCCTCGCCCAGGGCCCAGTGTTGGGGGCTTCTTGTCGGCGCGTCACGCTTTCGACGGATGCTTCCCTCACGGGATGGGGGGCGGTCAGGAGTGGCCGCTCGGCGCAAGGTCTTTGGCAGGACCATCAACGTTCCTGGCATATAAATCTTTTGGAGATGATGGCGGTATTTCGAGCTCTCAAGTATTTCCTGCCAGACCTGAGAGGCCATCATGTGTTGGTCCGCACGGACAACACATCGGTGGTCTCCTATATCAACCATCAGGGGGGTCTGAGGTCACGTCACCTTTGCAAGCAGGCCCATCAGATCCTCCTATGGGCCCAGGGGAAGTTTCTATCTCTCAGAGCAGTATACATTCCGGGGCGTCAGAATGTGGGAGCGGATATCCTGTCGAGGCAGGGGCTGAGGCCCGGGGAGTGGAGACTTCACCCCGAGGTGGTGGAGCTCCTGTGGGAGAAGTTTGGTCGAGCTCAAATAGACCTTTTCGCATCGTCAGATACAACCCATTGTCCCATGTGGTTCTCCCTCACGCAGCCAGCTCCTCTCGGACTGGATGCGATGGTGCAGGTGTGGCAGAGGCTACACCTGTACGTATTTCCCCCGATATCTATGCTTCCGGGGGTTCTGGAGAGGGTTCGCCGGGAAGGGGCTCATCTGCTAATTATTCTCTACCTGGTGTGGTGTACGTCATTTAGATCCTGTTAACTGCCCTGTTGGTTCAGTTCTCGATTTCTTGCAAGACCGTTTCTCTGCTGGATTATCTCCTTCCACCCTAAAGGTTTACGTGGCGGCTATATCTGCCTACCACACCCCTATGGGGGGCACTTCTATTGGGAGAGATCCTTTTATCACTCGTTTTCTCCGTGGTACGTTAAGGTTGAGACCTGCACTACACTCTAGAGCACCGGCCTGGGATTTAGCCGTTGTTCTTGAAGGTCTGGCTTTGGCTCCGTTTGAGCCCATTGAAGAGGTTTCAGAAAAATTCCTCACCCTAAAGACTCTTTTTCTCCTTGCTATTACATCTATCAAAAGAATTGGAGATCTTCACGCCCTGTCGGTTGCTCCCTCATTTCTGGAATTTGCACCTGGTATGGTGAAAGCATTTCTTTACCCTAGACCGGGTTATATTCCAAAGGTCCCAGTTAATGTTGGGGGCCCAATAGTGCTGCAGGCCTTTTATCCTCCACCTTTCAATACCCGAGATCAGGAACAACTGAACCTGTTATGTCCAGTTCGGGCATTAGATGCCTACGTTCACAGAGCTGCCCTGTGGCGTAAGTCTGAACAACTATTTGTCTGCTTTGGGTCACTCAAGAGAGGGTGCCCTGCATCTAAACAGGTTATGAGCAAATGGATAGTCGAGGCTATTTCATTGGCTTATGAAGCGGCCGGACAGCCTTCACCTATGGCTGTTCGGGCCCATTCTACTAGGAGTATGGCGGCCTCTACGGCCTTAATTTCGGGTGTTTCCCTTTTTGACATTTGTAATGCGGCAGGATGGTCCTCTCCACATACATTTGTCAGGTTTTATGACCTTGACCTCTCCACTCCAGGGGCGAGGTTGCTTGCTTCTTAGTGTGGGCTGGACTTCACACAGAACGGGCATTTGTCACTATGGCGTAGTGGGTATGGGGTTCCCACCGCGTCTCAAACGCAGCTCGAAGTTCCCTTGAAAGGGAACGTCTCAGGTTACGTATGTAACCCTGGTTCCCTGAGAGGGAACGAGACGCTGCGTTTGCCTGCCATACTTCCTGCATGCCCTGATCGACTTGCTTCAGGTTTTTCAGAGGCTGGCACGGTCTGATTTCAGGGGTGCTTTATAGTTTCCTGGTCTATGACGTCACCCATGACGTCGCGGGCTTCCATTGGACTGATTTTACATAAGCTTCACGACGTAATCACGCAGGGCGTTCCCACCGCCTCTCAAACGCAGCGTCTCGTTCCCTCTCAGGGAACCAGGGTTACATACGTAACCTGAGACGTTTTCTAGTCTATTTAAAAGAATGTTGTGGTCAATGGTGTCAAATGCAGCACTAAGATCGAGTAACACTAATAGAGAGATACAACCACGATCGGATGATAAGAGCAAATCATTTGTGACTCTAATGAGAGCAGTCTCAGTACTATGGTACGGTCTAAATCCGGACAGAAAATCCTCGCAGATATCATTTCTTTCTAGAAAGGAACACAGTTGTGAAGATACTGCTTTTTCTAATATCTTTGACAGAAAAGGCAAATTCGAGATCGGCCTGTAATTGACTAATTCTGTAGGATCAAGTTGTGGTTTTTTAACAAGCGGTTTTATCATAGCCAGATTAAAGGTTTTTGGTACGTATCCTAGAGACAAAGATGAATTAATGATATTAAGAAGAGGATATATGACCTCTGGAAACATCTCTTTCAGTAGCTTAGTCGGTATAGGATCTAACATAGAAGTTGTCGATTTAGATGAATTAACGAGTTTGCAGAATTCTTCCTCTCCTATAGCAACAAATGAATCAAATTTTTCCTCAGGGAGACTACAATGCACACCCTGATGCGATACTGTGGTAGACGGTTGCATAGTTATAATTTTGTCCCTGACATTATCAATCTTATAAGTGAAGAAGTTCATAAAGTCATCACTGCTGTGTTGCTTGGACACTTCTGACCTTGAAGCTTTCTTTTTCGTTAGTTTAGCCACTGTTTCAAATAAATACCTCGGGTTATGTTTATTTTCTTCTAATAGGGGTGAAAAATAAGCAGATCTAGCAGCTTTTAAAGCCTCCCTGTAAGCAATCGAGCTCTCTTTCCACGAAATCCGAAATACCTCTAGTTTATTTTTCTTCCAGTTGCGCTCCGTTTTTCTGGCTGCTCTCTTAAGGGCCTGAGTGTGCTCGCTGTACCACGGCGTTGGACTATTTTCTTTAATCTTCTTTAAGCGCAACAGAGCAACTGCGTCTAAAGTGCTGGAAAAGAGAGAGTTAAACGTTTCTGTTGCAATATCAAGTTCTTCTAAGCTATCCGGGATGCTGAGATGATGAAACTGATTAGGAAGATTATTGATAAAGCAATCTTTAGTGGCAGAAGTCATAGGTCTAACGTATTTATTACACGGAGTCGCCTTTGCAGCCTTGGCTAAATGTAATTTACATGAGACTAGATAATGATCTGAGATGTCATCGCTCTGCTGCAGAATTTCAACGGCATCAACATCTATTCCATGTGATAATATTAGATCTAGAGTATGATTACGACAATGAGTAGGTCCTGACACGTGTTGTCTAACTCCAATTGAGTTTACAATGTCTTTAAATGCCAATCCCAATGCATCTTTTTCATTATCTACATGTATATTAAAATCACCAACAATTAGTACTTTTTCTGCAGCCAATACTAATTCTGATAGAAAGTCCGCAAATTCTTTGATAAAATCTTTATGGTGGCCTGTATACAGTAGCCAGCATAATTCTCAAAGGTGATTTATCGTTTACACTATATATTTTTACATAAAGCACCAATACTTCAAAAGAAGTACATTTAAAACTAGATTTCTTAGTGGTTTTGAAAATATTACTATAAATTACAGCAACACCTCCCCCTTTGCCTTTCAGACGAGGTTCATTTTTATAACTGTAATCTTGTGGGGTTGACTCATTTAAAATAATGTAATCGTTTGGTTTTAGCCAGGTTTCTGTCAAACACAGCATATCAAGATTATAATCTGAAATCATATCATTAACTATGAGAGATTTTGAAGTAAGGGATCGAATATTCAGCAACCCAAGCTTTATCATTTGCTCATCTGTATTATATCTGTTTTTTATTTGTTGAATATCAATTAAATTTTTAACCTGACGTTTTTTGGATTTCCAAATTTGGGGAACAGACACAGTCTCTATATGATGATATCTAGGTGAAAGCGGCTCTATGTGATGGGATTTATCTGACCTTGGTGACGTGAGGCCGCTACCAGACGGTCGGTTTAGCCAGTCTGTCTGCTTCCTGACCTGAGCCCCAGATTGTCATGTTTTATCTCTAAGACTATGAGCCAAATTACTAGAGAGGAGAACAGAACCAGCCCAGGAGGGATGGATACCATCTCTTTTCAACAGATCAGACTTGCCCCAAAAATTTTCCAATTGTCTATGAATTCTATATTATTCTGCGGACACCACTTCGAAAGCCAACCATTGAGTGAGGCCAATCTGCTAACTATCTCATCACTCCTGCGTACAGGAAGGGGCCAGAGTAAATTACAGTGCCTGACATCGTACTTGCGAGTTCACACACCTCTTTAATATTAATTTTGGTGATCTCCGACTGGCGGAGTCGAACATCATTAGTACCGACATGAATAATGATCTTAGAGAATTTACGATTAGCATTAGCCAGCACTTTAAAATTTTACTTTGATGTCAGGAGCTCTGGCTCCCGGCAAACATGTGACTATGGTGGGTGGTGTCTCTATTTTCACTTTCCGTGTGATCGAATCACCAATTACCAGGGCACAATCAACAGAATTCTCAGTGGGTGTTTCACTGAGTGGGCCAAATCGGTTTGTTATGGGAATCGGAACAGAAGAGTGGTTCTTTGATCCGCGACTAGAACGATCTCTCACTGTCACCCATCTGCCCTGCTGCACGGGCTCTACTTCAGCCGGAACCGAATCATGTAAAGAGTTCACTATGCTAGGCGCATCCAAAACAGTATCTAAAGATCTAGCATTCTTACCACCCTCAATTCAAGTTTGGATGCGTGTCTCTAGTTCTGAAATCTTCTCCGTCAGCCTGACTGTCTCCTTGCATTTATCGGAGCCATCGGAGAAGGCTATACTAAACATATGACATGTGACACAGGTGACAATAACAGGACAAGAAGACATTACTCACAGTGTTTGTTGACTGATTCTTACTTACCTGGACTTTATGAACTCAAAGGCGCGGGCACGCGAGAGAAAATAAATAAATAAATGAGCGCACGGGTGGCGCGTTAGCAGGCTTACGTTAGCGAGTTACTAGCGTGCTGTGTTAACAATAACGGAAGCTAGAAATGTAAGGTTAATCTGAGATGTTGGGTAAGCTGTATTTAGTAGTATAAACAACTAGATAGTAAATGATGGCTCAAAACATAAAGAAATACGAGGCTCAAGCGGAGCTTACAGCCTCGAAGCAAACAAACACACAGCAGGCAGCGAGGCAGACAGGAGCAATCGATCAGCGGATGCAGGAAGGAAAAAGGATTAAAAAAGGAATAATATTTTTAGTACATTGTTGTCATGTAAATGTACCCTTATTTCTTGTTTCCTTTGTTCCTGTTCATTACTGGTTATGGTTTCAATGTACTGTATGGTCCCATTTGTTTCCATGGTTACTCATTTGTTTATTGATTAAGCCCACCTGTTCCTTATTTTCTCCCTTTACTGAAGGGCCGTTTACATGACACTTCTTTTTGTTGCTAAAAACGGAAAACTTTGTATGCGTTGTAACAGTTCATTTACACGACAACTGTATTTTGGGGGCCTGAAAATGCAGGTTTATGAAAACAATACAGTTACTCCATGTAAACTACAAAAATGTGAATTTGTGAAAATGGTGATGTCATGCTCATGCGTATTACGCCTTCAGTTTACAGGCGCAAATGCTTTCTTTACAAAGGTGCATCGCCAACTACTGGCCTGGCAGCAGAATACATCATTTTTAGTTGTATACACGGATCAATATGAACTGGGATCGTTTTGACAATGTCTGTAAATTGTACATTTAAATAACATGCAGCTTGAAACTAAACAAACAGATGTATTGGCAATTCATTTTTCTCTTAAAAATAAGAAATAAAAAGCTGTTTTTTTCTCGAGCTTGGAGTTGTTTTATGCAATCAGACAGAGAGCTAAACATTTCCTCTCATTGGGATCAGTGTAAAAATGGCTTTTGAAATTGTTGCTATTTCCATTAGATCACTTCTTCTTTCTTCACCTCCACTTCTTAGCTGGATGAAAGAAATTCCTGGCAGATAAATCCTTATGAAGGCAATAATTTACTTGACTTTTCTTACAGAACGTCTGATAGATTAATGTATCCCACAGTTTGACATACTGCATCACAGCTATTTCCAAATCCAAAGGGAAACCAATGCAGTATGTATGACTTTTAATAAAATTTGGCATGAGACCAAACCCACCAATAAGTAGTCTTACCTCTGACCTCACAGCAGTGTGCTGAAAAACAAGACAGGCGCTTTAATAATATTCTGGGTTTAAAACTTCTATTTATTTTGACTAAAAGCAGTGCCCTGCTGGAATCTGAGAAGTGTTCAGTTTTATGCAAATTTCAGCCCAATATCCACAGTTGTAACTATTGACTAAAATGTAACATTCTAAGCACACAAATTTAACTACATTTAGGGACAGAAAAACTATTTAAGGGTAATAAAAACAAACTTAATTCAAGATATTTTCTTAGAAAACAAGTCTTATTAGTTTATACAATATTACTGTTACGGAACAGAGACTCACAACAAGGATGGCAATGAGGAGAAACAGGTTTATTGAAGGAACTGTGAATTGAGGATCACTGATAGTCTTGGAAGAATGGAGAATAGGAATACTGAGTCTTATTGCGTTGCAGATGGTTATGGAGGTCGTGGATGACAGGATGGTTAGCAGCGGGAGCACACACGCAGCAGAGTGGGAGTCGATGGAGCACAAGGAGGGAGACCATGGGGACCAGGAAGACGATGAAGACTAGGAGGAACAGGATCGAAGATGATGAAGACTAGGAGGAACAGGATCGAAGACTAGGTGGAACAGGATCAAAGACTAGGAGGAACAGGATCGAAGAAGATGAAGACTAGGAGGAACAGGATCGAAGATGATGAAGACTAGGAGGAAAAGGATCAATGACTAGGAGGAACAGGATCGAAGATGATGAAGACTAGGAGGAACAGGATCGAAGAAGATGAAGACTAGGAGTAACAGGATCGAAGACGATGAAAACTAGGAGGAACAGGATCAAAGACTAGGAGGAACAGGATCAAAGACTAGGAGGAACACTAGGAGGAACAGGATCGAAGAAGATGAAGACTAGGAGGAACAGGATCGAAGACGATGAAGACTAGGACTAACAGGATCGAAGAAGATAAAGACTAGGAGGAACAGGATCGAAGACTAGGAGGAACAGGATCGAAGAAGATGAAGACTAGGAGGAACAGGATCGAAGACTAGGAGGAACAAGATCGAAGACGGAGGCACGTAACACACACTTGTCGAAGGTAAGTGTAAACGGATAAGTGAGTCAATGTGACTTCTTCTAATCTGAGATTTATGGCGGGTCACAACCAATTTATTCAGGGGCATACCGCCACATACCGCCACACCGCCATATTTTTTTCATGACTATCCATTGTTGCATGAAGCGCTACACCAACATGAAGCACTACACCAACATGAAGCACTACACCAACATGAAGCACTACACCAACATGAAGCCACAACAGTGATTGGTCTGTTATATCGTGACTACAGTTTGCCATCATGTTGAAAATGACTGTGCTACACTCAATGTGAACAACTGCTATATGCTTGAATTCCTCTGCAGATTTGATTATTTGTAGTGAATACATGGGAACATTTTATGGACTGTGAACAAACCCTGCAGCAAATCTTCGCAGAAGGATGTCTTATTCTTTGGTGAATGAATGTCATCTTGAGGTGAACTTTATTTGACCTGTTGTATAGGCAGATGAGGGGACGGGAGTTCTTATTAGTTAATAATATGGTTGAAAGAACAGGTGGAGCTCAAGATGAGATTATTTTTCTCATGTTCTCATGGTCCCACTGAGCACAAATGAATCCATATTTGCATTATTATGTGAGTCTCCCCTCTGTGACTGATATGGACTATGAATTTGGCCGATGTTCTCCACTGTAACTGATGAATGGTGCATGAGCTGTTCCATCAAAAAGGCAAACATGTTATTCATTTTTAATGTGCACTGCAAAAAAAAATAAAAAAAAATTATAGTAACACTTTATGTCGATAGTTTACTCAAGACATTCTACTAACTATAAATAACTTTGCAACATGTCCACTTATTCTAACCCGAACCCTAACCTAACAGTCTACCAATAGTCTGAGAGTTACACGTGTAGTTGCAGTTACTTATAACTACTAGGACGTCTAGTGGACTATTGAAAAAGTGTAACCAGTACAAATATCAGTAACACTTTATTTCAGTGTTACATGTTACATGTACGTTCCATAGTAATAACAGTAAATTATGCATACTTACATGCAACTTACCCCTAAACCAAACCCTAATCCTAACACTTTAGTATGTTAGTATATTGCTAATTAATATTACTCAGTACTTAAATGTATAATTACACTACAACAAGGACACCTTAAAATAAAGTGTAACCCAAATATCTAAGCATTCTTAAATACTTATTTGAGAAGCAAAATGACTAAAGATATGAAGTCTTGTTTACTGAAAAAAATTAAGTGATTTTATGCAACACCTGTTATGAATCTTTCAGCATGGTATCAATAATATGACAATTATATGACAAGTAAAATGTTTTTGGACAACATTTTGTGATTTTTTTAAAACCTCTGATAAATCAGAAAGATTGAGTCACATGACTTTTTAGGTGAAACATCAACTTGTGACAGGACTGCCAACATTTTACCTTTTTAAAACAAAATTTGGGCTTTTATCACCAAACAAACGCATTGCTTGTTCTTACAGATGAGAATCTGCTCTGTTTAAACCATTAGTTAGTAGCTTTATCATGCTCTACTGATAAAATGTGCCAATGAGCCAAAGTCAGCCTTAAAATGCAGTAAGTCATCCTGAAGGGACACATCACACTACTACCTGTTGCATAAAAGTGACTGAATGCTCCAGGAAAAATGTAGTTTCCCTGGGAGAATGCCTGATAAATATATCACCAAAATCAAACTCCTATAACATGCGTTGAGTGACAAATGTAGCATGTGTGTAGTCGTGGCTGTCAAGTCTGTTCATATGACCAGAGAGAAGCCTGACAGCCATGACCAGACATGCTACATTTGTCATTCAACGCATGTTATAGGAGTTTGATTTTGGTGATATATTTATGTGGATTAGCCTCACTCATGGTCGTTTTTAATGTTGTAAAAAATCTGAGAAATGGTTCATTCTGTGTCAGCTGAGTGTAAGAAGTACTGGGCTAAAATAAGCCAACAAAAATACATTTTCTTTAATGCATTATTATTGCATCAATTATGAATGCAACACTTCCAAAGGTTGTGTGTAGAACACTGAGATGTTTTTTAGTTTTTTTTAATATTCAGATTAATCTTATTTTACAGTTAAAGAACTAGTATATTTTTTAGATCATCACATAATTTTCATTCACTAAACTCCCATACAGTATTTCAAGTTAAATTAAGTTATACTGCCCTTGCTGTTGTAGATAGATGTCTGTAAAAGTACTTTTACACAGATGTTGTGATGAATGAAATGCATGTCATTGTCATTTAGCTTGTTCACAATATTAAAGAGCTTAAGAAATGTAAAATCACAAAGCATATTATCTTTGAACACTACCTAAAGGTATTCCTAGATGAGAACTGTGATGGACCTGTTTTGATGTGTGTTTCTCCCATCATGCACCATGGGAAATGACCTCTTATTTTTCGGTTAGGAGGGTGTACTGAGGGCACATTCCAAGACAGCAAACTATTCTTGCCAGGCCCCCCCTGTGAAAGGATAAGACGTACCTTGGTGAAGTAATGAGAGAACGTATTCAACCCTGAGGCCATACGGCATTAATTTTACATTTGATCCTCAAGTTTCAAATTAGCTTAGCAGAATAATCTCAGAATTCTTTAGTTTAATGTTTGTTGCTCACAGTTGAGCTCCATATGGACACAATACAAGTCATGAATATAAAAACAGCAAAGGTTTTAATTTAATAATAAACAGAGAATCTGTACAGGACTTTTTGTACAAATGACCTATATGACGGCCATGAAAAGTGAGAACAGGCACGATCCATTTCAGGTAATGAATTTCATTAGTTTCATCTCTGGAATGAGTTCTTTTGTGTGTAAATTTAACAAAAAAAAACTAAAAAAAACTAAAAAGCTTTGAATAAATAAAGGACGGTTTATCTTGCAAAGGTTTGAAATGTAATATAATAATGCCATTTTTTTAGATTTGGAGAATGTATTGTAAACATGTTTGGTTAGTGTAATAAATATACAATCTAATGCATATACTCTCTATTACAGTTATTCATATGTTGTGTATTTAAAATGGACATCTTGAGATTAGTCATCAAATACATGGTTTCTTTTATGCTTGGAGAGAGCCAGGAATTTTCCTTTTGTCTTTTCGTTAATTATTTATACTCACAGGGAAACTTCAAATCATGAAAGACCATATAAAATACAAACATATTTTTTAGAATAAGCCAATGTTGCAATGTAGAGTTTGCTGTACAGTAATTTAAAAAAATATATTGTTCAACGCATATTTTAAGAAAGTCCTTTAAATATTACATGATGGCGATATTTTTCAAAGTCCTGCGCTAAAATGCTTATTCAACTCCACCATGCATGTCTGATCTGGAAGTCAAATTTGGACCATCACAGACATCTCACCTAAATGCTTAAGACACACATGTTCACATTGGGAGTGGCAGTCCATGCATTGATTCTTCTTTAGCTCAGGTGCAGTTATGTAATGCTTTCACGATCACAGCGCCAGTCCTCTCCAAACATTCTGTTCCTTCGCTCTGCTCTTTAATTCTCCCTCTCCGTAATAGAATCCCGATGACCTTCCTTTTGGACAGACATGAATTTTTTTCTCTGAGGTGATTCTCCAGGTGTAGGGACAGACGAATGAAGAGGCAGTCCAACAGATGAGTAAATATCAGTTTAGCTGTGCTCCAATGGACGATCATGTTGACCTGCCCCTTCTGAAGGAGAACAACAAAAAAGAAAACAAAGTATTGATGGGACAGGGAAAGCTGGTGGAAGTGACTTTTAAATCTATTAATGAAAACAGTTACATTGAATGTGCCTACATTTTTATGTTATTTAGATAAATACACAAATATTTTTACTGTATTAGTACATAGTCTATAATAATCCACACGACCCAGGCTTATTGGTAAAATGGTAAATTGGTCGCACATTCCGCAACTCTTTCAAAGAGAAATGTCCGAATTATCGGAAGCATAACAGGACGCCCGTAGTACACGTCAGCTGTTTTGTCTTCAGGAGCCGTTTGTTTTGTTAGTGGTGGCAGGATCATGAAAAATCTTAACAAGCGTTTTAGGAAGTGTGTGCCTCCGTGTCTCAGGTTTTTGACACCAGAGGACACACACACACAACCTATGCGTTCATTGCTTGGAAGAGGAGTATGAACGTTCAGTACTCAAGGGTTCTGTATGCGCCCATTGTGATGCGCCCAAAATTCACAATGAGGAAGCTCCGGTCACGTTTGTCCCTATTCTCGAGGTATATAGGATAAGCATCTGCGCCCCACAGCTAAGGCTGTTGCCAAAGCAAAGCGGGTCGAGGGCTGGCTCTTTCTCTCGCCTCGATCGCGGGCTCAAGCGATCTGCTGGATCAGGATGTATAGATCTAGTAGATAGCATATAGCTGGCACCATCCAGCCAAGAGGAAGTGGATGTGGTTGAAGAAGGCAAGGAATGTGTGTGTACTGAGTCTTCTTAACCTGCCAGCCCCACATACAGGGAATTGTTGAACGTCATGAACCGCGCCACAGCCAGATTGTTTCTGGCTTGGGAATGTGAAACGGTAAGTCGCTTGTGGTAGGTTGGATGAGTGCTTTCTGTTAGGCCATGTTCGCTCTTCCCTCATGAGCCTTCATTTCTTCCCGACCTCCATGCTGAAGTGCAGAAGTCATAGAAGAAGCCATATTCAGCCCGGTTGTATCCGTTTCATAATTCAAACTATGCAAACGTGGTAGGATTAGTCAGGCTGGGATGTTATGATGGCCCGTGTGGACGAGACGCTATCTTGTGAGCCACGGCTGTGCTGAAGGCCTAGCAGGCAGATCTGCTATAAGATCTGGATCAGGACCAGGGCCTGTCCCCTAAAGCGGTTGCTGAACTGCGGTACACCGTGAATCTAGCTCTCCGGGCCACTAAACAACAGCCGCTGCTATCGGTCGCTCGATGACAGCGATGGGTCACAGAGGGGCATCTGTGGCTGAACTTGGCGAACATCAGGAAGAAAGAAAATAATTTTCACCTCGATGCCCCATGTCTTGTCCTCTGAACTTTTTAGGACATTTATTGAGACTGTGGTCTGAAAGTTTAGAGAGGCGAGGACGCAGTCGGCAGTGGTCAGTGGTCAGGAAATCTATCCCGCACCCTTTCAGATCCCGACTAAAGTCTCTGGGGGCTAAAGTCTCTCCCTATTAAGTGATTAATAGGAAGTGCTTCGATAAAGATCCGAACGCTGATGGAAAATAACTGTGGCAAGCGGGGCGGGGCCAAGAGCCGTGGGAATGGAGTGAGGCCGATGGTGCGATTGTTAATGAGAGTAACCTCCGCCATACCGGCCTCGAGTCTCACGGAGGAACTCCAGGAGGATAAAAGGATTGACGACAGTGCAAGACCAGAGAGGACCAGGTATGGGTGTTTTGTTTTAGTTTAAGTGGCAGTCGTCCGTGAGGCAGCGGCAGTAGTTTTGTTGTTTATTTTATAATTAAAGTATTATGTTGAATGTTCGCCAGTTCAATAACAGCTATAATAACATCTCTCATCTTACCTCTTTTCTTCTCCTTCTGACAAAGAAGTTGATGACGTGTGCTACGGGCACCCTCTTATACTTCCGGGACCTCAGCTAAAGACGTCACGGACTGTCACCAACCAATCAGATTGTAGTGTTTTCACACGTGCTTCCGACAGTGGATAAGCTGATGGCGTCCCCATAGCGTCCATCCAAGACACTGTGTCTCGTTCCCCTTTTTAGGGAGCAGTCGTAACCTAAGACATTCTTTATTAATTAATTATCTACCCTTGTTATCATAATTTGTGTGAAAAGGATGAAAGGTTTTTGGTATTTTACTGCCTCTACTATTCATTTCAGCTGGAGATTGCAGTGAATTGTATGTAAAGGTATGGGTTTTTTTTTCTTTTTTTTTCTCGGAGTTTTGCAAAAATGTAGGTAGAGGCCGAGCGACTGACTAGAGACAGGCTCCAAAAGAGAGTCAATCCCATAGACCTCCATGTTAAAATGCCCAACTTTACAGCAGAAAAAAAAATGATGTCTACAGCATGGTACTAAAAGATGTTTTGGTCTATATAGCTGATTCTGCCCTTCATGACTACTGTGAGGGGGGTGAATTTTATTTTTATTTTTATAACTCATCCGTTTAAATCATATTAAGCCTTAAAGTTCTGCATAATTAAGGGTGTGGCCACTTGAGTGACAGGTGGACTGCCACTGATGTCACTACTAGCCGTTTGTCTGCTGTCTGTTAGCATCACGTCACCTCAGCTAATCCGCCTTTATGCCCATTTTCGTTATCTGGGAGTGACACGCTACCAAGATGGGCTTCAAAAATGCTCTTCAGAAACCTGCGGGTGACGTCACTGACACTGTAGAGGCACACTTTCCCATTGAGGCTATGTTGGTACTTTAGCGGTTCGAAGGTGTATTGTTACCTCTGACTGCAGAAAGCGGTACACTCTTGGTCCTTGTGTAAAGCACACGTGCAGCGCTGACCTCCTCCGCTGCCCTCGGCAGAACGCCGTATCCGCTGGGAGCCTCTATAACTTGACATGCCATATGGGACAGTGCGCCTGCCAATACACAAAGGAGAAAGGGTTATGACCTTGCAGTTAAAGAAAACACTACCACAGCGGTGCTTAAAGGCAAACCGTGAAAGTGAGAAAGGCTTTCAATGTTTTGATTTACTTAAAGTAATTGAACCAGCAAGCCTTCTATCTTTTTTTTAAGAAAAGTTCAAATTCTCCCTTGAAATTATACTGTATATTAAGTCTCCATCCACCTTAAAATGTCAGAGTCTGGAAGTTTAAAGAAGGATTTAATGTGTGCTCAGAGTTATTGTGTCGTGTTTCACAGCCCTAGTTTGATCTTTCTTTTGCACTCATGGAGCAGGTTACATACACAATCTGCCAAGAGGTCTGAAATATGACACTGAACCATGGATAATGTGGAGGTCAGAAAACCCTGTGGTTCTATCTAGAACCCCATTGAATCTTTTTCCCCAAGAGTGACAAGGATGCATATAACTTTTAAGAATGACAGGCGTATCGATTCTGCAGAAATCTACAGAGATTTGCACAGATTCTGTGTTCACTGGCAAACCAGTTTGGTTAGAAAATGTACAGTAGTGGTAATATTTAACAGTAAGAATAACAGATACAACAAAATACAAAAAAAGTGCAGATCATACACAGCAGGCTTGGTTTGAGGACTTTAACAGCTCATTGATTACATGACATATGGGCCAACTTCCAGTTCATTAGACCTTGTGTTTTTTTGGTAACACCTCAATAAAGGACTCTTATTTATACTGTATGGAAACTAATGAAGCAGACTCCGAGGCTCAGTAAATCTGAACAGCTGTTTTCAGGGAGCTAAAGGCCTCATCTGCTACGAGTTACTTCTGCAAACATCCAGTCATGAAAGCATCTCTTTGATCCCATCAATTCTCTTTAGCCAGTATTATATGCTAGACAAGTGCCTGGACAAGTGGCTGAGATGATTAATTACTCTCAGAGAAAATAATTACTGTAGGCTATGTTGACCCACATTTCAAGATTTCTGAAGTTTTTCTTTATGAAGAACCCCAACGACACACACACTCACACAAATTAAAATGCCAACTTTAGTTGGTGACATATAGTTTTGCTAATTTACTAAGACGGAGCTCGTAGCAGAAACTGAAACATTTCCCGAAACTACTACGGCTCTCTAAGGATAAGTTAATGTACAATAAATGATTATTCCGAACATTTTGGATAAGAATGATGCACGTGGATTGTTTAAACTAGGTTTGCAATGTTATCTCTGTGATAAGGAAGGGGTAGGCCAGAAATAATTCAGTTCTGACAGAAAGGAGAACATTTGTCCACATGTCTCTATTGAGTTTTTATACACTGCCAAATGTAATAGTTCACTTTTCCTTCTAAGACAGAAATCATATACAGTTGCAGTTAAAATATAATGCAGCACATTCACTATTTTTCATTTTAGCAACCCAATTTGGTTACACTTTATTTTAAGATGACGTAGTTACATTGTGCTTTCTCAGAGTAATATTAATTAACTACATGCATTTACTACAGAGTTATGGTTAGGGTTTGGATTAGGGTTAGTTACTTGTAATTATGCATAATTTACTGTTATTACCATAGTAAAAACATGTAGTAAAATGTAACTACAACACCTTAAATTAAAGTGTTTCCCCAAATTTTAATCATTTTATTCTTCCATTATTCTTCTTACTAAATGTCACAGTAGTTAGTGGTTTGATTATTTCATACATTTTACAAGTGCATGGCATCTGTACAGTAGATTGTCATATGTCATAGTTAGATTCAACAGATTTCTTAGGGTTATTAATAAGAACCAGAAACCCTTGCCACAATAAATGTTATTTAATTACAAATGTTTTGGTGTTCAAGTAGCCCTGTTGTCACATTTATTCACTATTATTTATGCTATGCCATTTACCAATAAATGCCGCTTAAAGATTGTTTAAATCAAAGTTAGCCATTGTAAATCCATCTTTTAAGAAAGAGGTAAACAGTAAAAGAAACATACTCAGGTGTGTTGATCCAGATGATGTCCAGGTGACAGTAGTAAACACACTCCTTGTCTTTGTAGGAGTAACATGTGCATCTCTTGGCTCTCTTCCGTGGTTTTATGAGCTGGCAGAAATAACACGCTCCAGGTTTATTAGCAGAACCTCCAAACTGCTTAGGAGTCGCACTTGATACTTTAGTTAAATCCTTCGCTGTGTTTTTCACAAGCACATCTTGACGAAACGTGGAAAAGCCTGAAAATGGAAATGCTTTTAAAACAATGTCAAGACTTTTCATTCAAATGATCTCATGTTGCAGCAGCACTAAAACATCATAAATGCCTTTCTATCCGATATATATTTTACTATGTCACAGTAAAGGTTCAAAGTAGGTTATGCACGTTCACCTTAAAACGAATGTGCTTGATATTATAACAATGTGCTTCATGTGGTAAGAATATAAAAAAGTCCTATAATAGTCAAAAATAGGCATATAATTTATGGGTGACATTTAAGGGTCAAAGCCTAGGTTTCCACAGGGTGCGAAATATGCAGTAAGACACCGAGTCACAACCCAATAATGAAGGGTTGAAGCCCGAAGAAAAAAGGTTTTTAAACCTTTCGGTAAAGATTTAGACGGCCCGTATTTTCACAATGCAGGAGCAGGGGCCACTTTAGTCCCACTTTATATTAGGTGTCTTTAAATGCTATGTACTTTGTACATTTGTACATACATGTACATTTAAATTAATAATTTGATAATGCACTTATTGTGTGTTTTTACAACTTACATTTTAAAAAAATACCTGCATGTAATTACGGATGTAATAAATCTTTGTAATTACATTTATAATTTCCCTGTTGACACTTCCCTTAACCCAACCGTAAACCTATTTCACCAAACCTGTCCTAACCTGACCCCCTCAATAGCAGCAGAAGTGTTTTGCTATTCAACGTCAATGCAATAACCACATTGTTTAATACAAGTACATAGTATAGGACACAAATATAAAGTGGGACCCATAAACCCATAAATTAAGACTGTCTTAATAACTAGTTTGACCAACAGGCAGTTATTCTCTCTAGGCTACTTTTCAGATTCAGATTAGAATAAACTACCTATGTAACTGACTTCAATATTTAGGACCAATCTTGAAGAAAATATTAGGTTACTAACTTTTAAGACTAGTCTAAGATGTTTATGCAACCGGTAAACAATATGATTGACGCTGTTGAACTTCGATCACGTTGAACATCAGGATCTGCTGTCATTATGTACAGTATCAAGTGTTTGACTTTTGTGACAGTGGCGCCAAATTAGATTTGCGGTTAGGCTAATACGTCCGATTATTAACTTTAGCTACTTTAGTGGGCTACATTGCATAATTTATAATATGTATATTTCTTTAAAAACCCATTCCTTTTAAAATAGTCGGCACCACAGTCACCTCTATGCATGCATCATCTAACTCCTCAATATGATATGTATATGCTTATACTTTTATAATATAGCCTAACGTGTTTTGTCCTTAAAAGTATGTTTTTTATTTTTTTTATTTATTTATTTTTTATTATGCACAGAGTGATTTTAGTCCACCGTACAATGCAATGCAATCTAAACCCACCGTTGGCCATTGTGACTGTTAGTCCAATAAAAAGCAAAATTCCCAAATGTATTAATAACACCTTGGCCATCCCAGTTATTCCAGATAGTCTCCGTGAAAAGATAAATCAGTTTAAAATCCAGGATTGACCAGAAGTGCTGAATGATCCGCATGCAGGTAAAAGTAACATGTTGTTGGCTGTTATTCCCACACGGATGGTGATTTGCTCAGGCAGAAGAGTGGAGCTCCACAGAAAGCGTCCTCAGGTCTGCAGATGCTTGTGTCATTGCGCTTTCTCTCGGGGAGGTTTTATAGCGAACATCTATCATCAGCTCGAGAAGAAGACCCACCCGCTGGAGCACAACCTCACTTCTACAGCTCAATCAGCTGTCATACACACCATTACATCACACACACACACACACACACACACGCACACACACACACACACACACACACACACACGCACACAGATCAGAATAATCCACAGACATTTCGTAGTAGTAATACGTGTAATGGCTAAGCCTATAACTAATAAATAAATAAGCCCTACCAAGTATCTGCTAATTACAGAGGTCTGATATTAATTGAGAAAGTCGCTTGAGACATAATGGCATGTTCTGTCAGCAGATCATTCATCAAGAGACCCCACTGGAGACTTCAGTGCAATGCAGCTTTAAGAGCTGTTAGTAAAATTAACTATTTATTCAAGTGGGCATATAAGTTTCAAATTTGTTTGATAAAAATAAAATGAACTCAAATAAATAACCAGGGTTGTAATGCATGTTGGGGGCTGGCTGCTTTTCAGGGCGTCTCAAACTCATAGAGAGAACACACTGAAAACGGCATGTGGTGTACAGTATATTTTTTTCATTAAATCTAATTAAATGTTAATTAAAATATAATATCTGGCAGTAAATTGTATCCAGTGGCTGTTCTTTGCCCCAACGTGGCTCTTTTAATGCTTCTGAGAGACAAATTCTTCAACCATAATTCTATAAAAACAATATATATTTTTTTTTTACAAATTTCGAAAGAAAGGATATTTTTTTACATCTCATACCATTACACTACTACCCGAAGTATCAGAAAATGTCATAATCCTGAACTACAACTCAAACCACAAGCACAAGAATGTGGATTCATATAAAGCCTTCACTGTTAGACTTTTCTGTAATTTCTACAGTTATTTACTTTAAATCAACCAGTATTATACTGCTGTTTCTCTTTACAGTAAATAACTGTGATTCCCATTGCATCATGGGAATTTTCTGTGACGTCAAACACCACATACAGAGACTTACTGTATTTTTTAAATTTGCAGTTCTCTTACGAGAGGTTCTCTCGTATTGCGTAAGTTTAGCTTACGCTACGGGAAAGATTCATCTTCTGGAGATATTGAAGCCAAAAAATTATCCTTAATTTTGTATTCATTGTCAACGCAGTGCAGCAGCTAGCAGACCTAGAGCAGGCAGTCTTGCGTTCTCATTGGCTGCCCTGCGGGCATCTGCTGCAGCCTACCAGTGAGCCCCGCGTGACGTCACGCCCAATGAAGGGCGCTCGCGCCCTCATACCGTCATAGCCCGCCAGAATGGGCGTGGCTTAGCGTATAAAAGAAGGGGCTGTAGGCTGAATTCCCTGATTTTCGTCTCTTCAGCGAAGCCCTTCGCATCGCTGGATCTGAGAGAAGCCGCCGCCGTCGAACAGCGAACAGCCAGCTTAGGACAGCGCTGAGGAAGCCGGCCGTCTTCGCCACCTCCAGCCATCCGTGCGAGCTACGCTATCCGGCGACGTATCCTTTTTATATTGTGCTTTATTTAAATCTAAAAGAGCAGCGAGCGTCTTTTTCAAGATGCCTCGCACTTCCTGTGGCTCGTGCAGGGCCCCGCTCAGCGTCGGAGACCGCCACGTGATCTGCGCTCTCTGCCTGGGCCAGGAACACGCAGAACTCGCCCTCGCGTCCGGGGGCTGTGAGTTCTATGAAGCGCTTCCGCTGTCGACCCTGCGGGGTCGACTCGAAGCCTTCAACCCGGAAGCAGTCACTCCGCCCTTCGTGGGACCGCGCAAGAAGAAGCGCCATTCCCAGAGACGGCCGGAACCTGTGGCCACAGCGACGCGCTCGCCGGAAAACCTCCCTCGAGCCTCGCTCTCGCCTTCCCCGCCCCCCCTCACTGACGCGCAGCTGTCGCTCACGAGCCTCACTGCCGTCGCATCTGAGGATGAGGCGGAGGGACACGCCACGAGAGACTGCTGTTCCATCCTGGCATCGGATAGCGAGGAATGGTCGCTAAACTCCGCCTCCTCGTCGATCCAGGAATCTGGCCGTACCCGCGCTGGAACTGATGCGGAGCTGATGCGTCTGCTGACGCAGGCGGTTGACTGACTCGGGCTCGAGTGGTCGCTGCCGAAGGAACCCGCGGCGAACAGGCTCGACGGATGTTTTCTACAAAGTCGCCTCCGTTCAGCCCCAGCAAGCAGGCCCGCTCCGTTTCTACCGGAGCTTCACACGGAGTTGACAAAGTCGTGAAACACACCCTTCTCTTCGAGGCTTCAGTCTCAGACCTCCGCGTCGCTCTCCCAAGTGGACGGCACCGCCGAGAGAGGATACACGGCTATTCCTCCTGTGGAAGAGGCGGTCGCAGCGCACCTTTGTCCGCCCTCCGCGAGATGGAGGTCAAGGTCAGCCCTCCCGTCCAAAGCTTGCAGAGCCACGTCCGCCTTGGTCGGCCGCGCTTATGCCGCCTCCGGCCAGGCCGCATCTGCTCTCCACTCCATGGCTGTATTACAAATCCTGCAAGCCGACCTCCTCCGTGAATGGGACGAGAAGGGCCAGGACCCAGCTGCGGTTACAGATCTGAGGAGCGCGACGGATCTCTCTCTCCGCGCCACCAAGGCCGCAGCTCAAGCCATCGGACGAGCCATGGCCGCGTTGACTGTGACAGAGAGGCACCTCTGGTTAACGCTCGCGGATATGAGAGAGGCTGAGCGCGCCACCTTCCTGAACGCGCCGCTCTCCCCTACTGGTCTCTTCGGCCCAGCGGTGAACGGGATCGTTGACCAATTTTTTGAGGTACAGAAGACCACGCAGGCCATGAACCTTTTCCTGCCGCGACGCTCAAACTCCGCCACAGGCCGCTCTCGCGAGAGACAGAGCCAGCCTCCGGTGCGATCCAGCACCCAGCGTCCAGCACAGCCCCAGCCTTCGCAGCGAAGCCAGGGCGGCCGCCCTAGGTCGCGCTCAGACAGCCGTCACAGACCGCCGCCCCTCGGCAAAAGACCACGCTGAAGTCTGAGCACACGAAACCGCCCTAACCAAGAGAGAGAAAAGACGCGTTGACAGTCCCCTTCAAACAGGCTACTGCAGTGGTTCATTTGGCAGCCAACGAGCCGGTTCATTTACCCTCTCGCCTGCACACAAACGCCGTTTTCACGGCGACCCAGAGAGATCTCAAAAAGAGTATAATGTCTGGTCCGGCTCACGCCGTTGGTGTTTTAAGTGTAGTGAAAGTGCCCACGCCCCAGTGTTCACCCCTACACACAAGCACATCAAATCTCGTGTCACTCACAGAGCACACTCTCATAAAGCGCAGAAAAGCCGCTCGAGTGTTGAATATAAGAAATGTGTCCACAGGTCTGTGCCCACTATCTGCACGCTCTGTTACACGGTCAATAAAACAGGTTATGAATGTAAGTCTCGTGCCCGCCGGAGAGCGTTCACGCTTACTAACACACACCTCCCCCCGGGCGCCGCCCGCGCGTTTAAATGTTATCACAAAACGCAGGGCATTGATAAGACGCTCCCCATCCGTTATGATCAAGGCGCCAAACACTCCTGCCTCACTGCCTGCTGTGTGTTTGTTTGCTTCGAGGCTGTAAGCTCCGCCTGAGCCTCGTATTTCTTTATGTTTTGAGCCATCATTTACTATCTAGTTGTTTATACTACTAAATACAGCTTACCCAACATCTCAGATTAACCTTACATCTCTAGCTTCCGTTATTGTTAACACAGCACGCTAGTAACTCGCTAACGTTAGCCTGCTAACGCGCCACCCGTGCGCTCATTTATATATTTATTTTCTCTCACGCGCCCGCGCCTTTGAGTTCATAAAGTCCAGGTAAGTAAGAAATCAGTCAACAAACACGGTGAGTAATGTCTTCTTGTCCTGTTATTGTCACCTGTGTCACATGTCATATGTTTAGTATAGCCTTCTCCGATGGCAATATAGGATTTATATGTGATAAATGCAAGGAGACAGTCAGGCTGACGGAGAAGATTTCAGAACTAGAGACACGCATCCAAACTTTAATTGAGGATGGTAAGAATGCTAGATCTTTAGATAGTGTTTTGGATGCGCCTAGCATAGTGAACTCTTTACATGATTCGGTTCCGGCTGAAGTAGAGCCCGTGCAGCAGGGCAGATGGGTGACCGTGAGAGATCGTTCTAGTCGCGGATCAAAGAACCACTCTTCCGTTCCGATTCCCATAACAAACCGATTTGCCCCACTCAGTGAAACACCCACTGAGAATTCTGTTGATTCTGCCCTGGTAATTGGTGATTCGATCACACGGAACGTGAAAATAGAGACACCAGCCACCATTGTCACATGTTTGCCGGGAGCCAGAGCGCCTGACATCAAAGCAAATTTAAAAGTGCTGGCTAATGCTAATCGTAAATTCTCTAAGATCATTATTCATGTCGGCACTAATGATGTTCGACTCCGCCAGTCGGAGATCACCAAAATTAATATTAAAGAGGTGTGTGAACTCGCAAGTACGATGTCAGGCACTGTAATCTGGCCCCCTTCCTGTACGCAGGAGTGATGAGATAGTTAGCCGATTGGCCTCACTGAACGGTTAGCTGTCGAAGTGGTGTCCGCAGAATAACATAAAATTCATAGACAATTGGAAAAGTTTTTGGGGCAAGCCTGATCTGTTGAAAAGAGATGGTATCCATCCCTCCTGGGCTGGTGCTGCTCTTCTCTCTAGTAATTTGGCTCATAGTCTTAGAGATAAAACATGACAATCTGGGGCTCAGGTCAGGAAGCAGACAGACTGGCTAAACCGACCGTCTGCTAGCGGCCTCACGTTACCAAGGTCAGATAAATCCCATCACATAGAGCCTCTTTCACCTAGATGTCATCATATAGAGACTGTGTCTGTTCCCCGAATTTGGAAATCCAAAAAACGTCGGGTTCAAAATTTAATTGATGTTCAACAAATAAAAAACAGATATAATACAGATGAGCAAATGATAAAGCTTGGGTTGCTGAATATTCGATCCCTTACTTCAAAATCTCTCATAGTTAATGATATGATTTTAGATTATAATCTTGATATGCTGTGTTTGACAGAAACCTGGCTAAAACCAAACGATTACATTATTTTAAATCAGTCAACCACACAAGATTACAGTTATAAAAATGAACCTCGTCTGAAAGGCAAAGGGGGAGGTGTTGCTGTAATTTATAGTAATATTTTCAAAACCACTAAGAAATCTAGATTTAAATATACTTCTTTTGAAGTATTGGTGCTTAATGTAAAAATATATAGTGTAAACGATAAATCACATTTGAGAATTATGCTGGCTACTGTATACAGGCCACCAGGGCACCATAAAGATTTTATCAAAGAATTTGCGGACTTTCTATCAGAATTAGTATTGGCTGCAGATAAAGTACTAATTGTTGGTGATTTTAATATACATGTAGATAATGAAAAAGATGCATTGGGATTGGCATTTAAAGATATTGTAAACTCAATTGGAGTTAGACAACACGTGTCAGGACCTACTCATTGTTGTAATTAGGCATGTGCCGGTATCAAATTTTCATGCTGCGGTTAATTGATTGAGCTTTTATCACGGTATACGGTATTATTACGATATTTTAATTGCTCGAGAGAAACAGATGGATTGTGGGTTTCTAAAAAAACAACAACTTGGATCACAATGCGAGTTTTGACTTGCATCAGTAATTGTGATTTTCAAAACATATGGTAACTAAACAGAATTTTATTAATAATAATAATTAAATAATAATTTGTTACATTTATATAGCGCTTTTTCTGGGACCTCAAAGCGCTTCACATATGGAAGGGGGAATCTCCTCAACCACCACCAATGTTCAGCATCCACCTGGATGATGCGACGGCAGCCATATTGCGCCAGAACGCCCACCACACACCAGCTTACTGGTGGAGAGGAGACAGAGTGATGAAGCCAATTAGTATATAGGGATGATTAGGAGGCCATGATGGACAAAGGCCAAGGGGCAAATTTGGCCAGGATGCCGGGGTTACACCCCTACTCTTTTTCGAAGAACATCCTGGGATTTTTAATGACCACAGCGAGTCAGGACCTCGGTTTAACGTCTCATCCGAAGGACGGTGCTCTACGGTGCTTATTAAGTTTAGTGACAACATGTTACAATGTTTACATGGTACAATGACTGGTAGGCTACTGTTTGTATTATTCAATTAAATTCTTGGATTTGATTTCAATCTTAATTCAATATTGACTCATTTGGATAAATATTAGGTAGGCTACAGTCTGCATGTTAATATTTCATTAAATGTGGTTTTCATTATAATAACAATTATGTAATGACAAGTAAACATAATAAATATGTAATATAGTGCACATATTGAGCAAAATACTCCTCGCTATTTTTTCTAGTCAACTAATGTGGTGGTCATTAAATGGCTTTCCTGAGGTAAATGTAACGTTCTGTGACACAACTGTTCTCCTGCAGTTTTATTTACCTCTTTCCGTGTTTGAAAAACACTGATTGATCGATATTATGTATGAGGCAAATACCTTTCGGTAAGTTGTACTGTATCTTTAAATAAAAAGTAAAAGATGATCGGTTTACTTGAACTGAGGCGCAGCGATCTGTCACAATGGACAGAATTTAAGAGCTGATTTTTTTTTTTTTCATATCAAAAGTAACCTGCTCTGTCTAGTCTTTCGGTGTCAGTGTCTTCTTTGCTCCGTGATTTTTCTCTGAGTGAGAGCGTGTGAAAAGTGTCAATTGCGTAAAGCGCCTTAGACAGGACGCGGAATGCGCGGCGCTGGCCGCTAAGTTCAACGTTGCCCTTCAGATACAACGCAATTTGCTATTTTGCAAATAAAAAGTTTAACTATTTTGAACTTTGAGTCCGGCGTGCTTTGGTCGACGCAGCAACAAAACGTCCCCGCGCGTATTCTGCGTCCTGTCTGAAAGGCGCTTGAGTCTCAAGCTGAATGCGTGAGAGTTGGCAGCCCTGCGGGGGTTAAATCGTCAGCAGGCAGCGTTCCTCCTTCCGCCATGCTTCTACTCCATGTGAGGATTGTTTGCTTTAGACTAGAGTGCACACAGTGCTTATACATGTGGGGATTGTTTACATCAGAGTGCGCACGTGTTTTGTGCAGCATATACGCAGTGTTTAAGCGGTTGATGGAAAATAAGCTAATGCGCATTCGAAAAGTCTAAATTCGAATCTATTATTTTTCACGGTATTTTGAAGTGCCCGCGATAACAATATCGTGCATATTCATTATCGCGATTTATCGCATTACCGAATACCGGCACATGTCTAGTTGTAATCATACTCTAGATCTAATATTATCACATGGAATAGATGTTGATGCCGTTGAAATTCTGCAGCAGAGCGATGACATCTCAGATCATTATCTAGTCTCATGTAAATTACATTCAGCCAAGGCTGTAAAGCCGACTCCGTGTTATAAATACGTTAGACCTATAACTTCTGCCACTAAAGATTGCTTTATCAATAATCTTCCTAATCAGTTTCATCATCTCAGCATCCCGGATAGCTTTGAAGAACTTGATATTGCAACAGAAACATTTAACTCTCTCTTTTCCAGCACTTTAGACGCAGTTGCTCCATTGCGCTTAAAGAAGATTAAAGAAAATAGTCCAACGCCGTGGTACAGCGAGCACACCCGGGCCCTTAAGAGAGCAGCCAGAAAAATGGAGCGCAACTGGAAGAAAACTAAACTAGAGGTATTTCGGATTTCGTGGAAGGAGAGCTCGATTGCTTACAGAGAGGCTTTAAAAGCTGCTAGATCTGCTTATTTTTCAAACCTATTAGAAGAAAATAAACATAATCCAAGGTATTTATTTGAAACAGTGGCTAAACTAACGAAAAAGAAAGCTTCAAGCTCAGAAGTGTACAAGCAACACAGCAGGGATGACTTTATGAACTTCTTCACTTATAAGATTGATAATATCAGGGACAAAATTATATGCAACCGTCTACTACAGTATCGCATCAGGGAGTGCATTGTAGTCTCCCTGAGGAAAAATTTGATTCATTTGTTGCTATAGGAGAGGAAGAATTCTGCAAACTCGTTAATTCATCTAAATCGACAACTTGTATGTTAGATCCTATACCGACTAAGCTACTGAAAGAGATGTTTCCAGAGGTCATATATCCTCTTCTTAATATCATTAATTCATCTTTGTCTCTAGGATACGTACCAAAAACCTTTAAACTGGCTATGATAAAACCGCTTGTTAAAAAACCACAACTTGATCCTACAGAATTAGTCAATTACAGGCCGATCTCGAATCTGCCTTTTCTGTCAAAGATATTAGAAAAAGCAGTATCTTCACAACTGTGTTCCTTTCTAGAAAGAAATGATATCTGCGAGGATTTAGACCGTACCATAGCACTGAGACTGCTCTCATTAGAGTCACAAATGATTTGCTCTTATCATCCGATCGTGGTTGTATCTCGCTATTAGTGTTACTTGATCTTAGTGCTGCATTTGACACAATTGACCACAACATTCTTTTAAATAGACTACAAAACTATGTGGGCATTAGTGGAATTGCACTAGCATGGTTTAAATCATACTTAACTGACCGTTATCAGTTTGTAGCAGTAAATGAAGAGATGTCTTATCGATCACAAGTTCAGTATGGCGTACCACAAGGCTCAGTACTAGGACCGCTGCTGTTCACTCTGTACATGCTACCATTAGGAGATATCATTAGGAAACATGGAGTTAGCTTTCACTGTTATGCCGATGATACTCAGCAGTATATTTCTTCAAAACCCAACGAAACTTACCAATTCACAAAATTAACGGAATGCATAGCTGATATAAAAAATTGGATGACTAGTAATTTCCTACTACTAAATTCTGAAAAGACAGAGATTCTAATTATTGGACAAAAAACTTCCACACGTAATAACCCAGAATACTGTCTAATACTTGATGGCTGCTCTGTTAAGTCTTCGTCGTCGGTTAGGAACCTGGGTGTGCTCTTTGATACCAACCTTTCTTTTAAAAGCCACGTGTCTAGTATCTGTAAAACTGCATTTTTCCATCTTAAAAATATATCTAAAATACGCCATATGCTCTCCTTGGGAAATACGGAACAATTAGTCCATGCGTTCATGACCTCAAGGCTAGATTATTGTAATGCTCTACTGGGTGGTTGCCCTGCACGCTTAATAAACAAACTACAGCTAGTTCAAAACGCCGCAGCTCGAGTTCTTACCAGAACCAGGAAATATGACCATATTAGCCCGGTTCTGTCAACACTGCATTGGCTCCCTATTAAACATCGTATAAATGTTAAAATATTGTTGATTACCTACAAAGCACTAAATGGTTTAGCTCCGCAGTACTTGAGCGAGCTCTTAACGCATTGTAGTCCTTCACGTCTATTGCGATCTCAAAATTCCGGCCAGTTGATAATACCTAGAATATCTAAATCGACTGCAGGCGGTAGATCCTTTTCCTATTTAGCACCAAAACTTTGGAACAGTCTTCCTACCATTGTCCGGGAAGCAGACACACTCTGTCAGTTCAAAGCTAGACTAAAAACACATCTCGTCGACCTAGCATACACATAATACATTATAGACTTCTATAAATTCAATGTTAGGCTGCATAGATTAGGTCAGCCGGAACTGGGAACACTTCCCTTAAATCTTGATGTACTCGCTACATCATAAGAAGAATGGCATCTACGCTAATATTAGTGTCTTTGTTTATCCCGAGGTTTTCCCGCAGCCTGCCAGATCCAGGCCGTATCCAGATCTGACGAAGGAGATCCGCCTGGACCCGATGACAATGCAGTGCTGAAGTATCCACTATCCTCTCCCTATGGAGGATCCCTTTCCCACCCTACAGATAAAGCGTTGTGAATTCCGGCTCGCGTACCCCGAAGTGATAAAATAAAACAAAATTCTGTATCAAAATTTATAGGCAAGAAAAGTAGTTTGTTTAGGCTGGGTTGTATGAATTACAAACCTGCGCACATATTTTAAAAAAGCACATAACTATAGAATCAATTCTGAATGAGCATGTGAACGCCGTCAGCGTTAATCACAGGTTCGCGTTTAAAAGTCTGATCATTTCGACGGAGGTGAATCAATCAAAGTTAACTTTAGCTGGAAATAACATTGTTCAAGAACCGCTATAACGCCAAAACAATCTGTTACCGTAAATTATATGTTTATCTCTGTAAAGCTGCTTTGAAACAATCCATTGTTAAAAGCGCTATATAAATGAAGATGACTTGACTTGACTTGTAAGTCTCGTGCCCGCGCACACGCGCTCACGCTTACAGAGAGCTTTTCCGCCCAGTGCACTGCTCGCGCGTCAAAAGGTGAGAATAAAATGCTCCCCATCCATTATGATCGGGATACCTCACATAAATCAGACGATCTCGGCTTTCAGCGAGCAGCCATTGCCCAGAACCGAGAGCGCGCGCGCCGCGTTTTCGGCTCTGGCTCAGTTTCACAAGCCCGCAAATGGCAACGATCTGAACCCGGAGGCCATTCGCCCCCTAGCGGCTCACATAGCTGCGTGGGAAACTATCCCAGGGATTTCAGAATGGGTTCTGAGCACGATAAAGCAGGGCTATACACATCAATTCATTCGCCGTCCCCCGCGCTTTCGAGCCCGGACCGCGACGATAGTGAACGCGGAAGTAGCACACCTACTTCACGCAGAAATAGCAAAACTGCTGTGCAAAGGGGCTATAGAAAAAGTACCGCCTTCTCTGAGCGAGTCAGGCTTTTACAGCCGATATTTTCTCGTACCCAAGAAGGACGGAGCTTTCTGACCCATCCTAGATCTGAGACATTTGAACAAGGTGCTTGCAAAAAGACCGTTCAAAATGCTTACGACCAGGAAAATTCTCGCACACGTTCGCCCGAGGGACTAGTTTATTTCCCTAGATCTGAAGGATGCCTATTTTCAGATTCAGATATTAGACAATTTTTGAGATTCGCCTTCGACGGTCAGGTATATCAATACACCGTCCTGCCGTTCGGCCTGTCTCTAGCACCCCGTACATTTACGAAGTGCATGGACGCGGCGCTCGCCCCCCTGAGGACTCAGGGGCTGCGAATAATGAACTATCTGGACGATTGGCTGATATTGGCACAGTCAGAGTCGGAACTGTTATCTCACAGAACAGTGCTTCTCAGTCACCTGGAAAGCTTGGGTCTCACGGTCAACTGGACCAAGAGCTCATTAATGCCCAGTCAGTCAATTTCCTTTTTAGGAATAGAGCTGAATTCTGTGGCCATGACGGCGCGCCTGTCGACACAGCGCGCGTGCCGTGTTCGCCGCCTAGCCGCATCTTTCCAGAAGGGCAGCTTTCTCCCTTTGAAAACGTTTCAAAGGATGCTGGGCTGTATGGTTCAGCGGCAGCGGTGCTCCAGCTGGGCCTACTGCGCATGCGCCCGCTCCAACGCTGGTTGAATGCTCGCGCGTCTCGCCGAGCCTGGGTTTCGGCCAGAAAATCAGAGTGACTCAGACCTGCATAGCGGCTCTGCAGCCCTGGTTAGTAGCCGACTGGTACCAGCAGGGAGTGATGATGGGAACCATCTCTTATCGGAAAGTCATTTCGACAGACGCGTCCAACTCGGGTTGGGGCGTGCTGTTCGAATGCAGACCGGCCTTTTGCCAGTGGTCAGACCAAGAGAAGGGTTTTCACATAAACTGTCTGGAAATGATAGCGGTCGAGAACGAGCTGAAGCGATTCCTCCCGTTCATACAGGACCAGCATGTTCTCGTCCGCTCAGACAACATGTCTGTGGTTTCCTATGTAAACCGTCAGGGTGGTGTCAGATCCAGAAACCTCTGCAATCTGACGGAACGCATCCTTATTTGGTCCCAGATGCACCTGCGCTCGCTGAGGGCGGCGCATGTGCCTGGCCATTTGAACGACGGCCCAGACAAACTGTCCAGGGACAACGTCTCCCCAGGGGAATGGTCCCTGCACCCCCAAACAGTCCAGAAACTGTGGCGCCTATTCGGCAGAGCGGAAGTCGACCTATTTGCGTCAAAAGACAACGCTCATTGCCCGATGTTCTTTTCGAAGAACGAGGACGCGCTGGCCCAGGTCTGGCCCAGCCTCCCTCTGTATGCTTTCCCTCCGGTCTCCCTGTTACCACAGGTGATCAAGAGAATCAGGGAAACGCGCCATTCGGTGCCTCATAGCTCCGCACTGGGAGAATCAGAATTGGTTCCCGGAACTAGCACGGCTGTCACATGCAGCTCCGTGGCCGATTCCGGTGAGGGCAGATCTCCTCTCTCAGGCTCGCGGCTCGATCTGGCATCCCCATCCAGAGCGCTGGTCTCTGCACGCATGGTTGATCAACGGGTACTCGTTGCCCTGCCAGAAAGAGTGATGAACACGATCACGCAGTCTAGAGCTCCTTCCACGAAAAGGCTCTACGCGTCTAAATGGTCGGTGTTCTCCAAGTGGTGCACCGACAGAGATCTGGACCCGCGGACGTGCGAGGTTGCACATTTGCTCACCTTCCTACAAGAGCTGATGGATAAAGGGAGGTCCCCATCCACGCTCAAAGTTTATGTGGCGGCCGTGGCAGCGTTCGCAGAACCAACGCACAGCCAGTCACTGGGAAGACATGAGCTGGTCATCCGCTTCCTTAAGGGAGCTAGAAGGATGAATCCGCCGCGCCCCCCGTCGGTTCCTATGTGGGATCTTTCCTTGGTCCTCGAGGCCCTGAAAGCCTCCCCATTTGAGCCACTAGACTCCGTGGAGTTAAAATACCTATCACTAAAAACCGTTTTTCTGACCGCGCTGTCGTCAGTCAAACGTGTGGGGGACCTGCACGCGCTGTCAATCAGCGCGACGTGTCTTGAGTTCGGGCCGAATGACTCTAAGGTCATCCTCAAACCTAGGCATGGCTATGTTCCAAAAGTGATGGGCACTCCTTTCAGAGCGCAAGTCATTTCACTGTCGGCTCTGCCAGCGTCAGACAATGAGACAGACGTGAATCTCCTCTGCCCGGTCAGGGCGCTGAGGTTTTACACCACGCGCTCCGCCTCTTTCAGGCGCACGGAGCAGCGGTTTGTTTCGTTTGGCGGGCGCACCAAAGGTCTCGCTGCCTCGAAACAGACTCTGTCCAGATGGATAGTGGACGCTATAGCGGCCGCTAACGCGTCAAAAGGTCTGCAATGCCCTCTGGGCATTAGGGCTCATTCCACTAGAGGCATGGCCTCATCGTGGGCGTGGTCCAGCGGGATTTCTATCCACGACATATGCGTAGCGGCGGGCTGGAGCTCCCCGTCTACCTTTGTCAGGTTCTATAACCTGGAAGTTCCCGCCCTGCAGGCTAAACTTCTGTCAGTCTAAGCGAGTTGTGCGTTCTGCCCAGATATATCATGCTCAGACCATTCTCACGTGACTCAGCTCTCCTGGTTGAGCTGCACTAGTAGGGATGTGCTATATGCTTATACAGACCAGTGCTCTGCTCTGTATTCCCTATGTGTGCTTATGTACAAGTGATGGCCCGCGTGGCTGGGCACCTTATTTTTCCACTTATTGGGTTCCCCGAGAAACCTCGGCGACTCATGGGTGGTTGCTTGGCGCGCACGGCGTTGACAAAAAGTTCCCGTAGCGTAAGCTAAACTTACGCAATACGAGAGAACCTCTCGTAAGAGAACGTACTCGGTTACTAACGTAACCTCGGTTCTCTCTAGAGAGGGAACGAGTATTGCGTAACCGGCCGTGCTCGCGCCACGAGCGACTTCGCTTCAGTCGACGAAAACCAGGGAATTCAGCCTACATCCCCTTCGTTTATACGCCAAGCTACGCCCATTCTGGCGGGCTATGACGCAATGAGGGCGCGAGCGCCCTTCATTGGGCGTGACGTCACGCGGGGCTCACTGGTAGGCTGCAGCAGATGCCCGCAGGGCAGCCAATGAGCACTCAAGACTGCCTGCTCTAGGTCTGCTAGCTGCTGCACTGCGTTGACAATGAATACAAAATTAAGGATAATTTTTTGGCTTCAATATCTCGAGAAGATGAATCTTTCCCGTAGCGTAAGCTAAACTTACGCAATACTCGTTCCCTCTCTAGAGAGAACCGAGGTTACGTTTGCTACTGTATTTAACGTAACGGTCTCTCTGACTGGCACCATTCCATCGTGCTTTTTATTTCCTATTTTTTTGCCTTACACCGCGTGTCTACGTTATAACAGTCAGAGGCTTTCTATATTGGACACATTGAAGCGACCGGACCATTAATTACTAGTGCAAAATGCAAACCGGGTTGTCCTTTGTCAGAAATAGCGCGAGCGCTTGGACTCGGAGTACCGTGTATACGTCAGAAAAATAACAGCGAGCGCATCACTATACACTGTCTGGGATTTGTCGTGTCGCGCCCTGGTCGCGCTTGAGCATCCAGTGTAGCCTTATATCACTGGGTTCTTCTGACTGTGTTTTGTTGGACCCCGCCGTTCGGCTCTGCCCCGGGGAAGAGACGGAATTCACCGACAGAGAGATCAGAAAGCAAGGTTAAAAAACATTCTGTGTGTGTTGTGTTGACAGGTTTGTGCACCCTAGTTTAACATTATAGGTAGGGCTGAGCCTGGGCGATAAAACGATAACGATAATTATCGCGGTATCATTTTTCTCGATAAAACGATATCAAGAGTTCGATAAATGTTCGATCATGTTTATGCGCCAAAAGCGGAACAAAACTCATTTGAACCACGCGCGCCTCACGGACTGTTTATCCGCTCGGCTCAAAGTCCAAACGACGGCGCGCGCGAGCGCGTGATTTTTTTCCCCAAAGCACTTGCAGCTGATTCTAAAGGGGGAAAAAAATTTGGGGAAAAAAATCACGCCGCGCGAGCTCACTAGAGCTGACGCGTTTACTCTGATCGGCCTCGGTCACGACATCCAGTGAGAAGCGCTTGAATTCAGCGAAGAACACTACCCATATAGCAACATTGTGTCTGCCCAGATCCGGCCCAAATCTGGCACACGTGGAATGCGGATCTGGCCCACATGCAGCGTGGAATGACGGCCCTTGTGTGGCCCACTCCTGTTTGCCAGATCTTAGCCTTAGATGAAATCACCTGAAGAGAAAAGAAGACATTAAATCTGTGAAGATCTCAGCAGAGGAGGATTAAACAACTCCACAAACAGCATTACCAGCTTCACTTATTACTAACCAGACTCACTTTATTTCTGTCAGACGTCTGCAGAAGTTTTATTGAGAATTAACAGAGGCTTAACTCTTAACTTAATTTGAAGTTACCATAACAGTGATCAGTGTTTCCATTAGTTGGTCTATTAACTCTTATTATATCTTTTGTGGCTGTTGTGACAGTGTGTGTGTTAAGCACATTTGCAGCAGCAAAGAAAGCTAAAGTGAACTGAGATCAGGTGATGATGGTTTCCATTTGATGGTTTTATAATCATCATTAAATAAACTGATTCACTGATGTCTTTAGAATCTAACAATTGTGTTGTACCATTTATATATTCATATCTTAAACACGGTGTTACTGCAGCATGAGATTTGGCAATATTACAACAATCAGTTAGAAGATTTTAACAAAAACGAGGACAAAAATCAAATCTATCAATAACACACACAGACATTAACAATCACCGTATGAATCTCAATAATGGTGATAATCAAAAGTACCTTGCTACAATGCATGCTGGGTACTAGCATAGTACAAAACTCCCAGCATGCATTGCACCATGAATAAATTATGTTCTGAATTGATCTGTTTACCTAAATATTTTTGATTGTCACTATTGTTGAGATTCATATGCTGATTTTTGATGTCTGTGTGTGTCATGGCAGATTAGTGTTGTGCTCGTTGTTAAAATCTTTTAACTGATTGTTGTAATATTGCTGGATCTCATGCCACAGTAACAGGGGTTGTGATATGAATATATTAATGGAACAACACAATTGTTAGAGTCTAAAGACATCAGTGAATCAGTCTATTTCATGATGACTATAAAACCATCAACAGGAAACCATCATCACCTGATCTCAGTTCACTTTAGCTTTCTTTGCTGCTGCAAATGTGCTTAACACACACACTGTCACAGCAGCCACAACAGACAAAAGCCATAATAAGAGTTACTAGACCAACTAATGGAAACACTAATCACTGTTATGGTAACTTCAAATTAAACAGAGATAAACCTCTGGTAATTCTCAATAAAAACTTCTGTAGACGTCTGAAAGAAATAAAGTGAGTCTGGTTAGTAATAAGTGAAGCTGGTAATGCTGTTTGTGGAGTTGTTTAATCCTCCTCTGCTGAGATCTTCACAGATTTAATGTCTTCTTTTCTCTTCAGTGGATTTCATCTAAGGATGTGTCTGAAGTCAGTTGTAGTTCTTGTGTTTCTACTTGTCTCTTTTTCTGTTCTCTTCTTTCCTTCAGTGATTCTGCTTGTTAACAGGCTTTATTAAGGCTGCAATTACTTCATATTTAATATATACAGATGTTGTGGGTAAGATAAGGTCCATTTCTGGTTTATTTCTTTGCTCTTGGCTGACATGTGGCATTGCTATGGCCTGCTTGTGGCCCAGATCTGGCAAACAGGAGTGGGCCACCCAAGGGCCGTCATTCCAGGCTGTATGTGGGCCAGATCCGCATCCCAAGTGTGCCAGATGTGGGCCGGCTCTGGGCTGACACAATGTTACTATGTGGGTAATGACTCGGTGATTTAAACCAGTTTAAAGGCAGATGAAACAGCGCTGACAAACAGGAGAAACACTGTGCGCAACGATACAGTCAGAATCTGAATTGATACTGAATCCATTTACCATGGATTTACTGTAACGTTAGCCTAGTAATATTAACTGCACCATGAAATGTGGGATATACATATTGAATTGTATTATATTATTAATGTAGACAATGTATTAAAGGACTATATGGAATATAATTACAGTATTTAATAATGTATTTAGGCTACAGATTTTCATACAAATACCATAGAAACCATAAAGTTACATTTTAACTTTATGGTTTTATAACTTTTACACCATGATAGTGAGGTGCTATAGGCTACGCCTGGTTTTATCTGTGGTTATCAACTTATCATGATCTAAATGCATGATACTGGATAACCAATGGTTAATTTGAATAAAACTCAAACAGTCAGAATGTTACATACCAAATAAAAATGTGGTTGTTAATTTTTTTTTTAATAGATGAACGTAATGATAGAATAGAATGAACATAAATTTAACATAGTATTAGCTTGAGTTAGGATGCAGATTTACTGTCAACTCACTGTCAAATATGCGTTTCGAGATAAAACATGTAATATTAATATTGCAGCCTGCACTGTTGTCACGGTTTCAATGTGTTTAGTTCTGTTTTGAGATCTTGTTTCCCCCGTCTTTTGTGACTTTTGGTTCAGTCCTGTTAGTTTTCCCGCCATGTCTGATTAGAAATTCCCTGCACCTGTTTTCTGTTAATCATCCCATTAGTCCCTGTTCATTTAAGCCCTGTGTTTGCCCTCAGTGTTTGTTGGTCGTCGTCCATGTATGGTTGTATGTTTTGAAGTCCTGGAGTTCCTTTCCCTTTGTTCTTGTCTGTTTATGGAAGTTAAGTTTGTTAATAAATATCTATATCGCAAGTTCCTTGTCCTCGTCTTCAGCAGCCTGCTACAACCTGACAACTGTTAACTGTGCTGAAGATACGTGCCATCAAAGTCAGTCAACAGAATTTGTTTCAAGACTTGAAACAATATCCCCCATTAGCACATGCAGACACTAAGAAATATGTTTGGCAAGTGTTTGTCATGATATGTTCTGACAATAAAGAGTAGTTTAAAACCACAATTAACCTTCTGGTTTATACAACTTTCACTTAAGAGCAAAAATCTGCCTTTAAACTTTTGCCTTTTAAACTGACATTTGACATTTGATAATCTTTGAACTTTTAAAGATTTGACATTTATCGTGATAATTATCGATATCGGACTGATATAAAAAAAATTATCGTGATCATTTTTTTGGGCCATATCGCCCAGCCCTAATTATAGGCCTACTCGTCATGGCAGTATTAGCACGGTAAACTGCGCTAACGTTTCATTTGACAGACTTTGTTAGATTATTGAATTGAATTGTTAAAATACGCCAAGGATCAACGCTTAGTTTACATTAAAGTAACTAATGTGAAATTCTGTCTTGGTAGCCAATGTTGGCCTACTGTTGAGAAAATAACCTTGTAACGTTATGTTGGCTAAAAAGTTTAATGGCCAGCGGCCAGCTTTTGACATAAGTTTGCTAATGATTAGCATTATGTGATAAGTGCTTTGGAGCCACCTGTTTAGGTAGCATAGGGCCTACAATATCTTATAAAATCTCTATAAAATTGGTTAACTTTATATTAAATAGGCTAAGTGACCTTTGCATCATGTCTAACATTATATTTATTACACAGGAAATTAACCAATCAGAAGATGGACCATTTTCCATGTTCAGTCTCACCAGATTAAATGTATCCAGGTAAGCATTGCAGTAAAACTCTCACTAATTCATTCATACCAAATCTAGCATTTTAACAACTCAAGTTAATATATATTACATTATTTTGATATTTTATTAGGCAGAAGACTCTACCATTGCAGTCTCACCTGACCAGGAAGGTCCTAGTATCAGCGCACAGGTGGGTTAACTACTGGAAGGAGAACGATCATCACTCAGTGATTTCTTGCATGTGTCTTGCTGTGTATTTGTCTCAAACAGGAACCCCTTCACTGCAGACAAGCTGAAATGGGCTAAAAGTTTAAAACGTCGATTTCAGTCTTTCTCTCTATGGATCTCAGCATTTTTGGATAGAATTTAGGATATGTAAGTATTAAAATTTAATCTGGCATAATTTAATTTAGTTATTCTGAAATGTTTGAAAATGCAATTGACAAAAAGCTGTTTACAAATCGTCTCGGTTACGTATGTAACCCTAGTTCCCTGATAGGGAACGAGACGCTGCGTCGAACGCTGCGGGAACGCCTCTGCGTTGTGCGTCATGAAGCACGTATGGAATCAGCCCAATGGAGAGATGAAACGTCATAGGCGGGTGACGTCATCGACCAGGAAACTATAAAGCACCCCAAAAACATAAGCGCAGTAGCTTCTGATAGGCCTGAAGGAAGCGCTAACGGGAGTGCCGGGAGTATGGCGGAACGACGCAGCGTCTCGTTCCCTATCAGGGAACTAGGGTTACATACGTAACCGAGACGTTCCCTTTCAAGGGAACTCGAGCTGCGTCGAACGCTGCGGGAACGCGAATACCCACGTCGCCATAGGACCAAATGACCGCCATGTGAGAACTAGCGCACAGAGGACGAGAGCACTTGTGCCCCAGGGGTAGAACTTAAGTCTAGGTCATAGAACTTAATAAAAGTATGCGGTGAAGACCATCCAGCCGCATCACAAACGTCACTCAGGGAAACCCCCGACAATAGAGCTTTGGAAGCAGCCATACTCCTAGTAGAGTGGGCTCGAACAGCCAAAGGTGAAGGCTGACCAGCCGACTCATAAGCAAGTGAGATAGCCTCGACCACCCACTTGCTCATTCTCTGTTTAGACGCAGGGCACCCTTTCCTGGATGGCCCGAAACATACAAATAGTTGTTCTGATTTCCTCCACAGGGCAGCTCTGTGGACATAAGCGTCTAACGCCCTAACAGGGCAGAGTAAATTAAGTTTCTCCTGGTCCGATGACATAAATGGAGGAGGACAGAAAGCCTGCAGAACCGTAGGTCTAACAACATTAGTAGGGACCTTGGGAACGTAACCTGGTCTAGGATGCAGAAAAGCCTTAACCATGCCAGGCGAAAATTCCAGGCACGAGGGTGACACCGACAGAGCCTGCAAATCTCCGATTCTTTTTAATGAGGAGATAGCAAGTAAAAAGATAGTTTTAAAAGTGAGAAACTTCTCAGGAACTTCTTCGATAGGTTCAAAAGGAGCTAGGGAAAGACCTTCCAATACAATGGCCAGATCCCAGGTCGGCACCCTCGTACGAACTGCTGGCCTCAGCCTCAAAGTGCCACGGAGGAAACGAGTTACAAGCGGGTGTCTCCCAAGAGAAACTCCACTGAAAGGGACGTGGTAAGCAGCTAGTGCCGCCACATACACCTTTAGTGTGGAGGGGGATAACCCTGTGGAGAAGCGCTCCTGCAGGAACTCCAGCACTGCACCCACTGGGCAGTTAACTGGGTCCTGCAGGTGTTCTCCACACCAAGAAGTGAAAAGTTTCCACTTCAAGGCATAAAGCTTCCTCGTGGATGGAGCTCTGGAGTGAAGAATGGTCTCAACAACCTCGGTTGAGAGACCAGACTCTATGAGCTGGGCCCCCTCAGAGGCCAAGCCCACAGTTTCCACAATTCTGGCCGGGGGTGACATATCGTGCCGCCCGCCTGAGAGAGTAGATCCCTCCTGACCGGGAGCTCCAAGGGAGAGCCGTCCAGGAGAGAAATCAGGTCCGCAAACCATACTCGGGCCGGCCAAAACGGGGCTACTAATAGTAGGCTGACCCCGTCCCGGCGAACCCTCTCCAGAACTCCTGGTAGCAGAGCAATCGGGGGAAAGGCGTACAGGCGTGACCTCGGCCACGGCTGCACCAGAGCATCCAACCCCAGGGGGGCTGGATGACTGATGGAGAACCACAGATGACAATGCGTGGTCTCCCTGGAAGCGAATAGGTCCACCTCGGCGCGACCGAAACTCAACCAAAGGAGCTCCACCACCTCGGGGTGGAGTCTCCATTCCCCTGGCCTCGGCCCCTGCCTCGACAGGGAGTCCGCTACCACATTTAAATACCCGGGAAGATACATTGCTCTCAGTGATAGTAGCTTCCCCTGGGACCACAGGAGGATCTGACGGGCCAACTTGTAAAGCCGGCGAGACCGCAGGCCCCCCTGATGATTTATATAAGAGACCACCGACGTGTTGTCTGATTGAACTAACACATGATGGCCCCTCAGGTCTGTTAAGAAGTGTTTCAGAGCCTGAAACACAGCCAACATCTCTAGACAATTTATATGCCACGATAGATGATGGTCCTGCCACAGACCTTGGGCTGGGCGGCCACTCATGACCGCCCCCCACCCTGTGAGGGAAGCATCCGTCGTTAGCGTTATGCGACGACAAAGAGCCCCCAGCACAGGACCTTTGGATAGGAACCAAGTTTCTCTCCACATGACCAGAGCACGAAGGCAGCGCCGCGTGACTTTGAACGTGCGGAGCGGATTTCCCCTCGGGGAGAATCCCTTGGTCCTGAGCCACCACTGTAACGGTCTCATGTACAACAGGCCGCAAGGTATAACGTTGGACGCTGCTGCCATCAGACCCAACAGTCTCTGAAACTGCTTCACAGTGAGTAGCTGGCCTAGCTTTACTTGTTTCACAGCTGAGAGAATCGAAGCGATGCGGGTCGGAGAGAGCCGCGCCCGCATCGAGACCGAATCCCAAACGACACCCAGAAAAGTGGTCTTCTGAGAAGGAGATAGTACACTTTTCTTTGCGTTCAGCCTCAACCCCAACTTTCTGATATGAGCGAGGACGACATCTCGATGCCGAACCGCCATCTGCTCCGTCTGAGCCAAAATCAACCAATCGTCGATATAATTGAGAATACGAATGCCCTGAAGCCTCAGAGGCACTAGTGCTGCATCCATGCATTTCGTGAAAGTGCGGGGTGATAAAGCTAGGCCAAACGGAAGAACCCTGTACTGGTACGCCTCGCCCCCGAAGGCGAACCTCAGGAACTTCCTGTGTTGTGGAAGGATGGAAATGTGGAAGTATGCGTCCTTTAGATCTATCGTGACAAACCAGTCCTCGGATCTGATTTGAGACACGATCTGCTTGATAGTGAGCATCTTGAATTTTAGCTTCCCTACCGAGCGATTCAATAGGCGCAGGTCTAAAATTGGACGCAACCCCCCATCCTTCTTTGGAACGATGAAATATCGGCTGTAATAACCTGACTCCAAACTGGGAGGAGGAACCCGTTCTATAGCCTCCTTTTGGAGGAGCGTTTTCACCTCTTGTTCCATTACCAGAGCCTGCTCGGGGCCCACCACTGTGTGCAGAACCCCTCTGAATTTTGGTGGACGACACCTGACCTGGATAGCATATCCTTTTTCTACTGCCTGCAGGACCCAATGAGATATTCTTGGAAGGTTTTTCTACTCTGCCAGAAAATCTACTAAGGGTACCAGTCTCTCGAGACTGGCCTCTGGTGTAACTTGAGCAGCAAACACAGCGCCCTGTAACGGCGCACCGGCAGGGAACGACTGGTTTGACTGCTGTGAGACCCTCCTCAGAGGGAGCGAGCGTCCCTCGGGAAAACGCTCGCTGGGACCGCCTACGCCCCGGCATGAAGGCGGGGTTGGCAGAACGGCCCCCTGAGGGCACCGAGGAAGAATGGGCACCGTAAAGAGAGGTGAACTCCTTTCCGCCTCGGTGGGGACCACCCTCAGCATCCTGAACGCCTCGGCGTCAGGACTTCTTCTTAGCTGAAGCCTTCTTAGATATAATAGATATGATAATAATATCACTGTCCTCAGATCAGGTCTATTGCTAGAAGACTTCGGCTGAGAGTGCCGCGCCTGAGCCCACTGTCCAGCAGGGGGAGCACGAGACGCGACACTCTGCTTTTGCTGCGCCCTATGGGATGAGCTTGTAGACGGCCGGGGCTGCTCCCGCCCAGCAGCCCCAGGGACGTGAATTTTTAACGGGAGAAATTTTTTGAAAGCTGCAGCTTGTTTTTTCTCTTCCTGGAATTTGTCTATAACAGAATTAACAGCTTCGCCAAATAACCCCGATGGAGAGAGAGGAGCATCTAAAAGAAAAGCTTTTTCTTTCTCTTTCACATTTGTCTGATTTAACCAGAGATGTCTTTCTGCGGCCACCAGAGCTGCCATAGATCGACCCACTAGTTTGGCCGATTCTCTGGTGGCGCGCAGGGATAAATCAGCAGCCTGACGCAGTTCTCGAACTACGTCAGTACTGACTGCCTCACTCTCACTCACGTCCCTCAGCAGGTCAGCCTGGTATGACTGCAAGATTGACATTGTATGCAGACATGACGCAGCCTGACCTGCAGCCGAATACGCTTTACCCACCAAAGCAGATGTATTTCTGAGGGGCTTGGTGGGTAATACCGGTGTTTTAAAAGATGACGCCGCCTCGGGGGAGAGATAGCTCGCGAGCGTCTCTTCCACGCGAGGCAAAGCGCCATAACCATATGATCTAGCCCCCATTATATTTGAATATGTTGATGTCTGGGGACTAAATATTCTATATGAAACCGGTTTCTTCCACGATCTCGACACCTCAGTGTGGAGATCGTGAAAGAACGGCAGACACCGGCGTGGAGGCTGAACACGTGAGGGCAAAAATCTTTCATCCAGTTTCGATTTTGACACAGACTCCTGTCTAATCACTGGCCATTCAATACTGAGTTTTTCAACAGCTCGTGTTAAAACCTCCATAAGCTCATCACTTTCGGGAGAGTGAGGTGGCGAATCCTCAGTCTCTCCCTCCACACTAACAACATCCAGCTCCTCAGAACTGGATAGCTGTAGTACGGGTGCCTCATCCTGAGCGGAAGAAACCGCAGCGCGTGCTTCCGAACCCAGGAATGAGGCACTGGATCTCACAGGTGAAGGGAGAGATAAGGCAGCGCCCGTCTCAACCCCCGCTGAGAGATCCATCTGCGATCCCCACGATAAGCGCCGCCGCTCTGCCTCGGCAGAAGCGGGACCCGAACCGCGGGGAGCGCGCACCGAACCGCTCTCCTCAAAGAGCGACCGGCGGGAGCGGAGCGTCCTTAACGGCAAACGCTCGCAATGCTCACAGTCTGCTCCCTCGAGAGCAAACTGGGCATGCTGAACTCCCAAACAAACAACACAAAGATCATGTGTATCCCCGCTCGTTAAATAACGCGAGCAGGGAGGAACACACTTTCTAAACTGCTGTTCGTCCGCCATAATCTCTCAATATATATATATATAGGATAAATTGTTTGTGTGGTGCAGGGTATGTAAGACAAACAATATCAGACAGGGACAGATTCACATGTAGCGCGACTGAAGGCACAGAAGCTACTGCGCTTATGTTTTTGGGGTGCTTTATAGTTTCCTGGTCGATGACGTCACCCGCCTATGACGTTTCATCTCTCCATTGGGCTGATTCCATACGTGCTTCATGACGCACAACGCAGAGGCGTTCCCGCAGCGTTCGACGCAGCTCGAGTTCCCTTGAAAGGGAAATATAAGTTTTAGTAAATAATAATAAAAATGTTAAAAAAAACTAATATGGAATTTTCTCCTCCCCCTTTCTCTCTCTCTCTCTCTCTCTCTCTCTCTCTCTCTCTCTCTCTCTCTCTCTCTCTCTCTCTATCTCTCTATCTCTCTCTGTGTTTTATATAGTGTTGGATCCGAGATCTTCTATGAAGGACTGAGTACATTTGTGTTTGTGGACACGCATACAGACCAGGGGTGTATTCCAGAAAGCTGGGTTAATTTACCATCAGATTAACCCTGAACTCTGGGTTGATTAACCCATAACCTGCTTACTCGGGGTATGTCGGTTCCAAAACACCTGTGTCGAGTTAGTTTAATCAACCTACTGCTAATAACCTCGAGTTAATGCGCGTGCACGGCGAACATATAAAGGCATTTTCAATGGAACGCCGAATTCAGGAGTCACCATGGAAACTAAGGGTGAAAAGTTGCGTGCCGCCTACTTCTCCGAAGCAGAGTTAGAAGTTTTAATGTTGGCTTATGAGGAGTTCAAGCCCATTATAATGAAAAAAAGCAATACAGCTGCATATGCGAGGGAAAGACAATTGGCTTGGCAAAAAATAACTGACAGAGTAAATGCGTACATTTTTTTTTATTACATTTTAAATATGCTTGCCTTTCTTTTGTTAATTTGCAAAGTTGAACAATTGTCTTTTTGAGCATGTGGCATGACTCGACAAGCATTTACTTTTCTCTACATCAGTTTCTTAAGAATACAGTGCAATGTATATTGACAAGAAATATTTAGGCCTCTTGTTTTATAAGGTGTAATCCTTCTGGAGCCAAAAGAACTCTTTCCCAAGTCAAAATGAAACACAAAAACATTCTCCAAAAAGGTAATATTTTATTTTAACTGTTGTAAGATCAATGTCTTAAGTTACTTTTACAGTATTCTTCCTATATAGCTAATAGAAAGAAGGCTGAGGCCCGTCTAACTGGCGGGGGTCCACCTCCACCTCCTCTCACCCCATCTGAGGAGTTGGCTCTTTCCCTTAATAAAGGTCGCCCCGTGGTCGATGGTATTCCAGAGGGCACTTCGTCAGACTTAGCTACCTCCCACAACAACTCAAGTGACTTGGTACAATGTAGGTATAGCATATTAGTACTTATGATTATTTAGTCATACGTTTGGACAAAACGATCATCAACTCTTGTCATTAGGAAGAAGGCTAAATGCTTCCCAAATGCAGTCATTGTTTCACTTGTGCATTATGCATACATATTCTATTTTATAGCATATGCTGTATACAGTAATCTGTTTTTTTATTCTTGCATGTTCCTAATGCCTTTATTCAGTGTCTGTCATACTTTAGTAATTTACACATTGAGTATCTTTTTTTTTTCTTGCAGTTGCTGATGGACGCATTGTATTATCGGATCCTCCTGAAACCACACAGTCTGTCACAATTGTTAGTGATAAATTTTAAGAACCAGTTGCTTTTAGATTTTTCACTTTGTCTGCCAGACAAAGTAACCTTGCATATTTCCACTCTAGGATGATGATGATGAAGAGACCACATCTGCTGTGACAGAATTAGAAAGTGCTGGGAGACCCACAGAGGTATGATGCATATACTGGACAATGCATAGCTTTTTAGATGGAGTGAAAAATGTGTAATTTGTCCTGTGACAGAATCTAGCTGGGATGCAGATGATGGTCCATCTACCTCTACACATAATCTTAGCAGTGTAAGAACTTGTCCCTGGTTGTCCTTATTAATATTTACATAATGTTACTATGTGGCAGATTTTCTTCTTTAACCATCTTATTTACTTTGCCTTCCTAGTTGTCTGCAAAGGAGCTGTATAAGGCCCATCTATTAAGACTAATTAAAAAAACTGACATGGACATGGACCTTATACAGCTTCAGCTAGAGGAGAAAAGGCTGGCCATTAAAAAGGACAAACTTGAAATAGAACTACTGGAGCATCGCCTTAAGGTGAGAATCATATGTGAACATGAATCTGTTATTTCTTTTTGTGTGTGTATAAAGCAATAAATACAAATCTGTCTCTTTTATTTCAGGATATAAAGAAATAGAACACATTAAATAAAGTAATTTTGACAAATCATGTCTCTAAGCCTTCTGCCATCTCTGTGGTCTGCCAGATTCATTGGGTGTTGTTCTAGGTCATCTTCATCAGGACAGGGGGGATACCTCTCTCCTCTTATTGTGGCAATGTTGTGAAGTACCACACAAGCAACTGTGATGTCACATGCCCTATTTGGAGTGACCCTGAGCCCACGCAGACACTGAAACCTCGCCTTCAGAATGCCTATGGTCATCTCCACCTTGGCCCGTGTTCTGCTGTGAGACAGGTTGAAGCGTGTCTGTGGTCCGGGCTCAGGATCAGGGTAGGGTGTCATCATATAGGGGAGGCAAGGGTATCCTCTGTCCCCCAGCAAGTAACCATAAAAGTGTCCTGTAATGTTAGAGGTGTTTTGTAAATGTAATAAAGACTACAAGCATTTGTCTAACAAAACGTACCCTGTTGAAATTTGTTGCACAGAGATGACTCTCTAAATATTCGGGCGTCATGTACAGACCCAGGCCATTTTGCCTCAACATTAGTGATGAGGTGGGTTGCATCACATATTACCTGTGGAGAACAATAAGTTTATTAGGCCTATTTGTAACACCAATATTAAGGAGCCAAAATATAGCTACCTGTACGTTGATGCTATGCACAGACTTCCTATTAACATAGTCTCCCTCATTGATAGATGGAGCTTTAATAGGAATGTGGGTGCCATCAATGCACCCAATCACGTTTGGGAACCCTGAAATTAAGATTAATTACAAATTTAAGAAGTATGTGTAGCCTTTATGTGTGTGCAGTCAAAATAAACCTATTAAGAAATGTAATTTAATTGAAGTAGATGACAGAATTTCTGAGAGCAAACCTGCAACCCTGTAGAATTCTTCTTTAATAAAGCGCACAGGTTTATGGCCAGGGAACTGTACAAAAGTGTGTAGAAACAGTGCCATGCATACTGTACGCACGGCTCTACACACTGTTGCCTTTCCCACATGCTCTGTATCGCCCACATTGTAGAGAAAACTCCCCGTAGCGAAAAGGCGCAGAGCAATACAAAGAATTTGTTCGGCGCTAAGCGCTGACCCGCGGTTTGTCACGTTTGAGATGTGTGGTTTTAGTAGGTTTGTTAAATACATTAACGACTCCCTAGAAAAACGATAGCGCTCCTGCAAATATTCGTTAGGATAAGAAAATACATCGATACGTGGTCTTATCACCCTCTCACGGCGGAAAAACCCTCGTATAATCTGTGCCTCTACGTCCACAGGATCCTCATCAAAAGGGCACGCCATGCTCGGAAACCTCTCTGAAACAAACTAACCCTGCAACATAACCTGCCCCGGAGCAGGTTATCCTCAGAGAGTCAGTTGCTATGGTTACTTACATAACCTGAAAGTTACCTCCGTTTTTGGAACCGAAAGCAGAGGTTATCCGCTTACTTACTCCTAAACTTACCCGGGTAAGTCACATAACCTGCTTTCTGGAATACACCCCAGGGAACATTCTGATGTTGTCAGTCAAGTTCTGAACAGGAACCAATCTTTGGAGAAGTTCGTTTATTCACAAAGGTGGACAAAAACATCGTGTTGGCTTTTTAAAGATTATTTTGATGATGACTTTTAATCCTATGCTGTGGAAAAGATAGAGGAGTAGACAGTCAGACATTGATAATAATAAGATCTTTCTTGAGCATCTAATACCCCTTTTCCACCAAGGCAGAGCTGGTGCTGGTTCGGAGCCAGAGCCTAGTTTCAAATCGGTTCTTTGGTTTTCGACCACCAAAGCACCAGCTCCGAACCAGTAAAAGTGGTTCTTAAGTAGCACCAAATCATTGCTGGTCTAGAAGTAAGAACCGCTTACGTCAGCGGCTGGGGGGCGGGGTTACCGTGGCCAACAAGACGAACAGAAACTTGTGACCGCCATTTTTGAATTAGCAGCTAATCGAGCTAATAGCAGCTCGATTGTAATCTCCGTTTATGCAAGTTACGGCGAGCTGCACGAACACGTTGTATTCGCCGTGTTTGGATGCCGATGTACGTTAGGTTCACAAAGCCATGAGCATCAATAGTAATGCAACGGCCGCCATTGTTGATAGAAGGCTTGTTCGAGATGCATCGGAGCGGCGCGGACCGATCGGAGCTGCGGGAGTGTTTGGAGATCATGGAGATCTCCTTGTGCTTTTGGATCGCTTTCGCAGTGCTTTGATGTCATGCGGCGATCGATCTGCGAGAAGCCGATGCATCTCGAACAAGCCTGGCGTGTTTGTGTTTGGCGCTACCGCACTAGCGTTGCTGGGCAACATGAGACGTATGCAGTGACGTAAGATCTGGCTCTGTTGTGGCTCTCAAGCCGGTGGAAAGGCAAACCGGTTCTTAGTAAGCTTGTCAGTCGAACCAACTCCGAACCAGCTCTGGCTCTGGCTCTGAACCAGCACCCGGTTCTTGTTGGTGGAAAAGGGGTAAAAGAGACTTCTTTCAAAAACATTAGGATACTTAAATACTTCTTTTGGCCACCAGTGTACATGAATCCAACAAATCTTTGGAAAAAATTATATTGAAGGTGGGGTTATGTGTCATGTATTGTGAAAAGAACTGTGTTTTACCCTGTGTTGGACATTTCCTTTTTGACTGCTTAATGTATTTATATTCTGCAGTTTTATGAATGTAATGGGTGCTATTTCATTATAATAATTGTATAAGCTAAACCAATGCCTCTACAATCATTTTGTCAAATGCTAACATTTTGTTTAAGATTGTATGTACTTGTTTTTAACTATGTGTGCAGTGATGGACAGCACATAATGTGTAAATTTAACATGTTTACACATCTTTGAGCTAACCTTTCTGACATATTTACTTTGTTAAAATTCACACAAAACCCTAAACTCACCCATTAATGTGTAAAAATGAACACATCCTTTATAGCATTGGCAGACTGTTTATATTGTAATGTATATGAAATGTTTTAAATAAAAATAAAAAATGGTAGTTTGTAATAATTTTGTCTAATTGATTTGAATGTCAGTGGTACTTATGTAGGATAAAAAAAAATTCTATATCAAAATCATGAAATCTAATTAATATTTAGTACAAATAAAAATAATTACAGTAAGTGTACTGATTAGCTTGATTTTTACAGTAATACACTGTATTACACAAATACAGTACCATGTAGTTACTGTAAAACGTCTCGGTTACGTATGGTAACCCTCGTTCCCTGAGTAGGGAACGGAGACGTCTCGTTGGAGGAGTTTCCAACGAATTGGGATCACGCTAGGGAGACCAATTGCCTTCGAGTGAATTAAAACGAGCCAATGAACATTGGCATGCAAGACTTGCATTCCGCGCCCCGCCTGTCAGTGCGGGTATAAAGCGGAAGCACGCGCATAGACAAAATGCTTTACGCTGAGGAGCCGAACGGAGTCCAGTCCTCCGCGAGGGTACAGCAAGCATGGCGACGGGACGAGACGTCTCCGTTCCCTACTCAGGGAACAAGGGTTACCATACGTAACCGAGACGTTCCCTTTCGTTAGGGAACTCCTACGTCTCGTCGGAGGAGTTTCCAACGAATTGGGATCCCTAATAAAACGCCATGGTGCTGGCCCCTTCCAGCGCCCAGCCTAGCTACCCGCCTAAGCAGTTTCTTAGTTTCTTTACGGCGGGAGCTAGCTAGGAAGAGTCACACTGCTGTTCCGCAAGACCCGCTCAGTGGACTTTGGATAACACTAGGGAAGTGTGCCCCGTAGGAGGGGACGCTGCGGAGCCCCTGCCCGCCCGAAGGGAGGCACTGGAATGCACGTATGTACTAACCCGTAGGGTAGTGAAACATACGGCGGTCCTTGAGGTAGTCCCAGCCCGAGGGGTGGGAGCGTACTCAGCAAGGACGACAGAACGGGTCTGTCGAGGGGAAGAGACGGAGCTAACCCAGAGGGTAGCTGGAACGTGGAAAAAATGGGTCACCGAAGGGACCACTGTAAGGCCACCCAGTCTAATAACAACTCACACGAGAGGTAGTAGACCTGGCACCGGGCGATCCGCCTCGCCTGGCGCCGGAGGGGGGATGGAGGAACTCACGAGGTTAACCGTTTGTTGGGGAACCAACGGAGCAAAAAAGACGCACGTATCCGGCCCCTGGGGCGGGAATGGCGTAGCAAGCCGACATACCTAATTCCTCGCGCTACTGGCCGTAGCGAGTACACGGGAGGAAACCGGTACAACACGGAGGCTATAAAATCTAGCGAACGTGTTAGGTGTCGCCCAGCCCGCAGCTCTACTGATGTCTGTCAGCGAGGCGCCTTGAGCCAAAGCCCAGGAAGCGGCAACACCTCTAGTAGAGTGAGTGCGCAACCTGGGAGGACAAGGCTCACCCAGAGACTCATACGCTCTGGTGATAGCATCCACTAGCCAGTGGGCTAACCTCTGCTTGGAGACGGCCTTCCCCTTCTGCTGGCCTCCGTAACAGACGAAGAGCTGATCTGAGGTTCTGAAGCTTTGCGTTCTGTCGATATAAACCCGCAGAGCGCGGACGGGACAGAGAAAAGCTAGGGCTGGGTCTGCCTCCTCCAGGGGCAGCGCTTGCAGGTTCACTACCTGGTCCGCAAAGGGAGTGGTAGGAACCTTGGGCACATATCCAAGCCGGGGTCTCAATACAACGTAAGAAAAAGCCGGCCCGAACTCCAGGCACGATTCGTCGACCGAAAAAGCTTGCAGATCCCCGACCCTCTTGAAAGAAGCCAATGCTAACAGGAGCGCTGTCTTAATGGACAGGATATTCAGCTCTACTGTCGACAGGGGCTCAAAGGGAGGACTCTGAAGAGCTCTAAGTACCAGAGCTAGGTCCCAAGAGGGTACAGAGTGTAACACACGAGGTGGATTCAACCTCCTAGCACCCTTAAGGAATCTGATGATCAGGTCGTGCTTTCCCAAAGACTTACCTTCTACTGCATCGTGATGTGCGGCTACTGCGGCGACATACACTTTGAGGGTGGAGGGAGACACCCTTCGCTCCAACCCATTTAGCACACCCGGGATGTGAATGCCCCGAAGCGACCTCAGATGCTTCTGACTCCATAGGAGGAGATGGCGGGCGAGTCGCGACATATGACGGGAGCGTAGACCACCTTGATGGTTGATGTACGCAACGGTCGCAGTGCTGTCCGTACGGACCAGTACATGCTTGTGCAGAAGGAGCCCCTTGAGGCGGCACAAGGCCAAGCGTACTGCTTGCAACTCTAGGCAGTCGATGTGCCAATGCAGTTGAGGCCCCGTCCACAGACCTGAAACTGCATGCCCGTTGTACGTGGCCCCCCATCCGTTGGCAGAGGCATCTGTGAAAACCACAGCGTGCCTGGACACCTGGACTAAGGGCACTCCGGCGCGTAGAAACGCAGGGTCCGACCAAGGGCCGAAGGTTTGGCGAAGGTGCGGGGTAATGTTGACCCGGAACGTGCCGCTCTGCCATGCCCATCTCGGGACTCGATCGTGAAGCCAGCGCTGAATTGGTCTCATATGCAGCAGGCCGAGCGGCGTTACCGCGGCTGCGGCTGCCATATGCCCCAGGAGCCTCTGAAATTGTTTCAGTGGAACCGCTGACCTGCCCTGAAAAGACTTGAGGCAGTTGAGCACTGACTGGACGCGCTCCTCTGTGAGGCGCGCAGTCTGGCCGACCGAGTCCAACTCCATGCCAAGATAAGAGATCCTCTGCGTGGGGCAGAGTTTGCTCTTGTCCCGGTTGACCTGAAGTCCCAGACGGCTGAGGTGTCAGAGCACCATGTCCCTGTGTTCGCACAACACATCTCGCGAGTGAGCTATTATAAGCCAGTCGTCGAGATAGTTGAGAATGCGAACGCCATGTTCTCTCATGGGAACAATCGCCGCCTCCACGACTTTCGTGAAGACACGGAGCGACAGGGCTAGGCCGAAGGGTAGGACTTTGTACTGATATGCTCGACCCTTGAACGCAAACCGAAGAAAAGGTCTGTTTCGAGGAAGAATCGAGACATGAAAGTACGCGTCCTTCAGGTCGATCGCTGCAAACCAATCCTGGGGACGGATGCATTCGAAGATGCGCATCTGCGTGAGCATCTTGAACGGGAGCTTGTGCAGGGCCCGATTCAAAACTCGCAGGTCCAGGATCGGCCGTAACCCACTGGTTTTCTTGGGTACAATGAAGTAAGGGCTGTAGAACCCAGACCTCATCTCGGCTGGAGGGAGCGGCTCGATCGCGTCCTTCGCCAGCAGGGCGTCGATCTCTTTCCTCAAGCCGGCCTCCCAAGTACAGGGGCATCCTCTTCACCCGTGTGCAGAGCGTCGATGCCCCTGTACTTGGGAGGCCGGCGGGCAAACTGAATTGCATAGCCGAGCCGGATGGTACGGATGAGCCAGCAGGACGGCCTCGGAAGCGCTAGCCAGGCTTCGAGAGACCGTACCAACGAGCCCACCCGGACCACCGGCGTACCCCCGGAGGGGCAGCGAGGTGGAAGACAGGGACCGGACTCCGGAGGCATTGCTGCGGCCGAGAGAGGGGTCTGAGTGTGCGGGGCAACACCAACCTGTTTCCACCGGGGGGCAGACAGCAGGGAAGGCCCGGAGGCATTCGGCTGCTGGCTGACCCGAGGCGAAGGAAGGAGGGGAAACGAGGAGCGAGGCCCAGGGGCGTCGAGTCCTGGTTTCCGTACCTCCTTGCCCAGCGAGAGACGAGAGTGACGAGACCGTAGCGGCGTCACTGACATCCGAGCGCTGGGGCGAGGGGAATGAGAGCGGTGAGGCAACGTGGTGGCGCACAATGTCATTCTCCTCTTGGACGGAGGAGACTGGGAGCGGCGAGGCAAATGAGCGTCGACCTGAACTGCCAGTCCCACCCGTGAGTGACCCAGAGGAAGTAGAAACTGCTCTTTTATTGAAATTTTGGGTACCGCTGGCCAGTCGACTGGTCTGCCGACTGGCCAGCGGCGGAACAGAAAGAAAAGGAAAACAAAGATTCTCCACCCGGCCCTCCTCCAGGGGAAGGAGATGTGCAGAGGCACCCTCCCGAAGAGCAGCTCCGACTTCCTCTGGGTCGCCCGTCTAAGGGTCGCTTACCTCTCCTCTTGCTGGGGGGCTTCGACGAACCCCGAGCGGGCTGGGCACCTCTCTTGCGGCCAGCACCCTGCTGCTTAGCTGGCTGCTGCTTGGGCTGGGCAGGGGCGGAGGTGGCGGCAGGAGGGCGCCCTCGGCGACGAGCAGCCGGAGGCGCAACCGACGGGGACGGGGCAGCCACAGCCTGTCTCCGGGGCATGATGTGCTTTATCACCTCCGGCTGCTTCTGGGCGGCGGAGAACTGTTGGGCGTAGCTCTCCACCACGTTGCCGAAGAGGCCACCCTGGGATATAGGGGAGTTCTGGAGCCCACTCTTGTCCGACTCCCTCATATCAGGCAGGGTGAGCCACAGGTGTCGCTCCTGGACCACAAGTGTGGACATCGCCCGGCCCAGGGAACGTGCGGTGACTTTCGTCGCCCGTAGGGCAAGGTCCGTCGCCGTACGCAGCTCTTGGAGCAACCCTGGGTCGGTGCTCCAAGAGCACCTGCATGCCACTCTCCTGCATGCCACAGAGCGCCTGGGCCTGGTGGACCTGAAGGAGCGCCATGGCATGCAGAGCAGAAACAGCTTCTCCACAAGCACTGTAAGCCTTTCCAGTCAGACTGGAAGATAACCTACATGCACGGGAGGGGAGCGAGGGGTTACCCCGCCAGGTGGACGCGGTCTTGGGACACAGCTGCATCGCCACAGACCGTTCCACTGGGGGGATGCCCTCGTATCCCTTCACTGCCCCGCCATCAAGAGTGGTGAGGGAGGAGGAGGGAGTTGACCTGTGTCGGGCCGCCAGAGGGGCCGTCCACGATCTCGTCACCTCCTCATGCACTTCCGGAAAGAAAGGAACTGGGGCGGAGCGCTGAGAACCAGCACGGGCCGCCCCGAGAAACCAATCGTCGAGCCGAGAAGGTTCGGGACGCGGTGGAGGGTTCCACACGAGCCCGACCTTCTCGGCCGCCCGGGCGAGCATAAGGGTCATCTCCGGGTCCGGCTCGGACAACACTACCCACCCGAAGGGGGCAGTGCCGCCGGGTCGTCATCCCCAGAAAATGACCGATCTCCCTCCGATGCAGCGATCGACATCTGATCCTCCGGCGGAGCCCCGAAGGAAACGACCGGGACCACACGAGATGGCCCAGCGCGCTCCTCCCGGGGCTCCAATGGCAGCGATGCAGAGGAGTGGGAAGCCCGCGGGGGTCTTTCACCCGACGGGTCATTCCTCACTGTAACCCTCAGACTACCAATGGGATTAGCCGAAGTAGCCTTCTTCTGGAGTGAACCAGAAAAAGAACTAGATCGGGGAATCTCCAAAGGGACTTCACCTCGTTGGAGGGTCCTTAGTCTCAGTCTCAACACCGCGATGGTCATGCTCCCACATTGAGAACATGACTCATTCATAAACGCTGCCTCAGCGTGCGCGAGGCCCAAGCACGAGAGGCAGCAATCATGACCATCAACCAGAGGCAGAAGTTGACCGCACCCAGAAACACACGGATGAAACGTCATCCTGAAAAGGACGCGATCTTCACCCGTGTTACTCTTTCAAAGAAAAACACTCTCTTAATTGTGCTGAAGCACACAGGGATAACCGCGGCAACACAGCAGGGAAACTGCAAGCCTGTGCGCACTCAACCGAATACCAGCTGTGACAACAGCTCTTTGAAAAAAGGCAGATCGCGTGAAGCAGCAGCTGGCACCCGGGAGATCGCGAAGATCGCTGAAGCGCCGTCACACCAACACAGAGAGGTCTCGGAGAAACAGCAGACTCGTTGAGCGTGAAGACAAACACAATCTTGAAGCTCATCACTTAGAGGACACTACCGGTCGGCTCCGAAGGTAAAAGCATTTTGTCTATGCGCGTGCTTACGCTTTATACCCGCACTGACAGGCGGGGCGTGGAATGCAAGTCTTGCATGCCAATGTTCATTGGCTCGTTTTAATTCACTCGAAGGCAATTGGTCTCCCTAGCGTGATCCCAATTCGTTGGAAACTCCTCCGACGAGACGTAGGAGTTCCCTAACGAAAGGGAACTGATATACGGTTATGTACTGTAAATCTTAATTAGAGTAACTTACTGGCAACAGTGTTGCCAGTAAGTTACTGTAAAAAAACTTGACAAGTCTAACAGGGTTGTTAGCAGATTTGTGTCCAAATGACCTCACTGCTTAAATATCAGCATCACAGACTTCTACAAAGAATTTCGGAAATACTATTACTGTTATCTATTCTCCTTTTCAGGTTCTCTCATGATATGTGTCTGTGAAAAACGATGAATGTCTATGTGAAAACCATGGTGTCTTATAGATAACATATTGTGATTGTGAACTGAAACAGGACAAACCGAAACTGCAGAGCCAGATTAATTTACTTTTTTAATTTTACTTTTTATTTCCAACATGCATATAAACAGTGTGAGGCCTGGACAAGACAATTTGTTCAGACTTCTTCTCTGACGTTTTATTTTTTTAAGGTTTGCAGTCCATCCTTGGCATGTGGTTACAATCAGATTCTGCCATCTGCCCTTCAGGTATTTATGAAGACTTGTCAACAAGTTTCCAGATTACTTAACTTAATTTGTTCCTTGTCTACTGTGCGTAGGAAGAACAAGTCTCATGATCAGTCCAAAAAAAAAAACGTTTAAAAAAAAGTTAAAAAAGGTCAAACAATTCAACAAATCTTGATGAAAAATATTAACGATCAAATATACGGTAGTACTTCAATTTGATTTGAGTTCATTTGTCGGCTCATTTGTACAGTCATTTTCTTGCTTCCTTCTCAAATTATGCCGGAGAACATGATCATCTGTTTTGGTTCAGCTCATGTTTATTCTGCTGTCATTAAACAAAAACATGTTAAACACTAGGAACTACGTGGATTTCTGTCTATATTCTCAGTTCCAACCACCATGTTTTTTTCTTCCTCTCAGTCGGCTGAAAGTACTCAAGTCACCTTGAATATCATGGGAATGCACAGCATGGGATTAAAATCCTCATTCCACATGGATCCCACAGGGAAATGAATGTTGAAAAAGCAGGCACTTTAAGGCCAGAATGAGGCATACAGTATAAAACTGCACAAAAATGTAAAAGTGAGAGTTAAGAATGTAAAAAAGAGGTTAAATATCAAGTCGTTTTGCTGTTTAGATGGTGGTTCGATATGATTAATTGCAGGGTTTTTTTTCCAAGGTTTTAATCAATGACTGCTTGTGTGGACAGTCCGGTTTTATTTATTTACATTCACACTGAATTTAACTTACATTACATGCATAATTGACCATAAAGTGATTGAGTCCTGGTCTCGGTCGCCAATGATAACACATCTTGATATTTGGGCTTTGCATCACTCAGCAGATGATAACTATACGGACGTCTGGATCAGCAGCAAGGATTCTGCAGAAACAGTGAGCGCTAACAAAAGCATTAGTGCTACCATTCTCTATTTCTAATGGGGACTGGGGTTATCAAACTCCAAAATTACCACAAAAAAAAATCATAGATATGAGTCCTATGATTCTTGATGGCCAGTGAAAATCAGTGAGCGTTAATAGTATTCAACAAACTGGAAACGAAAACTCAGACAAACAGGAACAGGGAAAACCATGCAAACTAAACTAAACAGAATATGACATAGAAGCTATTAAACTAAACAAGACAACAGTGGCGGAACTAGAGTTTTATACATGGGGTGGCCACTGCTACTTTCAGGGGTACACAGTACACACACACACACACACACACAGTGGAAAAGCTTGTGGAAGGAATTGGGTCACTGTTTGTGTCTATAAGTGTTGAACATCCAAAATATTTGCAGAAAACAAAGCTGAAGCACCAAGTAGATAAGATACTGCATGTGTCTGTTGTGAACTGCTGCATTTATTTACAAAAAAACTCACATTTACAAAAAAAAATATTTTTATTTTTTTATTTTATCTTTTATTAGATACAGCAGGGATCAAGCAGACATGTCCTTGAAAAAGTTAAACAATTTTATTGCCCATCAATATAAAATCTTATCCTGGTAAGATTAAATACAACATAATTCTTTCTTTATAATAATTTATAATAATTCTAATTCTAATTATTTAATTTATAAAAAAAAAAATTCTGTTCATTTTTGGGTGAACTATCCTTTTAATCTGGCAAAATCATCTCAACTTAAATTCCTGAATTGGGTATGTGATTGACTGCCTGTGTCTGGGAGATGCTCTGACCTGTTGCTGGTTCTGAAGTCGGACCACACTGACTCTGACTAGCCAGTGGTGATGCAAGGGCTGAGGGGTCTGTTTGCACCTGATCTGCCTGTTAGTCCAGTCATTTTAAGCCAAAATGGGGGTCAACCTTGAACAAATTGCAACAAGCAAACTCATCTGATTTTGTATCCTCAATATGTCCTGAGTAAGGAAAAAAAAGTCCCAAAGAATCCCATTAGGGAAAGTTTAGGGGAAAAAAACAAATATAGCCTATTCATTCATAATCTAATTACGTATGTGCTAATTTGCATAAATACCACAACAGATCTAAACATTGGGTCTAGCCAGGTGAAAATTCTTGTTCTTGTTGAATCTTTTTGACACATAACAGTAAAATACTTAATGTTAAAGTCTGAATGGAACCCATTTAGGCTACTCACGAGCATTAACACATAGAGGCAGGAAGAAGTGCTTTAGAAACCAGCCTTTTTTAATTATTAAGAGATGGGGTCCCATACAGAAATGTAATATATTCACATATATGTGGTACACTGTTAAATATATTGAAATATATTTTGAAAATATATTTTGAAAATGCTTATAACTTAAAGCTTAAATTGTTCTTCGTTTAAATATGTGTACATATATGTGAAAATATATTTGTGCCTTATATCATGTGAAGTTTTTAATTAGTGTGTTTTTCAAATATGTTGCCTACTTTTTTTCTACACCATGTTTATGCTATTGTAGTATGGCTATACTGCTTTCATATTCTCATTCCATTTAAAAGCCTACTATCCACTTTAAAAAAAATTCAACTAAAAAAAAAAAGTTTCCGGACATTTTATCTTTTTTTCTTATGATTCACTCCATCAGTATTTTTAATGTTTTAATTCTAGATGTATATTCATGTAAATTCTCCATATGGTAACTTAACGATGCGTTTTAATGGGCGCGCGTGCTGAACATTCGAGTCGCATTTGATTTTACTGGAGCGGAGGGAGTTGCCACGGAAACGCCAAACGGAGCGGGGACTCAACTGAGGACAAGCTGTAAAACTGTCTCACTGTTGTTTTCACGGATTTCAGGTAAGTTTATTCCCCAAAGTTACACAAATAATACACACACTCTTCCTGACACTTTCCTACATGTAATTGATACGCTCCTGGTGAATATTTAGTTTACAGAAATGGTTTAGTGTCTTCGTAAAAGACCGTTAGCATCTTAGCCGTCAGGCTAACGTTAACTATAAGAGCTATAGACTTGAGCTCATTTTTAATAGAAGTTTGTGCTTTGAATCACATCTTATGTGTAAATGAGAATTATTTTATATATAGTTTTGTAAAGGTTGTGCTGGTAATTTGTCAATGGATGAATGTTAAGCTAATTAATCATCTCTACATGGACTGTAAGTTAGCGTTGGAGCGGGAAAACGGACTGACACTATTTCAAACACGTTTTGATCTTTCATGTTAAGCACATAATGATAAAAAAACTGTTCTTTGATTTCAGGAGCATCAGAAAATTTACAAGGAAACACAGGTGAGCTGAGCAAGCTCTTTAAATAACTTAATATGCATTTTCACAATATGTTTCAGCTATATCACCATGGATATATATATATATATATATATATATACACACATATACATATATTTAAGAAGGTTTTACATCCAAATATAAGTGAAATTGTATAAATAAGTAAACTTAAAAATGTAAATTCTGTTTTGTTGTATATTCTGTATATTGTTCTTTCTCTTTTCTGCATTTCACCTCTGCTCTAGTTTGTTTATTTCTAATAAATGTGACATTTCATGCTAAATATTCTGTGACAGACTTTTCATGTTCCTAGATTCATGCATGCTGATGGCCGTGCAGCAGAGTTTAGCAGACCTGACGAAGAACATCTCCAAGGCGCTAAGAACCATATGACAAAAAGTAAGTAAAACCTCACAACCGTTCAAAAGTTTTGTGTCGGTAAGATTTGAAATATTTTTGAAAGATGTCTCTTATGCCCACCACAGCTGCATTTATTTAAAAATATAGTAAAACAGTACAATTAATGATATTTTTTAAATATATTTTAAAAAGTAATTCATTCTTGTGATCAAAGCTGAATTTTCAGCATCATTACTCCAGTCTTCAGTGTCACATGATCCTTGATCCATGATGCTGAAAGTTCAGCAGCTTTACCAAAACCGAAATAAATGACATTTTACAATATATTCACATAGAAAAAAAGTTATTTTAAAGTGTAATATTTCACAATATTACAGTTTTTACTTTATTTTTGATCAAATAAATGCAGTCTTCTTGGTGAACATTAGAGATTTCTTTCAAAGAGGAAACATCTTACTGACCCCTAACTTTTATTATGGTTAGGGATGGGTACCGAAACCCGGTATTAAACTGGCACCGGGGCTGAATTTTGAAAGACCGCTGGGTCAATAAGCTCTGACGTTATCGGTTCTGCTGTCGGTACTGGAGAAATTAAGAAAATACACATACTATTTATTATTGCTATAAAGACAATTCGAGAGAGATCTCTCTCACGCGGGGCCACAGCAACACGAGCCCTGCTTAATGAGTGACGATGGAGGACAGAACTAAACATTCAACTTTACGTTCGACTGTCACTTTACGTTCGAAAATCGATTGCACAATCGATCGGACCAACCAACACAAGTTTCAAAAACGAAAATAGGGAATCGATTTCACCTGCCTTTTTTTTTTTTTACCAAAAATGTGTTTTAGGTGGACAGATGTTGGAAAATAACAATGTATTTTCTGTTAACCAAATGCTTTTTAATATTCGCTATTACTTAAATGTAAGTGAACAAGCGCGCCGTTATTTGTTGCTTAGTGATGTGTGTGCTCAAGTAAGCCAGAAATGCGTAGATTCTGCGCAATATGCTGTATTTAATATATCATGAGGACTCACGAGTTGCGTATTTGCGCTAAATCCGCGAAGATTTGGCTTACACGAACTTACCCAGCAAAGTGAGTAAACATAGAAACATGCCAAATTGGCTTATGATTTGACAGCGTTACCTGCCAAAGTTAATTTTTACCCTTATTTGGCGGGTTGGAGGGTGTTAATTTCAATACCTGAATGTTGCACTCTTGTTTGTCATTGTGCACGAAACTTCACGCCAAACGCGGTCTTATTCTTAAATGACAATGATTCAGTTAACTCTATTACACCGGTTTCACATCACGTGTATTTTGCACCATAGGTCCAGTAGTCCCTATTTTTGCTTACTTAGGTTTATGTGGTATAAAATTACAACCAGATTTTTTTCAAGATCCCTTAGTAAATTCAAGAGATTTCCACGAAGCATGCGCGAGAATTGCGATCTCCTTCAACTACTTCAGTTCAGTTCTCGCGCGTGCGCGTCGTGGAAATCTCTTGAAGTCTCGTTTCAGGCCTACAAGGAAGAAGAGGAATAGTCGAATAAAGTCGTTATTTTTGTTTGTTTTTTCGCACAAAAAGTATTCTCGTCGCTTGATAAACTTATAGTTGAGCCACTGTTGTGACATGGAATATTTAAACATTTTCTTTATTGACTCTCTGGGCCGTCAAGTGTCATTCCCTTAGGGAGCCTATATGTAGCAGTCATAAACCTCTCAGATTTAATCATAAATATCTTCATTTGTGTTCCGAAGACGAACGAAGGCCTTACGGGGTTGGTACAGCATGGGGGTGAGTAATTAATGACTTAATTTTCATTTTTGGGTGAACTAACCCTTTAAATGATACTGTATAGGGCTGTGAATCTTTTGGTAGGCAGCGAATCGATTCGATTCACGATTCATATGTTTTCGATTCAAGAACGATTTTTGCAAATTCAGAAAGATTCGATTCAATGCGATTCACATTAAAATTCGATGTGATTCGATTAATTCGTTTCGATTCTTCATTTTTTATATGCATTAATAGGATTATTTAAATGCTTCCCCCAATGGGTCTTAGTCAGGGTGTGAATTACACAGCGGCCATCGGGGGGTCAGAGAGTGGGGACAAAAAAAAACCCAACGACATTTTGCCTATTGTTAATGTTAGTTCATGTTAGTTTTTAATGAATCTATTATTATAAAAAATATTTCCAAAGCCTATAAATTAGCATTTGTAGAAATGTAAGCCGAGATTTAAAAAGGCTTTAAAAGTATTGTTAGTTCATCATGGTAACTATTTTGTAGGATAGTGTTAATGGATACACAACCTTAAAGTGTTCCTGGTACATTAAACATCCTTTCATTGTGAGACTAAAATGAACTTTCCCAACTAAACCTTAACTAACTTTTCCTCATGGAATAGTAAGTATTCCTCACGGAATACTCTTTGTTTTGTCTTTATACTGAACATTTTCCTTATGATTCTGAAAGAAAACGCGCCGGGTGTCTACTTGTGCTATAGTAACGATTACGAATGCAATTTTAATGCGCATCTGACTGATGGATAAACCACGCGCTCTTATTTCAGTGTAATTAATATTGTAGTTATTTCAGCAGTTTCCTTCGTACATTAAGTTTAACAACATTAAGTTAAATTTCATTCATCATTCATCGGAAGCGTGTGCATTTTAGACACCTATTATGCGTTTGCTCTTTCCGTAATAAATGCGCACCCTTGAATAAGTGGGGTTTTACTTCAGCTGCTCAGGATGGGTATGACCCATTTCCGTAAAACTTCAGTATCTTATCTTAAAGAAAATAACGGCGTTGTTTCATAGCAGTGCCCGCGCAATGACATGACAGCTTTATCAATGGCTTAATCGGTTTGACTCAAGTCTTGCTTTCTCGATAGAGAGCTGTCATTTGCTCATGTGAACATCAGTGGCTGTCCTGAGGAGAGCTCAAACATGGACTGCTCAAAAGAAAGATGGTAAACAGTGCAGCGAGTATCTGTGAAGGAGAGCTGGGAGGACGCCAAATGACGCCGCACAACGCCTCATTAATTCGCGCATGTAGTCATTTAATGTTTATATATTTTAAAGCACTGAATCTCTATAGAATCGCAAATTATTCGATTCTTAGCATTTTAAATCGAATATTGACCGAAATAAACGATTCACGATTCAAAATACACGTTTCAAGATCGATGCATATGCATCGTCAGGATTTGTAATCGATGCATCGAGAAAACGAGTAAACCGTTACACCCCTAATACTGTAGCATATGTAGTCTATTCCAAAGAGACTCTCTGTTCTCTGAGTAGTGAGGACAAATAATACATTTACTAAGGGATCTTGAAAAAAATCTGGTTGTAATTTTATACCACATAAACCTAAGTAAGCAAAAATAGGGACTACTGGACCTATGGTGCAAAATACACGTGATGTGAAACCGGTGTAATAGAGTTAACTGAATCATTGTCATTTAAGAATAAGACCGCGTGTGTGAGTGAATCAAAATCGTGATATTCTAATGATTAATTGTGTAGCTCTCCAGCTATGCTAATCTTTCTTCTTTTGATTTCCTGTTTTTATCTTGGTATGCCCATCCCAAGGTTATTATGGCGCTTTTCCACTACACAGTACCAGCTCGCCTCGGCTCGGCTCGACTCGACTCGACTCGCCTTTGTTTGCTTTTCCACTGTGTAAAAGTTGTACCTGTACCTGCTTTCGGGTACTTTTTTTCGTACCACCTCCGGCGAGGTTCTAAGCGAGCTAAAGCGATACTAAAATGTGACGTGAAAACAATGCCGACTGCTGATTGGTCACAGAGAATCTGCGTCATCATTGCACGCGCCAGATGGAGTATCCAGAATAAATAACCCCGCCATTTTTAAATAGTTTGGCCAGAGTTACTAAACTTACTACTATTATTATGGCAACTCGGAAGAATACGCCGTGGTCAAACGAGGAGGTGCAGACTTTCTTTTGTTTGGTTGCCGAAGAGAGGATCCAGCGAGAGCTTGATGGGGCAACGAGGAACGAAAGGCGTCGCTATGACGACCGGGTACTATTTGTGGCAGTACTTTCTGCAATGGAAAACGGAGCGAAAAGCGAGCCGTGTCGAGGCGAGCCAAGGCGAGTCGAGTCGAGTCGAGCTGGTACTGGTAATGGAAAAGCGCCATTAGATATTAAGCCACTTCCAGTTTGGATTCAGCCTAACTTGTGAAGACTTCCTATGACACCAACACTAGATGGACATACAGAACTGCCCAAATACCAACCCTATATAATATAATCATTGCCTTTAGGGTAAGGTGTAACCCGCAGCTACCCGTTTTATGGCGTAATAACTTGGGTACATGTGATCTATTCTAGGACCAGATTACAGAAGGTGGGTTCGACTCACTGGAGTATAGAGAATTTATAACAGACACTAAAGAAAGAAAGCAACTCAGACTCAAAGGTAAATGTTAATTACTAGGAAATTAAATGTATTGTTGTTAAGAAAATAAATAAATAAATGAATGGAATCTTTTGACAAATAAAACAATATGAATAAACAAATAGACAGCAGTAATAAACAGTAGTTCAGTCCACAATTGACACTTCAGTTCAATTTGTAAATTTAGATTTCAAAATCAAGATTTCAAACCAGATTTCACAATTCAAAATCAGCATCCAGAGAGAAAAACAAAAAAACAACTTCAAGTATCAGATTCAATGTTCAGATGTCACTGAATATTTTTAGTTCAGTTCCGGTTCAATAAGAAAAATCAAACGATTGATCCAGGGGAAATCCAGAAGGAAAAAAAACAAATATCACAGTTCAGGGTGAGTATATTTTGTCCTACCAGTTCAGCAAAATAATAGCTGTTCTAATTTCCAGGTACGATGAAGCAGATGGTTGGCTCGCCATGTCCAAACCACAGACAGAACATCCACGGCAGGGACAGATCAGGATTCAATAGGGTGATTTCGATGAAATCAGAAATAGAAGAAAAACAAGAGAAACAAACAAAAAAAAACCCGGCCAAGGAAAAAGTAAGTGAAAGAGAAAAATAAAATAAAGTTTTCTTTTGGTTTGGCCTCAATCTAGATGGTTTCAGTCTTCTTTTTTAATGTGTGTTTCTAACTTTTCCTGTTCGTCTCGATCTCTTGTTCTGTCGGCTCCTTTTACGTTTAAAGTGTGACTTCTAAGAATATTTGTCACTAAAATAATCTAAAAATAGATTATTTCAATTCTCTTTTAAGAGTTATGAACACAATGCACTGTCTAGCGTCAATCTGCGTTATTTTCCTTCGTCATACTCTCTGCTGCTCTCGTTTCTGTTTCTTCGCGCTGTAATCCGAACTCACTTCCCGGAGGCGGGACTAACCTCCGACCTCATCCAATCGAAACTTTCTTTGGCCAATTTCTTTTCCTAGATAAATTTTTGTAATATAATATAAAACTTCAATTAACTTATCTGCGTTCTTTTGTTATTAATACTAAACAGATATTAATAAAAATAAAATGATTATAATTACTATTGATCTAGTCAGTGACCTGGGTTACAAAGGTCACAGATTTTTAACTCTCTTTGAATTGTTACAATGTTGGTAATTAAATGCATACATTAAATGTGTTGTACTAAATGTGTTAAACTTATGTTTTAGACAAATGGATTCGTTTGTGAAGGAAAGACTACATCATTTCACGGTAAGCTATTATTGTTTTTTTACATTAAAACTTTTAAAAAATGCATTAGGCTGCAATTTACCTCTGATGTCTCATTCAAGACCATCATACACTCTTCCTAGAGTTGTCCTTCATATACATTTACAGCTGAAACTTTACAGAAATACCCTGTATACCCTGAAATAGCCTGTCACATGAACACCTATAATGTTAATAATTTACTTATTTTTTATTATATTATTACTTATAATCTACTTAATAATTTTCTTAATTTACTACAGTCGCTGCTTCTTTTAACAACGATTTCTTTGTGAACTTTCCATTACACTGTGCCTTACTAAACAAAATGCTCTGAACAAACATAAAATCCTCCAAAGCTATTTGGGACGCCATTTAAATAAACCATCCACTTGTTTCTGATGCTGTTGTCAGAAACAATGGAACGTAGTATGTCTGAAGCAATCTAACCAGAACCACCTCAAGTAACCACTGACAAACATTCTTTCTTGTTTTCTTTTACAGATGCTGCCATAAATCGGCATGAGAAGGCAACTGTTGTACAGTTGGGCCAGGCCATGAATAATAATTTGTCAGACCTGAGGTTCCAGAATAAGAGGGTATGCACTTGAGAGCTGTGTGTTCGACTGTACAAATAGATTTAACAAGAACTATCTTTTTACAGACTGCTAAAAGTTACAGAAAAGAGAAGCGAATAGATTGCTGCAATTCGCAGAAACAGCTGGGATCCAGGCAGCAAAACATGGAGTGAATGGGTTAAAATTATGTTGAATTTAGGGGTAAAATCATATCCTGGGTCATATATTGTATTGGCAACTCATCAATTAAATATTTACCATCTAATATTCTGGATAACTGTAAAGTTCTTGTCAGTCTTTATTAACCCGATTCCTGGGCACATGTCAATGTCCATGGACCACAGTCTTTTTGGTAAATTGTATAAGTGTCGAGTCCAACTGCAACAATTTGTGTTGCTTGTTTTACTCCTGTTTTTGCAATTTCCCTTATTAAAGCCAGTAATGCTTAAGGATGTTTTGCCCCTCCGACTGAGGGGACGTGTCCCAGCAGGAAAGTAGCCTGAGAAAAAGTCTTCATTTTTATTTATTTATTTATTATTTATTTTTTGGTATACTTTTAATCATTTTGTTATTGTGCAGATAATTGTATATATGCTGTGTACTTTTACCTTTTGTTAACATAAATAAAAAATCCACATTATGTTTGTGTTGTAGGTGTTCTCTGTAACCCCTTAATGCATTGTCCAATAACTAGCACATTTTGATTATGTCCACTGGGTCAACATCTTTGCATTCCTGGAAAATAGCATTTTGACTGTTTGATTTACAGGGAAGGGTAACATTTTATATATAAATATATATATGAAAATATTTACATATGGAGACACTCATACTATGGGGCATTACTTAAATATTTGAACAGTACATTTCTAAATATATGTACATATACAGATAACTAATATATTAACATATATTATAAATTAATATATTTACATATACAGATAACTAATATATTAACATATATTACATTAATATATTTACATATACAGATAACTAATATATTAACATATATTATAAATTAATATATTTACATATACAGATAACTAATATATTAACATATATTATAAATTAATATATGCACATATATTGAACATTAATGTATTTACATAGATGGATATCTAAACATATTAACATATTAAGAAAATAAATATATTTAAATATTTGCAATAAAAATATATTTACATATGCTTAATATATGTGAAAAATATTAAAAAGGGGCCAAAATCAAATATTTAAATATATTTTTAACATATATTTCAAAATGTATTTAAATACAAGTAACAAGTATACAAATATATTTTCTTCTATTTAGAATTAATAGATTTAAATACATGGAAATGTATTTATTACTAATATATTTCAATATATGTGACTTCCGTATGGGGTTTGGGGCTGGGTCTGTGCGACTGTTTCTGGGGGACGAGTCTAAGGGAAGAACAGGAGACAAGGGTAAGGAGAATGCAGAAGACAAAAGGTAAGTAAAATAAAAAGTGAATTCCCAGAAACAGATTTCGAAACTTTCCCCAAATGGGATTCTTAGGGACTTAATTTCCTTACTCAGGACATAATGAGGATACAAAATTATTTTGTTGAGTTTGCTTCTGTTGCAATTTGTTCAACCTTTTTTCATAAAATGACTGGGCTATGTTTGTGCTTCTTTTAAAATAACTCTGATATCTCTCCCTTTCTTTTTATGTTTAATTGACCCTGTTCAAAAATAGAAATTTGACAAATGACAAATTTAAAATATGATTCCAATCATATTCATATTCTAATCATCATCCAATTACCAACATTTAACTCTTTCTCGCCAGTATAAAAAAAAATGTGGTTTTGGTAATTTTCACAATTTCATGGCACCCTAGAATATTTTGTTGTACGAATATCTGAACATACCAAAAGAAAGAACAAACCCTGTGCTTTTAAAACAAAAACAAAAAAATAATGTTATTCTAGCTTCGTGCGTCTTTTTTTTTAATCAACACTTGAATGTTGGCAAGTTTCATAAAAAGCAACATGAGCAAAATGCTGAGAAAATCGCATTTTTATCAAAGACTACATCTAGATAAGATTCATAATGATGATCAAAACACAGTAGATCGAGTCCATCAACAACCTACACCCATAAAGCTTCATAGTCCTAGTGATGGCATTATGATATCGCTTGTTTCTGCTCTTCTTTGCATGCGTTTTGATCTCCTATCCTCACATTAGCTAGAACATTTGTGTAACGTACTACACACGGCAAGGTACTGTATATGCGTGTATTAGGCCTAATGTAGGCTATTGGGAGCAAACCACCCTGATGCTAAACCTTAAAAGCTTACTTCAAATATGATGTTTTCCTATTCGGTGAAGTTCGATATCTTGCAACCATCTCTCGTCCTCTGCTCGTCCGTTTGAAAACTGCGCGCGCCGCGCTGCCGGCGAACGTAATTTAAAAAAAAATCAGCATCAGCAACTGCCAGTAGCAAATAAAATTTTGGGGTGGCACCCGGGGTGGCCAATCGCATGTCAGGGGTGTCCAGTGCCACCCCGGACCCCCCTCTGGCTCCGCCACTGCAAGACAAGATCATAACACAGATATACCACGCAAACAAGATGTCTTATAAGAAAGCACAATTAACCCTAATGCAAAAACTTGTTTCTGACCCTCATCATTGTCATTTTCATATTTCTCATATCCTATACTAATGTATACATTTTTGTCAATATAGGCTACGTATTTTCTTGAAACTGCATTAGAATAAATGCTTTATGCCTTTTGCACATTTGACCAGCTGAATATTACTAATTCTATGTCTTTTCTTTCTTTACTCTTAAGCCGAGGAGTCTGTACAGGCTCAGGAATAAGAGCTTTTTATCCTGATGGATTCAAGAGGTTTTATCTAGAAGTTCAAAAAAACAACAACAACACACACACACACAAAAAAACATGATTTACACATTTTCAAGTTTAAGTCTTTTTCTTCACAGTTGAAATAATTTATTATGTAATTTAAAATATAGAGCACCACATAAAATCGGCTGATTTGAGGAATTCTTTGTTTTGTCAGGTACAGGTGGTTTGAAAGTACATTTTACATAGTGGCTTATTATGTGACCCATTTGAATCTTTAAAGACATTAAGAATGGGACCCAATTTGAACCCACTTTGGTCCCAAAAAAAAACAAAAACATAATGGGGCCATTTGTGGGTCCAGTGTGATCACCCATGGGCCCCATAAGTTTTTTGTGTGTAGCCTAACCCATTATTAGCACTCATGTGGGACCCATTTAAGCCCATAATGAACATCTAAATGGGCCCCACTTAGAGCCCATATGGACCCATCTTGACCCCCCTGGTCTAATATCCATGGGGCCCATTTGGAGCCGATGGACAAATTTCTCTGGGTCCCATTTGGGTGCCCATGGAGGGCTCAAGTGACAGACCATCAAAAACTCACATGGAAATGTTGGCTGGGACTACACACATTCATGCTTGACAGAGGAATAGGAGCAAACTCTGCCCAAAAGATATGCTTAGCTGCAAATTTTATGTGAAACATTCTGTCTCTGTCTGAAAAGATCATTTTCACATGGTCTATGAGAAATGTGGAGAATTCAGACTGGAATATACTCTACTAGATCTAAAGTAGTTTAATGTTGGTTAAGAACTGCATTTTAAAAACAATACATTTCATCTTTTTTAATGCACATTTAAGGAGATTGGACAAACAAACATGTTTGATATTGTAAAACACTTGTGTATCATCAATTATTTTAATTATTTCACTAAATGTTTACTTTTTTTTTTCAAAAGAAAACCATTAATTCCATTATGGGTCATTTTGACCCTCTTTATATATTTGTGTAGGTTTTTTGGTTCATGCATTCTAGGGTGAAGCTGGGTGTATGCCAATGATGTAGACCCTGTTTAAAGGGATACTCCACCCAAAAATGAAAATTCTGTCATCATTTACTCACCCTCAAGTTGTTGCAAACCTGTATGAGTTCCCTTTCGAGGGAACTCTCGATGCGTCACTTGACGCCTTGGGAACGCCCCCAGCGTGAATGCGTCTGAGCATCAATGTCAACTAGTCCAATGGAAAAAATGAGCGTCACGGGCGGGTGACGTCATGACCAGGAAGGGATAAAGGCTCACCCGGTGAAACGCGGCATTAGCTTCTGTGTCTCAGCAAGCGATCTGTGTCATTTTGTCTCTGTCTATTTACTGTTGTCTGTTGCGGAAAAGGATGGAAACTAAACAAGTGTACAAACAGTGTGCTTCTCCCTGCCCGCGTTATTTAACGGGTGGGGACACACACGAGCTTTGTGTCGTTTGTTTGGGAGTGGAGCATGCGGTCTCAGCCTTCGAGGGGGCTGAGTGCCAGCATTGTGAGATGTTACCGCTTCGCATGCTCCGCTCTCGCCTGTCACTCTTTGATAAAGAGAGTGGGCAGGCTCGCGATCCGCAGGGATCAGGACCCGCGTCTGCTGAGGCAGCGCGGAGATTGCATTCCTGGGGATCGCAAAAGGATCTTTCGGAGGGGTTGGAGACGGGTCCGAGGGCTCTTTCTCCTTCCTTACCCGAGAGATCCAGCGCTCTCCCCCCGGTGTCGGAAGCACGCTCTGCGGTTTCTTCCGCCCGGGGAGAGAGCCCTCCATTACTTCATTGCTCTTCCTCCGAGGAGGTTGATGCGATGAGTTTGGAGAGTGAAAGCACACACATGGGGGAAAGAGATTCACAATTTATTTCCCCAGCATATGATGAGCTGGTGGATGTTATGTCGCGGGCTGTAGAGAAATTAAATATTGAATGGCCATCTGAGAAGAAGGGCGCTCGTCCTAAAAGCAAATTAGATGAGCGCTTTTTATCTTCCACCACATTATCTCCACCACGAGGGCTTCCATTTTTTCCCGATTTGCACAATGAAATATCTAAATCGTGGAATAAACCTTACTCATCTCGTCTTTTCAGCCCTCAAGTTAACACTTATTCGAGAATAAGGGGGCTGAAAGAGTATGGTTATGAGGCGATGCCCCAGGCGGAAGAGAATTTAGCCAGTTATCTTTCCCCTGGTCCCGCATCGTCTCTGAAAGCCTCGGCTTTGCCCACTAGACCGCTTAAAGCCACTTCGGTGTTAGTGGGCAAAGCTTATACGGCAGCAGGTCAAGCTGGAGCATGTCTGCATACTATGGCAGTGCTCCAGGCTTATCAAGCTGACCTGCTGGGGGATCTGGATAGTAGTGAGGGAGTCAGTCATGACGATATTCGTGAACTTCGTCGGGCTACCGATCTTTCTCTCAGGGCTACTAAGGAGACCGCCAGAGCAATTGGGCGGTCTATGGCAGCCTTGGTAGCTACTGAGAGACATTTATGGTTAAATCTGTCTGAAATTAAAGAAAAAGATCGAGCTTTTTTATTAGATGCTCCGCTTGAACCTTCTGGTCTCTTCGGCGACGCAGTCCACGCGGTCGTCGAGAGATTTCAGGAGTCAAAGAAACAAGCTGACGTTTTTAAAAAGTTTCTCCCTCGCCGGGTCCAGCCCCCTGGGGCTGCTGGGCGTGAGCAGCCCCAGCCGTCGAGCTCATCATATCGTGTGCATCAGAAAGAGAGTGTTGCGTCTCGTGCACCTCCACGTAGAGACTGGAGACAGACGCAACCCTCTCAACCGAAGTCTTCTAAGTCGAAGCCGGATCTGAGGACCGTTCTTCAGGCGAAGAAGGCTTCGGTTCAAAAGAAAAAAAAAAGGTCCTGATGTTCATGCATCAGGCCTGTGAGGACAGCCCCGACCGAAGTGGAGCGGTGTACACCTCATTATACGGTGCCCGTTCCGTTTCGGGGTCCTCACGAGACCGTTCTGCCAACCCTGCCACCCCTGGTGCTTCAGGGCGCAGCGGTCTCCAGCGAGTCGCTGATGCTATGCTGCGGCACAGCATTGGTTTCGCGCCCTCTGAGGGGGGCCTTAGAGCGGCCAGTTCAGGTAGTTCCTGCCATTATGTTTCAGGCTCCGGAATTAGCCGTCTCAATAACACCAGAGACCAGCCTCGAGAGGCTGGTTCCCTTAGTAAATTTTCTGGCAGCGTGGAAGCTTCTGCCGAATATTTCTCGTTGGGTCCTGCAGATTGTAGAGAAAGGATACAGAATCCAGTTTGGTTCTCGTCCTCCTCGTTACAACGGGGTGCTGCCCACAGTGGTGCATCCCGAGCAGGCTCTGGTAATGGAGCAAGAGGTAAAGGCCCTGTTAGCAAAGGAAGCTATAGAACAGGTGTACTCACCCGACAGAGAGTCGGGTTTTTACAGCCGTTATTTCATTGTTCCAAAAAAGGATGGAGGGTTGCGTCCCATTTTAGATCTTCGTCTGTTAAATCGTTCAGTACAGAAACTCAAGTTCAAGATGCTGACACTCAAGCAGATCGTGACTCAAATCAGATCCGAGGACTGGTTTGTCACGATAGATCTGAAGGACGCTTACTTCCATGTCTCCATCCTCCCTCAGCACAGGAAGTTCCTAAGGTTCTCTTTCGGGGGCAAAGAATACCAATATCGGGTTCTTCCTTTCGGTCTAGCTTTATCACCCCGCACGTTCACGAAATGCGTGGATGCAGCTCTAGCCCCTCTCAGGCTTCAGGGCATACGTATTCTGAACTACATCGACGACTGGCTGATTCTAGCGGAATCAGAGCAGTTGGCGGTTCGGCACCGAGGTGTCGTTCTCGCTCATATGCAGATGTTGGGGTTGAGGCTCAATGCCAAGAAAAGTGTGCTTTCTCCAGTACAGAGAACCACTTTCCTTGGTGTGGTATGGGATTCAGTGACGATGCGGGCTACTCTATCGCCCGTTCGTGTAGCTGCTATCCTGACAGCCACCAAAGAGCTAAAGCTAGGCCAGTCACGCACTGTGAAACAGTTCGAGAGACTGTTGGGTCTTCTGGCAGCAGCGTCCAACGTGATTCCTTTTGGCCTGCTGTACATGAGACCTTTGCAGTGGTGGCTCAGGACCAGAGGGTTCTCCCCGAGGGGAAACCCACTTCGTGTGATCAAGATCACGCGGCGATGCCTTCGTGCCTTGGTTATATGGAGAAAACACTGGTTCTTAACCCAGGGTCCGGTGTTGGGAGCTCTCTGCCATCGAGTTACGATCTCGACAGATGCTTCCCTCACCGGCTGGGGAGCGGTAATGGAAGGCCGCTCGGTTCAGGGTCGGTGGAGGAGTCATCATCTTTCTTGGCACATAAATTGCCTGGAGATGATGGCCGTCTTCAATGCGTTGAAGCAATTCCTCCCAGACCTGAGGGGCCATCATGTGCTCGTCCGTACAGACAACACATCGGTGGTCTCTTATCTGAACCGTCAGGGGGGTCTGCGGTCGCGTCCGCTTTGCAAGCTGGCGCACCAGATCCTCCTGTGGTCTCTGGGGAAGGTACTCTCCCTGAGGGCAGTGTATATTCCTGGGGACCAGAATATTGGAGCAGACATCCTGTCGAGGCAGGAGCTGAGGCCAGGGGACTGGAGACTCCACCCCGAGGCGGTGGAGAAAATTTGGGAGTTTTATGGCCAAGCAGAGGTGGATCTGTTTGCGTCTCAGCATACGACGCACTGTCCACTTTGGTTCTCCCTTACTCACCCAGCCCCCCTGGGGCTGGATGCCATGGTGCAGACGTGGCCGAGGCTACGTCTGTACGCATTTCCCCCTGTTGCTCTGCTCCCAGGAGTTCTGGAACGAGTCCGCCAGTACGGAATAAGCCTACTGCTAGTAGCACCACGCTGGCCGAGTCGGATCTGGTTTGCGGACCTGATCCATCTCTTAGACGGTCCTCCCTTGGAGATCCCAATCAGGAGAGACCTTCTGTCTCAGGCCGGGGGCACAATATTTCACCCTCGACCAGAAATTTGGAACCTGTGGGTTTGGCCTCTGAGGGGGCCCAACTCATAGAGAGTGGTCTCTCAGCTGAGGCTGCTGAGACCATTCTAAGCTCCAGAGCTCCAGCTACTAGGAAACTATATGCGCTTAAATGGAGAGTTTTTTCTGTATGGTGTCACCGACATCAGTGGGATCCAGTTAACTGTTCTGTGAACACAGTACTCGAGTTCCTGCAGGAGCGCTTTACGTCAGGTCTATGTCCTTCCACGCTCAAGGTCTACGTGGCGGCCATTGCGGCTTACCACGCCCTGGTGGGGGGTACATCGTTGGGTCGAGACCCCCTGATTACACGTTTCCTTCGTGGCACATTGAGGCTGAGGCCTGCAACTCGCACTAGGGTGCCAGCTTGGGATTTGGCAATAGTACTAGAAGGCCTGTCTAGGGCTCCATTCGAGCCCTTAGATTCGGTTTCAGAGAAATTTCTTACCCTCAAGACTATCTTTCTGCTAGCTATTTCTTCCCTTAAGAGAGTTGGAGACCTTCAGGCCCTTTCGGTTTCCCCCACCTGCCTTGAGTTTGCACCGGGGATGGTCAAGGCATTCTTATATCCGAAACAGGGATACGTCCCTAAGGTGCCGACCTTGATTCCGAGGCCTATTGTGCTGCAGGCTTTCTGTCCTCCTCCTTTTACATCGGCGGACCAGGAAAGGCTGAACCTCTTGTGTCCAGTGCGAGCACTGGATACTTATGTTCATCGGACATCGTCAATGAGGAAGTCCGACCAGTTATTTATTTGCTTTGGATCACCTAAGAAGGGTCTTCCTGCTTCTAAACAGACAGTTAGTAAGTGGATAGTTGAGGCTATTTCACTTGCATACGAGTACTCTGACCTGCCGTGTCCTTTGGCGGTCAGAGCTCATTCTACGAGGGGTATGGCGGCCTCTAAAGCCTTACTATTTGGAGTTTCTCTTCAAGACGTTTGTGATGCGGCAGGCTGGTCCTCACCGCTCACATTCGTTAGGTTTTACAGCTTAGACCTGGATGCTGCCCCAGGTTCTCAGGTGCTTAGTGCTTAGTTTCAACAGACTGACACTCAGGTACTTGGAATTCTGGCGTTTTGGGTATTCTCGTTCCCAAGGCGTCAAGTGACGCATCGAGAGTTCCCTCGAAAGGGAACGTCTCAGGTTACGACTGTAACCGTAGTTCCCTGAGAAAGGGAACGAGACGATGCGTCACCCTGCCATACTTCCTGCTTCCCCGTGATCGGCTTGCTTCGACTTTTTGAAGCTAATGCCGCGTTTCACCGGGTGAGCCTTTATCCCTTCCTGGTCATGACGTCACCCGCCCGTGACGCTCATTTTTTCCATTGGACTAGTTGACATTGATGCTCAGACGCATTCACGCTGGGGGCGTTCCCAAGGCGTCAAGTGACGCATCGTCTCGTTCCCTTTCTCAGGGAACTACGGTTACAGTCGTAACCTGAGACGTTTTTTTCTTCTGCTGCACACAAAGGAAGATATTTTGAAGAACGATTGGAACCAAACAATTGTGTGGCACCATTGACTTCCATAGAAAAAAAAATATACTATGGTGCCAAAGTTCCAGTCGTTCTTCAAAATATCTTCCTTTGTGTTCAGCAGAAGAAAGAAACTCATACAGGGTTGCAACAACTTGAGGGCGAGTAAATGATGACAGAATTTTAATTTTTGGGTGGAGTATCCCAAAAATATCCTTTAAGCATACTAATGCATTAACAAATCATAAAAATGCATTCAGCTAAAGAAAAATAAAATTCAGCCTGCAGGTCTGCTCATTTCCCACATTAATCTAGTCAAAAGCACGTCTGAAGATGCTGCTGGAGATGTTAGATTATCACTTCATCATTTCTCGTCTGCCTTTTAACCCTGCGACATCTGAGAGCAATTTCCCCCTCTTAGCCACGACCCATAGGTTCATCACAACAGGTTCATCATAGAGCAAAGTGCAGACATCGGATCAAAGCGACATGCGGATGAAAGTTCTGAGGAAGTCAGTAGATTACCTAGATTTGTCATTAAATCATTTACATAATCAAAGCTGGCCTACTATATTAACCTCTTTTAGCTGCCATTTTTTAGAATCCAATTTATATACCAGTCCTTTTTTCTTTAAATCGATGTTAAATACAAATTAATCAGGATTGAATGAAATCAACTTGAAGTTCTCCTTTGACTTGCAGAGGATCTTACCCAACAGCTGGTTTAACCATACCTTATTTTTCATGAGCTGAACAGGTGAGGAAGACAATGTTTCACATGTCCACGTCATCATCATGCTAATAACTCATCACAGCTTTAGTCATGTATTACTCGCTAGCCCATCTCACTAACCTTTCTTCACAGCTGTTCATCCATAATTCTCCTTAAGCAGTCAACCTTTGACCATCTGAACTTCGGCATTTCAGAACAAGTAAATAAATTTCATTGATTGTTTGATAGGATTGTTTTTCCCACACCATTATATGAACTGCATCAGACTGAGTTATTGTACATTGTCAGTGATTTAAGCTGTTCCTGTTGAATTTCAGTTAAAGGGATAGTTCACCCAAAAATGAAAATCCTGTCAGTAATTACTCTCCTTCATGTTGTTCCCACCCCGTAAGACCACAAATTAAGATATTTTTGATTAAATCTGAGAGCTGGATCACTCCTCCATAGGCTTCTATGTTAAACTTGAAACTTGCCGGCCAAGAAAAGTTAGTAAAAACATTGTTAAAAAAGTCCAAGTGACTACATTTGGACTATTTTTGGACTAACTAACCCTTTAAAGTCATTTTCTAATCTTCATTTACCCAATTTCTTTAAATCTGCAAAATAAAGTATCGCAGTCTGTCTTTTTTAGATTCATTTATTTAACTTTTTTGTTGCTCAAAGCAAAATAGTTTTTTCTTCCAAAAATAGTCAAATCTGTTGGATTTTTATCTTCATTTCCCCAAATGATGAGTGACTATGGTAACCAGGATTTGTCCTTCCCCAAAAACAGATGGGGTCTCTTTTTTGACTATCTACAAGGAAATAAATATGATAGGCAAGGTAGCCATTCCACTCAACAGTGAACAGATATGGTGACGCATTAGACTCTCTCTTTGCCTGAGAATTAATCCATGACTGATCCAATTAGAAGGCATGTGTTTAAGGAATGGAATGAAATTCCTGAATGGTCTCATCATAGTAAGGCCTTCTTTGACTCAGAAAAATCCCACCTGGTCTCTTCAGGCCCAAATGTGGTGCAAAAGGTTTTCTGATCAGATTTCTGAAACAATAGGCAAACACGCATGTGACCACTATATGTCACCAAAATAAATAAAAATTTGCTGCGTGGTACAAAAACACACTTTTCCTATTCCTAGTCTCTTCCGACCGCGTTTTCTTAGCTTTTTCCATCGTCGAGTATTACGTCTGTAATGCGCGCAAGCGTCTTCGTGCTTCATATGTTGTTGTTGATGTGTGTGACGTCGTTGCCGTAAAGCATGTCGTGATTCTCGCGAGATTTGTCGGGGGCGCTCCTCTCAAACTTGCATTGCTGGTTTTTCCAGCGGCGTCCCCCCCAAGCTTTACTACCAGGATGATTCACCCTACTATGAGTTTGTTTACCGCCGAAATGACTTTGAAGCTGTTATATTAAGGTACAATTCTTGCATAGTGTGCCTTTAACATGACCTTGTCCATTCAAGTCATTCAAGTGTAGGTTACACTTTTTCAATAGTCCACTTTAGACTAATTAACTATGAAGAACTTTGCAACTACATGTCAACTAACTCTCATTAGAATATTAGTGGACTGTTAGGTTCGGGTTCGGGTTAGTAGAATAAGTTGACATTTTACTTGCAAAGTTACTTATAATCAGTAGAATGTCTGTTGAGGCAGGGGCGTAGTACCAAATTTTGGGCCCCGGGTACAAACCATCTTGCTGGGCCCCCCGCGACGAACTTTGGACTTGAGCTCGGCGACTTCTCCAACTGGGGGTAGCGGCATGTACTGAGCTCGGCGAATTCTAAGGGCCCCCCCCCCCTGCCGCGGGCCCTGGGTACTCGGTACCCCTTTTCCCCCCGCTACCACGCCCCTGTGTTGAGGAGCATCAAAATAAAGTATTATCAGATATTAAGCAGACAGTCTACTAAAACTCTAATGACTGCTATTGACATGTAGTTGCAAAGTTACTTATAGTTAGTACTCTAAGAGGGACTTTCAAATTAAAGTGCTACCCAAGTGTATTTGTGCTCAACACAAAAGTAATATAGGGTGTGACTGACAGAATAAAGGTGTCACATTAGTGCTAATTTGCAGAAATGTCACGGGCCAAAAATGGTCCATTGCCAGTAAGCAATGTATGAAGCACAGCTCACACAGAAGTAACTAAGCAGATTTTTGTTGGTCGCGGGGGCAAATTCACATGTCCAACTTGAACATGAGCGAAATCTGTATGGGAAACTTTTTTACCCTCAGGTAAAACGATACTCGGTTACTGACGTAACCTCGGTTCTCTCTAGAGAGGGAACGAGTATTGCGTAAGTTTAGCTTACGCTACGGGAAAGATTCATCTTCTCGAGATATTGAAGCCAAAAAATTATCCTTAATTTTGTATTCATTGTCAACGCAGTGCAGCAGCTAGCAGACCTAGAGCAGGCCATCTCGCGTGCTTATTGGCTGCCCTGCATGCATCTGCTGCAGCCTACCAGTGAGCCTCGCGTGACGTCACGCCCAATTGGAGGCGCTCGCGCCTTCATAGCGTCATAGCCCGCTAGGATGGGCGTGGCTTAGCGTATATAAGAAGGGGCTCGTAGGCTGAATCCCTGGTTTTTCGACCACTGAAGCGAAGTCGCTCGTGGCGCGAGCACGGCCGGTTACGCAATACTCGTTCCCTCTCTAGAGAGAACCGAGGTTACGTCAGTAACCGAGTATCGTTCTCTTACGAGAGGTTCTCTCGTATTGCGTAAGTTTAGCTTACGCTACGGGAACACTTTGTCAACGCCGTGCGCGCCCAGCATCCACCATGAAGCCCCGAACTTTCAGGGAACCCATATAAGGTGGAGAATAAGGTGGCCAGCCAAGCGGGCCATCACTTGTACATAAGCACACATAGGGAATACAGAGCAGCGCGCCGGTCTGTATAAGCACATGGCACATACCCTACTTAGTGCAGCTCAACCAGGAGAGCTTGGGTCGTGTAAGAGTGATCTGAGCAGGAAGCCTGGGCAGAATACACCTCTCTATTAAACCGACAACAGTTTAGCCTGCAAGGCAGGAACTTCCAGGTTATAAAACCTGATAAAGGTAGACGGGGAGCTCCAGCCCGCCGCCACACATATGTCATGGATAGAAATTCCACTGGACCATGCCCACGAAGAGGCCACGCCTCTCGTGGAATGAGCCCTGATGCCCAGCGGGCATTGCAGACCTTTTGACGCATAAGCGGCTGCTATAGCGTCCACTATCCATCTGGACAGACTCTGTTTCGAGGAGGCGAGACCTTTGGCGCGCCCACCGAACGAAACAAACAGCTGATCCGAACGCCTGAATGAGGCGGAGCGCGTAATGTAAGACCTCAGCGCTCTGACAGGGCAGAGGCGGCTCCCATCACTTTCGCTGTCAGATGCTGGGAGCGCTGACAGCGAGATAACTTGCGCTCTGAACGGAGTGCCCATCACTTTCGGAACATAGCCATGTCTAGGTCTGAGGATGACTTTCGAGTCATTTGGCCCGAACTCAAGACACGACGCGCTGACAGACAGCGCATGTAGGTCCCCCACCCGCTTTACTGACGACAGTGCGGTCAGAAAGACGGTTTTCAGTGATAGATATTTCAACTCCACGGAATCCAGTGGTTCAAAATGGAAGGCTTTCAGGGCCTCTAGGACCAGAGATAGATCCCACATGGGAACCGACGGGGGGCGCGGCGGGTTCAACCTCCTAGCTCCCCTAAGGAAGCGGATGACCAGCTCATGTCTTCCCAATGACTGGCCGTGCGTCGACTCTGCGAACGCTGCCACGGCCGCCACATATACTTTGAGCGTGGATGGGGACCTCCCCTTTTCCAACAGCTCTTGTAGGAAGGAGAGCAGTTGCGCCACCCCGCATGTCCGCGGGTCCAGACCTCTGTCAGTGCACCATTCCGAGAACACCGACCATTTAGACGCGTAGAGCCTTCTCGTGGAAGGGGCTCTAGACTGCGTGATCGTGTTCATTACTCCTTCTGGCAGGGCAACGAGTACCCGTTGATCACCCATGCGTGCAGAGACCAGCGCTCTGGATGGGGATGCCAGATCGTGCCGCGAGCCTGAGAGAGGAGATCTGCCCGCACCGGAATCGGCCACGGAGCTGTGTGTGACAGCCGTGCCAGCTCCGGGAACCAAATCTGATTCTCCCAACGCGGGGCTATGAGGAGCACCGAGTGGCGCGTTTCCCTGATTCTCTTGATTACCTGTGGTAACAGAGAGACCGGAGGGAAAGCATATAGCCGGAGGCTGGGCCAGACTTGGGCCAGCGCGTCCTCGTCCTTCGAGAAGAACGTCGGGCATTGAGCGTTGTCTTTTGACGCAAATAGGTCGACTTCCGCCCTGCCGAACAGGCGCCACAGTTTCTGGACCGTTTGGGGGTGCAGGGACCATTCCCCTGGGGGAACGTTGCCCCTGGACAGTTTGTCTGGACCGTCGTTCAAATGGCCCGGCACATGCGCTGCCCTCAGCGAGCGCAGGTGCAACTGGGACCAAATAAGGAGGCGCTCCGCCAGATTGCAGAGATTTCTGGATCTGACACCGCCCTGACGGTTTACATAGGATACCACAGACATGTTGTCCGAGCGGACGAGAACATGTTGGTCCTGTATGAACGGGAGAAAGCACTTCAGCGCATTCTCGACCGCTATCATCTCCAGACAGTTTATGTGAAACCCCCTCTCTTGGTCTGACCACTGGCCGAAGACCGGTCTGCCCTCGAACAGCGCGCCCCAACCCCAGTTGGACGCGTCTGTCGAAACGACTTTCCGGTAAGAGACGGTTCCCATCGTCACTCCCATCTGGTACCAGTCGGTCACTAACCAGGGCTGCAGAGCCGCTATGCAGGTCTGAGTCACTCTGATTTTCTGACCGCCAGAAACCCAAGCTCGGCGGGGCACGCGAGCATTCAGCCAGCGCTGGAGCGGGCGCATGCGCAGTAGGCCCAGCTGAAGCACCGCTGCAGCTGAAGCCATACAGCCCAACATCCTCTGAAAAGTTTTCAAAGGGAGAACGCTGCCCTTCTGGAAACCCGCGGCTAAGTGGCGAACCCGGAGCGCGCGCTGCGCCGATAGACGGGCCGACATGGTCACCGAGTCCAGTTCTATTCCTAAAAAGGAGATTGACTGGCTGGGTAGTAATGAGCTCTTGGTCCAGTTGACCGTGAGACCCAAACTTTCCAGGTGACTGAGAAGCACTGTTCTGTGAGACAGCAGCTCCGCCTCTGACTGTGCCAAAATCAGCCAATCGTCCAGATAGTTCATTATCCGCAGCCCCTGACTTCTCAGGGGGGCGAGCGCTGCGTCCATGCACTTCGTAAATGTACAGGGTGCCAGAGACAGGCCGAACGGCAGGACGGTGTATTGATATGCCTGACCGTCGAAGGCGAATCTCAAAAATCGCCTGTGACGGGGTATTATCTGTATCTGGAAATAGGCATCCTTCAGATCTAGAGAAATAAACCAGTCCCTCGGGCGAACGTGCGCGAGGATTTTCCTGGTCGTCAGCATTTTGAACGGTCTTTTCGCAAGCACCTTGTTCAAATGTCTCAGATCTAGGATCGGTCTGAAGGCTCCGTCCTTCTTGGGCACGAGAAAATAACGGCTGTAAAAGCCTGACTCGCTCAGAGAAGGCGGCACCTTTTCTATAGCCCCTTTGCACAGCAGCTTTGCTATTTCTGCGTGAAGTAGGTGTGCTACTTCCGCATTCACTATCGTCGCGGTCCGGGCTTGAAAGCGCGGGGGACGGCGAATGAATTGAAGTGTATAGCCCTGCTTTACTGTGCTCAGCACCCATTCTGAAACCCCCGGGATAGATTCCCACGCAGCTATGTGAGCCGCTAGGGGGCGAATGGCCTCCGGGTTCAGATCGCCGCCATTCGCGGGCATGTGAAACTGAACCGGAGCTGAGAGCGCGGCGCGCGCGCTCTCTGTTCTGGGCAACGGCTGCTCGCTGAAAGCCGAAACCGGCTGCTTTGTGTGAGATGTCCCAATCATAAGGGATGGGGAACCCTTTTTCCTCACTTTCTGAAGCGCGAGCGGCGCTTTGGGCAGAAAAGCGTTCTGTAAGCGTGAGCGCGTTTGCGCGGGCACGAGACTTACACATGCATGTGACGCCCCGATCAAAATAGATGGGGAGCGTTTTATAATCGCCCTGTGTTTCATGATAACACTTAAACTTGCGGGCGGCGCCCGGGGGGGGGTTTGTGATAGCAAGCGTGAACGCTCTCTGGCGGGCACGGGACTTACAATCATAACCTGCTGTTTTGACCGTGCAACAGAGCGGGCAGATAGTGGGCACAACACTGTGGACACATTTCTTACATTCAACACTCGAGCGGCTTTTCTGCGCTTTATGAGAGTGTGCTCTGTGGGTGACACGATATTTGATGTGCTTGTGTGTAGGGGTGAACACTGGGGCGTGGGCACTTTCACTACACTTAAAACACTGACGGCGGGAGCCGGACCAGACATAATGCTCTTTTTGAGATTTCTCTGGGTCGCCGTAAAAACGGCGTTTGTGTGCAGGCGAGAGGGTGAACAAACCGGCTCGTTGGCTGCTAAATGAACCACTGCAGTAGCCTGACTGAAGGGGACTGACAGGGAAATGAGCTTTGACGGCGGTCCGGCCGTGGCGGGACACGCGCGTCTTTTTTCTCTCTTTGTTAGGAGGATTTCGCATGCTCAGACTTCAACGTAATCTTCTGCCGAGGCCCCCTGGGGGGCGGCGGTCTGTGACGGCTGTCCGAGCGCGACCTAGGGCGGCCGCCCTGACGTCGCTGCGAAGGCTGCGGTTGTGCTGGACGCTGGGTGTTAGCTCGTACAGGAGGCTGGCTTTGTTTCTCGCGAGAGCGGCCTGTAGCGGAGCTCGAGCGTCGCGGCAGGAAGAGATTCATGGCCTGCGTGGTCTTTTGTACCTCCGAGAAACGGTCAACGATCCCGTTAACCGCTGGGCCGAAGAGACCAGTGGGGGAGAGCGGCGCGTTCAGAAAGGTGGCCCGCTCAGCTTCCCTCATATCCGCGAGCGTCAACCAGAGATGCCTCTCTGTCACGGTTAACGCGGCCATGGCTCGTCCGATAGCCTGAGCTGCGGTCTTGGTGGCACGGAGAGAGAGATCCGTCGCACTTCTCAGATCTGTAACCGCAGCCGGATCCCGGCCCTTCTCGTCCCATTCACGGAGGAGGTCGGCCTGCAAGATCTGCAACACAGCCATGGAGTGGAGAGCAGACGCGGCCTGGCCGGAGGCGGCATATGCGCGGCCGACCAAGGCGGACGTGGCTCTGCAGGCTTTAGACGGGAGGGCTGACCGAGACCGCCATCTCGCGGAGGGCGGGCAAAGGTGCGCTGCGACCGTCTCTTCCACGGGGGGAATAGCCGTGTATCCCTTCTCGGCGGCGCCGTCCACCTGGGAGAGCGACGCGGAGGCCTGGGACTGAAGTCTCGAGGAGAATGGTGCATTCCAGGACTTCGTCAGCTCCGCGTGAAGTTCCGGCAGGAATGGAGCGGGCCTGCTCGCTGAAGCTGCACGGCGGCGACTCTGAAGGAAACAGCCGTCGAGCCTGTTCGGCGCGGGTTCCTTCGGTAGCGACCACTCGAGCCCGAGGCGGTCGACGGCCTGCGTCAGCAGGCGCATAAGTTCCGCGTCAGCTCCAGCGCGGGAACGGCTGGATTCCTGGATCGACGAGGAGCCGGAATGAAGCGACCATTCCTCGCTGTCTGATGCCAGGATAGAGCAGCAATCTCTCGTGGCGTGTTCCTCTGCCTCCCCCTCCGATGCGACGGCAGTGAGGCTCGTGAGCGGCAGCTGCGCGTCGGGGAGGGGAGGCGGGGAGGGCGAAAGCGAGGCTCGAGGGAGATCCTCCGGCGAGCGCGTCGCTGTGGCCACGGGCTCCGGCTGCCTCAGGGAACGGCGCTTCTTCCTGCGCGGTGCCCCGGGGGGCGGAGCGGCTGCATCCGGATTGAAAGCCTCGAGTCGAGCCCGTAGGGTCGACAGCGGAAGCGCTTCGCAGAGCTCGCAGCCGCCGGACGCGAGGGCGAGCTCTGCATGTTCCAGGCCCAGGCAGAGAGCGCAGATCACGTGGCGGTCTCCAACGCTGAGCGGGGCTCTGCACGAGCCACAGGAAGTGCGAGGCATCTTTAGAAAGACGCTCGCGCTCTTTTAGAAATTCCTGTGGAAGCAATGTAAAAAGGATACGTCGCCGGATAGCGTAGCTTGCACGGCGGCTGAAGGTGGCGAAGACGGCCGGCTTCCTCAGCGCTGTCCTGAGCTGGCTGTTCGCTGTTCGACGGCGGCGGTGGCTTCTCTCTGATTCAGCGATGCGGAGAGCTCGCTGAAGAGTCGAAAAATCAGGGATTCAGCCTACGAGCCCCTTCTTATATACGCTAAGCCACGCCCATCCTAGCGGGCTATGACGCTATGAAGGCGCGAGCGCCTCCAATTGGGCGTGACGTCACGCGAGGCTCACTGGTAGGCTGCAGCAGATGCATGCAGGGCAGCCAATAAGCACGCGAGATGGCCTGCTCTAGGTCTGCTAGCTGCTGCACTGCGTTGACAATGAATACAAAATTAAGGATAATTTTTTGGCTTCAATATCTCGAGAAGATGAATCTTTCCCGTAGCGTAAGCTAAACTTACGCAATACGAGAGAACCTCTCGTAAGAGAACTACGGAACGCATGGATAACTATTGAAATGTCTGTATTTCCGTGAAATCTTGCAGAGCCATGGTTATTGTGACCACACCTAGGGTCTTGACGAGATCCAAACACAATTGGTCAGCCAAATCTCCTTTATGACCACGTGTGATCAGATCACCGAAAACTTATTTTAAAGGTGCAGTATGTGATTTTTAGCGTCATCTAGCGGTTCGGTTGCGAGTTGCACTAAGGGCTCAGCCCACTGCTCACCCCTCCCTTTCGAAGAAGCTACGGTGGCTAAAACTGGACAAACATATCATCGTCTGAGACAGTAAGCCAAGAGTGTACGTCACTGTTTCTGTACCAAAGTCCATTATAAACCACATCATGGATAAAGTTTACAAAGCCATAGTTAGGTGAGGATCAAGGGTCTTAATATGTAATATAATAATAGTAATCAGCTGATTGTCTCACAAACGTAACCAGCACATTTCTCCCCACATAGCAAACCCATAATACAGCGAGGGAGAAGAACCACATGAAACTATGCAACTATATATTTTTTCTAACAGGGTAGTAAAGTTTAGCTGGCTAATATGAGCTGTTACTGTGGCTGAGCTGGTTAAAGCGTAAAGCCTTGTTTAAACTCGACACGTCCGCATGAGCCTAAAGGTGCGCGCGGCAAAAATGACATGATTATAACAGCGCGCGCGCCTCCGCATCCCCTAGACACCATTTACAATAGGCCTTTTTTCTCTGATTTTGAAAACTCTTCGCGATCGACTTAAAATGCTTCCAATATCGACTTGTTGACCGCGATCGACGGGTTGGTGACTCCTGTAACAAACTGTTTTACGGTCAATGACAAGAGTTCTAATCAGCTGTCTCACAAACGTAACCAGCACATTTATCCCCACATAGCAAAGCCATAACACAGCGAGGGAGAAGAATTAAGTTACATGAAACAATCCAACTTCATATTTTACACCACTGACAAGGGAAAAGTCACTACTCACGATGTCTATGGCTAGCTTTAGCTTTCTGCGGCTTCTCTTTCAAGGTAGTGACGAAACGCGCTCTGTAGCGCTGTTTGTTCGCTGTCGGCTACGGTATATCATGACGTCACAATATGTCGACCTTCATAGAAGGGGGTGCCCGCGGTTATGTAGATATAAATGTCTCATTCTAAGGTAATAAAAACATTACGGTTTATTAAGTAAGTTCTTTATACACCACTGAAAACATAGTTATGGATGTCATATTGCATTTCTGTTAATAGATACTCAAATTTTTTACACATTGCACCTTTAATACCAGTTGGAATCAGGGCCTCAGAGAAAAGACCTCTCGTTTTCTTACATAATCATGTTTCTCTCTGTCCCCTCAAAGTCGCGTTGGATTTTCTCCTCAGCGTAAAGGTTGAGAGGTCTATCTATCACTTTTTTACATGTTCAGTTAGTTCGTGGAGTAAATTTAAAGGCTATAATCTATGTGTTTACACTGTTTATTTTTTTTTTTTAAATGGTGGGTGCTGGTGTTTCGCGTGCGTTCGACCAATCAGCGTCCACTAATGTCACTGGTAGTTCCTATAGTGCTGGTTTTTAAAGGCTATAATCTATGTGTTTACACTGTTTTTTTTTTTTAGATGGTGGGTGCTGTTGTTTCGCGTGCGTTCGACCAATCAGCGCCCACTAACGTCACTGGTAGTTCCTATAGTACTGGTTTAGGCCTGACTCTGAAGAAGGAACTAATTTAGTTCCTTCAAAAGGAGCTCCTAGAACTCAAATCTTTCCCCATTCCTGCGGTGCGAACAAATACGCCAAAATCCGGGTATTTCCGCCAATGGTTCTAGGAACTATGAAAAGATTTTTTCGGTGCGAAAGCCCCTTTTAACAAGATTTCTGCAGCCACCACATGTCACTCAGTGAGTGTAATTTATGTCTGTGTTTATTCTTTTAAACCTAAATTAGGGTAATTAACTTACACTTGCATTACCAGCCTCCCACTTCATAACAACATGGATTTGTTTCCAAGCCATTTAAGCACAAAACACTCCTTGCAACCAATTCTAAAGATTTCACTTTCACCGCGCTGACTGCCTACAACACTGAAACAAAGACACCTACTAACCCCTAACCTTACTATAGTGTTAGTAGATACTGATAGATAGCATTACTGGTTCTCACAATACGATTCATCAATGATTTTTCTGAGCTCTGAACTGAATCTGAGAACTGAACTTTTCTTGACGGGTGACTTGACCAATGAAATCAACTGCAGGGCAAGATTTGACCTTCGCTGGTTTGGTTTACAATCATGCTTATAAACCCATTAAACAGTCTCTGGTTTCAGTGGTTGGATCCTGTTTAAACCTAGTGCTCTCTGGTTCAGACTAACTGCGACGAATCTTAATACCAGTTGTAAGCAGTGTCAAGTTTTTAAAACATGACTTAAATGCTGGACGGTTTGTTTGTTTAACCAACAAAGCTAGAAAGCTCTTAAGAAGCTAAAACCATTTTGGAAAAGAATTTCAATAGAGGCCCAGAAGTATAAAAGCACAAAACACTTAAAAGTACCAATTATAAACCCCTATTATAAGATCTGAAACGTTGCACCTGAATTAGATTAATATATTGACCCAAGCTCTGACTAAATTGGGATTGTAATGATTATTAGCACATCTAGATGACTTAGTTCCAGAGATATGTACTGTTTTCGGCCTGTTTACTGCCCAGTTCTCTGCACACCTACATCATGAAATACCTAACTCTGTGGTTTTGGACCGGCTGGTGATAAACTTGCCAGTGTGCTACAGATTTCATTCTTCTTCAAGCTTTGTTTCTTCTGTTTTCTCTCAGGAATTTCTCTGGATGTTTCCTCCACTGCCACATGGGGAACTGCGCGCCGAGAGTTTTGGTTTGGCAGCTTTTTGGAAGTTATTTTAACTCCTCAGTGATAACCTGATTAATTAATTCACCATCTCAGTTTATCTTTCACCGCAGGATAAGGAAATAAACAAAAACATATGTTCTAGAAGATAGAGGATAAATCAAAGTTTTCTCATTTTCAAACTCACTGCCTCATGTTCCTCACAATGCTTTATAACATTTTTTTTGCGACTGACGTTCTATTGTTCTGTTGTTATAGTATATTAGGCACCCTGTGTTATTATAATAAATGTCTCCAAAAACACTTTGAGGTTTAAATTCCTAAATGAGACTAGTTACCATCATGGAATTGCATTAAACAAAAATAAATAAATAAGCAACATTTACAGCCTTAACTATTGTCTCACATATGTTCAAAAAATCTGTAATTTACATATACAGTCACTAAAATTACATTTTTACTTTATTTACAAGAAAAATAGATATTGCTAATTTATTCATCTGCAGCACAACAGAAGATGTATTGAAGAATTTGTTTGTCCAAATAATCAGAGGGAAACTTAGTATAATAGTTTAATAACTCCATTTGGAGCTCCTTGCTTCATCTTTTGAATACAAATCTGTGGTAACACTTTATTTCGATGGTCCCCTTTAGACATTCTATTGACTCTAAGTGACTTTGTAACTACATGTCAACTTATTCTACAAATATTAACTTATACTAGTATCTACTTATTCTAGTGTGCTGGGTTTTGTCAGAAATTAACAGTAGTTTCAGTAAACTGACTGGAAATAAAAAAATCTTACAATATATTAGACAAGATGAAGAAAAACTTCTGATGAATGAAAAAGAAAAAGAAAACATGCACGCACACATACACACACACACAAGCTGTTGAATTTATCTGAGGGGAAAAGTTCTATGTCCTCGCTATGAAAAATATTGCACCCTAGAATGAAAGTGATTTACTTTAGCAAATACAAATCATTCAGTTATTTGTGGTGTATTTCCAGTACTCTAAAATAACTCTGCTTTTCTGTTTTTCAATGGCTTCTAGCAAGCTCTCTCTTAAGCAGATGGAGTAATCAACCTCCATTCATTTCACTTATTAAACTTGTGCTCATAGAAGTCAAAAACTCTCCAGGTCAGTAGTAATAGGATACACCACCTGTCAATTTGATTGATTGACAGGTGGGCGTGGCTATCCTTTGATCTTCCCCCGCCCCTTCCGGTTCCTCCCCTTCCTGTCCCGCCCCTTCCGGTTCCTCCCCTTCCTGTCCCGCCCCTTCCGGTTCCTCCCCTTCCTGTCCCGCCCCTTCCGGTACCACCCCTTCCGGTCCCACCTCTTCCTGTTACCTTTGACCCAGTTCCGCCTCTTCCTGTTAACTTTGACCTAGTTCCGCCCCTTCCGGTTAAACTTTCTGTCAAAATGATGGATGGTTACCTTTGATCTAGTTCCGCCCCTTGCGGTTAAACTTTCTGTCAAAATGATCAATTGTTTGAAGTTTGTTTGATCTAGTTCCGGTCCCCTTCCTGTTAAACTTTCTGTCAAAATGATGAATTGTTTGAAGTTTGTTTGATCTAGTTCCGCCACTTGCGGTTACAGCTTCTGTCAAAATGATGGATGCTGACAGTTTGTTTAATCGTTTGAAGTTTGTTTGAGATGTATTGGACTTTGTTGTTACAGTTACAAAGCGATGGATTGTTTGAAGTTTGTTTGATCTAGTTCCGCCCCTTGCGGTTACAGCTTCTGTCAAAATGATGGATGCTGACAGTTTGTTTAATCGTTTGAAGTCTGTTTGAGATGTATTGGACTTTGTTGTTACAGTTACAAAGCGATGGATTGTTTGAAGTTTGTTTGATCTAGTTCCGCCCCTTGCGGTTACAGCTTCTGTCAAAATGATGGATGCTGACAGTTTGTTTAATCGTTTGAAGTCTGTTTGAGATGTATTGGACTTTGTTGTTACAGTTACAAAGCGATGGATTGTTATTTTTTAGCGTATCCCCTCGCTATGCCTAAGCTTATCATAGCAGGTGTGTGTGAAAGTGATAAGAAAAAACTGTTATAGTTTATCTGACACAAGCGTAAAAAATAAATGTATTCAGTGAAGCATTTCCGATTAAAAACGGAGACATTAAAAATGTATTAGAGTTAAATAATATGAAACATACAGTTTATGTAAAACCTCACCCCAAAAAACACTAAATGTACTAAATAAATTAATGAAATAAATGTACAACTATTCACTGAATCAAGCATTTCAGTTTAAATTAAATGGAACCACAAAAATATTCTAAATGGTATTGGAGTTGAAGAAAAAACACATACAGCTTATGTAAAACCTCACACAAAAAGTTTAAATAAATGTACAACTATTCACTGAATCAAGCATTTCAGTTTAAATAAAATGGAGCCACAAAAATATTCCAAACAGTTAAAAATGTATTAGAGTTGAAGAAAAAAAACACACATACAGCTTATGTAAAACCTCACAAAAAGTTTAAATAAAGTGGAGCCACAAAAAATTGCAAACAGTTAAAAATGTATTGGAGAGTTGAAGAAAAAACATACAGGTGAGGACAATATGTATCATATATTTCACACTAAAGTTGAAAAACATTGTTCATTTAAATGAAATGGTTATAAAATTTACATTTAGTCATTCACATATATTTGACACTGACTCAAGTTGAAAAACCATGCTGTTCAATTAAATTATATAAATTAAACAAAAATAAAATCATCTTACTGTTTCACCATGGTTGAAAAAAAACCACAAGTGTTTCCCCTGAAGTCTTTTCTCTCTGTCACACCAGCGTGTGGCTGGCCTGGTATCTGTTTTTGTGACACGTTCCTGAGCCCATTGAGAAATATCTTACACAACAGTTAAAAAGCATTGTGTTCCTTTAAAAGTGTATAAATTAAAATATATCATATATAAAATAAATAGTTTACTAATTTAACTAAAGTTGAAAAGCATGTTGTTCATTTAAAATCTTACTAAATTACTAAAGTTGAAAATCATGCCGTTCATTAAAAAATCTTACTAAATTACTGAAGTTGAAAAGCATTCTGTTCATTTAAAATAAATATTTTACAAATTTACTGTACCAATTACCGTATGTTAGATTTAGATAAAAATAAAATCATCTTACATTTTCACCAGGATTGAAGAAAAAAAAAAAAAAAATCAGACAGGTAGTGCCTGCCAGCATGGACAGTGTGCATGACAAATAAGTGATATCATCGCTGTTTTCGTACCACCGGTAATAAATTACTTTTAATTCATAAGACTTATTTTCAGGAGTGACAGTTATCAGTGAAATATGGCGCTCGTGTAATCAAAAGGTCTGCCTACCCCCTGGGAATGTGAATTGGCCTTGAACCTAAACACTTCCATTCATAGAGTACTGAAAGAATATAGTGGACACACAGCTCCGCCGTTTTCCCATAGTTTTCCACAGGCTCTTACTGTAAAAGGCTATAAAATAGCCAAGACACATGGACGTGTGCCATACCCCCATGTATGGACCAAAAACTTTTGCACCCTCTCTTCTATGACCATCTCATCAAAAATACAAAACAGTGAGTACTTTCTCTATAATTAATTTATGCTACGGTGCTGTTTATCTGTATTATGCAATGATGTTTAATTTGAAAAATTGTTTATACATAAGGAAAAGACGGTATAATTCATTAGTGATTTAAATAGCCCAGACTAGGTATTTGTTTTATCCACATTATGCTATTAGTATTTTTATCTGCTGTTACTGGTGATACAGATATTAAAATGTATCTACTATATTAATTTATCAAACTATGGGTTTAAAAGTATGGAGCATTGTATTATGATATCGATGTGATACAGATATTAACATGTATCTACTATATTAATTTATCAAAGTATGATTTTTTTTTTTAAATATGGAGCATTGTATCATGATATTGATGTGATACAGATATTACAATCTATCTACTATATTAATTTATCATAAAGTATGATTTAAAAATTGTACAACATTGTTTATGTTCATTATGCTATGTTTTTTTTTTAAACCATATCACAAAAGTATCAGTTTAACATGACTGTTTTACAGCAATGTTTATTTTGCATTAGGCTATGTTGTTTTAACTGTTGTATTTTTTATCTGATGTAACTAAAATCTCCAGCATCGTTTATTTAAGCTGCGGGGTTTCCATAAAGGACCTTAAAATTAATGTTTTGGATTTATTCAGTTTTTTAAATCTCATTTAGAGATTATTTTAGTCAGATATGCTTATGTGCATAGGGCTATTTTATTCCTCTTCAGTTACTTACTTTTTAAATTTTAGTAGGTTACTTTTAATTCTTCTTTTACGCTGTCTTTGATTTTAACTTTTAGCAATTTGCATGATAAATTGTTTAACATGTAAGCTATATGAATGACACTGTCACAATGTGATAAGCAAAACATATAAAAGTCAAGTCAAAGCTATTTATATAGGCTAGCGCTTTTCATTGCCATTTAAAATAACATGGTCTTTCCTTCTCTCTCTCTCTCTCTCTAGAGACAGCAAACACTGCAGGACAATCAGGCATCCAAGTAACATGTTAGTATGGTTTATATTTTATTTTTAATGAGAAAAAAATTATAGAGTACAACAGGTGGTTTCTGGGAGTAAAAACATTTACTTTCTCCATACGGAAATTAATTTTAAAGACAGATCTACTGTGAGCTAAGAGGTTGTTAATACATGGTATTTGCTTCTGATAAAGCCTTCAGCTTATTTTTTTGTAAATAATCGTGTTTCACAGTTGAACTTCTGGTGAAAACTACATTACCCATGAGCCATTATGCTGCAGTGAAAATTATGTCAAACATAGTTTTTTTAAAAAGCAACACACTCCAAAATAGCTCTGGCCACTCCCATGACGCACTGCGAATGACATAATCTCCCTACCATTTCAAAATACTGAAATCTTTGTATAAGCTATATATGCATGTTTTGCATATTTATATATAAATATATATTTTTTAAAATCACTATGGGAAATAAGACTGAAAAGGGGTTGGGGAGGCACTGTTGCACTCTATGTATAATGAACAATTGACAGATGAACTGACAGATATTTTATGTAAACAGGCAAAATCTCTGCATCTGATGATGGCCATGTGTTTTCGCCGATCATAACTGGTTTAACTCTTGACTCCTTTGAGATCAATATGACTTCTGCCAAACCAAATGTGACTGCATATTGTAAGTGTAATACACGAGAAACTATTAATACACGAGAAACTATTAAACCAGTTTTCGCCTATGTAATGTATAAAATTATTCTTAATTAATCAGTCGTAGTTAACTATTTGGGACCAATTCTAAGGAAGGTTACATTCTGATCTAACAGTGTCATGTACAAATTTGCAATACAGAATTGTTTTGTGTTTTTGGTACTATCGGATCGAGTTTTGTAGAATTTATTTTATGCGGTGTAATGCTCCTGGATTATTCAGACTCAGAATTGTAACTATTACTATAGCCTTTATCAGACATTTATTTTACTGCAGACTTATCAACCTTATTTATTTACTGCAGATTTGAGCAAAGCCAAATACTGCCCAAACGGGGATATTGGGAAAGAAGAGAAACAGGATAATACAAGGTTAGATTCAATCTTTATATTCTTTCCCATTTTGCCTTCATTTTCCTTTTTCCTGTTGGTTATGAATCAATGATTCGGTTACAAATGTGTGAGCGAATCCAACACACCAGATGAAGACGAGGGAACCGCTTGACTATGTGAATTGTGAAAGCATTGCCAACGACCTGGTTAACGCTTTGTTCAAGCATGAAGAATCTCTCATGAAGAAACTGCAATAACAACTGTTGTAGCCAATTGTTTGGCATTATGTACTTAAACAGTTTTTTAAAAAATAAAATGTTTTTAATAATTGATTGCTGATGGAGTTTTAATTTTTGTATTTAGAACCAAGTATATTGTACAAGTAAGAAGAAACCAAACTGGCCATATAATGATATATTGCACATAATAAACAATGGCAAAGTTTGTATTCCTTAAAAAAACAGCCAATGTTTGAGAACCCTAATATTGGTGTAATCTCTGCGAGGTCTCAACCACAAACGCAAAACTTTGTGGTGGGTGATACGGGCATAGCTTTATTAAAGGAAAATATTATTGAAGTAATTTTTTCAAACTATATTTTATTTATTTATATTATGGTTTTCATGTTGATTTAAAGTTTTTGTTATGAACTAATACCTTTATTTTTTTTACATCCAGCACAAAATTTTGTTCAAAAATCGTTCTCTGACCCCAAATAATCAGATAATGGTGTGTTCACAATCTACAATTAGATATTATCCTGCTTAGTATGTGTTGTGCTTAAATGTTTGGATGTATTTTTACACGCCAACATATTTTGTCACACCGTAGTGATGCAAAGTTCCACACTCTTGTAAAGACTATGGTCTAACTTTAAAACATAATCTTTATACATGAATTCAAAAGACCAAATCACTAAGAAAGGAGGGGTGAAAAGCACCGTTTATAATAAATAGACAAAAGTTTGCAAATTATGGTTTTATTACTATTCAGATAGTTAGCCGATGTCACTGTTTCACATGTTGGACCGTATGTGTTTTAGGTAAAGACTTTTCTTTGAGAGCCGTCAACATTCAGTGTTTATAGGAATAAATGACCGTTGATAATTTAAGTGATACTATTTCTGTTTGAGAACTAAATTGATACTTTGTGTGATTCCACAACATAGATAGAGGGAAGGTTGCACTAAACAAAGTATTGACATGCTGCAAGTATTACTTACTTAAGTTACTTATAAGTAAGTATTAACGCGAAAAGTAAGCGCATGCTGTTTTACACTTAAACTATTACAACAGAATCGCACCTGACTATTGCACTGGGAGAGGCGTAATCATTAAGACTGTTAAACAAAGTTTGGTGTTTAAAATTAATTCTAGTGATCAACTTGCTAAAAAGTAAATACAACATGAGCCATTTAAAGCAAATACGAAAAACCACTTGTGATCAGTTTTGTATGTTTGTAATTGACATTTTATATACTAGTCAATTAGGCCGTTTACATCTTACTTCTTTTTGTTTTTGTACAGTTTGCAAAAACTATAGTCTCCGAGCGTGGTCAAACATATAGGAATTTATGAAAAACATGCACAAATATAGCATAAAGAGAATTACGGTCCTTCTACATGAGTGTTTAAGACTAAACAAATCATATTTCTTTTAGAATATTATTTCTAAAATTAGTTATTATTTTCATATTTCTGCTATGTCTACGAAACAACGACATGAAAGATGAGTATTGCTGTTTTTCTGTTACCTATAAAACTGTTATACTTCAAACTCGTCTAGCTATTCCCCATTTCACAGCACAGTCGGTTATTTTTTCTACGTGGCTAAACAACAGTTAAGCTAATGAATTACCGTTGATATTTTTTACCTGAAAGCTGGGATGATTCATTATTTATTCCGTCTACACCGTTTCTTTGACACACGAGTTTTAGTCAGGGGTCTTTTAGGCCTGATCCAGAAAACAGACGGTAAGCAGTAAGTTATGAAAACATGTGGTAAGCAGTTTTTGGCCTCATCATCAAAATGTTTTAACATATCGCAAATATCAATGGTTAGATAAATTATATCTAACTATCAGCAGTTATATGTGAAACACGCTCAGTCACATTAGGGTTGGATTCTTGTTTATATTGAACATTGTTATTGAACCGCATGTTTAACAGTGCTAGTGTTCATCACGGTTTCATTTTTAACAACACTATCGTAACCAGGGCCTGAAATTAACACCCGACCACCTGCCAAATGCGGGTGAATTTTGCTATTGGCGGGTAACACTGTCAATCTACCTGCCACATTGGCAGGTAGCCAATGAGAATTGAGTGATTCATTAGGGTTTTTTTTTTACGTTTTCATTTTCATTGCGTTGGACCTTAGCTATAATGTGGCGGCACATTACTGGGGTAAAAAGGCCAGCTGAAACAAACAACCAACAAAAAGATGGGGATGAGTCAAAGAAAAGTAAAAGAAGTCATTTTAATACAAAGTGGGCAATTGGCGACAACGGCAAGGTTCGTGAGCGGCTGATTTATGGCAACGACTGTTGTTTTGTAACGTTCATGCGATCAGAAAGAAGATGAGGCCCTTTCTGACTACGTTTGGATGTGCGAGTATTAAACTGTTGGTGAGATGGGATGAGATAATGTAACGCTGACGTAGGCTCCAGAACAATGACAGTTGCACAGATGTGTGCGTGTGCAACTGTAGTACATGTTGGGAGTTGGGAACCGGTGAGAAAATGTCCGGTACCCGGTAACTTTACCAGTAATAATATTAATTTAGTTCTGCTTAACGGTTCCTGAACGCTGTAACTAAAAGCTGTCAGGACCTAGCTGTCTACGTGACTAAATCAGCCATCAACACAGCCGCGGGTGATTTGTTTACATACGAGCTGCGGTAGGTCTATAGATCTGTTGTGCGTGTGTGTGTCAAAATCAATGAATAAAAATATTTTTTTAAATGTATATTCTAAGAGTTATTATTACTTATATTGATTTCGTTAATAACTTGACAGCACTTAAATGTGTACAAGTTAAAGAACAATATTGTGAAATTCCCGTTTTTTCACCTTTAGGCTATGAGGCAACAAAAAAAAAAAGGCTGGTAAAAAGTCTCTGTGGCAGGTGAATTTTGATATCCACCTGCCACAGTGGCTGGTGGCAAAAAAAGTTAACTTCAGGCCCTGATCGTAACCCTTATCATATTTTGTATGGTGTCTTCTTTACACTTTCACCCATGGATATCTGTTTCCTACAGTTAGCTGTAGTGAACTCTAGGGTCTTCTCTTTGATCATATACGACAGTATTCACATGAATTGGCTTGATTTAATAAAATGATACCACATTATTTTATTATACCATTTTTAAATAACGCTTAAATGTACATTTTATAATTTAACCCTAGAATACTGCACAAGGATCTCTGAAATATTTTTCCTTGTAAAACATCTAGGTAGATCTATGTTTTTAAAATCTATGTTCTAAAATCTCAAAATCTGGGCCTACAACAAAACACAGTTCATCAGAAAATGACTTTTGTCGCTTTGTTTGAAGAAACATTTTAATCAGCTGGTGCTTGATAACTATTAAAATTATTAAACAACCCTCAATTCGGTAATGATGCGATATTGATATCACGTTTTAATTTCAACTCAATGCGCTAAAGGTCTATAACTGAACTTTAACGTCTTAATATTTGGTAAAAGTTAACTTAACCCTCTGAGGTCGGCTATCGCGCCGGCGCGATAGTCTCGCTTTTTTCTTATCAGTGCAAAAGAAACTCAAAATACTCTGTTGATTTTGATCTTACATATTAAGTGTTGTACATCATTAGATCCTGATAAGTGTCTATTTTTTTGTGGATACTCACAATAAAAACAAAGTGTTGTGCTTTTCGCCAAATAAAGAAAAACAAACATGATGCGCGTTCTGCCTTCTCTCTGTCAGTGAAGTCCATTCTGAAACGCGTCCTAAGATTATTTTTAATTCCGCGAATACTTGTCATACAGGCACGAGTGTTTTTCCATAATGAAGCTTGAACTCTCTTCTTTTAAATGAGTTAATTTATATAAAAAAACAAATATTCTTAGCTTATGTAATCTGTATGAAAAGAGAGAGATGTCAGTATTTTTCTTTCCAGCTCATTACACCTAATTACGCGTTAATGTGCCACGCCCACGGAGAGCGCGCGCTATTCAAACGCAAATGATTTTAGACAAGCCGTTCAAACATGCCAACGCCCACCAGCTGGATTATAAAACACATCGTGTTTAGTAAGTATTCTTGTACAGCTGTGTACACAGCGTATCCTTTCACTGTGAGGAATATCTAAAAAATGTACCAGAAGTGCTGGTAGTTTCATTTCGAGGAGCAACGGATCCAGCTGATGTAGTAAGTCATTTATTCTAGTGCTTTGTTCTAATCGTGATATTGAAGTGTCGGACTGTAAACCGCAAAAAGACTGTTTAAATATGAATTGCGTGTATGTGTGTAGGCTAAATGATGAGTGAACGGCAAAGGCGCGCGCGCTTTGTTTACAGTTATACAGCGCGTGTCTGTGCCTTGTTCATTCACTCTCGCACCTACATTACTAAACGTTATGTTTACATAAACACATCTTAGTAGGCTATAGCAATATAGTTTGTATGAGTAAAAATAGACTGAAATATGTTGAAATAAAATGTCTGTATAAGCAACAAGCTGCAAATTCACATGTATATACTAATATATCATACACAATATATTACAGACTAAATATGAATGTTTAGACACGATTTTGTGATTAGTTTTGGATAGCTTATAAAGTTTTGACTGTAAAAAAAGACTACTGTCACATTAAATAGGTACGCTTTTGTTCACCAATTTCTGCTCATAGTTAAATATACTATAGTATGATGTTTTGTCAAAAATAAAGTAGGTATATTGAATTATCAACTAAGATGTTATTATAGTGTTTGTTCCAATATTCAAACTAATGAATCCTTACCTTTTTTTAATACGTATGATAAAATGTATAGTTTTTACAAAGAAATACACTTGAAATATTGTTGAAATTGTAATTGTTGTTGTAATTGTAACCTATTTGTAATTGGTTACAATTTCTAATTGTAAAATATGTATAGGCTATATAGATCATTTCTTTTGTCCTTGCATTCTTTGGGATCCTGTGACACACCTGTGTGAAAGGGCTAATTAATATGCAGCTCATTATGCGGCACATTATCCGGCCTTTGTCTTCTCAGGTGTGAACACGCCTCCACGCATATTGCCTTTCCAAACCAAAGGTCTCTAATAAAATTTAAATCAGTGTATGTGTTTGTGTAAATGATTAGGCAGGATGATTTTCAGATCATTTTGAAGCAAAAATTCTAGGCAACAACACTGATTAGTCACAAGTCTTGTGGACACATATTTAGTATGTGTTTTGTGGCCTTATTTCAGACACTTTAAGTTTTAGTTTTTTCAATAACCATGCATAAGCAATATTCTCTCAAAAATACAAACATGTTTCATAATTGTTGCTGAGAAATTACGGTAGTCCAGTTTGTGCTTTATTGAGTGAATTTACACCTTTGCCATTAACATGTTTATAAATAACTGAAAAAAGCACAAATGTCAGAGCATGTCAGAACACCTCAAGGACCCCAAAAATCCTTAGACCTCAGAGGGTTAAAGCATGCGCAAAATAAAAATACATCCTAGCTACTTTCTAATATATAATAACTTTTTTACCTCCTATAGAATAAGTTGTGTAATACTGTTTTTATGAGCTCGGACATGACCCCAAAATACAATTGTGTCATTTTTTTATTTCAACATAGTGAAGTAAAAAAAGTAAAACAATGACGACATTTACAGGTGATCCAGCCAGAATACAAAGTCGCGGCACGCAATCATGTTTTGCTCTAGGGCATAGCTGACCAGACTTTGAACTATTTCATCAACATCTGTTTTTACATTTTTTGACAACAGTGACACACAGAGATCTGTTACAAACGTACACATGCAGAGTAGATCGTCAACTTCGAATTCCTCACGAGATTCATGCATCACATCCAGAACTTTTCTGAGGATTACGCCGAACGGTTCTTTGCCGTTTATAAACATGGGCGTAACATCTGTCCAGGATCCAACCAAGCCTCTTATGACATCCATTTCTTTTTTGAGATTTTTTACACGTTTGGTATCCCTCGCACAATCGTTATTCTCATCAAACGCAGCCTCGATGATCCTGTGCATCAAGCTAACCATCGGGCCTCTAAAATGATCTTTAAACATAGAGTCTAGCGTGGCTCTTAAACGACACTCTTTCCCCGTGGCGCAATCACACGCCGGATGACGCAGTGTCCCCGCTACGCCAGAACTCAACGGGGAGTTGCTCTCCATCAGCTTTTGCGTCGCCATTTCTGAAGTTTTCAGATTTTTCGGTTCCCTATTCAATGGTGAAAGATTCTGTTAGGTCCTGGAATCTCCTGGAAGTCCTTACAGCACAATCGTACAGGCCTTGTGCGTTAACAAAGTTTTTGGGTCAGAAGTGTGAGTCGAAAAAAGTGTAGTTTGCGTCTGTCAAACATGAACTTCTGATCAATTCCTTCGACTTTTGATCAATGTTGCAGTAGCACAGCAGTCCGCGACAATTAGAGCTAGAGCCAGGGGTTGTGTGTGAAAAAAGAGGCTGGGCTCTGTGTAGAGTTTATCAGGACAACTGATAGTGCTCAGCCCGCCCCGTAGGAGGAGTTGTATAGGGGAGTCATCGTCATGACGTCGTAAACCGCTACGTAGGATTAAAGCCTCATTGAATCATAAGTAAAGTCATGAAGAAGTTATGCATATACCACCAGAGAGAATTCTATTAATTACACCAAAAAATATATATATAAAAAATTTTTTAACATAGGGATGGGTGAATGTTCGCAACAAGTTCCATAAAAAGCGTCTAGAAAGTAAGGCTTTAAGTTAACTTTTACCAAATATTAAGACGTTAAAGTTCAGTTATAGACCTTTAGCGCATTGAGTTGAAATTAAAACGTGATATCAATATCGCATCATTACCGAATTGAGGGTTGTTTAATAATTTTAATAGTTATCAAGCACCAGCTGATTAAAATGTTTCTTCAAACAAAGCGACAAAAGTCATTTTCTGATGAACTGTGTTTTGTTGTAGGCCCAGATTTTAAGATTTTAGAACATAGATTTTAAAAACATAGATCTACCTAGATGTTTTACAAGGAAAAATATTTCAGAGATCCTTGTGCAGTATTCTAGGGTTAAATTATAAAATGTACATTTAAGCGTTATTTAAAAATGGTATAATAAAATAATGTGGTATCATTTTATTAAATCAAGCCAATTCATGTGAATACTGTCGTATATGATCAAAGAGAAGACCCTAGAGTTCACTACAGCTAACTGTAGGAAACAGATATCCATGGGTGAAAGTGTAAAGAAGACACCATACAAAATATGATAAGGGTTACGATAGTGTTGTTAAAAATGAAACCGTGATGAACACTAGCACTGTTAAACATGCGGTTCAATAACAATGTTCAATATAAACAAGAATCCAACCCTAATGTGACTGAGCGTGTTTCACATATAACTGCTGATAGTTAGATATAATTTATCTAACCATTGATATTTGCGATATGTTAAAACATTTTGATGATGAGGCCAAAAACTGCTTACCACATGTTTTCATAACTTACTGCTTACCGTCTGTTTTCTGGATCAGGCCTAAAAGACCCCTGACTAAAACTCGTGTGTCAAAGAAACGGTGTAGACGGAATAAATAATGAATCATCCCAGCTTTCAGGTAAAAAATATCAACGGTAATTCATTAGCTTAACTGTTGTTTAGCCACGTAGAAAAAATAACCGACTGTGCTGTGAAATGGGGAATAGCTAGACGAGTTTGAAGTATAACAGTTTTATAGGTAACAGAAAAACAGCAATACTCATCTTTCATGTCGTTGTTTCGTAGACATAGCAGAAATATGAAAATAATAACTAATTTTAGAAATAATATTCTAAAAGAAATATGATTTGTTTAGTCTTAAACACTCATGTAGAAGGACCGTAATTCTCTTTATGCTATATTTGTGCATGTTTTTCATAAATTCCTATATGTTTGACCACGCTCGGAGACTATAGTTTTTGCAAACTGTACAAAAACAAAAAGAAGTAAGATGTAAACGGCCTAATTGACTAGTATATAAAATGTCAATTACAAACATACAAAACTGATCACAAGTGGTTTTTCGTATTTGCTTTAAATGGCTCATGTTGTATTTACTTTTTAGCAAGTTGATCACTAGAATTAATTTTAAACACCAAACTTTGTTTAACAGTCTTAATGATTACGCCTCTCCCAGTGCAATAGTCAGGTGCGATTCTGTTGTAATAGTTTAAGTGTAAAACAGCATGCGCTTACTTTTCGCGTTAATACTTACTTATAAGTAACTTAAGTAAGTAATACTTGCAGCATGTCAATACTTTGTTTAGTGCAACCTTCCCTCTATCTATGTTGTGGAATCACACAAAGTATCAATTTAGTTCTCAAACAGAAATAGTATCACTTAAATTATCAACGGTCATTTATTCCTATAAACACTGAATGTTGACGGCTCTCAAAGAAAAGTCTTTACCTAAAACACATACGGTCCAACATGTGAAACAGTGACATCGGCTAACTATCTGAATAGTAATAAAACCATAATTTGCAAACTTTTGTCTATTTATTATAAACGGTGCTTTTCACCCCTCCTTTCTTAGTGATTTGGTCTTTTGAATTCATGTATAAAGATTATGTTTTAAAGTTAGACCATAGTCTTTACAAGAGTGTGGAACTTTGCATCACTACGGTGTGACAAAATATGTTGGCGTGTAAAAATACATCCAAACATTTAAGCACAACACATACTAAGCAGGATAATATCTAATTGTAGATTGTGAACACACCATTATCTGATTATTTGGGGTCAGAGAACGATTTTTGAACAAAATTTTGTGCTGGATGTAAAAAAAATAAAGGTATTAGTTCATAACAAAAACTTTAAATCAACATGAAAACCATAATATAAATAAATAAAATATAGTTTGAAAAAATTACTTCAATAATATTTTCCTTTAATAAAGCTATGCCCGTATCACCCACCACAAAGTTTTGCGTTTGTGGTTGAGACCTCGCAGAGATTACACCAATATTAGGGTTCTCAAACATTGGCTGTTTTTTTAAGGAATACAAACTTTGCCATTGTTTATTATGTGCAATATATCATTATATGGCCAGTTTGGTTTCTTCTTACTTGTACAATATACTTGGTTCTAAATACAAAAATTAAAACTCCATCAGCAATCAATTATTAAAAACATTTTATTTTTTAAAAAACTGTTTAAGTACATAATGCCAAACAATTGGCTACAACAGTTGTTATTGCAGTTTCTTCATGAGAGATTCTTCATGCTTGAACAAAGCGTTAACCAGGTCGTTGGCAATGCTTTCACAATTCACATAGTCAAGCGGTTCCCTCGTCTTCATCTGGTGTGTTGGATTCGCTCACACATTTGTAACCGAATCATTGATTCATAACCAACAGGAAAAAGGAAAATGAAGGCAAAATGGGAAAGAATATAAAGATTGAATCTAACCTTGTATTATCCTGTTTCTCTTCTTTCCCAATATCCCCGTTTGGGCAGTATTTGGCTTTGCTCAAATCTGCAGTAAATAAATAAGGTTGATAAGTCTGCAGTAAAATAAATGTCTGATAAAGGCTATAGTAATAGTTACAATTCTGAGTCTGAATAATCCAGGAGCATTACACCGCATAAAATAAATTCTACAAAACTCGATCCGATAGTACCAAAAACACAAAACAATTCTGTATTGCAAATTTGTACATGACACTGTTAGATCAGAATGTAACCTTCCTTAGAATTGGTCCCAAATAGTTAACTACGACTGATTAATTAAGAATAATTTTATACATTACATAGGCGAAAACTGGTTTAATAGTTTCTCGTGTATTAATAGTTTCTCGTGTATTACACTTACAATATGCAGTCACATTTGGTTTGGCAGAAGTCATATTGATCTCAAAGGAGTCAAGAGTTAAACCAGTTATGATCGGCGAAAACACATGGCCATCATCAGATGCAGAGATTTTGCCTGTTTACATAAAATATCTGTCAGTTCATCTGTCAATTGTTCATTATACATAGAGTGCAACAGTGCCTCCCCAACCCCTTTTCAGTCTTATTTCCCATAGTGATTTTAAAAAATATATATTTATATATAAATATGCAAAACATGCATATATAGCTTATACAAAGATTTCAGTATTTTGAAATGGTAGGGAGATTATGTCATTCGCAGTGCGTCATGGGAGTGGCCAGAGCTATTTTGGAGTGTGTTGCTTTTTAAAAAAACTATGTTTGACATAATTTTCACTGCAGCATAATGGCTCATGGGTAATGTAGTTTTCACCAGAAGTTCAACTGTGAAACACGATTATTTACAAAAAAATAAGCTGAAGGCTTTATCAGAAGCAAATACCATGTATTAACAACCTCTTAGCTCACAGTAGATCTGTCTTTAAAATTAATTTCCGTATGGAGAAAGTAAATGTTTTTACTCCCAGAAACCACCTGTTGTACTCTATAATTTTTTTCTCATTAAAAATAAAATATAAACCATACTAACATGTTACTTGGATGCCTGATTGTCCTGCAGTGTTTGCTGTCTCTAGAGAGAGAGAGAGAGAGAAGGAAAGACCATGTTATTTTAAATGGCAATGAAAAGCGCTAGCCTATATAAATAGCTTTGACTTGACTTTTATATGTTTTGCTTATCACATTGTGACAGTGTCATTCATATAGCTTACATGTTAAACAATTTATCATGCAAATTGCTAAAAGTTAAAATCAAAGACAGCGTAAAAGAAGAATTAAAAGTAACCTACTAAAATTTAAAAAGTAAGTAACTGAAGAGGAATAAAATAGCCCTATGCACATAAGCATATCTGACTAAAATAATCTCTAAATGAGATTTAAAAAACTGAATAAATCCAAAACATTAATTTTAAGGTCCTTTATGGAAACCCCGCAGCTTAAATAAACGATGCTGGAGATTTTAGTTACATCAGATAAAAAATACAACAGTTAAAACAACATAGCCTAATGCAAAATAAACATTGCTGTAAAACAGTCATGTTAAACTGATACTTTTGTGATATGGTTTAAAAAAAAAACATAGCATAATGAACATAAACAATGTTGTACAATTTTTAAATCATACTTTATGATAAATTAATATAGTAGATAGATTGTAATATCTGTATCACATCAATATCATGATACAATGCTCCATATTTAAAAAAAAAAATCATACTTTGATAAATTAATATAGTAGATACATGTTAATATCTGTATCACATCGATATCATAATACAATGCTCCATACTTTTAAACCCATAGTTTGATAAATTAATATAGTAGATACATTTTAATATCTGTATCACCAGTAACAGCAGATAAAAATACTAATAGCATAATGTGGATAAAACAAATACCTAGTCTGGGCTATTTAAATCACTAATGAATTATACCGTCTTTTCCTTATGTATAAACAATTTTTCAAATTAAACATCATTGCATAATACAGATAAACAGCACCGTAGCATAAATTAATTATAGAGAAAGTACTCACTGTTTTGTATTTTTGATGAGATGGTCATAGAAGAGAGGGTGCAAAAGTTTTTGGTCCATACATGGGGGTATGGCACACGTCCATGTGTCTTGGCTATTTTATAGCCTTTTACAGTAAGAGCCTGTGGAAAACTATGGGAAAACGGCGGAGCTGTGTGTCCACTATATTCTTTCAGTACTCTATGAATGGAAGTGTTTAGGTTCAAGGCCAATTCACATTCCCAGGGGGTAGGCAGACCTTTTGATTACACGAGCGCCATATTTCACTGATAACTGTCACTCCTGAAAATAAGTCTTATGAATTAAAAGTAATTTATTACCGGTGGTACGAAAACAGCGATGATATCACTTATTTGTCATGCACACTGTCCATGCTGGCAGGCACTACCTGTCTGATTTTTTTTTTTTTTTTCTTCAATCCTGGTGAAAATGTAAGATGATTTTATTTTTATCTAAATCTAACATACGGTAATTGGTACAGTAAATTTGTAAAATATTTATTTTAAATGAACAGAATGCTTTTCAACTTCAGTAATTTAGTAAGATTTTTTAATGAACGGCATGATTTTCAACTTTAGTAATTTAGTAAGATTTTAAATGAACAACATGCTTTTCAACTTTAGTTAAATTAGTAAACTATTTATTTTATATATGATATATTTTAATTTATACACTTTTAAAGGAACACAATGCTTTTTAACTGTTGTGTAAGATATTTCTCAATGGGCTCAGGAACGTGTCACAAAAACAGATACCAGGCCAGCCACACGCTGGTGTGACAGAGAGAAAAGACTTCAGGGGAAACACTTGTGGTTTTTTTTCAACCATGGTGAAACAGTAAGATGATTTTATTTTTGTTTAATTTATATAATTTAATTGAACAGCATGGTTTTTCAACTTGAGTCAGTGTCAAATATATGTGAATGACTAAATGTAAATTTTATAACCATTTCATTTAAATGAACAATGTTTTTCAACTTTAGTGTGAAATATATGATACATATTGTCCTCACCTGTATGTTTTTTCTTCAACTCTCCAATACATTTTTAACTGTTTGCAATTTTTTGTGGCTCCACTTTATTTAAACTTTTTGTGAGGTTTTACATAAGCTGTATGTGTGTTTTTTTTCTTCAACTCTAATACATTTTTAACTGTTTGGAATATTTTTGTGGCTCCATTTTATTTAAACTGAAATGCTTGATTCAGTGAATAGTTGTACATTTATTTAAACTTTTTGTGTGAGGTTTTACATAAGCTGTATGTGTTTTTTCTTCAACTCCAATACCATTTAGAATATTTTTGTGGTTCCATTTAATTTAAACTGAAATGCTTGATTCAGTGAATAGTTGTACATTTATTTCATTAATTTATTTAGTACATTTAGTGTTTTTTGGGGTGAGGTTTTACATAAACTGTATGTTTCATATTATTTAACTCTAATACATTTTTAATGTCTCCGTTTTTAATCGGAAATGCTTCACTGAATACATTTATTTTTTACGCTTGTGTCAGATAAACTATAACAGTTTTTTCTTATCACTTTCACACACACCTGCTATGATAAGCTTAGGCATAGCGAGGGGATACGCTAAAAAATAACAATCCATCGCTTTGTAACTGTAACAACAAAGTCCAATACATCTCAAACAGACTTCAAACGATTAAACAAACTGTCAGCATCCATCATTTTGACAGAAGCTGTAACCGCAAGGGGCGGAACTAGATCAAACAAACTTCAAACAATCCATCGCTTTGTAACTGTAACAACAAAGTCCAATACATCTCAAACAGACTTCAAACGATTAAACAAACTGTCAGCATCCATCATTTTGACAGAAGCTGTAACCGCAAGGGGCGGAACTAGATCAAACAAACTTCAAACAATCCATCGCTTTGTAACTGTAACAACAAAGTCCAATACATCTCAAACAAACTTCAAACGATTAAACAAACTGTCAGCATCCATCATTTTGACAGAAGCTGTAACCGCAAGTGGCGGAACTAGATCAAACAAACTTCAAACAATTCATCATTTTGACAGAAAGTTTAACAGGAAGGGGACCGGAACTAGATCAAACAAACTTCAAACAATTGATCATTTTGACAGAAAGTTTAACCGCAAGGGGCGGAACTAGATCAAAGGTAACCATCCATCATTTTGACAGAAAGTTTAACCGGAAGGGGCGGAACTAGGTCAAAGTTAACAGGAAGAGGCGGAACTGGGTCAAAGGTAACAGGAAGAGGTGGGACCGGAAGGGGTGGTACCGGAAGGGGCGGGACAGGAAGGGGAGGAACCGGAAGGGGCGGGACAGGAAGGGGAGGAACCGGAAGGGGCGGGACAGGAAGGGGAGGAACCGGAAGGGGCGGGGGAAGATCAAAGGATAGCCACGCCCACCTGTCAATCAATCAAATTGACAGGTGGTGTATCCTATTACTACTCAGGTCAATATAGTTAATTAAGAGCATCAGTTAAATCATTGCTTTTTAGAGTCCGAATCTGTGTGTCATGCGTGTGTGTGAACTTTTTGGCCAGAGATTTGGAGAAAAATAGTTTTAATAAAAATAAAAAAAATCTCTATAGCCATACTGGTCTGCAGTGTTTGAAATGGTTTACCTCAGGTTGTACCTTTAAAGGGTTAGTTCACCCAAAAATGAAAATTAAGTCATTAATTACTCACCCCCTTGCTGTACCAACCCCGTAAGACCTTCGTTCGTCTTCGGAACACAAATGAAGATATTTTTGATTAAATCTGAGAGGTTTATGACTGCTACATAGGCTCCCTAAGGGAATGACACTTGACGGCCCAGAAAGTCATTAAAGAAAATGTTTAAATATTCCATGTCGCAACAGTGGCTCAACTATAAGTTTATCAAGCGACGAGAATACTTTTTGTGCGAAAAAACAAACAAAAATAACTACTTTATTCGACTATTCCTTTTCTTCCTTGTAGGCCTGAAACGAGACTTCAAGAGATTTCCACGACGCGCACGCGCGAGAATTGCGATCTCCTTCAACTACTTCAGTTAAGTTCTCGCGCGTGCGAGAACTTAAGTAAATGCTGAAATTAATAAATTTAGTAAATGCTGAAAGTTTAGTAAATGCTGAAATTAATATTATCTAAGATTAATAAATGCTGTAGAAGTGCAGTTCATTATAAGCTAATGTTAACTAATTTAAATAATGAAACCTTATTGTAAAGTGTTACTGATTCATGACAGCTAACACTGTCTTTCATACATATAATACATACATTAAATTTACAACATCAACAAAACTAAAAATTAATTTTACATAATTACCTTCTTGATTCTCACTGTTTTGTTTGGTAAAGTAAATAATATTTAGTAATATTATCATCATTTCCCTATTTTCATTTGATGTGTTATGTAGTCTAATAATTAAAAAAAAAACATATTTTCTTGGAATGCCAAGGAAAGAAAGAATAAAAACAAAACAAAAAAATCAAGGAACTCTCTAATGCAGCCAAAGGAAGCATCCCTCTCACAAGTTGACTGAAAAGAGAGAATAAAAATGCAGGTACTGTTAAATTAAATAAATAAAAAAAATGGTGCCTTTTTTGGTCCCTCCGCCCCTGCCCATGAGGAGGTCTGTACACACCACTGCTCCTGCCTAATTTAGTTTGGTTGAATCGCACTAGTGTTCGTTTTCCCCTGGTGCGGTTCGTTTGGGCTGATGAGAATGCAGCGATCGCACTCGGGTGCGCACCGCTTTCAAGCGAACTCTGGAGTGGTTAATTTGTGGTGAGAACGTGATCCGACCTCGAACAGACCCAACTGCTAAAGAACTGCACGTTTTTGGACTAAACCAGCTGCCGTAGTCAAACAAAACTATTATTTAGATTGTCAATAGCGCTCCCTTTAAGCCGCATAGACTTACCGCGTTCTGCACTCTCACTAAAAACTTGTAGTACTTTGAAACCTGCTTCAAAGTTTGCGTTCTCAGGCCACCAAAACAGCATTGTCATGTTTTGAATGGCCAGAACACATTAAACGTTTTCAGTCGAAAAAGGTGTTGTGTAAACGGCCCCTAAGTTAATAACTAATGATTTTGGATTTTTACATGATTAGGCTACACGATTTTAACATGATTTTAACAAACGAAATGAATAAATTAAAATCTTACTTAAAGTCCCTGTGAACCGGAAGTTGCAAACGACTTTTCTCCAGTGTTGTGACGTATTTCCGAGAGAAACGGAATACTAAATGAGGCAAACTAGTGGGCGTGGCTTTTCTTCCAACTAGCACCTGATTGGATCTAAAAAAGTAGGTGTTTTCATTCCCCCTGTCTACTGTCAATTGGAGGGGCGTGGTTACGGATGTTAAGGAGACACCCAAACCGTCAAACCTACGTCATCAGGGAAGGTCCTCCAATGCAGAGGGGAGGGGAAATTTCAGATTTTGATTAAAGATTACGAAGCCAAAAAAAAGTTTTGTGTGGATTGACTTGCATGGATGAATTGTTCACCACAAAACGATCAATTTAAGCAAACAAAGTAAGTATGGTCAATTTTTAATTCATGGGGACTTTAAGCTACAATGATTTTCTTCTAGAGCTGCTGTGCAGCCAAAACAATCTTTGTTGCATTCATGTCCTATTATCACTGTAAAGCTTTGAAACAATCTGTATTGTAAAAAGCTGCGCGCTATATATAAATGATGGTGACTTGACTTGGCTTTTTATCTGGAGGTTTAGGTTTCATGAAGGGGTTATCGCTGTAGTTTTTGTGGTTGGTTCTCTAACCATGATCAGAATGTAACCATGAGGAAATATAATCAATCCCATTTGCGGAAACGAAGCTGTTTCCACTTCAGGCAGAAAGCTCAGTATGAGCAAAGTCTCTCACTGTCTGTTCTGGCTGCTGTACTAATGTTCTCAGTCATGATGAAGATGCTCATTTGCTCCAGATCCTCTCCACGGTCTCTCTAGTGAGAGAAATCCTGGGCCAAGGGGTCACGAAGAGAGAAATCACAGACACTCTGGCTTAAAATTCCTGAGTAAAACAATGAGTTGCATGTGTAGCAGATAACTAACACTACAAACTAACAGAGATTGAGCCAAAAAGACAATGCACAAGCTAAAAAACATACACACATTTATAAATATGTTTTTTATATGTATTACGTCAGCATTTTCACAAGTGCTCTCAGACTATTGGATCCTTGTCTGTGTGTGTGTGTGTGTGTGTGTGTGTGTGTGTGTGCGTGTGTGTGCGTGTGCGTGCATTACAATGCATTACAATCGAGATTCATATATATATATATATATATATATATATATATATATATATATATATATACTGATTTATATATATCAAACTTCTTACTGAAAGCTGTAAACTTCTTGTCCTCTCTAACGCAGTGCTTATGCAATCTAACATTTAAACTACAAGGAAAATTACCACATTACTTTAACTGTTTTTGGGCTGTTTTCTTTATATTTTTTTATCTGTCCGTCCGTCTGTCTGTCTATCTATCTATCTATCTATCTATCTATCTATCTTTGGCATCTTTACAAATTTAGATTGAGGCAAGCATTTACAACAGATTCACCGCAGTGCATAAATCTAAATTTATTAGTCTTTTTAACTGATACACTCTGGCCTTTAACTAAGTAAAGTAGCCATATGACTGACTTAACTACATTATTTAGTTGTGTAACAGTTGCTCAGCTGTTTTATGACAGGTTTTCTCAATCGCTTTGGCACATTTTTCGAAACATTCTCTAAACTGTAAGCTCAATTGTCACAACTCTTCGCTGGAACATCAGAACTCATGTCTGCAAAACGTAGTAATTCACCCAGAACATTTAATTTATGCTTCTAAAACCTAAAAAATTAAAATAAAAAGTGTTTTTGTCACTGTGTAAGCCACACTGGTCAAAATGTTTAAATGTTTTTTCACCATGGAAATATTTGTTATAAATATTTCATGTTTTTTCCCCCTAGTTTTTTGTTGACTAACTGCTTTCTATACTGCACAATAATCTCAGTTTTGTCTGTGTAAACAGATTCAGAGAATAGGGCAAAATTGACTGGGGAAATGCAATACTGTAGTACACAAAAAAATGAACATTTGTATTTATACAGTACATTTATATTTCAGCAATGTGTTACATGTAAACTGAAAATTCTCAGTTGCTTGTTCATTTTTGCATACTCTATTATGTTTTCCTCTAACACATACAGTACATATTCTTAGTTACATTTCTAACTATTGGTCTTCCATGAAAAGATTTTTAGTTTACATGTAAAAAATTTCTAGATTTCCGCTGTTCAGAGCTGTGATTTTCCTCCATGTTCAAAAATGGTGGTGATTACTTTCAGCACACAACATATACATTATGTTTTGTTAAGAGATCTAAACTTGTTTTGAGAAAAAAAAATCCGATTGAAAAAAAAAATAGAGCCAAAGCTGTCATAATTCAAGTCTGTGTTCCCCTGTCTCGTCACATGTTTTCAGTTCCCCATTAGTTTGATTAGTCTCCCCAGGTGTTTCTCATTAACCACGCCCCCTTGTTATCTTGTCTAGCTTGTTTTCCCCTGTATTTATACCCCTGTAGTTTAGTTGTTCCTGGTCAGTCGTTGATGTTACTGTCTCGCTGTTCCGTGTTCCTGCCCTGAGTTTCTGTTTATGTTCACGTTTTTGTTCCATTAAATAAGTCCTGCACTTGGATTCTCTCTCCACTTCATTCCTTGCCCTAGCGTAACAGAACAACTGACCTCCTAATGACTCCAAGCAGGACTTCGGGAAAATCTGCAGCTAAGTAGGTGCCCTCGCCTGATCTTAACTCCCAGGATGGCTGCCGCCATGCCTGATTGGTCTGAGTACCTGCGCACCCTGTTGGATCTGCGGGCTCAACTAGATCTTTGCACCCTGCCAGATCTTCATGTTATGCGAGATCTCAACATCAGCCTTACCGAGCCCGCGCTCACCGTCAGCCACGCCGAGCCAGAGACGCTTCACGCCACTTCTGCCGAGCCAGAGACGCTTCACGCCACTTCTGCCGAGCCAGAGACGCTTCACGCCACTTCTGCCGAGCCAGAGACGCTTCACGCCACTTCTGCCGAGCCAGAGACGCTTCACGCCACTTCTGCCGAGCCAGAGACGCTTCACGCCACTTCTGCCGAGCCAGAGACGCTTCACGCCACTTCTGCCGAGCCAGAGACGCTTCACGCCACTTCTGCCCAGCCAGAGACGCTTCACGCCACTTCTGCCCAGCCAGAGACGCTTCACGTCAGCCACGTCCAGCCAGAGACCGTCAACGTCCCGTCTGCCCAGCCAGAGACTGTGTTCCCACCCAGCCTCCCTCTCCCACCTCCTCTCATCTGCCACCATTCCACTCTTCCGCCACCGCCTGTCATCCCCTTAGCTCACCTAAACACCTTTGACGAGGTGGAGTCGCTGTGGGCCTGCCAGCCTGCAGCTCCAGCGTGGCTGGTGGCCGAGTACCCGCCTACACCTCAGTCCTCAGAGCCCACACCTTCATCTCGGCCTGTCTCTCCTTCGCCTGCACCTAGATCCACGACTCCTCCATCGCCTCCGCGGTCTGTCTGCCCGGAAGCTCCGCTGGGCTCGATCGCCACTCCAGGTCGGCCTTCGGTGGTCGAAGTCCAGTTCCTGCCACGGACTTCCGGGATTCGGGCTGCGCCCTCACCCTGCACCCCTTCAGCATCCATGGACTCCTCCCTTCCTCAGTTCTCCCCGTCGGCCTCCCTCACCACATCGTCACCCCGGTCATCCATCCCTACGTCGCCTCTTCAGTCCTGCAGATCAGCGGCGCGGCTTCAGTTCTCCAAGCCTGCGACGGCGCCATGGTTCTTCGGACACTCGGTTCCGCCGTGGCCGCCCGAAGGGTCCTCACCGCCATGGCCGCCCAAAGGGTCTTCACCACCCTCCTGTACTGTTGTGTTTGTTTGTTTTTTGAGCGTCTGGAATCCGCTCCTTAGGTGGGGGGCTATGTCATAATTCAAGTCTGTGTTCCCCTGTCTCGTCACATGTTTTCAGTTCCCCATTAGTTTTATTAGTCTCCCCAGGTGTTTCTCATTAACCACGCCCCCTTGTTATCTTGTCTAGCTTGTTTTCCCCTGTATTTATACCCCTGTAGTTTAGTTGTTACTGTCTCGCTGTTCCGTGTTCCTGCCCTGAGTTTATGTTCACGTTTTTGTTCCATTAAATAAGTCCTGCACTTGGATTCTCTCTCCACTTCATTCCTTGCCCTAGCGTAACAAAAGCGATTTAGAAAAATTATAAAACTTGGCCAGTAAAGACTTGCTTTTTCAAAGGATTTGTGGTGTAATATGTTTTTTAAGGTGTTGCAGGATAATCGCTTTGTTTTATAATAGTATTGAAATTTATAATACTGTTGTTGAATTATACTGCTGTTCATTAAGCAGAGATGAATCATGGAGCTGTCTGACCTAGAGCTGTGTTGAAAAAATCGATTCACCAATTCTGAATCGATTTTCATATAAATTTCTAAAGATCGATCCGTAACTCAGAGGATCGATTTAATAATAGGCTTAAATTTTCCCTGTGAACTTTAACTTGCTGTGACTGGGAGATCCCTATATGCGCATTGAAAGGCTTTCACTCAGCGCGCATATTTTTACGACAACGGACTTTGAGTGAGTCACTAAACCTTCATTCAACGAACACGTTCAGAAAAGCTGATTCATTAAAAGAGATAATGAAACAAGGTGTTAATTATTTTTAACTTTGAGTTTCACTTTTCAAGGCTCAGCTAAGCAGCAATGCGTCGCATGGGTAACGCTGAAAATGCTTCATTTATTAAAGACCAATATGGCATTGATTCAATGCGCGACTCGCTGATTTTATTTCCCCGCGGCTTCCTCGCGCTGTGAGAAGCTGACCAGCGCTGCTGCTGACGCGCATTTCCGTGACGTGAACGTTAAAAGGACTATAGACAAATATTTCGCTTTCCTTTTACACGGCAACCTTTCCACGAATATGACTTCAAAGACAGACGCGGGTAATCACACGCGCTCTGCCGATCTCTCTCATTCATTGTCTGTGTGGGAAGCCGTAGGCTACAAATCACCATGATAAACAGTCTTGTTATCATTATGAACTTGTTCAACATTCAATACACATGCATGAAGTTCAAAACAAGAAGGGTATAGCCTTATAAAAAAACGTGAATATTGCTGCGGTTACTTGCAATCCTCTGCGGTTGACTTGTCAGTGTGTGGTACAAGATTGCGGATATCCATAGACAGTAAAAGAAATGGACACAGCGACCCCATTGATTTCAACGGAGAAGACTTGAAGCCCGATTATTGCACTTCCTGTCTGATGTCTGAGCGAGTGCGCAGGCTCAAACTGAGCGTGACGACGGTCTGATTGTTGAAAATCTTCTAGTAGCTGTGCCTAGACAAATCTGAATCACCTAATTCCTCAAAAACGTTGTTGAAATATTTTGTCCCGTTACTTTTATGGACTCTCTATTTATGGGCTTCTACCTTGACTTTGTGCCTTCATGTCCCCCCGATTGCCTCATAGACCGTAAAAGATTGCCGCGAGCTTCTCCTCCTGTCTATACGGTAATGTCTCAATTGTGCGACAGAAAGTCCCGTGGTTATGACCCAATCTTTAGCCTATTTTTACAAAAACGGCTTCTACGGGGTCGTAACGTAAGATACAAAGTAATGGAGCATTTTATACATTGTCGTGTTTCTTTAGAAATAAATAATTGACAAATTAAGCCTTTGGACGCCTCAGATGTAAAGTTATTCGCTGTAAAAGTGACGCAAAAATGAATGGGAGTCAATGGGATGCTAACAGCAGGTGAAGTTCTGCTACAATGGCGGCTCCCGCGAGGCTTCAACTTCCGGCTGATGAATTACCCCCTTGCGGATATCGCGTCAGCCCTACTACTGCTGCTGATATACTGCGTCCTCTGTCGTCTACACCAGTGCAAGTTTGTGAACGCAGTTGTATCAACACTCTAGAAGGGGGATTGTTCTTTACAACCATCCATACTCAGTTGAATGTCTATAATAATAGTATCAATATGTTGCATACAGTCCTTCAGGTAACAGCTGAAAATATGCTTTTTTCAAAAACACTGATCTAAATCTCGAAGATCAGATCGGATCGAATCGAATTGAATCGAATGATGATAATCGATTCAAGATCTTGAGAATCGGAATCGAATCGATTCTTGAAATTTGAATCGAAACCCAGCCCTAGTCTGACCCCTTGTCTCTTACATGGCAAACATAATTTAAAAAAAATGTACAGTAAAGGCATGTATATATACAATACCATATGACTTTAATATAATTTAGACATAAAGAATTTGGATTTTACACTCAACTAACTCATCAAAAAGCACATAATGTACAGTATATCAGCATGAAAGAAGTTCAATGGCTTTTTTAACAGTAGCTTAATTCAAAAACATTTAAAACAACTTAAAATACATGTATGGTTACACAAGGATCATAATTTCAGCCATTGTCCATTAAATGCCTTTGTCTAAGGCAGCAAGGGGCATTCAGCCAACTGATGACACAGCAGGAAGGTTAAAGTCTATGATGATGAATAAAAGTCTTTTTAGTCACATTGTCATTGGCTTCCCACTGTCTGACTCACTGCACACACCGATGACTGATCTCTGTGAAACCCCGTTGTGCGAGTTTACTGGGCCAAGGCTTTATGCTTATTCAGACATGATGATTCGCATGAAGAGATCGCACACACGAGAAGATCGTGTGCATCCCACTGCGTGCTTTCTCCAGGTGCCTTCCCAGAGTAAAAGCTGAAACCCCTAGGGCTGTGAAATGCAGGATGAATCAGTGTTGATGGGCGGTATAGCGTGAGGATGGAGGAACTGCCTGGGTGTTTAGTGTTTACATCAAATGCACCTGGATGCACCTGTGGGTCTGAACCATAGACGGTAAAAAAAAATTATGGTCATAGTGTCCGTGACGTCACCCGTTGGTTTCTGAAGAGCATTTTTGAAACCCAAAGTGGTCGTAGCCGGCCGTCGCCACTCCCGGATAAACTGATATGGGCATAAAGGCGGATTAGTTTAGGTGACATGACGCTAACAGACAGCAGACAAACGGCTAGTAGTAACAGCAGTGGCAGTCCACCTGTCAATCAAGTGGCCACGCCCTTAATTATGCAGAACTTTAAGGCTTAATATAATTTAAACGGATGAGTTATAAAAAAAATTCACCCCCCTCACAGCTGTCGAAAAGGGAAAATTTATATATATATATATATATATATATATATATATATATATATATACCAGAACCACTTTTTGCACCAGGCTGTAATCATTTTTATCTGCTGTAAAGTTGCCCATTTTAACATGGGTGTCTATGGGATTGACTCTGTTTTGGAGTCTGTCTCTAGCGGCCAGTCAATGAATTGCAGTTGAAGTCACTTCCACGTTGGTTTCAAGAGAGAGACCGGAAGGTTTCCGCTTGGTATGAACACAATAATGAAGATTGCCTGTGTATATTTGAGAAAACGTTTTGCTATCTTTGCTCCATACGTTAAGGAATCTGGGTGTCTTATTGGTACTGCATGCAAGGGGCCCGATGGCTCTAGTGGTCAGCACACACTGTGCACGACGGGCCTGCGATTCCCAGTTATAAGATTGCACTTTATGCACTAAGGGCCCGCCTTCTACACTAGCCCATCTGACCTGGTTCAAAATATATACCTGGAAGTACAGACAGAATGCAGTAATTACAATTTGTTTCATCTATCAGCAAAATAATTCAATAATCCTAACATGATGTAAAAACAACATTTGAGTTGTGTTTGCGTGTTTGCAACTCATTCTCAGTCCAAAGGCAATACTACAGCTTGTCCAAGATATACAGGTGCCAAAAGCGTATTTTTTGACACAGCCAACAGCTCATTGCTGTAATGAGACATCTTTTAATGTACTCCCACAGTGATGAAAAAAAGTAATCATTTTTTAATGATCACAAAGCCAGATAATTTTGCTTGCTAAAATTAGTGTTTTTCCAATGTATTTCCATCGAAAGATTTATTATATACTGATTGTGCATTCTAAACATTTAGTCAGTTGAAAAAGTCTTTATGTTATAGACGTTTTGAACATCTAACCTCATATCTACCCTAAACCTAACCACTTTTCCACAATATAAAACGTAAAAATTACAAACATTTGTGCATTTGGCTTTTATCCAAAGTGATTTTTACTGCATTCAATGTATGCATTCTATCAGTTCTCACTTTCTCTGGGAATCAAACCCATGACCTATAGCCCATGTGATCTTTGCCACTGACGGAACTGAGCCATATGAGCCATAGTTGGCCCAGATGAGGCCCTGATATGCATGCTATTGCCAGTTATTCAATGCGGTATGTGGGCCACAACTGGGCCAGATGTCATTTGAAACTTAAGTTTTTAATGGCTGAAAATCCTCCTCTGTGAACACATTCTCATCTTATTTAAAAGATAAATCTGAAATTTAGCATGATGCAATCGGTCCCAAAAAGAAATGGCATTTGATATCAAGGCTGTGGTAGCGTTTGTTCAGGCGGCAGTTTTTGAACGTGTGCATGATTTCAGCATCAGCGTTCAGATAGGGGTCATGATTAACTTTGGGTATGTTCCTCGTGCAGAGCAACTGTTTCGCCTTGGAAGACATGGAATATTGGCAATTTTCTGAATGAATTATTGTTACTGTAATCTAAATTTGTATCTGACTGTAACATCAACATACTATGGAAGCTTGTTTCCGCCACAGAATAAAAAATAAAAAAGGTAATTGCAACTTTTTATCTGACAATTCAGACTTTTTATCAGAATTGTGTGACATGAAGTCGCAATTGTGAGTTATAAAGTCAGAATTGAGTGATATAAAGTCGCAATTGCATGTTATAAAGTCAGAATTGTGAGATATAAACTTCTATTTTTTCAGTCTTTTTTTCCTTAGAATTGGACTTTATAACTCGCAATTGCAAGTTTATATCTCACAATTCTGAGAAAAGATGACACAATTCAGTCACAATTCTGAATTCACAATTCAAGTCACAATTCTGAGAAAATATATAAACTCGCAATTGTGTGTTTTAAAGTCATAATTGCGAGATATAAACTCCCAATTAAGAGAAAAAAGTCAGAATTTTGACTTTATATCACGCAATTCTAAAATAAAAAGTCGCAGTTATCTTTTAAAATGTTTTATTGTGTGGCGGAAACATGCTTCCATAACATACAGTATGTTATGATGACAACATTATACCCGAGTATATAGATTCATGATAAAATTACCAGGATTGCACGTCAGCCTACTGATAGCAAAGGTTTCTCATTGCAAGCCGCTAAAGGATTATTTTCGGTCGTGATGTAAGGAGTTCTTGGACAAGTGGCCGGATCGGACACCATGGAAGTGAGAATGGGTTGATTTTCTCTTGTTTGTGTGTACTTACACCTTACTCAAGTTCAATGACTAGCTTTTGCTCATCATCGCTACTGCTGTTACTGTCCTCATGCTCCAGGTAACTATTGCCTAAATAGAACAGTTTAGGCTCTGTTGAGTTGCTATGTATGGCTGGGGGACATATTTGCTGTTCTTGACTGGACATTAGATTTGAAGCATTGCAATAACTGGGCCCAGCACTGGATGATGAAGTAATACTTGTACTGACAGGCTCAATCTTCAAAGCGCCACAGTTATTTTGCAAAGCGTTGGCTGATACAGGTGTGCCACTTGTTTTGTGCGTCTGAACCTGAGAGCCTTTTGAGTAAATCCAATAGCTCATCGAACCCCTTGTCTGCGTCTCCTTTTGGAATTCATTTTGCATGGTATTCACTGATTGTCTGGATGTCTCCTGTTGGCTCGTCTCTCGAGAAGGGCTGTTCCCCAAATATTCACCCATGCTGGTGTTGTTGTTACATTCCCCTTGACCTTCATGTTGACATGTTTGTGAAAGGATGTTTGTGCAAACAGATGCTTCTGGATTGTTTGAATCGCTGAATTTTTCAGGCTGAAGTGGTTCTGAAATGTTGAGGGACACTTGAGCGGATTTCTGATGTTCCTCACAAGACATGGCCTCTTCCTGTTGTCAAAAGAAACATAAAATTACTACATATTACCTTAGCAAAGCTCAAAGTATACAAAGTATCACAAAAAAACGTGTGACACAATATCGTCCCCTGAATAGTACGCACAGTTTTGTAACTGTGCCTACTTTGTATACGCAGGTCACACATATGCATTTAATTTGTTTTGCATTAAGCAGTTGCGGTCAAAACATTTATTCAAAATAAGTACCTACTCATTCATACCTACTGCGATTATGGACGCAGTCATAGCATTTCAAAGTATACTCCATTTGATAGCGTATACACGAATGCAGGCTCGACAAAAGTCGAAAGTTTCATCTTCGCTCTAGAAAGTTTCATCTTTGTCCACTGCCTGCGCTATTTCTCTCCATAAGTTATGACCGATAAAAATCTTCTACCAGCGTCAGTTGCTTCGCTTCACAGTCACAGTAAATCCTCTCCTGTGGCCTCATGGGATAGTAAAGTGTTCATCATATGCACACTTCAGAACCTCAGCAGAAGTAGTGGATCATCCGGGGACTTTTCTCCTGCTTTTTAATGAGTGCTGCTGAATTCAGACATACTTATTTTGTCGCATGCTGTTTTTCACATACTATATAGTAGGGAAGTATGTGATTTGTATGATTTGTGAGTATGTGTTTGACTGTACGCATAAGAAAAACTAAGTATACTTTAGGGCTGGCTGGTTTATGCTGTGGGCCGCTCTCTAACACTGTCTGTTGAGTGGATGTGAGGCAGTGCTTTATGACATATTAATTATTCATCAAAATAAAACACTAAAATATGTTACAATGTGGAGTAGTAAATTATCAGTTAAAGAAAAGATATGCAGCCATTATCGGCAGAGGTTTACCACAATCCACAATACCACAGAGTAAAGGGACTTACTAGCTTTCCACAGTGAGAAATTTGTTATCAGTACCGCCATTGTCGTCAGTGCTATTCTAAACAACTGGTGGTGTGTGTGGATTTGAATGGTTTTTGCAGGACACACCAAACCATCGGCCATCATCGGGTCATCAGTGAGTGTCAGTCAGCTCAGTTTTTGTGGTGTATTCTGGCCAATGATGTATTCAGTGTTTTTTTGGCCAATTGAGGATGTTGAACCACCATTGGTCAGTGGGTGAGACAGATCGCCTTGATTGGCTGTTCAGTTTAGCGAACCAGTGCACAAGAAGATTAGCGAAAGTAATGAAAGTGAGCAAATGATGTATTCATGAGGACACACACAACAGGCTGTTTTAATTTTACATCTTCATCTTTTATAACGATCATCATATTTTCATAACGACACGACGTCTGGAATGAAGAAAGTTAAGACCAACTGATCAACATCATATTCGAAATGGTAAGAAAGTGTTGCTTTGTTTACGGGTTGTATATGCACATTTCCCTTTTTGAATGATGAATATAGACTTATTTCCTCTCAATCAGGCACAGAACATACAGTCAAACCTAAATTTATTCAGACACCTTCAACATTTCTCACATTATCACAGTTTATTCGCTATAGAAAAATGGTAGTTAAAATATGAGGTTTAGAAAATTGTAATAAAATATGAAAAGAACTCAAGAGTTATCAAATCAGTTGATATTTCACTGGTTTTGACCGACCTTCTGTTAGACTGTCTCACAAATGAATTATGTTGAATATCTGTCAGCTGTTAAATTTAACTACACAATTAGATAATACCAGTTTAGTTCAACCAATTACCAAGCAATGCTTCATGTTGTTCAGTATGTGGTGTAAAAAGGTGCATTAGCAATTAAAGAAAAAACACTTCAGCAAAACATGATGAGGTCAAAGTGTCTGAATCAGTTTTGGGTTGACTGTATATACCCAGATTCAGTGTTTGGTGTGTCAGGTCATTTCTTTCTTTTCTCTCACCTTTCTTTTGTCCTGTTTTCCATTGTCTTCACAGCCTTGGCATTTGAAGGTGTGTGTGTTGTCGGTGTCAGCCATGTCTGTGCTCTGTCTCTCTCCTTCTCCACCTCCAATCTCCGGTTCTTTGGGCATCGATTCCTTGCTCTCTGTCCCAGGATCCCTCTGAAACCTCAGGCTTTTGAGGGTATCATCCTCCCCAGGCCCTGAGAGCAGAACAATAACAGAATTAATAAATGCTGCTTCTTACACGGAATACTTGATTCCGATTGGTCAATCGTATCGTGCCAACCAGCGGTAAATTATTCCCAGATAACAACTTTCCCAAAAACAGGCCCATCCGGGTCACTGAAGTCAGCAGCGCTATACGCTCCCTAGGAACGGGTTTTCTTCGTGGAAGTTTTGCATTTGGTGACCTAATAAAATATTACAACTCAGTCAAATCAATATTTTGTGTACAGTTATTTAATTATGCCATCCAGTATCGTGGACTCGCTCTCTCTTGTTTCATACAAACGCTCTGCCGCCATTTTGAGACTATTGTTTTGTACACTGTTGGATTATAAGATACAGACAGGTACGGTTTTAAAACAGTTTAATCTGAAATCAATATCTCTATCTCCATAATTAGTTATGTGGTGAAATGCTCTTTAACAAGTGTTATGGCTGTAAATCGTATCTCTTAAATGTCCGTCTAGTTTGAATTTGCCGCTCTAGAAACTGCTCTCTCCGCTCAAGCTTTGCGTTTAAAGACCTAATCAAATATTTAAACTAAGATTAATATTTTGTGTCTAATTATTTACTTATGTGGCAAATAAGCGGGATAATGAACATCCAGCAGGTTGTTCTCTCAGAATAAAACCCTTTTATATTTTATATTGTATTGTCCCTACTGTTTTGTGTGATGTTGTTGGGCTGTGTGTGTAATATGTGCTAAATTGTGAATACAAAAAAAACTAAAACAAAGAATAAACTCCCTTTAGGCTGATGAAGACCCGATCCTGATCGCCCTGTCTGGGGTTTTTCATTAGATATTATTAGACAACCGGCTGGATACAGTATCCCTTACATATATTAGAGTCTGTTCTTGAAGCTGGGTCTCCGCTTGTTCTTTTGGTTCCTCAAAATTTAATTGTTTGTCAATTCTTAAAGGCAGTTCCAAGTATTGACAAATTCACTTGACTAGAGTATGGGAGGGTATAATAGTGATATGGGAGAAGTCTTACTTTTAATATGCTGTTTTAAACATGATAATTAGGTGCACACATGCCTGGCTGCCTTTGCAAATTTTTATAGGCTTAAGGTTTTATGGCAACGAAAAACTTTTTTGTCCAAAACTAATAAACTGGTCACAGAAATCTCTATTAAACTGAACATAAGACTGATTTTCTGAATACAAATGTTACAGCCAGAAAACATATGTACAGTAATTCAGCCTCCTGGAATTTATGCCTCATCGCAAACCAAATGTCAGCCAAATGAAGAAAAAAATAACGTGACAGTTTCACATTGTATATCAAGGCACACCGACCAACATATGCTACTATATATTATGGTGGTGGAGATATAAAAACAATTGTCCTGATGAAAAACAATCGGTCAGATTCTCTGGGGTGGAACTGGTTTGGCTGAACTCTTGAGGAGCATTGCTCAGAAAAGGAGGCTACGTTTGGCTCTTAGGTTTCCTGTCAGCTGTCTGGAATAAAGACCGGCACACAATCTCATTTTAACCTCTGGGTCTTGCTCTGGTGGGGACCATCTACTGAGCACCCAGTCTATTCTCTGAGCACATCTGGCCAATCAAATCCACTCCAGTCAAGACTAGTCGGAGGATTGAGATTGCTGTTGATCAACTTTTTATCGACAATTCTCTTAAAGGGGTCATATAATGGTACATGCACTTTTACAAGTTGATTGTACTGAAATGTGTGTTGGCAGTGCCTGTACACAACCATCATATAATGATAAAAATCCATCCAGTGTTTTGTTTTAATCTCCTTATATGTTTTCCCCTGCCTCAAATTGAGCCGTTCGTTTTTGTGACGTCAATAAAACGGACGCCCCTCCCACGATTGTTGATTGACAGCAGCGTTTCAACACAGACCCGCCCTCGCTCGTGAGCGAGCTGTCAATCATTCTCAATATAATTCATAATCCCACGTTTATACTGAACAACGCGTTATGGTTATTGTGTTCAATCGGTGTACGCACAGAACAGAGAGGCGGGGTGAGCGAAGCTCATTATCATTTAAAGGCATATGCACTGAAACGGCGTGCTGAAAACAGAGCTGTTTTTGACCAGGTGAAAAAAGTGTTTTCTTACAATACTAATGAGAATTTTTAATTAAAGTATATTACAAACTTTTAATTTAGACCCTAAAGAATCATATTAGCTTGTACAAAAATGGCATTATATGACCCCTTTAAACACGGAAGCATCCATAGACTTTTTCTAAAAGTTTTCTTTAGCTTTGAGAAAATAATGTTTTTACAAAAAAGCTTATTAGAAGGGCTGTATGTTTTGTTTATTCTAAGCCTCTCTGATCGACCCTTGACCTTCTTCATATGTGTTACTATGACTAATTGGAGGTGACCTGTGACCTAAGGAAAGGGAATCTCTTAAGAGTGCTATTTAAGCAGGGATCAAATGTTTCCCTCGAACAAGTGACTCTAATAAGATAAACGTCAGGTCAGTGAAGGAATACATTGGGATTACAAAGGTTAGGACAGGAAAAAGCCGCAGAGAATGTGATGACAACTTAATGATGTTCACCTTAGATTCACCCTCTCACACTAAAATCTTGGTGATCCTACTGAATTCAAAACAGATTCAGCTTGTGAACTGCTATCGCTGCACGACTTGAGTATGCAAGACAGAATGGTTCGACAGCTTTGCCCTTTCCCCCCACTTAATTATTCTAATGTGTTGTGTTGCATCCCAATCTGAGATGTCTCTGGCGTGTCTCTATTAATACAGTGAACAACACTTGTTTCTTTGGCCACTACTAAAATGTGGGAGCTCTAAATTGATGTAATCAATGATCTATCATGCAAGCATCCTTTTCTTAAGTTTGCATTCTTGATTCTGTAAGTTGTATTTTTTTTACTACTTTAATAGCAAGGTTTTTCTGTACCTTTCCACTTTCAATTCTTGAACGTTTCTCAAAGGATTGCACGATTTTGGTAATATTCTTATGTGACAAAAGCATGTGACTTGACATAATGCAAATTAACTGTTGTGCTGCTGTAATTGGACAATATTCTTTCATGTAAAATAGGAATCACAAATTATTTTCATAGAGGTATTTCATTGAGCCCACTTGCATGGAGTGCATGAGATAATTATCAAATAAGAGGAAGTCTGCATTGTCATAAAGCATTGTCTAGTAACAGAAAGATGGGAAGTTTTGATCTCTTGTCGCCACCTTGTGAAGAGAAAATGTTATGACACCCATTGAAATCAGTGTTTATGATTTATAATGTCCCGGAAATTTGTTCTGAGAATATTTTGCTAATGGTCCCTATACTTTCACATAAGTAATGAAAATGTTATTTCTGAATGTTTTCTGAACTATCAAAACGTCCAGTTTTTTTTTTTTAATTCTGTTTTGCAAACAGTGTCGGAACGTTACTTTTAAATGTTCTCTGAACATTCTGAAACAAGAAGTAACATTTAAAAATGTAGGATAAACCTCCAACTAAAACATTTTAGAGAAATGATGCATAGATAATGTTTTGTGCTAATGTTAGGGTGTGCTAATGCTTTAATGTTTGAGAACATTAAATACCATAACATTGAACGAACAATGCATTAATGGGTAACACTTTACAATAAGGTTCATTAGTTAACCTTAGCTAACTACCTTAGTTAACATGAACTAAAAATGAACAATGTTTCTTTAGCATTTATTAATCTTAGTTAATATTAATTTCAACATTTACTAATACGTTATTAAAATCAAAGGTTGTATTTTGTTAACATTAGTTAATGCACTGTGACCTAACATGAACAAACAATGAACAGCTGTATTTTTATTAACCAGCATTAACAAAGATTAATAAATACTGTAACAAATGTATTTCTCATTGTTAGTTCATGTTTGTAAATACATTAACTAATGTTAACTAATGATGCTTATTATAAAGTGTTACCCATTAATGTTATCTGAAGAATGTTTGTTTTCATAATTTTGAGAAAACCTTCCCAGAATGTTAGCCAAACTTCTGAGAACATTCCCTGTTAGCTGTCTAGAGTCTATATTTGTTTTTTCACATGCAAGCACTGTAAACAGCATGCCAATATTACCTAACAGAGATATATAATAGTTTTTTGGTCCCACCTGTAAATGTTTCCGGATTGGCATGGCGTGTATGGACATCTCCACATTTGGTGCTGTCTTCAAGAATGCTCTGAACGTTAGATGTCCTGTCCATTGGGCATGATGCTTTTATTTGACTGTGCGTGTCATTCACAAAGTCACCATGGCCTAGAGCAAAGGCCTGTTGGAGTTCATACTGTGTAGGTGTTTGTCCTGGACCACACGTTTCAGTCGATAGGGTCCCATGCGCATAGAGCTTACCTGTGTCACATGCTCTCATTTTCCTTGTATCTAAATTTGAGTTGCCACAGTATGGCTTGTTAGGCTCATTGGAGTTTATCGTGTTTTGCATCTGCTGTGATTCTGTGGTAGAGGTCTTTTTCTCACAAATACAAGTTCTGAGCTGTGTAGTTGACTTTGTTTCAACCCTCTCAGCATTTTCTGATAACGTGACTGACACGAGGTGGTCTGTTTCATTAGGCTCCACTGGCTTAGTTTGAACGTGAGTTGGCTCCATTATCTCTGTGAATATTTGATCCTCAGGGGAGCTAACCAAATCTGGGTTACGGACAGAACACTTTTCGGCCTCTTTGTAATTTTCTCTTCTAGAATAGCTCTTGTCCACTGAACGAGGATTGTCTCCAGCCACTGATTTGTGATGTGACTCTGCAATAACCTCAAACTCAGCAGGTTTTCTCTCCTGGGGATTCTCAGGTATCTTCTGTGGTTCATACAACTCTCCAGCTGTATTTTTATTGCAATCCACTGAGGCTGTGATATGAAACTTTGTCTGTGGATGTGACCAAGATGACACAAACTGAGGGATGCCGTTTGCATGATTTTTATCATTTTGAGAGTTTAAACTATAAACAGTTTCTGCTTTGTTTACTGAGCTGGCAGATTCACAACAATTGGAAGTATTATTTTTTCTCACCTCACCATTATCTACCATTTCCTGTTCCATGAACACATTAGTCACATCATTGCTATATAACTCCTGTGAAAGTGATGTATGGTTTGTTAAAGTGAGTGAAGTTGTTGTTTCAATGTGAGGCTCTATCAGTGCTAACTGTTCATCAGATATGATCTGCATGACGATCTGGAGGTCAGCTGTTCGTACATAAAACGTGTTTTGAGCCTGTGCTGAGCCATTTAGTGCCATCACCTTTCCTTCAGACTGGGACCCTTGAAAGACACATCCAGTGGCCATTATAGAGGCAGTGCTGATTAGCGTATTCTCATACACTGTGGATTCAGTGTCCGCTGTAAGACCAATATGTTTTCCTGGTTCACTCACAGCGGAGGCAGGATGGTTTTGAATTGTTGGTGGAGGATAGATTTGTAGACCAGATTCAGAACAATAACTCCCTGTTGACATTGAGTCTGTTGATGTGACAGGTTGAGAGTCCTCTGAGGTTGTTAAATGCATTACAGACGATACAGGAACTGTCGACTGGCATTCCACCACACCTGTTGCACATTTGCTCTGCAACAAAGACACTTGCTTCTGCACTGGTGGAGGTAGCGTAGCAGAAAACAGTGTAGGCGTGGTAGACTGAAGTTGTGTCAGGACTTTTGATGAACTGTTTGTGTGATTCAGCCCTGAACAGGAAACCGATAACATAGGCATTGAAGTTGTCGCACACAATACATCTTGATTGCTCTGGTCAAAGGCTGTGACTATTGAAGCCCCCTGACTCTGGTTTAAAGATAATAAACTGTTCTCAAGATGGCATTGCACTGTAGTTTGTCGGCTTTGCGTGAGAGCTGGAATTGTTGAACAAGTGTTGTGTGTTAACGTGGATCCGGAAGAAGAAGTCGACACTCCATCTGTGGAACACGGGATCTTCAGCTGGTACTTTGGAGGAAAGCTGGTCTTGGCTTCAGGGACAGTACAGCTGGTGATAGAACCAGACGGCGGGCCAGATGTCCCACTTACACTGATGAAACAAAGTTTATTACCAAGGAACTGACTTGGATTTGAGAGCTGTTGTATGAAGCTACCCTGCGGGTGGAGATTTTGCATGGTGACTTTTTGTGCTGGAACTGTGATGGAAGTCTGTGTGGTACAGGTTGATAGAAGTGATTGACTCATATTTCCATTTGCCTGTCCAGTTCTTGGATCTGAAATACCGGGCATTTTCACATCATTCCCAGTGCGCTGTTTCTTCCTCTCTGATGGGATACGGCAATCAAAGTGTTGTGTTGCTGATTCATCCCTTTCCGTGTCTGCCACTTGTGACACATATGACACTTTAAGGTCATTCACAGCAGAACCGGAAGTAAAGCTCAGAGACACGGATCCATTGTCTCTCTGTTGGTTAATTTGAGTTTCCAGGCTCTCTGCTAGTTCAGAGCTTGATGCAGTCTTTTTCGTCTTCAGTGGATAGTCTTTCTCAGTATTGTAGAGTTTCCTAAATGTCCCACCTTTGTAAGTGTGCCACTTTGTGTAGTCAAATTTTTGGGCTTTTCTCCTGTTGTTTCCTTTTATACATGACTCCGTTCCTAAATCAGTGCTGTCTCCATCTGAGCTAAGACTACTTATACTACCTCTTTCAACCGGGGATCTCTCTGGAGGCAAACCATCTACCGCTACCTGCCTAACGAGTGAGCGATGACCTTGTGCATGTTGGTGTAATGATCTTAATGGGTAAACCTGCCCTGCACTACACCTTCTGCTAAGATTTAAATTCATTGCTCCGTCAGAAGGTTTGACACCCATAGTGAAGGGTAAAGAACTGCTTCGCGTTAATGGTGCATGATCTGTGCAAGTGGAGGGTTGAGTTGGCGCAGAGCTGAGAATTGCTCCACCTCGTCTGTCTTGATTTTGAGAGCTTGAGATGTGCTTGTTGCTCCTAATCTCAAAATGGAAGGAGTCTTTATAAGTGTATGGCACGGGAAGATCAATGCTTCCTTGTTTTGACAATACTGTCTTTCTTGGACGCACATTTTCCAGTTGTTTATTGTCCACCAGCACACTGTTATCATATATAAGCTTTGAAATGCGTTCTTCCAGCTTTTGCTTCTCCTGAACGGACACCTTGCTTTTCCCGTCTTCTGGTGTCTGGGATGCACTTGCTTCTTGCTGGTCCATTGGAGTTTCTTTAAATGATTCCATGGTGGGATCGTGCAAACTTGCTCCAGGACTGCTGGATAAGTGATGCTCACTGCCGTCACTGAAGCCAGAGTCTGTACTGTCGTGGCTTTGAGATTTTCCACGAGACCTGGGCGAATCCCAAGGTTTGGAAAATAAAGCCTCCTGCCTCTGAAGCGGTGTACGATTTGGAATCGACGATGTACATCCATCCTCACCTGTCTGTTGGATAGCAGGATTATTTTTAATGCCGACTGAAAACTCCACAGTTTTCCTCAAAGAATTTCCCTTGTCTTGAAGTGCTGGTGTTGTGCTAAATCCAACCATGGCAGCATTACGTAATGCCCATTCAATGCCAGTCACTGTAGAGTCTACCTGACTTGGTACTACAGGAAAAACCTCTTTGCTTCTCTTTACATCTCCGCCATTCATCTCAGAAGATGGACTGGTGCAGTTGTCCTTCGAACTCTCCATGCTCTCCTGGCTGCTGAAAGTGTTTTTGTCAGATTCGCTGGAAAGGCGTGCATGAGCCTGTGTGCGCTTGTGTTTATAAAGGTTACTCTGCGTCTTGAAGGAAATGCCACAGGTAGTGCAGGGATACGGTCGCTCTCCTGTGTGGCAACGGAGATGTTTCTCGAGCACGCTGGGCTTCAGACAGTCCTTGCTGCAGTGTGGGCAAATATGCTTCCCATTAGGCTTTGGTCTGGCCGAGGTTGCTGGAGCCACTAGCCTTTGTTGTTGCAAAGCAGCCCTGCTGGCAAAATGCAGTGTCAGAGAGGGCAGAGTCGAGTTGCTACACATCCCTGGCAGGAACAGTGGTAGAACCGTTGGATCCTGCAAGGCTCCAGGTTGGGCCTGAGGGTATGTCTGCAGGCCAGGGGCAGTAACGTTGTGGACATACATAGTCGTAAAAGGGGCCTGAACACGCGTCTCCTTCTCTCTCTGTGCAGACACTGAACACTGAGGCTCGGTAGCTCTAGCAAAGCTCTGCTTGCTAGTTGCCATGGTAACACAACCCTTGTGATGCTGGGAGACGGAGCTCACTAATTACCTAAAAAAAAGAAACAGTTTTATTATTATTATTTTTCATTAGGCTTGGACTCCTCTGGATCAAAGAATTCCTTTCCCTATTTGAACTGGAATGCAGGTGATAGGAAGCTAAAGAAACCTAGATTTAACACCTTATTACAGATTACCATCATGTGAGTGGGTAGAAGCTACAAAATGTGTTTCAGAGCAGGCTGCCAAATCTGGACTTCAAAAGAAAATGGTATACCAGCTGAAACAACTGGTTGAATTTGCTCACTTCAATAGAATGTTTACATTTGACAACAATCGTATTTTACTCTGATCAGTTAATCATTGAAATGTAAAAATGTGATGAAGATAATTCAAGATGGCTATGATTATAAGTCTAGAAGGAGTCTCATATTTAATGCGAACACATGGTCGATATTTGCATATTGCAGAAGCACCAGAGGAGTATGAGCAAAAAACAGCGGTGGTAAAGTTGTGACTCATTTCTAGAAAAATGATAGAATCAAGGACCTCCTACCTAGACCAGATTATTTTCACATTTATGTGAGGACACACATTTGTTAAACAAGCTCAACTTTATTAACCCTTTTGTAGTTTTTAGTTTTAGTTTTTGTATCACATGAATGCAAGTATGCTTGGGTTGTGAGATATTTCAGCCTTTAGAGTTGAAAAAGACAGTTCTATTAAAAAAAAAAACAGTTACATATATTTTTGAAGGTGACATAGTTGCATTGTAGTTACTCAGATAAGCACTGAGTAATATTAGTTAACTAAATGTACTTACTATAGAGTTACGGTTAGGGTTTGGATTAGGGTTAGTTACTTGTAATTGTGCATAATTTACTGTTTTTATAAAAACCCTAACTCTAACTATAAGTGTATATAGTAACATTTAACTACATCACTTAAAAATAAAATAAAACGTATTACTAGGACATTTGCAGAAAGTTTGTATGAAAGTTATACACAACATTTGCTAATCTCTGCTCATTCTCATTAATTTGTCTATCTTCATAAAAAGAATGATTTTAATAACCTGTCTCTATGTATTCCTTATTAAACTTGACACAATACTTGTTTGTTTACAAAATAGATTTAAGACAAATGTTAATTCACAAATCACATCACTATGAAAATATATGTTAAATGATTTTGGAACAAGCTGAAAGCCAAGGCTTCAAATGAAATAAACTAAAATAATACACCTTAACATTACCTTCCATCCTTGATTACTTGCAGAAGTTACATTTAAATACCCTATTCTTTGTATTGTTCACATCCCTTTGTCTGTGCCCTATGTATCACATCACTACGCTTAAGAAAGATATTCCTATCAAGCTCATCAAACGCATTGTAGAAGATCATCTTGTGATCTTTAGGATAGTGCAATCTTGGTCACTCACCAGAACTTAAAGGTGACACTGCAGCAGCTAAAGGTTGTCCAATTAAATCCAAAACGTGGAAATAAAAATCCACCTTTGGAAGAGTGAGAGTTGACAAGAGCAAGAGAGGGACAGACGGCATGTGACTGTGGCACTTTCTCTCAACACAAAGGCCCCTGGTTCCTCTTCCCTCTTTAGTTTTCTTACTGTCGTTTCTGTTGCTGATGGAGGAAATACAAACGTCATTTATGCAAATTTGACTGGATGACGGCGGCAACACAATGTAAAAAGTACATTAGAGAGAGAGTGAAAGAGGAAGAGAGAAGTGACTCCCAATACCATTAAAAACAAAGTTCAGGGTGCCAGCACTTTGAAATAAAAGAACCCAAACCAAAGTGAAGACATATCGCAAAATGGAGATCCAGAGAGACAGACTAAATGAGATGGACACAGCAGATAGAGAAGAGAGCAGATGGAGGGAGGGAGGGAGAGAGAGAGAGAGAGATAGAGAGAGAGAGAGAGAGAGAGAGAGAGAGAGAGAGAGAGAGAGAGAGAGAGAGAGAGAGAGAGATAGAGATAGAGATAGAGAGAGAGAGAGACTAGAGACAGAGTGCAGCAAAAAAAAACAACTGAACTGACAAACAAAATCCCTGTTCAAAAGAGGAAGTGCTATGAACATGCAGACTCACCTCAAACAGAACACACACACACACACACACACACGTTTGCAGCATATACCTGACTTCTGTTTCTGTCTTTTCTCACTCCTCCAGTCAACCATACACCCACACACAAAGGAGAAGTGTAACAGAAATTGTGGTGGTGTAACATTTAATGGTGTACGTTTTTATTTATATATTTTGATATGAAATGTTAGCAGCTACTCATCAAAAGTAGCTTGTTTCTGGCACCCAGTGATCAGAGAGTACATTAGCAACCATCTGTGCTTTAAACTCAGAGCAATGGAGGCCTCATTATTTCCTGTAAACAAAAGCGAAAGCAAATCCTCTGGAGGAATAAAATCTGATTGTATTATCCTTCTGTGATAAATTGCTTTGGCCTACACTCTCTGCTCCTCGTGCAATTGGCATTATATCAGAAATGCAAAAAAATAAATAAATGAATAACAGGCAGTTTAAAGCAAAACTACCTGTTTAGAAATGTTAATACGTGTAATATTATTGAAAATGCAGGATAGAGGTAGAGGGTTGGCAAAATTTTACTTGAATTTATTTGAATAAGGACAGATACAAAAAAAAACATAGATTATTACATAAAGAACAATCCGATGCCTGTATCGCAGTGTTTATAGCCAAGGCTAATTCGCAACACCTGTCCCTAGAAGGGCTTTTAACAGTTAAGATAATAAAGGAATAGAAAATTTACAGCAAATACAATAAAATGTCCAGAAACCAGTTAGCACCAATAAAAATGAGTAAATAAACACATTTACTCGAACTCAAACAGATGCATACCTACATTTCATATGACATGATCACACTGCTGCTGTTGTATGAACCAGGCCTTTGTTTGTATATTTGTAGAAAGACAGTTCCACAGATTGGCTCCTTTCACACAGAAAAAAAAAAACGTTTTGGGCAAAAGGTGATTTAAAAAATGGAACTTTACAGTCTCCACGTGTAGCAGCTTGATCTGGAGGGTTCCAGTCTGTTCACAAATTTACAAAGTGGCTCAGGTGCAAGTCCAGTTAAACATTCAAAAAACAACATAAGGTGTTTGAAATTAACAAAATTAACAAAAGATAAGACTTTATGTTTACTTAAAATATTACAGTGATGGAATCGAATGGGCTTTTTATCTAAAATTTTTAGGGCACGGTTATAAAGCCTCTCAATAGGCTTTAGGGTAGTTTGGCTGGTCTGAGACCAAACAGTGGTGCAGTAAGACAGGTGGGACAGGATCATAGTGTTCAGAATCAGAAAGACATGAGCACATTCAAATGTTAGACTGCTCCTGATCATTCTGAAACAGTTCATACTGGCCTTCATTTTTCTTGAGATCTTTTTGATATGACTTTTAAAATTTAGCTGAGAATCCAAAATCACTCCTAAATATTTTTCCTGTTCTACCTGATCGATTAGATCGCCATTCATTTTAATGTTAAGGTCGTTTATTGTCAGAGTTCTTATCGAAAAACACATTGACTTAGTTTTCCTCAGATTAAGTGTTAAACAGGATTTGTTTAGCCAATTAAACACTGAAAATAACAGAATGAAAAACTAAAGTGATATTTCACATTTATCCTAGAGAAATAAAACTTTACTATCTTTTGTAAAGGCTTTATTTTTATGTCTGACACGCCATCAGGGAAAGGGAGGGAAGCAGGGCTGAGCACACTTTCAACATCTCAGTCCGGCAAAAGATGTTCATTTCATTTTAGTCACTCAATTACTGCTGGCGACTGTCCCAACCAGACCCAAACATTCACCTTCTCTTTCTGTGAGACATACAACTGATCTCTGATCCATTCTGCACATATTGCTACATCAGCATTCTTGCACAAGCTTGCATTTTGTTCCCTTTGCATTAGATACCTTTTCATTAAATAAAAACACTGTAAAAAAATCCCGTTGTTTTTACAAAATAAAATGCTGGCAGCTGTGGTTGCCAGAATAATTCTGTTAAAATGTCAAAAATATTTACAGAACAACCTGTAAATATTACGGTGTAAAATTGTAATTTAAAATCGCCGGTAAATTCAACAACGCACACTGTTACTAAAATATTTATTATACTATTTTGTACCTTTGACATACTGACAACCACCATAATAATGCAGGTGGTAAAAGAGGAAGCCACAAGAAGAATCAAGTTCATCACAAGTAGCCTTTCCACAAGCTGAAATATATACAGAAGGAGCACAGAGTCATTCCCGGCATGCAAACACAAAACACCATCATGGGAACACACAAACACTTAAATAATGTAATAAACATTCAATAAACAACAGATGATGTGACATAAAACCCAAATGTGCATAACTGAAAACAAAAACTTTTTTTACTTTCTAATGTGAAGTGTTACACAGGAAATTCTGGGAATGTCAGTTTACAGGTTGTTTACTGTATATTATAATATGATTTACCTTTTTAACTTCTAAAAAAAACCTGTTAAAATTACATGAAATGTCCATTTAGATCTTTTACAGTTTTTCCCTGTATCTGGTACAGGAGCTTACTGTTAACCTATTAACCTTTTTTCTTTTCTTTTTTTTTTGCCCATAGTATTTTTATAATTTTTACTGTTAAAATTACACTATTTTTGCAGTGCTTAAAATACTCATGATTAATTTAATGATTTTATTGTAGTTAAAGTTGTTTTACTACGAGAAACTTCTTGTTTATTGAAATTCGGTTACTTTAAAAATATATACATATTTATTAATTAACTTATTAATTATATTATATAAATATATCATTTTGAAAGGCACCGATATGAAATTTCTCAGCTGATACCGATAGCCGATTATTCAGAATGATATCGGCCGATGCCGATATTTATTTTTCTTCTTATGGATAAAAAATCTCTCCCAAATAATGCTGCAAACTATACAGAGAACCCTGTCATTTGGTACAGTATAAGAGGTTAAAATTAACACCAGAACTATTATATTCAACTGCTATTTATTTCCAGATATAATATTTCCACTCAAATAAAAGATAAATTGTTTGTATAAAACTCAGTTACACATATAAGGTACTTTTCATAAGCACTTGTCTTCATGGCAAATTGATTCAAACATGTAGGCTATAATTAACAGTAAATAAGCTCCTCTCTATTTTTTTTTTAAAGCTAACTAACAAACGGATGACTTTCCTGAGGTAAATGCAAGTGATATTGTTCACAAACTTCACAAGCAAGCTTTATTGACATCTTTCCACGGTTAAAACACTGATTGAGTGATTACATGCGACATGATACGGATTTCGGTAAGTTGTACTGTAACTTTCAACTTACATTCTGATAATCATGCATGTTTTTCTAGATATAATTTGTATTAAAGTGGCTCGCTCCGCGGTGCTGCTGAGGCGCTAAGCGATCTGTCACATCACAAGAGCGTCAAAACGCCATTTATTCGTGATAAAATGGACAGAATTTGAAAGATGACACTTTTCTTTTTAGAAGTAACAAAACACTGATCTATTTGCGATTATTGGGTGAGATCTGTGCGCTACAAATAGTGTAGGGAATTACTGCAGATCTGGCAACCCTGGCTTGAACTACGGGTGATTCATAGGGTCAAATAGAGTCTGCCTTTACAGTTTTTTTGGATTGCTTACACACTAAAATTAAAAGTAGTACACTATTAGCAAAACCTTACACTCAAGAAGCAAAAAATCAGCCCATATTTGCACAACTATAAACTACACTGGTGTTCAGGGACAGGCATTAAGCTGGTTCAGATCGTATTTATCAGACCGTTACCATTTTGTTTGTTTAAATGGGGAAAAATCGAAGATAACGTCAGTAGACTATGGAGTGCCGCAAGGATCGGTGTTAGGCCCTCTGCTATTCTCAATATATATGCTGCCACTTGGCAATATTATAAGAAAACATGGAATTAATTTCCACTGTTATGCTGATGACACTCAATTATATATTTCATCACGACCAGATGAAAACACTAACTCATCAAAATTGACAGAGTGTCTTAAAGATATAAAATGCTGGATGACGCATAATTTCCTGCTACTAAATCCAGATAAAACGGAGGTATTACTTGTTGGTCCAAAAAACTATCCACAAAACCACTTACAATACAACTTTAATATAGAAGGATGTCCTGTTACTTTATCCTCTACAGTAAAAGACCTGGGAGTTATACTAGACCACAACTTGTCTTTCGAAAATCATATTTCATATGTTACAAGAACAGCCTTTTTCCATCTTAGAAACATTGCTAAATTATGTAACATGCTATCTGTTTCTGATGCAGAAAAGTTAGTTCATGCATTCATGACCTCGAGACTAGATTACTGTAATGCTTTATTAGCTGGTTGTCCTGCATCTTCAATAAACAAGCTACAGTTCGTCCAAAATGCAGCCGCTAGAGTTCTTACTAGGTCAAGAAAATATGATCATATAACACCAATTTTATCATCTCTACACTGGTTACCTATCAAGTTCCGTATCAATTACAAAGTACTACTACTGACCTATAAAGCCCTAAATGGTTTAGCTCCTGTGTATTTAATGGACCTTCTATCGCCCTACAATCCATCGCGTTCTTTAAGATCACTAAATTCGAGGCTTCTGGTCATTCCTAGGATATCTAAGTCCACTAAAGGAGGGAGGGCGTTCTCACATTTAGCTCCTAAACTCTGGAATAGCCTTCCTGATATTGTTCGAGGCTCTGACTCGCTGTCCCAGTTCAAAACTAGATTAAAGACGCATCTCTTCAGCCAAGCATTTACATAATGCTTACCTTTTATAATACTGCTGAATCAGATCAAATGCATTTAATACTATAAAACTTGAAGAGACTGTAGGTTATCTGTATAGGTTGCATAATATTTGCAGTCATTACGTTCCTGTGTATATTGCGTGAATGACGGGTGGTTGGGCAGATATTGTGTTGCGGTAGGTAGTATGCCATACGGAACCGTTGTCCACTGAAACTGCCTATTCACGCACCAGTGGGGCTCGACAGCCTTAGTCAACGGGTTGGCGCGTATGGTTGGGTTGCGGAGAGATTGTGAGATTGTGGTTAGGTCTCAGCAGCAGGAGGGACGTATAGGTCAGTAAGCTGGGCTGAGTTGAGTGGGGGACGGAGGGGGGTGATTTTGGGACGCAAGAGTCACTGTCTTCATGTTTTGTCATTTACGCCTGTGTTATGGAAATCATCATTATGAACAGCAGCTACGCTAATTATTTTCCCTTTGCTTTTCTGCTGTTATCTCGGGACCCGAGTCCCGAGAAAATGGCGTTCGTCAGCTCCAGTTTGTATCCAGCCTCTCACGGAGACTTCAGATGCTCCAATCACAAAGCCTATGAAGTGACGACTCAACACGGGCGATATGGACTCTCTATGGTGGACGGCACTGATCCTCAACAACTCGTCTTAAGACCGGCGTGCATACTTGGACTTCCAAAAAATACTCTAAATGTTCCGAACCAATCTGACTTGTAATGCTGCCCGAATCATGCACTGTTCCTTCGTTGGCCAGAGGAGAACTGGCCCCCCGACTGAGTCTGGTTTCTCCCAAGGTTTTTTTCTCCATTCTGTCCCTGATGGAGTTTTGGTTCCTTGCCACTGTTGCCTTGGCTTTTGGCTTGCTTAGTTGGGGACATTTAATATTCAATAATATTATTGATCTGCCTTACTTAAGGTGGACGTTGACGCAATATCTTTTAGAAACAAACTTTGTTATATTGTTTTCATGTTATCACTGTGAAGCGCTTTGATACAATCTGTATTGTAAAAAGCGCTATATAAATAAAGGTGACTTGACTTGACTTGACTTGACTTGACATTGTCAACCTCACACTTGTTGCAAAACTCTACACACAGTGATTTGCAAAACACACTTAACATACATTACACACAAAAATCTATCATGAAGTCACTTCCTTGCAATACCAAATCACTGACTGTCAAATTACCGCACCTTCCAACCAATTGATTCAACACAGTCATCAGGTGTGCAAACACTTGTTTGCTTAATTGTAGACACACCAATCAGGTGTATAAGCACTATAAAAAGCAGCTGGTGAGTTCATCGGTCTTCAAGCACAATGGAATGAGTCAGAGAAAGAGTAAGATGAGGACGAGGAGGAGGACGAGGAGGAGGACGAGGACGAGGAGGACGAGGACGAGGAGGAGGAGGAGGAGGAGGAGGAAGAGGAAGAGGAGGAGGAGGAAGAGGAGGAGGAAGAGGAGGAGGAGGACGAGGAGGAGGACAAGGAGGAGGACAAGGAGAAAGAGGAGGACAAGGAGGAAGGGGAGGAAGAGGAATCAACAGAGGAGGAATCAACAGAGGAAGAGATGGAGGCCATGCTGGAGGTAGAGGATGAGGAAGAGGAAGACAAGAAGGTGCTCAATGAGGACCGAATCTGACAAATGAGATCCGCGCAACACTGGTTGACCACGTTGTCAACCACGGCCTGACGCTGAGGGAGGCTGGACTGCGAATACAGCCAAATCTAAGCCGATACACAGCAGCAAGTGTGATAAGAACATTTCGACTGGAAAATAGGTATTGTAAAAATATCATCATATCAAAAACATCTGCACGGTCTCAGCAACTGCTTACAGTACTGTATTCTATGCACTATCAGCACTTCTGTTACCTTTTCCTGTGAAATTACTGTACTATTGTATACTGTTTTTTTTCTACATAGTATTGAGGGTCAGGAACGACAAGGGGGAAGGCCTCCTATGTTCACAGAACAGCAAGAGAGGGAGATAGTAAACATGGTTTTGGCCAACAATGCTATAACACTCAATCAGCTCCAAGCTAACATTGTCAATAACCACGTCAGTTTCAACAATATCCATCAGGTCTCAACATCAACACTGGCACGCATCCTAAAAAAAACCATATTCAAATGAAGCAAATTTATCGAGTGCCTTTCGAGCGCAATTCCGAAAGGGTGAAACGACTGCGGCATGATTATGCAGAGGTATGTATTCACTTTAGCAGTGTGATCTTGCATACTGTCTCATAATCTTTTACTGTACTGTAATCTGTATACTAGATCTACACTGAACTAGACAATTTTGCCTGACACTGTTCTTCAGAGAGTTTTACGAATGGATGGAGAGGAGATCCAGCATGAGTTCATTTACATAGATGAGGCTGGGTTCCACCTGATGAGAACACAAAGGAGGGGAAGAAACATCATTGGCCACAGGGCTATAGTCAATGTCCCAGGGCAACGTGGGGGTAATATAACACTCTGTGCAGCCATTACACAGAATGGGGTCCTCCACCGCCATGCCCATATGGGCCCTTACAACACAGCACTCATACTTACATTCTTGGACCAATTGCACAACATAACAGCAGCAAATCAAATCGATCATATGCAATACATTGTTGTATGGGACAATGTGTCTTTCCACCGCTCTGCTCTGGTTCAGAACTGGTTTCAGCAACATCCACATTTCACCGTCCTATATCTTCCACCATACTCTCCATTCCTCAACCCTATAGAAGAGTTTTTCTCGGCATGGCGGTGGAAGGTGTATGATCTCCTTCTCCAGGCTGAGGTACCCCTCTTCCAAGCCATGGAGGAGGTCTGTGACCAGATGGAGGTAGCAGCAATGCAAGGATGGATTCGTCATTCAAGACGTTTCTTTCCAAGGTGTCTTGCTAATGACAACATTGCCTGCGATGTTGATGAAATTCTCTGGCCAGATCCAGCTAGGCGAAGAGACAATGTCTATTTTTTTTTTTTTTTACAGTAAACTTACAGTACAATACGTAAAGTGACATTTTGTTACAGTATTATGAATCTCCATGTCAACATTTTGGGCGTGTTGAGAAATAAATGAGTTTCTTCAGTCTGCAACATTGGTCTTGTGTAGTGTTTGGTGAATTTACATTGTATTTGTACTTTGTTGATGGTAGCCTACTCTAATCATAGGGAAGTAGAAGTGCTAAAAGTGTTTTAGGTTTATCACAGCAGAGTGTAACTCGTGCAAACAGAGTATAGTAATGTGAAACGTGTGTGTTTCAAATGGTAACAAAGTGTGGTTTTTAAACAGTGTATAGTTTTTACAAGAGTGTTTAATTATGCAAAGGATCTGTAGTGTTTTGCTAATTGGGTGTGTGGTTGTGCTAATTGTGTGTAGTGTTTTGAAAATTGTGCTTAAGCAATCCAAAAAAACTGTATGTAGCTGTTACAGTTTTTTTTACGATTGCTTACACACTAAAATTAAACTTTTCCCACAATTAGCAAAACCTTGTACTCAAGGAGCAAAACACAAGGCTAGATTAGCACAACTGTAAGCACATTGTCAGCTTCACACTATTTGCAAAACATTACACACAGTGATTTGCAAAACACTAAACACACTTGTATAGGCTACATCAGACACAGAAGTATATCATGATGTCACTTCCTTGCAATTCCGAAGCACTGACTGTCAAATGACCACAAATATGAGCCGATCTGTTAAACACAGCCATAAGGTGCACACACACATGACTGCTAAACTGTAGACACACCACTCAGGTTTAAGCACTATACAAATGCAGCAGGAAGGTTCACTGCCTTTTTTCAGATTATTTTTTATGTTTGTTGTTGTTGTTATTTACTGTAATTGTAACCTGTACTGGATACAGTATTTTACGTGTGTCTGTTGTTTGCTGAGCTAACAGTGTTATGCACACTACTGTAGTAGCATGACAACTGGGACATGTTTTGTTGTGATTCTTCATGTTGACATGCTAACTGATTTGCGTATTTTACGTAAGAGAAAACAATGATATTTTCCTCAGTCTGCAGCATTGGTCTTGTGCAGTGTTTGGTGAACTATTGTATAGTTGCACTTTCTCTGTGTACTTCATTTACAGTACTCTAATCACTGAGAACTAGACTTGCTAAAAGTGTTTTAGGTTAGCAACAGCAGTGTGTGTAACTGGTTCAAAAAGTCATATGAAATGTGTGTTTCATATGGTAACAAAATATTGTTTTTATGAAGTCGTGTATAGTTTTGACAAAAGTGTTCCATTTTGCAAATGATCTGAAGTGTTGTGCTACTTTGGTGTAGGGTTGTGCTAATTGTGTGTAGTGTTTTGACAAACCGGGCCCTGTTTTCAAAATTGTGCTTAAGCAATTGAAAAAAAAACTGTAATGCGTTATTGTCGCGTTAACTTGCCTTAACTAACTCAACATGAGAGATTTTCTTCACACACAGTGTGAGTTTCTGTCGGTCATGTTTTACCGCACCCATTTGATTGACAGGATATAATCGGCACTAATCATTGGCTGTTTTTAAACAATCGATGGCCAAAATTGAATATAATTGCTTTTATCGGCCGATACCGATTGTTGGCCGATACATCAGTGCATCTCTAATATAATTATATTAACACATTAAAACCTCACTGAATGGGGAATTGTGAGTTTTGTGGTCAAAGAATTAGGGTTGGGAATCTTTATATATATTTACGCATAAATATCTGAAAGTTTTGAAGAGAGAATCGCAATTCATTGGAGAACTGATATTTAATTCCACCCCTACAAGTGATCATGCCCAGATTGAGTTGCGATAGTTAATGCTTCTGTTTACACATTATTCATCGCTAGCGGCACTCTTGGTGCTCTTTTTTATTGCCTTTTTTTGTATCACATGTTTAGTATTCAACATCATATATTAGGTAACATTCAAAAGCTTGAACACTCAAAATTCATTCTGTGAAAACTGTTTTGAAATCGGATGTTGCGTTACAATGGAAACAATGGCAGTGTCATGATTCATGTTACAACATTTTTATAATCAAAATTCAAAACCTTTTCTAATCTTGACAAAATGCATATCGTCGGAAAGTTCTGAGACTCTAGATTTGATATTCTTTTGGGTTCCACTTTATTTTTATAGTCCACTTTAAACATTCTACTAACTATAAGTAACTTTGCAACTACATGTAATACTCATACTCTCATTAGAGTATTAGTAGACTGTTGGGTTCGGGTTCTTGTTAGCAGAATAAGTTGATTTGATTTGTAGTTGCCAAGTTACTTATAGTCAGTAGATTGTCTGTTGGGGGACCAACAAAATAAAGTATTATCAGATATTAAGCAGAGAGTCTACTAATACTCAAATGACAGTTAGTTGACTTGTAGTTGCAAAGTTACTTATAGAATGTCTAAAGTGGACTATCGAAATAAAGTGTTACCTTTTTTTTGTGATAGAAGTGATATTGTGACAAAATATTAATTTGATACAGGAGACAATATTATCTGTCTGCAATCCCGGAGGCTGCATTTTCAGGATCCTAGTTTTGGAGGACCTAAAAAAGAGCAACCAAGACAGTATTTCCACCCAATTCTAACTACTTAAAGTTTTGAAAGGTTTTAAAAGTATTGTTTTACCCAAATACTACTTTCTTGCACTTAAGGCTGGTTGCTAAGGGCTGAATGTTGAACAATTATTGTGACTATACGTTTTAAAGGTTTTTAAAAGTTTACTACACCCAAATACACTTTCTTGCAATGAAACCTGGTTGCTAAGAGCTGAATGTTGAATAATTACTGTGACTAATTAGCATAATATAATAACTCATCAAGTAAAGTAAACAAGGAATCATGGCATTGCCTTTTCAGTCACTAGATCAACCACATATTTTAAAGTACAGCTGGAAGACACAAGGATGACTCTGGGGGCAGATTTAAGATTGTGTATATAATAACATTTGAACAAACACAAAAACCAATTTGTTCATGACACGAAACACATAAAAAGACCTTCAACGACAACATCTTCACTGACTCCTAAGACAGAGAAAGGAGGAGAGAGAAAGAGAGAAGTGAAAGAAATAAGAAACATTTAGTTGAACATGTTCAACTGTCTAATTTTAAATGTTATATTTAAAAGATCTTAGTCCCCACAGAGCACACACACAAAATGTACGATATAGAAATAATTATATCAATCTTCACACAAATTACAGTTTTTTTCAATTGTTTACACGCAATTTTGAAAACCGGGTTCTTTTTTTCAAAATGTAATCACAATTATCCAAACACCACACTCAATTGGCATAATTCCTAGATTGTTTGCAAAATGACACACTTCTGTCAAAACATACACACTTCAGTCAAAAGATATACACATATTTGTGAAAATGCTATTAGTTTTCATTTAACCAACACAGTCCTCAATGATCAGACACTATTGCAACCAGTTTCACACTGCTGTGATAAATAAAAAACACATGTGTAAAAAAACTATTTTTAGGAAATAGCATGTGCTAGATTTTTGGCCAGACATTGGGATAAGGGATAATTTAGATGAAAAAAAATTGTGACAAACAAACAACATTCTTCAGGATTAGTTTGAGATATAGGGAGAATGTACACAAATAGGCCTACTATAAACTTACCAAGCACTGCACAACACTGATTTCTGCAGACTCATATTTCAAGTATTTATTTACAGTATTTCTTACCATAATCAGTTACAGTAATCAACCAACAATGAAATCAATGAAAAAAATAAAATCTGTAGACAAATAAAAATTACTGCATGAAGTACATACAGTTTGACTCTGAAGAAAAACTGCTTTAAAAGCAACAAGAATACTGTAACTATTCAGTTACAGTATCAACCAGAGATTTGGTTGAACTCTTTGTCCAGCTTCCATCGGTGTCAGTCCATGGTTGATAACATGGTCAATAAGTGTTGCACGGATTTCTTGAGTCAAATTTGGTCCTCGTCTTCTTTGTTCAGGTTCTATCAACTCTACAAGTCCTTCTCTACCTCTTCCTCTACCTAGGCCTCTTACTCTATCTCCTTCTCCTCTTCCTCTACCTCCTTCTCCTCCTCCTCTACCTCCTTCACCTCTTCCTCTACCTCCTTCTCCTCCTCCTCTACCTCCTTCACCTCTTCCTCTACCTCCTTCTCCTCTTCCTCTACCTCCTTCTCCTCTTCCTCTACCTCCTTCACCTCTTCCTCTAACTCCTTCTCCTCTTCCTCTACCTCCTTCATCTCCACCTCTACCTCCTTCTCCTCTTCCTCTACCTCCTTCTCCTCTTCCTCTACCTCCTTCTCCTCTTCCTCTACCTCCTTCATCTCCTCCTCTATCTCCTTCTCCTCTTCCTCTACCTCCTTCTCCTCTACCTCCTTCATCTCCTCCTCTACCCCCTTCATCTCCTCTTTGAGCTCCCCCTCTTATTCTCACTCTTCTTCTTCTTCTTCTTCTAGCTCCTTCCAGTTTTATTGAAGACAGGTGAACTCACCTGCTGCCTTTTATAGCACACCTGAGTGCTGCGTTTTCAAATTAGCACATGTGTGCTTCCACGCCTGATGGATGTGCATATCAATTCATTCATTAGTGTGGTCAATGGCAAACCGGAGCTTTGTAATGACAAGGAAGTAACCTCACAATCCTTATCTGTGTCTAAGGTGTGAAAATGTGTGTAGAGTTTTACAAATCACTGTGTGTAATGTTTTGCAAAAAGGGTGAAGCTGACAACGTGCTTACAATTGTGCAAATCTAGGCTGGTGTTTTGCTCCTTGGGTGTAAGGTTTTGCTAATAGTGGGAAAGTTTTCATTTTAGTGTATAAGCAATTGAAAAAAACTGTAATATTCATATTATTGTTATTGTGTACTGTTCAAATATTTCAAAACACAAATGCAGTTGTCTGGATTCATTGGTCAAACTGAAATAATCATAACATTAAGGCTGATTTTCATGCATATTATACATATCACATATATGACTCAGTTTATATTTCCCAACAGAATGTTTTCAAACGTTACCTTCATGGAGAACTGCACCTTTAAAATGGCTCTCCATGGGTTTTTACTTTGCTCAACTTATGTTGAAACAAAGTAGAACTACAGAACGGGAAGCGCTTGCAGTTGTGCATCTCTTTAATTCCGGAGAGGATCTCCCTTTCTGGATTGTTTTGGGTTTCTTGAAAAAGTCCAAATGGTGAAATTAAACATTTTAAGTTCATTTCATAAAAATAAATTGACCTATAGGCATAAGCCTAGTACTTATGTTTAGTGTTTTAGCAATTCAGAAAAACTGTAAAAAAGAATTCAATGGAATGTGGGTGACGCCCAGTGGCGATTTTTAAAGGGACAATGTGTACTTTTTTATATTTATTATTTAAAATCAATATTTTTATTCATAAATATGTCCTCCATGGTGTACAAATACATCTGCCAATTACCTGACTTATCCTTGTAAACAAAGAATTTATTATCTTTATATACATGGGACGGGTAAGTCCACAGAGGCTTCCATGTAGTTCCGCCATCTTGAAAAACTGTAACAGCAGAGAGGGACAAAAAGTACTAGGCCAACGCGTTTCCACAACGCGTTTTCGTTCAGAGCCAGCGTCACATAACTGAAAGCAGCAGAAAAGGAGGAGCAGAGCAGTGAGAGGCGCTTGTCACTGCCCCGGCAAGTTTAAAAGGCTGCATTGCAAATCCTCATCGCCAGAAAAGTCCAAAATCGATCGTAAAAGGAAACGTGACCGGAGATTACAAAAAACACGAGTTAATGTCGGGATAACTTTTTCCAGGTGGATAGAGCTAATGCAGGAGAAAGATTTCAAAAGAGACGCTGAAGTCCTGCTTTCTTCTCGACAGGTAAGTACAGTCTTAATTACAAGCTTTTTTTCATTGTTTGGTTGTGTCCTTTATTTTATAGACAGATGAACATTTATAGTTAAAAGTTGATGATGATATCTAACAATGCACGTTCTTCAGAAAATAAAACGAATAAAGAAGGCATAACTACTTATTACAATAGTTAATGTTTTTCACAGTCAGTAATTCTGTAACATTCGTTTGTTTGTTGGGTCAAGTTGCTGTTTGTTTGAAATAACAAACCTGTTCACCCGAAGGAACACTAGACAAAGTGTTATTAGAAGACATCCTGTCATAGCTTTTTGGTACATAATGGCTACCGTAGATGCAACGCGCATTTGAAAAAGCGAGGCCCTGGAGAGCACAATTCGTTTGAAGGCAAAATACATTTTCACCGCTAGATGGGAGAAATTCCTACACATTGTCCCTTTAATATAGCGCCTAAACAAAATTTCATAGGAACTTCAATTTGTGATATCAAGTTCAAATTTGGAACACAACTTGCTTAGACATACAAAATATTTTGTAAAATATTGTATAAAATAAAAAGAAAATGTTTAGTACTGTACATTTGCTTTACAGTAAACTTAAACTTCTATAACATTTTTTACACTTTCTAATTTTAAAGTGCTTTCACTTCCAGCAATAATATTCTTCTTGTTGTAATGAGCAATAATATGTCTTCTTTAAAAAGAGGCCTTAATTGGGTCTGTAAGCAAAACACTTTGTTCTTTTAACTTATACTCATGTATTTGAGAAAATTCCTCAGATTTTTTTTTTTTTTTTTTTACTTTTAAATAGGTTTTCTGAAAGGGGGTATAGCTCAGTGGTAGAGCATTTGACTGCAGATCAAGAGGTCCCCGGTTCAAATCTGAGTGCCCCCTGTATCATGTCCCAATCTGAATGTGATCTTTGGTACTGTTATGCTAGTTTCCAACAAGCCAATCACTTCATTCTTTTACCTTATACTGATGTATATTTGCGAAATTTCCTGGGATTTTTTTTTTTTTTTACTTTGAGATCGATTTTCTGTAAGGGGGGTATAGCTCGCCGTAGAGCCCTGCACGGGCCTCAAATCTAGGCCCTAGCCCGGCCCTGGCCCGAGACGCTCAGGCCCTAGCCCGGCCCGTGTCCGACAGCTCATCAGAATGATCAGCCCGAGTCCGACCCGAGCACGTTAAAAAAAAAGAAAGAAAAAAAAAAGATACACAGCCTGCCCTATGTTGCAGTGAGTAAAACAGATATGTTTTGTTCTCAATGGCAAAGTATTTACCGGTAAGTTTATTTTCATTTCTTTATAAAGTTAATTTAGAAAAATGTTTATTTTTTTATTTTTTATGACGACCAAGCAGCCGACAGTGAGTTAAACATGTTGTATCCATTTATAGCCTCTCAAATCAACACTTTAGCCTACTTGGCTACAATAAAATCCATATATATATAAAACAACTTAAGCATATCACAGAGACAGTTAACGTTTGTTTAAACGTTTATTGTCATTTTTGAAAAGCTGAGGCAAACTGGTCTGCCGCTCAGTCGCAACAGCGCTCGCAAACTAAATTAGTTTATACAATACAATACAGAGAATGCAATCTAAACAAATCAAATAAATTACATTAAAAACAAACATTCAGGTTATCTTACCTCAAAAATCAAGTCTTCACTACAGAACATGGCCATTCTTATTTCCAATAGTTTCCAACAGACTCGTGAAGATAAAGTCCAATCAAACAAAAAACAACCTCCTTACATGGCTAAGAACAGTCTCAGGGCATCGTAAAGAAAAAGCACAGCATCCACAGTGGAAGGTTTTAATCCAGTCGTACTTTTTCCAGCTGCGCTGAAGTAACGCTCGCTACCGGGACACTAAACACAGAACGAACCGGTCGCGCGAATCTCAGATCGCGTCGCCGGGAAACCTGTGTGCGTGTGCGTGAGCAGACTGTCATGTGTCAGTCATGTCAGTGTGATAGGTTATAAAACGTCTTTCTATGTTTTCTTTTCAATCGTCATCTTCTCATATTTTATTTTAATTAATGTCTAAAATAGGCTATAAAAAAAGATAAGCCTAAAACAGGCCCGAGGCCCGGCCCGCGTGTGAACTATGACGTGAAAATTGGCCCGAAGCCTGGCCCTAGAAGCATAAATAAGTCGGGGCCCGTCGGGCTAGGGCTGAAATGCAGGCCTCTAGCTCACTGAGAGAGCATTTTACTGCAGATCAAGAGGTCCCCGGTTCAGATCCGAGTGCTCCATTTATCATGTCCCAATCTTAATGTCATCTTTGGGACTGTTATGCTAGTTTCCAACAAACAAATCACTTCTTTCTTTTACCTTATACTGGTGTATTTGAGAAAATGCCTGAAATTTTTTTATTTTACTTTGAAAAAGTTCTCAGAAAGGGGGTATAGCTCAGTGGTAGAGCATTTGACTGCAGATCAAGAGGTCCCCGGTTCAAATTCGAGTGCCCCCTTTTGCGCATCCAACTCCGAATGTGTTCTTTGGTGCTGTTATCCTAGTTCACAACAAGCAAAACACTTTGTTCTTTTAACTTATACTCATGTATTTGAGAAAATTCCTCAGAGTTTTCTTTTTTTTTTACTTTTAAATAGGTTCTCTGAAAGGGGGGTATAGCTCAGTGGTAGAGCATTTGACTGCAGATCAAGAGGTCCCCTGTTCAGATCCGAGTGCTCCATTTATCATGTCCCAATCTTAATGTCAACTTTGGGACTGTTATGCTAGTTTCCAACAAACAAATCACTTCGTTCTTTTTACCTTATACTGGTGTATTTGAGAAAATGCCTGAAATTTTTTATTTTACTTTGAAAAAGTTTGTCTGAAAGGGGGTATAGCTCAGTGGTAGAGCATTTGACTGCAGATCAAGAGGTCCCCGGTTCAAATCCGAGTGTCCCCTTTTGCGCTTCCAACTCCGAATGTGTTTTTTGGTGCTGTTATCCTAGTTTACAACAAGCAAAACACTTTGTTCTTTTAACTTATACTCATGTATTTGAGAAAATTCCTCAGAGTTTTCTTTTTTATCCCCTCTGAAAGGGGGTATAGCTCAGTGGTAGAGCATTTGACTGCAGATCAAGAGGTCCCCGGTTCAAATCCGAGTGCCCCCTTTTGTGCGTCCAACTCCAAATCTGTTCTTTGGTGCTGTTATCCTAGTTCACAACAAGCAACACACTTTGTTCTTTTACCTTCTACAGACGAATTTCAGAAAATTACTTGAACTTTTTTAACTTTGAAAAAAGGTCTCTGAAAGGGGGTATAGCTCAGTCATAGAACATTTGACTGCAGATCAAGAGGTCCCCGGTTCAAATCCGAGTGCCCCCTGTATCATGTCCCAATCTGAATGTGATTATTGGTACTGTTCTCAACAAGTAAAACACTTTGACTGCAGATCAAGAGGTCCCCGGTTCAAATCCGAGTGCCCCCTGTATCATGTCCCAATCTGAATGTGATTTTTGGTACTGTTATCCTAGTTCTCAACCAGTAAAACACTTTGTTCTTTTACCTTCTACAAACGAATTTAAGAAAATTACTAGAAAGTCTAACTTTCGGGGGTATAGCTCAGTGGTAGAGCATTTGACTGCAGATCAAGAGGTCCCCGGTTCAAATCCGAGTGCCCCCTGTATCATCTCCCAATCTGAATGTGATTTTTGGTACTGTTATCCTAGTTCTCAACCAGTAAAACACTTTGTTCTTTTACCTTCTACAAACAAATTTAAGAAAATTACTAGAACGCTTCTAACTTTCGGGGGTATAGCTCAGTGGTAGAGCATTTGACTGCAGATCAAGAGGTCCCCGGTTCAGATCCGAGTGCTCCATTTATCATGTCCCAATCTTAATGTCATCTTTGGGACTGTTATGCTAGTTTCCAACAAACAAATCACTTCGTTCTTTTACCTTATACTGGTGTATTTGAGAAAATGCCTGAAATTTTTTATTTTACTTGGAAAAAGTTCTCAGAAAGGGGGTATAGCTCAGTGGTAGAGCATTTGACTGCAGATCAAGAGGTCCCCGGTTCAAATCCGAGTGCCCCCTTTTGTGCGTCCAACTCCAAATCTGTTCTTTGGTGCTGTTATCCTAGTTCACAACAAGCAAAACACTTTGTTCTTTTACCTTCTACAGACGAATTTCAGAAAATTACTTGAACTTTTTTAACTTTGAAAAAAGGTCTCTGCAAGGGGGTATAGCTCAGTCATAGAGCATTTGACTGCAGATCAAGAGGTCCCCGGTTCAAATCCAAGTGCCCCCTGTATCATGTCCCAATCTGAATGTGATTATTGGTACTGTTATCCTAGTTCTCAACAAGTAAAACACTTTGACTGCAGATCAAGAGGTCCCCGGTTCAAATCCGAGTGCCCCCTGTATCATGTCCCAATCTGAATGTGATTTTTGGTACTGTTATCCTAGTTCTCAACCAGTAAAACACTTTGTTCTTTTACCTTCTACAAACGAATTTAAGAAAATTACTAGAACGATTCTAACTTTCGGGGGTATAGCTCAGTGGTAGAGCATTTGACTGCAGATCAAGAGGTCCCCGGTTCAAATCCGAGTGCCCCCTGTATCATGTCCCAATCTGAATGTGATTTTTGGTACCTTTATCCTAGTTCTCAACCAGTAAAACACTTTGTTCTTTTACCTTCTACAAACAAATTTAAGAAAATTACTAGAACGTTTCTAACTTTCGGGGGTATAGCTCAGTGGTAGAGAATTTGACTGCAGATCAAGAGGTCCCTGGTTCAGATCCGAGTGCTCCATTTATCATGTCCCAATCTTAATGTCATTTTTGGGACTGTTATGCTAGTTTCCAACAAACAAATCACTTCGTTCTTTTACCTTATACTGGTGTATTTGAGAAAATGCCTGAAATTTTTTATTTTACTTGGAAAAAGTTCTCAGAAAGGGGGTATAGCTCAGTGGTAGAGCATTTGACTGCAGATCAAGAGGTCCCCGGTTCAAATCCGAGTGCCCCCTTTTGCGCATCCAACTCCGAATGTGTTCTTTGGTGCTGTTATCCTAGTTCACAACAAGCAAAACACTTTGTTCTTTTAACTTATACTCATGTATTTGAGAAAATTCCTCAGAGTTTTCTTTTTTTTTTTACTTTTAAATAGGTTCTCAGAAAGGGGGTATAGCTCAGTGGTAGAGCATTTGACTGCAGATCAAGAGGTTCCCGGTTCAAATCCGAGTGCCCCCTTTATCATATCCCAATCTTAATGTCAACTTTGGGACTTTTATGCTAGTTTCCAACAAGCCAATCACTTTGTTCTTTTACCTTATACTGGTGTATTTGAGAAAATGCCTTAAATTTTTTATTTTACTTTGAAAAAGTTTGTCTGAAAGGGGGTATAGCTCAGTGGTAGAGCATTTGACTGCAGATCAAGAGGTCCCCGCTTCAAATCCGAGTGCCCCCTTTTGTGCGTCCAACTCCAAATCTGTTCTTTGGTGCTGTTATCCTAGTTCACAACAAGCAAAACACTTTGTTCTTTTACCTTCTACAAACGAATTTCAGAAAATTACTTGAACTTTTTTAACTTTGAAAAAAGGTCTCTGAAAGGGGGTATAGCTCAGTCATAGAGCATTTGACTGCAGATCAAGAGGTCCCCGGTTCAAATCCGAGTGTCCCCTTTTGCGCATCCAACTCCGAATGTGTTCTTTGGTGCTGTTATCCTAGTTTACAACAAGCAAAACACTTTGTTCTTTTACCTTCTACAGACGAATTTCAGAAAATTACTTGAACTTTTTTAACTTTGAAAAAAGGTCTCTGAAAGGGGGTATAGCTCAGTGGTAGAGCATTTGACTGCAGATCAAGAGGTCCCCGGTTCAAATCCGAGTGCCCCCTCTATCATGTCCCAATCTGAATGTTATTATTGGTACTGTTATCCTAGTTCTCAACCAGTAAAACACTTTGTTCTTTTACCTTCTACAAACGAATTTAAGAAAATTACTAGAACGTTTCTAACTTTCGGGGGTATAGCTCAGTGGTAGAGCATTTCACTGCAGATCAAGAGGTCTCCGGTTCAAATCCGAGTGCCCCCTGTATCATGTCCCAATCTGAATGTGATTTTTGGTACTGTTATCCTAGTTCTCAACCAGTAAAACACTTTGTTCTTTTACCTTCTACAAACGAATTTAAGAAAATTACAAGAACGTTTCTAACTTTCGGGGGTATAGCTCATTGGTAGAGCATTTGACTGCAGATCAATAGGTCCCCGGTTCAGATCCGAGTGCTCCATTTATCATGTCCCAATCTTAATGTCATCTTTGGGACTGTTATGCTAGTTTCCAACAAACAAATCACTTCTTTCTTTTACCTTATACTGGTGTATTTGAGAAAATGCCTGAAATTTTTTTATTTTACTTTGAAAAAGTTCTCAGAAAGGGGGTATAGCTCAGTGGTAGAGCATTTGACTGCAGATCAAGAGGTCCCCGGTTCAAATTCGAGTGCCCCCTTTTGCGCATCCAACTCCGAATGTGTTCTTTGGTGCTGTTATCCTAGTTCACAACAAGCAAAACACTTTGTTCTTTTAACTTATACTCATGTATTTGAGAAAATTCCTCAGAGTTTTCTTTTTTTTTAACTTTTAAATAGGTTCTCTGAAAGGGGGGTATAGCTCAGTGGTAGAGCTTTTGACTGCAGATCAAGAGGTCCCCTGTTCAGATCCGAGTGCTCCATTTATCATGTCCCAATCTTAATGTCAACTTTGGGACTGTTATGCTAGTTTCCAACAAACAAATCACTTCGTTCTTTTTACCTTATACTGGTGTATTTGAGAAAATGCCTGAAATTTTTTATTTTACTTTGAATAAGTTTGTCTGAAAGGGGGTATAGCTCAGTGGTAGAGCATTTGACTGCAGATCAAGAGGTCCCCGGTTCAAATCCGAGTGTCCCCTTTTGCGCTTCCAACTCCGAATGTGTTTTTTGGTGCTATTATCCTAGTTCACAACAAGCAAAACACTTTGTTCTTTTACCTTCTACAGACGAATTTCAGAAAATTACTTGAACTTTTTTAACTTTGAAAAAAGGCATCTGAAAGGGGGTATAGCTCAGTCATAGAGCATTTGACTGCAGATCAAGAGGTCCCCGGTTCAAATCCGAGTGCCCCCTATATCATGTCCCAATCTGAATGTGATTTTTGGTACTGTTATCCTAGTTCTCAACCAGTAAAACACTTTGTTCTTTTACCTTCTACAAACAAATTTAAGAAAATTACTAGAACGTTTCTAACTTTCCGGGGTATAGCTCAGTGGTAGAGCATTTGACTGCAGATCAAGAGGTCCCCGGTTCAAATCCGAGTGCCTCCTTTATCATATCCCAATCTTAATGTCAACTTTGGGACTGTTATGCTAGTTTCCAACAAGCAAAACACTTTGTTCTTTTACCTTCTACAGACGAATTTCAGAAAATTACTTGAACTTTTTTAACTTTGAAAAAAGGTATCTGAAAGGGGGTATAGCTCAGTCATAGAGCATTTGACTGCAGATCAAGAGGTCCCCGGTTCAAATCCGAGTGCCCCCTATATCATGTCCCAATCTGAATGTGATTTTTGGTACTGTTATCCTAGTTCTCAACCAGCAAAACACTTTGTTCTTTTACCTTCTACAGACGAATTTCAGAAAATTACTTGAACTTTTTTAACTTTGAAAAAAGGTCTCTGAAAGGGGGTATAGCTCAGTCATAGAGCATTTGACTGCAGATCAAGAGGTCCCCGGTTCAAATCCGAGTGCCCCCTGTATCATGTCCCAATCTGAATGTGGTTATTTGTACTGTTATCCTAGTTCTCAACAAGTAAAACACTTTGACTGCAGATCAAGAGGTCCCCGGTTCAAATCCGAGTGCCCCCCGTATCATGTCCCAATCTGAATGTGATTTTTGGTACTGTTATCCTAGTTCTCAACCAGTAAATCACTTTGTTCTTTTACCTTCTACAAACAAATTTAAGAAAATTACTAGAACGTCTCTAACTTTCGGGGGTATAGCTCAGTGGTAGAGCATTTGACTGCAGATCAAGAGGTCCCTGGTTCAAATCCGAGTGCCCCCTTTATCATAACCCAATCTTAATGTCAACTATGGGACTGTTATGCAAGTTTCCAACAAGCCAATCACTTCGTTATTTTACCTTATACTGGTGTGTTTGAGAAAATGCCTGAAATTTTTTATATTACTTTGAAAATGTTTGTCTGAAAGGGGGTATAGCTCAGTGGTAGAGCATTTGACTGCAGATCAAGAGGTCCCCGGTTCAAATCCGAGTGTCCCCTTTTGCGCTTCCAACTCCGAATGTGTTCTTTGGTGCTGTTATCCTAGTTTACAACAAGCAAAACACTTTGTTCTTTTAACTTATACTCATGTATTTGAGAAAATTCCTCAGAGTTTTCTTTTTTTTTTTTACTTTTAAGTAGGTTCTCTGAAAGGGGGTATAGCTCAGTGGTAGAGCATTTGACTGCAGATCAAGAGGTCCCCGGTTCAAATCCGAGTGCCCCCTTTTGTGTGTCCAACTCCAAATCTGTTCTTTGGTGCTGTTATCCTAGTTCACAACAAGCAAAACACTTTGTTCTTTTACCTTCTACAGACGAATTTCAGAAAATTACTTGAACTTTTTTAACTTTGAAAAAAGGTCTCTGAAAGGGGGTATAGCTCAGTCATAGAGCATTTGACTGCAGATCAAGAGGTCCCCGGTTCAAATCCGAGTGCCCCCTGTATCATGTCCCAATCTGAATGTGGTTATTGGTACTGTTATCCTAGTTCTCAACAAGTAAAACACTTTGACTGCAGATCAAGAGGTCCCCGGTTCAAATCCGAGTGCCCCCCGTATCATGTCCCAATCTGAATGTGATTTTTGGTACTGTTATCCTAGTTCTCAACCAGTAAATCACTTTGTTCTTTTACCTTCTACAAACAAATTTAAGAAAATTACTAGAACGTTTCTAACTTACGGGGGTATAGCTCAGTGGTAGAGCATTTGACTGCAGATCAAGAGGTCCCCGGTTCAAATCCGAGTGCCCCCTTTATCATAACCCAATCTTAATGTCAACTATGGGACTGTTATGCAAGTTTCCAACAAGCCAATCACTTCGTTATTTTACCTTATACTGGTGTATTTGAGAAAATGCCTGAAATTTTTTATTTTACTTTGAAAATGTTTGTCTGAAAGGGGGTATAGCTCAGTGGTAGAGCATTTGACTGCAGATCAAGAGGTCCCCGGTTCAAATCAGAGTGCCCCCTTTTGTGCGTCCAACTCCAAATCTGTTCTTTGGTGCTGTTATCCTAGTTCACAACAAGCAAAACACTTTGTTCTTTTACCTTCTACAGACGAATTTCAGAAAATTACTTGAACTTTTTTAACTTTGAAAAAAGGTCTCTGAAAGGGGGTATAGCTCAGTCATAGAGCATTTGACTGCAGATCAAGAGGTCCCCGGTTCAAATCCGAGTGCCCCCTGTATCATGTCCCAATCTGAATGTGGTTATTGGTACTGTTATCCTAGTTCTCAACCAGTAAAACACTTTGACTGCAGATCAAGAGGTCCCCGGTTCAAATCCGAGTGCCCCCTGTATCATGTCCCAATCTGAATGTGGTTATTGGTACTGTTATCCTAGTTCTCAACCAGTAAAACACTTTGACTGCAGATCAAGAGGTTCCCGGTTCAAATCCGAGTGCCCCCTTTTGCGCATCCAACTCCGAATGTGTTCTTTGGTGCTGTTATCCTAGTTTACAACAAGAAAAACACTTTGTTCTTTTAACTTATACTCATGTATTTGAGAAAATTCCTCAGAGTTTTCTTTTTTTTTTTACTTTTAAATAGTTTCTCTGAAAGGGGGTATAGCTCAGTGGTAGAGCATTTGACTGCAGATCAAGAGGTCCCCGGTTCAAATCCGAGTGCCCCCTTTCTCATATCCCAATCTTAATGTCAACTTTGGGACTGTTACGCTAGTTTCCAACAAGCCAATCACTTCATTATTTTACCTTATACTGGTGTATTTGAGAAAATGCCTGAAATTTTTTATTTTACTTTGAAAAAGCTTGTCTGAAAGGGGGTATAGCTCAGTGGTAGAGCATTTGACTGCAGATCAAGAGGTCCCCGGTTCAAATCCGAGTGCCCCCTTTTGTGCGTCCAACTCCAAATCTGTTCTTTGGTGCTGTTATCCTAGTTCACAACAAGCAACATACTTTGTTCTTTTACCTTCTACAGACGAATTTCAGAAAATTACTTGAACTTTTTTAACTTTGAAAAAAGGTCTCTGAAAGGGGGTATAGCTCAGTCATAGAACATTTGACTGCAGATCAAGAGGTCCCCGGTTCAAATCTGAGTGCCCCCTGTATCATGTCCCAATCTGAATGTGATTATTGGTACTGTTATCCTAGTTCTCAACAAGTAAAACACTTTGACTGCAGATCAAGAGGTCCCCGGTTCAAATCCGAGTGCCCCCTGTATCATGTCCCAATCTGAATGTGATTTTTGGTACTGTTATCCTAGTTTTCAACCAGTAAAACACTTTGTTCTTTTACCTTCTACAAACGAATTTAAGAAAATTACTAGAAAGTCTAACTTTCGGGGGTATAGCTCAGTGGTAGAGCATTTGACTGCAGATCAAGAGGTCCCCGGTTCAAATCCGAGTGCCCCCTGTATCATCTCCCAATCTGAATGTGATTTTTGGTACTGTTATCCTAGTTCTCAACCAGTAAAACACTTTGTTCTTTTACCTTCTACAAACAAATTTAAGAAAATTACTAGAACGCTTCTAACTTTCGGGGGTATAGCTCAGTGGTAGAGCATTTGACTGCAGATCAAGAGGTCCCCGGTTCAGATCCGAGTGCTCCATTTATCATGTCCCAATCTTAATGTCATCTTTGGGACTGTTATGCTAGTTTCCAACAAACAAATCACTTCGTTCTTTTACCTTATACTGGTGTATTTGAGAAAATGCCTGAAATTTTTTATTTTACTTTGAAAAAGTTCTCAGAAAGGGGGTATAGCTCAGTGGTAGAGCATTTGACTGCAGATCAAGAGGTCCCCGGTTCAAATCCGAGTGCCCCCTTTTTGCGCATCCAACTCCGAATGTGTTCTAGAATGTGTCTCCGATTGCTCCTGTCTGCCTCGCTGCCTGCTGTGTGTTTGTTTGCTTCGAGGCTGTAAGCTTCGCCTGAGCCTCGTATTTCTTTATGTTTTGAGCCATCATTTACTATCTAGTTGATTATACTACTAAATACAGCTTACCCAACATCTCAGATTAACCTTACATCTCTAGCTTCCGTTATTGTTAACACAGCACGCTAGTAACTCGCTAACGTTAGCCTGCTAACACGCCACCCGTGCGCTCATTTATTTATTTATTTTCTCTCGCGCACCCGCGCCTTTGAGTTCATAAAGTCCAGGTAAGTAAGAAATCAGTCAACAAACACGGTGAGTAATGTCTTCTTGTCCTGTTATTGTCACCTGTGTCACATGTCATATGTTTAGTATAGCCTTCTCCGATGGCAATATAGGATTTATATGTGATAAATGCAAGGAGACAGTCAGGCTGACGGAGAAGATTTCAGAACTAGAGACACGCATCCAAACTTTAATTGAGGATGGTAAGAATGCTAGATCTTTAGATAGTGTTTTGGATGCGCCTAGCATAGTGAACTCTTTACATGATTCGGTTCCGGCTGAAGTAGAGCCCGTGCAGCAGGGCAGATGGGTGACCGTGAGAGATCGTTCTAGTCGCGGATCAAAGAACCACTCTTCCGTTCCGATTCCCATAACAAACCGATTTGCCCCACTCAGAGAAACACCCACTGAGAATTCTGTTGATTGTGCCCTGGTAATTGGTGATTCGATCACACGGAACGTGAAAATAGAGACACCAGCCACCATAGTCACATGTTTGCCGGGAGCCAGAGTGCCTGACATCAAAGCAAATTTAAAAGTGCTGGCTAATGCTAATCGTAAATTCTCTAAGATCATTATTCATGTCGGCACTAATGATGTTCGACTCCGCCAGTCGGAGATCACCAAAATTAATATTAAAGAGGTGTGTGAACTCGCAAGTACGATGTCAGGCACTGTAATTTACTCTGGCCCCCTTCCTGTACGCAGGAGTGATGAGATAGTTAGCCGATTGGCCTCACTGAACGGTTGGCTGTCGAAGTGGTGTCCGCAGAATAATATAAAATTCATAGACAATTGGAAAAGTTTTTGGGGCAAGCCTGATCTGTTGAAAAGAGATGGTATCCATCCCTCCTGGGCTGGTGCTGCTCTTCTCTCTAGTAATTTGGCTCATAGTCTTAGAGATAAAACATGACAATCTGGGGCTCAGGTCAGGAAGCAGACAGACTGGCTAAACCGACCATCTGCTAGCGGCCTCACGTCACCAAGGTCAGATAAATCCCATCACATAGAGTCTCTTTCACCTAGATGTCATCATATAGAGACTGTGTCTGTTCCCCGAATTTGGAAATACAAAAAACGTCAGGTTAAAAATTGAATTGATGTTCAACAAATAAAAAACAGATATAATACAGATGAGCAAATGATAAAGCTTGGGTTGCTGAATATTTGATCCCTTACTTCAAAATCTCTCATAGTCAATGATATGATTTCAGATTATAATCTTGATATGCTGTGTTTGACAGAAACCTGGCTAAAACCAAACGATTACATTATTTTAAATGAGTCAACCCCACAAGATTACAGTTATAAACATGAATCTCGTCTGAAAGGGGGAGGTGTTGCTGTAATTTATAGTAATATTTTCAAAACCACTAAGAAATCTAGCTTTAAATATACTTCTTTTGAAGTATTGGTGCTTAATGTAAAAATATATAGTGTAAACGATAAATCACATTTGAGAATTATGCTGGCTACTGTATACAGGCCACCAGGGCACCATAAAGATTTTATCAAAGAATTTGCGGACTTTCTATCAGAATTAGTATTGGCTGCAGATAAAGTACTAATTGTTGGTGATTTTAATATACATGTAGATAATGAAAAAGATGCATTGGGATTGGCATTTAAAGACATTGTAAACTCAATTGGAGTTAGACAACACGTGTCAGGACCTACTCATCGTCGTAATCATACTCTAGATCTAATATTATCACATGGAATAGATGTTGATGCCGTTGAAATTCTGCAGCAGAGCGATGACATCTCAGACCATTATCTAGTCTCATGTAAATTACATTTAGCCAAGGATGCAAAGCCGACTCCGTGTTATAAATACGTTAGACCTATAACTTCTGCCACTAAAGATTGCTTTATCAATAATCTTCCTAATCAGTTTCATCATCTCAGCATCCCGGATAGCTTAGAAGAACTTGATATTGCAACAGAAACGTTTAACTCTCTCTTTTCCAGCACTTTAGACACAGTTGCTCCGTTGCGCTTAAAGAAGATTAAAGAAAATAGCCCAACGCCGTGGTGCAGCGAGCACACCCGGGCCCTTAAGAGAGCAGCCAGAAAAATGGAGCGCAACTGGAAGAAAACTAAACTAGAGGTATTTCGGATTTCGTGGAAAGAGAGCTCGATTGCTTACAGAGAGGCTTTAAAAGCTGCTAGATCTGCTTATTTTTCAAACCTATTAGAAGAAAATAAACATAATCCAAGGTATTTATTTGAAACAGTGGCTAAACTAACGAAAAAGAAAGCTTCAAGCTCAGAAGTGTCCAAGCAACACAGCAGTGATGACTTTATGAACTTCTTCACTTATAAGATTGATAATATCAGGGACAAAATTATAACTATGCAACCGTCTACCACAGTATGGCATCAGGAAGTGCATTGTAGTCTCCCTGAGGAAAAATTTGATTCATTTGTTGCTATAGGAGAGGAAGAATTCTGCAAACTCGTTAATTCATCTAAATCGACAACTTGTATGTTAGATCCTATACCGACTAAGCTACTGAAAGAGATGTTTCCAGAGGTCATATATCCTCTTCTTAATATCATTAATTCATCTTTGTCTCTAGGATACGTACCAAAAACCTTTAAACTGGCTATGATAAAACCGCTTGTTAAAAAACCACAACTTGATCCTACAGAATTAGTCAATTACAGGCCGATCTCGAATCTGCCTTTTCTGTCAAAGATATTAGAAAAAGCAGTATCTTCACAACTGTGTTCCTTTCTAGAAAGAAATGATATCTGCGAGGATTTTCAGTCCGGATTTAGACCGTACCATAGTACTGAGACCGCTCTCATTAGAGTCACAAATAATTTGCTCTTATCATCCGATCGTGGTTGTATCTCTCTATTAGTGTTACTCGATCTTAGTGCTGCATTTGACACAATTGACCACAACATTCTTTTAAATAGACTAGAAAACTATGTGGGCATTAGTGGAATTGCACTAGCATGGTTTAAATCATACTTATCTGACCGTTATCAGTTTGTAGCAGTAAATGAAGAGATGTCTTATCGATCACAAGTTCAGTATGGCGTACCACAAGGCTCAGTACTAGGACCGCTGCTGTTCACTCTGTACATGCTACCATTAGGAGATATCATTAGGAAACATGGAGTTAGCTTTCACTGTTATGCCGATGATACTCAGCTGTATATTTCTTCAAAACCCAACGAAACTTACCAATTCACAAAATTAACGGAATGCATAGCTGATATAAAAAATTGGATGACTAGTAATTTCCTACTACTAAATTCTGAAAAGACAGAGATTCTAATTATTGGACAAAAAACTTCCACACGTAATAACCCAGAATACTGTCTAACACTTGATGGCTGCTCTGTCAAGTCTTCGTCGTCGGTTAGGAACCTGGGTATGCTCTTTGATACCAACCTTTCTTTTGAAAGCCACGTGTCTAGTATCTGTAAAACTGCATTTTTCCATCTTAAAAATATATCTAAAATACGCCATATGCTCTCATTGGGAAATGCGGAACAATTAGTCCATGCGTTCATGACCTCAAGGCTAGATTATTGTAATGCTCTACTGGGTGGTTGCCCTGCACGCTTAATAAATAAACTACAGCTAGTTCAAAACGCCGCAGCTCGAGTTCTTACCAGAACCAGGAAATATGACCATATTAGCCCGGTTCTGTCAACACTGCATTGGCTCCCTATTAAACATCGTATAAATTTTAAAATATTGTTGATTACCTACAAAGCACTAAATGGTTTAGCTCCGCAGTACTTGAGCGAGCTCTTAACGTATTATAATCCTTCACGTCTATTGCGATCTCAAAATTCCGGCCAGTTGATAATACCTAGAATATCTAAATCGACTGCAGGCGGTAGATCCTTTTCCTATTTAGCACCAAAACTTTGGAACAGTCTTCCTACCATTGTCCGGGAAGCAGACACACTCTGTCAGTTCAAAGCTAGACTAAAAACACATCTCTTCGACCTAGCATACACATAACACACTGTAGACTTCTATAAATTCAATGTTAGGCTGCATAGATTAGGTCAGCCGGAACTGGGAACACTTCCCTTAAATCTTGATGTACTCGCTACATCATAAGAAGAATGGCATCTACGCTAATATTAGTGTCTTTGTTTATCCCGAGGTTTTCCCGCAGCCTGCCGGATCCAGGCCGTGTCCAGATCTGACGAAGGAGATCCGCCTGGACCCGATGACAATGCAGTGCTGAAGTGTCCACTATCCTCTCCCTATGGAGGATCCCTTTCCCACTCTACAGATAAAGCGTTGTGAATTCCGGCTCGCGTACCCCGAAGTGATAAAATAAAACAAAATTCTGTATCAAAATTTATAGGCAAGAAAAGTAGTTTGTTTAGGCTGGGTTGTATGAATTATAAACCTGCGCACATATTTTAAAAAGCACATAACTATAGAATCAATTCTGAATGAGCATGTGAACGCCGTCAGCGTTAATCACAGGTTCGCGTTTAAAAGTCTGATCATTTCGACGGAGGTGAATCAATCAAAGTTAACCTTAGCTGGAAATAACATTATTCAAGAACCGCTATAATGCCAAAACAATCTGTTACCTTAAATTATATGTTTATCTCTGTAAAGCTGCTTTGAGACAATCCATTGTTAAAAGCGCTATATAAATGAAGATGACTTGACTTGGTGCTGTTATCCTAGTTCACAACAAGCAAAACACTTTGTTCTTTTAACTTATACTCATGTATTTGAGAAAATTCCTCAGAGTTTTCTTTTTTTTTTTACTTTTAAATAGGTTCTCTGAAAGGGGGTATAGCTCAGTGGTAGAGCATGTGACTGCAGATCAAGAGGTCCCCGGTTCAAATCCGAGTGCCCCCTTTATCATATCCCAATCTTAATGTCAACTTTGGGACTGTTACGCTAATTTCCAACAAGCCAATCACTTCATTCTTTTACCTTATACTGGTGTATTTGAGAAAATGGCTGAAATTTTTTATTTTACTTTGAAAAAAATTGTCTGAAAGGGGGTATAGCTCAGTGGTAGAGCATTTGACTGCAGATCAAGAGGTCCCCGGTTCAAATCCGAGTGCCCCCTTTTGTGCGTCCAACTCCAAATCTGTTCTTTGGTGCTGTTATCCTAGTTCACAACAAGCAAAACACTTTGTTCTTTTACCTTCTACAGACGAATTTCAGAAAATTACTTGAACTTTTTTAACTTTGAAAAAAGGTCTCTGAAAGGGGGTATAGCTCAGTCATAGAGCATTTGACTGCAGATCAAGAGGTCCCCGGTTCAAATCCGAGTGCCCCCTGTATCATGTCCCAATCTGAATGTGATTTTTGGTACTGTTATCCTAGTTCTCAACCAGTAAAACACTTTGTTCTTTTACCTTCTACAAACAAATTTAAGAAAATTACTAGAACGCTTCTAACTTTCGGGGGTATAGGTCAGTGGTAGAGCATTTGACTGCAGATCAAGAGGTCCCCGGTTCAGATCCGAGTGCTCCATTTATCATGTCCCAATCTTAATGTCATCTTTGGGACTGTTATGCTAGTTTCCAACAAACAAATCACTTCGTTCTTTTACCTCATACTGGTGTATTTGAGAAAATGCCTGAAATTTTTTATTTTACTTTGAAAAAGTTCGCAAAAAGGGGGTATAGCTCAGTGGTAGAGCATTTGACTGCAGATCAAGAGGTCCCCGGTTCAAATCCGAGTGCCCCCTTTTGCGCATCCAACTCCGAATGTGTTCTTTGGTGCTGTTATCCTAGTTTACAACAAGCAAAACACTTTGTTCTTTTAACTTATACAGACGAATTTCAGAAAATTACTTGAACTTTTTTAACTTTGAAAAAAGGTCTCTGAAAGGGGGTATAGCTCAGTCATAGAGCATTTGACTGCAGATCAAGAGGTCCCCGGTTCAAATCCGAGTGCCCCCTGTATCATGTCCCAATCTGAATGTGGTTATTGGTACTGTTATCCTAGTTCTCAACAAGTAAAACACTTTGACTGCAGATCAAGAGGTCCCCGGTTCAAATCCGAGTGCCCCCTGTATCATGTCCCAATCTGAATGTGATTTTTGGTACTGTTATCCTAGTTCTCAACCAGTAAAACACTTTGTTCTTTTACCTTCTACAAACGAATTTAAGAAAATCCCCGGTTCAGATCCGAGTGCTCCATTTATCATGTCCCAATCTTAATGTCATCTTTGGGACTGTTATGCTAGTTTCCAACAAGCAAATCACTTCGTTCTTTTACCTTATACTGGTGTATTTGAGAAAATGCCTGAAATTTTTTATTTTACTTTGAAGTAGTTCGCAGCAAGGGTGTATAGCTCAGTGGTAGAGCATTTGACTGCAGATCAAGAGGTCCTCGGTTCAAATCCGAGTGCCGACTTTTGTGCGTCCAACTCCAAATCTGTTCTTTGGTGCTGTTATCCTAGTTCACAACAAGCAAAACACTTTGTTCTTTTACCTTCTACAGACGAATTTCAGAAAATTACTTGAACTTTTTTAACTTTGAAAAAAGGTCTCTGAAAGGGGGTATAGCTCAGTCATAGAGCATTTGACTGCAGATCAAGAGGTCCCCGGTTCAAATCCGAGTGCCCCCTGTATCATGTCCCAATCTGAATGTGATTTTTGGTACTGTTATCCTAGTTCTCAACCAGTAAAACACTTTGTTCTTTTACCTTCTACAAACAAATTTAAGAAAATTACTAGAACGTTTCTAACTTTTGGGGGTATAGCTCAGTGGTAGAGCATTTGACTGCAGATCAAGAGGTCCCCGGTTCAAATCCGAGTGCCCCCTTTATCATATCCCAATCTTAATGTCAACTTTGGGACTGTTATGCTAGTTTCCAACAAGCCAATCACTTCGTTATTTTACCTTATACTGGTGTATTTGAGAAAATGCCTGAAATTTTTTATTTTACTTTGAAAAAGTTTGTCTGAAAGGGGGTATAGCTCAGTAGTAGAGCATTTGACTGCAGATCAAGAGGTCCCCGGTTCAAATCCGAGTGCCCCCTTTTGTGCGTCCAACTCCAAATCTGTTCTTTGGTGCTGTTATTTTAGTTCAAAACAAGCAAAACATATCCCAATCTTAATGTCAACTTTGGGACTGTTACGCTAGTTTCCAACAAGCCAATCACTTCGTTATTTTACCTTATACTGGTGTATTTGAGAAAATGCCTGAAATTTTTTATTTTACTTTGAAAAAGTTTGTCTGAAAGGGGGTATAGCTCAGTGGCAGAGCATTTGACTGCAGATCAAGAGGTCCCCGGTTCAAATCCGAGTGCCCCCTTTTGTGCGTCCAACTCCAAATCTGTTCTTTGGTGCTGTTATCCTAGTTCACAACAAGCAAAACACTTTGTTCTTTTACCTTCTACAGACGAATTTCAGAAAATTACTTGAACTTTTTTAACTTTGAAAAAAGGTCTCTGAAAGGGGGTATAGCTCAGTCATAGAGCATTTGACTGCAGATCAAGAGGTCCCCGGTTCAAATCCGAGTGCCCCCTGTATCATGTCCCAATCTGAATGTGATTTTTGGTACTGTTATCCTAGTTCTCAACCAGTAAAACACTTTGTTCTTTTACCTTCTACAAACAAATTTAAGAAAATTACTAGAACGTTTCTAACTTTCGGGGGTATAGCTCAGTGGTAGAGCATTTGACTGCAGATCAAGAGGTCCCCGGTTCAAATCCGAGTGCCCCCTTTATCATATCCCAATCTTAATGTCAACTTTGGGACTGTTATGCTAGTTTCCAACAAGCCAATCACTTCGTTATTTTACCTTATACTGGTGTATTTGAGAAAATGCCTGAAATTTTTTATTTTACTTTGAAAAAGTTTGTCTGAAAGGGGGTATAGCTCAGTGGTAGAGCATTTGACTGCAGATCAAGAAGTCCCCGGTTCAAATCCGAGTGCCCCCTTTTGTGCTTCCAACTCCAAATCTGTTCTTTGGTGCTGTTATTTTAGTTCAAAACAAGCAAAACATATCCCAATCTTAATGTCAACTTTGGGACTGTTACGCTAGTTTCCAACAAGCCAATCACTTCGTTATTTTACCTTATACTGGTGTATTTGAGAAAATGCCTGAAATTTTTTATTTTACTTTGAAAAAGTTTGTCTGAAAGGGGGTATAGCTCAGTGGCAGAGCATTTGACTGCAGATCAAGAGGTCCCCGGTTCAAATCCGAGTGCCCCCTTTTGTGCGTCCAACTCCAAATCTGTTCTTTGGTGCTGTTATCCTAGTTTACAACAAGCAAAACACTTTGTTCTTTTACCTTCTACAGACGAATTTCAGAAAATTATTTGAACTTTTTTAACTTTGAAAAAAGGTCTCTGAAAGGGGGTATAGCTCAGTCATAGAGCATTTGACTGCAGATCAAGAGGGCCCCGGTTCAAATCCGAGTGCCCCCTGTATCATGTCCCAATCTGAATGTGGTTATTGGTACTGTTATCCTAGTCCTCAACAAGTAAAACACTTTGACTGCAGATCAAGAGGTCCCCGGTTCAAATCCGAGTGCCCCCTGTATCATGTCCCAATCTGAATGTGATTTTTGGTACTGTTATCCTAGTTCTCAACCAGTAAAACACTTTGTTCTTTTACCTTCTACAAACAAATTTAAGAAAATTACTAGAACGCTTCTAACTTTCGGGGGTATAGGTCAGTGGTAGAGCATTTGACTGCAGATCAAGAGGTCCCCGGTTCAGATCCGAGTGCTCCATTTATCATGTCCCAATCTTAATGTCATCTTTGGGACTGTTATGCTAGTTTCCAACAAACAAATCACTTCGTTCTTTTACCTCATACTGGTGTATTTGAGAAAATGCCTGAAATTTTTTATTTTACTTTGAAAAAGTTCGCAAAAAGGGGGTATAGCTCAGTGGTAGAGCATTTGACTGCAGATCAAGAGGTCCCCGGTTCAAATCCGAGTGCCCCCTTTTGCGCATCCAACTCCGAATGTGTTCTTTGGTGCTGTTATCCTAGTTTACAACAAGCAAAACACTTTGTTCTTTTAACTTATACAGACGAATTTCAGAAAATTACTTGAACTTTTTTAACTTTGAAAAAAGGTCTCTGAAAGGGGGTATAGCTCAGTCATAGAGCATTTGACTGCAGATCAAGAGGTCCCCGGTTCAAATCCGAGTGCCCCCTGTATCATGTCCCAATCTGAATGTGGTTATTGGTACTGTTATCCTAGTTCTCAACAAGTCAAACACTTTGACTGCAGATCAAGAGGTCCCCGGTTCAAATCCGAGTGCCCCCTGTATCATGTCCCAATCTGAATGTGATTTTTGGTACTGTTATTCTAGTTCTCAACCAGTAAAACACTTTGTTCTTTTACCTTCCACAAACGAATTTAAGAAAATTACTAGAACTTTTCTAACTTTCGGGGGTATAGCTCAGTGGTAGAGCATTTGACTGCAGATCAAGAGGTCCCCGGTTCAAATCCGAGTGCCCCCTTTATCATGTCCCAATCTGAATGTGATTTTTGGTACTGTTATCCTAGTTCTCAACCAGTAAAACACTTTGTTCTTTTACCTTCTACAAACAAATTTAAGAAAATTACTAGAACGCTTCTAACTTTCGGGGGTATAGGTCAGTGGTAGAGCATTTGACTGCAGATCAAGAGGTCCCCGGTTCATATCCGAGTGCTCCATTTATCATGTCCCAATCTTAATGTCATCTTTGGGACTGTTATGCTAGTTTCCAACAAACAAATCACTTCGTTCTTTTACCTCATACTGGTGTATTTGAGAAAATGCCTGAAATTTTTTATTTTACTTTGAAAAAGTTCGCAAAAAGGGGGTATAGCTCAGTGGTAGAGCATTTGACTGCAGATCAAGAGGTCCCCGGTTCAAATCCGAGTGCCCCCTTTTGCGCATCCAACTCCGAATGTGTTCTTTGGTGCTGTTATCCTAGTTTACAACAAGCAAAACACTTTGTTCTTTTAACTTATACAGACGAATTTCAGAAAATTACTTGAACTTTTTTAACTTTGAAAAAAGGTCTCTGAAAGGGGGTATAGCTCAGTCATAGAGCATTTGACTGCAGATCAAGAGGTCCCCGGTTCAAATCCGAGTGCCCCCTTTTGCGCATCCAACTCCGAATGTGTTCTTTGGTGCTGTTATCCTAGTTTACAACAAGCAAAACACTTCGTTATTTTACCTTATACTGGTGTATTTGAGAAAATGCCTGAAATTTTTTATTTTACTTTGAAAAAGTTTGCCTGAAAGGGGGTATAGCTCAGTGGCAGAGCATTTGACTGCAGATCAAGAGGTCCCCGGTTCAAATCCGAGTGCCCCCTTTTGTGCGTCCAACTCCAAATCTGTTCTTTGGTGCTGTTATCCTAGTTCACAACAAGCAAAACACTTTGTTCTTTTACCTTCTACAGACGAATTTCAGAAAATTACTTGAACTTTTTTAACTTTGAAAAAAGGTCTCTGAAAGGGGGTATAGCTCAGTCATAGAGCATTTGACTGCAGATCAAGAGGTCCCCGGTTCAAATCCGAGTGCCCCCTGTAGCATGTCCCAATCTGAATGTGGTTATTGGTACTGTTATCCTAGTTCTCAACCAGTAAAACACTTTGTTCTTTTACCTTCTACAAACAAATTTAAGAAAATTACTAGAACGCTTCTAACTTTCGGGGGTATAGGTCAGTGGTAGAGCATTTGACTGCAGATCAAGAGGTCCCCGGTTCAAATCCGAGTGCCCCCTTTATCATATCCCAATCTTAATGTCAACTTTGGGACTGTTATGCTAGTTTCCAACAAGCCAATCACTTCGTTATTTTACCTTATACTGGTGTATTTGAGAAAATGCCTGAAATTTTTTATTTTACTTTGAAAAAGTTTGTCTGAAAGGGGGTATAGCTCAGTAGTAGAGCATTTGACTGCAGATCAAGAGGTCCCCGGTTCAAATCCGAGTGCCCCCTTTTGTGCGTCCAACTCCAAATCTGTTCTTTGGTGCTGTTATTTTAGTTCAAAACAAGCAAAACATATCCCAATCTTAATGTCAACTTTGGGACTGTTACGCTAGTTTCCAACAAGCCAATCAATTCGTTATTTTACCTTATACTGGTGTATTTGAGAAAATGCCTGAAATTTTTTATTTTACTTTGAAAAAGTTTGTCTGAAAGGGGGTATAGCTCAGTGGCAGAGCATTTGACTGCAGATCAAGAGGTCCCCGGTTCAAATCCGAGTGCCCCCTTTTGTGCGTCCAACTCCAAATCTGTTCTTTGGTGCTGTTATCCTAGTTCACAACAAGCAAAACACTTTGTTCTTTTACCTTCTACAGACGAATTTCAGAAAATTACTTGAACTTTTTTAACTTTGAAAAAAGGTCTCTGAAAGGGGGTATAGCTCAGTCATAGAGCATTTGACTGCAGATCAAGAGGTCCCCGGTTCAAATCCGAGTGCCCCCTGTATCATGTCCCAATCTGAATGTGATTTTTGGTACTGTTATCCTAGTTCTCAACCAGTAAAACACTTTGTTCTTTTACCTTCTACAAACAAATTTAAGAAAATTACTAGAACGTCTCAAACTTTCGGGGGTATAGCTCAGTGGTAGAGCATTTGACTGCAGATCAAGAGGTCCCCGGTTCAAATCCGAGTGCCCCCTTTATCATATCCCAATCTTAATGTCAACTTTGGGACTGTTATGCTAGTTTCCAACAAGCCAATCAATTCGTTATTTTACCTTATACTGGTGTATTTGAGAAAATGCCTGAAATTTTTTATTTTACTTTGAAAAAGTTTGTCTGAAAGGGGGTATAGCTCAGTGGTAGAGCATTTGACTGCAGATCAAGAGGTCCCCGGTTCAAATCCGAGTGCCCCCTTTTGTGCGTCCAACTCCAAATCTGTTCTTTGGTGCTGTTATTTTAGTTCAAAACAAGCAAAACATATCCCAATCTTAATGTCAACTTTGGGACTGTTACGCTAGTTTCCAACAAGCCAATCACTTCGTTATTTTACCTTATACTGGTGTATTTGAGAAAATGCCTGAAATTTTTTATTTTACTTTGAAAAAGTTTGTCTGAAAGGGGGTATAGCTCAGTGGCAGAGCATTTGACTTTAGATCAAGAGGTCCCCGGTTCAAATCCGAGTGCCCCCTTTTGTGCGTCCAACTCCAAATCTGTTCTTTGGTGCTGTTATCCTAGTTCACAACAAGCAAAACACTTTGTTCTTTTACCTTCTACAGACGAATTTCAGAAAATTACTTGAACTTTTTTAACTTTGAAAAAAGGTCTCTGAAAGGGGGTATAGCTCAGTCATAGAGCATTTGACTGCAGATCAAGAGGGCCCCGGTTCAAATCCGAGTGCCCCCTGTATCATGTCCCAATCTGAATGTGGTTATTGGTACTGTTATTCTAGTTCTCAACAAGTAATACACTTTGACTGCAGATCAAGAGGTCCCCGGTTCAAATCCGAGTGCCCCCTGTATCATGTCCCAATCTGAATGTGATTTTTGGTACTGTTATCCTAGTTCTCAACCAGTAAAACACTTTGTTCTTTTACCTTCTACAAACAAATTTAAGAAAATTACTAGAACGCTTCTAACTTTCGGGGGTATAGGTCAGTGGTAGAGCATTTGACTGCAGATCAAGAGGTCCCCGGTTCAGATCCGAGTGCTCCATTTATCATGTCCCAATCTTAATGTCATCTTTGGGACTGTTATGCTAGTTTCCAACAAACAAATCACTTCGTTCTTTTACCTCATACTGGTGTATTTGAGAAAATGCCTGAAATTTTTTATTTTACTTTGAAAAAGTTCGCAAAAAGGGGGTATAGCTCAGTGGTAGAGCATTTGACTGCAGATCAAGAGGTCCCCGGTTCAAATCCGAGTGCCCCCTTTTGTGCGTCCAACTCCAAATCTGTTCTTTGGTGCTGTTATTTTAGTTCAAAACAAGCAAAACATATCCCAATCTTAATGTCAACTTTGGGACTGTTACGCTAGTTTCCAACAAGCCAATCACTTCGTTATTTTACCTTATACTGGTGTATTTGAGAAAATGCCTGAAATTTTTTATTTTACTTTGAAAAAGTTTGTCTGAAAGGGGGTATAGCTCAGTGGCAGAGCATTTGACTGCAGATCAAGAGGTCCCCGGTTCAAATCCGAGTGCCCCCTTTTGTGCGTCCAACTCCAAATCTGTTCTTTGGTGCTGTTATCCTAGTTCACAACAAGCAAAACACTTTGTTCTTTTACCTTCTACAGACGAATTTCAGAAAATTACTTGAACTTTTTTAACTTTGAAAAAAGGTCTCTGAAAGGGGGTATAGCTCAGTCATAGAGCATTTGACTGCAGATCAAGAGGTCCCCGGTTCAAATCCGAGTGCCCCCTGTATCATGTCCCAATCTGAATGTGATTTTTGGTACTGTTATCCTAGTTCTCAACCAGTAAAACACTTTGTTCTTTTACCTTCTACAAACAAATTTAAGAAAATTACTAGAACGTTTCTAACTTTCGGGGGTATAGCTCAGTGGTAGAGCATTTGACTGCAGATCAAGAGGTCCCCGGTTCAAATCCGAGTGCCCCCTTTATCATATCCCAATCTTAATGTCAACTTTGGGACTGTTATGCTAGTTTCCAACAAGCCAATCACTTCGTTATTTTACCTTATACTGGTGTATTTGAGAAAATGCCTGAAATTTTTTATTTTACTTTGAAAAAGTTTGTCTGAAAGGGGGTATAGCTCAGTGGTAGAGCATTTGACTGCAGATCAAGAAGTCCCCGGTTCAAATCCGAGTGCCCCCTTTTGTGCTTCCAACTCCAAATCTGTTCTTTGGTGCTGTTATTTTAGTTCAAAACAAGCAAAACATATCCCAATCTTAATGTCAACTTTGGGACTGTTACGCTAGTTTCCAACAAGCCAATCACTTCGTTATTTTACCTTATACTGGTGTATTTGAGAAAATGCCTGAAATTTTTTATTTTACTTTGAAAAAGTTTGTCTGAAAGGGGGTATAGCTCAGTGGCAGAGCATTTGACTGCAGATCAAGAGGTCCCCGGTTCAAATCCGAGTGCCCCCTTTTGTGCGTCCAACTCCAAATCTGTTCTTTGGTGCTGTTATCCTAGTTTACAACAAGCAAAACACTTTGTTCTTTTACCTTCTACAGACGAATTTCAGAAAATTATTTGAACTTTTTTAACTTTGAAAAAAGGTCTCTGAAAGGGGGTATAGCTCAGTCATAGAGCATTTGACTGCAGATCAAGAGGGCCCCGGTTCAAATCCGAGTGCCCCCTGTATCATGTCCCAATCTGAATGTGGTTATTGGTACTGTTATCCTAGTCCTCAACAAGTAAAACACTTTGACTGCAGATCAAGAGGTCCCCGGTTCAAATCCGAGTGCCCCCTGTATCATGTCCCAATCTGAATGTGATTTTTGGTACTGTTATCCTAGTTCTCAACCAGTAAAACACTTTGTTCTTTTACCTTCTACAAACAAATTTAAGAAAATTACTAGAACGCTTCTAACTTTCGGGGGTATAGGTCAGTGGTAGAGCATTTGACTGCAGATCAAGAGGTCCCCGGTTCAGATCCGAGTGCTCCATTTATCATGTCCCAATCTTAATGTCATCTTTGGGACTGTTATGCTAGTTTCCAACAAACAAATCACTTCGTTCTTTTACCTCATACTGGTGTATTTGAGAAAATGCCTGAAATTTTTTATTTTACTTTGAAAAAGTTCGCAAAAAGGGGGTATAGCTCAGTGGTAGAGCATTTGACTGCAGATCAAGAGGTCCCCGGTTCAAATCCGAGTGCCCCCTTTTGCGCATCCAACTCCGAATGTGTTCTTTGGTGCTGTTATCCTAGTTTACAACAAGCAAAACACTTTGTTCTTTTAACTTATACAGACGAATTTCAGAAAATTACTTGAACTTTTTTAACTTTGAAAAAAGGTCTCTGAAAGGGGGTATAGCTCAGTCATAGAGCATTTGACTGCAGATCAAGAGGTCCCCGGTTCAAATCCGAGTGCCCCCTGTATCATGTCCCAATCTGAATGTGGTTATTGGTACTGTTATCCTAGTTCTCAACAAGTCAAACACTTTGACTGCAGATCAAGAGGTCCCCGGTTCAAATCCGAGTGCCCCCTGTATCATGTCCCAATCTGAATGTGATTTTTGGTACTGTTATTCTAGTTCTCAACCAGTAAAACACTTTGTTCTTTTACCTTCCACAAACGAATTTAAGAAAATTACTAGAACTTTTCTAACTTTCGGGGGTATAGCTCAGTGGTAGAGCATTTGACTGCAGATCAAGAGGTCCCCGGTTCAAATCCGAGTGCCCCCTTTATCATGTCCCAATCTGAATGTGATTTTTGGTACTGTTATCCTAGTTCTCAACCAGTAAAACACTTTGTTCTTTTACCTTCTACAAACAAATTTAAGAAAATTACTAGAACGCTTCTAACTTTCGGGGGTATAGGTCAGTGGTAGAGCATTTGACTGCAGATCAAGAGGTCCCCGGTTCATATCCGAGTGCTCCATTTATCATGTCCCAATCTTAATGTCATCTTTGGGACTGTTATGCTAGTTTCCAACAAACAAATCACTTCGTTCTTTTACCTCATACTGGTGTATTTGAGAAAATGCCTGAAATTTTTTATTTTACTTTGAAAAAGTTCGCAAAAAGGGGGTATAGCTCAGTGGTAGAGCATTTGACTGCAGATCAAGAGGTCCCCGGTTCAAATCCGAGTGCCCCCTTTTGCGCATCCAACTCCGAATGTGTTCTTTGGTGCTGTTATCCTAGTTTACAACAAGCAAAACACTTTGTTCTTTTAACTTATACAGACGAATTTCAGAAAATTACTTGAACTTTTTTAACTTTGAAAAAAGGTCTCTGAAAGGGGGTATAGCTCAGTCATAGAGCATTTGACTGCAGATCAAGAGGTCCCCGGTTCAAATCCGAGTGCCCCCTTTTGCGCATCCAACTCCGAATGTGTTCTTTGGTGCTGTTATCCTAGTTTACAACAAGCAAAACACTTCGTTATTTTACCTTATACTGGTGTATTTGAGAAAATGCCTGAAATTTTTTATTTTACTTTGAAAAAGTTTGCCTGAAAGGGGGTATAGCTCAGTGGCAGAGCATTTGACTGCAGATCAAGAGGTCCCCGGTTCAAATCCGAGTGCCCCCTTTTGTGCGTCCAACTCCAAATCTGTTCTTTGGTGCTGTTATCCTAGTTCACAACAAGCAAAACACTTTGTTCTTTTACCTTCTACAGACGAATTTCAGAAAATTACTTGAACTTTTTTAACTTTGAAAAAAGGTCTCTGAAAGGGGGTATAGCTCAGTCATAGAGCATTTGACTGCAGATCAAGAGGTCCCCGGTTCAAATCCGAGTGCCCCCTGTAGCATGTCCCAATCTGAATGTGGTTATTGGTACTGTTATCCTAGTTCTCAACCAGTAAAACACTTTGTTCTTTTACCTTCTACAAACAAATTTAAGAAAATTACTAGAACGCTTCTAACTTTCGGGGGTATAGGTCAGTGGTAGAGCATTTGACTGCAGATCAAGAGGTCCCCGGTTCAAATCCGAGTGCCCCCTTTATCATATCCCAATCTTAATGTCAACTTTGGGACTGTTATGCTAGTTTCCAACAAGCCAATCACTTCGTTATTTTACCTTATACTGGTGTATTTGAGAAAATGCCTGAAATTTTTTATTTTACTTTGAAAAAGTTTGTCTGAAAGGGGGTATAGCTCAGTAGTAGAGCATTTGACTGCAGATCAAGAGGTCCCCGGTTCAAATCCGAGTGCCCCCTTTTGTGCGTCCAACTCCAAATCTGTTCTTTGGTGCTGTTATTTTAGTTCAAAACAAGCAAAACATATCCCAATCTTAATGTCAACTTTGGGACTGTTACGCTAGTTTCCAACAAGCCAATCAATTCGTTATTTTACCTTATACTGGTGTATTTGAGAAAATGCCTGAAATTTTTTATTTTACTTTGAAAAAGTTTGTCTGAAAGGGGGTATAGCTCAGTGGCAGAGCATTTGACTGCAGATCAAGAGGTCCCCGGTTCAAATCCGAGTGCCCCCTTTTGTGCGTCCAACTCCAAATCTGTTCTTTGGTGCTGTTATCCTAGTTCACAACAAGCAAAACACTTTGTTCTTTTACCTTCTACAGACGAATTTCAGAAAATTACTTGAACTTTTTTAACTTTGAAAAAAGGTCTCTGAAAGGGGGTATAGCTCAGTCATAGAGCATTTGACTGCAGATCAAGAGGTCCCCGGTTCAAATCCGAGTGCCCCCTGTATCATGTCCCAATCTGAATGTGATTTTTGGTACTGTTATCCTAGTTCTCAACCAGTAAAACACTTTGTTCTTTTACCTTCTACAAACAAATTTAAGAAAATTACTAGAACGTCTCAAACTTTCGGGGGTATAGCTCAGTGGTAGAGCATTTGACTGCAGATCAAGAGGTCCCCGGTTCAAATCCGAGTGCCCCCTTTATCATATCCCAATCTTAATGTCAACTTTGGGACTGTTATGCTAGTTTCCAACAAGCCAATCAATTCGTTATTTTACCTTATACTGGTGTATTTGAGAAAATGCCTGAAATTTTTTATTTTACTTTGAAAAAGTTTGTCTGAAAGGGGGTATAGCTCAGTGGTAGAGCATTTGACTGCAGATCAAGAGGTCCCCGGTTCAAATCCGAGTGCCCCCTTTTGTGCGTCCAACTCCAAATCTGTTCTTTGGTGCTGTTATTTTAGTTCAAAACAAGCAAAACATATCCCAATCTTAATGTCAACTTTGGGACTGTTACGCTAGTTTCCAACAAGCCAATCACTTCGTTATTTTACCTTATACTGGTGTATTTGAGAAAATGCCTGAAATTTTTTATTTTACTTTGAAAAAGTTTGTCTGAAAGGGGGTATAGCTCAGTGGCAGAGCATTTGACTGCAGATCAAGAGGTCCCCGGTTCAAATCCGAGTGCCCCCTTTTGTGCGTCCAACTCCAAATCTGTTCTTTGGTGCTGTTATCCTAGTTCACAACAAGCAAAACACTTTGTTCTTTTACCTTCTACAGACGAATTTCAGAAAATTACTTGAACTTTTTTAACTTTGAAAAAAGGTCTCTGAAAGGGGGTATAGCTCAGTCATAGAGCATTTGACTGCAGATCAAGAGGGCCCCGGTTCAAATCCGAGTGCCCCCTGTATCATGTCCCAATCTGAATGTGGTTATTGGTACTGTTATTCTAGTTCTCAACAAGTAATACACTTTGACTGCAGATCAAGAGGTCCCCGGTTCAAATCCGAGTGCCCCCTGTATCATGTCCCAATCTGAATGTGATTTTTGGTACTGTTATCCTAGTTCTCAACCAGTAAAACACTTTGTTCTTTTACCTTCTACAAACAAATTTAAGAAAATTACTAGAACGCTTCTAACTTTCGGGGGTATAGGTCAGTGGTAGAGCATTTGACTGCAGATCAAGAGGTCCCCGGTTCAGATCCGAGTGCTCCATTTATCATGTCCCAATCTTAATGTCATCTTTGGGACTGTTATGCTAGTTTCCAACAAACAAATCACTTCGTTCTTTTACCTCATACTGGTGTATTTGAGAAAATGCCTGAAATTTTTTATTTTACTTTGAAAAAGTTCGCAAAAAGGGGGTATAGCTCAGTGGTAGAGCATTTGACTGCAGATCAAGAGGTCCCCGGTTCAAATCCGAGTGCCCCCTTTTGTGCGTCCAACTCCAAATCTGTTCTTTGGTGCTGTTATTTTAGTTCAAAACAAGCAAAACATATCCCAATCTTAATGTCAACTTTGGGACTGTTACGCTAGTTTCCAACAAGCCAATCACTTCGTTATTTTACCTTATACTGGTGTATTTGAGAAAATGCCTGAAATTTTTTATTTTACTTTGAAAAAGTTTGTCTGAAAGGGGGTATAGCTCAGTGGCAGAGCATTTGACTGCAGATCAAGAGGTCCCCGGTTCAAATCCGAGTGCCCCCTTTTGTGCGTCCAACTCCAAATCTGTTCTTTGGTGCTGTTATCCTAGTTCACAACAAGCAAAACACTTTGTTCTTTTACCTTCTACAGACGAATTTCAGAAAATTACTTGAACTTTTTTAACTTTGAAAAAAGGTCTCTGAAAGGGGGTATAGCTCAGTCATAGAGCATTTGACTGCAGATCAAGAGGTCCCCGGTTCAAATCCGAGTGCCCCCTGTATCATGTCCCAATCTGAATGTGATTTTTGGTACTGTTATCCTAGTTCTCAACCAGTAAAACACTTTGTTCTTTTACCTTCTACAAACAAATTTAAGAAAATTACTAGAACGTTTCTAACTTTCGGGGGTATAGCTCAGTGGTAGAGCATTTGACTGCAGATCAAGAGGTCCCCGGTTCAAATCCGAGTGCCCCCTTTATCATATCCCAATCTTAATGTCAACTTTGGGACTGTTATGCTAGTTTCCAACAAGCCAATCACTTCGTTATTTTACCTTATACTGGTGTATTTGAGAAAATGCCTGAAATTTTTTATTTTACTTTGAAAAAGTTTGTCTGAAAGGGGGTATAGCTCAGTGGTAGAGCATTTGACTGCAGATCAAGAAGTCCCCGGTTCAAATCCGAGTGCCCCCTTTTGTGCTTCCAACTCCAAATCTGTTCTTTGGTGCTGTTATTTTAGTTCAAAACAAGCAAAACATATCCCAATCTTAATGTCAACTTTGGGACTGTTACGCTAGTTTCCAACAAGCCAATCACTTCGTTATTTTACCTTATACTGGTGTATTTGAGAAAATGCCTGAAATTTTTTATTTTACTTTGAAAAAGTTTGTCTGAAAGGGGGTATAGCTCAGTGGCAGAGCATTTGACTGCAGATCAAGAGGTCCCCGGTTCAAATCCGAGTGCCCCCTTTTGCGCATCCAACTCCGAATGTGTTCTTTGGTGCTGTTATCCTAGTTTACAACAAGCAAAACACTTTGTTCTTTTAACTTATACAGACGAATTTCAGAAAATTACTTGAACTTTTTTAACTTTGAAAAAAGGTCTCTGAAAGGGGGTATAGCTCAGTCATAGAGCATTTGACTGCAGATCAAGAGGTCCCCGGTTCAAATCCGAGTGCCCCCTGTAGCATGTCCCAATCTGAATGTGGTTATTGGTACTGTTATCCTAGTTCTCAACCAGTAAAACACTTTGTTCTTTTACCTTCTACAAACAAATTTAAGAAAATTACTAGAACGCTTCTAACTTTCGGGGGTATAGGTCAGTGGTAGAGCATTTGACTGCAGATCAAGAGGTCCCCGGTTCAAATCCGAGTGCCCCCTTTATCATATCCCAATCTTAATGTCAACTTTGGGACTGTTATGCTAGTTTCCAACAAGCCAATCACTTCGTTATTTTACCTTATACTGGTGTATTTGAGAAAATGCCTGAAATTTTTTATTTTACTTTGAAAAAGTTTGTCTGAAAGGGGGTATAGCTCAGTAGTAGAGCATTTGACTGCAGATCAAGAGGTCCCCGGTTCAAATCCGAGTGCCCCCTTTTGTGCGTCCAACTCCAAATCTGTTCTTTGGTGCTGTTATTTTAGTTCAAAACAAGCAAAACATATCCCAATCTTAATGTCAACTTTGGGACTGTTACGCTAGTTTCCAACAAGCCAATCAATTCGTTATTTTACCTTATACTGGTGTATTTGAGAAAATGCCTGAAATTTTTTATTTTACTTTGAAAAAGTTTGTCTGAAAGGGGGTATAGCTCAGTGGCAGAGCATTTGACTGCAGATCAAGAGGTCCCCGGTTCAAATCCGAGTGCCCCCTTTTGTGCGTCCAACTCCAAATCTGTTCTTTGGTGCTGTTATCCTAGTTCACAACAAGCAAAACACTTTGTTCTTTTACCTTCTACAGACGAATTTCAGAAAATTACTTGAACTTTTTTAACTTTGAAAAAAGGTCTCTGAAAGGGGGTATAGCTCAGTCATAGAGCATTTGACTGCAGATCAAGAGGTCCCCGGTTCAAATCCGAGTGCCCCCTGTATCATGTCCCAATCTGAATGTGATTTTTGGTACTGTTATCCTAGTTCTCAACCAGTAAAACACTTTGTTCTTTTACCTTCTACAAACAAATTTAAGAAAATTACTAGAACGTCTCAAACTTTCGGGGGTATAGCTCAGTGGTAGAGCATTTGACTGCAGATCAAGAGGTCCCCGGTTCAAATCCGAGTGCCCCCTTTATCATATCCCAATCTTAATGTCAACTTTGGGACTGTTATGCTAGTTTCCAACAAGCCAATCAATTCGTTATTTTACCTTATACTGGTGTATTTGAGAAAATGCCTGAAATTTTTTATTTTACTTTGAAAAAGTTTGTCTGAAAGGGGGTATAGCTCAGTGGTAGAGCATTTGACTGCAGATCAAGAGGTCCCCGGTTCAAATCCGAGTGCCCCCTTTTGTGCGTCCAACTCCAAATCTGTTCTTTGGTGCTGTTATTTTAGTTCAAAACAAGCAAAACATATCCCAATCTTAATGTCAACTTTGGGACTGTTACGCTAGTTTCCAACAAGCCAATCACTTCGTTATTTTACCTTATACTGGTGTATTTGAGAAAATGCCTGAAATTTTTTATTTTACTTTGAAAAAGTTTGTCTGAAAGGGGGTATAGCTCAGTGGCAGAGCATTTGACTTTAGATCAAGAGGTCCCCGGTTCAAATCCGAGTGCCCCCTTTTGTGCGTCCAACTCCAAATCTGTTCTTTGGTGCTGTTATCCTAGTTCACAACAAGCAAAACACTTTGTTCTTTTACCTTCTACAGACGAATTTCAGAAAATTACTTGAACTTTTTTAACTTTGAAAAAAGGTCTCTGAAAGGGGGTATAGCTCAGTCATAGAGCATTTGACTGCAGATCAAGAGGGCCCCGGTTCAAATCCGAGTGCCCCCTGTATCATGTCCCAATCTGAATGTGGTTATTGGTACTGTTATTCTAGTTCTCAACAAGTAATACACTTTGACTGCAGATCAAGAGGTCCCCGGTTCAAATCCGAGTGCCCCCTGTATCATGTCCCAATCTGAATGTGATTTTTGGTACTGTTATCCTAGTTCTCAACCAGTAAAACACTTTGTTCTTTTACCTTCTACAAACAAATTTAAGAAAATTACTAGAACGCTTCTAACTTTCGGGGGTATAGGTCAGTGGTAGAGCATTTGACTGCAGATCAAGAGGTCCCCGGTTCAGATCCGAGTGCTCCATTTATCATGTCCCAATCTTAATGTCATCTTTGGGACTGTTATGCTAGTTTCCAACAAACAAATCACTTCGTTCTTTTACCTCATACTGGTGTATTTGAGAAAATGCCTGAAATTTTTTATTTTACTTTGAAAAAGTTCGCAAAAAGGGGGTATAGCTCAGTGGTAGAGCATTTGACTGCAGATCAAGAGGTCCCCGGTTCAAATCCGAGTGCCCCCTTTTGCGCATCCAACTCCGAATGTGTTCTTTGGTGCTGTTATCCTAGTTTACAACAAGCAAAACACTTTGTTCTTTTAACTTATACAGACGAATTTCAGAAAATTACTTGAACTTTTTTAACTTTGAAAAAAGGTCTCTGAAAGGGGGTATAGCTCAGTCATAGAGCATTTGACTGCAGATCAAGAGGTCCCCGGTTCAAATCCGAGTGCCCCCTTTTGCGCATCCAACTCCGAATGTGTTCTTTGGTGCTGTTATCCTAGTTTACAACAAGCAAAACACTTTGTTCTTTTAACTTATACAGACGAATTTCAGAAAATTACTTGAACTTTTTTAACTTTGAAAAAAGGTCTCTGAAAGGGGGTATAGCTCAGTCATAGAGCATTTGACTGCAGATCAAGAGGTCCCCGGTTCAAATCCGAGTGCCCCCTGTATCATGTCCCAATCTGAATGTGATTTGATTTTTGGTACTGTTATCCTAGTTCTCAACCAGTAAAACACTTTGTTCTTTTACCTTCTACAAACGAATTTAAGAAAATCCCCGGTTCAGATCCGAGTGCTCCATTTATCATGTCCCAATCTTAATGTCATCTTTGGGACTGTTATGCTAGTTTCCAACAAGCAAATCACTTCGTTCTTTTACCTTATACTGGTGTATTTGAGAAAATGCCTGAAATTTTTTATTTTACTTTGAAAAAGTTCGCAGAAAGGGTGTATAGCTCAGTGGTAGAGCATTTGACTGCAGATCAAGAGGTCCCCGGTTCAAATCCGAGTGCCGACTTTTGTGCGTCCAACTCCAAATCTGTTCTTTGGTGCTGTTATCCTAGTTCACAACAAGCAAAACACTTTGTTCTTTTACCTTCTACAGACGAATTTCAGAAAATTACTTGAACTTTTTTAACTTTGAAAAAAGGTCTCTGAAAGGGGGTATAGCTCAGTCATAGAGCATTTGACTGCAGATCAAGAGGTCCCCGGTTCAAATCCGAGTGCCCCCTGTATCATGTCCCAATCTGAATGTGATTTTTGGTACTGTTATCCTAGTTCTCAACCAGTAAAACACTTTGTTCTTTTACCTTCTACAAACAAATTTAAGAAAATTACTAGAACGTTTCTAACTTTCGGGGGTATAGCTCAGTGGTAGAGCATTTGACTGCAGATCAAGAGGTCCCCGGTTCAAATCCGAGTGCCCCCTTTATCATATCCCAATCTTAATGTCAACTTTGGGACTGTTATGCTAGTTTCCAACAAGCCAATCACTTCGTTATTTTACCTTATACTGGTGTATTTGAGAAAATGCCTGAAATTTTTTATTTTACTTTGAAAAAGTTTGTCTGAAAGGGGGTATAGCTCAGTAGTAGAGCATTTGACTGCAGATCAAGAGGTCCCCGGTTCAAATCCGAGTGCCCCCTTTTGTGCGTCCAACTCCAAATCTGTTCTTTGGTGCTGTTATTTTAGTTCAAAACAAGCAAAACATATCCCAATCTTAATGTCAACTTTGGGACTGTTACGCTAGTTTCCAACAAGCCAATCACTTCGTTATTTTACCTTATACTGGTGTATTTGAGAAAATGCCTGAAATTTTTTATTTTACTTTGAAAAAGTTTGTCTGAAAGGGGGTATAGCTCAGTGGCAGAGCATTTGACTGCAGATCAAGAGGTCCCCGGTTCAAATCCGAGTGCCCCCTTTTGTGCGTCCAACTCCAAATCTGTTCTTTGGTGCTGTTATCCTAGTTCACAACAAGCAAAACACTTTGTTCTTTTACCTTCTACAGACGAATTTCAGAAAATTACTTGAACTTTTTTAACTTTGAAAAAAGGTCTCTGAAAGGGGGTATAGCTCAGTCATAGAGCATTTGACTGCAGATCAAGAGGTCCCCGGTTCAAATCCGAGTGCCCCCTGTATCATGTCCCAATCTGAATGTGATTTTTGGTACTGTTATCCTAGTTCTCAACCAGTAAAACACTTTGTTCTTTTACCTTCTACAAACAAATTTAAGAAAATTACTAGAACGTTTCTAACTTTCGGGGGTATAGCTCAGTGGTAGAGCATTTGACTGCAGATCAAGAGGTCCCCGGTTCAAATCCGAGTGCCCCCTTTATCATATCCCAATCTTAATGTCAACTTTGGGACTGTTATGCTAGTTTCCAACAAGCCAATCACTTCGTTATTTTACCTTATACTGGTGTATTTGAGAAAATGCCTGAAATTTTTTATTTTACTTTGAAAAAGTTTGTCTGAAAGGGGGTATAGCTCAGTGGTAGAGCATTTGACTGCAGATCAAGAGGTCCCCGGTTCAAATCCGAGTGCCCCCTTTTGTGCTTCCAACTCCAAATCTGTTCTTTGGTGCTGTTATTTTAGTTCAAAACAAGCAAAACATATCCCAATCTTAATGTCAACTTTGGGACTGTTACGCTAGTTTCCAACAAGCCAATCACTTCGTTATTTTACCTTATACTGGTGTATTTGAGAAAATGCCTGAAATTTTTTATTTTACTTTGAAAAAGTTTGTCTGAAAGGGGGTATAGCTCAGTGGCAGAGCATTTGACTGCAGATCAAGAGGTCCCCGGTTCAAATCCGAGTGCCCCCTTTTGTGCGTCCAACTCCAAATCTGTTCTTTGGTGCTGTTATCCTAGTTTACAACAAGCAAAACACTTTGTTCTTTTACCTTCTACAGACGAATTTCAGAAAATTATTTGAACTTTTTTAACTTTGAAAAAAGGTCTCTGAAAGGGGGTATAGCTCAGTCATAGAGCATTTGACTGCAGATCAAGAGGGCCCCGGTTCAAATCCAAGTGCCCCCTGTATCATGTCCCAATCTGAATGTGGTTATTGGTACTGTTATCCTAGTCCTCAACAAGTAAAACACTTTGACTGCAGATCAAGAGGTCCCCGGTTCAAATCCGAGTGCCCCCTGTATCATGTCCCAATCTGAATGTGATTTTTGGTACTGTTATCCTAGTTCTCAACCAGTAAAACACTTTGTTCTTTTACCTTCTACAAACAAATTTAAGAAAATTACTAGAACGCTTCTAACTTTCGGGGGTATAGGTCAGTGGTAGAGCATTTGACTGCAGATCAAGAGGTCCCCGGTTCAGATCCGAGTGCTCCATTTATCATGTCCCAATCTTAATGTCATCTTTGGGACTGTTATGCTAGTTTCCAACAAACAAATCACTTCGTTCTTTTACCTCATACTGGTGTATTTGAGAAAATGCCTGAAATTTTTTATTTTACTTTGAAAAAGTTCGCAAAAAGGGGGTATAGCTCAGTGGTAGAGCATTTGACTGCAGATCAAGAGGTCCCCGGTTCAAATCCGAGTGCCCCCTTTTGCGCATCCAACTCCGAATGTGTTCTTTGGTGCTGTTATCCTAGTTTACAACAAGCAAAACACTTTGTTCTTTTAACTTATACAGACGAATTTCAGAAAATTACTTGAACTTTTTTAACTTTGAAAAAAGGTCTCTGAAAGGGGGTATAGCTCAGTCATAGAGCATTTGACTGCAGATCAAGAGGTCCCCGGTTCAAATCCGAGTGCCCCCTTTTGCGCATCCAACTCCGAATGTGTTCTTTGGTGCTGTTATCCTAGTTTACAACAAGCAAAACACTTTGTTCTTTTAACTTATACAGACGAATTTCAGAAAATTACTTGAACTTTTTTAACTTTGAAAAAAGGTCTCTGAAAGGGGGTATAGCTCAGTCATAGAGCATTTGACTGCAGATCAAGAGATCCCCGGTTCAAATCCGAGTGCCCCCTGTATCATGTCCCAATCTGAATGTGGTTATTGGTACTGTTATCCTAGTTCTCAACAAGTAAAACACTTTGACTGCAGATCAAGAGGTCCCCGGTTCAAATCCGAGTGCCCCCTGTATCATGTCCCAATCTGAATGTGATTTTTGGTACTGTTATCCTAGTTCTCAACCAGTAAAACACTTTGTTCTTTTACCTTCTACAAACGAATTTAAGAAAATTACTAGAACATTTCTAATTTTCGGGGGTATAGCTCAGTGGTAGAGCATTTGACTGCAGATCAAGAGGTCCCCGGTTCAGATCCGAGTGCTCCATTTATCATGTCCCAATCTTAATGTCATCTTTGGGACTGTTATGCTAGTTTCCAACAAACAAATCACTTCGTTCTTTTACCTTATACTGGTGTATTTGAGAAAATGCCTGAAATTTTTTATTTTACTTTGAAAAAGTTCGCAGAAAGGGTGTATAGCTCAGTGGTAGAGCATTTGACTGCAGATCAAGAGGTCCCCGGTTCAAATCCGAATGCCGACTTTTGTGCGTCCAACTCCAAATCTGTTCTTTGGTGCTGTTATCCTAGTTCACAACAAGCAAAACACTTTGTTCTTTTACCTTCTACAGACGAATTTCAGAAAATTACTTGAACTTTTTTAACTTTGAAAAAAGGTCTCTGAAAGGGGGTATAGCTCAGTCATAGAGCATTTGACTGCAGCTCAAGAGGTCCCCGGTTCAAATCCGAGTGCCCCCTGTATCATGTCCCAATCTGAATGTGATTTTTGGTACTGTTATCCTAGTTCTCAACCAGTAAAACACTTTGTTCTTTTACCTTCTACAAACGAATTTAAGAAAATTACTAGAACATTTCTAATTTTCGGGGGTATAGCTCAGTGGTAGAGCATTTGACTGCAGATCAAGAGGTCCCCGGTTCAGATCCGAGTGCTCCATTTATCATGTCCCAATCTTAATGTCATCTTTGGGACTGTTATGCTAGTTTCCAACAAACAAATCACTTCGTTCTTTTACCTTATACTGGTGTATTTGAGAAAATGCCTGAAATTTTTTATTTTACTTTGAAAAAGTTCGCAGAAAGGGTGTATAGCTCAGTGGTAGAGCATTTGACTGCAGATCAAGAGGTCCCCGGTTCAAATCCGAATGCCGACTTTTGTGCGTCCAACTCCAAATCTGTTCTTTGGTGCTGTTATCCTAGTTCACAACAAGCAAAACACTTTGTTCTTTTACCTTCTACAGACGAATTTCAGAAAATTACTTGAACTTTTTTAACTTTGAAAAAAGGTCTCTGAAAGGGGGTATAGCTCAGTCATAGAGCATTTGACTGCAGCTCAAGAGGTCCCCGGTTCAAATCCGAGTGCCCCCTGTATCATGTCCCAATCTGAATGTGATTTTTGGTACTGTTATCCTAGTTCTCAACCAGTAAAACACTTTGTTCTTTTACCACCTACAAACAAATTTAAGAAAATTACTAGAACGTTTCTAACTTTCGGGGGTATAGCTCAGTGGTAGAGCATTTGACTGCAGATCAAGAGGTCCCCGGTTCAAATCCGAGTGCCCCCTTTATCATATCCCAATCTTAATGTCAACTTTGGGACTGTTATGCTAGTTTCCAACAAGCCAATCACTTCGTTATTTTACCTTATACTGGTGTATTTGAGAAAATGCCTGAAATTTTTTATTTTACTTTAAAAAAGTTTGTCTGAAAGGGGGTATAGCTCAGTAGTAGAGTATTTGACTGCAGATCAAGAGGTCCCCGGTTCAAATCCGAGTGCCCCCTTTTGTGCGTCCAACTCCAAATCTGTTCTTTGGTGCTGTTATTTTAGTTCAAAACAAGCAAAACATATCCCAATCTTAATGTCAACTTTGGGACTGTTACGCTAGTTTCCAACAAGCCAATCACTTCGTTATTTTACCTTATACTGGTGTATTTGAGAAAATGCCTGAAATTTTTTATTTTACTTTGAAAAAGTTTGTCTGAAAGGGGGTATAGCTCAGTGGCAGAGCATTTGACTGCAGATCAAGAGGTCCCCGGTTCAAATCCGAGTGCCCCCTTTTGTGCGTCCAACTCCAAATCTGTTCTTTGGTGCTGTTATCCTAGTTCACAACAAGCAAAACACTTTGTTCTTTTACCTTCTACAGACGAATTTCAGAAAATTACTTGAACTTTTTTAACTTTGAAAAAAGGTCTCTGAAAGGGGGTATAGCTCAGTCATAGAGCATTTGACTGCAGATCAAGAGGTCCCCGGTTCAAATCCGAGTGCCCCCTGTATCATGTCCCAATCTGAATGTGGTTATTGGTACTGTTATCCTAGTTCTCAACAAGTCAAACACTTTGACTGCAGATCAAGAGGTCCCCGGTTCAAATCCGAGTGCCCCCTGTATCATGTCCCAATCTGAATGTGATTTTTGGTACTGTTATTCTAGTTCTCAACCAGTAAAACACTTTGTTCTTTTACCTTCCACAAACGAATTTAAGAAAATTACTAGAACTTTTCTAACTTTCGGGGGTATAGCTCAGTGGTAGAGCATTTGACTGCAGATCAAGAGGTCCCCGGTTCAAATCCGAGTGCCCCCTTTATCATGTCCCAATCTGAATGTGATTTTTGGTACTGTTATCCTAGTTCTCAACCAGTAAAACACTTTGTTCTTTTACCTTCTACAAACAAATTTAAGAAAATTACTAGAACGCTTCTAACTTTCGGGGGTATAGGTCAGTGGTAGAGCATTTGACTGCAGATCAAGAGGTCCCCGGTTCATATCCGAGTGCTCCATTTATCATGTCCCAATCTTAATGTCATCTTTGGGACTGTTATGCTAGTTTCCAACAAACAAATCACTTCGTTCTTTTACCTCATACTGGTGTATTTGAGAAAATGCCTGAAATTTTTTATTTTACTTTGAAAAAGTTCGCAAAAAGGGGGTATAGCTCAGTGGTAGAGCATTTGACTGCAGATCAAGAGGTCCCCGGTTCAAATCCGAGTGCCCCCTTTTGCGCATCCAACTCCGAATGTGTTCTTTGGTGCTGTTATCCTAGTTTACAACAAGCAAAACACTTTGTTCTTTTAACTTATACAGACGAATTTCAGAAAATTACTTGAACTTTTTTAACTTTGAAAAAAGGTCTCTGAAAGGGGGTATAGCTCAGTCATAGAGCATTTGACTGCAGATCAAGAGGTCCCCGGTTCAAATCCGAGTGCCCCCTTTTGCGCATCCAACTCCGAATGTGTTCTTTGGTGCTGTTATCCTAGTTTACAACAAGCAAAACACTTCGTTATTTTACCTTATACTGGTGTATTTGAGAAAATGCCTGAAATTTTTTATTTTACTTTGAAAAAGTTTGTCTGAAAGGGGGTATAGCTCAGTGGCAGAGCATTTGACTGCAGATCAAGAGGTCCCCGGTTCAAATCCGAGTGCCCCCTTTTGTGCGTCCAACTCCAAATCTGTTCTTTGGTGCTGTTATCCTAGTTCACAACAAGCAAAACACTTTGTTCTTTTACCTTCTACAGACGAATTTCAGAAAATTACTTGAACTTTTTTAACTTTGAAAAAATATCTCTGAAAGGGGGTATAGCTCAGTCATAGAGCATTTGACTGCAGATCAAGAGGTCCCCGGTTCAAATCCGAGTGCCCCCTGTATCATGTCCCAATCTGAATGTGGTTATTGGTACTGTTATCCTAGTTCTCAACAAGTAAAACACTTTGACTGCAGATCAAGAGGTCCCCGGTTCAAATCCGAGTGCCCCCTGTATCATGTCCCAATCTGAATGTGATTTTTGGTACTGTTATCCTAGTTCTCAACCAGTAAAACACTTTGTTCTTTTACCTTCTACAAACGAATTTAAGAAAATTACTAGAACATTTCTAACTTTCGGTGGTATAGCTCAGTGGTAGAGCATTTGACTGCAGATCAAGAGGTCCCCGGTTCAGATCCGAGTGCTCCATTTATCATGTCCCAATCTTAATGTCATCTTTGGGACTGTTATGCTAGTTTCCAACAAACAAATCACTTCGTTCTTTTACCTTATACTGGTGTATTTGAGATAATGCCTGAAATTTTTTATTTTACTTTGAAAAAGTTCTCAGAAAGGGGGTATAGCTCAGTGGTAGAGCATTTGACTGCAGATCAAGAGGTCCCCGGTTCAAATCCGAGTGCCCCCTTTTGCGCATCCAACTCCGAATGTGTTCTTTGGTGCTGTTATCCTAGTTTACAACAAGCAAAACACTTTGTTCTTTTAACTTATACTCATGTATTTGAGAAAATTCCTCAGAGTTTTCTTTTTTTTTTACTTTTAAATAGGTTCTCTGAAAAGGGGTATAGCTCAGTGGTAGAGCATTTGACTGCAGATCAAGAGGTCCCCGGTTCAGATCCGATTGCTCCATTTATCATGTCCCAATCTTAATGTCAACTTTGGGACTGTTATGCTAGTTTCCAACAAACAAATCACTTCGTTCTTTTACCTTATACTGGTGTATTTGAGAAAAAGCCTGACATTTTTTATTTTACTTTGAAAAACTTTGTCTGAAAGGGGGTATAGCTCAGTGGTAGAGCATTTGACTGCAGATCGAGAGGTCCACGGTTCAAATCCGAGTGCCCCCTTTTGTGCGTCCAACTCCAAATCTGTTCTTTGGTGCTGTTATCCTAGTTCACAACAAGCAAAACACTTTGTTCTTTTACCTTCTACAGACGAATTTCAGAAAATTACTTGAACTTTTTTAACTTTGAACAAAGGTCTCTGAAAGCGGGTATAGCTCAGTCATAGAGCATTTGACTGCAGATCAAGAGGTCCCCGGTTCAAATCAGAGTGCCCCCTTTATCATGTCCCAATCTGAATGTGATTTTTGGTACTGTTATCCTAGTTCTCAACCAGTAAAACACTTTGTTCTTTTACCTTCCACAAACGAATTTAAGAAAATTACTAGAACGTTTCTAACTTTCGGGGGTATAGCTCAGTGGTAGAGCATTTGACTGCAGATCAAGAGGTCCCCGGTTCAAATCCGAGTGCCCCCTGTATCATATCCCAATCTGAATGTGGTTATTGGTACTGTTATCCTAGTTCTCAACAAGTAAAACACTTTGACTGCAGATCAAGAGGTCCCCGGTTCAAATCCGAGTGCCCCCTGTATCATGTCCCAATCTGAATGTGATTTTTGGTACTGTTATCCTAGTTCTCAACCAGTAAAACACTTTGTTCTTTTACCTTCTACAAACAAATTTAAGAAAATTACTAGAACGCTTCTAACTTTCGGGGGTATAGGTCAGTGGTAGAGCATTTGACTGCAGATCAAGAGGTCCCCGGTTCAGATCCGAGTGCTCCATTTATCATGTCCCAATCTTAATGTCATCTTTGGGACTGTTATGCTAGTTTCCAACAAACAAATCACTTCGTTCTTTTACCTCATACTGGTGTATTTGAGAAAATGCCTGAAATTTTTTATTTTACTTTGAAAAAGTTCGCAAAAAGGGGGTATAGCTCAGTGGTAGAGCATTTGACTGCAGATCAAGAGGTCCCCGGTTCAAATCCGAGTGCCCCCTTTTGCGCATCCAACTCCGAATGTGTTCTTTGGTGCTGTTATCCTAGTTTACAACAAGCAAAACACTTTGTTCTTTTAACTTATACAGACGAATTTCAGAAAATTACTTGAACTTTTTTAACTTTGAAAAAAGGTCTCTGAAAGGGGGTATAGCTCAGTCATAGAGCATTTGACTGCAGATCAAGAGGTCCCCGGTTCAAATCCGAGTGCCCCCTGTATCATGTCCCAATCTGAATGTGGTTATTGGTACTGTTATCCTAGTTCTCAACAAGTCAAACACTTTGACTGCAGATCAAGAGGTCCCCGGTTCAAATCCGAGTGCCCCCTGTATCATGTCCCAATCTGAATGTGATTTTTGGTACTGTTATTCTAGTTCTCAACCAGTAAAACACTTTGTTCTTTTACCTTCCACAAACGAATTTAAGAAAATTACTAGAACTTTTCTAACTTTCGGGGGTATAGCTCAGTGGTAGAGCATTTGACTGCAGATCAAGAGGTCCCCGGTTCAAATCCGAGTGCCCCCTTTATCATGTCCCAATCTGAATGTGATTTTTGGTACTGTTATCCTAGTTCTCAACCAGTAAAACACTTTGTTCTTTTACCTTCTACAAACAAATTTAAGAAAATTACTAGAACGCTTCTAACTTTCGGGGGTATAGGTCAGTGGTAGAGCATTTGACTGCAGATCAAGAGGTCCCCGGTTCATATCCGAGTGCTCCATTTATCATGTCCCAATCTTAATGTCATCTTTGGGACTGTTATGCTAGTTTCCAACAAACAAATCACTTCGTTCTTTTACCTCATACTGGTGTATTTGAGAAAATGCCTGAAATTTTTTATTTTACTTTGAAAAAGTTCGCAAAAAGGGGGTATAGCTCAGTGGTAGAGCATTTGACTGCAGATCAAGAGGTCCCCGGTTCAAATCCGAGTGCCCCCTTTTGCGCATCCAACTCCGAATGTGTTCTTTGGTGCTGTTATCCTAGTTTACAACAAGCAAAACACTTTGTTCTTTTAACTTATACAGACGAATTTCAGAAAATTACTTGAACTTTTTTAACTTTGAAAAAAGGTCTCTGAAAGGGGGTATAGCTCAGTCATAGAGCATTTGACTGCAGATCAAGAGGTCCCCGGTTCAAATCCGAGTGCCCCCTTTTGCGCATCCAACTCCGAATGTGTTCTTTGGTGCTGTTATCCTAGTTTACAACAAGCAAAACACTTCGTTATTTTACCTTATACTGGTGTATTTGAGAAAATGCCTGAAATTTTTTATTTTACTTTGAAAAAGTTTGCCTGAAAGGGGGTATAGCTCAGTGGCAGAGCATTTGACTGCAGATCAAGAGGTCCCCGGTTCAAATCCGAGTGCCCCCTTTTGTGCGTCCAACTCCAAATCTGTTCTTTGGTGCTGTTATCCTAGTTCACAACAAGCAAAACACTTTGTTCTTTTACCTTCTACAGACGAATTTCAGAAAATTACTTGAACTTTTTTAACTTTGAAAAAAGGTCTCTGAAAGGGGGTATAGCTCAGTCATAGAGCATTTGACTGCAGATCAAGAGGTCCCCGGTTCAAATCCGAGTGCCCCCTGTAGCATGTCCCAATCTGAATGTGGTTATTGGTACTGTTATCCTAGTTCTCAACCAGTAAAACACTTTGTTCTTTTACCTTCTACAAACAAATTTAAGAAAATTACTAGAACGCTTCTAACTTTCGGGGGTATAGGTCAGTGGTAGAGCATTTGACTGCAGATCAAGAGGTCCCCGGTTCAAATCCGAGTGCCCCCTTTATCATATCCCAATCTTAATGTCAACTTTGGGACTGTTATGCTAGTTTCCAACAAGCCAATCACTTCGTTATTTTACCTTATACTGGTGTATTTGAGAAAATGCCTGAAATTTTTTATTTTACTTTGAAAAAGTTTGTCTGAAAGGGGGTATAGCTCAGTAGTAGAGCATTTGACTGCAGATCAAGAGGTCCCCGGTTCAAATCCGAGTGCCCCCTTTTGTGCGTCCAACTCCAAATCTGTTCTTTGGTGCTGTTATTTTAGTTCAAAACAAGCAAAACATATCCCAATCTTAATGTCAACTTTGGGACTGTTACGCTAGTTTCCAACAAGCCAATCAATTCGTTATTTTACCTTATACTGGTGTATTTGAGAAAATGCCTGAAATTTTTTATTTTACTTTGAAAAAGTTTGTCTGAAAGGGGGTATAGCTCAGTGGCAGAGCATTTGACTGCAGATCAAGAGGTCCCCGGTTCAAATCCGAGTGCCCCCTTTTGTGCGTCCAACTCCAAATCTGTTCTTTGGTGCTGTTATCCTAGTTCACAACAAGCAAAACACTTTGTTCTTTTACCTTCTACAGACGAATTTCAGAAAATTACTTGAACTTTTTTAACTTTGAAAAAAGGTCTCTGAAAGGGGGTATAGCTCAGTCATAGAGCATTTGACTGCAGATCAAGAGGTCCCCGGTTCAAATCCGAGTGCCCCCTGTATCATGTCCCAATCTGAATGTGATTTTTGGTACTGTTATCCTAGTTCTCAACCAGTAAAACACTTTGTTCTTTTACCTTCTACAAACAAATTTAAGAAAATTACTAGAACGTCTCAAACTTTCGGGGGTATAGCTCAGTGGTAGAGCATTTGACTGCAGATCAAGAGGTCCCCGGTTCAAATCCGAGTGCCCCCTTTATCATATCCCAATCTTAATGTCAACTTTGGGACTGTTATGCTAGTTTCCAACAAGCCAATCAATTCGTTATTTTACCTTATACTGGTGTATTTGAGAAAATGCCTGAAATTTTTTATTTTACTTTGAAAAAGTTTGTCTGAAAGGGGGTATAGCTCAGTGGTAGAGCATTTGACTGCAGATCAAGAGGTCCCCGGTTCAAATCCGAGTGCCCCCTTTTGTGCGTCCAACTCCAAATCTGTTCTTTGGTGCTGTTATTTTAGTTCAAAACAAGCAAAACATATCCCAATCTTAATGTCAACTTTGGGACTGTTACGCTAGTTTCCAACAAGCCAATCACTTCGTTATTTTACCTTATACTGGTGTATTTGAGAAAATGCCTGAAATTTTTTATTTTACTTTGAAAAAGTTTGTCTGAAAGGGGGTATAGCTCAGTGGCAGAGCATTTGACTTTAGATCAAGAGGTCCCCGGTTCAAATCCGAGTGCCCCCTTTTGTGCGTCCAACTCCAAATCTGTTCTTTGGTGCTGTTATCCTAGTTCACAACAAGCAAAACACTTTGTTCTTTTACCTTCTACAGACGAATTTCAGAAAATTACTTGAACTTTTTTAACTTTGAAAAAAGGTCTCTGAAAGGGGGTATAGCTCAGTCATAGAGCATTTGACTGCAGATCAAGAGGGCCCCGGTTCAAATCCGAGTGCCCCCTGTATCATGTCCCAATCTGAATGTGGTTATTGGTACTGTTATTCTAGTTCTCAACAAGTAATACACTTTGACTGCAGATCAAGAGGTCCCCGGTTCAAATCCGAGTGCCCCCTGTATCATGTCCCAATCTGAATGTGATTTTTGGTACTGTTATCCTAGTTCTCAACCAGTAAAACACTTTGTTCTTTTACCTTCTACAAACAAATTTAAGAAAATTACTAGAACGCTTCTAACTTTCGGGGGTATAGGTCAGTGGTAGAGCATTTGACTGCAGATCAAGAGGTCCCCGGTTCAGATCCGAGTGCTCCATTTATCATGTCCCAATCTTAATGTCATCTTTGGGACTGTTATGCTAGTTTCCAACAAACAAATCACTTCGTTCTTTTACCTCATACTGGTGTATTTGAGAAAATGCCTGAAATTTTTTATTTTACTTTGAAAAAGTTCGCAAAAAGGGGGTATAGCTCAGTGGTAGAGCATTTGACTGCAGATCAAGAGGTCCCCGGTTCAAATCCGAGTGCCCCCTTTTGCGCATCCAACTCCGAATGTGTTCTTTGGTGCTGTTATCCTAGTTTACAACAAGCAAAACACTTTGTTCTTTTAACTTATACAGACGAATTTCAGAAAATTACTTGAACTTTTTTAACTTTGAAAAAAGGTCTCTGAAAGGGGGTATAGCTCAGTCATAGAGCATTTGACTGCAGATCAAGAGGTCCCCGGTTCAAATCCGAGTGCCCCCTTTTGCGCATCCAACTCCGAATGTGTTCTTTGGTGCTGTTATCCTAGTTTACAACAAGCAAAACACTTTGTTCTTTTAACTTATACAGACGAATTTCAGAAAATTACTTGAACTTTTTTAACTTTGAAAAAAGGTCTCTGAAAGGGGGTATAGCTCAGTCATAGAGCATTTGACTGCAGATCAAGAGGTCCCCGGTTCAAATCCGAGTGCCCCCTGTATCATGTCCCAATCTGAATGTGATTTGATTTTTGGTACTGTTATCCTAGTTCTCAACCAGTAAAACACTTTGTTCTTTTACCTTCTACAAACGAATTTAAGAAAATCCCCGGTTCAGATCCGAGTGCTCCATTTATCATGTCCCAATCTTAATGTCATCTTTGGGACTGTTATGCTAGTTTCCAACAAGCAAATCACTTCGTTCTTTTACCTTATACTGGTGTATTTGAGAAAATGCCTGAAATTTTTTATTTTACTTTGAAAAAGTTCGCAGAAAGGGTGTATAGCTCAGTGGTAGAGCATTTGACTGCAGATCAAGAGGTCCCCGGTTCAAATCCGAGTGCCGACTTTTGTGCGTCCAACTCCAAATCTGTTCTTTGGTGCTGTTATCCTAGTTCACAACAAGCAAAACACTTTGTTCTTTTACCTTCTACAGACGAATTTCAGAAAATTACTTGAACTTTTTTAACTTTGAAAAAAGGTCTCTGAAAGGGGGTATAGCTCAGTCATAGAGCATTTGACTGCAGATCAAGAGGTCCCCGGTTCAAATCCGAGTGCCCCCTGTATCATGTCCCAATCTGAATGTGATTTTTGGTACTGTTATCCTAGTTCTCAACCAGTAAAACACTTTGTTCTTTTACCTTCTACAAACAAATTTAAGAAAATTACTAGAACGTTTCTAACTTTCGGGGGTATAGCTCAGTGGTAGAGCATTTGACTGCAGATCAAGAGGTCCCCGGTTCAAATCCGAGTGCCCCCTTTATCATATCCCAATCTTAATGTCAACTTTGGGACTGTTATGCTAGTTTCCAACAAGCCAATCACTTCGTTATTTTACCTTATACTGGTGTATTTGAGAAAATGCCTGAAATTTTTTATTTTACTTTGAAAAAGTTTGTCTGAAAGGGGGTATAGCTCAGTAGTAGAGCATTTGACTGCAGATCAAGAGGTCCCCGGTTCAAATCCGAGTGCCCCCTTTTGTGCGTCCAACTCCAAATCTGTTCTTTGGTGCTGTTATTTTAGTTCAAAACAAGCAAAACATATCCCAATCTTAATGTCAACTTTGGGACTGTTACGCTAGTTTCCAACAAGCCAATCACTTCGTTATTTTACCTTATACTGGTGTATTTGAGAAAATGCCTGAAATTTTTTATTTTACTTTGAAAAAGTTTGTCTGAAAGGGGGTATAGCTCAGTGGCAGAGCATTTGACTGCAGATCAAGAGGTCCCCGGTTCAAATCCGAGTGCCCCCTTTTGTGCGTCCAACTCCAAATCTGTTCTTTGGTGCTGTTATCCTAGTTCACAACAAGCAAAACACTTTGTTCTTTTACCTTCTACAGACGAATTTCAGAAAATTACTTGAACTTTTTTAACTTTGAAAAAAGGTCTCTGAAAGGGGGTATAGCTCAGTCATAGAGCATTTGACTGCAGATCAAGAGGTCCCCGGTTCAAATCCGAGTGCCCCCTGTATCATGTCCCAATCTGAATGTGATTTTTGGTACTGTTATCCTAGTTCTCAACCAGTAAAACACTTTGTTCTTTTACCTTCTACAAACAAATTTAAGAAAATTACTAGAACGTTTCTAACTTTCGGGGGTATAGCTCAGTGGTAGAGCATTTGACTGCAGATCAAGAGGTCCCCGGTTCAAATCCGAGTGCCCCCTTTATCATATCCCAATCTTAATGTCAACTTTGGGACTGTTATGCTAGTTTCCAACAAGCCAATCACTTCGTTATTTTACCTTATACTGGTGTATTTGAGAAAATGCCTGAAATTTTTTATTTTACTTTGAAAAAGTTTGTCTGAAAGGGGGTATAGCTCAGTGGTAGAGCATTTGACTGCAGATCAAGAGGTCCCCGGTTCAAATCCGAGTGCCCCCTTTTGTGCTTCCAACTCCAAATCTGTTCTTTGGTGCTGTTATTTTAGTTCAAAACAAGCAAAACATATCCCAATCTTAATGTCAACTTTGGGACTGTTACGCTAGTTTCCAACAAGCCAATCACTTCGTTATTTTACCTTATACTGGTGTATTTGAGAAAATGCCTGAAATTTTTTATTTTACTTTGAAAAAGTTTGTCTGAAAGGGGGTATAGCTCAGTGGCAGAGCATTTGACTGCAGATCAAGAGGTCCCCGGTTCAAATCCGAGTGCCCCCTTTTGTGCGTCCAACTCCAAATCTGTTCTTTGGTGCTGTTATCCTAGTTTACAACAAGCAAAACACTTTGTTCTTTTACCTTCTACAGACGAATTTCAGAAAATTATTTGAACTTTTTTAACTTTGAAAAAAGGTCTCTGAAAGGGGGTATAGCTCAGTCATAGAGCATTTGACTGCAGATCAAGAGGGCCCCGGTTCAAATCCAAGTGCCCCCTGTATCATGTCCCAATCTGAATGTGGTTATTGGTACTGTTATCCTAGTCCTCAACAAGTAAAACACTTTGACTGCAGATCAAGAGGTCCCCGGTTCAAATCCGAGTGCCCCCTGTATCATGTCCCAATCTGAATGTGATTTTTGGTACTGTTATCCTAGTTCTCAACCAGTAAAACACTTTGTTCTTTTACCTTCTACAAACAAATTTAAGAAAATTACTAGAACGCTTCTAACTTTCGGGGGTATAGGTCAGTGGTAGAGCATTTGACTGCAGATCAAGAGGTCCCCGGTTCAGATCCGAGTGCTCCATTTATCATGTCCCAATCTTAATGTCATCTTTGGGACTGTTATGCTAGTTTCCAACAAACAAATCACTTCGTTCTTTTACCTCATACTGGTGTATTTGAGAAAATGCCTGAAATTTTTTATTTTACTTTGAAAAAGTTCGCAAAAAGGGGGTATAGCTCAGTGGTAGAGCATTTGACTGCAGATCAAGAGGTCCCCGGTTCAAATCCGAGTGCCCCCTTTTGCGCATCCAACTCCGAATGTGTTCTTTGGTGCTGTTATCCTAGTTTACAACAAGCAAAACACTTTGTTCTTTTAACTTATACAGACGAATTTCAGAAAATTACTTGAACTTTTTTAACTTTGAAAAAAGGTCTCTGAAAGGGGGTATAGCTCAGTCATAGAGCATTTGACTGCAGATCAAGAGGTCCCCGGTTCAAATCCGAGTGCCCCCTTTTGCGCATCCAACTCCGAATGTGTTCTTTGGTGCTGTTATCCTAGTTTACAACAAGCAAAACACTTTGTTCTTTTAACTTATACAGACGAATTTCAGAAAATTACTTGAACTTTTTTAACTTTGAAAAAAGGTCTCTGAAAGGGGGTATAGCTCAGTCATAGAGCATTTGACTGCAGATCAAGAGATCCCCGGTTCAAATCCGAGTGCCCCCTGTATCATGTCCCAATCTGAATGTGGTTATTGGTACTGTTATCCTAGTTCTCAACAAGTAAAACACTTTGACTGCAGATCAAGAGGTCCCCGGTTCAAATCCGAGTGCCCCCTGTATCATGTCCCAATCTGAATGTGATTTTTGGTACTGTTATCCTAGTTCTCAACCAGTAAAACACTTTGTTCTTTTACCTTCTACAAACGAATTTAAGAAAATTACTAGAACATTTCTAATTTTCGGGGGTATAGCTCAGTGGTAGAGCATTTGACTGCAGATCAAGAGGTCCCCGGTTCAGATCCGAGTGCTCCATTTATCATGTCCCAATCTTAATGTCATCTTTGGGACTGTTATGCTAGTTTCCAACAAACAAATCACTTCGTTCTTTTACCTTATACTGGTGTATTTGAGAAAATGCCTGAAATTTTTTATTTTACTTTGAAAAAGTTCGCAGAAAGGGTGTATAGCTCAGTGGTAGAGCATTTGACTGCAGATCAAGAGGTCCCCGGTTCAAATCCGAATGCCGACTTTTGTGCGTCCAACTCCAAATCTGTTCTTTGGTGCTGTTATCCTAGTTCACAACAAGCAAAACACTTTGTTCTTTTACCTTCTACAGACGAATTTCAGAAAATTACTTGAACTTTTTTAACTTTGAAAAAAGGTCTCTGAAAGGGGGTATAGCTCAGTCATAGAGCATTTGACTGCAGCTCAAGAGGTCCCCGGTTCAAATCCGAGTGCCCCCTGTATCATGTCCCAATCTGAATGTGATTTTTGGTACTGTTATCCTAGTTCTCAACCAGTAAAACACTTTGTTCTTTTACCTTCTACAAACGAATTTAAGAAAATTACTAGAACATTTCTAATTTTCGGGGGTATAGCTCAGTGGTAGAGCATTTGACTGCAGATCAAGAGGTCCCCGGTTCAGATCCGAGTGCTCCATTTATCATGTCCCAATCTTAATGTCATCTTTGGGACTGTTATGCTAGTTTCCAACAAACAAATCACTTCGTTCTTTTACCTTATACTGGTGTATTTGAGAAAATGCCTGAAATTTTTTATTTTACTTTGAAAAAGTTCGCAGAAAGGGTGTATAGCTCAGTGGTAGAGCATTTGACTGCAGATCAAGAGGTCCCCGGTTCAAATCCGAATGCCGACTTTTGTGCGTCCAACTCCAAATCTGTTCTTTGGTGCTGTTATCCTAGTTCACAACAAGCAAAACACTTTGTTCTTTTACCTTCTACAGACGAATTTCAGAAAATTACTTGAACTTTTTTAACTTTGAAAAAAGGTCTCTGAAAGGGGGTATAGCTCAGTCATAGAGCATTTGACTGCAGCTCAAGAGGTCCCCGGTTCAAATCCGAGTGCCCCCTGTATCATGTCCCAATCTGAATGTGATTTTTGGTACTGTTATCCTAGTTCTCAACCAGTAAAACACTTTGTTCTTTTACCACCTACAAACAAATTTAAGAAAATTACTAGAACGTTTCTAACTTTCGGGGGTATAGCTCAGTGGTAGAGCATTTGACTGCAGATCAAGAGGTCCCCGGTTCAAATCCGAGTGCCCCCTTTATCATATCCCAATCTTAATGTCAACTTTGGGACTGTTATGCTAGTTTCCAACAAGCCAATCACTTCGTTATTTTACCTTATACTGGTGTATTTGAGAAAATGCCTGAAATTTTTTATTTTACTTTAAAAAAGTTTGTCTGAAAGGGGGTATAGCTCAGTAGTAGAGTATTTGACTGCAGATCAAGAGGTCCCCGGTTCAAATCCGAGTGCCCCCTTTTGTGCGTCCAACTCCAAATCTGTTCTTTGGTGCTGTTATTTTAGTTCAAAACAAGCAAAACATATCCCAATCTTAATGTCAACTTTGGGACTGTTACGCTAGTTTCCAACAAGCCAATCACTTCGTTATTTTACCTTATACTGGTGTATTTGAGAAAATGCCTGAAATTTTTTATTTTACTTTGAAAAAGTTTGTCTGAAAGGGGGTATAGCTCAGTGGCAGAGCATTTGACTGCAGATCAAGAGGTCCCCGGTTCAAATCCGAGTGCCCCCTTTTGTGCGTCCAACTCCAAATCTGTTCTTTGGTGCTGTTATCCTAGTTCACAACAAGCAAAACACTTTGTTCTTTTACCTTCTACAGACGAATTTCAGAAAATTACTTGAACTTTTTTAACTTTGAAAAAAGGTCTCTGAAAGGGGGTATAGCTCAGTCATAGAGCATTTGACTGCAGATCAAGAGGTCCCCGGTTCAAATCCGAGTGCCCCCTGTATCATGTCCCAATCTGAATGTGGTTATTGGTACTGTTATCCTAGTTCTCAACAAGTCAAACACTTTGACTGCAGATCAAGAGGTCCCCGGTTCAAATCCGAGTGCCCCCTGTATCATGTCCCAATCTGAATGTGATTTTTGGTACTGTTATTCTAGTTCTCAACCAGTAAAACACTTTGTTCTTTTACCTTCCACAAACGAATTTAAGAAAATTACTAGAACTTTTCTAACTTTCGGGGGTATAGCTCAGTGGTAGAGCATTTGACTGCAGATCAAGAGGTCCCCGGTTCAAATCCGAGTGCCCCCTTTATCATGTCCCAATCTGAATGTGATTTTTGGTACTGTTATCCTAGTTCTCAACCAGTAAAACACTTTGTTCTTTTACCTTCTACAAACAAATTTAAGAAAATTACTAGAACGCTTCTAACTTTCGGGGGTATAGGTCAGTGGTAGAGCATTTGACTGCAGATCAAGAGGTCCCCGGTTCATATCCGAGTGCTCCATTTATCATGTCCCAATCTTAATGTCATCTTTGGGACTGTTATGCTAGTTTCCAACAAACAAATCACTTCGTTCTTTTACCTCATACTGGTGTATTTGAGAAAATGCCTGAAATTTTTTATTTTACTTTGAAAAAGTTCGCAAAAAGGGGGTATAGCTCAGTGGTAGAGCATTTGACTGCAGATCAAGAGGTCCCCGGTTCAAATCCGAGTGCCCCCTTTTGCGCATCCAACTCCGAATGTGTTCTTTGGTGCTGTTATCCTAGTTTACAACAAGCAAAACACTTTGTTCTTTTAACTTATACAGACGAATTTCAGAAAATTACTTGAACTTTTTTAACTTTGAAAAAAGGTCTCTGAAAGGGGGTATAGCTCAGTCATAGAGCATTTGACTGCAGATCAAGAGGTCCCCGGTTCAAATCCGAGTGCCCCCTTTTGCGCATCCAACTCCGAATGTGTTCTTTGGTGCTGTTATCCTAGTTTACAACAAGCAAAACACTTCGTTATTTTACCTTATACTGGTGTATTTGAGAAAATGCCTGAAATTTTTTATTTTACTTTGAAAAAGTTTGTCTGAAAGGGGGTATAGCTCAGTGGCAGAGCATTTGACTGCAGATCAAGAGGTCCCCGGTTCAAATCCGAGTGCCCCCTTTTGTGCGTCCAACTCCAAATCTGTTCTTTGGTGCTGTTATCCTAGTTCACAACAAGCAAAACACTTTGTTCTTTTACCTTCTACAGACGAATTTCAGAAAATTACTTGAACTTTTTTAACTTTGAAAAAATATCTCTGAAAGGGGGTATAGCTCAGTCATAGAGCATTTGACTGCAGATCAAGAGGTCCCCGGTTCAAATCCGAGTGCCCCCTGTATCATGTCCCAATCTGAATGTGGTTATTGGTACTGTTATCCTAGTTCTCAACAAGTAAAACACTTTGACTGCAGATCAAGAGGTCCCCGGTTCAAATCCGAGTGCCCCCTGTATCATGTCCCAATCTGAATGTGATTTTTGGTACTGTTATCCTAGTTCTCAACCAGTAAAACACTTTGTTCTTTTACCTTCTACAAACGAATTTAAGAAAATTACTAGAACATTTCTAACTTTCGGTGGTATAGCTCAGTGGTAGAGCATTTGACTGCAGATCAAGAGGTCCCCGGTTCAGATCCGAGTGCTCCATTTATCATGTCCCAATCTTAATGTCATCTTTGGGACTGTTATGCTAGTTTCCAACAAACAAATCACTTCGTTCTTTTACCTTATACTGGTGTATTTGAGATAATGCCTGAAATTTTTTATTTTACTTTGAAAAAGTTCTCAGAAAGGGGGTATAGCTCAGTGGTAGAGCATTTGACTGCAGATCAAGAGGTCCCCGGTTCAAATCCGAGTGCCCCCTTTTGCGCATCCAACTCCGAATGTGTTCTTTGGTGCTGTTATCCTAGTTTACAACAAGCAAAACACTTTGTTCTTTTAACTTATACTCATGTATTTGAGAAAATTCCTCAGAGTTTTCTTTTTTTTTTACTTTTAAATAGGTTCTCTGAAAAGGGGTATAGCTCAGTGGTAGAGCATTTGACTGCAGATCAAGAGGTCCCCGGTTCAGATCCGATTGCTCCATTTATCATGTCCCAATCTTAATGTCAACTTTGGGACTGTTATGCTAGTTTCCAACAAACAAATCACTTCGTTCTTTTACCTTATACTGGTGTATTTGAGAAAAAGCCTGACATTTTTTATTTTACTTTGAAAAACTTTGTCTGAAAGGGGGTATAGCTCAGTGGTAGAGCATTTGACTGCAGATCAAGAGGTCCACGGTTCAAATCCGAGTGCCCCCTTTTGTGCGTCCAACTCCAAATCTGTTCTTTGGTGCTGTTATCCTAGTTCACAACAAGCAAAACACTTTGTTCTTTTACCTTCTACAGACGAATTTCAGAAAATTACTTGAACTTTTTTAACTTTGAACAAAGGTCTCTGAAAGCGGGTATAGCTCAGTCATAGAGCATTTGACTGCAGATCAAGAGGTCCCCGGTTCAAATCAGAGTGCCCCCTTTATCATGTCCCAATCTGAATGTGATTTTTGGTACTGTTATCCTAGTTCTCAACCAGTAAAACACTTTGTTCTTTTACCTTCCACAAACGAATTTAAGAAAATTACTAGAACGTTTCTAACTTTCGGGGGTATAGCTCAGTGGTAGAGCATTTGACTGCAGATCAAGAGGTCCCCGGTTCAAATCCGAGTGCCCCCTGTATCATATCCCAATCTGAATGTGGTTATTGGTACTGTTATCCTAGTTCTCAACAAGTAAAACACTTTGACTGCAGATCAAGAGGTCCCCGGTTCAAATCCGAGTGCCCCCTGTATCATGTCCCAATCTGAATGTGATTTTTGGTACTGTTATCCTAGTTCTCAACCAGTAAAACACTTTGTTCTTTTACCTTCTACAAACGAATTTAAGAAAATTACTAGAACATTTCTAACTTTCGGGGGTATAGCTCAGTGGTAGAGCATTTGACTGCAGATCAAGAGGTCCCCGGTTCAGATCCGAGTGCTCCATTTATCATGTCCCAATCTTAATGTCATCTTTGGGACTGTTATGCTAGTTTCCAACAAACAAATCACTTCGTTCTTTTACCTTATACTGGTGTATTTGAGAAAATGCCTGAAATTTTTTATTTTACTTTGAAAAAGTTTGCAGAAAGGGTGTATAGCTCAGTGGTAGAGCATTTGACTGCAGATCAAGAGGTCCCCGGTTCAAATCCGAGTGCCGACTTTTGTGCGTCCAACTCCAAATCTGTTCTTTGGTGCTGTTATCCTAGTTCACAACAAGCAAAACACTTTGTTCTTTTACCTTCTACAGACGAATTTCAGAAAATTACTTGAACTTTTTTAACTTTGAAAAAAGGTCTCTGAAAGGGGGTATAGCTCAGTCATAGAGCATTTGACTGCAGATCAAGAGGTCCCCGGTTCAAATCCGAGTGCCCCCTTTATCATATCCCAATCTTAATGTCAACTTTGGGACTGTTAGGCTAGTTTCCAACAAGCCAATCACTTCGTTATTTTACCTTATACTGGTGTATTTGAGAAAATGCCTGAAATTTTTTATTTTACTTTGAAAACGTTTGTCTGAAAGGGGGTATAGCTCAGTGGCAGAGTATTTGACTGCAGATCAAGAGGTCCCCGGTTCAAATCCGAGTGCCCCCTTTTGTGCGTCCAACTCCAAATCTGTTCTTTGGTGCTGTTATTTTAGTTCAAAACAAGCAAAACATATCCCAATCTTAATGTCAACTTTGGGACTGTTACGCTAGTTTCCAACAAGCTAATCACTTCGTTATTTAACCTTATACTGGTGTATTTGAGAAAATGCCTGAAATTTTTTATTTTACTTTGAAAAAGTTTGTCTGAAAGGGGGTATAGCTCAGTGGCAGAGCATTTGACTGCAGATCAAGAGGTCCCCGGTTCAAATCCGAGTGCCCCCTTTTGTGCGTCCAACTCCAAATCTGTTCTTTGGTGCTGTTATCCTAGTTCACAACAAGCAAAACACTTTGTTCTTTTACCTTCTACAGACGAATTTCAGAAAATTACTTGAACTTTTTTAACTTTGAAAAAAGGTCTCTGAAAGGGGGTATAGCTCAGTCATAGAGCATTTGACTGCAGATCAAGAGGTCCCCGTTTCAAATCCAAGTGCCCCCTGTATCATGTCCCAATGTGAATGTGGTTATTGGTACTGTTATCCTAGTTCTCAACAAGTCAAACACTTTGACTGCAGATCAAGAGGTCCCCGGTTCAAATCCGAGTGCCCCCTGTATCATGTCCCAATCTGAATGTGATTTTTGGTACTGTTATTCTAGTTCTCAACCAGTAAAACACTTTGTTCTTTTACCTTCCACAAACGAATTTAAGAAAATTACTAGAACGTTTCTAACTTTCGGGGGTATAGCTCAGTGGTAGAGCATTTGACTGCAGATCAAGAGGTCCCCGGTTCAAATCCGAGTGCCCCCTTTATCATGTCCCAATCTGAATGTGATTTTTGGTACTGTTATCCTAGTTCTCAACCAGTAAAACACTATGTTCTTTTACCTTCTACAAACAAATTTAAGAAAATTACTAGAACGCTTCTAACTTTCGGGGGTATAGGTCAGTGGTAGAGCATTTGACTGCAGATCAAGAGGTCCCCGGTTCATATCCGAGTGCTCCATTTATCATGTCCCAATCTTAATGTCATCTTTGGGACTGTTATGCTAGTTTCCAACAAACAAATCATTTCGTTCTTTTACCTCATACTGGTGTATTTGAGAAAATGCCTGAAATTTTTTATTTTACTTTGAAAAAGTTCGCAAAAAGGGGGTATAGCTCAGTGGTAGAGCATTTGACTGCAGATCAAGAGGTCCCCGGTTCAAATCCGAGTGCCCCCTTTTGTGCGTCCAACTCCAAATCTGTTCTTTGGTGCTGTTATCCTAGTTCACAACAAGCAAAACACTTTGTTCTTTTACCTTCTACAGACGAATTTCAGAAAATTACTTGAACTTTTTTAACTTTGAAAAAAGGTCTCTGAAAGGGGGTATAGCTCAGTCATAGAGCATTTGACTGCAGATCAAGAGGTCCCCGGTTCAAATCCGAGTGCCCCCTGTATCATGTCCCAATCTGAATGTGATTTTTGGTACTGTTATCCTAGTTCTCAACCAGTAAAACACTTTGTTCTTTTACCTTCCACAAACGAATTTAAGAAAATTACTAGAACGTTTCTAACTTTCGGGGGTATAGCTCAGTGGTAGAGCATTTGACTGCAGATCAAGAGGTCCCCGGTTCAAATCCGAGTGCCCCCTTTATCATGTCCCAATCTGAATGTGGTTATTGGTACTGTTATCCTAGTTCTCAACAAGTAAAACACTTTGACTGCAGATCAAGAGGTCCCCGGTTCAAATCCGAGTGCCCCCTGTATCATGTCCCAATCTGAATGTGATTTTTGGTACTGTTATCCTAGTTCTCAACCAGTAAAACACTTTGTTCTTTTACCTTCCACAAACGAATTTAAGAAAATTACTAGAACGTTTCTAACTTTCGGGGGTATAGCTCAGTGGTAGAGCATTTGACTGCAGATCAAGAGGTCCCCGGTTCAAATCCGAGTGCCCCCTTTATCATGTCCCAATCTGAATGTGATTTTTGGTACTGTTATCCTAGTTCTCAACCAGTAAAACACTTTGTTCTTTTACCTTCTACAAACAAATTTAAGAAAATTACTAGAACGCTTCTAACTTTCGGGGGTATAGGTCAGTGGTAGAGCATTTGACTGCAGATCAAGAGGTCCCCGGTTCATATCCGAGTGCTCCATTTATCATGTCCCAATCTTAATGCCATCTTTGGGACTGTTATGCTAGTTTCCAACAAACAAATCACTTCTTTCTTTTACCTCATACTGGTGTATTTGAGAAAATGCCTGAAATTTTTTATTTTACTTTGAAAAAGTTCGCAAAAAGGGGGTATAGCTCAGTGGTAGAGCATTTGACTGCAGATCAAGAGGTCCCCGGTTCAAATCCGAGTGCCCCCTTTTGCGCATCCAACTCCGAATGTGTTCTTTGGTGCTGTTATCCTAGTTTACAACAAGCAAAACACTTTGTTCTTTTACCTTCTACAGACGAATTTCAGAAAATTACTTGAACTTTTTTAACTTTGAAAAAAGGTCTCTGAAAGGGGGTATAGCTCAGTCATAGAGCATTTGACTGCAGATCAAGAGGTCCCCGGTTCAAATCCGAGTGCCCCCTTTATCATATCCCAATCTTAATGTCAACTTTGGGACTGTTATGCTAGTTTCCAACAAGCCAATCACTTCGTTATTTTACCTTATACTGGTGTATTTGAGAAAATGCCTGAAATTTTTTATTTTACTTTGAAAAAGTTTGTCTGAAAGGGGGTATAGCTCAGTAGTAGAGCATTTGACTGCAGATCAAGAGGTCCCCGGTTCAAATCCGAGTGCCCCCTTTTGTGCGTCCAACTCCAAATCTGTTCTTTGGTGCTGTTATTTTAGTTCAAAACAAGCTAAACATATCCCAATCTTAATGTCAACTTTGGGACTGTTACGCTAGTTTCCAACAAGCCAATCACTTCGTTATTTTACCTTATACTGGTGTATTTGAGAAAATGCCTGAAATTTTTTATTTTACTTTGAAAATGTTTGTCTGAAAGGGGGTATAGCTCAGTGGCAGAGCATTTGACTGCAGATCAAGAGGTCCCCGGTTCAAATCCGAGTGCCCCCTTTAGTGCGTCCAACTCCAAATCTGTTCTTTGGTGCTGTTATCCTAGTTCACAACAAGCAAAACACTTTGTTCTTTTACCTTCTACAGACGAATTTCAGAAAATTACTTGAACTTTTTTAACTTTGAAAAAGGTCTCTGAAAGGGGGTATAGCTCAGTCATAGAGCATTTGACTGCAGATCAAGAGGTCCCCGGTTCAAATCCGAGTGCCCCCTGTATCATGTCCCAATCTGAATGTGATTTTTGGTACTGTTATCCTAGTTCTCAACAAGTAAAACACTTTGACTGCAGATCAAGAGGTCCCCGGTTCAAATCCGAGTGCCCCCTGTATCATGTCCCAATCTGAATGTGATTTTTGGTACTGTTATCCTAGTTCTCAACCAGTAAAACACTTTGTTCTTTTACCTTCTACAAACAAATTTAAGAAAATTACTAGAACGCTTCTACCTTTCGGGGGTATAGGTCAGTGGTAGAGCATTTGACTGCAGATCAAGAGGTCCCCGGTTCAGATCCGAGTGCTCCATTTATCATGTCCCAATCTTAATGTCATCTTTGGGACTGTTATGCTAGTTTCCAACAAACAAATCACTTCGTTCTTTTACCTCATACTGGTGTATTTGAGAAAATGCCTGAAATTGTTTATTTTACTTTGAAAAAGTTCACAAAAAGGGGGTATAGCTCAGTGTTAGAGCATTTGACTGCAGATCAAGAGGTCCCCGGTTCAAATCCGAGTGCCCCCTTTTGCGCATCCAACTCCGAATGTGTTCTTTGGTGCTGTTATCCTAGTTTACAACAAGCAAAACACTTTGTTCTTTTAACTTATACAGACGAATTTCAGAAAATTACTTGAACTTTTTTAACTTTGAAAAAAGGTCTCTGAAAGGGGGTATAGCTCAGTCATAGAGCATTTGACTGCAGATCAAGAGGTCCCCGGTTCAAATCCGAGTGCCCCCTTTTGCGCATCCAACTCCGAATGTGTTCTTTGGTGCTGTTATCCTAGTTTACAACAAGCAAAACACTTTGTTCTTTTAACTTATACAGACGAATTTCAGAAAATTACTTGAACTTTTTTAACTTTGAAAAAAGGTCTCTGAAAGGGGGTATAGCTCAGTCATAGAGCATTTGACTGCAGATCAAGAGGTCCCCGGTTCAAATCCGAGTGCCCCCTGTATCATGTCCCAATCTGAATGTGCTTATTGGTACTGTTATCCTAGTTCTCAACAAGTAAAACACTTTGACTGCAGATCAAGAGGTCCCCGGTTCAAATCCGAGTGCCCCCTGTATCATGTCCCAATCTGAATGTGATTTTTGGTACTGTTATCCTAGTTCTCAACCAGTAAAACACTTTGTTCTTTTACCTTCTACAAACGAATTTAAGAAAATTACTAGAACATTTCTAACTTTCGGGGGTATAGCTCAGTGGTAGAGCATTTGACTGCAGATCAAGAGGTCCCCGGTTCAGATCCGAGTGCTCCATTTATCATGTCCCAATCTTAATGTCATCTTTGGGACTGTTATGCTAGTTTCCAACAAACAAATCACTTCGTTCTTTTACTTTATACTGGTGTATTTGAGAAAATGCCTGAAATTTTTTATTTTACTTTGAAAAAGTTCGCAGAGAGGGTGTATAGCTCAGTGGTAGAGCATTTGACTGCAGATCAAGAGGTCCCCGGTTCAAATCCGAGTGCCGACTTTTGTTCGTCCAACTCCAAATCTGTTCTTTGGTGCTGTTATCCTAGTTCACAACAAGCAAAACACTTTGTTCTTTTACCTTCTACAGACGAATTTCAGAAAATTACTTGAACTTTTTTAACTTTGAAAAAAGGTCTCTGAAAGGGGGTATAGCTCAGTCATAGAGCATTTGACTGCAGATCAAGAGGTCCCCGGTTCAAATCCGAGTGCCCCCTGTATCATGTCCCAATCTGAATGTGATTTTTGGTACTGTTATCCTAGTTCTCAACCAGTAAAACACTTTGTTCTTTTACCTTCTACAAACAAATTTAAGAAAATTACTAGAACGTTTCTAACTTTCGGGGGTATAGCTCAGTGGTAGAGCATTTGACTGCAGATCAAGAGGTCCCCGGTTCAAATCCGAGTGCCCCCTTTATCATATCCCAATCTTAATGTCAACTTTGGGACTGTTATGCTAGTTTCCAACAAGCCAATCACTTCGTTATTTTACCTTATACTGGTGTATTTGAGAAAATGCCTGAAATTTTTTATTTTACTTTGAAAAAGTTTGTCTGAAAGGGGGTATAGCTCAGTAGTAGAGTATTTGACTGCAGATCAAGAGGTCCCCGGTTCAAATCCGAGTGCCCCCTTTTGTGCGTCCAACTCCAAATCTGTTCTTTGGTGCTGTTATTTTAGTTCAAAACAAGCAAAACATATCCCAATCTTAATGTCAACTTTGGGACTGTTACGCTAGTTTCCAACAAGCTAATCACTTCGTTATTTTACCTTATACTGGTGTATTTGAGAAAATGCCTGAAATTTTTTATTTTACTTTGAAAAAGTTTGTCTGAAAGGGGGTATAGCTCAGTAGTAGAGTATTTGACTGCAGATCAAGAGGTCCCCGGTTCAAATCCGAGTGCCCCCTTTTGTGCGTCCAACTCCAAATCTGTTCTTTGGTGCTGTTATCCTAGTTCACAACAAGCAAAACACTTTGTTCTTTTACCTTCTACAGACGAATTTCAGAAAATTACTTGAACTTTTTTAACTTTGAAAAAAGGTCTCTGAAAGGGGGTATAGCTCAGTCATAGAGCATTTGACTGCAGATCAAGAGGTCCCCGGTTCAAATCCGAGTGCCCCCTGTATCATGTCCCAATCTGAATGTGGTTATTGGTACTGTTATCCTAGTTCTCAACAAGTAAAACACTTTGACTGCAGATCAAGAGGTCCCCGGTTCAAATCCGAGTGCCCCCTGTATCATGTCCCAATCTGAATGTGATTTTTGGTACTGTTATCCTAGTTCTCAACCAGTAAAACACTTTGTTCTTTTACCTTCCACAAACGAATTTAAGAAAATTACTAGAACGTTTCTAACTTTCGGGGGTATAGCTCAGTGGTAGAGCATTTGACTGCAGATCAAGAGGTCCCCGGTTCAAATCCGAGTGCCCCCTTTATCATGTCCCAATCTGAATGTGATTTTTGGTACTGTTATCCTAGTTCTCAACCAGTAAAACACTTTGTTCTTTTACCTTCTACAAACAAATTTAAGAAAATTACTAGAACGCTTCTAACTTTCGGGGGTATAGGTCAGTGGTAGAGCATTTGACTGCAGATCAAGAGGTCCCCGGTTCATATCCGAGTGCTCCATTTATCATGTCCCAATCTTAATGTCATCTTTGGGACTGTTATGCTAGTTTCCAACAAACAAATCACTTCTTTCTTTTACCTCATACTGGTGTATTTGAGAAAATGCCTGAAATTTTTTATTTTACTTTGAAAAAGTTCGCAAAAAGGGGGTATAGCTCAGTGGTAGAGCATTTGACTGCAGATCAAGAGGTCCCCGGTTCAAATCCGAGTGCCCCCTTTTGCGCATCCAACTCCGAATGTGTTCTTTGGTGCTGTTATCCTAGTTTACAACAAGCAAAACACTTTGTTCTTTTACCTTCTACAGACGAATTTCAGAAAATTACTTGAACTTTTTTAACTTTGAAAAAAGGTCTCTGAAAGGGGGTATAGCTCAGTCATAGAGCATTTGACTGCAGATCAAGAGGTCCCCGGTTCAAATCCGAGTGTCCCCTTTATCATATCCCAATCTTAATGTCAACTTTGGGACTGTTATGCTAGTTTCCAACAAGCCAATCACTTCGTTATTTTACCTTATACTGGTGTATTTGAGAAAATGCCTGAAATTTTTTATTTTACTTTGAAAAAGTTTGTCTGAAAGGGGGTATAGCTCAGTAGTAGAGCATTTGACTGCAGATCAAGAGGTCCCCGGTTCAAATCCGAGTGCCCCCTTTTGTGCGTCCAACTCCAAATCTGTTCTTTGGTGCTGTTATTTTAGTTCAAAACAAGCTAAACATATCCCAATCTTAATGTCAACTTTGGGACTGTTACGCTAGTTTCCAACAAGCCAATCACTTCGTTATTTTACCTTATACTGGTGTATTTGAGAAAATGCCTGAAATTTTTTATTTTACTTTGAAAATGTTTGTTTGAAAGGGGGTATAGCTCAGTGGCAGAGCATTTGAATGCAGATCAAGAGGTCCCCGGTTCAAATCCGAGTGCCCCCTTTAGTGCGTCCAACTCCAAATCTGTTCTTTGGTGCTGTTATCCTAGTTCACAACAAGCAAAACACTTTGTTCTTTTACCTTCTACAGACGAATTTCAGAAAATTACTTGAACTTTTTTAACTTTGAAAAAGGTCTCTGAAAGGGGGTATAGCTCAGTCATAGAGCATTTGACTGCAGATCAAGAGGTCCCCGGTTCACATCCGAGTGCCCCCTGTATCATGTCCCAATCTGAATGTGATTTTTGGTACTGTTATCCTAGTTCTCAACAAGTAAAACACTTTGACTGCAGATCAAGAGGTCCCCGGTTCAAATCCGAGTGCCCCCTGTATCATGTCCCAATCTGAATGTGATTTTTGGTACTGTTATCCTAGTTCTCAACCAGTAAAATACTTTGTTCTTTTACCTTCTACAAACAAATTTAAGAAAATTACTAGAACGGTTCTACCTTTCGGGGGTATAGGTCAGTGGTAGAGCATTTGACTGCAGATCAAGAGGTCCCCGGTTCAGATCCGAGTGCTCCATTTATCATGTCCCAATCTTAATGTCATCTTTGGGACTGTTATGCTAGTTTCCAACAAACAAATCACTTCGTTCTTTTACCTCATACTGGTGTATTTGAGAAAATGCCTGAAATTGTTTATTTTACTTTGAAAAAGTTCGCAAAAAGGGGGTATAGCTCAGTGTTAGAGCATTTGACTGCAGATCAAGAGGTCCCCGGTTCAAATCCGAGTGCCCCCTTTTGCGCATCCAACTCCGAATGTGTTCTTTGGTGCTGTTATCCTAGTTTACAACAAGCAAAACACTTTGTTCTTTTAACTTATACAGACGAATTTCAGAAAATTACTTGAACTTTTTTAACTTTGAAAAAAGGTCTCTGAAAGGGGGTATAGCTCAGTCATAGAGCATTTGACTGCAGATCAAGAGGTCCCCGGTTCAAATCCGAGTGCCCCCTTTTGCGCATCCAACTCCGAATGTGTTCTTTGGTGCTGTTATCCTAGTTTACAACAAGCAAAACACTTTGTTCTTTTAACTTATACAGACGAATTTCAGAAAATTACTTGAACTTTTTTAACTTTGAAAAAAGGTCTCTGAAAGGGGGTATAGCTCAGTCATAGAGCATTTGACTGCAGATCAAGAGGTCCCCGGTTCAAATCCGAGTGCCCCCTGTATCATGTCCCAATCTGAATGTGGTTATTGGTACTGTTATCCTAGTTCTCAACAAGTAAAACACTTTGACTGCAGATCAAGAGGTCCCCGGTTCAAATCCGAGTGCCCCCTGTATCATGTCCCAATCTGAATGTGATTTTTGGTACTGTTATCCTAGTTCTCAACCAGTAAAACACTTTGTTCTTTTACCTTCTACAAACGAATTTAAGAAAATTACTAGAACATTTCTAACTTTCGGGGGTATAGCTCAGTGGTAGAGCATTTGACTGCAGATCAAGAGGTCCCCGGTTCAGATCCGAGTGCTCCATTTATCATGTCCCAAACTTAATGTCATCTTTGGGACTGTTATGCTAGTTTCCAACAAACAAATCACTTCGTTCTTTTACCTTATACTGGTGTATTTGAGAAAATGCCTGAAACTTTTTATTTTACTTTGAAAAAGTTCGCAGAGAGGGTGTATAGCTCAGTGGTAGAGCATTTGACTGCAGATCAAGAGGTCCCCGGTTCAAATCCGAGTGCCGACTTTTGTTCGTCCAACTCCAAATCTGTTCTTTGGTGCTGTTATCCTAGTTCACAACAAGCAAAACACTTTGTTCTTTTACCTTCTACAGACGAATTTCAGAAAATTACTTGAACTTTTTTAACTTTGAAAAAAGGTCTCTGAAAGGGGGTATAGCTCAGTCATAGAGCATTTGACTGCAGATCAAGAGGTCCCCGGTTCAAATCCGAGTGCCCCCTGTATCATGTCCCAATCTGAATGTGATTTTTGGTACTGTTATCCTAGTTCTCAACCAGTAAAACACTTTGTTCTTTTACCTTCTACAAACAAATTTAAGAAAATTACTAGAACGTTTCTAACTTTCGGGGGTATAGCTCAGTGGTAGAGCATTTGACTGCAGATCAAGAGGTCCCCGGTTCAAATCCGAGTGCCCCCTTTATCATATCCCAATCTTAATGTCAACTTTGGGACTGTTATGCTAGTTTCCAACAAGCCAATCACTTCGTTATTTTACCTTATACTGGTGTATTTGAGAAAATGCCTGAAATTTTTTATTTTACTTTGAAAAAGTTTGTCTGAAAGGGGGTATAGCTCAGTAGTAGAGCATTTGACTGCAGATCAAGAGGTCCCCGGTTCAAATCCGAGTGCCCCCTTTTGTGCGTCCAACTACAAATCTGTTCTTTGGTGCTGTTATTTTAGTTCAAAACAAGCAAAACATATCCCAATCTTAATGTCAACTTTGGGACTGTTACGCTAGTTTCCAACAAGCCAATCACTTCGTTATTTTACCTTATACTGGTGTATTTGAGAAAATGCCTGAAATTTTTTATTTTACTTTGAAAAAGTTTGTCTGAAAGGGGGTATAGCTCAGTGGCAGAGCATTTGACTGCAGATCAAGAGGTCCCCGGTTCAAATCCGAGTGCCCCCTTTTGTGCGTCCAACTCCAAATCTGTTCTTTGGTGCTGTTATCCTAGTTCACAACAAGCAAAATACTTTGTTCTTTTACCTTCTACAGACGAATTTCAGAAAATTACTTGAACTTTTTTAACTTTGAAAAAAGGTCTCTGAAAGGGGGTATAGCTCAGTCATAGAGCATTTGACTGCAGATCAAGAGGTCCCCGGTTCAAATCCGAGTGCCCCCTGTATCATGTCCCAATCTGAATGTGATTTTTGGTACTGTTATCCTAGTTCTCAACCAGTCAAACACTTTGACTGCAGATCAAGAGGTCCCCGGTTCAAATCCGAGTGCCCCCTGTATCATGTCCCAATCTGAATGTGATTTTTGGTACTGTTATTCTAGTTCTCAACCAGTAAAACACTTTGTTCTTTTACCTTCCACAAACGAATTTAAGAAAATTACTAGAACGTTTCTAACTTTCGGGGGTATAGCTCAGTGGTAGAGCATTTGACTGCAGATCAAGAGGTCCCCGGTTCAAATCCGAGTGCCCCCTTTATCATGTCCCAATCTGAATGTGATTTTTGGTACTGTTATCCTAGTTCTCAACCAGTAAAACACTATGTTCTTTTACCTTCTACAAACAAATTTAAGAAAATTACTAGAACGCTTCTAACTTTCGGGGGTATAGGTCAGTGGTAGAGCATTTGACTGCAGATCAAGAGGTCCCCGGTTCATATCCGAGTGCTCCATTTATCATGTCCCAATCTTAATGTCATCTTTGGGACTGTTATGCTAGTTTCCAACAAACAAATCATTTCGTTCTTTTACCTCATACTAGTGTATTTGAGAAAATGCCTGAAATTTTTTATTTTACTTTGAAAAAGTTCGCAAAAAGGGGGTATAGCTCAGTGGTAGAGCTTTTGACTGCAGATCAAGAGGTCCCCGGTTCAAATCCGAGTGCCCCCTTTTGTGCGTCCAACTCCAAATCTGTTCTTTGGTGCTGTTATCCTAGTTCACAACAAGCAAAACACTTTGTTCTTTTACCTTCTACAGACGAATTTCAGAAAATTACTTGAACTTTTTTAACTTTGAAAAAAGGTCTCTGAAAGGGGGTATAGCTCAGTCATAGAGCATTTGACTGCAGATCAAGAGGTCCCCGGTTCAAATCCGAGTGCCCCCTGTATCATGTCCCAATCTGAATGTGATTTTTGGTACTGTTATCCTAGTTCTCAACCAGTAAAACACTTTGTTCTTTTACCTTCCACAAACGAATTTAAGAAAATTACTAGAACGTTTCTAACTTTCGGGGGTATAGCTCAGTGGTAGAGCATTTGACTGCAGATCAAGAGGTCCCCGGTTCAAATCCGAGTGCCCCCTTTATCATGTCCCAATCTGAATGTGGTTATTGGTACTGTTATCCTAGTTCTCAACAAGTAAAACACTTTGACTGCAGATCAAGAGGTCCCCGGTTCAAATCCGAGTGCCCCCTGTATCATGTCCCAATCTGAATGTGATTTTTGGTACTGTTATCCTAGTTCTCAACCAGTAAAACACTTTGTTCTTTTACCTTCCACAAACGAATTTAAGAAAATTACTAGAACGTTTCTAACTTTCGGGGGTATAGCTCAGTGGTAGAGCATTTGACTGCAGATCAAGAGGTCCCCGGTTCAAATCCGAGTGCCCCCTTTATCATGTCCCAATCTGAATGTGATTTTTGGTACTGTTATCCTAGTTCTCAACCAGTAAAACACTTTGTTCTTTTACCTTCTACAAACAAATTTAAGAAAATTACTAGAACGCTTCTAACTTTCGGGGGTATAGGTCAGTGGTAGAGCATTTGACTGCAGATCAAGAGGTCCCCGGTTCATATCCGAGTGCTCCATTTATCATGTCCCAATCTTAATGTCATCTTTGGGACTGTTATGCTAGTTTCCAACAAACAAATCACTTCTTTCTTTTACCTCATACTGGTGTATTTGAGAAAATGCCTGAAATTTTTTATTTTACTTTGAAAAAGTTCGCAAAAAGGGGGTATAGCTCAGTGGTAGAGCATTTGACTGCAGATCAAGAGGTCCCCGGTTCAAATCCGAGTGCCCCCTTTTGCGCATCCAACTCCGAATGTGTTCTTTGGTGCTGTTATCCTAGTTTACAACAAGCAAAACACTTTGTTCTTTTACCTTCTACAGACGAATTTCAGAAAATTACTTGAACTTTTTTAACTTTGAAAAAAGGTCTCTGAAAGGGGGTATAGCTCAGTCATAGAGCATTTGACTGCAGATCAAGAGGTCCCCGGTTCAAATCCGAGTGCCCCCTTTATCATATCCCAATCTTAATGTCAACTTTGGGACTGTTATGCTAGTTTCCAACAAGCCAATCACTTCGTTATTTTACCTTATACTGGTGTATTTGAGAAAATGCCTGAAATTTTTTATTTTACTTTGAAAAAGTTTGTCTGAAAGGGGGTATAGCTCAGTAGTAGAGCATTTGACTGCAGATCAAGAGGTCCCCGGTTCAAATCCGAGTGCCCCCTTTTGTGCGTCCAACTCCAAATCTGTTCTTTGGTGCTGTTATTTTAGTTCAAAACAAGCTAAACATATCCCAATCTTAATGTCAACTTTGGGACTGTTACGCTAGTTTCCAACAAGCCAATCACTTCGTTATTTTACCTTATACTGGTGTATTTGAGAAAATGCCTGAAATTTTTTATTTTACTTTGAAAATGTTTGTCTGAAAGGGGGTATAGCTCAGTGGCAGAGCATTTGACTGCAGATCAAGAGGTCCCCGGTTCAAATCCGAGTGCCCCCTTTAGTGCGTCCAACTCCAAATCTGTTCTTTGGTGCTGTTATCCTAGTTCACAACAAGCAAAACACTTTGTTCTTTTACCTTCTACAGACGAATTTCAGAAAATTACTTGAACTTTTTTAACTTTGAAAAAGGTCTCTGAAAGGGGGTATAGCTCAGTCATAGAGCATTTGACTGCAGATCAAGAGGTCCCCGGTTCAAATCCGAGTGCCCCCTGTATCATGTCCCAATCTGAATGTGATTTTTGGTACTGTTATCCTAGTTCTCAACAAGTAAAACACTTTGACTGCAGATCAAGAGGTCCCCGGTTCAAATCCGAGTGCCCCCTGTATCATGTCCCAATCTGAATGTGATTTTTGGTACTGTTATCCTAGTTCTCAACCAGTAAAACACTTTGTTCTTTTACCTTCTACAAACAAATTTAAGAAAATTACTAGAACGCTTCTACCTTTCGGGGGTATAGGTCAGTGGTAGAGCATTTGACTGCAGATCAAGAGGTCCCCGGTTCAGATCCGAGTGCTCCATTTATCATGTCCCAATCTTAATGTCATCTTTGGGACTGTTATGCTAGTTTCCAACAAACAAATCACTTCGTTCTTTTACCTCATACTGGTGTATTTGAGAAAATGCCTGAAATTGTTTATTTTACTTTGAAAAAGTTCGCAAAAAGGGGGTATAGCTCAGTGTTAGAGCATTTGACTGCAGATCAAGAGGTCCCCGGTTCAAATCCGAGTGCCCCCTTTTGCGCATCCAACTCCGAATGTGTTCTTTGGTGCTGTTATCCTAGTTTACAACAAGCAAAACACTTTGTTCTTTTAACTTATACAGACGAATTTCAGAAAATTACTTGAACTTTTTTAACTTTGAAAAAAGGTCTCTGAAAGGGGGTATAGCTCAGTCATAGAGCATTTGACTGCAGATCAAGAGGTCCCCGGTTCAAATCCGAGTGCCCCCTTTTGCGCATCCAACTCCGAATGTGTTCTTTGGTGCTGTTATCCTAGTTTACAACAAGCAAAACACTTTGTTCTTTTAACTTATACAGACGAATTTCAGAAAATTACTTGAACTTTTTTAACTTTGAAAAAAGGTCTCTGAAAGGGGGTATAGCTCAGTCATAGAGCATTTGACTGCAGATCAAGAGGTCCCCGGTTCAAATCCGAGTGCCCCCTGTATCATGTCCCAATCTGAATGTGGTTATTGGTACTGTTATCCTAGTTCTCAACAAGTAAAACACTTTGACTGCAGATCAAGAGGTCCCCGGTTCAAATCCGAGTGCCCCCTGTATCATGTCCCAATCTGAATGTGATTTTTGGTACTGTTATCCTAGTTCTCAACCAGTAAAACACTTTGTTCTTTTACCTTCTACAAACGAATTTAAGAAAATTACTAGAACATTTCTAACTTTCGGGGGTATAGCTCAGTGGTAGAGCATTTGACTGCAGATCAAGAGGTCCCCGGTTCAGATCCGAGTGCTCCATTTATCATGTCCCAATCTTAATGTCATCTTTGGGACTGTTATGCTAGTTTCCAACAAACAAATCACTTCGTTCTTTTACTTTATACTGGTGTATTTGAGAAAATGCCTGAAATTTTTTATTTTACTTTGAAAAAGTTCGCAGAGAGGGTGTATAGCTCAGTGGTAGAGCATTTGACTGCAGATCAAGAGGTCCCCGGTTCAAATCCGAGTGCCGACTTTTGTTCGTCCAACTCCAAATCTGTTCTTTGGTGCTGTTATCCTAGTTCACAACAAGCAAAACACTTTGTTCTTTTACCTTCTACAGACGAATTTCAGAAAATTACTTGAACTTTTTTAACTTTGAAAAAAGGTCTCTGAAAGGGGGTATAGCTCAGTCATAGAGCATTTGACTGCAGATCAAGAGGTCCCCGGTTCAAATCCGAGTGCCCCCTGTATCATGTCCCAATCTGAATGTGATTTTTGGTACTGTTATCCTAGTTCTCAACCAGTAAAACACTTTGTTCTTTTACCTTCTACAAACAAATTTAAGAAAATTACTAGAACGTTTCTAACTTTCGGGGGTATAGCTCAGTGGTAGAGCATTTGACTGCAGATCAAGAGGTCCCCGGTTCAAATCCGAGTGCCCCCTTTATCATATCCCAATCTTAATGTCAACTTTGGGACTGTTATGCTAGTTTCCAACAAGCCAATCACTTCGTTATTTTACCTTATACTGGTGTATTTGAGAAAATGCCTGAAATTTTTTATTTTACTTTGAAAAAGTTTGTCTGAAAGGGGGTATAGCTCAGTAGTAGAGTATTTGACTGCAGATCAAGAGGTCCCCGGTTCAAATCCGAGTGCCCCCTTTTGTGCGTCCAACTCCAAATCTGTTCTTTGGTGCTGTTATTTTAGTTCAAAACAAGCAAAACATATCCCAATCTTAATGTCAACTTTGGGACTGTTACGCTAGTTTCCAACAAGCTAATCACTTCGTTATTTTACCTTATACTGGTGTATTTGAGAAAATGCCTGAAATTTTTTATTTTACTTTGAAAAAGTTTGTCTGAAAGGGGGTATAGCTCAGTAGTAGAGTATTTGACTGCAGATCAAGAGGTCCCCGGTTCAAATCCGAGTGCCCCCTGTATCATGTCCCAATCTGAATGTGGTTATTGGTACTGTTATCCTAGTTCTCAACAAGTAAAACACTTTGACTGCAGATCAAGAGGTCCCCGGTTCAAATCCGAGTGCCCCCTGTATCATGTCCCAATCTGAATGTGATTTTTGGTACTGTTATCCTAGTTCTCAACCAGTAAAACACTTTGTTCTTTTACCTTCCACAAACGAATTTAAGAAAATTACTAGAACGTTTCTAACTTTCGGGGGTATAGCTCAGTGGTAGAGCATTTGACTGCAGATCAAGAGGTCCCCGGTTCAAATCCGAGTGCCCCCTTTATCATGTCCCAATCTGAATGTGATTTTTGGTACTGTTATCCTAGTTCTCAACCAGTAAAACACTTTGTTCTTTTACCTTCTACAAACAAATTTAAGAAAATTACTAGAACGCTTCTAACTTTCGGGGGTATAGGTCAGTGGTAGAGCATTTGACTGCAGATCAAGAGGTCCCCGGTTCATATCCGAGTGCTCCATTTATCATGTCCCAATCTTAATGTCATCTTTGGGACTGTTATGCTAGTTTCCAACAAACAAATCACTTCTTTCTTTTACCTCATACTGGTGTATTTGAGAAAATGCCTGAAATTTTTTATTTTACTTTGAAAAAGTTCGCAAAAAGGGGGTATAGCTCAGTGGTAGAGCATTTGACTGCAGATCAAGAGGTCCCCGGTTCAAATCCGAGTGCCCCCTTTTGCGCATCCAACTCCGAATGTGTTCTTTGGTGCTGTTATCCTAGTTTACAACAAGCAAAACACTTTGTTCTTTTACCTTCTACAGACGAATTTCAGAAAATTACTTGAACTTTTTTAACTTTGAAAAAAGGTCTCTGAAAGGGGGTATAGCTCAGTCATAGAGCATTTGACTGCAGATCAAGAGGTCCCCGGTTCAAATCCGAGTGCCCCCTTTATCATATCCCAATCTTAATGTCAACTTTGGGACTGTTATGCTAGTTTCCAACAAGCCAATCACTTCGTTATTTTACCTTATACTGGTGTATTTGAGAAAATGCCTGAAATTTTTTATTTTACTTTGAAAAAGTTTGTCTGAAAGGGGGTATAGCTCAGTAGTAGAGCATTTGACTGCAGATCAAGAGGTCCCCGGTTCAAATCCGAGTGCCCCCTTTTGTGCGTCCAACTCCAAATCTGTTCTTTGGTGCTGTTATTTTAGTTCAAAACAAGCTAAACATATCCCAATCTTAATGTCAACTTTGGGACTGTTACGCTAGTTTCCAACAAGCCAATCACTTCGTTATTTTACCTTATACTGGTGTATTTGAGAAAATGCCTGAAATTTTTTATTTTACTTTGAAAATGTTTGTTTGAAAGGGGGTATAGCTCAGTGGCAGAGCATTTGAATGCAGATCAAGAGGTCCCCGGTTCAAATCCGAGTGCCCCCTTTAGTGCGTCCAACTCCAAATCTGTTCTTTGGTGCTGTTATCCTAGTTCACAACAAGCAAAATACTTTGTTCTTTTACCTTCTACAGACGAATTTCAGAAAATTACTTGAACTTTTTTAACTTTGAAAAAGGTCTCTGAAAGGGGGTATAGCTCAGTCATAGAGCATTTGACTGCAGATCAAGAGGTCCCCGGTTCAAATCCGAGTGCCCCCTGTATCATGTCCCAATCTGAATGTGATTTTTGGTACTGTTATCCTAGTTCTCAACAAGTAAAACACTTTGACTGCAGATCAAGAGGTCCCCGGTTCAAATCCGAGTGCCCCCTGTATCATGTCCCAATCTGAATGTGATTTTTGGTACTGTTATCCTAGTTCTCAACCAGTAAAATACTTTGTTCTTTTACCTTCTACAAACAAATTTAAGAAAATTACTAGAACGGTTCTACCTTTCGGGGGTATAGGTCAGTGGTAGAGCATTTGACTGCAGATCAAGAGGTCCCCGGTTCAGATCCGAGTGCTCCATTTATCATGTCCCAATCTTAATGTCATCTTTGGGACTGTTATGCTAGTTTCCAACAAACAAATCACTTCGTTCTTTTACCTCATACTGGTGTATTTGAGAAAATGCCTGAAATTGTTTATTTTACTTTGAAAAAGTTCGCAAAAAGGGGGTATAGCTCAGTGTTAGAGCATTTGACTGCAGATCAAGAGGTCCCCGGTTCAAATCCGAGTGCCCCCTTTTGCGCATCCAACTCCGAATGTGTTCTTTGGTGCTGTTATCCTAGTTTACAACAAGCAAAACACTTTGTTCTTTTAACTTATACAGACGAATTTCAGAAAATTACTTGAACTTTTTTAACTTTGAAAAAAGGTCTCTGAAAGGGGGTATAGCTCAGTCATAGAGCATTTGACTGCAGATCAAGAGGTCCCCGGTTCAAATCCGAGTGCCCCCTTTTGCGCATCCAACTCCGAATGTGTTCTTTGGTGCTGTTATCCTAGTTTACAACAAGCAAAACACTTTGTTCTTTTAACTTATACAGACGAATTTCAGAAAATTACTTGAACTTTTTTAACTTTGAAAAAAGGTCTCTGAAAGGGGGTATAGCTCAGTCATAGAGCATTTGACTGCAGATCAAGAGGTCCCCGGTTCAAATCCGAGTGCCCCCTGTATCATGTCCCAATCTGAATGTGGTTATTGGTACTGTTATCCTAGTTCTCAACAAGTAAAACACTTTGACTGCAGATCAAGAGGTCCCCGGTTCAAATCCGAGTGCCCCCTGTATCATGTCCCAATCTGAATGTGATTTTTGGTACTGTTATCCTAGTTCTCAACCAGTAAAACACTTTGTTCTTTTACCTTCTACAAACGAATTTAAGAAAATTACTAGAACATTTCTAACTTTCGGGGGTATAGCTCAGTGGTAGAGCATTTGACTGCAGATCAAGAGGTCCCCGGTTCAGATCCGAGTGCTCCATTTATCATGTCCCAAACTTAATGTCATCTTTGGGACTGTTATGCTAGTTTCCAACAAACAAATCACTTCGTTCTTTTACCTTATACTGGTGTATTTGAGAAAATGCCTGAAACTTTTTATTTTACTTTGAAAAAGTTCGCAGAGAGGGTGTATAGCTCAGTGGTAGAGCATTTGACTGCAGATCAAGAGGTCCCCGGTTCAAATCCGAGTGCCGACTTTTGTTCGTCCAACTCCAAATCTGTTCTTTGGTGCTGTTATCCTAGTTCACAACAAGCAAAACACTTTGTTCTTTTACCTTCTACAGACGAATTTCAGAAAATTACTTGAACTTTTTTAACTTTGAAAAAAGGTCTCTGAAAGGGGGTATAGCTCAGTCATAGAGCATTTGACTGCAGATCAAGAGGGCCCCGGTTCAAATCCGAGTGCCCCCTGTATCATGTCCCAATCTGAATGTGATTTTTGGTACTGTTATCCTAGTTCTCAACCAGTAAAACACTTTGTTCTTTTACCTTCTACAAACAAATTTAAGAAAATTACTAGAACGTTTCTAACTTTCGGGGGTATAGCTCAGTGGTAGAGCATTTGACTGCAGATCAAGAGGTCCCCGGTTCAAATCCGAGTGCCCCCTTTATCATATCCCAGTCTTAATGTCAACTTTGGGACTGTTATGCTAGTTTCCAACAAGCCAATCACTTCGTTATTTTACCTTATACTGGTGTATTTGAGAAAATGCCTGAAATTTTTTATTTTACTTTGAAAAAGTTTGTCTGAAAGGGGGTATAGCTCAGTAGTAGAGCATTTGACTGCAGATCAAGAGGTCCCCGGTTCAAATCCGAGTGCCCCCTTTTGTGCGTCCAACTACAAATCTGTTCTTTGGTGCTGTTATTTTAGTTCAAAACAAGCAAAACATATCCCAATCTTAATGTCAACTTTGGGACTGTTACGCTAGTTTCCAACAAGCCAATCACTTCGTTATTTTACCTTATACTGGTGTATTTGAGAAAATGCCTGAAATTTTTTATTTTACTTTGAAAAAGTTTGTCTGAAAGGGGGTATAGCTCAGTGGCAGAGCATTTGACTGCAGATCAAGAGGTCCCCGGTTCAAATCCGAGTGCCCCCTTTTGTGCGTCCAACTCCAAATCTGTTCTTTGGTGCTGTTATCCTAGTTCACAACAAGCAAAATACTTTGTTCTTTTACCTTCTACAGACGAATTTCAGAAAATTACTTGAACTTTTTTAACTTTGAAAAAAGGTCTCTGAAAGGGGGTATAGCTCAGTCATAGAGCATTTGACTGCAGATCAAGAGGTCCCCGGTTCAAATCCGAGTGCCCCCTGTATCATGTCCCAATCTGAATGTGGTTATTGGTACTGTTATCCTAGTTCTCAACAAGTAAAACACTTTGACTGCAGATCAAGAGGTCCCCGGTTCAAATCCGAGTGCCCCCTGTATCATGTCCCAATCTGAATGTGATTTTTGGTACTGTTATCCTAGTTCTCAACCAGTAAAACACTTTGTTCTTTTACCTTCTACAAACGAATTTAAGAAAATTACTAGAACATTTCTAACTTTCGGGGGTATAGCTCAGTGGTAGAGCATTTGACTGCAGATCAAGAGGTCCCCGGTTCAGATCCGAGTGCTCCATTTATCATGTCCCAATCTTAATGTCATCTTTGGGACTGTTATGCTAGTTTCCAACAAACAAATCACTTCGTTCTTTTACCTTATACTGGTGTATTTGAGAAAATGCCTGAAATTTTTTATTTTACTTTGAAAAAGCTCGCAGAAAGGGTGTATAGCTCAGTGGTAGAGCATTTGACTGCAGATCAAGAGGTCCCCGGTTCAAATCCGAATGCCGACTTTTGTGCGTCCAACTCCAAATCTGTTCTTTGGTGCTGTTATCCTAGTTCACAACAAGCAAAACACTTTGTTCTTTTACCTTCTACAGACGAATTTCAGAAAATTACTTGAACTTTTTTAACTTTGAAAAAAGGTCTCTGAAAGGGGGTATAGCTCAGTCATAGAGCATTTGACTGCAGATCAAGAGGTCCCCGGTTCAAATCCGAGTGCCCCCTGTATCATGTCCCAATCTGAATGTGATTTTTGGTACTGTTATCCTAGTTCTCAACCAGTAAAACACTTTGTTCTTTTACCTTCTACAAACAAATTTAAGAAAATTACTAGAACGTTTCTAACTTTCGGGGGTATAGCTCAGTGGTAGAGCATTTGACTGCAGATCAAGAGGTCCCCGGTTCAAATCCGAGTGCCCCCTTTATCATATCCCAATCTTAATGTCAACTTTGGGACTGTTATGCTAGTTTCCAACAAGCCAATCACTTCGTTATTTTACCTTATACTGGTGTATTTGAGAAAATGCCTGAAATTTTTTATTTTACTTTGAAAAAGTTTGTCTGAAAGGGGGTATAGCTCAGTAGTAGAGTATTTGACTGCAGATCAAGAGGTCCCCGGTTCAAATCCGAGTGCCCCCTTTTGTGCGTCCAACTCCAAATCTGTTCTTTGGTGCTGTTATTTTAGTTCAAAACAAGCAAAACATATCCCAATCTTAATGTCAACTTTGGGACTGTTACGCTAGTTTCCAACAAGCTAATCACTTCGTTATTTTACCTTATACTGGTGTATTTGAGAAAATGCCTGAAATTTTTTATTTTACTTTGAAAAAGTTTGTCTGAAAGGGGGTATAGCTCAGTGGCAGAGCATTTGACTGCAGATCAAGAGGTCCCCGGTTCAAATCCGAGTGCCCCCTTTTGTGCGTCCAACTCCAAATCTGTTCTTTGGTGCTGTTATCCTAGTTCACAACAAGCAAAACACTTTGTTCTTTTACCTTCTACAGACGAATTTCAGAAAATTACTTGAACTTTTTTAACTTTGAAAAAAGGTCTCTGAAAGGGGGTATAGCTCAGTCATAGAGCATTTGACTGCAGATCAAGAGGTCCCCGTTTCAAATCCAAGTGCCCCCTGTATCATGTCCCAATGTGAATGTGGTTATTGGTACTGTTATCCTAGTTCTCAACAAGTCAAACACTTTGACTGCAGATCAAGAGGTCCCCGGTTCAAATCCGAGTGCCCCCTGTATCATGTCCCAATCTGAATGTGATTTTTGGTACTGTTATTCTAGTTCTCAACCAGTAAAACACTTTGTTCTTTTACCTTCCACAAACGAATTTAAGAAAATTACTAGAACATTTCTAACTTTCGGGGGTATAGCTCAGTGGTAGAGCATTTGACTGCAGATCAAGAGGTCCCCGGTTCAAATCCGAGTGCCCCCTTTATCATGTCCCAATCTGAATGTGATTTTTGGTACTGTTATCCTAGTTCTCAACCAGTAAAACACTATGTTCTTTTACCTTCTACAAACAAATTTAAGAAAATTACTAGAACGCTTCTAACTTTGGGGGGTATAGGTCAGTGGTAGAGCATTTGACTGCAGATCAAGAGGTCCCCGGTTCATATCCGAGTGCTCCATTTATCATGTCCCAATCTTAATGTCATCTTTGGGACTGTTATGCTAGTTTCCAACAAACAAATCATTTCGTTCTTTTACCTCATACTGGTGTATTTGAGAAAATGCCTGAAATTTTTTATTTTACTTTGAAAAAGTTTGCAAAAAGGGGGTATAGCTCAGTGGTAGAGCATTTGACTGCAGATCAAGAGGTCCCCGGTTCAAATCCGAGTGCCCCCTTTTGTGCGTCCAACTCCAAATCTGTTCTTTGGTGCTGTTATCCTAGTTCACAACAAGCAAAACACTTTGTTCTTTTACCTTCTACAGACGAATTTCAGAAAATTACTTGAACTTTTTTACCTTTGAAAAAAGGTCTCTGAAAGGGGGTATAGCTCAGTCATAGAGCATTTGACTGCAGATCAAGAGGTCCCCGGTTCAAATCCGAGTGCCCCCTGTATCATGTCCCAATCTGAATGTGGTTATTGGTACTGTTATCCTAGTTCTCAACAAGTAAAACACTTTGACTGCAGATCAAGAGGTCCCCGGTTCAAATCCGAGTGCCCCCTGTATCATGTCCCAATCTGAATGTGATTTTTGGTACTGTTATCCTAGTTCTCAACCAGTAAAACACTTCGTTCTTTTACCTTCCACAAACGAATTTAAGAAAATTACTAGAACGTTTCTAACTTTCGGGGGTATAGCTCAGTGGTAGAGCATTTGACTGCAGATCAAGAGGTCCCCGGTTCAAATCCGAGTGCCCCCTTTATCATGTCCCAATCCTAATGTGATTTTTGGTACTGTTATCCTAGTTCTCAACCAGTAAAACACTTTGTTCTTTTACCTTCTACAAACAAATTTAAGAAAATTACTAGAACGCTTCTAACTTTCGGGGGTATAGGTCAGTGGTAGAGCATTTGACTGCAGATCAAGAGGTCCCCGGTTCATATCCGAGTGCTCCATTTATCATGTCCCAATCTTAATGTCATCTTTGGGACTGTTATGCTAGTTTCCAACAAACAAATCACTTCTTTCTTTTACCTCATACTGGTGTATTTGAGAAAATGCCTGAAATTTTTTATTTTACTTTGAAAAAGTTCGCAAAAAGGGGGTATAGCTCAGTGGTAGAGCATTTGACTGCAGATCAAGAGGTCCCCGGTTCAAATCCGAGTGCCCCCTTTTGCGCATCCAACTCCGAATGTGTTCTTTGGTGCTGTTATCCTAGTTTACAACAAGCAAAACACTTTGTTCTTTTACCTTCTACAGACGAATTTCAGAAAATTACTTGAACTTTTTTAACTTTGAAAAAAGGTCTCTGAAAGGGGGTATAGCTCAGTCATAGAGCATTTGACTGCAGATCAAGAGGTCCCCGGTTCAAATCCGAGTGCCCCCTTTATCATATCCCAATCTTAATGTCAACTTTGGGACTGTTATGCTAGTTTCCAACAAGCCAATCACTTCGTTATTTTACCTTATACTGGTGTATTTGAGAAAATGCCTGAAATTTTTTATTTTACTTTGAAAAAGTTTGTCTGAAAGGGGGTATAGCTCAGTAGTAGAGCATTTGATTGCAGATCAAGAGGTCCCCGGTTCAAATCCGTGTGCCCCCTTTTGTGCGTCCAACTCCAAATCTGTTCTTTGGTGCTGTTATTTTAGTTCAAAACAAGCTAAACATATCCCAATCTTAATGTCAACTTTGGGACTGTTACGCTAGTTTCCAACAAGCCAATCACTTCGTTATTTTACCTTATACTGGTGTATTTGAGAAAATGCCTGAAATTTTTTATTTTACTTTGAAAACGTTTGTTTGAAAGGGGGTATAGCTCAGTGGCAGAGCATTTGAATGCAGATCAAGAGGTCCCCGGTTCAAATCCGAGTGCCCCCTTTAGTGCGTCCAACTCCAAATCTGTTCTTTGGTGCTGTTATCCTAGTTCACAACAAGCAAAACACTTTGTTCTTTTACCTTCTACAGACGAATTTCAGAAAATTACTTGAACTTTTTTAACTTTGAAAAAAGGTCTCTGAAAGGGGGTATAGCTCAGTCATAGAGCATTTGACTGCAGATCAAGAGGTCCCCGTTTCAAATCCAAGTGCCCCCTGTATCATGTCCCAATGTGAATGTGGTTATTGGTACTGTTATCCTAGTTCTCAACAAGTCAAACACTTTGACTGCAGATCAAGAGGTCCCCGGTTAAAATCCGAGTGCCCCCTGTATCATGTCCCAATCTGAATGTGATTTTTGGTACTGTTATTCTAGTTCTCAACCAGTAAAACACTTTGTTCTTTTACCTTCCACAAACGAATTTAAGAAAATTACTAGAACATTTCTAACTTTCGGGGGTATAGCTCAGTGGTAGAGCATTTGACTGCAGATCAAGAGGTCCCCGGTTCAAATCCGAGTGCCCCCTTTATCATGTCCCAATCTGAATGTGATTTTTGGTACTGTTATCCTAGTTCTCAACCAGTAAAACACTTTGTTCTTTTACCTTCTACAAACAAATTTAAGAAAATTACTAGAACGCTTCTACCTTTCGGGGGTATAGGTCAGTGGTAGAGCATTTGACTGCAGATCAAGAGGTCCCCGGTTCAGATCCGAGTGCTCCATTTATCATGTCCCAATCTTAATGTCATCTTTGGGACTGTTATGCTAGTTTCCAACAAACAAATCACTTCGTTCTTTTACCTCATACTGGTGTATTTGAGAAAATGCCTGAAATTGTTTATTTTACTTTGAAAAAGTTCGCAAAAAGGGGGTATAGCTCAGTGTTAGAGCATTTGACTGCAGATCAAGAGGTCCCCGGTTCAAATCCGAGTGCCCCCTTTTGCGCATCCAACTCCGAATGTGTTCTTTGGTGCTGTTATCCTAGTTTACAACAAGCAAAACACTTTGTTCTTTTAACTTATACAGACGAATTTCAGAAAATTACTTGAACTTTTTTAACTTTGAAAAAAGGTCTCTGAAAGGGGGTATAGCTCAGTCATAGAGCATTTGACTGCAGATCAAGAGGTCCCCGGTTCAAATCCGAGTGCCCCCTTTTGCGCATCCAACTCCGAATGTGTTCTTTGGTGCTGTTATCCTAGTTTACAACAAGCAAAACACTTTGTTCTTTTAACTTATACAGACGAATTTCAGAAAATTACTTGAACTTTTTTAACTTTGAAAAAAGGTCTCTGAAAGGGGGTATAGCTCAGTCATAGAGCATTTGACTGCAGATCAAGAGGTCCCCGGTTCAAATCCGAGTGCCCCCTTTTGCGCATCCAACTCCGAATGTGTTCTTTGGTGCTGTTATCCTAGTTTACAACAAGCAAAACACTTTGTTCTTTTAACTTATACAGACGAATTTCAGAAAATTACTTGAACTTTTTTAACTTTGAAAAAAGGTCTCTGAAAGGGGGTATAGCTCAGTCATAGAGCATTTGACTGCAGATCAAGAGGTCCCCGGTTCAAATCCGAGTGCCCCCTTTTGCGCATCCAACTCCGAATGTGTTCTTTGGTGCTGTTATCCTAGTTTACAACAAGCAAAACACTTTGTTCTTTTAACTTATACAGACGAATTTCAGAAAATTACTTGAACTTTTTTAACTTTGAAAAAAGGTCTCTGAAAGGGGGTATAGCTCAGTCATAGAGCATTTGACTGCAGATCAAGAGGTCCCCGGTTCAAATCCGAGTGCCCCCTGTATCATGTCCCAATCTGAATGTGGTTATTGGTACTGTTATCCTAGTTCTCAACAAGTAAAACACTTTGACTGCAGATCAAGAGGTCCCCGGTTCAAATCCGAGTGCCCCCTGTATCATGTCCCAATCTGAATGTGCTTTTTGGTACTGTTATCCTAGTTCTCAACCAGTAAAACACTTTGTTCTTTTACCTTCTACAAACGAATTTAAGAAAATTACTAGAACATTTCTAACTTTCGGGGGTATAGCTCAGTGGTAGAGCATTTGACTGCAGATCAAGAGGTCCCCGGTTCAGATCCGAGTGCTCCATTTATCATGTCCCAAACTTAATGTCATCTTTGGGACTGTTATGCTAGTTTCCAACAAACAAATCACTTCGTTCTTTTACCTTATACTGGTGTATTTGAGAAAATGCCTGAAATTTTTTATTTTACTTTGAAAAAGTTCGCAGAGAGGGTGTATAGCTCAGTGGTAGAGCATTTGACTGCAGATCAAGAGGTCCCCGGTTCAAATCCGAGTGCCGACTTTTGTTCGTCCAACTCCAAATCTGTTCTTTGGTGCTGTTATCCTAGTTCACAACAAGCAAAACACTTTGTTCTTTTACCTTCTACAGACGAATTTCAGAAAATTACTTGAACTTTTTTAACTTTGAAAAAAGGTCTCTGAAAGGGGGTATAGCTCAGTCATAGAGCATTTGACTGCAGATCAAGAGGTCCCCGGTTCAAATCCGAGTGCCCCCTGTATCATGTCCCAATCTGAATGTGATTTTTGGTACTGTTATCCTAGTTCTCAACCAGTAAAACACTTTGTTCTTTTACCTTCTACAAACAAATTTAAGAAAATTACTAGAACGTTTCTAACTTTCGGGGGTATAGCTCAGTGGTAGAGCATTTGACTGCAGATCAAGAGGTCCCCGGTTCAAATCCGAGTGCCCCCTTTATCATATCCCAGTCTTAATGTCAACTTTGGGACTGTTATGCTAGTTTCCAACAAGCCAATCACTTCGTTATTTTACCTTATACTGGTGTATTTGAGAAAATGCCTGAAATTTTTTATTTTACTTTGAAAAAGTTTGTCTGAAAGGGGGTATAGCTCAGTAGTAGAGCATTTGACTGCAGATCAAGAGGTCCCCGGTTCAAATCCGAGTGCCCCCTTTTGTGCGTCCAACTACAAATCTGTTCTTTGGTGCTGTTATTTTAGTTCAAAACAAGCAAAACATATCCCAATCTTAATGTCAACTTTGGGACTGTTACGCTAGTTTCCAACAAGCCAATCACTTCGTTATTTTACCTTATACTGGTGTATTTGAGAAAATGCCTGAAATTTTTTATTTTACTTTGAAAAAGTTTGTCTGAAAGGGGGTATAGCTCAGTGGCAGAGCATTTGACTGCAGATCAAGAGGTCCCCGGTTCAAATCCGAGTGCCCCCTTTTGTGCGTCCAACTCCAAATCTGTTCTTTGGTGCTGTTATCCTAGTTCACAACAAGCAAAATACTTTGTTCTTTTACCTTCTACAGACGAATTTCAGAAAATTACTTGAACTTTTTTAACTTTGAAAAAAGGTCTCTGAAAGGGGGTATAGCTCAGTCATAGAGCATTTGACTGCAGATCAAGAGGTCCCCGGTTCAAATCCGAGTGCCCCCTGTATCATGTCCCAATCTGAATGTGGTTATTGGTACTGTTATCCTAGTTCTCAACAAGTAAAACACTTTGACTGCAGATCAAGAGGTCCCCGGTTCAAATCCGAGTGCCCCCTGTATCATGTCCCAATCTGAATGTGATTTTTGGTACTGTTATCCTAGTTCTCAACCAGTAAAACACTTTGTTCTTTTACCTTCTACAAACGAATTTAAGAAAATTACTAGAACATTTCTAACTTTCGGGGGTATAGCTCAGTGGTAGAGCATTTGACTGCAGATCAAGAGGTCCCCGGTTCAGATCCGAGTGCTCCATTTATCATGTCCCAATCTTAATGTCATCTTTGGGACTGTTATGCTAGTTTCCAACAAACAAATCACTTCGTTCTTTTACCTTATACTGGTGTATTTGAGAAAATGCCTGAAATTTTTTATTTTACTTTGAAAAAGCTCGCAGAAAGGGTGTATAGCTCAGTGGTAGAGCATTTGACTGCAGATCAAGAGGTCCCCGGTTCAAATCCGAATGCCGACTTTTGTGCGTCCAACTCCAAATCTGTTCTTTGGTGCTGTTATCCTAGTTCACAACAAGCAAAACACTTTGTTCTTTTACCTTCTACAGACGAATTTCAGAAAATTACTTGAACTTTTTTAACTTTGAAAAAAGGTCTCTGAAAGGGGGTATAGCTCAGTCATAGAGCATTTGACTGCAGATCAAGAGGTCCCCGGTTCAAATCCGAGTGCCCCCTGTATCATGTCCCAATCTGAATGTGATTTTTGGTACTGTTATCCTAGTTCTCAACCAGTAAAACACTTTGTTCTTTTACCTTCTACAAACAAATTTAAGAAAATTACTAGAACGTTTCTAACTTTCGGGGGTATAGCTCAGTGGTAGAGCATTTGACTGCAGATCAAGAGGTCCCCGGTTCAAATCCGAGTGCCCCCTTTATCATATCCCAATCTTAATGTCAACTTTGGGACTGTTATGCTAGTTTCCAACAAGCCAATCACTTCGTTATTTTACCTTATACTGGTGTATTTGAGAAAATGCCTGAAATTTTTTATTTTACTTTGAAAAAGTTTGTCTGAAAGGGGGTATAGCTCAGTAGTAGAGTATTTGACTGCAGATCAAGAGGTCCCCGGTTCAAATCCGAGTGCCCCCTTTTGTGCGTCCAACTCCAAATCTGTTCTTTGGTGCTGTTATTTTAGTTCAAAACAAGCAAAACATATCCCAATCTTAATGTCAACTTTGGGACTGTTACGCTAGTTTCCAACAAGCTAATCACTTCGTTATTTTACCTTATACTGGTGTATTTGAGAAAATGCCTGAAATTTTTTATTTTACTTTGAAAAAGTTTGTCTGAAAGGGGGTATAGCTCAGTGGCAGAGCATTTGACTGCAGATCAAGAGGTCCCCGGTTCAAATCCGAGTGCCCCCTTTTGTGCGTCCAACTCCAAATCTGTTCTTTGGTGCTGTTATCCTAGTTCACAACAAGCAAAACACTTTGTTCTTTTACCTTCTACAGACGAATTTCAGAAAATTACTTGAACTTTTTTAACTTTGAAAAAAGGTCTCTGAAAGGGGGTATAGCTCAGTCATAGAGCATTTGACTGCAGATCAAGAGGTCCCCGTTTCAAATCCAAGTGCCCCCTGTATCATGTCCCAATGTGAATGTGGTTATTGGTACTGTTATCCTAGTTCTCAACAAGTCAAACACTTTGACTGCAGATCAAGAGGTCCCCGGTTCAAATCCGAGTGCCCCCTGTATCATGTCCCAATCTGAATGTGATTTTTGGTACTGTTATTCTAGTTCTCAACCAGTAAAACACTTTGTTCTTTTACCTTCCACAAACGAATTTAAGAAAATTACTAGAACATTTCTAACTTTCGGGGGTATAGCTCAGTGGTAGAGCATTTGACTGCAGATCAAGAGGTCCCCGGTTCAAATCCGAGTGCCCCCTTTATCATGTCCCAATCTGAATGTGATTTTTGGTACTGTTATCCTAGTTCTCAACCAGTAAAACACTATGTTCTTTTACCTTCTACAAACAAATTTAAGAAAATTACTAGAACGCTTCTAACTTTGGGGGGTATAGGTCAGTGGTAGAGCATTTGACTGCAGATCAAGAGGTCCCCGGTTCATATCCGAGTGCTCCATTTATCATGTCCCAATCTTAATGTCATCTTTGGGACTGTTATGCTAGTTTCCAACAAACAAATCATTTCGTTCTTTTACCTCATACTGGTGTATTTGAGAAAATGCCTGAAATTTTTTATTTTACTTTGAAAAAGTTTGCAAAAAGGGGGTATAGCTCAGTGGTAGAGCATTTGACTGCAGATCAAGAGGTCCCCGGTTCAAATCCGAGTGCCCCCTTTTGTGCGTCCAACTCCAAATCTGTTCTTTGGTGCTGTTATCCTAGTTCACAACAAGCAAAACACTTTGTTCTTTTACCTTCTACAGACGAATTTCAGAAAATTACTTGAACTTTTTTACCTTTGAAAAAAGGTCTCTGAAAGGGGGTATAGCTCAGTCATAGAGCATTTGACTGCAGATCAAGAGGTCCCCGGTTCAAATCCGAGTGCCCCCTGTATCATGTCCCAATCTGAATGTGGTTATTGGTACTGTTATCCTAGTTCTCAACAAGTAAAACACTTTGACTGCAGATCAAGAGGTCCCCGGTTCAAATCCGAGTGCCCCCTGTATCATGTCCCAATCTGAATGTGATTTTTGGTACTGTTATCCTAGTTCTCAACCAGTAAAACACTTCGTTCTTTTACCTTCCACAAACGAATTTAAGAAAATTACTAGAACGTTTCTAACTTTCGGGGGTATAGCTCAGTGGTAGAGCATTTGACTGCAGATCAAGAGGTCCCCGGTTCAAATCCGAGTGCCCCCTTTATCATGTCCCAATCCTAATGTGATTTTTGGTACTGTTATCCTAGTTCTCAACCAGTAAAACACTTTGTTCTTTTACCTTCTACAAACAAATTTAAGAAAATTACTAGAACGCTTCTAACTTTCGGGGGTATAGGTCAGTGGTAGAGCATTTGACTGCAGATCAAGAGGTCCCCGGTTCATATCCGAGTGCTCCATTTATCATGTCCCAATCTTAATGTCATCTTTGGGACTGTTATGCTAGTTTCCAACAAACAAATCACTTCTTTCTTTTACCTCATACTGGTGTATTTGAGAAAATGCCTGAAATTTTTTATTTTACTTTGAAAAAGTTCGCAAAAAGGGGGTATAGCTCAGTGGTAGAGCATTTGACTGCAGATCAAGAGGTCCCCGGTTCAAATCCGAGTGCCCCCTTTTGCGCATCCAACTCCGAATGTGTTCTTTGGTGCTGTTATCCTAGTTTACAACAAGCAAAACACTTTGTTCTTTTACCTTCTACAGACGAATTTCAGAAAATTACTTGAACTTTTTTAACTTTGAAAAAAGGTCTCTGAAAGGGGGTATAGCTCAGTCATAGAGCATTTGACTGCAGATCAAGAGGTCCCCGGTTCAAATCCGAGTGCCCCCTTTATCATATCCCAATCTTAATGTCAACTTTGGGACTGTTATGCTAGTTTCCAACAAGCCAATCACTTCGTTATTTTACCTTATACTGGTGTATTTGAGAAAATGCCTGAAATTTTTTATTTTACTTTGAAAAAGTTTGTCTGAAAGGGGGTATAGCTCAGTAGTAGAGCATTTGATTGCAGATCAAGAGGTCCCCGGTTCAAATCCGTGTGCCCCCTTTTGTGCGTCCAACTCCAAATCTGTTCTTTGGTGCTGTTATTTTAGTTCAAAACAAGCTAAACATATCCCAATCTTAATGTCAACTTTGGGACTGTTACGCTAGTTTCCAACAAGCCAATCACTTCGTTATTTTACCTTATACTGGTGTATTTGAGAAAATGCCTGAAATTTTTTATTTTACTTTGAAAACGTTTGTTTGAAAGGGGGTATAGCTCAGTGGCAGAGCATTTGAATGCAGATCAAGAGGTCCCCGGTTCAAATCCGAGTGCCCCCTTTAGTGCGTCCAACTCCAAATCTGTTCTTTGGTGCTGTTATCCTAGTTCACAACAAGCAAAACACTTTGTTCTTTTACCTTCTACAGACGAATTTCAGAAAATTACTTGAACTTTTTTAACTTTGAAAAAAGGTCTCTGAAAGGGGGTATAGCTCAGTCATAGAGCATTTGACTGCAGATCAAGAGGTCCCCGTTTCAAATCCAAGTGCCCCCTGTATCATGTCCCAATGTGAATGTGGTTATTGGTACTGTTATCCTAGTTCTCAACAAGTCAAACACTTTGACTGCAGATCAAGAGGTCCCCGGTTAAAATCCGAGTGCCCCCTGTATCATGTCCCAATCTGAATGTGATTTTTGGTACTGTTATTCTAGTTCTCAACCAGTAAAACACTTTGTTCTTTTACCTTCCACAAACGAATTTAAGAAAATTACTAGAACATTTCTAACTTTCGGGGGTATAGCTCAGTGGTAGAGCATTTGACTGCAGATCAAGAGGTCCCCGGTTCAAATCCGAGTGCCCCCTTTATCATGTCCCAATCTGAATGTGATTTTTGGTACTGTTATCCTAGTTCTCAACCAGTAAAACACTTTGTTCTTTTACCTTCTACAAACAAATTTAAGAAAATTACTAGAACGCTTCTACCTTTCGGGGGTATAGGTCAGTGGTAGAGCATTTGACTGCAGATCAAGAGGTCCCCGGTTCAGATCCGAGTGCTCCATTTATCATGTCCCAATCTTAATGTCATCTTTGGGACTGTTATGCTAGTTTCCAACAAACAAATCACTTCGTTCTTTTACCTCATACTGGTGTATTTGAGAAAATGCCTGAAATTGTTTATTTTACTTTGAAAAAGTTCGCAAAAAGGGGGTATAGCTCAGTGTTAGAGCATTTGACTGCAGATCAAGAGGTCCCCGGTTCAAATCCGAGTGCCCCCTTTTGCGCATCCAACTCCGAATGTGTTCTTTGGTGCTGTTATCCTAGTTTACAACAAGCAAAACACTTTGTTCTTTTAACTTATACAGACGAATTTCAGAAAATTACTTGAACTTTTTTAACTTTGAAAAAAGGTCTCTGAAAGGGGGTATAGCTCAGTCATAGAGCATTTGACTGCAGATCAAGAGGTCCCCGGTTCAAATCCGAGTGCCCCCTTTTGCGCATCCAACTCCGAATGTGTTCTTTGGTGCTGTTATCCTAGTTTACAACAAGCAAAACACTTTGTTCTTTTAACTTATACAGACGAATTTCAGAAAATTACTTGAACTTTTTTAACTTTGAAAAAAGGTCTCTGAAAGGGGGTATAGCTCAGTCATAGAGCATTTGACTGCAGATCAAGAGGTCCCCGGTTCAAATCCGAGTGCCCCCTTTTGCGCATCCAACTCCGAATGTGTTCTTTGGTGCTGTTATCCTAGTTTACAACAAGCAAAACACTTTGTTCTTTTAACTTATACAGACGAATTTCAGAAAATTACTTGAACTTTTTTAACTTTGAAAAAAGGTCTCTGAAAGGGGGTATAGCTCAGTCATAGAGCATTTGACTGCAGATCAAGAGGTCCCCGGTTCAAATCCGAGTGCCCCCTTTTGCGCATCCAACTCCGAATGTGTTCTTTGGTGCTGTTATCCTAGTTTACAACAAGCAAAACACTTTGTTCTTTTAACTTATACAGACGAATTTCAGAAAATTACTTGAACTTTTTTAACTTTGAAAAAAGGTCTCTGAAAGGGGGTATAGCTCAGTCATAGAGCATTTGACTGCAGATCAAGAGGTCCCCGGTTCAAATCCGAGTGCCCCCTGTATCATGTCCCAATCTGAATGTGGTTATTGGTACTGTTATCCTAGTTCTCAACAAGTAAAACACTTTGACTGCAGATCAAGAGGTCCCCGGTTCAAATCCGAGTGCCCCCTGTATCATGTCCCAATCTGAATGTGCTTTTTGGTACTGTTATCCTAGTTCTCAACCAGTAAAACACTTTGTTCTTTTACCTTCTACAAACGAATTTAAGAAAATTACTAGAACATTTCTAACTTTCGGGGGTATAGCTCAGTGGTAGAGCATTTGACTGCAGATCAAGAGGTCCCCGGTTCAGATCCGAGTGCTCCATTTATCATGTCCCAAACTTAATGTCATCTTTGGGACTGTTATGCTAGTTTCCAACAAACAAATCACTTCGTTCTTTTACCTTATACTGGTGTATTTGAGAAAATGCCTGAAATTTTTTATTTTACTTTGAAAAAGTTCGCAGAGAGGGTGTATAGCTCAGTGGTAGAGCATTTGACTGCAGATCAAGAGGTCCCCGGTTCAAATCCGAGTGCCGACTTTTGTTCGTCCAACTCCAAATCTGTTCTTTGGTGCTGTTATCCTAGTTCACAACAAGCAAAACACTTTGTTCTTTTACCTTCTACAGACGAATTTCAGAAAATTACTTGAACTTTTTTAACTTTGAAAAAAGGTCTCTGAAAGGGGGTATAGCTCAGTCATAGAGCATTTGACTGCAGATCAAGAGGTCCCCGGTTCAAATCCGAGTGCCCCCTGTATCATGTCCCAATCTGAATGTGATTTTTGGTACTGTTATCCTAGTTCTCAACCAGTAAAACACTTTGTTCTTTTACCTTCTACAAACAAATTTAAGAAAATTACTAGAACGTTTCTAACTTTCGGGGGTATAGCTCAGTGGTAGAGCATTTGACTGCAGATCAAGAGGTCCCCGGTTCAAATCCGAGTGCCCCCTTTATCATATCCCAATCTTAATGTCAACTTTGGGACTGTTATGCTAGTTTCCAACAAGCCAATCACTTCGTTATTTTACCTTATACTGGTGTATTTGAGAAAATGCCTGAAATTTTTTATTTTACTTTGAAAAAGTTTGTCTGAAAGGGGGTATAGCTCAGTAGTAGAGTATTTGACTGCAGATCAAGAGGTCCCCGGTTCAAATCCGAGTGCCCCCTTTTGTGCGTCCAACTCCAAATCTGTTCTTTGGTGCTGTTATTTTAGTTCAAAACAAGCAAAACATATCCCAATCTTAATGTCAACTTTGGGACTGTTACGCTAGTTTCCAACAAGCTAATCACTTCGTTATTTTACCTTATACTGGTGTATTTGAGAAAATGCCTGAAATTTTTTATTTTACTTTGAAAAAGTTTGTCTGAAAGGGGGTATAGCTCAGTGGCAGAGCATTTGACTGCAGATCAAGAGGTCCCCGGTTCAAATCCGAGTGCCCCCTTTTGTGCGTCCAACTCCAAATCTGTTCTTTGGTGCTGTTATCCTAGTTCACAACAAGCAAAACACTTTGTTCTTTTACCTTCTACAGACGAATTTCAGAAAATTACTTGAACTTTTTTAACTTTGAAAAAAGGTCTCTGAAAGGGGGTATAGCTCAGTCATAGAGCATTTGACTGCAGATCAAGAGGTCCCCGTTTCAAATCCAAGTGCCCCCTGTATCATGTCCCAATGTGAATGTGGTTATTGGTACTGTTATCCTAGTTCTCAACAAGTCAAACACTTTGACTGCAGATCAAGAGGTCCCCGGTTCAAATCCGAGTGCCCCCTGTATCATGTCCCAATCTGAATGTGATTTTTGGTACTGTTATTCTAGTTCTCAACCAGTAAAACACTTTGTTCTTTTACCTTCCACAAACGAATTTAAGAAAATTACTAGAACATTTCTAACTTTCGGGGGTATAGCTCAGTGGTAGAGCATTTGACTGCAGATCAAGAGGTCCCCGGTTCAAATCCGAGTGCCCCCTTTATCATGTCCCAATCTGAATGTGATTTTTGGTACTGTTATCCTAGTTCTCAACCAGTAAAACACTATGTTCTTTTACCTTCTACAAACAAATTTAAGAAAATTACTAGAACGCTTCTAACTTTGGGGGGTATAGGTCAGTGGTAGAGCATTTGACTGCAGATCAAGAGGTCCCCGGTTCATATCCGAGTGCTCCATTTATCATGTCCCAATCTTAATGTCATCTTTGGGACTGTTATGCTAGTTTCCAACAAACAAATCATTTCGTTCTTTTACCTCATACTGGTGTATTTGAGAAAATGCCTGAAATTTTTTATTTTACTTTGAAAAAGTTTGCAAAAAGGGGGTATAGCTCAGTGGTAGAGCATTTGACTGCAGATCAAGAGGTCCCCGGTTCAAATCCGAGTGCCCCCTTTTGTGCGTCCAACTCCAAATCTGTTCTTTGGTGCTGTTATCCTAGTTCACAACAAGCAAAACACTTTGTTCTTTTACCTTCTACAGACGAATTTCAGAAAATTACTTGAACTTTTTTAACTTTGAAAAAAGGTCTCTGAAAGGGGGTATAGCTCAGTCATAGAGCATTTGACTGCAGATCAAGAGGTCCCCGGTTCAAATCCGAGTGCCCCCTGTATCATGTCCCAATCTGAATGTGGTTATTGGTACTGTTATCCTAGTTCTCAACAAGTAAAACACTTTGACTGCAGATCAAGAGGTCCCCGGTTCAAATCCGAGTGCCCCCTGTATCATGTCCCAATCTGAATGTGATTTTTGGTACTGTTATCCTAGTTCTCAACCAGTAAAACACTTTGTTCTTTTACCTTCCACAAACGAATTTAAGAAAATTACTAGAACGTTTCTAACTTTCGGGGGTATAGCTCAGTGGTAGAGCATTTGACTGCAGATCAAGAGGTCCCCGGTTCAAATCCGAGTGCCCCCTTTATCATGTCCCAATCCTAATGTGATTTTTGGTACTGTTATCCTAGTTCTCAACCAGTAAAACACTTTGTTCTTTTACCTTCTACAAACAAATTTAAGAAAATTACTAGAACGCTTCTAACTTTCGGGGGTATAGGTCAGTGGTAGAGCATTTGACTGCAGATCAAGAGGTCCCCGGTTCATATCCGAGTGCTCCATTTATCATGTCCCAATCTTAATGTCATCTTTGGGACTGTTATGCTAGTTTCCAACAAACAAATCACTTCTTTCTTTTACCTCATACTGGTGTATTTGAGAAAATGCCTGAAATTTTTTATTTTACTTTGAAAAAGTTCGCAAAAAGGGGGTATAGCTCAGTGGTAGAGCATTTGACTGCAGATCAAGAGGTCCCCGGTTCAAATCCGAGTGCCCCCTTTTGCGCATCCAACTCCGAATGTGTTCTTTGGTGCTGTTATCCTAGTTTACAACAAGCAAAACACTTTGTTCTTTTACCTTCTACAGACGAATTTCAGAAAATTACTTGAACTTTTTTAACTTTGAAAAAAGGTCTCTGAAAGGGGGTATAGCTCAGTCATAGAGCATTTGACTGCAGATCAAGAGGTCCCCGGTTCAAATCCGAGTGCCCCCTTTATCATATCCCAATCTTAATGTCAACTTTGGGACTGTTATGCTAGTTTCCAACAAGCCAATCACTTCGTTATTTTACCTTATACTGGTGTATTTGAGAAAATGCCTGAAATTTTTTATTTTACTTTGAAAAAGTTTGTCTGAAAGGGGGTATAGCTCAGTAGTAGAGCATTTGACTGCAGATCAAGAGGTCCCCGGTTCAAATCCGTGTGCCCCCTTTTGTGCGTCCAACTCCAAATCTGTTCTTTGGTGCTGTTATTTTAGTTCAAAACAAGCTAAACATATCCCAATCTTAATGTCAACTTTGGGACTGTTACGCTAGTTTCCAACAAGCCAATCACTTCGTTATTTTACCTTATACTGGTGTATTTGAGAAAATGCCTGAAATTTTTTATTTTACTTTGAAAACGTTTGTTTGAAAGGGGGTATAGCTCAGTGGCAGAGCATTTGAATGCAGATCAAGAGGTCCCCGGTTCAAATCCGAGTGCCCCCTTTAGTGCGTCCAACTCCAAATCTGTTCTTTGGTGCTGTTATCCTAGTTCACAACAAGCAAAACACTTTGTTCTTTTACCTTCTACAGACGAATTTCAGAAAATTACTTGAACTTTTTTAACTTTGAAAAAAGGTCTCTGAAAGGGGGTATAGCTCAGTCATAGAGCATTTGACTGCAGATCAAGAGGTCCCCGTTTCAAATCCAAGTGCCCCCTGTATCATGTCCCAATGTGAATGTGGTTATTGGTACTGTTATCCTAGTTCTCAACAAGTCAAACACTTTGACTGCAGATCAAGAGGTCCCCGGTTCAAATCCGAGTGCCCCCTGTATCATGTCCCAATCTGAATGTGATTTTTGGTACTGTTATTCTAGTTCTCAACCAGTAAAACACTTTGTTCTTTTACCTTCCACAAACGAATTTAAGAAAATTACTAGAACATTTCTAACTTTCGGGGGTATAGCTCAGTGGTAGAGCATTTGACTGCAGATCAAGAGGTCCCCGGTTCAAATCCGAGTGCCCCCTTTATCATGTCCCAATCTGAATGTGATTTTTGGTACTGTTATCCTAGTTCTCAACCAGTAAAACACTTTGTTCTTTTACCTTCTACAAACAAATTTAAGAAAATTACTAGAACGCTTCTACCTTTCGGGGGTATAGGTCAGTGGTAGAGCATTTGACTGCAGATCAAGAGGTCCCCGGTTCAGATCCGAGTGCTCCATTTATCATGTCCCAATCTTAATGTCATCTTTGGGACTGTTATGCTAGTTTCCAACAAACAAATCACTTCGTTCTTTTACCTCATACTGGTGTATTTGAGAAAATGCCTGAAATTGTTTATTTTACTTTGAAAAAGTTCGCAAAAAGGGGGTATAGCTCAGTGTTAGAGCATTTGACTGCAGATCAAGAGGTCCCCGGTTCAAATCCGAGTGCCCCCTTTTGCGCATCCAACTCCGAATGTGTTCTTTGGTGCTGTTATCCTAGTTTACAACAAGCAAAACACTTTGTTCTTTTAACTTATACAGACGAATTTCAGAAAATTACTTGAACTTTTTTAACTTTGAAAAAAGGTCTCTGAAAGGGGGTATAGCTCAGTCATAGAGCATTTGACTGCAGATCAAGAGGTCCCCGGTTCAAATCCGAGTGCCCCCTTTTGCGCATCCAACTCCGAATGTGTTCTTTGGTGCTGTTATCCTAGTTTACAACAAGCAAAACACTTTGTTCTTTTAACTTATACAGACGAATTTCAGAAAATTACTTGAACTTTTTTAACTTTGAAAAAAGGTCTCTGAAAGGGGGTATAGCTCAGTCATAGAGCATTTGACTGCAGATCAAGAGGTCCCCGGTTCAAATCCGAGTGCCCCCTGTATCATGTCCCAATCTGAATGTGGTTATTGGTACTGTTATCCTAGTTCTCAACAAGTAAAACACTTTGACTGCAGATCAAGAGGTCCCCGGTTCAAATCCGAGTGCCCCCTGTATCATGTCCCAATCTGAATGTGCTTTTTGGTACTGTTATCCTAGTTCTCAACCAGTAAAACACTTTGTTCTTTTACCTTCTACAAACGAATTTAAGAAAATTACTAGAACATTTCTAACTTTCGGGGGTATAGCTCAGTGGTAGAGCATTTGACTGTAGATCAAGAGGTCCCCGGTTCAGATCCGAGTGCTCCATTTATCATGTCCCAAACTTAATGTCATCTTTGGGACTGTTATGCTAGTTTCCAACAAACAAATCACTTCGTTCTTTTACCTTATACTGGTGTATTTGAGAAAATGCCTGAAATTTTTTATTTTACTTTGAAAAAGCTCGCAGAGAGGGTGTATAGCTCAGTGGTAGAGCATTTGACTGCAGATCAAGAGGTCCCCGGTTCAAATCCGAGTGCCGACTTTTGTTCGTCCAACTCCAAATCTGTTCTTTGGTGCTGTTATCCTAGTTCACAACAAGCAAAACACTTTGTTCTTTTACCTTCTACAGACGAATTTCAGAAAATTACTTGAACTTTTTTAACTTTGAAAAAAGGTCTCTGAAAGGGGGTATAGCTCAGTCATAGAGCATTTGACTGCAGATCAAGAGGTCCCCGGTTCAAATCCGAGTGCCCCCTGTATCATGTCCCAATCTGAATGTGATTTTTGGTACTGTTATCCTAGTTCTCAACCAGTAAAACACTTTGTTCTTTTACCTTCTACAAACAAATTTAAGAAAATTACTAGAACGTTTCTAACTTTCGGGGGTATAGCTCAGTGGTAGAGCATTTGACTGCAGATCAAGAGGTCCCCGGTTCAAATCCGAGTGCCCCCTTTATCATATCCCAATCTTAATGTCAACTTTGGGACTGTTATGCTAGTTTCCAACAAGCCAATCACTTCGTTATTTTACCTTATACTGGTGTATTTGAGAAAATGCCTGAAATTTTTTATTTTACTTTGAAAAAGTTTGTCTGAAAGGGGGTATAGCTCAGTAGTAGAGCATTTGACTGCAGATCAAGAGGTCCCCGGTTCAAATCCGAGTGCCCCCTTTTGTGCGTCCAACTACAAATCTGTTCTTTGGTGCTGTTATTTTAGTTCAAAACAAGCAAAACATATCCCAATCTTAATGTCAACTTTGGGACTGTTACGCTAGTTTCCAACAAGCCAATCACTTCGTTATTTTACCTTATACTGGTGTATTTGAGAAAATGCCTGAAATTTTTTATTTTACTTTGAAAAAGTTTGTCTGAAAGGGGGTATAGCTCAGTGGCAGAGCATTTGACTGCAGATCAAGAGGTCCCCGGTTCAAATCCGAGTGCCCCCTTTTGTGCGTCCAACTCCAAATCTGTTCTTTGGTGCTGTTATCCTAGTTCACAACAAGCAAAACACTTTGTTCTTTTACCTTCTACAGACGAATTTCAGAAAATTACTTGAACTTTTTTAACTTTGAAAAAAGGTCTCTGAAAGGGGGTATAGCTCAGTCATAGAGCATTTGACTGCAGATCAAGAGGTCCCCGGTTCAAATCCGAGTGCCCCCTGTATCATGTCCCAATCTGAATGTGATTTTTGGTACTGTTATCCTAGTTCTCAACCAGTAAAACACTTTGTTCTTTTACCTTCTACAAACAAATTTAAGAAAATTACTAGAACGATTCTAACTTTCGGGGGTATAGCTCAGTGGTAGAGCATTTGACTGCAGATCAAGAGGTCCCCGGTTCAAATCCGAGTGCCCCCTTTATCATATCCCAATCTTAATGTCAACTTTGGGACTGTTTTGCTAGTTTCCAACAAGCCAATCACTTCGTTATTTTACCTTATACTGGTGTATTTGAGAAAATGCCTGAAATTTTTTATTTTACTTTGAAAAAGTTTGTCTGAAAGGGGGTATAGCTCAGTGGTAGAGCATTTGACTGCAGATCAAGAGGTCCCCGGTTCAAATCCGAGTGCCCCCTTTTGTGCGTCCAACTCCAAATCTGTTCTTTGGTGCTGTTATCCTAGTTTACAACAAGCAAAACACTTTGTTCTTTTAACTTATACAGACGAATTTCAGAAAATTACTTGAACTTTTTTAACTTTGAAAAAAGGTCTCTGAAAGGGGGTATAGCTCAGTCATAGAGCATTTGACTGCAGATCAAGAGGTCCCCGGTTCAAATCCGAGTGCCCCCTGTATCATGTCCCAATCTGAATGTGGTTATTGGTACTGTTATCCTAGTTCTCAACAAGTAAAACACTTTGACTGCAGATCAAGAGGTCCCCGGTTCAAATCCGAGTGCCCCCTGTATCATGTCCCAATCTGAATGTGATTTTTGGTACTGTTATCCTAGTTCTCAACCAGTAAAACACTTTGTTCTTTTACCTTCTACAAACGAATTTAAGAAAATTACTAGAACATTTCTAACTTTCGGGGGTATAGCTCAGTGGTAGAGCATTTGACTGCAGATCAAGAGGTCCCCGGTTCAAATCCGAGTGCCCCCTTTATCATATCCCAATCTTAATGTCAACTTTGGGACTGTTATGCTAGTTTCCAACAAGCCAATCACTTCGTTATTTTACCTTATACTGGTGTATTTGAGAAAATGCCTGAAATTTTTTATTTTACTTTGAAAAAGTTTGTCTGAAAGGGGGTATAGCTCAGTAGTAGAGCATTTGACTGCAGATCAAGAGGTCCCCGGTTCAAATCCGAGTGCCCCCTTTTGTGCGTCCAACTACAAATCTGTTCTTTGGTGCTGTTATTTTAGTTCAAAACAAGCAAAACATATCCCAATCTTAATGTCAACTTTGGGACTGTTACGCTAGTTTCCAACAAGCCAATCACTTCGTTATTTTACCTTATACTGGTGTATTTGAGAAAATGCCTGAAATTTTTTATTTTACTTTGAAAAAGTTTGTCTGAAAGGGGGTATAGCTCAGTGGCAGAGCATTTGACTGCAGATCAAGAGGTCCCCGGTTCAAATCCGAGTGCCCCCTTTATCATATCCCAATCTTAATGTCAACTTTGGGACTGTTATGCTAGTTTCCAACAAGCCAATCACTTCGTTATTTTACCTTATACTGGTGTATTTGAGAAAATGCCTGAAATTTTTTATTTTACTTTGAAAAAGTTTGTCTGAAAGGGGGTATAGCTCAGTAGTAGAGTATTTGACTGCAGATCAAGAGGTCCCCGGTTCAAATCCGAGTGCCCCCTTTTGTGCGTCCAACTCCAAATCTGTTCTTTGGTGCTGTTATTTTAGTTCAAAACAAGCAAAACATATCCCAATCTTAATGTCAACTTTGGGACTGTTACGCTAGTTTCCAACAAGCTAATCACTTCGTTATTTTACCTTATACTGGTGTATTTGAGAAAATGCCTGAAATTTTTTATTTTACTTTGAAAAAGTTTGTCTGAAAGGGGGTATAGCTCAGTGGCAGAGCATTTGACTGCAGATCAAGAGGTCCCCGGTTCAAATCCGAGTGCCCCCTTTTGTGCGTCCAACTCCAAATCTGTTCTTTGGTGCTGTTATCCTAGTTCACAACAAGCAAAACACTTTGTTCTTTTACCTTCTACAGACGAATTTCAGAAAATTACTTGAACTTTTTTAACTTTGAAAAAAGGTCTCTGAAAGGGGGTATAGCTCAGTCATAGAGCATTTGACTGCAGATCAAGAGGTCCCCGGTTCAAATCCGAGTGCCCCCTGTATCATGTCCCAATCTGAATGTGATTTTTGGTACTGTTATCCTAGTTCTCAACCAGTAAAACACTTTGTTCTTTTACCTTCTACAAACAAATTTAAGAAAATTACTAGAACGTTTTTAACTTTCGGGGGTATAGCTCAGTGGTAGAGCATTTGACTGCAGATCAAGAGGTCCCCGGTTCAAATCCGAGTGCCCCCTTTATCATATCCCAATCTTAATGTCAACTTTGGGACTGTTATGCTAGTTTCCAACAAGCCAATCACTTCGTTATTTTACCTTATACTGGTGTATTTGAGAAAATGCCTGAAATTTTTTATTTTACTTTGAAAAAGTTTGTCTGAAAGGGGGTATAGCTCAGTAGTAGAGTATTTGACTGCAGATCAAGAGGTCCCCGGTTCAAATCCGAGTGCCCCCTTTTGTGCGTCCAACTCCAAATCTGTTCTTTGGTGCTGTTATTTTAGTTCAAAACAAGCAAAACATATCCCAATCTTAATGTCAACTTTGGGACTGTTACGCTAGTTTCCAACAAGCTAATCACTTCGTTATTTTACCTTATACTGGTGTATTTGAGAAAATGCCTGAAATTTTTTATTTTACTTTGAAAAAGTTTGTCTGAAAGGGGGTATAGCTCAGTGGCAGAGCATTTGACTGCAGATCAAGAGGTCCCCGGTTCAAATCCGAGTGCCCCCTTTTGTGCGTCCAACTCCAAATCTGTTCTTTGGTGCTGTTATCCTAGTTCACAACAAGCAAAACACTTTGTTCTTTTACCTTCTACAGACGAATTTCAGAAAATTACTTGAACTTTTTTAACTTTGAAAAAAGGTCTCTGAAAGGGGGTATAGCTCAGTCATAGAGCATTTGACTGCAGATCAAGAGGTCCCCGTTTCAAATCCAAGTGCCCCCTGTATCATGTCCCAATGTGAATGTGGTTATTGGTACTGTTATCCTAGTTCTCAACAAGTCAAACACTTTGACTGCAGATCAAGAGGTCCCCGGTTCAAATCCGAGTGCCCCCTGTATCATGTCCCAATCTGAATGTGATTTTTGGTACTGTTATTCTAGTTCTCAACCAGTAAAACACTTTGTTCTTTTACCTTCCACAAACGAATTTAAGAAAATTACTAGAACGTTTCTAACTTTCGGGGGTATAGCTCAGTGGTAGAGCATTTGACTGCAGATCAAGAGGTCCCCGGTTCAAATCCGAGTGCCCCCTTTATCATGTCCCAATCTGAATGTGATTTTTGGTACTGTTATCCTAGTTCTCAACCAGTAAAACACTATGTTCTTTTACCTTCTACAAACAAATTTAAGAAAATTACTAGAACGCTTCTAACTTTCGGGGGTATAGGTCAGTGGTAGAGCATTTGACTGCAGATCAAGAGGTCCCCGGTTCATATCCGAGTGCTCCATTTATCATGTCCCAATCTTAATGTCATCTTTGGGACTGTTATGCTAGTTTCCAACAAACAAATCATTTCGTTCTTTTACCTCATACTGGTGTATTTGAGAAAATGCCTGAAATTTTTTATTTTACTTTGAAAAAGTTTGCAAAAAGGGGGTATAGCTCAGTGGTAGAGCATTTGACTGCAGATCAAGAGGTCCCCGGTTCAAATCCGAGTGCCCCCTTTTGTGCGTCCAACTCCAAATCTGTTCTTTGGTGCTGTTATCCTAGTTCACAACAAGCAAAACACTTTGTTCTTTTACCTTCTACAGACGAATTTCAGAAAATTACTTGAACTTTTTTAACTTTGAAAAAAGGTCTCTGAAAGGGGGTATAGCTCAGTCATAGAGCATTTGACTGCAGATCAAGAGGTCCCCGGTTCAAATCCGAGTGCCCCCTGTATCATGTCCCAATCTGAATGTGGTTATTGGTACTGTTATCCTAGTTCTCAACAAGTAAAACACTTTGACTGCAGATCAAGAGGTCCCCGGTTCAAATCCGAGTGCCCCCTGTATCATGTCCCAATCTGAATGTGATTTTTGGTACTGTTATCCTAGTTCTCAACCAGTAAAACACTTTGTTCTTTTACCTTCCACAAACGAATTTAAGAAAATTACTAGAACGTTTCTAACTTTCGGGGGTATAGCTCAGTGGTAGAGCATTTGACTGCAGATCAAGAGGTCCCCGGTTCAAATCCGAGTGCCCCCTTTATCATGTCCCAATCTGAATGTGATTTTTGGTACTGTTATCCTAGTTCTCAACCAGTAAAACACTTTGTTCTTTTACCTTCTACAAACAAATTTAAGAAAATTACTAGAACGCTTCTAACTTTCGGGGGTACAGGTCAGTGGTAGAGCATTTGACTGCAGATCAAGAGGTCCCCGGTTCATATCCGAGTGCTCCATTTATCATGTCCCAATCTTAATGTCATCTTTGGGACTGTTATGCTAGTTTCCAACAAACAAATCACTTCTTTCTTTTACCTCATACTGGTGTATTTGAGAAAATGCCTGAAATTTTTTATTTTACTTTGAAAAAGTTCGCAAAAAGGGGGTATAGCTCAGTGGTAGAGCATTTGACTGCAGATCAAGAGGTCCCCGGTTCAAATCCGAGTGCCCCCTTTTGCGCATCCAACTCCGAATGTGTTCTTTGGTGCTGTTATCCTAGTTTACAACAAGCAAAACACTTTGTTCTTTTACCTTCTACAGACGAATTTCAGAAAATTACTTGAACTTTTTTAACTTTGAAAAAAGGTCTCTGAAAGGGGGTATAGCTCAGTCATAGAGCATTTGACTGCAGATCAAGAGGTCCCCGGTTCAAATCCGAGTGCCCCCTTTATCATATCCCAATCTTAATGTCAACTTTGGGACTGTTATGCTAGTTTCCAACAAGCCAATCACTTCGTTATTTTACCTTATACTGGTGTATTTGAGAAAATGCCTGAAATTTTTTATTTTACTTTGAAAAAGTTTGTCTGAAAGGGGGTATAGCTCAGTAGTAGAGCATTTGACTGCAGATCAAGAGGTCCCCGGTTCAAATCCGAGTGCCCCCTTTTGTGCGTCCAACTCCAAATCTGTTCTTTGGTGCTGTTATTTTAGTTCAAAACAAGCTAAACATATCCCAATCTTAATGTCAACTTTGGGACTGTTACGCTAGTTTCCAACAAGCCAATCACTTCGTTATTTTACCTTATACTGGTGTATTTGAGAAAATGCCTGAAATTTTTTATTTTACTTTGAAAATGTTTGTCTGAAAGGGGGTATAGCTCAGTGGCAGAGCATTTGACTGCAGATCAAGAGGTCCCCGGTTCAAATCCGAGTGCCCCCTTTAGTGCGTCCAACTCCAAATCTGTTCTTTGGTGCTGTTATCCTAGTTCACAACAAGCAAAACACTTTGTTCTTTTACCTTCTACAGACGAATTTCAGAAAATTACTTGAACTTTTTTAACTTTGAAAAAGGTCTCTGAAAGGGGGTATAGCTCAGTCATAGAGCATTTGATTGAAGATCAAGAGGTCCCCGGTTCAAATCCGAGTGCCCCCTGTATCATGTCCCAATCTGAATGTGATTTTTGGTACTGTTATCCTAGTTCTCAACAAGTAAAACACTTTGACTGCAGATCAAGAGGTCCCCGGTTCAAATCCGAGTGCCCCCTGTATCATGTCCCAATCTGAATGTGATTTTTGGTACTGTTATCCTAGTTCTCAACCAGTAAAACACTTTGTTCTTTTACCTTCTACAAACAAATTTAAGAAAATTACTAGAACGCTTCTACCTTTCGGGGGTATAGGTCAGTGGTAGAGCATTTGACTGCAGATCAAGAGGTCCCCGGTTCAGATCCGAGTGCTCCATTTATCATGTCCCAATCTTAATGTCATCTTTGGGACTGTTATGCTAGTTTCCAACAAACAAATCACTTCGTTCTTTTACCTCATACTGGTGTATTTGAGAAAATGCCTGAAATTGTTTATTTTACTTTGAAAAAGTTCGCAAAAAGGGGGTATAGCTCAGTGTTAGAGCATTTGACTGCAGATCAAGAGGTCCCCGGTTCAAATCCGAGTGCCCCCTTTTGCGCATCCAACTCCGAATGTGTTCTTTGGTGCTGTTATCCTAGTTTACAACAAGCAAAACACTTTGTTCTTTTAACTTATACAGACGAATTTCAGAAAATTACTTGAACTTTTTTAACTTTGAAAAAAGGTCTCTGAAAGGGGGTATAGCTCAGTCATAGAGCATTTGACTGCAGATCAAGAGGTCCCCGGTTCAAATCCGAGTGCCCCCTTTTGCGCATCCAACTCCGAATGTGTTCTTTGGTGCTGTTATCCTAGTTTACAACAAGCAAAACACTTTGTTCTTTTAACTTATACAGACGAATTTCAGAAAATTACTTGAACTTTTTTAACTTTGAAAAAAGGTCTCTGAAAGGGGGTATAGCTCAGTCATAGAGCATTTGACTGCAGATCAAGAGGTCCCCGGTTCAAATCCGAGTGCCCCCTGTATCATGTCCCAATCTGAATGTGATTTTTGGTACTGTTATCCTAGTTCTCAACCAGTAAAACACTTTGTTCTTTTACCTTCTACAAACAAATTTAAGAAAATTACTAGAACGTTTCTAACTTTCGGGGGTATAGCTCAGTGGTAGAGCATTTGACTGCAGATCAAGAGGTCCCCGGTTCAAATCCGAGTGCCCCCTTTATCATATCCCAATCTTAATGTCAACTTTGGGACTGTTATGCTAGTTTCCAACAAGCCAATCACTTCGTTATTTTACCTTATACTGGTGTATTTGAGAAAATGCCTGAAATTTTTTATTTTACTTTGAAAAAGTTTGTCTGAAAGGGGGTATAGCTCAGTAGTAGAGCATTTGACTGCAGATCAAGAGGTCCCCGGTTCAAATCCGAGTGCCCCCTTTTGTGCGTCCAACTACAAATCTGTTCTTTGGTGCTGTTATTTTAGTTCAAAACAAGCAAAACATATCCCAATCTTAATGTCAACTTTGGGACTGTTACGCTAGTTTCCAACAAGCCAATCACTTCGTTATTTTACCTTATACTGGTGTATTTGAGAAAATGCCTGAAATTTTTTATTTTACTTTGAAAAAGTTTGTCTGAAAGGGGGTATAGCTCAGTGGCAGAGCATTTGACTGCAGATCAAGAGGTCCCCGGTTCAAATCCGAGTGCCCCCTTTTGTGCGTCCAACTCCAAATCTGTTCTTTGGTGCTGTTATCCTAGTTCACAACAAGCAAAACACTTTGTTCTTTTACCTTCTACAGACGAATTTCAGAAAATTACTTGAACTTTTTTAACTTTGAAAAAAGGTCTCTGAAAGGGGGTATAGCTCAGTCATAGAGCATTTGACTGCAGATCAAGAGGTCCCCGGTTCAAATCCGAGTGCCCCCTGTATCATGTCCCAATCTGAATGTGATTTTTGGTACTGTTATCCTAGTTCTCAACCAGTAAAACACTTTGTTCTTTTACCTTCTACAAACAAATTTAAGAAAATTACTAGAACGATTCTAACTTTCGGGGGTATAGCTCAGTGGTAGAGCATTTGACTGCAGATCAAGAGGTCCCCGGTTCAAATCCGAGTGCCCCCTTTATCATATCCCAATCTTAATGTCAACTTTGGGACTGTTTTGCTAGTTTCCAACAAGCCAATCACTTCGTTATTTTACCTTATACTGGTGTATTTGAGAAAATGCCTGAAATTTTTTATTTTACTTTGAAAAAGTTTGTCTGAAAGGGGGTATAGCTCAGTGGTAGAGCATTTGACTGCAGATCAAGAGGTCCCCGGTTCAAATCCGAGTGCCCCCTTTTGTGCGTCCAACTCCAAATCTGTTCTTTGGTGCTGTTATCCTAGTTTACAACAAGCAAAACACTTTGTTCTTTTAACTTATACAGACGAATTTCAGAAAATTACTTGAACTTTTTTAACTTTGAAAAAAGGTCTCTGAAAGGGGGTATAGCTCAGTCATAGAGCATTTGACTGCAGATCAAGAGGTCCCCGGTTCAAATCCGAGTGCCCCCTGTATCATGTCCCAATCTGAATGTGGTTATTGGTACTGTTATCCTAGTTCTCAACAAGTAAAACACTTTGACTGCAGATCAAGAGGTCCCCGGTTCAAATCCGAGTGCCCCCTGTATCATGTCCCAATCTGAATGTGATTTTTGGTACTGTTATCCTAGTTCTCAACCAGTAAAACACTTTGTTCTTTTACCTTCTACAAACGAATTTAAGAAAATTACTAGAACATTTCTAACTTTCGGGGGTATAGCTCAGTGGTAGAGCATTTGACTGCAGATCAAGAGGTCCCCGGTTCAAATCCGAGTGCCCCCTTTATCATATCCCAATCTTAATGTCAACTTTGGGACTGTTATGCTAGTTTCCAACAAGCCAATCACTTCGTTATTTTACCTTATACTGGTGTATTTGAGAAAATGCCTGAAATTTTTTATTTTACTTTGAAAAAGTTTGTCTGAAAGGGGGTATAGCTCAGTAGTAGAGCATTTGACTGCAGATCAAGAGGTCCCCGGTTCAAATCCGAGTGCCCCCTTTTGTGCGTCCAACTACAAATCTGTTCTTTGGTGCTGTTATTTTAGTTCAAAACAAGCAAAACATATCCCAATCTTAATGTCAACTTTGGGACTGTTACGCTAGTTTCCAACAAGCCAATCACTTCGTTATTTTACCTTATACTGGTGTATTTGAGAAAATGCCTGAAATTTTTTATTTTACTTTGAAAAAGTTTGTCTGAAAGGGGGTATAGCTCAGTGGCAGAGCATTTGACTGCAGATCAAGAGGTCCCCGGTTCAAATCCGAGTGCCCCCTTTATCATATCCCAATCTTAATGTCAACTTTGGGACTGTTATGCTAGTTTCCAACAAGCCAATCACTTCGTTATTTTACCTTATACTGGTGTATTTGAGAAAATGCCTGAAATTTTTTATTTTACTTTGAAAAAGTTTGTCTGAAAGGGGGTATAGCTCAGTAGTAGAGTATTTGACTGCAGATCAAGAGGTCCCCGGTTCAAATCCGAGTGCCCCCTTTTGTGCGTCCAACTCCAAATCTGTTCTTTGGTGCTGTTATTTTAGTTCAAAACAAGCAAAACATATCCCAATCTTAATGTCAACTTTGGGACTGTTACGCTAGTTTCCAACAAGCTAATCACTTCGTTATTTTACCTTATACTGGTGTATTTGAGAAAATGCCTGAAATTTTTTATTTTACTTTGAAAAAGTTTGTCTGAAAGGGGGTATAGCTCAGTGGCAGAGCATTTGACTGCAGATCAAGAGGTCCCCGGTTCAAATCCGAGTGCCCCCTTTTGTGCGTCCAACTCCAAATCTGTTCTTTGGTGCTGTTATCCTAGTTCACAACAAGCAAAACACTTTGTTCTTTTACCTTCTACAGACGAATTTCAGAAAATTACTTGAACTTTTTTAACTTTGAAAAAAGGTCTCTGAAAGGGGGTATAGCTCAGTCATAGAGCATTTGACTGCAGATCAAGAGGTCCCCGGTTCAAATCCGAGTGCCCCCTGTATCATGTCCCAATCTGAATGTGATTTTTGGTACTGTTATCCTAGTTCTCAACCAGTAAAACACTTTGTTCTTTTACCTTCTACAAACAAATTTAAGAAAATTACTAGAACGCTTCTACCTTTCGGGGGTATAGGTCAGTGGTAGAGCATTTGACTGCAGATCAAGAGGTCCCCGGTTCAGATCCGAGTGCTCCATTTATCATGTCCCAATCTTAATGTCATCTTTGGGACTGTTATGCTAGTTTCCAACAAACAAATCACTTCGTTCTTTTACCTCATACTGGTGTATTTGAGAAAATGCCTGAAATTGTTTATTTTACTTTGAAAAAGTTCGCAAAAAGGGGGTATAGCTCAGTGTTAGAGCATTTGACTGCAGATCAAGAGGTCCCCGGTTCAAATCCGAGTGCCCCCTTTTGCGCATCCAACTCCGAATGTGTTCTTTGGTGCTGTTATCCTAGTTTACAACAAGCAAAACACTTTGTTCTTTTAACTTATACAGACGAATTTCAGAAAATTACTTGAACTTTTTTAACTTTGAAAAAAGGTCTCTGAAAGGGGGTATAGCTCAGTCATAGAGCATTTGACTGCAGATCAAGAGGTCCCCGGTTCAAATCCGAGTGCCCCCTTTTGCGCATCCAACTCCGAATGTGTTCTTTGGTGCTGTTATCCTAGTTTACAACAAGCAAAACACTTTGTTCTTTTAACTTATACAGACGAATTTCAGAAAATTACTTGAACTTTTTTAACTTTGAAAAAAGGTCTCTGAAAGGGGGTATAGCTCAGTCATAGAGCATTTGACTGCAGATCAAGAGGTCCCCGGTTCAAATCCGAGTGCCCCCTGTATCATGTCCCAATCTGAATGTGATTTTTGGTACTGTTATCCTAGTTCTCAACCAGTAAAACACTTTGTTCTTTTACCTTCTACAAACAAATTTAAGAAAATTACTAGAACGTTTCTAACTTTCGGGGGTATAGCTCAGTGGTAGAGCATTTGACTGCAGATCAAGAGGTCCCCGGTTCAAATCCGAGTGCCCCCTTTATCATATCCCAATCTTAATGTCAACTTTGGGACTGTTATGCTAGTTTCCAACAAGCCAATCACTTCGTTATTTTACCTTATACTGGTGTATTTGAGAAAATGCCTGAAATTTTTTATTTTACTTTGAAAAAGTTTGTCTGAAAGGGGGTATAGCTCAGTAGTAGAGCATTTGACTGCAGATCAAGAGGTCCCCGGTTCAAATCCGAGTGCCCCCTTTTGTGCGTCCAACTACAAATCTGTTCTTTGGTGCTGGTATTTTAGTTCAAAACAAGCAAAACATATCCCAATCTTAATGTCAACTTTGGGACTGTTACGCTAGTTTCCAACAAGCCAATCACTTCGTTATTTTACCTTATACTGGTGTATTTGAGAAAATGCCTGAAATTTTTTATTTTACTTTGAAAAAGTTTGTCTGAAAGGGGGTATAGCTCAGTGGCAGAGCATTTGACTGCAGATCAAGAGGTCCCCGGTTCAAATCCGAGTGCCCCCTTTTGTGCGTCCAACTCCAAATCTGTTCTTTGGTGCTGTTATCCTAGTTCACAACAAGCAAAACACTTTGTTCTTTTACCTTCTACAGACGAATTTCAGAAAATTACTTGAACTTTTTTAACTTTGAAAAAAGGTCTCTGAAAGGGGGTATAGCTCAGTCATAGAGCATTTGACTGCAGATCAAGAGGTCCCCGGTTCAAATCCGAGTGCCCCCTGTATCATGTCCCAATCTGAATGTGATTTTTGGTACTGTTATCCTAGTTCTCAACCAGTAAAACACTTTGTTCTTTTACCTTCTACAAACAAATTTAAGAAAATTACTAGAACTATTCTAACTTTCGGGGGTATAGCTCAGTGGTAGAGCATTTGACTGCAGATCAAGAGGTCCCCGGTTCAAATCCGAGTGCCCCCTTTATCATATCCTAATCTTAATGTCAACTTTGTGACTGTTTTGCTAGTTTCCAACAAGCCAATCACTTCGTTATTTTACCTTATACTGGTGTATTTGAGAAAATGCCTGAAATTTTTTATTTTACTTTGAAAAAGTTTGTCTGAAAGGGGGTATAGCTCAGTGGTAGAGCATTTTACTGCAGATCAAGAGGTCCCCGGTTCAAATCCGAGTGCCCCCTTTTGTGCGTCCAACTCCAAATCTGTTCTTTGGTGCTGTTATTTTAGTTCAAAACAAGCAAAACATATCCCAATCTTAATGTCAACTTTGGGACTGTTACGCTAGTTTCCAACAAGCCAATCACTTCGTTATTTTACCTTATACTGGTGTACTTGAGAAAATGCCTGAAATTTTTTATTTTACTTTGAAAAAGTTTGTCTGAAAGGGGGTATAGCTCAGTGGCAGAGCATTTGACTGCAGATCAAGAGGTCCCCGGTTCAAATCCGAGTGCCCCCTTTTGTGCGTCCAACTCCAAATCTGTTCTTTGGTGCTGTTATCCTAGTTCACAACAAGCAAAACACTTTGTTCTTTTACCTTCTACAGACGAATTTCAGAAAATTACTTGAACTTTTTTAACTTTGAAAAAAGGTCTCTGAAAGGGGGTATAGCTCAGTCATAGAGCATTTGACTGCAGATCAAGAGGGCCCCGGTTCAAATCCGAGTGCCCCCTGTATCATGTCCCAATCTGAATGTGGTTATTGGTACTGTTATCCTAGTTCTCAACAAGTAATACACTTTGACTGCAGATCAAGAGGTCCCCGGTTCAAATCCGAGTGCCCCCTGTATCATGTCCCAATCTGAATGTGATTTTTGGTACTGTTATCCTAGTTCTCAACCAGTAAAACACTTTGTTCTTTTACCTTCTACAAACAAATTTAAGAAAATTACTAGAACTATTCTAACTTTCGGGGGTATAGCTCAGTGGTAGAGCATTTGACTGCAGATCAAGAGGTCCCCGGTTCAAATCCGAGTGCCCCCTTTATCATATCCCAATCTTAATGTCAACTTTGGGACTGTTTTGCTAGTTTCCAACAAGCCAATCACTTCGTTATTTTACCTTATACTGGTGTATTTGAGAAAATGCCTGAAATTTTTTATTTTACTTTGAAAAAGTTTGTCTGAAAGGGGGTATAGCTCAGTGGTAGAGCATTTGACTGCAGATCAAGAGGTCCCCGGTTCAAATCCGAGTGCCCCCTTTTGTGCGTCCAACTCCAAATCTGTTCTTTGGTGCTGTTATTTTAGTTCAAAACAAGCAAAACATATCCCAATCTTAATGTCAACTTTGGGACTGTTACGCTAGTTTCCAACAAGCCAATCACTTCGTTATTTTACCTTATACTGGTGTACTTGAGAAAATGCCTGAAATTTTTTATTTTACTTTGAAAAAGTTTGTCTGAAAGGGGGTATAGCTCAGTGGCAGAGCATTTGACTGCAGATCAAGAGGTCCCCGGTTCAAATCCGAGTGCCCCGTTTTGTGCGTCCAACTCCAAATCTGTTCTTTGGTGCTGTTATCCTAGTTCACAACAAGCAAAACACTTTGTTCTTTTACCTTCTACAGACGAATTTCAGAAAATTACTTGAACTTTTTTAACTTTGAAAAAAGGTCTCTGAAAGGGGGTATAGCTCAGTCATAGAGCATTTGACTGCAGATCAAGAGGGCCCCGGTTCAAATCCGAGTGCCCCCTGTATCATGTCCCAATCTGAATGTGGTTATTGGTACTGTTATCCTAGTTCTCAACAAGTAATACACTTTGACTGCAGATCAAGAGGTCCCCGGTTCAAATCCGAGTGCCCCCTGTATCATGTCCCAATCTGAATGTGATTTTTGGTACTGTTATCCTAGTTCTCAACCAGTAAAACACTTTGTTCTTTTACCTTCTACAAACAAATTTAAGAAAATTACTAGAACATTTCTAACTTTCGGGGGTATAGCTCAGTGGTAGAGCATTTGACTGCAGATCAAGAGGTCCCCGGTTCAGATCCGAGTGCTCCATTTATCATGTCCCAATCTTAATGTCATCTTTGGGACTGTTATGCTAGTTTCCAACAAACAATTCACTTCGTTCTTTTACCTTATACTGGTGTATTTGAGAAAATGCCTGAAATTTTTTATTTTACTTTGAAAAAGTTCGCAGAAAGGGTGTATAGCTCAGTGGTAGAGCATTTGACTGCAGATCAAGAGGTCCCCGGTTCAAATCCGAATGCCGACTTTTGTGCGTCCAACTCCAAATCTGTTCTTTGGTGCTGTTATCCTAGTTCACAACAAGCAAAACACTTTGTTCTTTTACCTTCTACAGACGAATTTCAGAAAATTACTTGAACTTTTTTAACTTTGAAAAAAGGTCTCTGAAAGGGGGTATAGCTCAGTCATAGAGCATTTGACTGCAGATCAAGAGGTCCCCGGTTCAAATCCGAGTGCCCCCTGTATCATGTCCCAATCTGAATGTGATTTTTGGTACTGTTATCCTAGTTCTCAACCAGTAAAACACTTTGTTCTTTTACCTTCTACAAACAAATTTAAGAAAATTACTAGAACGTTTCTAACTTTCGGGGGTATAGCTCAGTGGTAGAGCATTTGACTGCAGATCAAGAGGTCCCCGGTTCAAATCCGAGTGCCCCCTTTATCATATCCCAATCTTAATGTCAACTTTGGGACTGTTATGCTAGTTTCCAACAAGCCAATCACTTCGTTATTTTACCTTATACTGGTGTATTTGAGAAAATGCCTGAAATTTTTTATTTTACTTTGAAAACGTTTGTCTGAAAGGGGGTATAGCTCAGTAGTAGAGTATTTGACTGCAGATCAAGAGGTCCCCGGTTCAAATCCGAGTGCCCCCTTTTGTGCGTCCAACTCCAAATCTGTTCTTTGGTGCTGTTATTTTAGTTCAAAACAAGCAAAACATATCCCAATCTTAATGTCAACTTTGGGACTGTTACGCTAGTTTCCAACAAGCCAATCACTTCGTTATTTTACCTTATACTGGTGTATTTGAGAAAATGCCTGAAATTTTTTATTTTACTTTGAAAAAGTTTGTCTGAAAGGGGGTATAGCTCAGTGGCAGAGCATTTGACTGCAGATCAAGAGGTCCCCGGTTCAAATCCGAGTGCCCCCTTTTGTGCGTCCAACTCCAAATCTGTTCTTTGGTGCTGTTATCCTAGTTCACAACAAGCAAAACACTTTGTTCTTTTACCTTCTACAGACGAATTTCAGAAAATTACTTGAACTTTTTTAACTTTGAAAAAAGGTCTCTGAAAGGGGGTATAGCTCAGTCATAGAGCATTTGACTGCAGATCAAGAGGTCCCCGGTTCAAATCCGAGTGCCCCCTGTATCATGTCCCAATCTGAATGTGGTTATTGGTACTGTTATCCTAGTTCTCAACAAGTCAAACACTTTGACTGCAGATCAAGAGGTCCCCAGTTCAAATCCGAGTGCCCCCTGTATCATGTCCCAATCTGAATGTGATTTTTGGTACTGTTATTCTAGTTCTCAACCAGTAAAACACTTTGTTCTTTTACCTTCCACAAACGAATTTAAGAAAATTACTAGAACGTTGCTATCTTTCGGGGGTATAGCTCAGTGGTAGAGCATTTGACTGCAGATCAAGAGGTCCCCGGCTCAAATCCGAGTGCCCCCTTTATCATGTCCCAATCTGAATGTGATTTTTGGTACTGTTATCCTAGTTCTCAACCAGTAAAACACTTTGTTCTTTTACCTTCTACAAACAAATTTAAGAAAATTACTAGAACGCTTCTAACTTTCGGGGGTATAGGTCAGTGGTAGAGCATTTGACTGCAGATCAAGAGGTCCCCGGTTCATATCCGAGTGCTCCATTTATCATGTCCCAATCTTAATGTCATCTTTGGGACTGTTATGCTAGTTTCCAACAAACAAATCACTTCGTTCTTTTACCTCATACTGGTGTATTTGAGAAAATGCCTGAAATTTTTTATTTTACTTTGAAAAAGTTCGCAAAAAGGGGGTATAGCTCAGTGGTAGAGCATTTGACTGCAGATCAAGAGGTCCCCGGTTCAAATCCGAGTGCCCCCTTTTGTGCGTCCAACTCCAAATCTGTTCTTTGGTGCTGTTATCCTAGTTCACAACAAGCAAAACACTTTGTTCTTTTACCTTCTACAGACGAATTTCAGAAAATTACTTGAACTTTTTTAACTTTGAAAAAAGGTCTCTGAAAGGGGGTATAGCTCAGTCATAGAGCATTTGACTGCAGATCAAGAGGTCCCCGGTTCAAATCCGAGTGCCCCCTGTATCATGTCCCAATCTGAATGTGGTTATTGGTACTGTTATCCTAGTTCTCAACAAGTAAAACACTTTGACTGCAGATCAAGAGGTCCCCGGTTCAAATCCGAGTGCCCCCTGTATCATGTCCCAATCTGAATGTGATTTTTGGTACTGTTATCCTAGTTCTCAACCAGTAAAATACTTTGTTCTTTTACCTTCCACAAACGAATTTAAGAAAATTACTAGAACGTTTCTAACTTTCGGGGGTATAGCTCAGTGGTAGAGCATTTGACTGCAGATCAAGAGGTCCCCGGTTCAAATCCGAGTGCCCCCTTTATCATGTCCCAATCTGAATGTGATTTTTGGTACTGTTATCCTAGTTCTCAACCAGTAAAACACTTTGTTCTTTTACCTTCTACAAACGAATTTAAGAAAATTACTAGAACGTTTCTAACTTTCGGGGGTATAGCTCAGTGGTAGAGCATTTGACTGCAGATCAAGAGGTCCCCGGTTCAAATCCGAGTGCCCCCTTTATCATGTCCCAATCTGAATGTGATTTTTGGTACTGTTATCCTAGTTCTCAACCAGTAAAACACTTTGTTCTTTTACCTTCTACAAACAAATTTAAGAAAATTACTAGAACGCTTCTAACTTTCGGGGGTATAGGTCAGTGGTAGAGCATTTGACTGCAGATCAAGAGGTCCCCGGTTCATATCCGAGTGCTCCATTTATCATGTCCCAATCTTAATGTCATCTTTGGGACTGTTATGCTAGTTTCCAACAAACAAATCACTTCGTTCTTTTACCTCATACTGGTGTATTTGAGAAAATGCCTGAAATTTTTTATTTTACTTTGAAAAAGTTCACAAAAAGGGGGTATAGCTCAGTGGTAGAGCATTTGACTGCAGATCAAGAGGTCCCCGGTTCAAATCCGAGTGCCCCCTTTTAAGCATCCAACTCCGAATGTGTTCTTTGGTGCTGTTATCCTAGTTTACAACAAGCAAAACACTTTGTTCTTTTAACTTATACAGACGAATTTAAGAAAATTACTTGAACTTTTTTAACTTTGAAAAAAGGTCTCTGAAAGGGGGTATAGCTCAGTCATAGAGCATTTGACTGCAGATCAAGAGGTCCCCGGTTCAAATCCGAGTGCCCCCTTTTGCGCATCCAACTCCGAATGTGTTCTTTGGTGCTGTTATCCTAGTTTACAACAAGCAAAACACTTTGTTCTTTTAACTTATACAGACGAATTTCAGAAAATTACTTGAACTTTTTTAACTTTGAAAAAAGGTCTTTGAAAGGGGGTATAGCTCAGTCATAGAGCATTTGACTGCAGATCAAGAGGTCCCCGGTTCAAATCCGAGTGCCCCCTGTATCATGTCCCAATCTAAGTGTGGTTATTGGTACTGTTATCCTAGTTCTCAACAAGTAAAACACTTTGACTGCATATCAAGAGGTCCCCGGTTCAAATCCGAGTGCCCCCTGTATCATGTCCCAATCTGAATGTGATTTTTGGTACTGTTATCCTAGTTCTCAACCAGTAAAACACTTTGTTCTTTTACCTTCTACAAACGAATTTAAGAAGATTACTAGAACATTTCTAACTTTCGGGGGTATAGCTCAGTGGTAGAGCATTTGACTGCAGATCAAGAGGTCCCCGGTTCAGATCCGAGTGCTCCATTTATCATGTCCCATTCTTAATGTCAACTTTGGGGCTGTTATGCTAATTTCCAACAAACAAATCACTTCATTCTTTTACCTTATACTGGTGTATTTGAGAAAATGCCTGAAATTTTTTATTTTACTTTGAAAAAGTTTGTCTGAAAGGAGGTATAGCTCAGTGGTAGAGCATTTGATTGCAGATCAAGAGGTCCCCGGTTCAAATCCGAGTGCCGACTTTTGTGCGTCCAACTCCAAATCTGTTCTTTGGTGCTGTTATCCTAGTTCACAACAAGCAAAACACTTTGTTCTTTTACCTTCTACAGACGAATTTCAGAAAATTACTTGAACTTTTTTAACTTTGAAAAAAGGTCTCTGAAAGGGGGTATAGCTCAGTCATAGAGCATTTGACTGCAGATCAAGAGGTCCCCGGTTCAAATCCGAGTGTCCCCTTTTGGGCTTCCAACTCCGAATGTGTTCTTTGGTGCTGTTATCCTAGTTTACAACAAGCAAAACACTTTGTTCTTTTAACTTATACTCATGTATTTGATTAAATTCCTCAGAGTTTTCTTTTTTTTTTTTTACTTTTAAATAGGTTCTCTGAAAGGGGGTATAGCTCAGTGGTAGAGCATTTGACTGCAGATCAAGAGGTCCCCGGTTCAAATCCGAGTGCCCCCTTTTGTGCGTCCAACTCCAAATCTGTTCTTTGGTGCTGTTATTTTAGTTCAAAACAAGCAAAACACTTTGTTCTTTTACCTTCTACAGACGAATTTCAGAAAATTACTGGAACTTTTTTAACTTTGAAAAAAGGTCACTGAAAGGGGGTATAGCTCAGTCGTAGAGCATTTGACTGCAGATCACGAGGTCGCCGGTTCAAATCCGAGTACCCCCTGTATCATGTCCCAATCTGAATGTGATTTTTGGTACTGTTATCCTAGTTCTCAACCAGTAAAACACTTTGTTATTTTACCTTCTACAAACGAATTTAAGAAAATTACAAGAACGTTTTCTGAACGTTCCCCGGTTCAGATCCGAGTGCTCCATTTATCATGTCCCAATCTTAATGTCATCTTTGGGACTGTTATGCTAGTTTCCAACAAACAAATCACTTCGTTCTTTTACCTTATACAGGTGTATTTGAGAAAATGCCTGAAATTTTTTATTTTACTTTGAAAAAGTTCTCAGAAAGGGGGTATAGCTCAGTGGTAGAGCATTTGACTGCAGATCAAGAGGTCCCCGGTTCAAATCCGAGTGCCCCCTTTTGCGCATCCAACTCCGAATGTGTTCTTTGGTGCTGTTATCCTAGTTCACAACAAGCAAAACACTTTGTTCTTTTAACTTATACTCATGTATTTGAGAAAATTCCTCAGAGTTTTCTTTTTTTTTTACTTTTAAATAGGTTCTCTGAAAAGGGGTATAGCTCAGTGGTAGAGCATTTGACTGCAGATCAAGAGGTCCCCGGTTCAGATCCGAGTGCTCCATTTATCATGTCCCAATCTTAATGTCAACTTTGGGACTGTATTGCTAGTTTCCAAAAAAAAAAATCACTTCGTTCTTTTACCTTATACTGGTGTATTTGAGAAAAAGCCTGACATTTTTTATTTTACTTTGAAAAAGTTTGTCTGAAAGGGGGTATAGCTCAGTGGTAGAGCATTTGACTGCAGATCAAGAGGTCCACGGTTCAAATCCGAGTGCGCCTTTTTGTGCGTCCAACTCCAAATCTGTTCTTTGGTGCTGTTATCCTAGTTCACAACAAGCAAAACACTTTGTTCTTTTACCTTCTACAGACGAATTTCAGAAAATTACTTGAACTTTTTTAACTTTGAACAAAGGTCTCTGAAAGCGGGTATAGCTCAGTCATAGAGCATTTGACTGCAGATCAAGAGGTCCCCGGTTCAAATCCGAGTGCCCCCTTTATCATGTCCCAATCTGAATGTGATTTTTGGTACTGTTATCCTAGTTCTCAACCAGTAAAACACTTTGTTCTTTTACCTTCTACAAACGAATTTAAGAAAATTACTAGAACGTTTCTGACTTTCGGGGGTATAGCTCAGTGGTAGAGCATTTGACTGCAGATCAAGAGGTCCCCGGTTCAAATCCCAGTGCCCCCTGTATCATGTCCCAATCTGAATGTGATTGAATCTTAATGTCATCTTTGGGACTGTTATGCTAGTTTCCAACAAACAAATCACTTCGTTCTTTTACCTTATACTGATGTATTTGAGAAAATGCCTGAAATTTTTTATTTTACTTTGAAAAAATTCGCAGAAAGGGGGTATAGCTCAGTGGTAGAGCATTTGACTGCAGATCAAGAGGTCCCCGGTTCAAATCCGAGTGCCCCCTTTTGCGCATCCAACTCCGAATGTGTTCTTTGGTGCTGTTATCCTAGTTTACAACAAGCAAAACACTTTGTTCTTTTAACTTATACAGACGAATTTCAGAAAATTACTTGAACTTTTTTAACTTTGAAAAAAGGTCTCTGAAAGGGGGTATAGCTCAGTCATAGAGCATTTGACTGCAGATCAAGAGGTCCCCGGTTCAAATCCGAGTGCCCCATGTGTCATGTCCCAATCTGAATGTGGTTATTGGTACTGTTATCCTAGTTCTCAACAAGTAAAACACTTTGACTGCAGATCAAGAGGTCCCCGGTTCAAATCCGAGTGCCCCCTGTATCATGTCCCAATCTGAATGTGATTTTTGGTACTGTTATCCTAGTTCTCAACCAGTAAAACACTTTGTTCTTTTACCTTCTACAAACAAATTTAAGAAAATTACTAGAACATTTCTAACTTTCGGGGGTATAGCTCAGTGGTAGAGCATTTGACTGCAGATCAAGAGGTCCCCGGTTCAGATCCGAGTGCTCCATTTATCATGTCCCAATCTTAATGTCATCTTTGGGACTGTTATGCTAGTTTCCAACAAACAAATCACTTCGTTCTTTTACCTTATACTGGTGTATTTGAGAAAATGCCTGAAATTTTTTATTTTACTTTGAAAAAGTTCGCAGAAAGGGTGTATAGCTCAGTGGTAGAGCATTTGACTGCAGATCAAGAGGTCCCCGGTTCAAATCCGAATGCCGTCTTTTGTGCGTCCAACTCCAAATCTGTTCTTTGGTGCTGTTATCCTAGTTCACAACAAGCAAAACACTTTGTTCTTTTACCTTCTACAGACGAATTTCAGAAAATTACTTGAACTTTTTTAACTTTGAAAAAAGGTCTCTGAAAGGGGGTATAGCTCAGTCATAGAGCATTTGACTGCAGATCAAGAGGTCCCCGGTTCAAATCCGAGTGCCCCCTGTATCATGTCCCAATCTGAATGTGATTTTTGGTACTGTTATCCTAGTTCTCAACCAGTAAAACACTTTGTTCTTTTACCTTCTACAAACAAATTTAAGAAAATTACTAGAACGTTTCTAACTTTCGGGGGTATAGCTCAGTGGTAGAGCATTTGACTGCAGATCAAGAGGTCCCCGGTTCAAATCCGAGTGCCCCCTTTATCATATCCCAATCTTAATGTCAACTTTGGGACTGTTATGCTAGTTTCCAACAAGCCAATCACTTCGTTATTTTACCTTATACTGGTGTATTTGAGAAAATGCCTGAAATTTTTTATTTTACTTTGAAAAAGTTTGTCTGAAAGGGGGTATAGCTCAGTAGTAGAGTATTTGACTGCAGATCAAGAGGTCCCCGGTTCAAATCCGAGTGCCCCCTTTTGTGCGTCCAACTCCAAATCTGTTCTTTGGTGCTGTTATTTTAGTTCAAAACAAGCAAAACATATCCCAATCTTAATGTCAACTTTGGGACTGTTACGCTAGTTTCCAACAAGCCAATCACTTCGTTATTTTACCTTATACTGGTGTATTTGAGAAAATGCCTGAAATTTTTTATTTTACTTTGAAAAAGTTTGTCTGAAAGGGGGTATAGCTCAGTGGCAGAGCATTTGACTGCAGATCAAGAGGTCCCCGGTTCAAATCCGAGTGCCCCCTTTTGTGCGTCCAACTCCAAATCTGTTCTTTGGTGCTGTTATCCTAGTTCACAACAAGCAAAACACTTTGTTCTTTTACCTTCTACAGACGAATTTCAGAAAATTACTTGAACTTTTTTAACTTTGAAAAAAGGTCTCTGAAAGGGGGTATAGCTCAGTCATAGAGCATTTGACTGCAGATCAAGAGGGCCCCGGTTCAAATCCGAGTGCCCCCTGTATCATGTCCCAATCTGAATGTGGTTATTGGTACTGTTATCCTAGTTCTCAACAAGTAAAACACTTTGACTGCAGATCAAGAGGTCCCCGGTTCAAATCCGAGTGCCCCCTTTATCATGTCCCAATCTGAATGTGATTTTTGGTACTGTTATCCTAGTTCTCAACCAGTAAAACACTTTGTTCTTTTACCTTCCACAAACGAATTTAAGAAAATTACTAGAACGTTTCTAACTTTCGGGGGTATAGCTCAGTGGTAGAGCATTTGACTGCAGATCAAGAGGTCCCCGGTTCAAATCCGAGTGCCCCCTTTATCATGTCCCAATCTGAATGTGATTTTTGGTACTGTTATCCTAGTTCTCAACCAGTAAAACACTTTGTTCTTTTACCTTCTACAAACAAATTTAAGAAAATTACTAGAACGCTTCTAACTTTCGGGGGTATAGGTCAGTGGTAGATTATTTGACTGCAGATCAAGAGGTCCCCGGTTCATATCCGAGTGCTCCATTTATCATGTCCCAATCTTAATGTCATCTTTGGGACTGTTATGCTAGTTTCCAACAAACAAATCACTTCTTTCTTTTACCTCATACTGGTGTATTTGAGAAAATGCCTGAAATTTTTTATTTTACTTTGAAAAAGTTCGCAAAAAGGGGGTATAGCTCAGTGGTAGAGCATTTGACTGCAGATCAAGAGGTCCCCGGTTCAAATCCGAGTGCCCCCTTTTGCGCATCCAACTCCGAATGTGTTCTTTGGTGCTGTTATCCTAGTTTACAACAAGCAAAACACTTTGTTCTTTTACCTTCTACAGACGAATTTCAGAAAATTACTTGAACTTTTTTAACTTTGAAAAAAGGTCTCTGAAAGGGGGTATAGCTCAGTCATAGAGCATTTGACTGCAGATCAAGAGGTCCCCGGTTCAAATCCGAGTGCCCCCTTTATCATATCCCAATCTTAATGTCAACTTTGGGACTGTTATGCTAGTTTCCAACAAGCCAATCACTTCGTTATTTTACCTTATACTGGTGTATTTGAGAAAATGCCTGAAATTTTTTATTTTACTTTGAAAAAGTTTGTCTGAAAGGGGGTATAGCTCAGTAGTAGAGCATTTGACTGCAGATCAAGAGGTCCCCGGTTCAAATCCGAGTGCCCCCTTTTGTGCGTCCCACTCCAAATCTGTTCTTTGGTGCTGTTATTTTAGTTCAAAACAAGCTAAACATATCCCAATCTTAATGTCAACTTTGGGACTGTTACGCTAGTTTCCAACAAGCCAATCACTTCGTTATTTTACCTTATACTGGTGTATTTGAGAAAATGCCTGAAATTTTTTATTTTACTTTGAAAATGTTTGTTTGAAAGGGGGTATAGCTCAGTGGCAGAGCATTTGAATGCAGATCAAGAGGTCCCCGGTTCAAATCCGAGTGCCCCCTTTAGTGCGTCCAACTCCAAATCTGTTCTTTGGTGCTGTTATCCTAGTTCACAACAAGCAAAACACTTTGTTCTTTCACCTTCTACAGACGAATTTCAGAAAATTACTTGAACTTTTTTAACTTTGAAAAAGGTCTCTGAAAGGGGGTATAGCTCAGTCATAGAGCATTTGACTGCAGATCAAGAGGTCCCCGGTTCAAATCCGAGTGCCCCCTGTATCATGTCCCAATCTGAATGTGATTTTTGGTACTGTTATCCTAGCTCTCAACAAGTAAAACACTTTGACTGCAGATCAAGAGGTCCCCGGTTCAAATCCGAGTGCCCCCTGTATCATGTCCCAATCTGAATGTGATTTTTGGTACTGTTATCCTAGTTCTCAACCAGTAAAACACTTTGTTCTTTTACCTTCTACAAACAAATTTAAGAAAATTACTAGAACGCTTCTACCTTTCGGGGGTATAGGTCAGTGGTAGAGCATTTGACTGCAGATCAAGAGGTCCCCGGTTCAGATCCGAGTGCTCCATTTATCATGTCCCAATCTTAATGTCATCTTTGGGACTGTTATGCTAGTTTCCAACAAACAAATCACTTCGTTCTTTTACCTCATACTGGTGTATTTGAGAAAATGCCTGAAATTGTTTATTTTACTTTGAAAAAGTTCGCAAAAAGGGGGTATAGCTCAGTGTTAGAGCATTTGACTGCAGATCAAGAGGTCCCCGGTTCAAATCCGAGTGCCCCCTTTTGCGCATCCAACTCCGAATGTGTTCTTTGGTGCTGTTATCCTAGTTTACAACAAGCAAAACACTTTGTTCTTTTAACTTATACAGACGAATTTCAGAAAATTACTTGAACTTTTTTAACTTTGAAAAAAGGTCTCTGAAAGGGGGTATAGCTCAGTCATAGAGCATTTGACTGCAGATCAAGAGGTCCCCGGTTCAAATCCGAGTGCCCCCTTTTGCGCATCCAACTCCGAATGTGTTCTTTGGTGCTGTTATCCTAGTTTACAACAAGCAAAACACTTTGTTCTTTTAACTTATACAGACGAATTTCAGAAAATTACTGGAACTTTTTTAACTTTGAAAAAAGGTCACTGAAAGGGGGTATAGCTCAGTCGTAGAGCATTTGACTGCAGATCACGAGGTCGCCGGTTCAAATCCGAGTACCCCCTGTATCATGTCCCAATCTGAATGTGATTTTTGGTACTGTTATCCTAGTTCTCAACCAGTAAAACACTTTGTTATTTTACCTTCTACAAACGAATTTAAGAAAATTACAAGAACGTTTTCTGAACGTTCCCCGGTTCAGATCCGAGTGCTCCATTTATCATGTCCCAATCTTAATGTCATCTTTGGGACTGTTATGCTAGTTTCCAACAAACAAATCACTTCGTTCTTTTACCTTATACTGGTGTATTTGAGAAAATGCCTGAAATTTTTTATTTTACTTTGAAAAAGCTCGCAGAAAGGGTGTATAGCTCAGTGGTAGAGCATTTGACTGCAGATCAAGAGGTCCCCGGTTCAAATCCGAATGCCGACTTTTGTGCGTCCAACTCCAAATCTGTTCTTTGGTGCTGTTATCCTAGTTCACAACAAGCAAAACACTTTGTTCTTTTACCTTCTACAGACGAATTTCAGAAAATTACTTGAACTTTTTTAACTTTGAAAAAAGGTCTCTGAAAGGGGATATAGCTCAGTCATAGAGCATTTGACTGCAGATCAAGAGGTCCCCGGTTCAAATCCGAGTGCCCCCTGTATCATGTCCCAATCTGAATGTGATTTTTGGTACTGTTATCCTAGTTCTCAACCAGTAAAACACTTTGTTCTTTTACCTTCTACAAACAAATTTAAGAAAATTACTAGAACGTTTCTAACTTTCGGGGGTATAGCTCAGTGGTAGAGCATTTGACTGCAGATCAAGAGGTCCCCGGTTCAAATCCGAGTGCCCCCTTTATCATATCCCAATCTTAATGTCAACTTTGGGACTGTTATGCTAGTTTCCAACAAGCCAATCACTTCGTTATTTTACCTTATACTGGTGTATTTGAGAAAATGCCTGAAATTTTTTATTTTACTTTGAAAAAGTTTGTCTGAAAGGGGGTATAGCTCAGTAGTAGAGTATTTGACTGCAGATCAAGAGGTCCCCGGTTCAAATCCGAGTGCCCCCTTTTGTGCGTCCAACTCCAAATCTGTTCTTTGGTGCTGTTATTTTAGTTCAAAACAAGCAAAACATATCCCAATCTTAATGTCAACTTTGGGACTGTTACGCTAGTTTCCAACAAGCTAATCACTTCGTTATTTTACCTTATACTGGTGTATTTGAGAAAATGCCTGAAATTTTTTATTTTACTTTGAAAAAGTTTGTCTGAAAGGGGGTATAGCTCAGTGGCAGAGCATTTGACTGCAGATCAAGAGGTCCCCGGTTCAAATCCGAGTGCCCCCTTTTGTGCGTCCAACTCCAAATCTGTTCTTTGGTGCTGTTATCCTAGTTCACAACAAGCAAAACACTTTGTTCTTTTACCTTCTACAGACGAATTTCAGAAAATTACTTGAACTTTTTTAACTTTGAAAAAAGGTCTCTGAAAGGGGGTATAGCTCAGTCATAGAGCATTTGACTGCAGATCAAGAGGTCCCCGTTTCAAATCCAAGTGCCCCCTGTATCATGTCCCAATGTGAATGTGGTTATTGGTACTGTTATCCTAGTTCTCAACAAGTCAAACACTTTGACTGCAGATCAAGAGGTCCCCGGTTCAAATCCGAGTGCCCCCTGTATCATGTCCCAATCTGAATGTGATTTTTGGTACTGTTATTCTAGTTCTCAACCAGTAAAACACTTTGTTCTTTTACCTTCCACAAACGAATTTAAGAAAATTACTAGAACGTTTCTAACTTTCGGGGGTATAGCTCAGTGGTAGAGCATTTGACTGCAGATCAAGAGGTCCCCGGTTCAAATCCGAGTGCCCCCTTTATCATGTCCCAATCTGAATGTGATTTTTGGTACTGTTATCCTAGTTCTCAACCAGTAAAACACTATGTTCTTTTACCTTCTACAAACAAATTTAAGAAAATTACTAGAACGCTTCTAACTTTCGGGGGTATAGGTCAGTGGTAGAGCATTTGACTGCAGATCAAGAGGTCCCCGGTTCATATCCGAGTGCTCCATTTATCATGTCCCAATCTTAATGTCATCTTTGGGACTGTTATGCTAGTTTCCAACAAACAAATCATTTCGTTCTTTTACCTCATACTGGTGTATTTGAGAAAATGCCTGAAATTTTTTATTTTACTTTGAAAAAGTTTGCAAAAAGGGGGTATAGCTCAGTGGTAGAGCATTTGACTGCAGATCAAGAGGTCCCCGGTTCAAATCCGAGTGCCCCCTTTTGTGCGTCCAACTCCAAATCTGTTCTTTGGTGCTGTTATCCTAGTTCACAACAAGCAAAACACTTTGTTCTTTTACCTTCTACAGACGAATTTCAGAAAATTACTTGAACTTTTTTAACTTTGAAAAAAGGTCTCTGAAAGGGGGTATAGCTCAGTCATAGAGCATTTGACTGCAGATCAAGAGGTCCCCGGTTCAAATCCGAGTGCCCCCTGTATCATGTCCCAATCTGAATGTGGTTATTGGTACTGTTATCCTAGTTCTCAACAAGTAAAACACTTTGACTGCAGATCAAGAGGTCCCCGGTTCAAATCCGAGTGCCCCCTGTATCATGTCCCAATCTGAATGTGATTTTTGGTACTGTTATCCTAGTTCTCAACCAGTAAAACACTTTGTTCTTTTACCTTCCACAAACAAATTTAAGAAAATTACTAGAACGTTTCTAACTTTCGGGGGTATAGCTCAGTGGTAGAGCATTTGACTGCAGATCAAGAGGTCCCCGGTTCAAATCCGAGTGCCCCCTTTATCATGTCCCAATCTGAATGTGATTTTTGGTACTGTTATCCTAGTTCTCAACCAGTAAAACACTTTGTTCTTTTACCTTCTACAAACAAATTTAAGAAAATTACTAGAACGCTTCTAACTTTCGGGGGTATAGGTCAGTGGTAGAGCATTTGACTGCAGATCTAGAGGTCCCCGGTTCATATCCGAGTGCTCCATTTATCATGTCCCAATCTTAATGTCATCTTTGGGACTGTTATGCTAGTTTCCAACAAACAAATCACTTCTTTCTTTTACCTCATACTGGTGTATTTGAGAAAATGCCTGAAATTTTTTATTTTACTTTGAAAAAGTTCGCAAAAAGGGGGTATAGCTCAGTGGTAGAGCATTTGACTGCAGATCAAGAGGTCCCCGGTTCAAATCCGAGTGCCCCCTTTTGCGCATCCAACTCCGAATGTGTTCTTTGGTGCTGTTATCCTAGTTTACAACAAGCAAAACACTTTGTTCTTTTACCTTCTACAGACGAATTTCAGAAAATTACTTGAACTTTTTTAACTTTGAAAAAAGGTCTCTGAAAGGGGGTATAGCTCAGTCATAGAGCATTTGACTGCAGATCAAGAGGTCCCCGGTTCAAATCCGAGTGCCCCCTTTATCATATCCCAATCTTAATGTCAACTTTGGGACTGTTATGCTAGTTTCCAACAAGCCAATCACTTCGTTATTTTACCTTATACTGGTGTATTTGAGAAAATGCCTGAAATTTTTTATTTTACTTTGAAAAAGTTTGTCTGAAAGGGGGTATAGCTCAGTAGTAGAGCATTTGACTGCAGATCAAGAGGTCCCCGGTTCAAATCCGAGTGCCCCCTTTTGTGCGTCCAACTCCAAATCTGTTCTTTGGTGCTGTTATTTTAGTTCAAAACAAGCTAAACATATCCCAATCTTAATGTCAACTTTGGGACTGTTACTCTAGTTTCCAACAAGCCAATCACTTCGTTATTTTACCTTATACTGGTGTATTTGAGAAAATGCCTGAAATTTTTTATTTTACTTTGAAAATGTTTGTCTGAAAGGGGGTATAGCTCAGTGGCAGAGCATTTGACTGCAGATCAAGAGGTCCCCGGTTCAAATCCGAGTGCCCCCTTTAGTGCGTCCAACTCCAAATCTGTTCTTTGGTGCTGTTATCCTAGTTCACAACAAGCAAAACACTTTGTTATTTTACCTTCTACAGACGAATTTCAGAAAATTACTTGAACTTTTTTAACTTTGAAAAAGGTCTCTGAAAGGGGGTATAGCTCAGTCATAGAGCATTTGACTGCAGATCAAGAGGTCCCCGGTTCAAATCCGAGTGCCCCCTGTATCATGTCCCAATCTGAATGTGATTTTTGGTACTGTTATCCTAGTTCTCAACAAGTAAAACACTTTGACTGCAGATCAAGAGGTCCCCGGTTCAAATCCGAGTGCCCCCTGTATCGTGTCCCAATCTGAATGTGATTTTTGGTACTGTTATCCTAGTTCTCAACCAGTAAAACACTTTGTTCTTTTACCTTCTACAAACAAATTTAAGAAAATTACTAGAACGCTTCTACCTTTCGGGGGTATAGGTCAGTGGTAGAGCATTTGACTGCAGATCAAGAGGTCCCCGGTTCAGATCCGAGTGCTCCATTTATCATGTCCCAATCTTAATGTCATCTTTGGGACTGTTATGCTAGTTTCCAACAAACAAATCACTTCGTTCTTTTACCTCATACTGGTGTATTTGAGAAAATGCCTGAAATTGTTTATTTTACTTTGAAAAAGTTCGCAAAAAGGGGGTATAGCTCAGTGTTAGAGCATTTGACTGCAGATCAAGAGGTCCCCGGTTCAAATCCGAGTGCCCCCTTTTGCGCATCCAACTCCGAATGTGTTCTTTGGTGCTGTTATCCTAGTTTACAACAAGCAAAACACTTTGTTCTTTTAACTTATACAGACGAATTTCAGAAAATTACTTGAACTTTTTTAACTTTGAAAAAAGGTCTCTGAAAGGGGGTATAGCTCAGTCATAGAGCATTTGACTGCAGATCAAGAGGTCCCCGGTTCAAATCCGAGTGCCCCCTTTTGCGCATCCAACTCCGAATGTGTTCTTTGGTGCTGTTATCCTAGTTTACAACAAGCAAAACACTTTGTTCTTTTAACTTATACAGACGAATTTCAGAAAATTACTTGAACTTTTTTAACTTTGAAAAAAGGTCTCTGAAAGGGGGTATAGCTCAGTCATAGAGCATTTGACTGCAGATCAAGAGGTCCCCGGTTCAAATCCGAGTGCCCCCTGTATCATGTCCCAATCTGAATGTGGTTATTGGTACTGTTATCCTAGTTCTCAACAAGTAAAACACTTTGACTGCAGATCAAGAGGTCCCCGGTTCAAATCCGAGTGCCCCCAGTATCATGTCCCAATCTGAATGTGATTTTTGGTACTGTTATCCTAGTTCTCAACCAGTAAAACACTTTGTTCTTTTACCTTCTACAAACGAATTTAAGAAAATTACTAGAACATTTCTAACTTTCGGGGGTATAGCTCAGTGGTAGAGCATTTGACTGCAGATCAAGAGGTCCCCGGTTCAGATCCGAGTGCTCCATTTATCATGTCCCAAACTTAATGTCATCTTTGGGACTGTTATGCTAGTTTCCAACAAACAAATCACTTCGTTCTTTTACCTTATACTGGTGTATTTGAGAAAATGCCTGAAATTTTTTATTTTACTTTGAAAAAGTTCGCAGAGAGGGTGTATAGCTCAGTGGTAGAGCATTTGACTGCAGATCAAGAGGTCCCCGGTTCAAATCCGAGTGCCGACTTTTGTTCGTCCAACTCCAAATCTGTTCTTTGGTGCTGTTATCCTAGTTCACAACAAGCAAAACACTTTGTTCTTTTACCTTCTACAGACGAATTTCAGAAAATTACTTGAACTTTTTTAACTTTGAAAAAAGGTCTCTGAAAGGGGGTATAGCTCAGTCATAGAGCATTTGACTGCAGATCAAGAGGTCCCCGGTTCAAATCCGAGTGCCCCCTGTATCATGTCCCAATCTGAATGTGATTTTTGGTACTGTTATCCTAGTTCTCAACCAGTAAAACACTTTGTTCTTTTACCTTCTACAAACAAATTTAAGAAAATTACTAGAACGTTTCTAACTTTCGGGGGTATAGCTCAGTGGTAGAGCATTTGACTGCAGATCAAGAGGTCCCCGGTTCAAATCCGAGTGCCCCCTTTATCATATCCCAATCTTAATGTCAACTTTGGGACTGTTATGCTAGTTTCCAACAAGCCAATCACTTCGTTATTTTACCTTATACTGGTGTATTTGAGAAAATGCCTGAAATTTTTTATTTTACTTTGAAAAAGTGTGTCTGAAAGGGGGTATAGCTCAGTAGTAGAGCATTTGACTGCAGATCAAGAGGTCCCCGGTTCAAATCCGAGTGCCCCCTTTTGTGCATCCAACTCCAAATCTGTTCTTTGGTGCTGTTATTTTAGTTCAAAACAAGCTAAACATATCCCAATCTTAATGTCAACTTTGGGACTGTTACGCTAGTTTCCAACAAGCCAATCACTTCGTTATTTTACCTTATACTGGTGTATTTGAGAAAATGCCTGAAATTTTTTATTTTACTTTGAAAATGTTTGTCTGAAAGGGGGTATAGCTCAGTGGCAGAGCATTTGACTGCAGATCAAGAGGTCCCCGGTTCAAATCCGAGTGCCCCCTTTAGTGCGTCCAACTCCAAATCTGTTCTTTGGTGCTGTTATCCTAGTTCACAACAAGCAAAACACTTTGTTCTTTTACCTTCTACAGACGAATTTCAGAAAATTACTTGAACTTTTTTAACTTTGAAAAAGGTCTCTGAAAGGGGGTATAGCTCAGTCATAGAGCATTTGACTGCAGATCAAGAGGTCCCCGGTTCAAATCCGAGTGCCCCCTGTATCATGTCCCAATCTGAATGTGATTTTTGGTACTGTTTTCCTAGTTCTCAACAAGTAAAACACTTTGACTGCAGATCAAGAGGTCCCCGGTTCAAATCCGAGTGCCCCCTGTATCATGTCCCAATCTGAATGTGATTTTTGGTACTGTTATCCTAGTTCTCAACCAGTAAAACACTTTGTTCTTTTACCTTCTACAAACAAATTTAAGAAAATTACTAGAACGTTTCTAACTTTCGGGGGTATAGCTCAGTGGTAGAGCATTTGACTGCAGATCAAGAGGTCCCCGGTTCAAATCCGAGTGCCCCCTTTATCATATCCCAATCTTAATGTCAACTTTGGGACTGTTATGCTAGTTTCCAACAAGCCAATCACTTCGTTATTTTACCTTATACTGGTGTATTTGAGAAAATGCCTGAAATTTTTTATTTTACTTTGAAAAAGTTTGTCTGAAAGGGGGTATAGCTCAGTAGTAGAGCATTTGACTGCAGATCAAGAGGTCCCCGGTTCAAATCCGAGTGCCCCCTTTTGTGCGTCCAACTACAAATCTGTTCTTTGGTGCTGTTATTTTAGTTCAAAACAAGCAAAACATATCCCAATCTTAATGTCAACTTTGGGACTGTTACGCTAGTTTCCAACAAGCCAATCACTTCGTTATTTTACCTTATACTGGTGTATTTGAGAAAATGCCTGAAATTTTTTATTTTACTTTGAAAAAGTTTGTCTGAAAGGGGGTATAGCTCAGTGGCAGAGCATTTGACTGCAGATCAAGAGGTCCCCGGTTCAAATCCGAGTGCCCCCTTTTGTGCGTCCAACTCCAAATCTGTTCTTTGGTGCTGTTATCCTAGTTCACAACAAGCAAAACACTTTGTTCTTTTACCTTCTACAGACGAATTTCAGAAAATTACTTGAACTTTTTTAACTTTGAAAAAAGGTCTCTGAAAGGGGGTATAGCTCAGTCATAGAGCATTTGACTGCAGATCAAGAGGTCCCCGGTTCAAATCCGAGTGCCCCCTGTATCATGTCCCAATCTGAATGTGATTATTGGTACTGTTATCCTAGTTCTCAACCAGTAAAACACTTTGTTCTTTTACCTTCTACAAACAAATTTAAGAAAATTACTAGAACGATTCTAACTTTCGGGGGTATAGCTCAGTGGTAGAGCATTTGACTGCAGATCAAGAGGTCCCCGGTTCAAATCCGAGTGCCCCCTTTATCATATCCCAATCTTAATGTCAACTTTGGGACTGTTTTGCTAGTTTCCAACAAGCCAATCACTTCGTTATTTTACCTTATACTGGTGTATTTGAGAAAATGCCTGAAATTTTTTATTTTACTTTGAAAAAGTTTGTCTGAAAGGGGGTATAGCTCAGTGGTAGAGCATTTGACTGCAGATCAAGAGGTCCCCGGTTCAAATCCGAGTGCCCCCTTTTGTGCGTCCAACTCCAAATCTGTTCTTTGGTGCTGTTATTTTAGTTCAAAACAAGCAAAACATATCCCAATCTTAATGTCAACTTTGGGACTGTTACGCTAGTTTCCAACAAGCTAATCACTTCGTTATTTTACCTTATACTGGTGTATTTGAGAAAATGCCTGAAATTTTTTATTTTACTTTGAAAAAGTTTGTCTGAAAGGGGGTATAGCTCAGTGGCAGAGCATTTGACTGCAGATCAAGAGGTCCCCGGTTCAAATCCGAGTGCCCCCTTTTGTGCGTCCAACTCCAAATCTGTTCTTTGGTGCTGTTATCCTAGTTCACAACAAGCAAAACACTTTGTTCTTTTACCTTCTACAGACGAATTTCAGAAAATTACTTGAACTTTTTTAACTTTGAAAAAAGGTCTCTGAAAGGGGGTATAGCTCAGTCATAGAGCATTTGACTGCAGATCAAGAGGTCCCCGTTTCAAATCCGAGTGCCCCCTGTATCATGTCCCAATCTGAATGTGATTTTTGGTACTGTTATCCTAGTTCTCAACAAGTAAAACACTTTGACTGCAGATCAAGAGGTCCCCGGTTCAAATCCGAGTGTCCCCTGTATCATGTCCCAATCTGAATGTGATTTTTGGTACTGTTATCCTAGTTCTCAACCAGTAAAACACTTTGTTCTTTTACCTTCTACAAACAAATTTAAGAAAATTACTAGAACGCTTCTACCTTTCGGGGGTATAGGTCAGTGGTAGAGCATTTGACTGCAGATCAAGAGGTCCCCGGTTCAGATCCGAGTGCTCCATTTATCATGTCCCAATCTTAATGTCATCTTTGGGACTGTTATGCTAGTTTCCAACAAACAAATCACTTCGTTCTTTTACCTCATACTGGTGTATTTGAGAAAATGCCTGAAATTGTTTATTTTACTTTGAAAAAGTTCGCAAAAAGGGGGTATAGCTCAGTGTTAGAGCATTTGACTGCAGATCAAGAGGTCCCCGGTTCAAATCCGAGTGCCCCCTTTTGCGCATCCAACTCCGAATGTGTTCTTTGGTGCTGTTATCCTAGTTTACAACAAGCAAAACACTTTGTTCTTTTAACTTATACAGACGAATTTCAGAAAATTACTTGAACTTTTTTAACTTTGAAAAAAGGTCTCTGAAAGGGGGTATAGCTCAGTCATAGAGCATTTGACTGCAGATCAAGAGGTCCCCGGTTCAAATCCGAGTGCCCCCTTTTGCGCATCCAACTCCGAATGTGTTCTTTGGTGCTGTTATCCTAGTTTACAACAAGCAAAACACTTTGTTCTTTTAACTTATACAGACGAATTTCAGAAAATTACTTGAACTTTTTTAACTTTGAAAAAAGGTCTCTGAAAGGGGGTATAGCTCAGTCATAGAGCATTTGACTGCAGATCAAGAGGTCCCCGGTTCAAATCCGAGTGCCCCCTGTATCATGTCCCAATCTGAATGTGATTTTTGGTACTGTTATCCTAGTTCTCAACCAGTAAAACACTTTGTTCTTTTACCTTCTACAAACAAATTTAAGAAAATTACTAGAACGTTTCTAACTTTCCGGGGTATAGCTCAGTGGTAGAGCATTTGACTGCAGATCAAGAGGTCCCCGGTTCAAATCCGAGTGCCCCCTTTATCATATCCCAATCTTAATGTCAACTTTGGGACTGTTTTGCTAGTTTCCAACAAGCCAATCACTTCGTTATTTTACCTTATACTGGTGTATTTGAGAAAATGCCTGAAATTTTTTATTTTACTTTGAAAAAGTTTGTCTGAAAGGGGGTATAGCTCAGTAGTAGAGCATTTGACTGCAGATCAAGAGGTCCCCGGTTCAAATCCGAGTGCCCCCTTTTGTGCGTCCAACTACAAATCTGTTCTTTGGTGCTGTTATTTTAGTTCAAAACAAGCAAAACATATCCCAATCTTAATGTCAACTTTGGGACTGTTACGCTAGTTTCCAACAAGCCAATCACTTCGTTATTTTACCTTATACTGGTGTATTTGAGAAAATGCCTGAAATTTTTTATTTTACTTTGAAAAAGTTTGTCTGAAAGGGGGTATAGCTCAGTGGCAGAGCATTTGACTGCAGATCAAGAGGTCCCCGGTTCAAATCCGAGTGCCCCCTTTTGTGCGTCCAACTCCAAATCTGTTCTTTGGTGCTGTTATCCTAGTTCACAACAAGCAAAACACTTTGTTCTTTTACCTTCTACAGACGAATTTCAGAAAATTACTTGAACTTTTTTAACTTTGAAAAAAGGTCTCTGAAAGGGGGTATAGCTCAGTCATAGAGCATTTGACTGCAGATCAAGAGGTCCCCGGTTCAAATCCGAGTGCCCCCTGTATCATGTCCCAATCTGAATGTGATTTTTGGTACTGTTATCTTAGTTCTCAACCAGTAAAACACTTTGTTCTTTTACCTTCTACAAACAAATTTAAGAAAATTACTAGAACTATTCTAACTTTCGGGGGTATAGCTCAGTGGTACAGCATTTGACTGCAGATCAAGAGGTCCCCGGTTCAAATCCGAGTGCCCCCTTTATCATATCCCAATCTTAATGTCAACTTTGTGACTGTTTTGCTAGTTTCCAACAAGCCAATCACTTCGTTATTTTACCTTATACTGGTGTATTTGAGAAAATGCCTGAAATTTTTTATTTTACTTTGAAAAAGCTTGTCTGAAAGGGGGTATAGCTCAGTGGTAGAGCATTTTACTGCAGATCAAGAGGTCCCCGGTTCAAATCCGAGTGCCCCCTTTTGTGCGTCCAACTCCAAATCTGTTCTTTGGTGCTGTTATTTTAGTTCAAAACAAGCAAAACATATCCCAATCTTAATGTCAACTTTGGGACTGTTACGCTAGTTTCCAACAAGCCAATCACTTCGTTATTTTACCTTATACTGGTGTACTTGAGAAAATGCCTGAAATTTTTTATTTTACTTTGAAAAAGTTTGTCTGAAAGGGGGTATAGCTCAGTGGCAGAGCATTTGACTGCAGATCAAGAGGTCCCCGGTTCAAATCCGAGTGCCCCCTTTTGTGCGTCCAACTCCAAATCTGTTCTTTGGTGCTGTTATCCTAGTTCACAACAAGCAAAACACTTTGTTCTTTTACCTTCTACAGACGAATTTCAGAAAATTACTTGAACTTTTTTAACTTTGAAAAAAGGTCTCTGAAAGGGGGTATAGCTCAGTCATAGAGCATTTGACTGCAGATCAAGAGGTCCCCGTTTCAAATCCAAGTGCCCCCTGTATCATGTCCCAATGTGAATGTGGTTATTGGTACTGTTATCCTAGTTCTCAACAAGTCAAACACTTTGACTGCAGATCAAGAGGTCCCCGGTTCAAATCCGAGTGCCCCCTGTATCATGTCCCAATCTGAATGTGATTTTTGGTACTGTTATTCTAGTTCTCAACCAGTAAAACACTTTGTTCTTTTACCTTCCACAAACGAATTTAAGAAAATTACTAGAACGTTTCTAACTTTCGGGGGTATAGCTCAGTGGTAGAGCATTTGACTGCAGATCAAGAGGTCCCCGGTTCAAATCCGAGTGCCCCCTTTATCATGTCCCAATCTGAATGTGATTTTTGGTACTGTTATCCTAGTTCTCAACCAGTAAAACACTATGTTCTTTTACCTTCTACAAACAAATTTAAGAAAATTACTAGAACGCTTCTAACTTTCGGGGGTATAGGTCAGTGGTAGAGCATTTGACTGCAGATCAAGAGGTCCCCGGTTCATATCCGAGTGCTCCATTTATCATGTCCCAATCTTAATGTCATCTTTGGGACTGTTATGCTAGTTTCCAACAAACAAATCATTTCGTTCTTTTACCTCATACTGGTGTATTTGAGAAAATGCCTGAAATTTTTTATTTTACTTTGAAAAAGTTTGTAAAAAGGGGGTATAGCTCAGTGGTAGAGCATTTGACTGCAGATCAAGAGGTCCCCGGTTCAAATCCGAGTGCCCCCTTTTGTGCGTCCAACTCCAAATCTGTTCTTTGGTGCTGTTATCCTAGTTCACAACAAGCAAAACACTTTGTTCTTTTACCTTCTACAGACGAATTTCAGAAAATTACTTGAACTTTTTTAACTTTGAAAAAAGGTCTCTGAAAGGGGGTATAGCTCAGTCATAGAGCATTTGACTGCAGATCAAGAGGTCCCCGGTTCAAATCCGAGTGCCCCCTGTATCATGTCCCAATCTGAATGTGGTTATTGGTACTGTTATCCTAGTTCTCAACAAGTAAAACACTTTGACTGCAGATCAAGAGGTCCCCGGTTCAAATCCGAGTGCCCCCTGTATCATGTCCCAATCTGAATGTGATTTTTGGTACTGTTATCCTAGTTCTCAACCAGTAAAACACTTTGTTCTTTTACCTTCCACAAACAAATTTAAGAAAATTACTAGAACGTTTCTAACTTTCGGGGGTATAGCTCAGTGGTAGAGCATTTGACTGCAGATCAAGAGGTCCCCGGTTCAAATCCGAGTGCCCCCTTTATCATGTCCCAATCTGAATGTGATTTTTGGTACTGTTATCCTAGTTCTCAACCAGTAAAACACTTTGTTCTTTTACCTTCTACAAACAAATTTAAGAAAATTACTAGAACGCTTCTAACTTTCGGGGGTATAGGTCAGTGGTAGAGCATTTGACTGCAGATCAAGAGGTCCCCGGTTCATATCCGAGTGCTCCATTTATCATGTCCCAATCTTAATGTCATCTTTGGGACTGTTATGCTAGTTTCCAACAAACAAATCACTTCTTTCTTTTACCTCATACTGGTGTATTTGAGAAAATGCCTGAAATTTTTTATTTTACTTTGAAAAAGTTCGCAAAAAGGGGGTATAGCTCAGTGGTAGAGCATTTGACTGCAGATCAAGAGGTCCCCGGTTCAAATCCGAGTGCCCCCTTTTGCGCATCCAACTCCGAATGTGTTCTTTGGTGCTGTTATCCTAGTTTACAACAAGCAAAACACTTTGTTCTTTTACCTTCTACAGACGAATTTCAGAAAATTACTTGAACTTTTTTAACTTTGAAAAAAGGTCTCTGAAAGGGGGTATAGCTCAGTCATAGAGCATTTGACTGCAGATCAAGAGGTCCCCGGTTCAAATCCGAGTGCCCCCTTTATCATATCCCAATCTTAATGTCAACTTTGGGACTGTTATGCTAGTTTCCAACAAGCCAATCACTTCGTTATTTTACCTTATACTGGTGTATTTGAGAAAATGCCTGAAATTTTTTATTTTACTTTGAAAAAGTTTGTCTGAAAGGGGGTATAGCTCAGTAGTAGAGCATTTGACTGCAGATCAAGAGGTCCCCGGTTCAAATCCGAGTGCCCCCTTTTGTGCGTCCAACTCCAAATCTGTTCTTTGGTGCTGTTATTTTAGTTCAAAACAAGCTAAACATATCCCAATCTTAATGTCAACTTTGGGACTGTTACTCTAGTTTCCAACAAGCCAATCACTTCGTTATTTTACCTTATACTGGTGTATTTGAGAAAATGCCTGAAATTTTTTATTTTACTTTGAAAATGTTTGTCTGAAAGGGGGTATAGCTCAGTGGCAGAGCATTTGACTGCAGATCAAGAGGTCCCCGGTTCAAATCCGAGTGCCCCCTTTAGTGCGTCCAACTCCAAATCTGTTCTTTGGTGCTGTTATCCTAGTTCACAACAAGCAAAACACTTTGTTCTTTTACCTTCTACAGACGAATTTCAGAAAATTACTTGAACTTTTTTAACTTTGAAAAAGGTCTCTGAAAGGGGGTATAGCTCAGTCATAGAGCATTTGACTGCAGATCAAGAGGTCCCCGGTTCAAATCCGAGTGCCCCCTGTATCATGTCCCAATCTGAATGTGATTTTTGGTACTGTTATCCTAGTTCTCAACAAGTAAAACACTTTGACTGCAGATCAAGAGGTCCCCGGTTCAAATCCGAGTGCCCCCTGTATCGTGTCCCAATCTGAATGTGATTTTTGGTACTGTTATCCTAGTTCTCAACCAGTAAAACACTTTGTTCTTTTACCTTCTACAAACAAATTTAAGAAAATTACTAGAACGCTTCTACCTTTCGGGGGTATAGGTCAGTGGTAGAGCATTTGACTGCAGATCAAGAGGTCCCCGGTTCAGATCCGAGTGCTCCATTTATCATGTCCCAATCTTAATGTCATCTTTGGGACTGTTATGCTAGTTTCCAACAAACAAATCACTTCGTTCTTTTACCTCATACTGGTGTATTTGAGAAAATGCCTGAAATTGTTTATTTTACTTTGAAAAAGTTCGCAAAAAGGGGGTATAGCTCAGTGTTAGAGCATTTGACTGCAGATCAAGAGGTCCCCGGTTCAAATCCGAGTGCCCCCTTTTGCGCATCCAACTCCGAATGTGTTCTTTGGTGCTGTTATCCTAGTTTACAACAAGCAAAACACTTTGTTCTTTTAACTTATACAGACGAATTTCAGAAAATTACTTGAACTTTTTTAACTTTGAAAAAAGGTCTCTGAAAGGGGGTATAGCTCAGTCATAGAGCATTTGACTGCAGATCAAGAGGTCCCCGGTTCAAATCCGAGTGCCCCCTTTTGCGCATCCAACTCCGAATGTGTTCTTTGGTGCTGTTATCCTAGTTTACAACAAGCAAAACACTTTGTTCTTTTAACTTATACAGACGAATTTCAGAAAATTACTTGAACTTTTTTAACTTTGAAAAAAGGTCTCTGAAAGGGGGTATAGCTCAGTCATAGAGCATTTGACTGCAGATCAAGAGGTCCCCGGTTCAAATCCGAGTGCCCCCTGTATCATGTCCCAATCTGAATGTGGTTATTGGTACTGTTATCCTAGTTCTCAACAAGTAAAACACTTTGACTGCAGATCAAGAGGTCCCCGGTTCAAATCCGAGTGCCCCCTGTATCATGTCCCAATCTGAATGTGATTTTTGGTACTGTTATCCTAGTTCTCAACCAGTAAAACACTTTGTTCTTTTACCTTCTACAAACGAATTTAAGAAAATTACTAGAACATTTCTAACTTTCGGGGGTATAGCTCAGTGGTAGAGCATTTGACTGCAGATCAAGAGGTCCCCGGTTCAGATCCGAGTGCTCCATTTATCATGTCCCAAACTTAATGTCATCTTTGGGACTGTTATGCTAGTTTCCAACAAACAAATCACTTCGTTCTTTTACCTTATACTGGTGTATTTGAGAAAATGCCTGAAATTTTTTATTTTACTTTGAAAAAGTTCGCAGAGAGGGTGTATAGCTCAGTGGTAGAGCATTTGACTGCAGATCAAGAGGTCCCCGGTTCAAATCCGAGTGCCGACTTTTGTTCGTCCAACTCCAAATCTGTTCTTTGGTGCTGTTATCCTAGTTCACAACAAGCAAAACACTTTGTTCTTTTACCTTCTACAGACGAATTTCAGAAAATTACTTGAACTTTTTTAACTTTGAAAAAAGGTCTCTGAAAGGGGGTATAGCTCAGTCATAGAGCATTTGACTGCAGATCAAGAGGTCCCCGGTTCAAATCCGAGTGCCCCCTGTATCATGTCCCAATCTGAATGTGATTTTTGGTACTGTTATCCTAGTTCTCAACCAGTAAAACACTTTGTTCTTTTACCTTCTACAAACAAATTTAAGAAAATTACTAGAACGTTTCTAACTTTCGGGGGTATAGCTCAGTGGTAGAGCATTTGACTGCAGATCAAGAGGTCCCCGGTTCAAATCCGAGTGCCCCCTTTATCATATCCCAATCTTAATGTCAACTTTGGGACTGTTATGCTAGTTTCCAACAAGCCAATCACTTCGTTATTTTACCTTATACTGGTGTATTTGAGAAAATGCCTGAAATTTTTTATTTTACTTTGAAAAAGTGTGTCTGAAAGGGGGTATAGCTCAGTAGTAGAGCATTTGACTGCAGATCAAGAGGTCCCCGGTTCAAATCCGAGTGCCCCCTTTTGTGCATCCAACTCCAAATCTGTTCTTTGGTGCTGTTATTTTAGTTCAAAACAAGCTAAACATATCCCAATCTTAATGTCAACTTTGGGACTGTTACGCTAGTTTCCAACAAGCCAATCACTTCGTTATTTTACCTTATACTGGTGTATTTGAGAAAATGCCTGAAATTTTTTATTTTACTTTGAAAATGTTTGTCTGAAAGGGGGTATAGCTCAGTGGCAGAGCATTTGACTGCAGATCAAGAGGTCCCCGGTTCAAATCCGAGTGCCCCCTTTAGTGCGTCCAACTCCAAATCTGTTCTTTGGTGCTGTTATCCTAGTTCACAACAAGCAAAACACTTTGTTCTTTTGCCTTCTACAGACGAATTTCAGAAAATTACTTGAACTTTTTTAACTTTGAAAAAGGTCTCTGAAAGGGGGTATAGCTCAGTCATAGAGCATTTGACTGCAGATCAAGAGGTCCCCGGTTCAAATCCGAGTGCCCCCTGTATCATGTCCCAATCTGAATGTGATTTTTGGTACTGTTTTCCTAGTTCTCAACAAGTAAAACACTTTGACTGCAGATCAAGAGGTCCCCGGTTCAAATCCGAGTGCCCCCTGTATCATGTCCCAATCTGAATGTGATTTTTGGTACTGTTATCCTAGTTCTCAACCAGTAAAACACTTTGTTCTTTTACCTTCTACAAACAAATTTAAGAAAATTACTAGAACGTTTCTAACTTTCGGGGGTATAGCTCAGTGGTAGAGCATTTGACTGCAGATCAAGAGGTCCCCGGTTCAAATCCGAGTGCCCCCTTTATCATATCCCAATCTTAATGTCAACTTTGGGACTGTTATGCTAGTTTCCAACAAGCCAATCACTTCGTTATTTTACCTTATACTGGTGTATTTGAGAAAATGCCTGAAATTTTTTATTTTACTTTGAAAAAGTTTGTCTGAAAGGGGGTATAGCTCAGTAGTAGAGCATTTGACTGCAGATCAAGAGGTCCCCGGTTCAAATCCGAGTGCCCCCTTTTGTGCGTCCAACTACAAATCTGTTCTTTGGTGCTGTTATTTTAGTTCAAAACAAGCAAAACATATCCCAATCTTAATGTCAACTTTGGGACTGTTACGCTAGTTTCCAACAAGCCAATCACTTCGTTATTTTACCTTATACTGGTGTATTTGAGAAAATGCCTGAAATTTTTTATTTTACTTTGAAAAAGTTTGTCTGAAAGGGGGTATAGCTCAGTGGCAGAGCATTTGACTGCAGATCAAGAGGTCCCCGGTTCAAATCCGAGTGCCCCCTTTTGTGCGTCCAACTCCAAATCTGTTCTTTGGTGCTGTTATCCTAGTTCACAACAAGCAAAACACTTTGTTCTTTTACCTTCTACAGACGAATTTCAGAAAATTACTTGAACTTTTTTAACTTTGAAAAAAGGTCTCTGAAAGGGGGTATAGCTCAGTCATAGAGCATTTGACTGCAGATCAAGAGGTCCCCGGTTCAAATCCGAGTGCCCCCTGTATCATGTCCCAATCTGAATGTGATTATTGGTACTGTTATCCTAGTTCTCAACCAGTAAAACACTTTGTTCTTTTACCTTCTACAAACAAATTTAAGAAAATTACTAGAACGATTCTAACTTTCGGGGGTATAGCTCAGTGGTAGAGCATTTGACTGCAGATCAAGAGGTCCCCGGTTCAAATCCGAGTGCCCCCTTTATCATATCCCAATCTTAATGTCAACTTTGGGACTGTTTTGCTAGTTTCCAACAAGCCAATCACTTCGTTATTTTACCTTATACTGGTGTATTTGAGAAAATGCCTGAAATTTTTTATTTTACTTTGAAAAAGTTTGTCTGAAAGGGGGTATAGCTCAGTGGTAGAGCATTTGACTGCAGATCAAGAGGTCCCCGGTTCAAATCCGAGTGCCCCCTTTTGTGCGTCCAACTCCAAATCTGTTCTTTGGTGCTGTTATTTTAGTTCAAAACAAGCAAAACATATCCCAATCTTAATGTCAACTTTGGGACTGTTACGCTAGTTTCCAACAAGCTAATCACTTCGTTATTTTACCTTATACTGGTGTATTTGAGAAAATGCCTGAAATTTTTTATTTTACTTTGAAAAAGTTTGTCTGAAAGGGGGTATAGCTCAGTGGCAGAGCATTTGACTGCAGATCAAGAGGTCCCCGGTTCAAATCCGAGTGCCCCCTTTTGTGCGTCCAACTCCAAATCTGTTCTTTGGTGCTGTTATCCTAGTTCACAACAAGCAAAACACTTTGTTCTTTTACCTTCTACAGACGAATTTCAGAAAATTACTTGAACTTTTTTAACTTTGAAAAAAGGTCTCTGAAAGGGGGTATAGCTCAGTCATAGAGCATTTGACTGCAGATCAAGAGGTCCCCGTTTCAAATCCGAGTGCCCCCTGTATCATGTCCCAATCTGAATGTGATTTTTGGTACTGTTATCCTAGTTCTCAACAAGTAAAACACTTTGACTGCAGATCAAGAGGTCCCCGGTTCAAATCCGAGTGTCCCCTGTATCATGTCCCAATCTGAATGTGATTTTTGGTACTGTTATCCTAGTTCTCAACCAGTAAAACACTTTGTTCTTTTACCTTCTACAAACAAATTTAAGAAAATTACTAGAACGCTTCTACCTTTCGGGGGTATAGGTCAGTGGTAGAGCATTTGACTGCAGATCAAGAGGTCCCCGGTTCAGATCCGAGTGCTCCATTTATCATGTCCCAATCTTAATGTCATCTTTGGGACTGTTATGCTAGTTTCCAACAAACAAATCACTTCGTTCTTTTACCTCATACTGGTGTATTTGAGAAAATGCCTGAAATTGTTTATTTTACTTTGAAAAAGTTCGCAAAAAGGGGGTATAGCTCAGTGTTAGAGCATTTGACTGCAGATCAAGAGGTCCCCGGTTCAAATCCGAGTGCCCCCTTTTGCGCATCCAACTCCGAATGTGTTCTTTGGTGCTGTTATCCTAGTTTACAACAAGCAAAACACTTTGTTCTTTTAACTTATACAGACGAATTTCAGAAAATTACTTGAACTTTTTTAACTTTGAAAAAAGGTCTCTGAAAGGGGGTATAGCTCAGTCATAGAGCATTTGACTGCAGATCAAGAGGTCCCCGGTTCAAATCCGAGTGCCCCCTTTTGCGCATCCAACTCCGAATGTGTTCTTTGGTGCTGTTATCCTAGTTTACAACAAGCAAAACACTTTGTTCTTTTAACTTATACAGACGAATTTCAGAAAATTACTTGAACTTTTTTAACTTTGAAAAAAGGTCTCTGAAAGGGGGTATAGCTCAGTCATAGAGCATTTGACTGCAGATCAAGAGGTCCCCGGTTCAAATCCGAGTGCCCCCTGTATCATGTCCCAATCTGAATGTGATTTTTGGTACTGTTATCCTAGTTCTCAACCAGTAAAACACTTTGTTCTTTTACCTTCTACAAACAAATTTAAGAAAATTACTAGAACGTTTCTAACTTTCGGGGGTATAGCTCAGTGGTAGAGCATTTGACTGCAGATCAAGAGGTCCCCGGTTCAAATCCGAGTGCCCCCTTTATCATATCCCAATCTTAATGTCAACTTTGGGACTGTTATGCTAGTTTCCAACAAGCCAATCACTTCGTTATTTTACCTTATACTGGTGTATTTGAGAAAATGCCTGAAATTTTTTATTTTACTTTGAAAAAGTTTGTCTGAAAGGGGGTATAGCTCAGTAGTAGAGCATTTGACTGCAGATCAAGAGGTCCCCGGTTCAAATCCGAGTGCCCCCTTTTGTGCGTCCAACTACAAATCTGTTCTTTGGTGCTGTTATTTTAGTTCAAAACAAGCAAAACATATCCCAATCTTAATGTCAACTTTGGGACTGTTACGCTAGTTTCCAACAAGCCAATCACTTCGTTATTTTACCTTATACTGGTGTATTTGAGAAAATGCCTGAAATTTTTTATTTTACTTTGAAAAAGTTTGTCTGAAAGGGGGTATAGCTCAGTGGCAGAGCATTTGACTGCAGATCAAGAGGTCCCCGGTTCAAATCCGAGTGCCCCCTTTTGTGCGTCCAACTCCAAATCTGTTCTTTGGTGCTGTTATCCTAGTTCACAACAAGCAAAACACTTTGTTCTTTTACCTTCTACAGACGAATTTCAGAAAATTACTTGAACTTTTTTAACTTTGAAAAAAGGTCTCTGAAAGGGGGTATAGCTCAGTCATAGAGCATTTGACTGCAGATCAAGAGGTCCCCGGTTCAAATCCGAGTGCCCCCTGTATCATGTCCCAATCTGAATGTGATTTTTGGTACTGTTATCTTAGTTCTCAACCAGTAAAACACTTTGTTCTTTTACCTTCTACAAACAAATTTAAGAAAATTACTAGAACTATTCTAACTTTCGGGGGTATAGCTCAGTGGTACAGCATTTGACTGCAGATCAAGAGGTCCCCGGTTCAAATCCGAGTGCCCCCTTTATCATATCCCAATCTTAATGTCAACTTTGTGACTGTTTTGCTAGTTTCCAACAAGCCAATCACTTCGTTATTTTACCTTATACTGGTGTATTTGAGAAAATGCCTGAAATTTTTTATTTTACTTTGAAAAAGCTTGTCTGAAAGGGGGTATAGCTCAGTGGTAGAGCATTTTACTGCAGATCAAGAGGTCCCCGGTTCAAATCCGAGTGCCCCCTTTTGTGCGTCCAACTCCAAATCTGTTCTTTGGTGCTGTTATTTTAGTTCAAAACAAGCAAAACATATCCCAATCTTAATGTCAACTTTGGGACTGTTACGCTAGTTTCCAACAAGCCAATCACTTCGTTATTTTACCTTATACTGGTGTACTTGAGAAAATGCCTGAAATTTTTTATTTTACTTTGAAAAAGTTTGTCTGAAAGGGGGTATAGCTCAGTGGCAGAGCATTTGACTGCAGATCAAGAGGTCCCCGGTTCAAATCCGAGTGCCCCCTTTTGTGCGTCCAACTCCAAATCTGTTCTTTGGTGCTGTTATCCTAGTTCACAACAAGCAAAACACTTTGTTCTTTTACCTTCTACAGACGAATTTCAGAAAATTACTTGAACTTTTTTAACTTTGAAAAAAGGTCTCTGAAAGGGGGTATAGCTCAGTCATAGAGCATTTGACTGCAGATCAAGAGGGCCCCGGTTCAAATCCGAGTGCCCCCTGTATCATGTCCCAATCTGAATGTGGTTATTGGTACTGTTATCCTAGTTCTCAACAAGTAATACACTTTGACTGCAGATCAAGAGGTCCCCGGTTCAAATTCGAGTGCCCCCTGTATCATGTCCCAATCTGAATGTGATTTTTGGTACTGTTATCCTAGTTCTCAACCAGTAAAACACTTTGTTCTTTTACCTTCTACAAACAAATTTAAGAAAATTACTAGAACGCTTCTACCTTTCGGGGGTATAGGTCAGTGGTAGAGCATTTGACTGCAGATCAAGAGGTCCCCGGTTCAGATCCGAGTGCTCCATTTATCATGTCCCAATCTTAATGTCATCTTTGGGACTGTTATGCTAGTTTCCAACAAACAAATCACTTCGTTCTTTTACCTCATACTGGTGTATTTGAGAAAATGCCTGAAATTGTTTATTTTACTTTGAAAAAGTTCGCAAAAAGGGGGTATAGCTCAGTGTTAGAGCATTTGACTGCAGATCAAGAGGTCCCCGGTTCAAATCCGAGTGCCCCCTTTTGCGCATCCAACTCCGAATGTGTTCTTTGGTGCTGTTATCCTAGTTTACAACAAGCAAAACACTTTGTTCTTTTAACTTATACAGACGAATTTCAGAAAATTACTTGAACTTTTTTAACTTTGAAAAAAGGTCTCTGAAAGGGGGTATAGCTCAGTCATAGAGCATTTGACTGCAGATCAAGAGGTCCCCGGTTCAAATCCGAGTGCCCCCTTTTGCGCATCCAACTCCGAATGTGTTCTTTGGTGCTGTTATCCTAGTTTACAACAAGCAAAACACTTTGTTCTTTTAACTTATACAGACGAATTTCAGAAAATTACTTGAACTTTTTTAACTTTGAAAAAAGGTCTCTGAAAGGGGGTATAGCTCAGTCATAGAGCATTTGACTGCAGATCAAGAGGTCCCCGGTTCAAATCTGAGTGCCCCCTGTATCATGTCCCAATCTGAATGTGATTTTTGGTACTGTTATCCTAGTTCTCAACCAGTAAAACACTTTGTTCTTTTACCTTCTACAAACAAATTTAAGAAAATTACTAGAACATTTCTAACTTTCGGGGGTATAGCTCAGTGGTAGAGCATTTGACTGCAGATCAAGAGGTCCCCGGTTCAAATCCGAGTGCCCCCTTTATCATATCCCAATCTTAATGTCAACTTTGGGACTGTTATGCTAGTTTCCAACAAGCCAATCACTTCGTTATTTTACCTTATACTGGTGTATTTGAGAAAATGCCTGAAATTTTTTATTTTACTTTGAAAAAGTTTGTCTGAAAGGGGGTATAGCTCAGTAGTAGAGCATTTGACTGCAGATCAAGAGGTCCCCGGTTCAAATCCGAGTGCCCCCTTTTGTGCGTCCAACTACAAATCTGTTCTTTGGTGCTGTTATTTTAGTTCAAAACAAGCAAAACATATCCCAATCTTAATGTCAACTTTGGGACTGTTACGCTAGTTTCCAACAAGCCAATCACTTCGTTATTTTACCTTATACTGGTGTATTTGAGAAAATGCCTGAAATTTTTTATTTTACTTTGAAAAAGTTTGTCTGAAAGGGGGTATAGCTCAGTGGCAGAGCATTTGACTGCAGATCAAGAGGTCCCCGGTTCAAATCCGAGTGCCCCCTTTTGTGCGTCCAACTCCAAATCTGTTCTTTGGTGCTGTTATCCTAGTTCACAACAAGCAAAACACTTTGTTCTTTTACCTTCTATAGACGAATTTCAGAAAATTACTTGAACTTTTTTAACTTTGAAAAAAGGTCTCTGAAAGGGGGTATAACTCAGTCATAGAGCATTTGACTGCAGATCAAGAGGTCCCCGGTTCAAATCCGAGTGCCCCCTGTATCATGTCCCAATCTGAATGTGATTTTTGGTACTGTTATCCTAGTTCTCAACCAGTAAAACACTTTGTTCTTTTACCTTCTACAAACAAATTTAAGAAAATTACTAGAACTATTCTAACTTTCGGGGGTATAGCTCAGTGGTAGAGCATTTGACTGCAGATCAAGAGGTCCCCGGTTCAAATCCGAGTGCCCCCTTTATCATATCCCAATCTTAATGTCAACTTTGGGACTGTTTTGCTAGTTTCCAACAAGCCAATCACTTCGTTATTTTACCTTATACTGGTGTATTTGAGAAAATGCCTGAAATTTTTTATTTTACTTTGAAAAAGTTTGTCTGAAAGGGGGTATAGCTCAGTGGTAGAGCATTTGACTGCAGATCAAGAGGTCCCCGGTTCAAATCCGAGTGCCCCCTTTTGTGCGTCCAACTCCAAATCTGTTCTTTGGTGCTGTTATTTTAGTTCAAAACAAGCAAAACATATCCCAATCTTAATGTCAACTTTGGGACTGTTACGCTAGTTTCCAACAAGCCAATCACTTCGTTATTTTACCTTATACTGGTGTACTTGAGAAAATGCCTGAAATTTTTTATTTTACTTTGAAAAAGTTTGTCTGAAAGGGGGTATAGCTCAGTGGCAGAGCATTTGACTGCAGATCAAGAGGTCCCCGGTTCAAATCCGAGTGCCCCCTTTTGTGCGTCCAACTCCAAATCTGTTCTTTGGTGCTGTTATCCTAGTTCACAACAAGCAAAACACTTTGTTCTTTTACCTTCTACAGACGAATTTCAGAAAATTACTTGAACTTTTTTAACTTTGAAAAAAGGTCTCTGAAAGGGGGTATAGCTCAGTCATAGAGCATTTGACTGCAGATCAAGAGGGCCCCGGTTCAAATCCGAGTGCCCCCTGTATCATGTCCCAATCTGAATGTGGTTATTGGTACTGTTATCCTAGTTCTCAACAAGTAATACACTTTGACTGCAGATCAAGAGGTCCCCGGTTCAAATCCGAGTGCCCCCTGTATCATGTCCCAATCTGAATGTGATTTTTGGTACTGTTATCCTAGTTCTCAACCAGTAAAACACTTTGTTCTTTTACCTTCTACAAACAAATTTAAGAAAATTACTAGAACATTTCTAATTTTCGGGGGTATAGCTCAGTGGTAGAGCATTTGACTGCAGATCAAGAGGTCCCCGGTTCAGATCCGAGTGCTCCATTTATCATGTCCCAATCTTAATGTCATCTTTGGGACTGTTATGCTAGTTTCCAACAAACAAATCACTTCGTTCTTTTACCTTATACTGGTGTATTTGAGAAAATGCCTGAAATTTTTTATTTTACTTTGAAAAAGTTCGCAGAAAGGGTTTATAGCTCAGTGGTAGAGCATTTGACTGCAGATCAAGAGGTCCCCGGTTCAAATCCGAATGCCGACTTTTGTGCGTCCAACTCCAAATCTGTTCTTTGGTGCTGTTATCCTAGTTCACAACAAGCAAAACACTTTGTTCTTTTACCTTCTACAGACGAATTTCAGAAAATTACTTGAACTTTTTTAACTTTGAAAAAAGGTCTCTGAAAGGGGGTATAGCTCAGTCATAGAGCATTTGACTGCAGATCAAGAGGTCCCCGGTTCAAATCCGAGTGCCCCCTGTATCATGTCCCAATCTGAATGTGATTTTTGGTACTGTTATCCTAGTTCTCAACCAGTAAAACACTTTGTTCTTTTACCTTCTACAAACAAATTTAAGAAAATTACTAGAACGTTTCTAACTTTCGGGGGTATAGCTCAGTGGTAGAGCATTTGACTGCAGATCAAGAGGTCTCCGGTTCAAATCCGAGTGCCCCCTTTATCATATCCCAATCTTAATGTCAACTTTGGGACTGTTATGCTAGTTTCCAACAAGCCAATCACTTCGTTATTTTACCTTATACTGGTGTATTTGAGAAAATGCCTGAAATTTTTTATTTTACTTTGAAAAAGTTTGTCTGAAAGGGGGTATAGCTCAGTAGTAGAGTATTTGACTGCAGATCAAGAGGTCCCCGGTTCAAATCCGAGTGCCCCCTTTTGTGCGTCCAACTCCAAATCTGTTCTTTGGTGCTGTTATTTTAGTTCAAAACAAGCAAAACATATCCCAATCTTAATGTCAACTTTGGGACTGTTACGCTAGTTTCCAACAAGCCAATCACTTCGTTATTTTACCTTATACTGGTGTATTTGAGAAAATGCCTGAAATTTTTTATTTTACTTTGAAAAAGTTTGTCTGAAAGGGGGTATAGCTCAGTGGCAGAGCATTTGACTGCAGATCAAGAGGTCCCCGGTTCAAATCCGAGTGCCCCCTTTTGTGCGTCCAACTCCAAATCTGTTCTTTGGTGCTGTTATCCTAGTTCACAACAAGCAAAACACTTTGTTCTTTTACCTTCTACAGACGAATTTCAGAAAATTACTTGAACTTTTTTAACTTTGAAAAAAGGTCTCTGAAAGGGGGTATAGCTCAGTCATAGAGCATTTGACTGCAGATCAAGAGGTCCCCGGTTCAAATCCGAGTGCCCCCTGTATCATGTCCCAATCTGAATGTGGTTATTGGTACTGTTATCCTAGTTCTCAACAAGTCAAACACTTTGACTGCAGATCAAGAGGTCCCCGGTTCAAATCCGAGTGCCCCCTGTATCATGTCCCAATCTGAATGTGATTTTTGGTACTGTTATTCTAGTTCTCAACCAGTAAAACACTTTGTTCTTTTACCTTCCACAAACGAATTTAAGAAAATTACTAGAACGTTGCTATCTTTCGGGGGTATAGCTCAGTGGTAGAGCATTTGACTGCAGATCAAGAGGTCCCCGGCTCAAATCCGAGTGCCCCCTTTATCATGTCCCAATCTGAATGTGATTTTTGGTACTGTTATCCTAGTTCTCAACCAGTAAAACACTTTGTTCTTTTACCTTCTACAAACAAATTTAAGAAAATTACTAGAACGCTTCTAACTTTCGGGGGTATAGGTCAGTGGAAGAGCATTTGACTGCAGATCAAGAGGTCCCCGGTTCATATCCGAGTGCTCCATTTATCATGTCCCAATCTTAATGTCATCTTTGGGACTGTTATGCTAGTTTCCAACAAACAAATCACTTCGTTCTTTTACCTCATACTGGTGTATTTGAGAAAATGCCTGAAATTTTTTATTTTACTTTGAAAAAGTTCGCAAAAAGGGGGTATAGCTCAGTGGTAGAGCATTTGACTGCAGATCAAGAGGTCCCCGGTTCAAATCCGAGTGCCCCCTTTTGTGCGTCCAACTCCAAATCTGTTCTTTGGTGCTGTTATCCTAGTTCACAACAAGCAAAACACTTTGTTCTTTTACCTTCTACAGACGAATTTCAGAAAATTACTTGAACTTTTTTAACTTTGAAAAAAGGTCTCTGAAAGGGGGTATAGCTCAGTCATAGAGCATTTGACTGCAGATCAAGAGGTCCCCGGTTCAAATCCGAGTGCCCCCTGTATCATGTCCCAATCTGAATGTGGTTATTGGTACTGTTATCCTAGTTCTCAACAAGTAAAACACTTTGACTGCAGATCAAGAGGTCCCCGGTTCAAATCCGAGTGCCCCCTGTATCATGTCCCAATCTGAATGTGATTTTTGGTACTGTTATCCTAGTTCTCAACCAGTAAAATACTTTGTTCTTTTACCTTCCACAAACGAATTTAAGAAAATTACTAGAACGTTTCTAACTTTCGGGGGTATAGCTCAGTGGTAGAGCATTTGACTGCAGATCAAGAGGTCCCCGGTTCAAATCCGAGTGCCCCCTTTATCATGTCCCAATCTGAATGTGATTTTTGGTACTGTTATCCTAGTTCTCAACCAGTAAAACACTTTGTTCTTTTACCTTCTACAAACAAATTTAAGAAAATTACTAGAACGCTTCTAACTTTCGGGGGTATAGGTCAGTGGTAGAGCATTTGACTGCAGATCAAGAGGTCCCCGGTTCATATCCGAGTGCTCCATTTATCATGTCCCAATCTTAATGTCATCTTTGGGACTGTTATGCTAGTTTCCAACAAACAAATCACTTCGTTCTTTTACCTCATACTGGTGTATTTGAGAAAATGCCTGAAATTTTTTATTTTACTTTGAAAAAGTTCGCAAAAAGGGGGTATAGCTCAGTGATAGAGCATTTGACTGCAGATCAAGAGGTCCCCGGTTCAAATCCGAGTGCCCCCTTTTAAGCATCCAACTCCGAATGTGTTCTTTGGTGCTGTTATCCTAGTTTACAACAAGCAAAACACTTTGTTCTTTTAACTTATACAGACGAATTTCAGAAAATTACTTGAACTTTTTTAACTTTGAAAAAAGGTCTCTGAAAGGGGGTATAGCTCAGTCATAGAGCATTTGACTGCAGATCAAGAGTTCCCCGGTTCAAATCCGAGTGCCCCCTTTTGCGCATCCAACTCCGAATGTGTTCTTTGGTGCTGTTATCCTAGTTTACAACAAGCAAAACACTTTGTTCTTTTAACTTATACAGACGAATTTCAGAAAATTACTTGAACTTTTTTAACTTTGAAAAAAGGTCTTTGAAAGGGGGTATAGCTCAGTCATAGAGCATTTGACTGCAGATCAAGAGGTCCCCGGTTCAAATCCGAGTGCCCCCTGTATCATGTCCCAATCTAAGTGTGGTTATTGGTACTGTTATCCTAGTTCTCAACAAGTAAAACACTTTGACTGCATATCAAGAGGTCCCCGGTTCAAATCCGATTGCCCCCTGTATCATGTCCCAATCTGAATGTGATTTTTGGTACTGTTATCCTAGTTCTCAACCAGTAAAACACTTTGTTCTTTTACCTTCTACAAACGAATTTAAGAAAATTACTAGAACATTTCTAACTTTCGGGGGTATAGCTCAGTGGTAGAGCATTTGACTGCAGATCAAGAGGTCCCCGGTTCAGATCCGAGTGCTCCATTTATCATGTCCCATTCTTAATGTCAACTTTGGGGCTGTTATGCTAATTTCCAACAAACAAATCACTTCATTCTTTTACCTTATACTGGTGTATTTGAGAAATTTCCTGAAATTTTTTATTTTACTTTGAAAAAGTTTGTCTGAAAGGGGGTATAGCTCAGTGGTAGAGCATTTGATTGCAGATCAAGAGGTCCCCGGTTCAAATCCGAGTGCCCCCTTTTGCGCATCCAACTCCGAATGTGTTCTTTGGTGCTGTTATCCTAGTTTACAACAAGCAAAACACTTTGTTCTTTTAACTTATACAGACGAATTTCAGAAAATTACTTGAACTTTTTTAACTTTGAAAAAAGGTCTCTGAAAGGGGGTATAGCTCAGTCATAGAGCATTTGACTGCAGATCAAGAGGTCCCCGGTTCAAATCCGAGTGTCCCCTTTTGGGCTTCCAACTCCGAATGTGTTCTTTGGTGCTGTTATCCTAGTTTACAACAAGCAAAACACTTTGTTCTTTTAACTTATACTCATGTATTTGGTTAAATTCCTCAGAGTTTTCTTTTTTTTTTTTTTACTTTTAAATAGGTTCTCTGAAAGGGGGTATAGCTCAGTGGTAGAGCATTTGACTGCAGATCAAGAGGTCCCCGGTTCAAATCCGAGTGCCCCCTTTTGTGCGTCCAACTCCAAATCTGTTCTTTGGTGCTGTTATTTTAGTTCAAAACAAGCAAAACACTTTGTTCTTTTACCTTCTACAGACGAATTTCAGAAAATTACTGGAACTTTTTTAACTTTGAAAAAAGGTCACTGAAAGGGGGTATAGCTCAGTCGTAGAGCATTTGACTGCAGATCACGAGGTCGCCGGTTCAAATCCGAGTACCCCTGTATCATGTCCCAATCTGAATGTGATTTTTGGTATTGTTATCCTAGTTCTCAACCAGTAAAACACTTTGTTATTTTACCTTCTACAAACGAATTTAAGAAAATTACAAGAACGTTTTCTGAACGTTCCCCGGTTCAGATCCGAGTGCTCCATTTATCATGTCCCAATCTTAATGTCAACTTTGGGACTGTATTGCTAGTTTCCAAAAAAAAAAATCACTTCGTTCTTTTACCTTATACTGGTGTATTTGAGAAAAAGCCTGACATTTTTTATTTTACTTTGAAAAAGTTTTTCTGAAAGGGGGTATAGCTCAGTGGTAGAGCATTTGACTGCAGATCAAGAGGTCCACGGTTCAAATCCGAGTGCGCCTTTTTGTGCGTCCAACTCCAAATCTGTTCTTTGGTGCTGTTATCCTAGTTCACAACAAGCAAAACACTTTGTTCTTTTACCTTCTACAGACGAATTTCAGAAAATTACTTGAACTTTTTTAACTTTGAACAAAGGTCTCTGAAAGCGGGTATAGCTCAGTCATAGAGCATTTGACTGCAGATCAAGAGGTCCCCGGTTCAAATCCGAGTGCCCCCTTTATCATGTCCCAATCTGAATGTGATTTTTGGTACTGTTATCCTAGTTCTCAACCAGTAAAACACTTTGTTCTTTTACCTTCTACAAATGAATTTAAGAAATTTACTAGAACGTTTCTGACTTTCGGGGGTATAGCTCAGTGGTAGAGCATTTGACTGCAGATCAAGAGGTCCCCGGTTCAAATCCCAGTGCCCCCTGTATCATGTCCCAATCTGAATGTGATTGAATCTTAATGTCATCTTTGGGACTGTTATGCTAGTTTCCAACAAACAAATCACTTCGTTCTTTTACCTTATACTGATGTATTTGAGAAAATGCCTGAAATTTTTTATTTTACTTTGAAAAAATTCGCAGAAAGGGGGTATAGCTCAGTGGTAGAGCATTTGACTGCAGATCAAGAGGTCCCCGGTTCAAATCCGAGTGCCCCCTTTTGCGCATCCAACTCCGAATGTGTTCTTTGGTGCTGTTATCCTAGTTTACAACAAGCAAAACACTTTGTTCTTTTAACTTATACAGACGAATTTCAGAAAATTACTTGAACTTTTTTAACTTTGAAAAAAGGTCTCTGAAAGGGGGTATAGCTCAGTCATAGAGCATTTGACTGCAGATCAAGAGGTCCCCGGTTCAAATCCGAGTGCCCCATGTGTCATGTCCCAATCTGAATGTGGTTATTGGTACTTTTATCCTAGTTCTCAACAAGTAAAACACTTTGACTGCAGATCAAGAGGTCCCCGGTTCAAATCCGAGTGCCCCCTGTATCATGTCCCAATCTGAATGTGATTTTTGGTACTGTTATCCTAGTTCTCAACCAGTAAAACACTTTGTTCTTTTACCTTCTACAAACAAATTTAAGAAAATTACTAGAACGCTTCTAACTTTCGGGGGTATAGGTCAGTGGTAGAGCATTTGACTGCAGATCAAGAGGTCCCTGGTTCATATCCGAGTGCTCCATTTATCATGTCCCAATCTTACTGTCATCTTTGGGACTGTTATGCTAGTTTCCAACAAACAAATCACTTCGTTCTTTTACCTCATACTGGTGTATTTGAGAAAATGCCTGAAATTTTTTATTTTACTTTGAAAAAGTTCGCAAAAAGGGGGTATAGCTCAGTGGTAGAGCATTTGACTGCAGATCAAGAGGTCCCCGGTTCAAATCCGAGTGCCCCCTTTATCATGTCCCAATCTGAATGTGATTTTTGGTACTGTTATCCTAGTTCTCAACCAGTAAAACACTTTGTTCTTTTACCTTCTACAAATGAATTTAAGAAAATTACTAGAACGTTTCTGACTTTCGGGGGTATAGCTCAGTGGTAGAGCATTTGACTGCAGATCAAGAGGTCCCCGGTTCAAATCCCAGTGCCCCCTGTATCATGTCCCAATCTGAATGTGATTGAATCTTAATGTCATCTTTGGGACTGTTATGCTAGTTTCCAACAAACAAATCACTTCGTTCTTTTACCTTATACTGATGTATTTGAGAAAATGCCTGAAATTTTTTATTTTACTTTGAAAAAATTCGCAGAAAGGGGGTATAGCTCAGTGGTAGAGCATTTGACTGCAGATCAAGAGGTCCCCGGTTCAAATCCGAGTGCCCCCTTTTGCGCATCCAACTCCGAATGTGTTCTTTGGTGCTGTTATCCTAGTTTACAACAAGCAAAACACTTTGTTCTTTTAACTTATACAGACGAATTTCAGAAAATTACTTGAACTTTTTTAACTTTGAAAAAAGGTCTCTGAAAGGGGGTATAGCTCAGTCATAGAGCATTTGACTGCAGATCAAGAGGTCCCCGGTTCAAATCCGAGTGCCCCATGTGTCATGTCCCAATCTGAATGTGGTTATTGGTACTTTTATCCTAGTTCTCAACAAGTAAAACACTTTGACTGCAGATCAAGAGGTCCCCGGTTCAAATCCGAGTGCCCCCTGTATCATGTCCCAATCTGAATGTGATTTTTGGTACTGTTATCCTAGTTCTCAACCAGTAAAACACTTTGTTCTTTTACCTTCTACAAACAAATTTAAGAAAATTACTAGAACGCTTCTAACTTTCGGGGGTATAGGTCAGTGGTAGAGCATTTGACTGCAGATCAAGAGGTCCCTGGTTCATATCCGAGTGCTCCATTTATCATGTCCCAATCTTACTGTCATCTTTGGGACTGTTATGCTAGTTTCCAACAAACAAATCACTTCGTTCTTTTACCTCATACTGGTGTATTTGAGAAAATGCCTGAAATTTTTTATTTTACTTTGAAAAAGTTCGCAAAAAGGGGGTATAGCTCAGTGGTAGAGCATTTGACTGCAGATCAAGAGGTCCCCGGTTCAAATCCGAGTGCCCCCTTTTGCGCATCCAACTCCGAATGTGTTCTTTGGTGCTGTTATCCTAGTTTACAACAAGCAAAACACTTTGTTCTTTTAACTTATACAGACGAATTTCAGAAAATTACTTGAACTTTTTTAACTTTGAAAAAAGGTCTCTGAAAGGGGGTATAGCTCAGTCATAGAGCATTTGACTGCAGATCAAGAGGTCCCCGGTTCAAATCCGAGTGCCCCCTTTTGCGCATCCAACTCCGAATGTGTTCTTTGGTGCTGTTATCCTAGTTTACAACAAGCAAAACACTTTGTTCTTTTAACTTATACAGACGAATTTCAGAAAATTACTTGAACTTTTTTAACTTTGAAAAAAGGTCTCTGAAAGGGGGTATAGCTCAGTCATAGAGCATTTGACTGCAGATCAAGAGGTCCCCGGTTCAAATCCGAGTGCCCCCTGTATCATGTCCCAATCTGAATGTGGTTATTGGTACTGTTATCCTAGTTCTCAACAAGTAAAACACTTTGACTGCAGATCAAGAGGTCCCCGGTTCAAATCCGAGTGCCCCCTGTATCATGTCCCAATCTGAATGTGATTTTTGGTACTGTTATCCTAGTTCTCAACCAGTAAAACACTTTGTTCTTTTACCTTCTACAAACGAATTTAAGAAAATTACTAGAACATTTCTAACTTTCGGGGGTATAGCTCAGTGGTAGAGCATTTGACTGCAGATCAAGAGGTCCCCGGTTCAGATCCAAGTGCCCCCTGTATCATGTCCCAATCTGAATGTGGTTATTGGTACTGTTATCCTAGTTCTCAACAAGTCAAACACTTTGACTGCAGATCAAGAGGTCCCCGGTTCAAATCAAAGTGCCCCCTGTATCATGTCCCAATCTGAATGTGATTTTTGGTACTGTTATTCTAGTTCTCAACCAGTAAAACACTTTGTTCTTTTACCTTCTACAAACAAATTTAAGAAAATTACTAGAACGCTTCTAACTTTCGGGGGTATAGGTCAGTGGTAGAGCATTTGACTGCAGATCAAGAGGTCCCCGGTTCATATCCGAGTGCTCCATTTATCATGTCCCAATCTTAATGTCATCTTTGGGACTGTTATGCTAGTTTCCAACAAACAAATCACTTCGTTCTTTTACCTCATACTGGTGTATTTGAGAAAATGCCTGAAATTTTTTATTTTACTTTGAAAAAGTTCGCAAAAAGGGGGTATAGCTCAGTGGTAGAGCATTTGACTGCAGATCAAGAGGTCCCCGGTTCAGATCCGAGTGCTCCATTTATCATGTCCCAATCTTAATGTCATCTTTGGGACTGTTATGCTAGTTTCCAACAAACAAATCACTTCGTTCTTTTACCTTATACTGGTGTATTTGAGAAAATGCCTGAAATTTTTTATTTTACTTTGAAAAAGTTCTCAGAAAGGGGGTATAGCTCAGTGGTAGAGCATTTGACTGCAGATCAAGAGGTCCCTGGTTCAAATCCGAGTGCCCCCTTTTGCGCATCCAACTCCGAATGTGTTTTTGGTGCTGTTATCCTAGTTCACAACAAGCAAAACACTTTGTTCTTTTAACTTATACTCATGTATTTGAGAAAATTCCTCAGAGTTTTCTTTTTTTTTACTTTTAAATAGGTTCTCTGAAAAGGGGTATAGCTCAGTGGTAGAGCATTTGACTGCAGATCAAGAGGTCCCCGGTTCAAATCCAAGTGCCCCCTGTATCATGTCCCAATCTGAATGTGGTTATTGGTACTGTTATCCTAGTTCTCAACAAGTAAAACACTTTGACTGCAGATCAAGAGGTCCCCGGTTCAAATCCGAGTGCCCCCTTTTGGGCATCCAACTCCGAATGTGTTCTTTGGTGCTGTTATCCTAGTTTACAACAAGCAAAACACTTTGTACTTTTAATTTATACAGACGAATTTCAGAAAATTACTTGAACTTTTTTAACTTTGAAAAATGGTCTCTGAAAGGGGTTATAGCTCAGTCATAGAGCATTTGACTGCAGATCAAGAGGTCCCCGGTTCAAATCCGAGTGCCCCCTGTATCATGTCCCAATCTGAATGTGGTTATTGGTACTGTTATCCTAGTTCTCAACAAGTAAAACACTTTGACTGCAGATCAAGAGGTCCCCGGTTCAAATCCGAGTGCCCCCTGTATCATGTCCCAATCTGAATGTGATTTTTGGTACTGTTATCCTAGTTCTCAACCAGTAAAACACTTTGTTCTTTTACCTTCTACAAACGAATTTAAGAAAATTACTAGAACATTTCTAACTTTCGGGGGTATAGCTCAGTGGTAGAGCATTTGACTGCAGATCAAGAGGTCCCCGGTTCAGATCCGAGTGCTCCATTTATCATGTCCCAATCTTAATGTCATCTTTGGGACTGTTATGCTAGTTTCCAACAAACAAATCACTTCGTTATTTTACCTTATACTGGTGTATTTGAGAAAATGCCTGAAATTTTTTATTTTACTTTGAAAAAGTTCTCAGAAAGGGGGTATAGCTCAGTGGTAGACCATTTGACTGCAGATCAAGAGGTCTCCGGTTCAAATCCGAGTGCCCCCTTTTGCGCATCCAACTCCGAATGTGTTCTTTGGTGCTGTTATCCTAGTTCACAACAAGCAAAACACTTTGTTCTTTTAACTTATACTCATGTATTTGAGAAAATTCCTCAGAGTTTTCTTTTTTTTTTACTCTTAAATAGGTTCTCTGAAAAGGGGTATAGCTCAGTGGTAGAGCATTTGACTGCAGATCAAGAGGTCCCCAGTTCAGATCCGATTGCTCCATTTATCATGTCCCAATCTTAATGTCAACTTTGGGACTGTTATGCTAGTTTCCAACAAACAAATCACTTCGTTCTTTTACCTTATACTGGTGTATTTGAGAAAAAGCCTGACATTTTTTATTTTACTTTGAAAAACTTTGTCTGAAAGGGGGTATAGTTCAGTAGTAGAGCATTTGACTGCAGATCAAGAGGTCCACGGTTCAAATCCGAGTGCCTCCTTTTGTGCGTCCAACTCCAAATCTGTTCTTTGGTGCTGTTATCCTACTTCACAACAAGCAAAACACTTTGTTCTTTTACCTTCTACAGACGAATTTCAGAAAATTACTTGAACTTTTTTAACTTTGAACAAAGGTCTCTGAAAGCGGGTATAGCTCAGTCATAGAGCATTTGACTGCAGATCAAGAGGTCCCCGGTTCAAATCAGAGTGCCCCCTTTATCATGTCCCAATCTGAATGTGATTTTTGGTACTGTTATCCTAGTTCTCAACCAGTAAAACACTTTGTTCTTTTACCTTCCACAAACGAATTTAAGAAAATTACTAGAACGTTTCTAACTTTCGGGGGTATAGCTCAGTGGTAGAGCATTTGACTGCAGATCAAGAGGTCCCCGGTTCAAATCCAAGTGCCCCCTGTATCATGTCCCAACCTGAATGTGGTTATTGGTACTGTTATCCTAGTTCTCAACAAGTAAAACACTTTGACTGCAGATCAAGAGGTCCCCGGTTCAAATCCGAGTGCCCCCTGTATCATGTCCCAATCTGAATGTGATTTTTGGTACTGTTATCCTAGTTCTCAACCAGTAAAACACTTTGTTCTTTTACCTTCCACAAACGAATTTAAGAAAATTACTAGAACGTTTCTAACTTTCGGGGGTATAGCTCAGTGGTAGAGCATTTGACTGCAGATCAAGAGGTCCCCGGTTCAAATCCGAGTGCCCCCTGTATCATGTCCCAATCTGAATGTGGTTATTGGTACTGTTATCCTAGTTCTCAACAAGTAAAACACTTTGACTGCAGATCAAGAGGTCCCCGGTTCAAATCCGAGTGCCCCCTGTATCATGTCCAAATCTGAATGTGCTTTTTGGTACTGTTATCCTAGTTCTCAACCAGTAAAACACTTTGTTCTTTTACCTTCCACAAACGAATTTAAGAAAATTACTAGAACGTTTCTAACTTTCGGGGGTATAGCTCAGTGGTAAGGCAAGGCAAGGCAAGGCAAGTTTATTTATATAGCACATTTCATACACAATGGTAATTCAAAGTGCTTTACATAGGAGGAAATAATTAAAACAGTTTAGAATAAAAAATAAAATAAAGTACAGTAAAAACAGTCGGACGAACATTGACACAGTGCTCATTCAGTAAATGCACAGCTAAACAGATGTGTTTTGAGTCTGGATTTGAATGTGACTACTGTAGGAGCACATCTGATCTCCTCTGGAAGCTGGTTCCAGCTGCGGCTGGCATAATAGCTAAAAGCAGACTCTCCTTGCTTAGAGTGAACCCTTGGTATTTCTAACTGATGTGATCCTAATGATCTGAGTGATCTGTTGGGTTTATATTCAGTGAGCATATCTGCAATATATTGAGGTCCTAGCCCATTGAATGATTTATATACCAGTAATAATACTTTAAAATCAATCCTAAATGTAACTGGGAGCCAGTGTAAAGACCTGAGGACTGGTGTGATATGTTCAAATTTTCTGGTTCTGCTCAGAATCCTGGCAGCAGCGTTCTGTATGAGCTGCAACTGTCTTATGGTCTTTTTAGGAAGGCCAGTGAGGAGTCCATTACAATAATCCACCCTGCTGGTGATAAAAGCATGCACAAGTTTCTCTAAGTCTTGACTGGAAACAAAGCATCTAATTCTTGCAATATTTTTCAAATGATAGTATGCTGATTTAGTTATTGCTTTGACATGACTACTGAAACTAAGGTCTGACTCTAGAGACACACCAAGATTCCTGACTTGATTTTTAGTTGTTAGACCCCTAGCGTCAAGGTATGCATTTACCTTGAGAACTTCATCTTTGTTTCCAAACGCAATGACTTCAGTTTTGTCTTTGTTTAACTGAAGAAAGTTTTGGCACATCCAACCGTTTACTTCATCAATGCATTGGCACAGGGAGTCAATGGGGCTGTAGTCGTTAGGCGATAGGGCTAAGTAGAGCTGTGTGTCGTCTGCATAGCTGTGGTAAGAGATTCGGTTCTTTCTCATTATTTGGCTCATTGGGAGCATGTACAGGTTGAATAGGAGTGGTGCAAGAATTGAGCCTTGAAGGACTCCGCATGTCATGGGAGTCCACTCAGACTTATGGTCTCCTATACTCACATAATAACCTCTCCCTTCTAAGTATGACCTGAACCATTTTAGGACTATCCCAGAAAGCCCCACCCAGTTTTCCAGCCTGTCAAGAAGTATGTTGTGATCGACAGTGTCAAATGCAGCACTGAGGTCGAGTAGTACCAGCACTGATAATTTGCCTGTATCAGTATTTAAGCGAATATCGTTTATTATCTTTATGAGCGCTGTCTCTGTGCTGTGATGCGATCGGAAACCAGATTGAAAATTGTCAAAGTATCCATTCAAGCTTAGGAATTTGTTCAGCTGATTGAAGACAACTTTTTCAATGATCTTGCCTATGAAAGGAAGATTTGAGATCGGTCTATAATTGCTTAAGATGGTCTTATCCAGATTGCTCTTTTTCAGGAGGGGCTTGACAACTGCAGTTTTCAGGGAGTTTGGAAAACTCCCAGAAAGAAGTGAGGCATTTACCACTTCTAGGAGATCTGCTTCTAAGCTGTTTAACACACTTTTAAAAAAAGATGTGGGAAGTGTGTCAAGGGCGCAGGTTGATGTTTTAAGGTGCTGTACGGTTTCTTCCAAAATTTTGCCATCAATTTCTTCGAAAACAGACATAGTAACTACTTTCTCAGGTAGTGGTCTGATCTGTTTGACCCCAGCGCAACTCAAGGATGAGCTGATCACCTTTCTGATATTATTGATTTTCTCAGAGAAGAAAGAAGCAAACTCACTGCACTTGATGTCTGAGAGCATTTCACTGGGAATCTGGCTTGGGGGGTTTGTCAGTCTCTCTACAGTAGCAAAAAGAGTGCGTGTGTTGTTTAAGTTGCTGTTTATAATATTCGAGAAGAAAGTCTGTCTAGCTTTGCCTAGTTCCATATTAAAAGCATGGATGCTGTCTTTGTAGATGTTATAATGGACTACAAGTTTTGTCTTCCGCCACTCTGCTCTTCTGCATTGTCTTTTCATGTTTTGCACAGCTGTTGAGTTTCTCCAAGGTGCTTTTTGTCTACCACTCTTCCTGACTTTCACAGGAGCAATATCATCAATTACACTTTTAATTTTTGAGTTAAAAGATTCAAGGAGAAAATCAACAGAGTCAGCAGATATGCTTGGTTTTAAAGATATAGCCTTCATAAATAGGACACTAATGTTCTCATTTAAGCATCTCTTCTTGACAGACACAGATCTAGCTTCAATGGCAGGAGAGATCAGTATATCAAAGAAAATACAGAAATGATCAGACAGTGCTACATCCTTGATAACAATTGATGAGATGTTTAGACCCTTACTGATAAGTAAATCTAGAGTGTGTCCACGATTATGTGTGGGTCCATGTACATGCTGAGTCAGATCAAAAGTTTTGAAAACAGTTTTGATTTCTTTTGCCATATTGGTTTCTGCATTATCTATGTGAATGTTAAAATCTCCAGCAATGGCAAAACAGTCAAACTCAGAGGAAATTGTTGATAACAGTTCTGTAAATTCCTCAGCAAAAGCTGGAGAGTATTTTGGAGGCCTGTAAATAATGATAAGTAAAATACGTGGAGCGCCTTTTAACACAATACCCAGATATTAGAAAGACGGGTAATTCCCAAATGATATTTGCTTACATTGATAGACATCTTTAAAAAGAGCAGCTACGCCCCCGCCTCTCTTTACCGCTCTGCAAACACTCATAAAAGTAAAGTTAGGAGGGGATGTTTCATTGAGGACTGTTGCACTGCAGCTGTCTTCTAGCCAAGTTTCATTTAGAAACATAAAGTCCAGGTTGTATGTGGTTATTAAGTCGTTGACTAGAAGTGATTTATTTTTAAGTGAGCGGATGTTTAAAAGTGCTAACTTAACAGTCTTACTTTTTGTCCCCACAGCGATCTTAGTTTGCCGTGTGATAGGCACCAGATTAGATGGGTTTGCTGTATGGCTTTTGAAGGCCTTAGATTTTCTATCATGTAATTGAACAGCAATAGAGAAAGATACAGGCACACTGGGTTCCCGCTTGTTTTGTAAACATTTAAGAAAGTTACTGTTATCATAGCGGGTACCCGACATATATCACTGAGAGTTGGTATCAGTTGTTTTTGGTTCACCGCGAGCCGCTGGAGGATGGTGTGGGCCCTGGCGCTGTGGCAGAGGCCGAAGAGCTCTCACAGGAGGAGGAGGAGGGCGAGCTGGGCCCGCAGGCTTTGGTGGTTGTGGGGCCTGCCGTTTTTTGGTTGACATCTGGGGGCTTGCAGCAAAAGAGTGGGATAGTTTGGTTCCAGCATACACCAGTTGTTCCATTTTCTCTGAGAAGCACAGAAGTGGAGTTGCTGGAGAGAGAGATAACGTGTCTGGTGAGAGGGGCTGTTGTTCTGGTGTTATCGGAGGCTGTGATATGCTGTCCTGTATTCCCTGGCTGTTTTCCAGAAAGTCGTCCTTGGGTACTGAATCTTCTAGCAGTTCTAATATGTCACAGTCTGTTTGTGGTGAGCTCTGTGGGCAGGGCTCAGCTGAGATTGTGTCCGTGAGCAGAGGTTGTTGTGGCTGAGTGGTGTTATCATTGTCCTTGTGTGATGTGTCGGCCGCATGTCCATTCAGGTGCATAAGTGAAGTCCTGTGGTCATTCATACTGTGTCCAGGTGTGTGTGTGCCATTCAGGTTGAGTGGATTGGCACACACTGCAGAAGGATGATGGAGGGAGAAGTAGATATTGTCCTTTAGCACTCTTGAGCCAAGTTTGTTTGGGTGGAGCCCATCCTGTTGAAACAGTTGCCTCTGACTCCAGAAAAGATTGAAGTTGTCAATGAAGTTCACTCCTTTTATATTGCAGGTTTTTTGCAGCCATGTGTTAAGCCCAAGCAACCGTGAAAACCTGTTTGTTCCTCTTGCTGGGAGTGGTCCACTGATGAATGTCTGAACTTTCAGTCTTTTAAGTGTTTCAAAAAGTTCCTTGAAATCCTTCTTAAGGAGTTCTGACTGCTCTTTATGAATATCATTCTTCCCCACATGAACAATGAGTCGATTTGCAGTCTTATGTTTCATCAGAATGTTCTGAAGTTCCTTGTTTACATCAGAAGTCGTTGCTTGTGGAAGGCAGCATGTAGTTGTGTCCCTGCTAATAATGTTTCTGATTATCGAGTCACCCACTATCAGAGTCCTGGGCTCGGCTGCGCTCTGAGCTGAGTGCCGCTGTCTGCTCGACCTTGAGCGCCAGTTAGCATTAGTGTTAGCTACTGGCTTATTCATTCTGTGTTCGATCACATTCATTACATTCAGGGATTCCTCATTCATTAATACTTCAAATCTGTTCTCAAGATGTATAGGCGGTGGTAGGAGACCAGTGTTTGCAATCCTTGTCAGAGCCGTATCTGGGGTAGAGGATGCTACTGCGGCAATGTGTGATGCTCGTGACAATCTGATGTCTCGAGTGCCTTTGGGTCTCGCTCCCTGTTTGTGCCATCGATTTGTAAGTCGATCGGCTTGTTTCTCTACACTCAGTATAGCCTGTCGAGGAGCACTAGATTCATGGGACTCACCGGCTGTATGCTGAGGGCGTCCATGATGAAGCTCGATTGTGTGTTCCGTCTGGTTTGGTGGTCCCACAAGTAACTTTGTTTCAAGAACTGCAATCCTTTGTAAAAGTCTCTGGCAGTTAGTGCAGCAAGTAGATTCCAGAAGAGGCATTTTCTCTTATCCTTATGAATGTAGGGAGTTGTGTTTTCTCTTCCCCGGAATGTAAGCTTTCAGTGGGAGGCTGGTCGGAGAAAAGAATTCTGCTTTTTTCAAGCGTTTGAGCACTGTACTGAAGTTAAAATTAGGTGATAAAAGGAAATAAAATATAAAAATATAAACGATAGAGCAATAAAAAATATAAAAGCGATAGAGCAAAGCGCGGAGCAGTAAGCAAGAGCGTCCGAACAGTAGCTGAGCAGGAAGTCTCGCAGGTAGAGCATTTGACTGCAGATCAAGAGGTCCCCGGTTCAAATCCGAGTGCCCCCTTTATCATGTCCCAATCTGAATGTGATGTTTGGTACTGTTATCCTAGTTCTCAACCAGTAAAACACTTTGTTCTTTTACCTTCTACAAACAAATTTAAGAAAATTACTAGAACGCTTCTAACTTTCAGGGGTATAGGTCAGTGGTAGAGCATTTGACTGCAGATCAAGAGGTCCCCGGTTCAGATCCGAGTGCTCCATTTATCATGTCCCAATCTTAATGTCATCTTTGGGACTGTTATGCTAGTTTCCAACAAACAAATCACTTCGTTCTTTTACCTCATACTGGTGTATTTGAGAAAATGCCTGAAATTTTTTATTTTACTTTGAAAAAGTTCGCAAAAAGGGGGTATAGCTCAGTGGTAGAGCATTTGACTGCAGATCAAGAGGTCCCCGGTTCAAATCCGAGTGTCCCCTTTTGCGCATCCAACTCCGAATGTGTTCTTTGGTGCTGTTATCCTAGTTTACAACAAGCAAAACACTTTGTTCTTTTAACTTATACGGACGAATTTCAGAAAATTACTTGAACTTTTTTAACTTTGAAAAAAGGTCTCTGAAAGGGGGTATAGCTCAGTCATAGAGCATTTGACTGCAGATCAAGAGGTCCCCGGTTCAAATCCGAGTGCCCCCTTTTGCGCATCCAACTCCGAATGTGTTCTTTGGTGCTGTTATCCTAGTTTACAACAAGCAAAACACTTTGTTCTTTTAACTTATACAGACGAATTTCAGAAAATTACTTGAACTTTTTTAACTTTGAAAAAAGGTCTCTGAAAGGGGGTATAGCTCAGTCATAGAGCATTTGACTGCAGATCAAGAGGTCCCCGGTTCAAATCCGAGTGCCCCCTGTATCATGTCCCAATCTGAATGTGGTTATTGGTACTGTTATCCTAGTTCTCAACAAGTAAAACACTTTGACTGCATATCAAGAGGTCCCCGGTTCAAATCCGAGTGCCCCCTGTATCATGTCCCAATCTGAATGTGATTTTTGGTACTGTTATCCTAGTTCTCAACCAGTAAAACACTTTGTTCTTTTACCTTCTACAAACGAATTTAAGAAAATTACTAGAACATTTCTATCTTTCGGGGGTATAGCTCAGTGGTAGAGCATTTGACTGCAGATCAAGAGGTCCCCGGTTCAGATCCGAGTGCTCCATTTATCATGTCCCATTCTTAATGTCAACTTTGGGGCTGTTATGCTAATTTCCAACAAACAAATCACTTCATTCTTTTACCTTATACTGGTGTATTTGAGAAAATGCCTGAAATTGTTTATTTTACTTTGAAAAAGTTTGTCTGTAAGGGGGTATAGCTCAGTGGTAGAGCATTTGATTGCAGATCAAGAGGTCCCCGGTTCAAATCCGAGTGCCGACTTTTGTGCGTCCAACTCCAAATCTGTTCTTTGGTGCTGTTATCCTAGTTCACAACAAGCAAAACACTTTGTTCTTTTACCTTCTACAGACGAATTTCAGAAAATTACTTGAACTTTTTTAACTTTGAAAAAAGGTCTCTGAAAGGGGGTATAGCTCAGTCATAGAGCATTTGACTGCAGATCAAGAGGTCCCCGGTTCAAATCCGAGTGCCCCCTGTATCATGTCCCAATCTGAATGTGATTTTTGGTACTGTTATCCTAGTTCTCAACCAGTAAAACACTTTGTTCTTTTACCTTCTACAAACAAATTTAAGAAAATTACTAGAACATTTATAACTTTCGGGGGTATAGCTCAGTGGTAGAGCATTTGACTGCAGATCAAGAGGTCTCCGGTTCAAATCCGAGTGCCCCCTTTATCATATCCCAATCTTAATGTCAACTTTGGGACTGTTATGCTAGTTTCCAAAAAGCCAATCACTTCGTTATTTTACCTTATACTGGTGTATTTGAGAAAATGCCTGAAATTTTTTATTTTACTTTGAAACAGTTTGTCTTAAAGGGGGTATAGCTCAGTGGTAGAGCATTTGACTGCAGATCAAGAGGTCCCCGGTTCAAATCCGAGTGCCCCCTTTTGTGCGTCCAACTCCAAATCTGTTCTTGGGTGCTGTTATCCTAGTTCACAACAAGCAAAACACTTTGTTCTTTTACCTTCTACAGACGAATTTCAGAAAATTACTTGAACTTTTTTAACTTTGAAAAAAGGTCTCTGAAAGGGGGTATAGCTCAGTCATAGAGCATTTGACTGCAGATCAAGAGGTCCCCGGTTCAAATCCGAGTGTCCCCTTTTGGGCTTCCAACTCCGAATGTGTTCTTTGGTGCTGTTATCCTAGTTTACAACAAGCAAAACACTTTGTTCTTTTAACTTATACTCATGTATTTGAGAAAATTCCTCAGAGTTTTCTTTTTTTTTTTTTACTTTTAAATAGGTTCTCTGAAAGGGGGTATAGCTCAGTGGTAGAGCATTTGACTGCAGATCAAGAGGTCCCCGGTTCAAATCCGAGTGCCCCCTTTTGTGCGTCCAACTCCAAATCTGTTCTTTGGTGCTGTTATTTTAGTTCAAAACAAGCAAAACACTTTGTTCTTTTACCTTCTACAGACGAATTTCAGAAAATTACTGGAACTTTTTTAACTTTGAAAAAAGGTCACTGAAAGGGGGTATAGATCAGTCGTAGAGCATTTGACTGCAGATCACGAGGTCGCCGGTTCAAATCCGAGTACCCCCTGTATCATGTCCCAATCTGAATGTGATTTTTGGTACTGTTATCCTAGTTCTCAACCAGTAAAACACTTTGTTATTTTACCTTCTACAAACGAATTTAAGAAAATTACAAGAACGTTTTCTGAACGTTCCCCGGTTCAGATCCGAGTGCTCCATTTATCATGTCCCAATCTTAATGTCATCTTTGGGACTGTTATGCTAGTTTCCAACAAACAAATCACTTCGTTCTTTTACCTTATACAGGTGTATTTGAGAAAATGCCTGAAATTTTTTATTTTACTTTGAAAAAGTTCTCAGAAAGGGGGTATGGCTCAGTGGTAGAGCATTTGACTGCAGATCAAGAGGTCCCCGGTTCAAATCCGAGTGCCCCCTTTTGCGCATCCAACTCCGAATGTGTTCTTTGGTGCTGTTATCCTAGTTCACAACAAGCAAAACACTTTGTTCTTTTAACTTATACTCATGTATTTGAGAAAATTCCTCAGAGTTTTCTTTTTTTTTTTACTTTTAAATAGGTTCTCTGAAAAGGGGTATAGCTCATTGGTAGAGCATTTGACTGCAGATCAAGAGGTCCCCGGTTCAGATCCGAGTTCTCCATTTATCATGTCCCAATCTTAATGTCAACTTTGGGACTGTTATGCTAGTTTCCAAAAAAAAAATCACTTCGTTCTTTTACCTTATACTGGTGTATTTGAGAAAAAGCCTGACATTTTTTATTTTACTTTGAAAAAGTTTGTCTGAAAGGGGGTATAGCTCAGTGGTAGAGCATTTGACTGCAGATCAAGAGGTCCACGGTTCAAATCCGAGTGCGCCTTTTTGTGCGTCCAACTCCGAATGTGTTCTTTGGTGCTGTTATCCTAGTTTACAACAAGCAAAACACTTTGTTCTTTTAACTTATACAGACGAATTTCAGAAAATTACTTGAACTTTTTTAACTTTGAAAAAAGGTCTCTGAAAGGGGGTATAGCTCAGTCATAGAGCATTTGACTGCAGATCAAGAGGTCCCCGGTTCAAATCCGAGTGCCCCCTGTATCATGTCCCAATCTGAATGTGGTTATTGGTACTGTTATCCTAGTTCTCAACAAGTAAAACACTTTGACTGCAGATCAAGAGGTCCCCGGTTCAAATCCGAGTGCCCCCTGTATCATGTCCCAATCTGAATGTGATTTTTGGTACTGTTATCCTAGTTCTCAACCAGTAAAACACTTTGTTCTTTTACCTTCTACAAACAAATTTAAGAAAATTACTAGAACGCTTCTAACTTTCGGGGGTATAGCTCAGTGGTAGAGCATTTGACTGCAGATCAAGAGGTCCCCGGTTCAGATCCGAGTGCTCCATTTATCATTTCCCAATCTTAATGTCATCTTTGGGACTGTTATGCTAGTTTCCAACAAACAAATCACTTCGTTCTTTTACCTCATACTGGTGTATTTGAGAAAATGCCTGAAATTTTTTATTTTACTTTGAAAAAGTTCGCAGAAAGGGGGTATAACTCAGTGGTAGAGCATTTGACTGCAGATCAAGAGATCCCCGGTTCAAATCCGAGTGCCCCCTTTTGCGCATCCAACTCCGAATGTGTTCTTTGGTGCTGTTATCCTAGTTTACAACAAGCAAAACACTTTGTTCTTTTAACTTATACAGACGAATTTCAGAAAATTACTTGAACTTTTTTAACTTTGAAAAAAGGTCTCTGAAAGGGGGTATAGCTCTACTGTGCTCCACTGTACTCCACTGTACTCTATCTCTATTGTCATCCACTGTAATCTACCTCTGCTGTGCTCCACTGCACTCTATCTCTACTCTACTCCACTGTACTTTATCTCTACTGTACTCCACTGTACTCTACCTCTACTGTACTCCACTGTAGTCTACCTCAACTATACTCCACTGTACTCTACCTCTACTGTGCTCCACTGTACTCTACATCTACTGTGCTCCACTGTACTCTACCTCTACTGTACTCCACTGTACTCTACCTCTACTATACTCCACTGTACTCTACCTCTACTGTACTCCACTGTACTCTACCTCTACTGTGCTCCACTGTACTCTACCTCTACTGTACTCCACTCTACTCTACCTCTACTGTACTCCACTGTACTCTACCTCTACTGTACTCCACTGTACTCTACCTCTACTGTACTCTACAGTACTCCACCTCTACTGTGCTTCACTGTACTCCACTGTACTCTAACTCTACTTTGATCCACTGTACTCTACCTCTGCTGTGCTCCACTGTACTCTATCTCTACTCTACTCCACTGTACTCTATCTCTATTGTACTCCACTGTACTCTACCTCTACTGTACTCTACTGTACTCCACCTCTACTGTGCTCCACCGTACTCCACTGTACTCTACCTCTACTGTACTCCACTGTACTCTATCTCTACTGTACTCCACTGTACTCTTTCTCTACTGTGCTCCACTGTACTCTACCTCTACTGTACTCCACCTCTACTGTGCTCCACTGTACTCCACTGCACTCTACCTCTACTGTGCTCCACTGTATTCTACCTCTACTGTACTCCACTGTACTCTACCTCTACTGTGCTCCACTGTACTCTAACTCTACTCTACTCTACTCTACTGTACTCTATCTCTACTGTACTCCACTGTACTCTACCTCTACTGTACTCCACCTCTACTGTGCTCCACTGTACTCCACTGCACTCTACCTCTACTGTGCTCCACTGTATTCTACCTCTACTGTACTCCACTGTACTCTACCTCTACTGTGCTCCACTGTACTCTAACTCTACTGTACTCCACTGTACTCTACCTATACTGTACTCCACTGTACTCTACCTCTACTGTGCTCCACTGTACTCTATCTCTACTGTACTCCACTGTACTCTATCTCTACTGTGCTCTACTGTACTCTATCTCTACTGTGCTATACTGTACTCTACCTCTACTGTACTCCACTGTACTCTACCTCTACTATACTCCACTGCACTTATCTCTTCTGTGTTCGACTGTACTCTATCTCTACTGTACTCCACTGTACTCTACCTCTACTGTGCTCTACTGTACTCTATCTCTGCTCTGCTCTACTGTACTCTACCTCTACTATACTCCACTGTACTCTACCTCTACTGTGCTCCACTGTACTCTACCTCTACTGTTCTCTACTGTTCTCTACTCTACTGTACTCCACTGTACTCTACCTCTACTGTACTCCACTGTACTCTACCTCTACTGTGCTCCACTGTACTCTACTGTACTCTATCTCTACTGTCATCCACTGTACTCTACATCTGCTGTGCTCCACTGTACTCTATCTCTACTCTACTCCACTGTACTCTATCTCTACTGTACTCCACTGTACTCTACCTCTACTGTACTCCACTCTACTCTACCTCTACTCTGCTCTACTGTACTCTATCTCTACTGTACTCCTCTGTACTCTACCTCTACTGTACTCCACTGTAGTCTACCTCAACTATACTCCACTGTACTCTACCTCTACTGTGCTCCACTGTACTCTACATCTACTGTGCTCCACTGTACTCTACCTCTACTATACTCCACTGTACTCTACCTCTACTGTACTCCACTGTACTCTACCTCTACTGTGCTCCACTGTACTCTACCTCTACTGTGCTCCACTGTACTCTACCTCTACTGTACTCCACTCTACTCTACCTCTACTGTACTCCACTGTACTCTACCTCTACTGTACTCCACTGTACTCTACCTCTACTGTACTCTACAGTACTCCACCTCTACTGTGCTTCACTGTACTCCACTGTACTCTATCTCTACTGTGATCCACTGTACTCTACCTCTGCTGTGCTCCACTGTACTCTATCTCTACTCTACTCCACTGTACTCTATCTCTATTGTACTCCACTGTACTCTACCTCTACTGTACTCTACTGTACTCCACCTCTACTGTGCTCCACCGTACTCCACTGTACTCTACCTCTACTGTACCATTTGACCATTTTTGGAAGGGATCAATGGCATATATGTGAGGAGCTAAGGACTCTTCGGGAGTGATTACCATGCAGGAGTCACTCGGCTTTGTTAGAGCGCCGTTCTATGGAACGGAGCGGCGTTCGAAAATAAAGTCTAATTATTTCTGGTATCAAAGATCTCTGCGAAGTTATTTACAGAACAATTGAAACCACTTCAAATGGTGACCCAGATGGGACTTGGCTTAGGAGCTGAAGGAGCCACGAAGGCGACACTGGTGACTCACAGACAACAGTGGCCACTGTACTTTGAGGTGAGCATTTTTTTGCTTTTGAAAAAGTATGTGTTGTCACCAATGCATAAGTGCATGCATTGTTGTTGAAGATGTCAAGTAATTTGTAATAGCGCGGCGGAGCTCCCTTTAGTGTTTGCCTGTGTTTATGTAAACTGAGGTAGGTTGTATGAATATTGGTATTGCTGATGTGCCGCTAAAGCTTTTGTCGTACATACGTAAGGATTTGAGTTTACTGATTAAGGATAATCAGTTTTTATGTGAACTTGTTAAGGGTAACAAGTAAAAGGATAAGGATATCATTACTGATTAAGGATAATCAGTTTTTATGTGAACTTGTTAAGGATAACAAGTGAAATGATAAGGATATCATTACTGATTAAGGATAATCAGTTTTTATGTTTACTTGTTAAGGATAACAAGTGCAATGATAAGGATATCATTGGTGATTAAGGATAATCATTTTCTTGCTTGTTAAGGATAACAAGTGTACTGATTAAGGATAATCAGTTATTTATCTGTGTTTCTTATTAAGGATAATAAGATAGCATGCGCACAGATAAGTTTAGCTTATGGTTACCGCATTGTTATAGGTATGACAATGGTCTGCTCGGGTAAGCTAAATTGAATCGCAGAGGTCTGTGATAGCTTAAAGTTATTCAGTGAAGTATTGTTGTAAAAACAGTGAGTAACACTGTAAGTAGAATATAGCTTTTGTGTGTGTGTATGTGGGATCCTGTGTGTCTGCGTGACTGTGACTGTGGTTAAAAATAGGAGACAAGGAATGTGTGAATGAGCGTGAGGGACAAGTATAAATGATGTGGAGTAAAATAAAAGAAATAGAAAAAGAAAACAATTGTTTCAAGATATTAACCTAGGAGATTATTGTAGTATGAAATAAGTTAAAGTTATGAAATATATATTTCATTAATAAATATAATGAAAGATATTAATAGAGAAATAAAATAAGATTGCACGTGCTTAATATATTATATTGGACGTCTTAAATTTGTATCTCATTATCCCTAAAGACAAAGAGAGAAAAATATTCAATTGCAGATAATAAGTTTGTGCTAAGAAAAGAAAAAGTGCAGTGTGCTAAAAGTGAACAAGATTGAGTGACAAAGTTTCAACAGTCATAAATAATTTACAGCAATCTTAGAATTGTAGTAAATGGGAATTGTTGGGAATGACTGAGGAAAGTTTATTCACCATGTTAGATTATTTTGAACACAGCATGCAAATATAGGAGAAAGATTTATGATAGGGAAAACTATTTGATTGTATTATACTCAGATAGTCAAAGCTAGATTATTACTGCATATTGTAATGAAGAAATAGTTTGCTCTTTCTGGCAACGAAGGACTTGCTTTACTAAAAACAGAATGGGAGAAATGCTGTTGTCAACCAGTGATTATTATATAAAAGAACTAGGGTAAAGATGGTTAAAAAAAAAAAAAAAATGATAAAGAGCTAATTGCTCAGGAATAAATATTTATAAAGTTAATTTGATCTATGCAGTTCTCTGAGTGTTCAAATTTCAGATGGCTTCAGTGTCGAATGGAAGAGGTGAAAGGTCAAAGACACGACAGAGAGAAGACACGACTGCAGAAAGAAGAAGAAGTGGGTGAGGGGCTTTCAGCTCCCCTCCTGAAGTTGACCACTTTCTGAAAGCTCAGCAAAGAGAAAGACTGATTTAATGCTGGAAAAGGTGAAACTTTCACTTGAGACTTTTCCTGAGAACAAAGAGACAATCCTGAGATGCAAAACTGTGGCAGGATCTTTCAAAAGCCCAAACTGAGAAGAGGCAGAGAAACAACAGAGCCTATATTCCAGTCTCCGACACCAGGCTTTGAGTGACAGGCTGACGACATGCAGAGCGACAGCCAAGAAGCTTCAACAGACGGCTGATCTGAGAACAGCAGAACTGACTGACATCCCTCCCTTACGGGGACCACAGGTGCGGCAACTCCATTTATCACTCTAGAGAGACTGCTTCAAATTTGGTAATTATTATATTAACTTTATTCATCTTGATTATACACTGGTCTAATAGCAATTCTTTATATTCTCTGCTAAACTAACCCTCTCTGCTCTATCAGTAGGTACAAGTCCAGCTCTATAAAAAAAAGAAAGTCCATCGACAGAGACAAGTGGGTGCTCAACTCACTAAATAGATCAAATTGAGGCTGGATTTGGTATAGTGAGGGCTATTATATGAAACAACTAAAGGGCTAAAAGCATGAGAAAATGATTCTGTAGCAAAAAAAAAAAAAAGATAGAGAAAATAACAATTATTATTGTTAGCAAAACAATGATACTGGTCACTCCATTTTGTTTTGGGACATTTTCTAGAGATAGATTGGAGAAAAATATATAACTCCAAAAGCCAAAACTATGAAAATTACAAATGCTGTCTAAACTAGGATAATGAAATAGAAATGTTGTTGGCCATGGATCCAAGATTATGCAGAGATCTCCAATTTTCTTCTTAAAGCAGCTCATGAGCAAAAACCAAAAAGAATAGGAAAAATCAGAACAACAAATGAGAAAAGAAAAAATGCATTTGAAAAATTACAATTGGCAGGCAGAAAAAAAAGAAAAGGGGTTTAAAACAACAGTGCTAAACTAAACCTTATGATCACTGACACTTCTCAATAGTGTTTGACATAGTTGTGTTGACCTGATCAGACCTTGGGGCTAAAATTATAAGATGCCACTTTTAAAGCACAACCTGCAAGAATGTATGCTGGCCAGTGTGTGTGAGAATGAATGAAGTGAGAGATGATCTCTGAAGAAACACTAAGGCAAATCAATTATTTTGCCTATACAGCTGTATCTAGAATTTAATATGTGGGCCCACAGGGCAAATTCTGCCCAATAAAATAATGATCATGGATGAATTTGATTAAAATTCCTGGTAGGACTATAGTGGCAATATGAAAAAACAAAGAATGAAAAGAGAAAACAAAAAATTGAAAAACCAGTGCCATAATTGCGCAACGCATAACATATCTGACTTTCTTTGCAGCATAACATCTGACTTTCTTTACAGCATATCAAGAGGAGCTGATCTTTGTCAAAAGTATGAAATGTTGTCTGGTAACTCTTGTCTTGTAACAAAGTGGGTTGAGTGTTATCCAAGATGCCTAATAAATAGTGTGCTGATAGTGGAACTCAAGACAAAGAGATAACTGAGTTGAATTGACTAATTTTAAGAGTACATAGGAAATTTATTATAAGAAAAATTTAAAGAGATTGCAATTATGATGATAAAAAGCTGAACTATATGAAAAACAAAGGGGAATATATGGATTAAAGTCCTGCTGTTATTGAAAGGGCCAGGACACCACTCAGCCCACATGACCATTCTACAGGGAACACCAGAGGGACAGATGAGCATATGATTGAAATTATATGTTGTTGTCACTAACAAAAATAATTAAGCTTTAATTCACAAATAGCAGCAGCTCAATTCCAGGAAGGGTTCTGGGACGAGTCTAACAAAAAGAGCCATTAACCATGCTTTGTAATTTCAGAAGAAGTGACCAACAGAGTGACATTTGAGTCCATGCCTCTCAACTTAAAATACACCAACCGACTTCAGCAACCCCCGCAACAGAAAGTGAGGGACCAAGGACATGCTGAGAATGAGAAAGGAAAAAAGTCCATTGCAACGAACAACTCAAGAGTCTTCCTGATGAAAGATGACAAGATGACTAACAGAATGATCAAATCATGAATAGAAAAATAAGACAAACTTGACCAGAAACACAGGAATGAGAGGACCTGTGCAAAGAAGAGAGAATCAACAGAGATGAGTACAAGTTCAACAATAGTCAACATCAACCAAATTTCAGTAGCAACTTAATAATAACCCCACCAGAGAAAAAAAATTATTGAAGAGTAAAATATATTAAAACAACATAAAAACAATGATGATGAAAAAAAAAAAAAAAAGAAACTAAACTAATGATAACGATTAATTTTAGAAATTGATATAGCATAGTGGGAATTAAGATAATTCATGAAGGAAAAATTAGAACTAAAAAGAACATTTAAAATAAATCTTAATGGGTACTCAGATGCAATTGGACAATACAAGGGTATACAAATTAATTTAAGGCTACAGTTGAAATTGAAGCAAGTATTAACATTGAGTATTAACAAATATAAGAATTTAATTTATAAGATTATGAATTGATTCAATATGCTATTGACTAATTATAAAATGATATCAAGTTGTGTTTATAGAAAGTTCATAGACTTACAGGAAGTTATTGAAACAATAACAAACAGGCCCTTCTGAACAATCTAAATGGTACCAGAGGGGGGTCAAAAATAAATATTTGGCATTCAAATGAAGCATAGATTATTGAACCAACAATACTTTTGAATATTCTCAATCTAAATTCGCAATGGTATTAAACCAGTGCGAAAAGGGGAGAAGGTAAGGAAATTCAAATGAAGGCAAAATTAATTAATTACGAATAAGGTAATTAAATTAAATTCAAATGAAGGCAAAATTAATTAATTAAGAATAAGGTAATTAAATTAAAAGGAAGATAAAATTAAAGGCATTTTAAATTAAAAGGCATTTTGCAAAGGTTTGAGAAATTTGTGGCAAAAACAAAGTTAAGAAAAGAACAGCGACAAAAATAGGCCATATGTCAGTATACCAGAAAAACAATTAAAACATTTGGTAAGGAATATGTGGACATGATATAGATGGGTAAAAGGAATGAAATCAGCAGAGGAGGGGCAGGAACAGAAATTAAATCTCTAACAGAGAAGTAATCTTTAGATTGGAAGTCTATCAGAAATAAGGTCAGATAATGGGTCAGCTAAACAGAAGTATTGAAGATTAAAAACAAGTTGCATACGAACACAAGGAAGTTTTAATAATAATTAAGTTATAATGCTAATGGTTTAAATGGTTGATATAAAAACGGTTAGATATACAGAAAAAGAAATAAGGAATATGTAAGAGTACAAAAAGTTGTTCTCTAGAGTTATTTTTCTAATTGTCTAATGAGTTTATTGAATGACTTTTATGATGTAATTGTAATATTGCTCTGAAGCTTTCTTAGTTAGAGTGATTACATGAGACATAATTAGTTTATTCATGATGGTTTATTTAGAAATTAGTAAAGAAGAAAAGGTATTAATTTAAGGTAGTCTTGAACTGAAGAGCTACAATGAGAATGAGAAGCTACAATACGTGAGATTAAAAAAGTCAAAGGGTATTTATTGTTTAAATTTGGAAATAAAATTGACAGAATGTGAAATGTAAAACTTTATAACAACTATTAAAGCGTATTACGATTAATTAAATAGAATATTCACTAAAGTGTTCTGTTTGTTCATCAACTAAAAATGACTGACTGAAAAGATTGATTCTTCGAATTTAAGAATTAATATTCCTTCATAAAAATAAGAAGCGATTAAAAATAGGAAAGAGGTATTTTTACCCAGCCATATTTTGAATTAAGTCATATGGATCATGCAAAACAAAAATGCATAATGAATCAATTAGACAACTATAATAAGCAGAGATTTATTATATTGCTTTGTCTGCATTAGGAGAAAAACAATTATGTGAAAAAAGTAGAATGACTTATGTTTGGAGATCAGCGTTGGACTTTTACTAAATAATATTGTGCAGCGATTACGATTAAGGGAGAAAAAACTTAAGAGCAGAAGTTAAGAAAGACTTAATGTAATGGGTTATTATTCTGTTGTGTACTTGTATATTAAGATCATTAGTGTCAAAACCATGGTTAAACAAATGGAGGTGCTAAAATGGCAAGATAAAGAAAACTAATTTTAGAGGACAACCAAATAATATATTATTAAGATTGGGCGTATAAACCAAATTGGAATTTACAAACATTGGATGTTGATTTAAGTACCTCAAGAAGGAGGACGAAGAAGATGATGACGAGCCAGACCCTGGGTGTATGTACTAGCCTGCCCTCTCCCCAGTGGTGACCCTCTACGATGCGTAAAGTGTCTGGGTCGAAAAAATCTACACTGCAAGAACACTTTTAACAGTATAAGAGACTTTTATGTTTGACATATTCTACATAACTGTATCAATAACAGGCAATGCTGAACCAATTTCATCCTCGCACTTGTAACAATGTTTAATTGAAGTTTAATGTTGATTAGGGAGGATTCGAGTCTTTTACTTTCTCCATTGAAAGAAAATATAAAAACAACTGAAAGAAAGAAAAATGTATGGAGAGAGATGTTTGGCTCGAATGCTCCTCCGGAGTGTTGTGGCTTAATCCAGTAATTGGAAAGGAGAATGGGTGACTCAAATTGAGTCACTAGATAGCATAACTGAAGGAGCGGGATTTTGAAACTACACTCTGGAAAATGATTTTAAAGTGAGGCTTAAATAAGCCTCAGAGGAGGGAATGTTTAAGATTTTATTATTTAGAAACTAAGTAATTTAGCTATAAGAATACACAATTATTTCTTGTATGAGTTATGTTCTCTAATATGACTCTGTCTAGGTGACTTTGAAAAACTGCAGGGCCTCTGTAAAAAGACCCTAAATGTCAATTCTATTTCAGTATGTCACATGGTACAAAACCTTCACCCAAAACCATCCATAAGTGTATGACCATTTTTGGAAGGGATCAATGGCATATATGTGAGGAGCTAAGGACTCTTCGGGAGTGATTACCATGCAGGAGTCACTCGGCTTTGTTAGAGCGCCGTTCTATGGAACGGAGCGGCGTTCGAAAATAAAGTCTAATTATTTCTGGTATCAAAGATCTCTGCGAAGTTATTTACAGAACAATTGAAACCACTTCATACTCTACCTCTGCTGTGCTCCACTGTACTCTATCTCTACTCTACTCCACTGTACTCTATCTCTATTGTACTCCACTGTACTCTACCTCTACTGTACTCTACTATACTCCACCTCTACTGTGCTCCACTGTACTCCACTATACTCTACCTCTACTGTACTCCACTGTAATCTATCTCTACTGTAGTCCACTGTACTCTATCTCTACTGTGCTCCACTGTACTCTACCTCTACTGTGCTCCACTGTGATCCACTGTACTCTACCTCTGCTGTGCTCCACTGTACTCTTTCTCTACTCTACTCTACTCTACTGTACTCTATCTCTATTTTACTCCACTGTACTCTACCTCTACTGTACTCTACTGTACTCCACCTCTACTCTGCTCCACTGTACTCCACTGCACTCTACCTCTACTGTGCTCCACTGTATTCTACCTCTACTGTACTCCACTGTACTCTACCACTACTGTATTCCACTGTACTCTACCTCTACTGTACTCCACTGTACTCTACCTCTACTGTACTCAACTGTATTCTACCTCTACTGTGCTCTACTGTACTCTACCTCTACTGTACTCCACTGTACTCTACCTCTACTGTACTGTAGTGTTCTCTACCTCTACTGTACTTTACAGTACTCCACCTCTACTGTACTCCACTGTACTCCACTGTACTCTACCTCTACTATGCTCCACTGTACTCTACCTCTACTGTACTCCACTGTACTCTATCTCTACTGTTCTCCACTGTACTCTACCTCTACTGTGCTCCACTGTACTACACTGTACTCTATCTCTACTGTGATCCACTGTACTCTACCTCTGCTGTGCTCCACTGTACTCTATCTCTACTCTACTCCACTGTACTCTATCTCTATTGTACTCCACTGTACTCTACCTCTACTGTACTCTACTGTACTCCACCTCTACTGTGCTCCACTGTACTCCACTGTACTTTTCCTCTACTGTACTCCACTGTACTCTATCTCTACTGTGCTCCACTGTACTCTACCTCTACTGTGCTCTACTGTACTCTACGCTACTGTGCTCCACTGTACTCTATATCTACTGTACCCCACTGTACTCTACCTCTACTGTGATCCACTGTACTCTACCTCTACTGTGCTCCACTGTACACTACCTCTACTGTACTCCACTGTACTCTACCTCTACTGTGCTCCACTGTACTCTACCTCTACTGTGCTTCACTGTACTCTACCTCTACTCTGCTCCACTGTACTCTATCTCTACTGTACTCTACTGTACTCTACCTCTACTGTACTCCAGTGTACTCTATCTCTACTGTACTCCACTGTACTCTACCTCTACTGTGCTCTACTGTACTCTATCTCTACTGTGCTCCACTGTACTCTACCTCTACTGTACTCTACTCTACTCCACCTCTAATGTGCTCCACTCTACTCTACCTCTACTGTACTCCACTGTACTCTACCTCTACTCTGCTCTACTGTACTCTATCTCTACTGTGCTCCACTGTACTCTACCTCTACTGTACTCCACTGTAGTCTACCTCAACTATACTCCACTGTACTCTACCTCTAATGTGCTCCACTGTACTCTACCTCTACTGTACTCCACTGTACTCCACCTCTACAGTGCTCCACTGTACTCTACCTCTACTGTACTCCACTGTACTCTACCTCTACTCTGCTCTACTGTACTCTATCTCTACTGTGCTCCACTGTACTCTACCTCTACTGTACTCCACTGTACTCCACCTCTACAGTGCTCCACTGTACTCTACCTCTACTGTACTCCACTGTACTCTACCTCTACTCTGCTCTACTGTACTCTATCTCTACTGTGCTCCACTGTACTCTATCTCTATTGTACTCCACTGTACTCTACCTCTACTGTACTCTACTGTACTCCACCTCTACTGTGCTCCACTGTACTCCACTGTACTTTTCCTCTACTGTACTCCACTGTACTCTACCTCTACTGTGCCCTACTGTACTCTACGCTACTGTGCTCCACTGTACTCTATATCTACTGTACCCCACTGTACTCTACCTCTACTGTGCTCCACTGTACTCTACCTCTACTGTGCTCCACTGTACACTACCTCTACTGTACTCCACTGTACTCTACCTCTACTGTGCTCCACTGTACTCTACCTCTACTGTGCTCCACTGTACTCTACCTCTACTGTGCTCCACTGTACTCTATCTCTACTGTACTCTACTGTACTCTACCTCTACTGTACTCCACTGTACTCTATCTCTACTGTACTCCACTGTACTCTACCTCTACTGTGCTCTACTGTACTCTATCTCTACTGTGCTCCACTGTACTCTACCTCTACTGTACTCTACTCTACTCCACCTCTAATGTGCTCCACTCTACTCTACCTCTACTGTACTCCACTGTACTCTGCCTCTATTCTGCTCTACTGTACTCTATCTCTACTGTGCTCCATTGTACTCTACCTCTACTGTACTCCACTGTACTCTACCTCTACTGTGCTCCACTGTACTCTAACTCTACTGTACTCCACTGTACTCTACCTATACTGTACTCCACTGTACTCTACCTCTACTGTGCTCCACTGTACTCTATCTCTACTGTACTCCACTGTACTCTATCTCTACTGTGCTCTACTGTACTCTATCTCTACTGTGCTATACTGTACTCTACCTCTACTGTACTCCACTGTACTCTACCTCTACTATACTCCACTGCACTTATCTCTTCTGTGTTCGACTGTACTCTATCTCTACTGTACTCCACTGTACTCTACCTCTACTGTGCTCTACTGTACTCTATCTCTGCTGTGCTCTACTGTACTCTACCTCTACTGTACTCCACTGTACTCTACCTCTACTCTGCTCTACTGTACTCTATCTCTACTGTGCTCCACTGTACTCTACCTCTACTGTACTCCACTGTAGTCTACCTCAACTATACTCCACTGTACTCTACCTCTACTTTGCTCCACTGTACTCTACCTCAACTATACTCCAATGTACTCTATCTCTACTCTAATCCACTGTACTCTATCTCTACTCTACTCCACTCTACTCTATCTCTACTGTACTCCACTGTACTCTACCTATACTCTACTCTACTGTACTCCACCTCTACTGTGCTCCACTGTACTCCACTGTACTGTAGCTCTACTGTGCTCCACTGTACTCTACCTATACTGTACTCCACTGTACTCTACCTCTACTGTATTCCACTGTATTCTACCTCTACTGTGCTCTACTGTACTCTACCTCTACTGTACTCCACTGTACTCTACCTCTACTGTACTGTACTGTTCTCTACCTCTACTGTACTCTACTGTACTCCACCTCTACTGTACTCCACTGTACTCCACTGTACTCTACCTCTAGTGTGATCCACTGTACTCTACCTCTACTGTACTCCACTGTACTCTATCTCTACTGTACTCCACTGTACTCTACCTCTACTGTACTCCACTGTACTCTATCTCTACTGTTCTCCACTGTACTCTACCTCTACTGTGCTCCACTGTACTCCACTGTACTCTATCTCTACTGTGATCCACTGTACTCTACCTCTGCTGTGCTCCACTGTGCTCTATCTCTACTCTACTCCACTGTACTCTATCTCTATTGTACTCCACTGTACTCTACCTCTACTGTACTCTACTGTACTCCACCTCTACTGTGCTCCACTGTACTCCACTGTACTCTTCCTCTACTGTACTCCACTGTACTCTATCTCTACTCTGCTCCACTGTACTCTACCTCTACTGTGCTCTACTGTACTCCACCTCTACTGTGCTCCACTGTACTCCACTGTACTCTTCCTCTACTGTACTCCACTGTACTCTATCTCTACTCTGCTCCACTGTACTCTACCTCTACTGTGCTCTACTGTACTCTACTCTACTGTGCTCCACTGTACTCTATTTCTACTGTACCCCACTGTACTCTACCTCTACTGTGCTCCACTGTACTCTACCTCTACTGTGCTCCACTGTACACTACCTCTACTGTACTCCACTGTACTATACCTCTACTGTGCTCCACTGTACTATACCTCTACTGTGCTCCACTGTACTCCACCTCTACTCTGCTCTACTGTACTCTATCTCTACTGTACTCCACTGTACTCTACATCTACAGTACTCCACTGTGCTCTACCTCTACTGTACTCCACTGTACTCTACCTCTACTGTGCTCCACTGTACTCTACCTCAACTATACTCCAATGTACTCTATCTCTACTCTAATCCACTGTACTCTATCTCTACTCTACTCCACTCTACTCTATATCTACTGTACTCCACTGTACTCTACCTCTACTGTGCTCCACTGTACTCTACCTCTACTGTACTCCACTGTACTCTACCTCTACTGCACTCCACTGTACTCTACCTCTACTGTACTCCACTGTATTCTACCTCTACTGTGCTCTACTGTACTCTACCTCAACTGTATTCCACTGTACTCTACCTCTACTGTACTGTACTGTTCTCTACCTCTACTGTACTCTACTGTACTCCAACTCTACTGTGCTCCACTGTACTCTACCTCTACTGTGCTCCACTGTACTCTACCTCTACTCTACTCCACTGTACTCTATCTCTACTGTTCTCCACTGTACTCTACCTCTACTGTGCTCCACTGTACTCCACTGAACTCTATCTTTACTGTGATCCACTGTACTCTACCTCTGCTGTGCTCCACTGTACTCTATCTCTACTCTACTCCACTGTACTCTATCTCTATTGTACTCCACTGTACTCTACCTCTACTGTACTCTACTGTTCTCCACCTCTACTGTGCTCCACTGTACTCCACTGTACTCTTCCTCTACTGTGCTCTACTGTACTCTACTCTACTGTGCTCCACTGTACTTATTTCTACTGTACCCCACAGTACTCTACCTCTACTGTGCTCCACTGTACTCTACCTCTACTGTGCTCCACTGTACTCTACATCTACTATGCTCCACTGTACTCTACCTCTACTGTACTCCACTGTACTCTACCTCTACTATACTCCACTGTACTCTACCTCTACTGTGCTCCACTGTACTCTACCTCTACTGTACTCCACTTTACTCTACCTCTACTCTGCTCTATTGTACTCTATCTCTACTGTGCTCCACTGTACTCTACATCTACTGTACTCCACTGTACTCCACCTCTACAGTGTTCCACTGTACTCTACCTCTACTGTGCCCTACTGTACTCTACGCTAATGTGCTCCACTGTACTCTATATCTACTGTACCCCACTGTACTCTACCTCTACTGTGCTCCACTGTACTCTACCTCTACTGTGCTCCACTGTACACTACCTCTACTGTACTCCACTGTACTCTACCTCTACTGTGCTCCACTGTACTCTACCTCTACTGTGCTCCACTGTACTCTACCTCTACTGTGCTCCACTGTACTCTATCTCTACTGTACTCTACTGTACTCTACCTCTACTGTACTCCACTGTACTCTATCTCTACTGTACTCCACTGTACTCTACCTCTACTGTGCTTTACTGTACTCTATCTCTACTGTGCTCCACTGTACTCTACCTCTAGTGTACTCTACTCTACTCCACCTCTAATGTGCTCCACTCTACTCTACCTCTACTGTACTCCACTGTACTCTGCCTCTACTCTACTCTGCTCTACTGTACTCTATCTCTACTGTGCTCCATTGTACTCTACCTCTACTGTACTCCACTGTAGTCTACCTCAACTATACTCCACTGTACTCTACCTCTACTGTGCTCCACTGTACTCTACCTCTACTGTACTCCACTGTACTCCACCTCTACAGTGCTCCACTGTACTCTACCTCTACTGTACTCCACTGTACTCTACCTCTACTCTGCTCTACTGTACTCTATCTCTACTGTGCTCCACTGTACTCTACCTCTACTGTACTCCACCTCTACAGTGCTCCACTGTACTCTACCTCTACTATACTCCACTGTACTCTACCTCTACTCTGCTCTACTGTACTCTATCTCTACTGTGCTCCACTGTACTCTATCTCTACTGTACTCCACTGTAGTCTACCTCAACTATACTCCACTGTACTCTACCTCTACTCTGCTCCACTGTACTCTACCTCAATTATACTCCACTGTACTCTATCTCTACTCTAATCCACTGTACTCTACCTCTACTGTGCTCTACTGTACTCTATCTCTACTGTGCTCCATTGTACTCTACCTCTACTGTACTCCACTGTACTCCACCTCTACAGTGCTCCACTGTACTCTACCTCTACTGTACTCCACTGTACTCTACCTCTACTCTGCTCTACTGTACTCTATCTCTACTGTGATCCACTGTACTCTACCTCTACTGTACTCCACTGTACTCTATCTCTACTCTAATCCACTGTACTCTATCTCTACTCTACTCCACTCTACTCTATCTCTACTGTAATCCACTGTACTCTACCTCTACTCTACTCTACTGTACTCCACCTCTACTGTGCTCCACTGTACTCCACTGTACTCTAGCTCTACTGTGCTCCACTGTACTCTACCTCTACTGTACTCCACTGTACTCTACCTCTACTGTGCTCCACTGTACTCTACCTCTACTTTACTCCACTGTACTCCACCTCTACAGTGTTCCACTGTACTCTACCTCTACTGTACTCCACTGTACTCTACCTCTACTCTGCTCTGCTGTACTCTATCTCTACTGTGCTCCACTGTATTCTACCTCTACTGTGCTCTACTGTACTCTACCTCTACTGTACTCCACTGTACTCTACCTCTACTGTACTGTACTGTTCTCTACCTCTACTCTGCTCTACTGTACTCTACCTCTACTGTACTCAACTGTATTCTACCTCTACTGTGCTCTACTGTACTCTACCTCTACTGTACTCCACTGTACTCTACCTCTACTGTACTGTACTGTTCTCTACCTCTACTGTACTCTACTGTACTCCACCTCTACTGTGCTCCACTGTACTCCACTGTACTCTACCTCTACTGTGCTCCACTGTACTCTACCTCTACTGTACTCCACTGTACTCTATCTCTACTGTGCTCCACTGTACTCTACCTCTACTGTACTCCACTGTACTCTATCTCTACTGTTCTCCACTCTACTCTACCTCTACTGTAATCAGCTGTACTCTACCTCTACTGTGCTCCACTGCACTCTATCTCTACTGTACTCCACTGTACTCTACCTCTACAGTGCTCCACTGTGCTCTACCTCTACTCTACTCCACTGTACTCTACCTCTACTCTGCTCTACTGTACTCTACCTCTACTGTACTCCACTGTACTCTACCTCTACTATACTCCACTGTACTCTACCTCTACTGTGCTCTACTGTACTCTATCTCTACTGTGCTCCACTGTACTCTACCTCTACTGTGCTCTACTGTACTCTACTGTGCTCCACTGTACTCTATTTCTACTGTACCCCACTGTGCTCTACCTCTACTGTACTCCACTGTACTCTACCTCTACTGTGCTCCACTGTACTCCACTGTACTCTACCTCTACTGTACTCCACTGTACTCTATCTCTACTGTTCTCCACTGTACTCTACCTCTACTGTGCTCCACTGTACTCCACTGTACTCTACCTCTACTGTGATCTACTGTACTCTACCTCTGCTGTGCTGCACTGTACTCTATCTCTACTCTACTCCACTATACTCTACCTCTACTGTACTCCACTGAACTCCACCTCTACAGTGCTCCACTGTACTCTACCTCTACTGTACTCCACTGTACTCTACCTCTACTCTGCTCTACTGTACTCTATCTCTACTGTGCTCTACTGTACTCTACCTCTATTATACTCCACTGTACTCTACCTCTACTGTGCTCCACTGTACTCTACCTCTAATGTGCTCCACTGTACACTACCTCTACTGTAGTCCACTGTACTCTACCTCTACTGTGCTCCACTCTACTCTAACTCTACTGTGCTCAGCTGTACTCTACCTCTACTGTGCTCCACTGCACATAATCTCTACTGTACTCCACTGTACTCTACCTCTACAGTGCTCCACTGTGCTCTACCTCTACTCTACTCCACTGTACTCTTCCTCTACTCTGCTCTACTGTACTCTATCTCTACTGTGCTCCACTGTACTCTACCTCTACTGTACTCCACTGTACTCTACCTCTACTGTACTCCACTGTATTCCACCTCTACTATGCTCCACTGTACTCCACTGTACTCTAGCTCTACTGTGCTCCATGGTACTCTACCTCTACTGTACTCCACTGTAGTCTACCTCTACTGTGCTCCACTGTACTCTACCTCTACTGTACTCCACTGTACTCTACCTCTACTGTGCTCTACTGTACTCTATCTCTACTGTACTCCACTGTACTCTACCTCTACTGTACTCCACTGTAGTCTACCTCTACTGTGCTCCACTGTACTCTACCTCTACTGTGCTCTACTGTACTCTATCTCTACTGTACTCCACTGTACTCTACCTCTACTCTGCTGTACTGTACTCTATCTCTACTGTGCTCCACTGTACTCTACCTCTACTGTACTCCACTGTAGTCTACCTCAACTATACTCCACTGTACTCTACCTCTACTGTGCTCCACTGTACTCTACCTCTACTGTACTCCACTGTAGTCTACCTCAACTATACTCCACTGTACTCTACCTCTACTGTGCTCCACTGTACTCTACCTCTACTGTGCTCTACTGTACTCTATCTCTACTCTGCTCCACTGTACTGTACCTCTACTGTACTCCACTGTACTCCACCTCTACAGTGATCCACTGTACTCTACCTCTACTGTACTCCACTGTACTCCACCTCTACAGTGATCCACTGTACTCTACCTCTACTGTACTCCACTGTACTCTACCTCTACTCTGCTCTACTTTACTCTATCTCTACTGTGCTCCACTGTACTCTACCTCTACTGTACTCCACTGTAGTCTACCTCAACTATACTCCACTGTACTCTACCTCTACTGTGCTCCACTGTACTCTACCTCAACTATACTCCACTGTACTCTATCTTTACTCTAATCCACTGTACTCTACCTCTACTCTACTCTACTGTACTCCTCCACTACTGTGCTCCACTGTACTCCACTGTACTCTAGCTCTACTGTGCTCCACTGTACTCTACCTCTACTGTACTCTACCTCTACTGTGCTCCACTGTACTCTACCTCCACTGTACTCCACTGTACTCTACCTCTACTGTACTCCACTGTACTCCACTGTACTCTAGCTCTACTGTGCTCTACTGTACTCAACCTCTACTGTACTCCACTGTACTCTACCTCTACTGTGCTCCACTGTACACTACCTCTACTGTACTCCACTGTACTCTACCTCTACTGTGCTCCACTGTACTCTACCTCTACTGTGCTCCACTCTACTCTACCTCTACTGTACTCCACTGTACTCTGCCTCTATTCTGCTCTACTGTACTCTATCTCTACTGTGCTCCATTGTACTCTACCTCTACTGTACTCCACTGTACTCTACCTCTACTGTGCTCCACTGTACTCTAACTCTACTGTACTCCACTGTACTCTACCTATACTGTACTCCACTGTACTCTACCTCTACTGTGCTCCACTGTACTCTATCTCTACTGTACTCCACTGTACTCTATCTCTACTGTGCTCTACTGTACTCTATCTCTACTGTGCTATACTGTACTCTACCTCTACTGTACTCCACTGTACTCTACCTCTACTATACTCCACTGCACTTATCTCTTCTGTGTTCGACTGTACTCTATCTCTACTGTACTCCACTGTACTCTACCTCTACTGTGCTCTACTGTACTCTATCTCTGCTGTGCTCTACTGTACTCTACCTCTACTGTACTCCACTGTACTCTACCTCTACTCTGCTCTACTGTACTCTATCTCTACTGTGCTCCACTGTACTCTACCTCTACTGTACTCCACTGTAGTCTACCTCAACTATACTCCACTGTACTCTACCTCTACTTTGCTCCACTGTACTCTACCTCAACTATACTCCAATGTACTCTATCTCTACTCTAATCCACTGTACTCTATCTCTACTCTACTCCACTCTACTCTATCTCTACTGTACTCCACTGTACTCTACCTATACTCTACTCTACTGTACTCCACCTCTACTGTGCTCCACTGTACTCCACTGTACTGTAGCTCTACTGTGCTCCACTGTACTCTACCTATACTGTACTCCACTGTACTCTACCTCTACTGTATTCCACTGTATTCTACCTCTACTGTGCTCTACTGTACTCTACCTCTACTGTACTCCACTGTACTCTACCTCTACTGTACTGTACTGTTCTCTACCTCTACTGTACTCTACTGTACTCCACCTCTACTGTACTCCACTGTACTCCACTGTACTCTACCTCTAGTGTGATCCACTGTACTCTACCTCTACTGTACTCCACTGTACTCTATCTCTACTGTACTCCACTGTACTCTACCTCTACTGTACTCCACTGTACTCTATCTCTACTGTTCTCCACTGTACTCTACCTCTACTGTGCTCCACTGTACTCCACTGTACTCTATCTCTACTGTGATCCACTGTACTCTACCTCTGCTGTGCTCCACTGTGCTCTATCTCTACTCTACTCCACTGTACTCTATCTCTATTGTACTCCACTGTACTCTACCTCTACTGTACTCTACTGTACTCCACCTCTACTGTGCTCCACTGTACTCCACTGTACTCTTCCTCTACTGTACTCCACTGTACTCTATCTCTACTCTGCTCCACTGTACTCTACCTCTACTGTGCTCTACTGTACTCCACCTCTACTGTGCTCCACTGTACTCCACTGTACTCTTCCTCTACTGTACTCCACTGTACTCTATCTCTACTCTGCTCCACTGTACTCTACCTCTACTGTGCTCTACTGTACTCTACTCTACTGTGCTCCACTGTACTCTATTTCTACTGTACCCCACTGTACTCTACCTCTACTGTGCTCCACTGTACTCTACCTCTACTGTGCTCCACTGTACACTACCTCTACTGTACTCCACTGTACTATACCTCTACTGTGCTCCACTGTACTATACCTCTACTGTGCTCCACTGTACTCCACCTCTACTCTGCTCTACTGTACTCTATCTCTACTGTACTCCACTGTACTCTACATCTACAGTACTCCACTGTGCTCTACCTCTACTGTACTCCACTGTACTCTACCTCTACTGTGCTCCACTGTACTCTACCTCAACTATACTCCAATGTACTCTATCTCTACTCTAATCCACTGTACTCTATCTCTACTCTACTCCACTCTACTCTATATCTACTGTACTCCACTGTACTCTACCTCTACTGTGCTCCACTGTACTCTACCTCTACTGTACTCCACTGTACTCTACCTCTACTGCACTCCACTGTACTCTACCTCTACTGTACTCCACTGTATTCTACCTCTACTGTGCTCTACTGTACTCTACCTCAACTGTATTCCACTGTACTCTACCTCTACTGTACTGTACTGTTCTCTACCTCTACTGTACTCTACTGTACTCCAACTCTACTGTGCTCCACTGTACTCTACCTCTACTGTGCTCCACTGTACTCTACCTCTACTCTACTCCACTGTACTCTATCTCTACTGTTCTCCACTGTACTCTACCTCTACTGTGCTCCACTGTACTCCACTGAACTCTATCTTTACTGTGATCCACTGTACTCTACCTCTGCTGTGCTCCACTGTACTCTATCTCTACTCTACTCCACTGTACTCTATCTCTATTGTACTCCACTGTACTCTACCTCTACTGTACTCTACTGTTCTCCACCTCTACTGTGCTCCACTGTACTCCACTGTACTCTTCCTCTACTGTGCTCTACTGTACTCTACTCTACTGTGCTCCACTGTACTTATTTCTACTGTACCCCACAGTACTCTACCTCTACTGTGCTCCACTGTACTCTACCTCTACTGTGCTCCACTGTACTCTACATCTACTATGCTCCACTGTACTCTACCTCTACTGTACTCCACTGTACTCTACCTCTACTATACTCCACTGTACTCTACCTCTACTGTGCTCCACTGTACTCTACCTCTACTGTACTCCACTTTACTCTACCTCTACTCTGCTCTATTGTACTCTATCTCTACTGTGCTCCACTGTACTCTACATCTACTGTACTCCACTGTACTCCACCTCTACAGTGTTCCACTGTACTCTACCTCTACTGTGCCCTACTGTACTCTACGCTAATGTGCTCCACTGTACTCTATATCTACTGTACCCCACTGTACTCTACCTCTACTGTGCTCCACTGTACTCTACCTCTACTGTGCTCCACTGTACACTACCTCTACTGTACTCCACTGTACTCTACCTCTACTGTGCTCCACTGTACTCTACCTCTACTGTGCTCCACTGTACTCTACCTCTACTGTGCTCCACTGTACTCTATCTCTACTGTACTCTACTGTACTCTACCTCTACTGTACTCCACTGTACTCTATCTCTACTGTACTCCACTGTACTCTACCTCTACTGTGCTTTACTGTACTCTATCTCTACTGTGCTCCACTGTACTCTACCTCTAGTGTACTCTACTCTACTCCACCTCTAATGTGCTCCACTCTACTCTACCTCTACTGTACTCCACTGTACTCTGCCTCTACTCTACTCTGCTCTACTGTACTCTATCTCTACTGTGCTCCATTGTACTCTACCTCTACTGTACTCCACTGTAGTCTACCTCAACTATACTCCACTGTACTCTACCTCTACTGTGCTCCACTGTACTCTACCTCTACTGTACTCCACTGTACTCCACCTCTACAGTGCTCCACTGTACTCTACCTCTACTGTACTCCACTGTACTCTACCTCTACTCTGCTCTACTGTACTCTATCTCTACTGTGCTCCACTGTACTCTACCTCTACTGTACTCCACCTCTACAGTGCTCCACTGTACTCTACCTCTACTATACTCCACTGTACTCTACCTCTACTCTGCTCTACTGTACTCTATCTCTACTGTGCTCCACTGTACTCTATCTCTACTGTACTCCACTGTAGTCTACCTCAACTATACTCCACTGTACTCTACCTCTACTCTGCTCCACTGTACTCTACCTCAATTATACTCCACTGTACTCTATCTCTACTCTAATCCACTGTACTCTACCTCTACTGTGCTCTACTGTACTCTATCTCTACTGTGCTCCATTGTACTCTACCTCTACTGTACTCCACTGTACTCCACCTCTACAGTGCTCCACTGTACTCTACCTCTACTGTACTCCACTGTACTCTACCTCTACTCTGCTCTACTGTACTCTATCTCTACTGTGATCCACTGTACTCTACCTCTACTGTACTCCACTGTACTCTATCTCTACTCTAATCCACTGTACTCTATCTCTACTCTACTCCACTCTACTCTATCTCTACTGTAATCCACTGTACTCTACCTCTACTCTACTCTACTGTACTCCACCTCTACTGTGCTCCACTGTACTCCACTGTACTCTAGCTCTACTGTGCTCCACTGTACTCTACCTCTACTGTACTCCACTGTACTCTACCTCTACTGTGCTCCACTGTACTCTACCTCTACTTTACTCCACTGTACTCCACCTCTACAGTGTTCCACTGTACTCTACCTCTACTGTACTCCACTGTACTCTACCTCTACTCTGCTCTGCTGTACTCTATCTCTACTGTGCTCCACTGTATTCTACCTCTACTGTGCTCTACTGTACTCTACCTCTACTGTACTCCACTGTACTCTACCTCTACTGTACTGTACTGTTCTCTACCTCTACTCTGCTCTACTGTACTCTACCTCTACTGTACTCAACTGTATTCTACCTCTACTGTGCTCTACTGTACTCTACCTCTACTGTACTCCACTGTACTCTACCTCTACTGTACTGTACTGTTCTCTACCTCTACTGTACTCTACTGTACTCCACCTCTACTGTGCTCCACTGTACTCCACTGTACTCTACCTCTACTGTGCTCCACTGTACTCTACCTCTACTGTACTCCACTGTACTCTATCTCTACTGTGCTCCACTGTACTCTACCTCTACTGTACTCCACTGTACTCTATCTCTACTGTTCTCCACTCTACTCTACCTCTACTGTAATCAGCTGTACTCTACCTCTACTGTGCTCCACTGCACTCTATCTCTACTGTACTCCACTGTACTCTACCTCTACAGTGCTCCACTGTGCTCTACCTCTACTCTACTCCACTGTACTCTACCTCTACTCTGCTCTACTGTACTCTACCTCTACTGTACTCCACTGTACTCTACCTCTACTATACTCCACTGTACTCTACCTCTACTGTGCTCTACTGTACTCTATCTCTACTGTGCTCCACTGTACTCTACCTCTACTGTGCTCTACTGTACTCTACTGTGCTCCACTGTACTCTATTTCTACTGTACCCCACTGTGCTCTACCTCTACTGTACTCCACTGTACTCTACCTCTACTGTGCTCCACTGTACTCCACTGTACTCTACCTCTACTGTACTCCACTGTACTCTATCTCTACTGTTCTCCACTGTACTCTACCTCTACTGTGCTCCACTGTACTCCACTGTACTCTACCTCTACTGTGATCTACTGTACTCTACCTCTGCTGTGCTGCACTGTACTCTATCTCTACTCTACTCCACTATACTCTACCTCTACTGTACTCCACTGAACTCCACCTCTACAGTGCTCCACTGTACTCTACCTCTACTGTACTCCACTGTACTCTACCTCTACTCTGCTCTACTGTACTCTATCTCTACTGTGCTCTACTGTACTCTACCTCTATTATACTCCACTGTACTCTACCTCTACTGTGCTCCACTGTACTCTACCTCTAATGTGCTCCACTGTACACTACCTCTACTGTAGTCCACTGTACTCTACCTCTACTGTGCTCCACTCTACTCTAACTCTACTGTGCTCAGCTGTACTCTACCTCTACTGTGCTCCACTGCACATAATCTCTACTGTACTCCACTGTACTCTACCTCTACAGTGCTCCACTGTGCTCTACCTCTACTCTACTCCACTGTACTCTTCCTCTACTCTGCTCTACTGTACTCTATCTCTACTGTGCTCCACTGTACTCTACCTCTACTGTACTCCACTGTACTCTACCTCTACTGTACTCCACTGTATTCCACCTCTACTATGCTCCACTGTACTCCACTGTACTCTAGCTCTACTGTGCTCCATGGTACTCTACCTCTACTGTACTCCACTGTAGTCTACCTCTACTGTGCTCCACTGTACTCTACCTCTACTGTACTCCACTGTACTCTACCTCTACTGTGCTCTACTGTACTCTATCTCTACTGTACTCCACTGTACTCTACCTCTACTGTACTCCACTGTAGTCTACCTCTACTGTGCTCCACTGTACTCTACCTCTACTGTGCTCTACTGTACTCTATCTCTACTGTACTCCACTGTACTCTACCTCTACTCTGCTGTACTGTACTCTATCTCTACTGTGCTCCACTGTACTCTACCTCTACTGTACTCCACTGTAGTCTACCTCAACTATACTCCACTGTACTCTACCTCTACTGTGCTCCACTGTACTCTACCTCTACTGTACTCCACTGTAGTCTACCTCAACTATACTCCACTGTACTCTACCTCTACTGTGCTCCACTGTACTCTACCTCTACTGTGCTCTACTGTACTCTATCTCTACTCTGCTCCACTGTACTGTACCTCTACTGTACTCCACTGTACTCCACCTCTACAGTGATCCACTGTACTCTACCTCTACTGTACTCCACTGTACTCCACCTCTACAGTGATCCACTGTACTCTACCTCTACTGTACTCCACTGTACTCTACCTCTACTCTGCTCTACTTTACTCTATCTCTACTGTGCTCCACTGTACTCTACCTCTACTGTACTCCACTGTAGTCTACCTCAACTATACTCCACTGTACTCTACCTCTACTGTGCTCCACTGTACTCTACCTCAACTATACTCCACTGTACTCTATCTTTACTCTAATCCACTGTACTCTACCTCTACTCTACTCTACTGTACTCCTCCACTACTGTGCTCCACTGTACTCCACTGTACTCTAGCTCTACTGTGCTCCACTGTACTCTACCTCTACTGTACTCTACCTCTACTGTGCTCCACTGTACTCTACCTCCACTGTACTCCACTGTACTCTACCTCTACTGTACTCCACTGTACTCTACCTCTACTGTACTCCACTGTATTCTACCTCTACTGTGCTCTACTGTACTCCACCTCTACTGTGCTCCACGGTACTCCACTGCAATCTACCTCTACTGTACTCCACTCTACTCTACCTCTACTATACTCCACTGTACTCTACCTCTACTGTGCTCTACTGTACTCTATCTCTACTGTGCTCCATTGTACTCTACCTCTACTGTACTCCACTGTACTCCACCTCTACAGTGCTCCACTGTACTCTACCTCTACTGTACTCCACTGTACTCTACCTCTACTCTGCTCTACTGTACTCTATCTCTACTGTGATCCACTGTACTCTACCTCTACTGTACTCCACTGTACTCTATCTCTACTCTAATCCACTGTACTCTATCTCTACTCTACTCCACTCTACTCTATCTCTACTGTAATCCACTGTACTCTACCTCTACTCTACTCTACTGTACTCCACCTCTACTGTGCTCCACTGTACTCCACTGTACTCTAGCTCTACTGTGCTCCACTGTACTCTACCTCTACTGTACTCCACTCTACTCTACCTCTACTGTGCTCCACTGTACTCTACCTCTACTGTACTCCACTGTACTCCACCTCTACAGTGTTCCACTGTACTCTACCTCTACTGTACTCCACTGTACTCTACCTCTACTCTGCTCTACTGTACTCTATCTCTACTGTGCTCCACTCTATTCTACCTCTACTGTGCTCTACTGTACTCTACCTCCACTGTACTCCACTGTACTCTACCTCTACTGTACTGTACTGTTCTCTACCTCTACTCTGCTCTACTGTACTCTACCTCTACTGTACTCAACTGTATTCTACCTCTACTGTGCTCTTCTGTACTCTACCTCTACTGTACTCCACTGTACTCTACCTCTACTGTACTGTACTGTTCTCTACCTCTACTGTACTCTACTGTACTCCACCTCTACTGTGCTCCACTGTACTCCACTGTACTCTACCTCTACTGTGCTCCACTGTACTCTACCTCTACTGTACTCCACTGTACTCTATCTCTACTGTGCTCCACTGTACTCTACCTCTACTGTACTCCACTGTACTCTATCTCTACTGTTCTCCACTCTACTCTACCTCTACTGTAATCAGCTGTACTCTACCTCTACTGTGCTCCACTGCACTCTATCTCTACTGTACTCCACTGTACTCTACCTCTACAGTGCTCCACTGTGCTCTACCTCTACTCTACTCCACTGTACTCTACCTCTACTCTGCTCTACTGTACTCTACCTCTACTGTACTCCACTGTACTCTACCTCTACTATACTCCACTGTACTCTACCTCTACTGTGCTCTACTGTACTCTATCTCTACTGTGCTCCACTGTACTCTACCTCTACTGTGCTCTACTGTACTCTACTGTGCTCCACTGTACTCTATTTCTACTGTACCCCACTGTGCTCTACCTCTACTGTACTCCACTGTACTCTACCTCTACTGTGCTCCACTGTACTCTACCTCAACTATACTCCAATGTACTCTATCTCTACTGTACTGTACTGTTCTCTACCTCTACTGTACTCTACTGTACTCCAACTCTACTGTGCTCCACTGTACTCCACTGTACTCTACCTCTACTGTGCTCCACTGTACTATACCTCTACTCTACTCCACTGTACTCCACTGTACTCTTCCTCTACTGTGCTCTACTGTACTCTACTCTACTGTGCTCCACTGTACTTATTTCTACTGTACCCCACTGTACTCTACCTCTACTGTGCTCCACTGTACTCTACCTCTACTGTGCTCCACTGTACTCTACATCTACTATGCTCCACTGTACTCTACCTCTACTGTACTCTACTGTTCTCCACCTCTACTGTGCTCCACTGTACTCCACTGTACTCTTCCTCTACTGTGCTCTACTGTACTCTACTCTACTGTGCTCCACTGTACTTATTTCTACTGTACCCCACTGTACTCTACATCTACTGTGCTCCACTGTACTCTACCTCTACTGTGCTCCACTGTACTCTACATCTACTATGCTCCACTGTACTCTACCTCTACTGTACTCCACTGTACTCTACCTCTACTATACTCCACTGTACTCTACCTCTACTGTGCTCCACTGTATTCTACCTCTACTGTACTCCACTCTACTCTACCTCTACTCTGCTCTATTGTACTCTATCTCTACTGTGCTCCACTGTACTCTACCTCTACTGTACTCCACTGTACTCCACCTCTACAGTGTTCCACTGTACTCTACCTCTACTGTACTCCACTGTACTCTACCTCTACTCTGCTCTATTGTACTCTATCTCTACTGTGCTCCACTTTACTCTACCTCTACTGTACTCCACTGTACTCCACCTCTACAGTGTTCCACTGTACTCTACCTCTACTGTACTCCACTGTACTCTACCTCTACTCTGCTCTACTGTACTCTATCTCTACTGTGCTCCACTGTACTCTACCTCTACTGTCCTCCACTGTAGTGTACCTCAACTATACTCCACTGTACTCTACCTCTACTGTGCTCCACTGTACTCTACCTCAACTATACTCCACTGTACTCTATCTCTACTCTAATCCACTGTACTCTATCTCTACTCTACTCCACTCTACTCTATCTCTACTGTACTCCACTCTACTCTACCTCTACTCTACTCTACTGTACTCCACCTCTACTGTGCTCCACTGTACTCCACTGTACTCTAGCTCTACTGTGCTCCACTGTACTCTACCTCTACTGTGCTCTACTGTACTCTATCTCTACTGTGCTCCACTGTACTCTACCTCTACTGTACTCCACTGTACTCCACCTCTACAGTGCTCCACTGTACTCTACCTTTACTGTACTCCACAGTACTCTACCTCTACTCTGCTCTACTGTACTCTATCTCTAATGTGCTCTACTGTACTCTACCTCTATTATACTCCACTGTACTCTACCTCTACTGTGCTCCACTTTACTCTACCTCTACTGTGCTCCACTGTACACTACCTCTACTGTGCTCTACTGTACTCTATCTCTACTGTGCTCCACTGTACTCTACCTCTACTGTACTCCACTGTACTCCACCTCTACAGTGCTCCACTGTGCTCTACCTCTACTCTACTCCACTGTACTCTACCTCTACTCTGCTCTACTGTACTCTACCTCTACTGTACTCCACTCTACTCTACCTCTACTATACTCCACTGTACTCTACCTCTACTGTGCTCTACTGTACTCTATCTCTACTGTGCTCCACTGTACTCTACCTCTACTGTACTCTACTCTACTCCACCTCTAATGTGCTCCACTCTCCTCTACCTCTACTGTACTCCACTGTACTCTACCTCTACTCTGCTCTACTTTACTCTATCTCTACTGTGCTCCACTGTACTCTACTTCTACTGTACTCCACTGTAGTCTACCTCAACTATACTCCACTGTACTCTACCTCTACTGTGCTCCACTGTACTCTACCTCTACTGTGCTCTACTGTACTCTATCTCTACTCTGCTCCATTGTACTCTACCTCTACTGTACTCCACTGTACTCCACCTCTACAGTGCTCCACTGTACTCTACCTCTACTGTACTCCACTGTACTCTACCTCTACTCTGCTCTACTGTACTCTACCTCTACTGTGCTCTACTGTACTCTATCTCTACTGTACTCCACTGTACTCTACCTCTACTATACTCCACTGTACTCTACCTCTACTGTGCTCTACTGTACTCTATCTCTACTGTACTCCACTGTACTCTACCTCTACTGTACTCCACTGTACTCTATCTCTACTCTAATCCACTGTACTCTATCTCTACTCTACTCCACTCTACTCTATCTCTACTGTAATCCACTGTACTCTACCTCTACTCTACTCTACTGTACTCCACCTCTACTGTGCTCCACTGTACTCCACTGTACTCTAGCTCTACTGTGCTCCACTGTACTCTACCTCTACTGTACTCCACTGTACTCTACCTCTACTGTGCTCCACTGTACTCTACCTCTACTTTACTCCACTGTACTCCACCTCTACAGTGTTCCACTGTACTCTACCTCTACTGTACTCCACTGTACTCTACCTCTACTCTGCTCTACTGTACTCTATCTCTACTGTGCTCCACTGTATTCTACCTCTACTGTGCTCTACTGTACTCTACCTCTACTGTACTCCACTGTACTCTACCTCTACTGTACTGTACTGTTCTCTACCTCTACTCTGCTCTACTGTACTCTACCTCTACTGTACTCAACTGTATTCTACCTCTACTGTGCTCTACTGTACTCTACCTCTACTGTACTCCACTGTACTCTACCTCTACTGTACTGTACTGTTCTCTACCTCTACTGTACTCTACTGTACTCCACCTCTACTGTGCTCCACTGTACTCCACTGTACTCTACCTCTACTGTGCTCCACTGTACTCTACCTCTACTGTACTCCACTGTACTCTATCTCTACTGTGCTCCACTGTACTCTACCTCTACTGTACTCCACTGTACTCTATCTCTACTGTTCTCCACTCTACTCTACCTCTACTGTAATCAGCTGTACTCTACCTCTACTGTGCTCCACTGCACTCTATCTCTACTGTACTCCACTGTACTCTACCTCTACAGTGCTCCACTGTGCTCTACCTCTACTCTACTCCACTGTACTCTACCTCTACTCTGCTCTACTGTACTCTACCTCTACTGTACTCCACTGTACTCTACCTCTACTATACTCCACTGTACTCTACCTCTACTGTGCTCTACTGTACTCTATCTCTACTGTGCTCCACTGTACTCTACCTCTACTGTGCTCTACTGTACTCTACTGTGCTCCACTGTACTCTATTTCTACTGTACCCCACTGTGCTCTACCTCTACTGTACTCCACTGTACTCTACCTCTACTGTGCTCCACTGTACTCCACTGTACTCTACCTCTACTGTACTCCACTGTACTCTATCTCTACTGTTCTCCACTGTACTCTACCTCTACTGTGCTCCACTGTACTCCACTGTACTCTACCTCTACTGTGATCTACTGTACTCTACCTCTGCTGTGCTGCACTGTACTCTATCTCTACTCTACTCCACTGTACTCTACCTCTACTGTACTCCACTGAACTCCACCTCTACAGTGCTCCACTGTACTCTACCTCTACTGTACTCCACTGTACTCTACCTCTACTCTGCTCTACTGTACTCTATCTCTACTGTGCTCTACTGTACTCTACCTCTATTATACTCCACTGTACTCTACCTCTACTGTGCTCCACTGTACTCTACCTCTAATGTGCTCCACTGTACACTACCTCTACTGTAGTCCACTGTACTCTACCTCTACTGTGCTCCACTCTACTCTAACTCTACTGTGCTCAGCTGTACTCTACCTCTACTGTGCTCCACTGCACATAATCTCTACTGTACTCCACTGTACTCTACCTCTACAGTGCTCCACTGTGCTCTACCTCTACTCTACTCCACTGTACTCTACCTCTACTCTGCTCTACTGTACTCTATCTCTACTGTGCTCCACTGTACTCTACCTCTACTGTACTCCACTGTACTCTACCTCTACTGTACTCCACTGTATTCCACCTCTACTATGCTCCACTGTACTCCACTGTACTCTAGCTCTACTGTGCTCCACGGTACTCTACCTCTACTGTACTCCACTGTAGTCTACCTCTACTGTGCTCCACTGTACTCTACCTCTACTGTACTCCACTGTACTCTACCTCTACTGTGCTCTACTGTACTCTATCTCTACTGTACTCCACTGTACTCTACCTCTACTGTACTCCACTGTAGTCTACCTCTACTGTGCTCCACTGTACTCTACCTCTACTGTGCTCTACTGTACTCTATCTCTACTGTACTCCACTGTACTCTACCTCTACTCTGCTGTACTGTACTCTATCTCTACTGTGCTCCACTGTACTCTACCTCTACTGTACTCCACTGTAGTCTACCTCAACTATACTCCACTGTACTCTACCTCTACTGTGCTCCACTGTACTCTACCTCTACTGTACTCCACTGTAGTCTACCTCAACTATACTCCACTGTACTCTACCTCTACTGTGCTCCACTGTACTCTACCTCTACTGTGCTCTACTGTACTCTATCTCTACTCTGCTCCACTGTACTGTACCTCTACTGTACTCCACTGTACTCCACCTCTACAGTGATCCACTGTACTCTACCTCTACTGTACTCCACTGTACTCCACCTCTACAGTGATCCACTGTACTCTACCTCTACTGTACTCCACTGTACTCTACCTCTACTCTGCTCTACTTTACTCTATCTCTACTGTGCTCCACTGTACTCTACCTCTACTGTACTCCACTGTAGTCTACCTCAACTATACTCCACTGTACTCTACCTCTACTGTGCTCCACTGTACTCTACCTCAACTATACTCCACTGTACTCTATCTTTACTCTAATCCACTGTACTCTACCTCTACTCTACTCTACTGTACTCCTCCACTACTGTGCTCCACTGTACTCCACTGTACTCTAGCTCTACTGTGCTCCACTGTACTCTACCTCTACTGTACTCTACCTCTACTGTGCTCCACTGTACTCTACCTCCACTGTACTCCACTGTACTCTACCTCTACTGTACTCCACTGTACTCTACCTCTACTGTACTCCACTGTATTCTACCTCTACTGTGCTCTACTGTACTCCACCTCTACTGTGCTCCACGGTACTCCACTGCAATCTACCTCTACTGTGCTCCACTGTACTCTACCTCTACTGTACACCACTGTACTCTATCTCTACTGTGCTCCACTGTACTCTACCTCTACTGTACTCCACTGTACTCTACCTCTACTGTGCTCCACTGTACTCTACCTCTACTGTACTCCACTGTACTCTATCTCTACTGTTCTCCACTCTACTCTACCTCTACTGTGCTCAGCTGTACTCTACCTCTACTGTGCTCCACTGCACTCTATCTCTACTGTACTCGACTGTACTCTACCTCTATAGGTGCTCCACTGTGCTCTACCTCTACTCTACTCTGCTGTACTCTACCTCTACTATACTCCACTGTACTCTACCTCTACTGTGCTCTACTGTACTCTATCTCTACTGTGCTCCACTGTACTCTACCTCTACTGTACTCTACTCTACTCCACCTCTAATGTGCTCCACTCTACTCTACCTCTACTGTACTCCACTGTACGCTACCTCTACTCTGCTCTACTGTACTCTATCTCTACTGTGCTCCACTGTACTCTACCTCTACTGTACTCCACTGTAGTCTACCTCAACTATACTCCACTGTACTCTACCTCTACTGTGCTCCACTGTACTCTACTTCTACTGTGCTCTACTGTACTCTATCTCTACTGTGCTCCTCTGTACTCTACCTCTACTGTACTCCACTGTACTCCACCTCTACAGTGCTCCACTGTACTCTACCTCTACTGTACTCCACTTTAGTCTACCTCAACTATACTCCACTGTACTCTACCTCTACTCTGCTCTACTGTACTCTATCTCTATTGTGCTCTACTGTACTCTATCTCTACTGTGCTCCACTGTACTCTACCTCTACTGTACTCCACTGTACTCCACCTCTACAGTGCTCCACTGTACTCTACCTCTACTGTACTCCACTGTACTCTACCTCTACTCTGCTCTACTGTACTCTATCTCTACTGTGCTCCACTGTACTCTACCTCTACTGTACTCCACTCTAGTCTACCTCAACTATACTCCACTGTACTCTACCTCTACTGTGCTCCACTGTACTCTTCCTCTACTCTGCTCTACTGTACTCTATCTCTACTGTGCTCCACTGTACTCTACCTCTACTGTACTCCACTCTAGTCTACCTCAACTATACTCCACTGTACTCTACCTCTACTGTGCTCCACTGTACTCTACCTCTACTGTGCTCTACTGTACTCTATCTCTACTGTGCTCCACTGTACTCTACCTCTACTGTACTCCACATTACTCTACATCTACTCTGCTCTACTGTACTCTATCTCTACTGTGCTCCACTGTACTCTACCTCTACTCTACTCCACTGTAGTCTACCTCTACTATACTCCACTGTACTCTACCTCTACTGTGCTCCACTGTACTCTACCTCTACTGTGCTCTACTGTACTCTATCTCTACTGTGCTCCACTGTACTCTACCTCTACTGTACTCCACTGTACTCTACCTCTACTGTGCTCTACTGTACTCTATCTCTACTGTACACCACTGTACTCTACCTCTACTCTGCTGTACTGTACTCTATCTCTACTGTGCTCCACTGTACTCTACCTCTACTGTACTCCACTGTAGTCTACCTGAACTATACTCCACTGTACTCTGCCTCTACTGTGCTCCACTGTACTCTACCTCTACTGTGCTCTACTGTACTCTATCTCTACTGTGCTCCACTGTACTCTACCTCTACTGTACTCCACTGTACTCTATCTCTACTGTTCTCCACTGTACTCTACCTCTACTGTGCTCCACTGTACTCTATCTCTACTGTGATCCACTGTACTCTTTCTCTGCCGTGCTCCACTGTACTCTATATCTACTCTACTCCACTGTACTCTATCTCTATTGTACTCCACTGTACTCTACCTCTACAGTACTCTACTGTACTCCACCTCTAGTGTGCTCCACTGTACTCCACTGTACTCTTCCTCTACTGTACTCCACTGTACTCTATCTCTACTGTGCTCCACTGTACTCTACCTCTACTTTGCTCTAATATACTCTACTCTACTGTGCTCCACTGTACTCTATTTCTACTGTACCCCACTGTACTCTACCTCTACTGTGCTCCACTGTACTCTACCTCTACTGTGCTCCACTGTACTCTACCTCTACTGTACTCCACTGTACTCTATCTCTACTGTAGTCCACTGTACTCTACCTCTACTGTGCTCCACTCTACTCTACCTCTACTGTGCTCAGCTGTACTCTACCTCTACTGTGCTCCACTGCACATTATCTCTGCTGTACTCCACTGTACTCTACCTCTACAGTGCTCCACTGTGCTCTACCTCTACTCTACTCCACTGTACTCTACCTCTACTCTGCTCTACTGTACTCTACCTCTACTGTACTCCACTGTACTCAACCTCTACTATACTCCACTGTACTCTATCTCTACTGTGCTCCACTGTACTCTACCTCTACAGTGCTCCACTGTGCTCTACCTCAACTGTACTCCACTGTACTCTACCTCTACTCTGCTCTACTGTGCTCTACCTCTACTGTACTCCACTGGACTCTACCTCTACTCTGCTCTACTGTACTCTATCTCTATTGTGCTCCACTGTACTCTACCTCTACTGTACTCCACTGTAGTCTACCTCAACTATACTCCACTGTACTCTACCTCTACTGTGCTCCACTGTACTCTACCTCTACTGTGCTCTACTGTACTCTATCTCTACTGTGCTCCATTGTACTCTACCTCTACTCTACTCTACTGTACTCCACCTCTACTGTGCTCCACTGTACTCCACTGTACTCTAGCTCTACTGTGCTCCACTGTACTCTACCTCTACTGTACTCCACTGTACTCTACCTCTACTGTGCTCCACTGTACTCTACCTCCACTGTACTCTACTGTACTCTACCTCTACTGTACTCCACTGTACTCTACCTCTACTGTACTGTACTGTTCTCTACCTCTACTGTACTCTACTGTACTCCACCTCTACTGTGCTCCACTGTACTCCACTGTACTCTACCTCTACTGTTCTCCAATGTACTCTACCTCTACTGTAATCCACTGTACTCTATCTTTACTGTGCTCCACTGTACTCTACCTCTACTGTACTCCACTGTACTCTATCTCTACTGTTCTCCACTGTACTCTACCTCTACTGTGCTCTACTGTACTCTATCTCTACTGTGCTCCACTGTACTCTACCTCTACTGTACTCTACTCTACTCCACCTCTAATATGCTCCACTCTACTCTACCTCTACTGTACTCCACTGTATTCTACCTCTACTGTGCTCTACTGTACTCCACCTCTACTGTGCACCACTGTACTCCACTGCAATCTACCTCTACTGTGCTCCACTGTACTCTACCTCTGCTGTACTCCACTGTACTCTATCTCTACTGTGCTCCACTGTACTCTACCTCTGCTGTACTCCACTGTACTCTATCTCTACTGTGCTCCACTGTAATCTACCTCTACTGTTCTCCACTCTACTCTACCTCTACTGTGCTCAGCTGTACTCTACCTCTACTGTGCTCCACTGCACTCTATCTCTACTCTACTCCACTGTATTCTACCTCTACTGTGCTCTACTGTACTCTACCTCTACTGTACTCCACTGTACTCTACCTCTACTGTACTGTACTGTTCTCTACCTCTACTGTACTGTACTGTTCTCTACCTCTACTGTACTCTACTGTACTCCACCTCTACTGTGCTCCACTGTACTCCACTGTACTCTACCTCTACTGTACTCCACTGTACTCTATCTCTACTGTTCTCCACTGTACTCTACCTCTACTGTGCTCCACTGTACACCACTGTACTCTACCTCTACTGTGATCCACTGTACTCTACCTCTGCTGTGCTCCACTGTACTCTATCTCTATTCTATTCAACTATACTCTACCTCTACTGTACTCCACTGAACTCCACCTCTACAGTGCTCCACTGTACTCTACCTCTACTGTACTCCACTGTACTCTACCTCTACTCTGCTCTACTGTACTCTATCTCTACTGTGCTCTACTGTACTCTACCTCTATTATACTCCACTGTACTCTACCTCTACTCTGCTCCACTGTACTCTACCTCTAATGTGCTCCACTGTACACTACCTCTACTGTAGTCCACTGTACTCTGCCTTTACTGTGCTCCACTCTACTCTACCTCTACTGTGCTCAGCTGTACTCTACCTCTACTGTGCTCCACTGCACATTATCTCTGCTGTACTCCACTGTACTCTACCTCTACAGTGCTCCACTGTGCTCTACCTCTACTCTACTCCACTGTACTCTACCTCTACTCTGCTCTACTGTACTCTACCTCTACTGTACTCCACTGTACTCTACCTCTACTATACTCCACTGTACTCTACCTCTACTGTGCTCTACTGTACTCTATCTCTACTGTGCTCCACTGTACTCTACCTCTACTGTACTCCACTGTACTCTACCTCTACTGTACTCCACTGTATTCCACCTCTACTATGCTCCACTATACTCCACTGTACTCTACCTCTACTGTGCTCCACTCTACTCTACCTCTACTGTGCTCCACTGTACTCTACCTCTACTGTGCTCAGCTGTACTCTACCTCTACTGTGCTCCACTGCACATTATCTCTACTGTACTCCACTGTACTCTACCTCTACAGTGCTCCACTGTGCTCTACCTCTACTCTACTCCACTGTACTCTACCTCTACTCTGCTCTACTGTACTCTACCTCTACTGTACTCCACTGTACTCTACCTCTACTATACTCCACTGTACTCTACCTCTACTGTGCTCTACTGTACTCTATCTCTACTGTGCTCCACTGTACTCTACCTCTACTGTACTCCACTGTACTCTACCTCTACTGTGCTCCACTGTACTCTTCCTCTACTCTGCTCTACTGTACTCTATCTCTACTGTGCTCCACTGTACTCTACCTCTACTGTACTCCACTCTAGTCTACCTCAACTATACTCCACTGTACTCTACCTCTACTGTGCTCCACTGTACTCTACCTCTACTGTGCTCTACTGTACTCTATCTCTACTGTGCTCCACTGTACTCTACCTCTACTGTACTCCACTGTACTCTACCTCTACTGTGCTCTACTGTACTCTATCTCTACTGTACACCACTGTACTCTACCTCTACTCTGCTGTACTGTACTCTATCTCTACTGTGCTCCACTGTACTCTACCTCTACTGTACTCCACTGTAGTCTACCTCAACTATACTCCACTGTACTCTGCCTCTACTGTGCTCCACTGTACTCTACCTCTACTGTGCTTTACTGTACTCTATCTCTACTGTGCTCCACTGTACTCTACCTCTACTGTACTCCACTGTACTCCACCTCTACAGTGATCCACTGTACTCTACCTCTACTGTACTCCACTGTACTCCACCTCTACAGTGATCCACTGTACTCTACCTCTACTGTGCTCCACTGTACTCTACCTCTACTGTACTCCACTGTACTCTATCTCTACTGTTCTCCACTCTACTCTACCTCTACTGTGCTCAGCTGTACTCTACCTCTACTGTGCTCCACTGCACTCTATCTCTACTGTACTCCACTGTACTCTACATCTACTGTACTCCACTGTACTCTACCTCTACTCTGATCTACTGTACTCTATCTCTACTGTGCTCCACTGTACTCTACCTCTACTGTACTCCACTGTAGTCTACCTCAACTATACTCCACTGTACTCTACCTCTACTGTGCTGCACTCTACTCTACCTCTACTGTGCTCTACTGTACTCTATCTCTACTGTGCTCCACTGTACTCTACCTCTACTTTACTCCACTGTAGTCTACCTCAACTATACTCCACTGTACTCTGCCTCTACTGTGCTCCACTGTACTCTACCTCTACTGTGCTCTACTGTACTCTATCTCTACTGTGCTCCACTGTACTCTACCTCTACTGTACTCCACTGTACTCCACCTCTACAGTGATCCACTGTACTCTACCTCTACTGTACTCCACTGTACTCCACCTCTACAGTGATCCACTGTACTCTACCTCTACTGTGCTCCACTCTACTCTACCTCTACTGTGCTCCACTGTACTCTACCTCTACTGTGCTCAGCTGTACTCTACCTCTACTGTGCTCCACTGCACATTATCTCTACTGTACTCCACTGTACTCTACCTCTACAGTGCTCCACTGTGCTCTACCTCTACTCTACTCCACTGTACTCTACCTCTACTCTGCTCTACTGTACTCTACCTCTACTGTACTCCACTGTACTCTACCTCTACTATACTCCACTGTACTCTACCTCTACTGTGCTCTACTGTACTCTATCTCTACTGTGCTCCACTGTACTCTACCTCTACTGTACTCCACTGTACTCTACCTCTACTGTGCTCCACTGTACTCTTCCTCTACTCTGCTCTACTGTACTCTATCTCTACTGTGCTCCACTGTACTCTACCTCTACTGTACTCCACTCTAGTCTACCTCAACTATACTCCACTGTACTCTACCTCTACTGTGCTCCACTGTACTCTACCTCTACTGTGCTCTACTGTACTCTATCTCTACTGTGCTCCACTGTACTCTACCTCTACTGTACTCCACTGTACTCTACCTCTACTGTGCTCTACTGTACTCTATCTCTACTGTACACCACTGTACTCTACCTCTACTCTGCTGTACTGTACTCTATCTCTACTGTGCTCCACTGTACTCTACCTCTACTGTACTCCACTGTAGTCTACCTCAACTATACTCCACTGTACTCTGCCTCTACTGTGCTCCACTGTACTCTACCTCTACTGTGCTTTACTGTACTCTATCTCTACTGTGCTCCACTGTACTCTACCTCTACTGTACTCCACTGTACTCCACCTCTACAGTGATCCACTGTACTCTACCTCTACTGTACTCCACTGTACTCCACCTCTACAGTGATCCACTGTACTCTACCTCTACTGTGCTCCACTGTACTCTACCTCTACTGTACTCCACTGTACTCTATCTCTACTGTTCTCCACTCTACTCTACCTCTACTGTGCTCAGCTGTACTCTACCTCTACTGTGCTCCACTGCACTCTATCTCTACTGTACTCCACTGTACTCTACATCTACTGTACTCCACTGTACTCTACCTCTACTCTGATCTACTGTACTCTATCTCTACTGTGCTCCACTGTACTCTACCTCTACTGTACTCCACTGTAGTCTACCTCAACTATACTCCACTGTACTCTACCTCTACTGTGCTGCACTCTACTCTACCTCTACTGTGCTCTACTGTACTCTATCTCTACTGTGCTCCATTGTACTCTACCTCTACTCTACTCTACTGTACTCCACCTCTACTGTGCTCCACTGTACTCCACTGTACTCTAGCTCTACTGTGCTCCACTGTACTCTACCTCTACTGTACTCCACTGTACTCTACCTCTACTGTGCTCCACTGTACTCTACCTCCACTGTACTCTACTGTACTCTACCTCTACTGTACTCCACTGTACTCTACCTCTACTGTACTGTACTGTTCTCTACCTCTACTGTACTCTACTGTACTCCACCTCTACTGTGCTCCACTGTACTCCACTGTACTCTACCTCTACTGTTCTCCAATGTACTCTACCTCTACTGTAATCCACTGTACTCTATCTTTACTGTGCTCCACTGTACTCTACCTCTACTGTACTCCACTGTACTCTATCTCTACTGTTCTCCACTGTACTCTACCTCTACTGTGCTCTACTGTACTCTATCTCTACTGTGCTCCACTGTACTCTACCTCTACTGTACTCTACTCTACTCCACCTCTAATATGCTCCACTCTACTCTACCTCTACTGTACTCCACTGTATTCTACCTCTACTGTGCTCTACTGTACTCCACCTCTACTGTGCACCACTGTACTCCACTGCAATCTACCTCTACTGTGCTCCACTGTACTCTACCTCTGCTGTACTCCACTGTACTCTATCTCTACTGTGCTCCACTGTACTCTACCTCTGCTGTACTCCACTGTACTCTATCTCTACTGTGCTCCACTGTAATCTACCTCTACTGTTCTCCACTCTACTCTACCTCTACTGTGCTCAGCTGTACTCTACCTCTACTGTGCTCCACTGCACTCTATCTCTACTCTACTCCACTGTATTCTACCTCTACTGTGCTCTACTGTACTCTACCTCTACTGTACTCCACTGTACTCTACCTCTACTGTACTGCACTGTTCTCTACCTCTACTGTACTGTACTGTTCTCTACCTCTACTGTACTCTACTGTACTCCACCTCTACTGTGCTCCACTGTACTCCACTGTACTCTACCTCTACTGTACTCCACTGTACTCTATCTCTACTGTTCTCCACTGTACTCTACCTCTACTGTGCTCCACTGTACACCACTGTACTCTACCTCTACTGTGATCCACTGTACTCTACCTCTGCTGTGCTCCACTGTACTCTATCTCTATTCTATTCAACTATACTCTACCTCTACTGTACTCCACTGAACTCCACCTCTACAGTGCTCCACTGTACTCTACCTCTACTGTACTCCACTGTACTCTACCTCTACTCTGCTCTACTGTACTCTATCTCTACTGTGCTCTACTGTACTCTACCTCTATTATACTCCACTGTACTCTACCTCTACTCTGCTCCACTGTACTCTACCTCTAATGTGCTCCACTGTACACTACCTCTACTGTAGTCCACTGTACTCTGCCTTTACTGTGCTCCACTCTACTCTACCTCTACTGTGCTCAGCTGTACTCTACCTCTACTGTGCTCCACTGCACATTATCTCTGCTGTACTCCACTGTACTCTACCTCTACAGTGCTCCACTGTGCTCTACCTCTACTCTACTCCACTGTACTCTACCTCTACTCTGCTCTACTGTACTCTACCTCTACTGTACTCCACTGTACTCTACCTCTACTATACTCCACTGTACTCTACCTCTACTGTGCTCTACTGTACTCTATCTCTACTGTGCTCCACTGTACTCTACCTCTACTGTACTCCACTGTACTCTACCTCTACTGTACTCCACTGTATTCCACCTCTACTATGCTCCACTATACTCCACTGTACTCTACCTCTACTGTGCTCCACTCTACTCTACCTCTACTGTGCTCCACTGTACTCTACCTCTACTGTGCTCAGCTGTACTCTACCTCTACTGTGCTCCACTGCACATTATCTCTACTGTACTCCACTGTACTCTACCTCTACAGTGCTCCACTGTGCTCTACCTCTACTCTACTCCACTGTACTCTACCTCTACTCTGCTCTACTGTACTCTACCTCTACTGTACTCCACTGTACTCTACCTCTACTATACTCCACTGTACTCTACCTCTACTGTGCTCTACTGTACTCTATCTCTACTGTGCTCCACTGTACTCTACCTCTACTGTACTCCACTGTACTCTACCTCTACTGTGCTCCACTGTACTCTTCCTCTACTCTGCTCTACTGTACTCTATCTCTACTGTGCTCCACTGTACTCTACCTCTACTGTACTCCACTCTAGTCTACCTCAACTATACTCCACTGTACTCTACCTCTACTGTGCTCCACTGTACTCTACCTCTACTGTGCTCTACTGTACTCTATCTCTACTGTGCTCCACTGTACTCTACCTCTACTGTACTCCACTGTACTCTACCTCTACTGTGCTCTACTGTACTCTATCTCTACTGTACACCACTGTACTCTACCTCTACTCTGCTGTACTGTACTCTATCTCTACTGTGCTCCACTGTACTCTACCTCTACTGTACTCCACTGTAGTCTACCTCAACTATACTCCACTGTACTCTGCCTCTACTGTGCTCCACTGTACTCTACCTCTACTGTGCTTTACTGTACTCTATCTCTACTGTGCTCCACTGTACTCTACCTCTACTGTACTCCACTGTACTCCACCTCTACAGTGATCCACTGTACTCTACCTCTACTGTACTCCACTGTACTCCACCTCTACAGTGATCCACTGTACTCTACCTCTACTGTGCTCCACTGTACTCTACCTCTACTGTACTCCACTGTACTCTATCTCTACTGTTCTCCACTCTACTCTACCTCTACTGTGCTCAGCTGTACTCTACCTCTACTGTGCTCCACTGCACTCTATCTCTACTGTACTCCACTGTACTCTACATCTACTGTACTCCACTGTACTCTACCTCTACTCTGATCTACTGTACTCTATCTCTACTGTGCTCCACTGTACTCTACCTCTACTGTACTCCACTGTAGTCTACCTCAACTATACTCCACTGTACTCTACCTCTACTGTGCTGCACTCTACTCTACCTCTACTGTGCTCTACTGTACTCTATCTCTACTGTGCTCCATTGTACTCTACCTCTACTCTACTCTACTGTACTCCACCTCTACTGTGCTCCACTGTACTCCACTGTACTCTAGCTCTACTGTGCTCCACTGTACTCTACCTCTACTGTACTCCACTGTACTCTACCTCTACTGTGCTCCACTGTACTCTACCTCCACTGTACTCTACTGTACTCTACCTCTACTGTACTCCACTGTACTCTACCTCTACTGTACTGTACTGTTCTCTACCTCTACTGTACTCTACTGTACTCCACCTCTACTGTGCTCCACTGTACTCCACTGTACTCTACCTCTACTGTTCTCCAATGTACTCTACCTCTACTGTAATCCACTGTACTCTATCTTTACTGTGCTCCACTGTACTCTACCTCTACTGTACTCCACTGTACTCTATCTCTACTGTTCTCCACTGTACTCTACCTCTACTGTGCTCTACTGTACTCTATCTCTACTGTGCTCCACTGTACTCTACCTCTACTGTACTCTACTCTACTCCACCTCTAATATGCTCCACTCTACTCTACCTCTACTGTACTCCACTGTATTCTACCTCTACTGTGCTCTACTGTACTCCACCTCTACTGTGCACCACTGTACTCCACTGCAATCTACCTCTACTGTGCTCCACTGTACTCTACCTCTGCTGTACTCCACTGTACTCTATCTCTACTGTGCTCCACTGTACTCTACCTCTGCTGTACTCCACTGTACTCTATCTCTACTGTGCTCCACTGTAATCTACCTCTACTGTTCTCCACTCTACTCTACCTCTACTGTGCTCAGCTGTACTCTACCTCTACTGTGCTCCACTGCACTCTATCTCTACTCTACTCCACTGTATTCTACCTCTACTGTGCTCTACTGTACTCTACCTCTACTGTACTCCACTGTACTCTACCTCTACTGTACTGTACTGTTCTCTACCTCTACTGTACTGTACTGTTCTCTACCTCTACTGTACTCTACTGTACTCCACCTCTACTGTGCTCCACTGTACTCCACTGTACTCTACCTCTACTGTACTCCACTGTACTCTATCTCTACTGTTCTCCACTGTACTCTACCTCTACTGTGCTCCACTGTACACCACTGTACTCTACCTCTACTGTGATCCACTGTACTCTACCTCTGCTGTGCTCCACTGTACTCTATCTCTATTCTATTCAACTATACTCTACCTCTACTGTACTCCACTGAACTCCACCTCTACAGTGCTCCACTGTACTCTACCTCTACTGTACTCCACTGTACTCTACCTCTACTCTGCTCTACTGTACTCTATCTCTACTGTGCTCTACTGTACTCTACCTCTATTATACTCCACTGTACTCTACCTCTACTCTGCTCCACTGTACTCTACCTCTAATGTGCTCCACTGTACACTACCTCTACTGTAGTCCACTGTACTCTGCCTTTACTGTGCTCCACTCTACTCTACCTCTACTGTGCTCAGCTGTACTCTACCTCTACTGTGCTCCACTGCACATTATCTCTGCTGTACTCCACTGTACTCTACCTCTACAGTGCTCCACTGTGCTCTACCTCTACTCTACTCCACTGTACTCTACCTCTACTCTGCTCTACTGTACTCTACCTCTACTGTACTCCACTGTACTCTACCTCTACTATACTCCACTGTACTCTACCTCTACTGTGCTCTACTGTACTCTATCTCTACTGTGCTCCACTGTACTCTACCTCTACTGTACTCCACTGTACTCTACCTCTACTGTACTCCACTGTATTCCACCTCTACTATGCTCCACTATACTCCACTGTACTCTACCTCTACTGTGCTCCACTCTACTCTACCTCTACTGTGCTCCACTGTACTCTACCTCTACTGTGCTCAGCTGTACTCTACCTCTACTGTGCTCCACTGCACATTATCTCTACTGTACTCCACTGTACTCTACCTCTACAGTGCTCCACTGTGCTCTACCTCTACTCTACTCCACTGTACTCTACCTCTACTCTGCTCTACTGTACTCTACCTCTACTGTACTCCACTGTACTCTACCTCTACTATACTCCACTGTACTCTACCTCTACTGTGCTCTACTGTACTCTATCTCTACTGTGCTCCACTGTACTCTACCTCTACTGTACTCCACTGTACTCTACCTCTACTGTGCTCCACTGTACTCTTCCTCTACTCTGCTCTACTGTACTCTATCTCTACTGTGCTCCACTGTACTCTACCTCTACTGTACTCCACTCTAGTCTACCTCAACTATACTCCACTGTACTCTACCTCTACTGTGCTCCACTGTACTCTACCTCTACTGTGCTCTACTGTACTCTATCTCTACTGTGCTCCACTGTACTCTACCTCTACTGTACTCCACTGTACTCTACCTCTACTGTGCTCTACTGTACTCTATCTCTACTGTACACCACTGTACTCTACCTCTACTCTGCTGTACTGTACTCTATCTCTACTGTGCTCCACTGTACTCTACCTCTACTGTACTCCACTGTAGTCTACCTCAACTATACTCCACTGTACTCTGCCTCTACTGTGCTCCACTGTACTCTACCTCTACTGTGCTTTACTGTACTCTATCTCTACTGTGCTCCACTGTACTCTACCTCTACTGTACTCCACTGTACTCCACCTCTACAGTGATCCACTGTACTCTACCTCTACTGTACTCCACTGTACTCCACCTCTACAGTGATCCACTGTACTCTACCTCTACTGTGCTCCACTGTACTCTACCTCTACTGTACTCCACTGTACTCTATCTCTACTGTTCTCCACTCTACTCTACCTCTACTGTGCTCAGCTGTACTCTACCTCTACTGTGCTCCACTGCACTCTATCTCTACTGTACTCCACTGTACTCTACATCTACTGTACTCCACTGTACTCTACCTCTACTCTGATCTACTGTACTCTATCTCTACTGTGCTCCACTGTACTCTACCTCTACTGTACTCCACTGTAGTCTACCTCAACTATACTCCACTGTACTCTACCTCTACTGTGCTGCACTCTACTCTACCTCTACTGTGCTCTACTGTACTCTATCTCTACTGTGCTCCACTGTACTCTACCTCTACTGTACTCCACTGTAGTCTACCTCAACTATACTCCACTGTACTCTGCCTCTACTGTGCTCCACTGTACTCTACCTCTACTGTGCTCTACTGTACTCTATCTCTACTGTGCTCCACTGTACTCTACCTCTACTGTACTCCACTGTACTCCACCTCTACAGTGATCCACTGTACTCTACCTCTACTGTACTCCACTGTACTCCACCTCTACAGTGATCCACTGTACTCTACCTCTACTGTGCTCCACTCTACTCTACCTCTACTGTGCTCCACTGTACTCTACCTCTACTGTGCTCAGCTGTACTCTACCTCTACTGTGCTCCACTGCACATTATCTCTACTGTACTCCACTGTACTCTACCTCTACAGTGCTCCACTGTGCTCTACCTCTACTCTACTCCACTGTACTCTACCTCTACTCTGCTCTACTGTACTCTACCTCTACTGTACTCCACTGTACTCTACCTCTACTATACTCCACTGTACTCTACCTCTACTGTGCTCTACTGTACTCTATCTCTACTGTGCTCCACTGTACTCTACCTCTACTGTACTCCACTGTACTCTACCTCTACTGTGCTCCACTGTACTCTTCCTCTACTCTGCTCTACTGTACTCTATCTCTACTGTGCTCCACTGTACTCTACCTCTACTGTACTCCACTCTAGTCTACCTCAACTATACTCCACTGTACTCTACCTCTACTGTGCTCCACTGTACTCTACCTCTACTGTGCTCTACTGTACTCTATCTCTACTGTGCTCCACTGTACTCTACCTCTACTGTACTCCACTGTACTCTACCTCTACTGTGCTCTACTGTACTCTATCTCTACTGTACACCACTGTACTCTACCTCTACTCTGCTGTACTGTACTCTATCTCTACTGTGCTCCACTGTACTCTACCTCTACTGTACTCCACTGTAGTCTACCTCAACTATACTCCACTGTACTCTGCCTCTACTGTGCTCCACTGTACTCTACCTCTACTGTGCTTTACTGTACTCTATCTCTACTGTGCTCCACTGTACTCTACCTCTACTGTACTCCACTGTACTCCACCTCTACAGTGATCCACTGTACTCTACCTCTACTGTACTCCACTGTACTCCACCTCTACAGTGATCCACTGTACTCTACCTCTACTGTGCTCCACTGTACTCTACCTCTACTGTACTCCACTGTACTCTATCTCTACTGTTCTCCACTCTACTCTACCTCTACTGTGCTCAGCTGTACTCTACCTCTACTGTGCTCCACTGCACTCTATCTCTACTGTACTCCACTGTACTCTACATCTACTGTACTCCACTGTACTCTACCTCTACTCTGATCTACTGTACTCTATCTCTACTGTGCTCCACTGTACTCTACCTCTACTGTACTCCACTGTAGTCTACCTCAACTATACTCCACTGTACTCTACCTCTACTGTGCTGCACTCTACTCTACCTCTACTGTGCTCTACTGTACTCTATCTCTACTGTGCTCCACTGTACTCTACCTCTACTGTACTCCACTGTAGTCTACCTCAACTATACTCCACTGTACTCTGCCTCTACTGTGCTCCACTGTACTCTACCTCTACTGTGCTCTACTGTACTCTATCTCTACTGTGCTCCACTGTACTCTACCTCTACTGTACTCCACTGTACTCCACCTCTACAGTGATCCACTGTACTCTACCTCTACTGTACTCCACTGTACTCCACCTCTACAGTGATCCACTGTACTCTACCTCTACTGTGCTCCACTGTACTCTACCTCTACTGTACTCCACTGTACTCTATCTCTACTGTACTCCACTGTATTCCACCTCTACTATGCTCCACTATACTCCACTGTACTCTACCTCTACTGTGCTCCACTCTACTCTACCTCTACTGTGCTCCACTGTACTCTACCTCTACTGTGCTCAGCTGTACTCTACCTCTACTGTGCTCCACTGCACATTATCTCTACTGTACTCCACTGTACTCTACCTCTACAGTGCTCCACTGTGCTCTACCTCTACTCTACTCCACTGTACTCTACCTCTACTCTGCTCTACTGTACTCTACCTCTACTGTACTCCACTGTACTCTACCTCTACTATACTCCACTGTACTCTACCTCTACTGTGCTCTACTGTACTCTATCTCCACTGTGCTCCACTGTACTCTACCTCTACTGTACTCCACTGTACTCTACCTCTACTGTGCTCCACTGTACTCTTCCTCTACTCTGCTCTACTGTACTCTATCTCTACTGTGCTCCACTGTACTCTACCTCTACTGTACTCCACTCTAGTCTACCTCAACTATACTCCACTGTACTCTACCTCCACTGTACTCCACTGTACTCTACCTCTACTGTACTCCACTGTACTCTACCTCTACTGTACTCCACTGTATTCAACCTCTACTGTGCTCTACTGTACTCTACCTCTACTGTACTCCACTGTACTCTACCTCTACTGTACTGTACTGTTCTCTACCTCTACTGTACTCTACTGTACTCCACCTCTACTGTGCTCCACTGTACTCCACTGTACTCTACCTCTACTGTTCTCCACTGTACTCTACCTCTACTGTAATCCACTGTACTCTATCTCTACTGTGCTCCACTGTACTCTACCTCTACTGTACTCCACTGTACTCTATCTCTACTGTTCTCCACTGTACTCTACCTCTACTGTGCTCTACTGTACTCTATCTCTACTGTGCTCCACTGTACTCTACCTCTACTGTACTCAACTCTACTCCACCTCTAATGTGCTCCACTCTACTCTACTTCTACTGTACTCCACTGTATTCTACCTCTACTGTGCTCTACTGTACTCCACCTCTACTGTGCTCCACTGTACTCCACTGCAATCTACCTCTACTGTGCTCCACTGTACTCTACCTCTACTGTACTCCACTGTACTCTATCTCTACTGTGCTCCACTGTACTCTACCTCTACTGTACTCCACTGTACTCTACCTCTACTGTGCTCCACTGTACTCTACCTCTACTGTACTCCACTGTACTCTATCTCTACTGTTCTCCACTCTACTCTACCTCTACTGTGCTCAGCTGTACTCTACCTCTACTGTGCTCCACTGCACTCTATCTCTACTCTACTCCACTGTATTCTACCTCTACTGTGCTCTACTGTACTCTACCTCTACTGTACTCCACTGTACTCTACCTCTACTGTACTGTACTGTTCTCTACCTCTACTGTACTGTACTGTTCTCTACCTCTACTGTACTCTACTGTACTCCACCTCTACTGTGCTCCACTGTACTCCACTGTACTCTACCTCTACTGTACTCCACTGTACTCTATCTCTACTGTTCTCCACTGTACTCTACCTCTACTGTGCTCCACTGTACTCCACTGTACTCTACCTCTACTGTGATCCACTGTACTCTACCTCTGCTGTGCTCCACTGTACTCTATCTCTACTTTACTCCACTGTACTCTACCTCTACTATACTCCACTGAACTCCACCTCTACAGTGCTCCACTGTACTCTACCTCTACTGTACTCCACTGTACTCTACCTCTACTCTGCTCTACTGTCCTCTATCTCTACTGTGCTCTACTGTACTCTACCTCTATTATACTCCACTGTACTCTACCTCTACTGTGCTCCACTGTACTCTACCTCTAATGTGCTCCACTGTACACTACCTCTACTGTAGTCCACTGTACTCTACCTCTACTGTGCTCCACTCTACTCTACCTCTACTGTGCTCAGCTGTACTCTACCTCTACTGTGCTCCACTGCACATTATCTCTACTCTACTCCACTGTACTCTACCTCTATAGGTGCTCCACTGTGCTCTACCTCTACTCTACTCTGCTGTACTCTACCTCTACTATACTCCACTGTACTCTACCTCTACTGTGCTCTAATGTACTCTATCTCTACTGTGCTCCACTGTACTCTACCTCTACTGTACTCTACTCTACTCCACCTCTAATGTGCTCCACTCTACTCTACCTCTACTGTACTCCACTGTACTCTACCTCTACTCTGCTCTACTGTACTCTATCTCTACTGTGCTCCACTGTACTCTACCTCTACTGTACTCCACTGTAGTCTACCTCAACTATACTCCACTGTACTCTACCTCTACTGTGCTCCACTGTACTCTACCTCTACTGTGCTCTACTGTACTCTATATCTACTGTGCTCCACTGTACTCTACCTCTACTGTACTCCACTGTACTCCACCTCTACAGTGCTCCACTGTACTCTACCTCTACTGTACTCCACTGTACTCTACCTCTACTCTGCTCTACTGTACTCTATCTCTACTGTGCTCCACTGTACTCTACCTCTACTGTACTCCACTCTAGTCTACCTCAACTATACTCCACTGTACTCTACCTCTACTGTGCTCCACTGTACTCTTCCTCTACTCTGCTCTACTGTACTCTATCTCTACTGTGCTCCACTGTACTCTACCTCTACTGTACTCCACTCTAGTCTACCTCAACTATACTCCACTGTACTCTACCTCTACTGTGCTCCACTGTACTCTACCTCTACTGTGCTCTACTGTACTCTATCTCTACTGTGCTCCACTGTACTCTACCTCTACTGTACTCCACATTACTCTACATCTACTCTGCTCTACTGTACTCTATCTCTACTGTGCTCCACTGTACTCTACCTCTACTCTACTCCACTGTAGTCTACCTCAACTATACTCCACTGTACTCTACCTCTACTGTGCTCCACTGTACTCTACCTCTACTGTGCTCTACTGTACTCTATCTCTACTGTGCTCCACTGTACTCTACCTCTACTGTACTCCACTGTACTCCACCTCTACAGTGATCCACTGTACTCTACCTCTACTGTACTCCACTGTACTCCACCTCTACAGTGATCCACTGTACTCTACCTCTACTGTGCTCCACTGTACTCTACCTCTACTGTACTCCACTGTACTCTATCTCTACTGTTCTCCACTCTACTCTACCTCTACTGTGCTCAGCTGTACTCTACCTCTACTGTGCTCCACTGCACTCTATCTCTACTGTACTCCACTGTACTCTACATCTACTGTACTCCACTGTACTCTACCTCTACTCTGATCTACTGTACTCTATCTCTACTGTGCTCCACTGTACTCTACCTCTACTGTACTCCACTGTAGTCTACCTCAACTATACTCCACTGTACTCTACCTCTACTGTGCTGCACTCTACTCTACCTCTACTGTGCTCTACTGTACTCTATCTCTACTGTGCTCCACTGTACTCTACCTCTACTGTACTCCACTGTAGTCTACCTCAACTATACTCCACTGTACTCTGCCTCTACTGTGCTCCACTGTACTCTACCTCTACTGTGCTCTACTGTACTCTATCTCTACTGTGCTCCACTGTACTCTACCTCTACTGTACTCCACTGTACTCCACCTCTACAGTGATCCACTGTACTCTACCTCTACTGTACTCCACTGTACTCCACCTCTACAGTGATCCACTGTACTCTACCTCTACTGTGCTCCACTGTACTCTACCTCTACTGTACTCCACTGTACTCTATCTCTACTGTACTCCACTGTATTCCACCTCTACTATGCTCCACTATACTCCACTGTACTCTACCTCTACTGTGCTCCACTCTACTCTACCTCTACTGTGCTCCACTGTACTCTACCTCTACTGTGCTCAGCTGTACTCTACCTCTACTGTGCTCCACTGCACATTATCTCTACTGTACTCCACTGTACTCTACCTCTACAGTGCTCCACTGTGCTCTACCTCTACTCTACTCCACTGTACTCTACCTCTACTCTGCTCTACTGTACTCTACCTCTACTGTACTCCACTGTACTCTACCTCTACTATACTCCACTGTACTCTACCTCTACTGTGCTCTACTGTACTCTATCTCCACTGTGCTCCACTGTACTCTACCTCTACTGTACTCCACTGTACTCTACCTCTACTGTGCTCCACTGTACTCTTCCTCTACTCTGCTCTACTGTACTCTATCTCTACTGTGCTCCACTGTACTCTACCTCTACTGTACTCCACTCTAGTCTACCTCAACTATACTCCACTGTACTCTACCTCCACTGTACTCCACTGTACTCTACCTCTACTGTACTCCACTGTACTCTACCTCTACTGTACTCCACTGTATTCAACCTCTACTGTGCTCTACTGTACTCTACCTCTACTGTACTCCACTGTACTCTACCTCTACTGTACTGTACTGTTCTCTACCTCTACTGTACTCTACTGTACTCCACCTCTACTGTGCTCCACTGTACTCCACTGTACTCTACCTCTACTGTTCTCCACTGTACTCTACCTCTACTGTAATCCACTGTACTCTATCTCTACTGTGCTCCACTGTACTCTACCTCTACTGTACTCCACTGTACTCTATCTCTACTGTTCTCCACTGTACTCTACCTCTACTGTGCTCTACTGTACTCTATCTCTACTGTGCTCCACTGTACTCTACCTCTACTGTACTCAACTCTACTCCACCTCTAATGTGCTCCACTCTACTCTACTTCTACTGTACTCCACTGTATTCTACCTCTACTGTGCTCTACTGTACTCCACCTCTACTGTGCTCCACTGTACTCCACTGCAATCTACCTCTACTGTGCTCCACTGTACTCTACCTCTACTGTACTCCACTGTACTCTATCTCTACTGTGCTCCACTGTACTCTACCTCTACTGTACTCCACTGTACTCTACCTCTACTGTGCTCCACTGTACTCTACCTCTACTGTACTCCACTGTACTCTATCTCTACTGTTCTCCACTCTACTCTACCTCTACTGTGCTCAGCTGTACTCTACCTCTACTGTGCTCCACTGCACTCTATCTCTACTCTACTCCACTGTATTCTACCTCTACTGTGCTCTACTGTACTCTACCTCTACTGTACTCCACTGTACTCTACCTCTACTGTACTGTACTGTTCTCTACCTCTACTGTACTGTACTGTTCTCTACCTCTACTGTACTCTACTGTACTCCACCTCTACTGTGCTCCACTGTACTCCACTGTACTCTACCTCTACTGTACTCCACTGTACTCTATCTCTACTGTTCTCCACTGTACTCTACCTCTACTGTGCTCCACTGTACTCCACTGTACTCTACCTCTACTGTGATCCACTGTACTCTACCTCTGCTGTGCTCCACTGTACTCTATCTCTACTTTACTCCACTGTACTCTACCTCTACTATACTCCACTGAACTCCACCTCTACAGTGCTCCACTGTACTCTACCTCTACTGTACTCCACTGTACTCTACCTCTACTCTGCTCTACTGTCCTCTATCTCTACTGTGCTCTACTGTACTCTACCTCTATTATACTCCACTGTACTCTACCTCTACTGTGCTCCACTGTACTCTACCTCTAATGTGCTCCACTGTACACTACCTCTACTGTAGTCCACTGTACTCTACCTCTACTGTGCTCCACTCTACTCTACCTCTACTGTGCTCAGCTGTACTCTACCTCTACTGTGCTCCACTGCACATTATCTCTACTCTACTCCACTGTACTCTACCTCTATAGGTGCTCCACTGTGCTCTACCTCTACTCTACTCTGCTGTACTCTACCTCTACTATACTCCACTGTACTCTACCTCTACTGTGCTCTAATGTACTCTATCTCTACTGTGCTCCACTGTACTCTACCTCTACTGTACTCTACTCTACTCCACCTCTAATGTGCTCCACTCTACTCTACCTCTACTGTACTCCACTGTACTCTACCTCTACTCTGCTCTACTGTACTCTATCTCTACTGTGCTCCACTGTACTCTACCTCTACTGTACTCCACTGTAGTCTACCTCAACTATACTCCACTGTACTCTACCTCTACTGTGCTCCACTGTACTCTACCTCTACTGTGCTCTACTGTACTCTATATCTACTGTGCTCCACTGTACTCTACCTCTACTGTACTCCACTGTACTCCACCTCTACAGTGCTCCACTGTACTCTACCTCTACTGTACTCCACTGTACTCTACCTCTACTCTGCTCTACTGTACTCTATCTCTACTGTGCTCCACTGTACTCTACCTCTACTGTACTCCACTCTAGTCTACCTCAACTATACTCCACTGTACTCTACCTCTACTGTGCTCCACTGTACTCTTCCTCTACTCTGCTCTACTGTACTCTATCTCTACTGTGCTCCACTGTACTCTACCTCTACTGTACTCCACTCTAGTCTACCTCAACTATACTCCACTGTACTCTACCTCTACTGTGCTCCACTGTACTCTACCTCTACTGTGCTCTACTGTACTCTATCTCTACTGTGCTCCACTGTACTCTACCTCTACTGTACTCCACATTACTCTACATCTACTCTGCTCTACTGTACTCTATCTCTACTGTGCTCCACTGTACTCTACCTCTACTCTACTCCACTGTAGTCTACCTCAACTATACTCCACTGTACTCTACCTCTACTGTGCTCCACTGTACTCTACCTCTACTGTGCTCTACTGTACTCTATCTCTACTGTGCTCCACTGTACTCTACCTCTACTGTACTCCACTGTACTCTACCTCAACTATACTCCACTGTACTCTACCTCTACTGTGCTCCACTGTACTCTACCTCTACTGTGCTCTACTGTACTCTATCTCTACTGTGCTCCACTGTACTCTACCTCTACTGTACTCCACTGTACTCTACCTCTACTGTGCTCTACTGTACTCTATCTCTACTGTACACCACTGTACTCTACCTCTACTCTGCTGTACTGTACTCTATCTCTACTGTGCTCCACTGTACTCTACCTCTACTGTACTCCACTGTAGTCTACCTCAACTATACTCCACTGTACTCTACCTCTACTGTGCTCTACTGTACTCTATCTCTACTGTACTCCACTGTACTCTACCTCTACTCTGCTCTACTTTACCCTATCTCTACTGTGCTCCACTGTACTCTACCTCTACTGTACTCCACTGTAGTCTACCTCAACTATACTCCACTGTACTCTACCTCTACTGTGCTCCACTGTACTCTACCTCAACTATACTCCACTGTACTCTATCTTTACTCTAATCCACTGTACTCTATCTCTACTCTACTCCACTCTACTCTATCTCTACTGTACTCCACTGTACTCTACCTCTACTCTACTCTACTGTACTCCACCTCTACTGTGCTCCACTGTACTCCACTGTACTCTAGCTCTACTGTGCTCCACTGTACTCTACCTCTACTGTACTCCACTGTACTCTACCTCTACTGTGCTCCACTGTACTCTACCTCCACTGTACTCCACTGTACTCTACCTCTACTGTACTCCACTGTACTCTACCTCTACTGTACTCCACTGTATTCTACCTCTACTGTGCTCTACTGTACTCTACCTCTACTGTACTCCACTGTACTCTACCTCTACTGTACTGTACTGTTCTCTACCTCTACTGTACTCTACTGTACTCCACCTCTACTGTGCTCCACTGTACTCCACTGTACTCTACCTCTACTGTTCTCCAATGTACTCTACCTCTACTGTAATCCACTGTACTCTATCTTTACTGTGCTCCACTGTACTCTACCTCTACTGTACTCCACTGTACTCTATCTCTACTGTTCTCCACTGTACTCTACCTCTACTGTGCTCTACTGTACTCTATCTCTACTGTGCTCCACTGTACTCTACCTCTACTGTACTCTACTCTACTCCACCTCTAATGTGCTCCACTCTACTCTACCTCTACTGTACTCCACTGTATTCTACCTCTACTGTGCTCTACTGTACTCCACCTCTACTGTGCTCCACTGTACTCCACTGCAATCTACCTCTACTGTGCTCCACTGTACTCTACCTCTACTGTACTCCACTGTACTCTATCTCTACTGTGCTCCACTGTACTCTACCTCTACTGTACTCCACTGTACTCTACCTCTACTGTGCTCCACTGTACTCTACCTCTACTGTACTCCACTGTACTCTATCTCTACTGTTCTCCACTCTACTCTACCTCTACTGTGCTCAGCTGTACTCTACCTCTACTGTGCTCCACTGCACTCTATCTCTACTCTACTCCACTGTATTCTACCTCTACTGTGCTCTACTGTACTCTACCTCTACTGTACTCCACTGTACTCTACCTCTACTGTACTGTACTGTTCTCTACCTCTACTGTACTGTACTGTTCTCTACCTCTACTGTACTCTACTGTACTCCACCTCTACTGTGCTCCACTGTACTCCACTGTACTCTACCTCTAATGTACTCCACTGTACTCTATCTCTACTGTTCTCCACTGTACTCTACCTCTACTGTGCTCCACTGTACACCACTGTACTCTACCTCTACTGTGATCCACTGTACTCTACCTCTGCTGTGCTCCACTGTACTCTATCTCTATTCTATTCCACTATACTCTACCTCTACTGTACTCCACTGAACTCCACCTCTACAGTGCTCCACTGTACTCTACCTCTACTGTACTCCACTGTACTCTACCTCTACTCTGCTCTACTGTACTCTATCTCTACTGTGCTCTACTGTACTCTACCTCTATTATACTCCACTGTACTCTACCTCTACTCTGCTCCACTGTACTCTACCTCTAATGTGCTCCACTGTACACTACCTCTACTGTAGTCCACTGTACTCTGCCTCTACTGTGCTCCACTCTACTCTACCTCTACTGTGCTCAGCTGTACTCTACCTCTACTGTGCTCCACTGCACATGATCTCTGCTGTACTCCACTGTACTCTACCTCTACAGTGCTCCACTGTGCTCTACCTCTACTCTACTCCACTGTACTCTACCTCTACTCTGCTCTACTGTACTCTACCTCTACTGTACTCCACTGTACTCTACCTCTACTATACTCCACTGTACTCTACCTCTACTGTGCTCTACTGTACTCTATCTCTACTGTGCTCAACTGTACTCTACCTCTACTGTACTCCACTGTACTATACCTCTACTGTACTCCACTGTATTCCACCTCTACTATGCTCCACTGTACTCCACTGTACTCTACCTCTACTGTGCTCCACTCTACTCTACCTCTACTGTGCTCCACTGTACTCTACCTCTACTGTGCTCAGCTGTACTCTACCTCTACTGTGCTCCACTGCACATTATCTCTACTGTACTCCACTGTACTCTACCTCTACAGTGCTCCACTGTGCTCTACCTCTACTCTACTCCACTGTACTCTACCTCTACTCTGCTCTACTGTACTCTACCTCTACTGTACTCCACTGTACTCTACCTCTACTATACTCCACTGTACTCTACCTCTACTGTGCTCTACTGTACTCTATCTCTACTGTGCTCCACTGTACTCTACCTCTACTGTACTCCACTGTACTCTACCTCTACTGTACTTCACTGTACTCTACCTCTACAGTGCTCCACTGTACTCTACCTCTACTGTACTCCACTGTACTCTACCTCTACTGTACTCCACTGTATTCTACCTCTACTTTCCTCTACTGTACTCCACCTCTACTGTGCTCCACTGTACTCCACTGCAATCTACCTCTACTGTGCTCCACTGTACTCTACCTCTACTGTGCTCTACTGTACTCTATCTCTACTGTGCTCCAATGTACTCTACCTCTACTGTACTCTACTCTACTCCACCTCTAATGTGCTCCACTCTACTCTACCTCTACTGTACTCCACTGTATTCTACCTCTACTGTGCTCTACTGTACTCCACCTCTACTGTGCTCCACTGTACTCCACTGCAATCTACCTCTACTGTGCTCCACTGTACTCTACCTCTACTGTACTCCACTGTACTCTATCTCTACAGTGCTCCACTGTACTCTACCTCTACTGTACTCCACTGTACTCTACCTCTACTGTGCTCCACTGTACTCTACCTCTACTGTACTCCACTGTACTCTATCTCTACTGTTCTCCACTCTACTCTACCTCTACTGTGCTCAGCTGTACTCTACCTCTACTGTGCTCCACTGCACTCTATCTCTACTCTACTCCACTGTATTCTACCTCTACTGTGCTCTACTGTACTCTACCTCTACTGTACTCCACTGTACTCTACCTCTACTGTACTGTACTGTTCTCTACCTCTACTGTACTCTACTGTACTCCACCTCTACTGTGCTCCACTGTACTCCACTGTACTCTACCTCTACTGTACTCCACTGTATTCAACCTCTACTGTGCTCTACTGTACTCTACCTCTACTGTACTCCACTGTACTCTACCTCTACTGTACTGTACTGTTCTCTACCTCTACTGTACTCTACTGTACTCCACCTCTACTGTGCTCCACTGTACTCCACTGTACTCTACCTCTACTGTTCTCCACTGTACTCTACCTCTACTGTAATCCACTGTACTCTATCTCTACTGTGCTCCACTGTACTCTACCTCTACTGTACTCCACTGTACTCTATCTCTACTGTTCTCCACTGTACTCTACCTCTACTGTGCTCTACTGTACTCTATCTCTACTGTGCTCCACTGTACTCTACCTCTACTGTACTCAACTCTACTCCACCTCTAATGTGCTCCACTCTACTCTACTTCTACTGTACTCCACTGTATTCTACCTCTACTGTGCTCTACTGTACTCCACCTCTACTGTGCTCCACTGTACTCCACTGCAATCTACCTCTACTGTGCTCCACTGTACTCTACCTCTACTGTACTCCACTGTACTCTATCTCTACTGTTCTCCACTCTACCTCTACTGTGCTCAGCTGTACTCTACCTCTACTGTGCTCCACTGCACTCTATCTCTACTCTACTCCACTGTATTCTACCTCTACTGTGCTCTACTGTACTCTACCTCTACTCTACTCCACTGTACTCTACCTCTACTGTACTGTACTGTTCTCTACCTCTACTGTACTGTACTGTTCTCTACCTCTACTGTACTCTACTGTACTCCACCTCTACTGTGCTCCACTGTACTCCACTGTACTCTACCTCTACTGTACTCCACTGTACTCTATCTCTACTGTTCTCCACTGTACTCTACCTCTACTGTGCTCCACTGTACTCCACTGTACTCTACCTCTACTGTGATCCACTGTACTCTACCTCTGCTGTGCTCCACTGTACTCTATCTCTACTCTACTCCACTGTACTCTACCTCTACTATACTCCACTGAACTCCACCTCTACAGTGCTCCACTGTACTCTACCTCTACTGTACTCCACTGTACTCTACCTCTACTCTGCTCTACTGTACTCTATCTCTACTGTGCTCTACTGTACTCTACCTCTATTATACTCCACTGTACTCTACCTCTACTGTGCTCCACTGTACTCTACCTCTAATGTGCTCCACTGTACACTACCTCTACTGTAGTCCACTGTACTCTACCTCTACTGTGCTCCACTCTACTCTACCTCTACTGTGCTCAGCTGTACTCTACCTCTACTGTGCTCCACTGCACATTATCTCTACTCTACTCCACTGTACTCTACCTCTACAGTGCTCCACTGTGCTCTACCTCTACTCTACTCCACTGTACTCTACCTCTACTGTGCTCCACTGCACTCTATCTCTACTGTACTCCACTGTACTCTACCTCTATAGGTGCTCCACTGTGCTCTACCTCTACTCTACTCTGCTGTACTCTACCTCTACTATACTCCACTGTACTCTACCTCTACTGTGCTCTACTGTACTCTATCTCTACTGTGCTCCACTGTACTCTACCTCTACTGTACTCTACTCTACTCCACCTCTAATGTGCTCCACTCTACTCTACCTCTATTGTACTCCACTGTACTCTACCTCTACTCTGCTCTACTGTACTCTATCTCTACTGTGCTCCACTGTACTCTACCTCTACTGTACTCCACTGTAGTCTACCTCAACTATACTCCACTGTACTCTACCTCTACTGTGCTCCACTGTACTCTACCTCTACTGTGCTCTACTGTACTCTATCTCTACTGTGCTCCACTGTACTCTACCTCTACTGTACTCCACTGTACTCCACCTCTACAGTGCTCCACTGTACTCTACCTCTACTGTACTCCACTGTACTCTACCTCTACTCTGCTCTACTGTACTCTATCTCTACTGTGCTCCACTGTACTCTACCTCTACTGTACTCCACTCTAGTCTACCTCAACTATACTCCACTGTACTCTACCTCTACTGTGCTCCACTGTACTCTTCCTCTACTCTGCTCTACTGTACTCTATCTCTACTGTGCTCCACTGTACTCTACCTCTACTGTACTCCACTCTAGTCTACCTCAACTATACTCCACTGTACTCTACCTCTACTGTGCTCCACTGTACTCTACCTCTACTGTGCTCTACTGTACTCTATCTCTACTGTGCTCCACTGTACTCTACCTCTACTGTACTCTACTCTACTCCACCTCTAATGTGCTCCACTCTACTCTACCTCTACTGTACTCCACTGTATTCTACCTCTACTGTGCTCTACTGTACTCCACCTCTACTGTGCTCCACTGTACTCCACTGCAATCTACCTCTACTGTGCTCCACTGTACTCTACCTCTACTGTACTCCACTGTACTCTATCTCTACAGTGCTCCACTGTACTCTACCTCTACTGTACTCCACTGTACTCTACCTCTACTGTGCTCCACTGTACTCTACCTCTACTGTACTCCACTGTACTCTATCTCTACTGTTCTCCACTCTACTCTACCTCTACTGTGCTCAGCTGTACTCTACCTCTACTGTGCTCCACTGCACTCTATCTCTACTCTACTCCACTGTATTCTACCTCTACTGTGCTCTACTGTACTCTACCTCTACTGTACTCCACTGTACTCTACCTCTACTGTACTGTACTGTTCTCTACCTCTACTGTACTCTACTGTACTCCACCTCTACTGTGCTCCACTGTACTCCACTGTACTCTACCTCTACTGTACTCCACTGTATTCAACCTCTACTGTGCTCTACTGTACTCTACCTCTACTGTACTCCACTGTACTCTACCTCTACTGTACTGTACTGTTCTCTACCTCTACTGTACTCTACTGTACTCCACCTCTACTGTGCTCCACTGTACTCCACTGTACTCTACCTCTACTGTTCTCCACTGTACTCTACCTCTACTGTAATCCACTGTACTCTATCTCTACTGTGCTCCACTGTACTCTACCTCTACTGTACTCCACTGTACTCTATCTCTACTGTTCTCCACTGTACTCTACCTCTACTGTGCTCTACTGTACTCTATCTCTACTGTGCTCCACTGTACTCTACCTCTACTGTACTCAACTCTACTCCACCTCTAATGTGCTCCACTCTACTCTACTTCTACTGTACTCCACTGTATTCTACCTCTACTGTGCTCTACTGTACTCCACCTCTACTGTGCTCCACTGTACTCCACTGCAATCTACCTCTACTGTGCTCCACTGTACTCTACCTCTACTGTACTCCACTGTACTCTATCTCTACTGTGCTCCACTGTACTCTACCTCTACTGTACTCCACTGTACTCTACCTCTACTGTGCTCCACTGTACTCTACCTCTACTGTACTCCACTGTACTCTATCTCTACTGTGCTCTACTGTACTCTATCTCTACTGTGCTCCACTGTACTCTACCTCTACTGTACTCCACATTACTCTACATCTACTCTGCTCTACTGTACTCTATCTCTACTGTGCTCCACTGTACTCTACCTCTACTCTACTCCACTGTAGTCTACCTCAACTATACTCCACTGTACTCTACCTCTACTGTGCTCCACTGTACTCTACCTCTACTGTGCTCTACTGTACTCTATCTCTACTGTGCTCCACTGTACTCTACCTCTACTGTACTCCACTGTACTCTACCTCTACTGTGCTCTACTGTAGTCTATCTCTACTGTACACCACTGTACTCTACCTCTACTCTGCTGTACTGTACTCTATCTCTACTGTGCTCCACTGTACTCTACCTCTACTGTACTCCACTGTAGTCTACCTCAACTATACTCCACTGTACTCTGCCTCTACTGTGCTCCACTGTACTCTACCTCTACTGTGCTCTACTGTACTCTATCTCTACTGTGCTCCACTGTACTCTACCTCTACTGTACTCCACTGTACTCCACCTCTACAGTGATCCACTGTACTCTACCTCTACTGTACTCCACTGTACTCCACCTCTACAGTGATCCACTGTACTCTACCTCTACTGTACTCCACTGTACTCTACCTCTACTCTGCTCTACTTTACCCTATCTCTACTGTGCTCCACTGTACTCTACCTCTACTGTACTCCACTGTAGTCTACCTCAACTATACTCCACTGTACTCTACCTCTACTGTGCTCCACTGTACTCTACCTCAACTATACTCCACTGTACTCTATCTTTACTCTAATCCACTGTACTCTATCTCTACTCTACTCCACTCTACTCTATCTCTACTGTACTCCACTGTACTCTACCTCTACTCTACTGTACTCCACCTCTACTGTGCTCCACTGTACTCCACTGTACTCTAGCTCTACTGTGCTCCACTGTACTCTACCTCTACTGTACTCCACTGTACTCTACCTCCACTGTACTGTACTGTTCTCTACCTCTACTGTACTCTACTGTACTCCACCTCTACTGTGCTCCACTGTACTCCACTGTACTCTACCTCTACTGTTCTCCAATGTACTCTACCTCTACTGTAATCCACTGTACTCTATCTTTACTGTGCTCCACTGTACTCTACCTCTACTGTACTCCACTGTACTCTATCTCTACTGTTCTCCACTGTACTCTACCTCTACTGTGCTCTACTGTACTCTATCTCTACTGTGCTCCACTGTACTCTACCTCTACTGTACTCTACTCTACTCCACCTCTAATGTGCTCCACTCTACTCTACCTCTACTGTACTCCACTGTATTCTACCTCTACTGTGCTCTACTGTACTCCACCTCTACTGTGCTCCACTGTACTCCACTGCAATCTACCTCTACTGTGCTCCACTGTACTCTACCTCTACTGTACTCCACTGTACTCTATCTCTACTGTGCTCCACTGTACTCTACCTCTACTGTACTCCACTGTACTCTACCTCTACTGTGCTCCACTGTACTCTACCTCTACTGTACTCCACTGTACTCTATCTCTACTGTTCTCCACTCTACTCTACCTCTACTGTGCTCAGCTGTACTCTACCTCTACTGTGCTCCACTGCACTCTATCTCTACTCTACTCCACTGTATTCTACCTCTACTGTGCTCTACTGTACTCTACCTCTACTGTACTCCACTGTACTCTACCTCTACTGTACTGTACTGTTCTCTACCTCTACTGTACTGTACTGTTCTCTACCTCTACTGTACTCTACTGTACTCCACCTCTACTGTGCTCCACTGTACTCCACTGTACTCTACCTCTACTGTACTCCACTGTACTCTATCTCTACTGTTCTCCACTGTACTCTACCTCTACTGTGCTCCACTGTACACCACTGTACTCTACCTCTACTGTGATCCACTGTACTCTACCTCTGCTGTGCTCCACTGTACTCTATCTCTATTCTATTCCACTATACTCTACCTCTACTGTACTCCACTGAACTCCACCTCTACAGTGCTCCACTGTACTCTACCTCTACTGTACTCCACTGTACTCTACCTCTACTCTGCTCTACTGTACTCTATCTCTACTGTGCTCTACTGTACTCTACCTCTATTATACTCCACTGTACTCTACCTCTACTCTGCTCCACTGTACTCTACCTCTAATGTGCTCCACTGTACACTACCTCTACTGTAGTCCACTGTACTCTGCCTCTACTGTGCTCCACTCTACTCTACCTCTACTGTGCTCAGCTGTACTCTACCTCTACTGTGCTCCACTGCACATGATCTCTGCTGTACTCCACTGTACTCTACCTCTACAGTGCTCCACTGTGCTCTACCTCTACTCTACTCCACTGTACTCTACCTCTACTCGGCTCTACTGTACTCTACCTCTACTGTACTCCACTGTACTCTACCTCTACTATACTCCACTGTACTCTACCTCTACTGTGCTCTACTGTACTCTATCTCTACTGTGCTCCACTGTACTCTACCTCTACTGTTCTCCACTGTACTATACCTCTACTGTACTCCACTGTATTCCACCTCTACTATGCTCCACTGTACTCCACTGTACTCTACCTCTACTGTGCTCCACTCTACTCTACCTCTACTGTGCTCCACTGTACTCTACCTCTACTGTGCTCAGCTGTACTCTACCTCTACTGTGCTCCACTGCACATTATCTCTACTGTACTCCACTGTACTCTACCTCTACAGTGCTCCACTGTGCTCTACCTCTACTCTACTCCACTGTACTCTACCTCTACTCTGCTCTACTGTACTCTACCTCTACTGTACTCCACTGTACTCTACCTCTACTATACTCCACTGTACTCTACCTCTACTGTGCTCTACTGTACTCTATCTCTACTGTGCTCCACTGTACTCTACCTCTACTGTACTCCACTGTACTCTACCTCTACTGTACTCCACTGTACTCTACCTCTACAGTGCTCCACTGTACTCTACCTCTACTGTACCCCACTGTACTCTACCTCTACTGTACTCCACTGTATTCTACCTCTACTTTGCTCTACTGTACTCCACCTCTACTGTGCTCCACTGTACTCCACTGCAATCTACCTCTACTGTGCTCCACTGTACTCTACCTCTACTGTGCTCTACTGTACTCTATCTCTACTGTGCTCCACTGTACTCTACCTCTACTGTACTCTACTCTACTCCACCTCTAATGTGCTCCACTCTACTCTACCTCTACTGTACTCCACTGTATTCTACCTCTACTGTGCTCTACTGTACTCCACCTCTACTGTGCTCCACTGTACTCCACTGCAATCTACCTCTACTGTGCTCCACTGTACTCTACCTCTACTGTACTCCACTGTACTCTATCTCTACAGTGCTCCACTGTACTCTACCTCTACTGTACTCCACTGTACTCTACCTCTACTGTGCTCCACTGTACTCTACCTCTACTGTACTCCACTGTACTCTATCTCTACTGTTCTCCACTCTACTCTACCTCTACTGTGCTCAGCTGTACTCTACCTCTACTGTGCTCCACTGCACTCTATCTCTACTCTACTCCACTGTATTCTACCTCTACTGTGCTCTACTGTACTCTACCTCTACTGTACTCCACTGTACTCTACCTCTACTGTACTGTACTGTTCTCTACCTCTACTGTACTCTACTGTACTCCACCTCTACTGTGCTCCACTGTACTCCACTGTACTCTACCTCTACTGTACTCCACTGTATTCAACCTCTACTGTGCTCTACTGTACTCTACCTCTACTGTACTCCACTGTACTCTACCTCTACTGTACTGTACTGTTCTCTACCTCTACTGTACTCTACTGTACTCCACCTCTACTGTGCTCCACTGTACTCCACTGTACTCTACCTCTACTGTTCTCCACTGTACTCTACCTCTACTGTAATCCACTGTACTCTATCTCTACTGTGCTCCACTGTACTCTACCTCTACTGTACTCCACTGTACTCTATCTCTACTGTTCTCCACTGTACTCTACCTCTACTGTGCTCTACTGTACTCTATCTCTACTGTACTCCACTGTACTCTACCTCTACTGTACTCAACTCTACTCCACCTCTAATGTGCTCCACTCTACTCTACTTCTACTGTACTCCACTGTATTCTACCTCTACTGTGCTCTACTGTACTCCACCTCTACTGTGCTCCACTGTACTCCACTGCAATCTACCTCTACTGTGCTCCACTGTACTCTACCTCTACTGTACTCCACTGTACTCTATCTCTACTGTGCTCCACTGTACTCTACCTCTACTGTACTCCACTGTACTCTACCTCTACTGTGCTCCACTGTACTCTACCTCTACTGTACTCCACTGTACTCTATCTCTACTGTGCTCTACTGTACTCTATCTCTACTGTGCTCCACTGTACTCTACCTCTACTGTACTCCACATTACTCTACATCTACTCTGCTCTACTGTACTCTATCTCTACTGTGCTCCACTGTACTCTACCTCTACTCTACTCCACTGTAGTCTACCTCAACTATACTCCACTGTACTCTACCTCTACTGTGCTCCACTGTACTCTACCTCTACTGTGCTCTACTGTACTCTATCTCTACTGTGCTCCACTGTACTCTACCTCTACTGTACTCCACTGTACTCTACCTCTACTGTGCTCTACTGTACTCTATCTCTACTGTACACCACTGTACTCTACCTCTACTCTGCTGTACTGTACTCTATCTCTACTGTGCTCCACTGTACTCTACCTCTACTGTACTCCACTGTAGTCTACCTCAACTATACTCCACTGTACTCTGCCTCTACTGTGCTCCACTGTACTCTACCTCTACTGTGCTCTACTGTACTCTATCTCTACTGTGCTCCACTGTACTCTACCTCTACTGTACTCCACTGTACTCCACCTCTACAGTGATCCACTGTACTCTACCTCTACTGTACTCCACTGTACTCCACCTCTACAGTGATCCACTGTACTCTACCTCTACTGTACTCCACTGTACTCTACCTCTACTCTGCTCTACTTTACCCTATCTCTACTGTGCTCCACTGTACTCTACCTCTACTGTACTCCACTGTAGTCTACCTCAACTATACTCCACTGTACTCTACCTCTACTGTGCTCCACTGTACTCTACCTCAACTATACTCCACTGTACTCTATCTTTACTCTAATCCACTGTACTCTATCTCTACTCTACTCCACTCTACTCTATCTCTACTGTACTCCACTGTACTCTACCTCTACTCTACTCTACTGTACTCCACCTCTACTGTGCTCCACTGTACTCCACTGTACTCTAGCTCTACTGTGCTCCACTGTACTCTACCTCTACTGTACTCCACTGTACTCTACCTCCACTGTACTGTACTGTTCTCTACCTCTACTGTACTCTACTGTACTCCACCTCTACTGTGCTCCACTGTACTCCACTGTACTCTACCTCTACTGTTCTCCAATGTACTCTACCTCTACTGTAATCCACTGTACTCTATCTTTACTGTGCTCCACTGTACTCTACCTCTACTGTACTCCACTGTACTCTATCTCTACTGTTCTCCACTGTACTCTACCTCTACTGTGCTCTACTGTACTCTATCTCTACTGTGCTCCACTGTACTCTACCTCTACTGTACTCTACTCTACTCCACCTCTAATGTGCTCCACTCTACTCTACCTCTACTGTACTCCACTGTACTCTACCTCTACTGTGCTCCACTGTACTCTACCTCTACTGTACTCCACTGTACTCTATCTCTACTGTTCTCCACTCTACTCTACCTCTACTGTGCTCAGCTGTACTCTACCTCTACTGTGCTCCACTGCACTCTATCTCTACTCTACTCCACTGTATTCTACCTCTACTGTGCTCTACTGTACTCTACCTCTACTGTACTCCACTGTACTCTACCTCTACTGTACTGTACTGTTCTCTACCTCTACTGTACTCTACTGTACTCCACCTCTACTGTGCTCCACTGTACTCCACTGTACTCTACCTCTACTGTACTCCACTGTATTCAACCTCTACTGTGCTCTACTGTACTCTACCTCTACTGTACTCCACTGTACTCTACCTCTACTGTACTGTACTGTTCTCTACCTCTACTGTACTCTACTGTACTCCACCTCTACTGTGCTCCACTGTACTCCACTGTACTCTACCTCTACTGTTCTCCACTGTACTCTACCTCTACTGTAATCCACTGTACTCTATCTCTACTGTGCTCCACTGTACTCTACCTCTACTGTACTCCACTGTACTCTATCTCTACTGTTCTCCACTGTACTCTACCTCTACTGTGCTCTACTGTACTCTATCTCTACTGTACTCCACTGTACTCTACCTCTACTGTACTCAACTCTACTCCACCTCTAATGTGCTCCACTCTACTCTACTTCTACTGTACTCCACTGTATTCTACCTCTACTGTGCTCTACTGTACTCCACCTCTACTGTGCTCCACTGTACTCCACTGCAATCTACCTCTACTGTGCTCCACTGTACTCTACCTCTACTGTACTCCACTGTACTCTATCTCTACTGTGCTCCACTGTACTCTACCTCTACTGTACTCCACTGTACTCTACCTCTACTGTGCTCCACTGTACTCTACCTCTACTGTACTCCACTGTACTCTATCTCTACTGTGCTCTACTGTACTCTATCTCTACTGTGCTCCACTGTACTCTACCTCTACTGTACTCCACATTACTCTACATCTACTCTGCTCTACTGTACTCTATCTCTACTGTGCTCCACTGTACTCTACCTCTACTCTACTCCACTGTAGTCTACCTCAACTATACTCCACTGTACTCTACCTCTACTGTGCTCCACTGTACTCTACCTCTACTGTGCTCTACTGTACTCTATCTCTACTGTGCTCCACTGTACTCTACCTCTACTGTACTCCACTGTACTCTACCTCTACTGTGCTCTACTGTACTCTATCTCTACTGTACACCACTGTACTCTACCTCTACTCTGCTGTACTGTACTCTATCTCTACTGTGCTCCACTGTACTCTACCTCTACTGTACTCCACTGTAGTCTACCTCAACTATACTCCACTGTACTCTACCTCTACTGTGCTCCACTGTACTCTACCTCAACTATACTCCACTGTACTCTATCTTTACTCTAATCCACTGTACTCTATCTCTACTCTACTCCACTCTACTCTATCTCTACTGTACTCCACTGTACTCTACCTCTACTCTACTGTACTCCACCTCTACTGTGCTCCACTGTACTCCACTGTACTCTAGCTCTACTGTGCTCCACTGTACTCTACCTCTACTGTACTCCACTGTACTCTACCTCCACTGTACTGTACTGTTCTCTACCTCTACTGTACTCTACTGTACTCCACCTCTACTGTGCTCCACTGTACTCCACTGTACTCTACCTCTACTGTTCTCCAATGTACTCTACCTCTACTGTAATCCACTGTACTCTATCTTTACTGTGCTCCACTGTACTCTACCTCTACTGTACTCCACTGTACTCTATCTCTACTGTTCTCCACTGTACTCTACCTCTACTGTGCTCTACTGTACTCTATCTCTACTGTGCTCCACTGTACTCTACCTCTACTGTACTCTACTCTACTCCACCTCTAATGTGCTCCACTCTACTCTACCTCTACTGTACTCCACTGTATTCTACCTCTACTGTGCTCTACTGTACTCCACCTCTACTGTGCTCCACTGTACTCCACTGCAATCTACCTCTACTGTGCTCCACTGTACTCTACCTCTACTGTACTCCACTGTACTCTATCTCTACTGTGCTCCACTGTACTCTACCTCTACTGTACTCCACTGTACTCTACCTCTACTGTGCTCCACTGTACTCTACCTCTACTGTACTCCACTGTACTCTATCTCTACTGTTCTCCACTCTACTCTACCTCTACTGTGCTCAGCTGTACTCTACCTCTACTGTGCTCCACTGCACTCTATCTCTACTCTACTCCACTGTATTCTACCTCTACTGTGCTCTACTGTACTCTACCTCTACTGTACTCCACTGTACTCTACCTCTACTGTACTGTACTGTTCTCTACCTCTACTGTACTGTACTGTTCTCTACCTCTACTGTACTCTACTGTACTCCACCTCTACTGTGCTCCACTGTACTCCACTGTACTCTACCTCTACTGTACTCCACTGTACTCTATCTCTACTGTTCTCCACTGTACTCTACCTCTACTGTGCTCCACTGTACACCACTGTACTCTACCTCTACTGTGATCCACTGTACTCTACCTCTGCTGTGCTCCACTGTACTCTATCTCTATTCTATTCCACTATACTCTACCTCTACTGTACTCCACTGAACTCCACCTCTACAGTGCTCCACTGTACTCTACCTCTACTGTACTCCACTGTACTCTACCTCTACTCTGCTCTACTGTACTCTATCTCTACTGTGCTCTACTGTACTCTACCTCTATTATACTCCACTGTACTCTACCTCTACTCTGCTCCACTGTACTCTACCTCTAATGTGCTCCACTGTACACTACCTCTACTGTAGTCCACTGTACTCTGCCTCTACTGTGCTCCACTCTACTCTACCTCTACTGTGCTCAGCTGTACTCTACCTCTACTGTGCTCCACTGCACATGATCTCTGCTGTACTCCACTGTACTCTACCTCTACAGTGCTCCACTGTGCTCTACCTCTACTCTACTCCACTGTACTCTACCTCTACTCGGCTCTACTGTACTCTACCTCTACTGTACTCCACTGTACTCTACCTCTACTATACTCCACTGTACTCTACCTCTACTGTGCTCTACTGTACTCTATCTCTACTGTGCTCCACTGTACTCTACCTCTACTGTTCTCCACTGTACTATACCTCTACTGTACTCCACTGTATTCCACCTCTACTATGCTCCACTGTACTCCACTGTACTCTACCTCTACTGTGCTCCACTCTACTCTACCTCTACTGTGCTCCACTGTACTCTACCTCTACTGTGCTCAGCTGTACTCTACCTCTACTGTGCTCCACTGCACATTATCTCTACTGTACTCCACTGTACTCTACCTCTACAGTGCTCCACTGTGCTCTACCTCTACTCTACTCCACTGTACTCTACCTCTACTCTGCTCTACTGTACTCTACCTCTACTGTACTCCACTGTACTCTACCTCTACTATACTCCACTGTACTCTACCTCTACTGTGCTCTACTGTACTCTATCTCTACTGTGCTCCACTGTACTCTACCTCTACTGTACTCCACTGTACTCTACCTCTACTGTACTCCACTGTACTCTACCTCTACAGTGCTCCACTGTACTCTACCTCTACTGTACCCCACTGTACTCTACCTCTACTGTACTCCACTGTATTCTACCTCTACTTTGCTCTACTGTACTCCACCTCTACTGTGCTCCACTGTACTCCACTGCAATCTACCTCTACTGTGCTCCACTGTACTCTACCTCTACTGTGCTCTACTGTACTCTATCTCTACTGTGCTCCACTGTACTCTACCTCTACTGTACTCTACTCTACTCCACCTCTAATGTGCTCCACTCTACTCTACCTCTACTGTACTCCACTGTATTCTACCTCTACTGTGCTCTACTGTACTCCACCTCTACTGTGCTCCACTGTACTCCACTGCAATCTACCTCTACTGTGCTCCACTGTACTCTACCTCTACTGTACTCCACTGTACTCTATCTCTACAGTGCTCCACTGTACTCTACCTCTACTGTACTCCACTGTACTCTACCTCTACTGTGCTCCACTGTACTCTACCTCTACTGTACTCCACTGTACTCTATCTCTACTGTTCTCCACTCTACTCTACCTCTACTGTGCTCAGCTGTACTCTACCTCTACTGTGCTCCACTGCACTCTATCTCTACTCTACTCCACTGTATTCTACCTCTACTGTGCTCTACTGTACTCTACCTCTACTGTACTCCACTGTACTCTACCTCTACTGTACTGTACTGTTCTCTACCTCTACTGTACTCTACTGTACTCCACCTCTACTGTGCTCCACTGTACTCCACTGTACTCTACCTCTACTGTACTCCACTGTATTCAACCTCTACTGTGCTCTACTGTACTCTACCTCTACTGTACTCCACTGTACTCTACCTCTACTGTACTGTACTGTTCTCTACCTCTACTGTACTCTACTGTACTCCACCTCTACTGTGCTCCACTGTACTCCACTGTACTCTACCTCTACTGTTCTCCACTGTACTCTACCTCTACTGTAATCCACTGTACTCTATCTCTACTGTGCTCCACTGTACTCTACCTCTACTGTACTCCACTGTACTCTATCTCTACTGTTCTCCACTGTACTCTACCTCTACTGTGCTCTACTGTACTCTATCTCTACTGTACTCCACTGTACTCTACCTCTACTGTACTCAACTCTACTCCACCTCTAATGTGCTCCACTCTACTCTACTTCTACTGTACTCCACTGTATTCTACCTCTACTGTGCTCTACTGTACTCCACCTCTACTGTGCTCCACTGTACTCCACTGCAATCTACCTCTACTGTGCTCCACTGTACTCTACCTCTACTGTACTCCACTGTACTCTATCTCTACTGTGCTCCACTGTACTCTACCTCTACTGTACTCCACTGTACTCTACCTCTACTGTGCTCCACTGTACTCTACCTCTACTGTACTCCACTGTACTCTATCTCTACTGTGCTCTACTGTACTCTATCTCTACTGTGCTCCACTGTACTCTACCTCTACTGTACTCCACATTACTCTACATCTACTCTGCTCTACTGTACTCTATCTCTACTGTGCTCCACTGTACTCTACCTCTACTCTACTCCACTGTAGTCTACCTCAACTATACTCCACTGTACTCTACCTCTACTGTGCTCCACTGTACTCTACCTCTACTGTGCTCTACTGTACTCTATCTCTACTGTGCTCCACTGTACTCTACCTCTACTGTACTCCACTGTACTCTACCTCTACTGTGCTCTACTGTACTCTATCTCTACTGTACACCACTGTACTCTACCTCTACTCTGCTGTACTGTACTCTATCTCTACTGTGCTCCACTGTACTCTACCTCTACTGTACTCCACTGTAGTCTACCTCAACTATACTCCACTGTACTCTGCCTCTACTGTGCTCCACTGTACTCTACCTCTACTGTGCTCTACTGTACTCTATCTCTACTGTGCTCCACTGTACTCTACCTCTACTGTACTCCACTGTACTCCACCTCTACAGTGATCCACTGTACTCTACCTCTACTGTACTCCACTGTACTCCACCTCTACAGTGATCCACTGTACTCTACCTCTACTGTACTCCACTGTACTCTACCTCTACTCTGCTCTACTTTACCCTATCTCTACTGTGCTCCACTGTACTCTACCTCTACTGTACTCCACTGTAGTCTACCTCAACTATACTCCACTGTACTCTACCTCTACTGTGCTCCACTGTACTCTACCTCAACTATACTCCACTGTACTCTATCTTTACTCTAATCCACTGTACTCTATCTCTACTCTACTCCACTCTACTCTATCTCTACTGTACTCCACTGTACTCTACCTCTACTCTACTCTACTGTACTCCACCTCTACTGTGCTCCACTGTACTCCACTGTACTCTAGCTCTACTGTGCTCCACTGTACTCTACCTCTACTGTACTCCACTGTACTCTACCTCCACTGTACTGTACTGTTCTCTACCTCTACTGTACTCTACTGTACTCCACCTCTACTGTGCTCCACTGTACTCCACTGTACTCTACCTCTACTGTTCTCCAATGTACTCTACCTCTACTGTAATCCACTGTACTCTATCTTTACTGTGCTCCACTGTACTCTACCTCTACTGTACTCCACTGTACTCTATCTCTACTGTTCTCCACTGTACTCTACCTCTACTGTGCTCTACTGTACTCTATCTCTACTGTGCTCCACTGTACTCTACCTCTACTGTACTCTACTCTACTCCACCTCTAATGTGCTCCACTCTACTCTACCTCTACTGTACTCCACTGTACTCTACCTCTACTGTGCTCCACTGTACTCTACCTCTACTGTACTCCACTGTACTCTATCTCTACTGTTCTCCACTCTACTCTACCTCTACTGTGCTCAGCTGTACTCTACCTCTACTGTGCTCCACTGCACTCTATCTCTACTCTACTCCACTGTATTCTACCTCTACTGTGCTCTACTGTACTCTACCTCTACTGTACTCCACTGTACTCTACCTCTACTGTACTGTACTGTTCTCTACCTCTACTGTACTCTACTGTACTCCACCTCTACTGTGCTCCACTGTACTCCACTGTACTCTACCTCTACTGTACTCCACTGTATTCAACCTCTACTGTGCTCTACTGTACTCTACCTCTACTGTACTCCACTGTACTCTACCTCTACTGTACTGTACTGTTCTCTACCTCTACTGTACTCTACTGTACTCCACCTCTACTGTGCTCCACTGTACTCCACTGTACTCTACCTCTACTGTTCTCCACTGTACTCTACCTCTACTGTAATCCACTGTACTCTATCTCTACTGTGCTCCACTGTACTCTACCTCTACTGTACTCCACTGTACTCTATCTCTACTGTTCTCCACTGTACTCTACCTCTACTGTGCTCTACTGTACTCTATCTCTACTGTACTCCACTGTACTCTACCTCTACTGTACTCAACTCTACTCCACCTCTAATGTGCTCCACTCTACTCTACTTCTACTGTACTCCACTGTATTCTACCTCTACTGTGCTCTACTGTACTCCACCTCTACTGTGCTCCACTGTACTCCACTGCAATCTACCTCTACTGTGCTCCACTGTACTCTACCTCTACTGTACTCCACTGTACTCTATCTCTACTGTGCTCCACTGTACTCTACCTCTACTGTACTCCACTGTACTCTACCTCTACTGTGCTCCACTGTACTCTACCTCTACTGTACTCCACTGTACTCTATCTCTACTGTGCTCTACTGTACTCTATCTCTACTGTGCTCCACTGTACTCTACCTCTACTGTACTCCACATTACTCTACATCTACTCTGCTCTACTGTACTCTATCTCTACTGTGCTCCACTGTACTCTACCTCTACTCTACTCCACTGTAGTCTACCTCAACTATACTCCACTGTACTCTACCTCTACTGTGCTCCACTGTACTCTACCTCTACTGTGCTCTACTGTACTCTATCTCTACTGTGCTCCACTGTACTCTACCTCTACTGTACTCCACTGTACTCTACCTCTACTGTGCTCTACTGTACTCTATCTCTACTGTACACCACTGTACTCTACCTCTACTCTGCTGTACTGTACTCTATCTCTACTGTGCTCCACTGTACTCTACCTCTACTGTACTCCACTGTAGTCTACCTCAACTATACTCCACTGTACTCTGCCTCTACTGTGCTCCACTGTACTCTACCTCTACTGTGCTCTACTGTACTCTATCTCTACTGTGCTCCACTGTACTCTACCTCTACTGTACTCCACTGTACTCCACCTCTACAGTGATCCACTGTACTCTACCTCTACTGTACTCCACTGTACTCCACCTCTACAGTGATCCACTGTACTCTACCTCTACTGTACTCCACTGTACTCTACCTCTACTCTGCTCTACTTTACCCTATCTCTACTGTGCTCCACTGTACTCTACCTCTACTGTACTCCACTGTAGTCTACCTCAACTATACTCCACTGTACTCTACCTCTACTGTGCTCCACTGTACTCTACCTCAACTATACTCCACTGTACTCTATCTTTACTCTAATCCACTGTACTCTATCTCTACTCTACTCCACTCTACTCTATCTCTACTGTACTCCACTGTACTCTACCTCTACTCTACTCTACTGTACTCCACCTCTACTGTGCTCCACTGTACTCCACTGTACTCTAGCTCTACTGTGCTCCACTGTACTCTACCTCTACTGTACTCCACTGTACTCTACCTCCACTGTACTGTACTGTTCTCTACCTCTACTGTACTCTACTGTACTCCACCTCTACTGTGCTCCACTGTACTCCACTGTACTCTACCTCTACTGTTCTCCAATGTACTCTACCTCTACTGTAATCCACTGTACTCTATCTTTACTGTGCTCCACTGTACTCTACCTCTACTGTACTCCACTGTACTCTATCTCTACTGTTCTCCACTGTACTCTACCTCTACTGTGCTCTACTGTACTCTATCTCTACTGTGCTCCACTGTACTCTACCTCTACTGTACTCTACTCTACTCCACCTCTAATGTGCTCCACTCTACTCTACCTCTACTGTACTCCACTGTATTCTACCTCTACTGTGCTCTACTGTACTCCACCTCTACTGTGCTCCACTGTACTCCACTGCAATCTACCTCTACTGTGCTCCACTGTACTCTACCTCTACTGTACTCCACTGTACTCTATCTCTACTGTGCTCCACTGTACTCTACCTCTACTGTACTCCACTGTACTCTACCTCTACTGTGCTCCACTGTACTCTATCTCTACTGTTCTCCACTCTACTCTACCTCTACTGTGCTCAGCTGTACTCTACCTCTACTGTGCTCCACTGCACTCTATCTCTACTCTACTCCACTGTATTCTACCTCTACTGTGCTCTACTGTACTCTACCTCTACTGTACTCCACTGTACTCTACCTCTACTGTACTGTACTGTTCTCTACCTCTACTGTACTGTACTGTTCTCTACCTCTACTGTACTCTACTGTACTCCACCTCTACTGTGCTCCACTGTACTCCACTGTACTCTACCTCTACTGTACTCCACTGTACTCTATCTCTACTGTTCTCCACTGTACTCTACCTCTACTGTGCTCCACTGTACACCACTGTACTCTACCTCTACTGTGATCCACTGTACTCTACCTCTGCTGTGCTCCACTGTACTCTATCTCTATTCTATTCCACTATACTCTACCTCTACTGTACTCCACTGAACTCCACCTCTACAGTGCTCCACTGTACTCTACCTCTACTGTACTCCACTGTACTCTACCTCTACTCTGCTCTACTGTACTCTATCTCTACTGTGCTCTACTGTACTCTACCTCTATTATACTCCACTGTACTCTACCTCTACTCTGCTCCACTGTACTCTACCTCTAATGTGCTCCACTGTACACTACCTCTACTGTAGTCCACTGTACTCTGCCTCTACTGTGCTCCACTCTACTCTACCTCTACTGTGCTCAGCTGTACTCTACCTCTACTGTGCTCCACTGCACATGATCTCTGCTGTACTCCACTGTACTCTACCTCTACAGTGCTCCACTGTGCTCTACCTCTACTCTACTCCACTGTACTCTACCTCTACTCGGCTCTACTGTACTCTACCTCTACTGTACTCCACTGTACTCTACCTCTACTATACTCCACTGTACTCTACCTCTACTGTGCTCTACTGTACTCTATCTCTACTGTGCTCCACTGTACTTTACCTCTACTGTACTCCACTGTACTATACCTCTACTGTACTCCACTGTATTCCACCTCTACTATGCTCCACTGTACTCCACTGTACTCTACCTCTACTGTGCTCCACTCTACTCTACCTCTACTGTGCTCCACTGTACTCTACCTCTACTGTGCTCAGCTGTACTCTACCTCTACTGTGCTCCACTGCACATTATCTCTACTGTACTCCACTGTACTCTACCTCTACAGTGCTCCACTGTGCTCTACCTCTACTCTACTCCACTGTACTCTACCTCTACTCTGCTCTACTGTACTCTACCTCTACTGTACTCCACTGTACTCTACCTCTACTATACTCCACTGTACTCTACCTCTACTGTGCTCTACTGTACTCTATCTCTACTGTGCTCCACTGTACTCTACCTCTACTGTACTCCACTGTACTCTACCTCTACTGTACTCCACTGTACTCTACCTCTACAGTGCTCCACTGTACTCTACCTCTACTGTACTCCACTGTACTCTACCTCTACTGTACTCCACTGTATTCTACCTCTACTTTGCTCTACTGTACTCCACCTCTACTGTGCTCCACTGTACTCCACTGCAATCTACCTCTACTGTGCTCCACTGTACTCTACCTCTTCTGTGCTCTACTGTACTCTATCTCTACTGTGCTCCACTGTACTCTACCTCTACTGTACTCTACTCTACTCCACCTCTAATGTGCTCCACTCTACTCTACCTCTACTGTACTCCACTGTATTCTACCTCTACTGTGCTCTACTGTACTCCACCTCTACTGTGCTCCACTGTACTCCACTGCAATCTACCTCTACTGTGCTCCACTGTACTCTACCTCTACTGTACTCCACTGTACTCTATCTCTACAGTGCTCCACTGTACTCTACCTCTACTGTACTCCACTGTACTCTACCTCTACTGTGCTCCACTGTACTCTACCTCTACTGTACTCCACTGTACTCTATCTCTACTGTTCTCCACTCTACTCTACCTCTACTGTGCTCAGCTGTACTCTACCTCTACTGTGCTCCACTGCACTCTATCTCTACTCTACTCCACTGTATTCTACCTCTACTGTGCTCTACTGTACTCTACCTCTACTGTACTCCACTGTACTCTACCTCTACTGTACTGTACTGTTCTCTACCTCTACTGTACTCTACTGTAATCCACCTCTACTGTGCTCCACTGTACTCCACTGTACTCTACCTCTACTGTACTCCACTGTATTCAACCTCTACTGTGCTCTACTGTACTCTACCTCTACTGTACTCCACTGTACTCTACCTCTACTGTACTGTACTGTTCTCTACCTCTACTGTACTCTACTGTACTCCACCTCTACTGTGCTCCACTGTACTCCACTGTACTCTACCTCTACTGTTCTCCACTGTACTCTACCTCTACTGTAATCCACTGTACTCTATCTCTACTGTGCTCCACTGTACTCTACCTCTACTGTACTCCACTGTACTCTATCTCTACTGTTCTCCACTGTACTCTACCTCTACTGTGCTCTACTGTACTCTATCTCTACTGTACTCCACTGTACTCTACCTCTACTGTACTCAACTCTACTCCACCTCTAATGTGCTCCACTCTACTCTACTTCTACTGTACTCCACTGTATTCTACCTCTACTGTGCTCTACTGTACTCCACCTCTACTGTGCTCCACTGTACTCCACTGCAATCTACCTCTACTGTGCTCCACTGTACTCTACCTCTACTGTACTCCACTGTACTCTATCTCTACTGTGCTCCACTGTACTCTACCTCTACTGTACTCCACTGTACTCTACCTCTACTGTGCTCCACTGTACTCTACCTCTACTGTACTCCACTGTACTCTATCTCTACTGTGCTCTACTGTACTCTATCTCTACTGTGCTCCACTGTACTCTACCTCTACTGTACTCCACATTACTCTACATCTACTCTGCTCTACTGTACTCTATCTCTACTGTGCTCCACTGTACTCTACCTCTACTCTACTCCACTGTAGTCTACCTCAACTATACTCCACTGTACTCTACCTCTACTGTGCTCCACTGTACTCTACCTCTACTGTGCTCTACTGTACTCTATCTCTACTGTGCTCCACTGTACTCTACCTCTACTGTACTCCACTGTACTCTACCTCTACTGTGCTCTACTGTACTCTATCTCTACTGTACACCACTGTACTCTACCTCTACTCTGCTGTACTGTACTCTATCTCTACTGTGCTCCACTGTACTCTACCTCTACTGTACTCCACTGTAGTCTACCTCAACTATACTCCACTGTACTCTGCCTCTACTGTGCTCCACTGTACTCTACCTCTACTGTGCTCTACTGTACTCTATCTCTACTGTGCTCCACTGTACTCTACCTCTACTGTACTCCACTGTACTCCACCTCTACAGTGATCCACTGTACTCTACCTCTACTGTACTCCACTGTACTCCACCTCTACAGTGATCCACTGTACTCTACCTCTACTGTACTCCACTGTACTCTACCTCTACTCTGCTCTACTTTACCCTATCTCTACTGTGCTCCACTGTACTCTACCTCTACTGTACTCCACTGTAGTCTACCTCAACTATACTCCACTGTACTCTACCTCTACTGTGCTCCACTGTACTCTACCTCAACTATACTCCACTGTACTCTATCTTTACTCTAATCCACTGTACTCTATCTCTACTCTACTCCACTCTACTCTATCTCTACTGTACTCCACTGTACTCTACCTCTACTCTACTCTACTGTACTCCACCTCTACTGTGCTCCACTGTACTCCACTGTACTCTAGCTCTACTGTGCTCCACTGTACTCTACCTCTACTGTACTCCACTGTACTCTACCTCCACTGTACTGTACTGTTCTCTACCTCTACTGTACTCTACTGTACTCCACCTCTACTGTGCTCCACTGTACTCCACTGTACTCTACCTCTACTGTTCTCCAATGTACTCTACCTCTACTGTAATCCACTGTACTCTATCTTTACTGTGCTCCACTGTACTCTACCTCTACTGTACTCCACTGTACTCTATCTCTACTGTTCTCCACTGTACTCTACCTCTACTGTGCTCTACTGTACTCTATCTCTACTGTGCTCCACTGTACTCTACCTCTACTGTACTCTACTCTACTCCACCTCTAATGTGCTCCACTCTACTCTACCTCTACTGTACTCCACTGTATTCTACCTCTACTGTGCTCTACTGTACTCCACCTCTACTGTGCTCCACTGTACTCCACTGCAATCTACCTCTACTGTGCTCCACTGTACTCTACCTCTACTGTACTCCACTGTACTCTATCTCTACTGTGCTCCACTGTACTCTACCTCTACTGTACTCCACTGTACTCTACCTCTACTGTGCTCCACTGTACTCTATCTCTACTGTTCTCCACTCTACTCTACCTCTACTGTGCTCAGCTGTACTCTACCTCTACTGTGCTCCACTGCACTCTATCTCTACTCTACTCCACTGTATTCTACCTCTACTGTGCTCTACTGTACTCTACCTCTACTGTACTCCACTGTACTCTACCTCTACTGTACAGTACTGTTCTCTACCTCTACTGTACTGTACTGTTCTCTACCTCTACTGTACTCTACTGTACTCCACCTCTACTGTGCTCCACTGTACTCCACTGTACTCTACCTCTACTGTACTCCACTGTACTCTATCTCTACTGTTCTCCACTGTACTCTACCTCTACTGTGCTCCACTGTACACCACTGTACTCTACCTCTACTGTGATCCACTGTACTCTACCTCTGCTGTGCTCCACTGTACTCTATCTCTATTCTATTCCACTATACTCTACCTCTACTGTACTCCACTGAACTCCACCTCTACAGTGCTCCACTGTACTCTACCTCTACTGTACTCCACTGTACTCTACCTCTACTCTGCTCTACTGTACTCTATCTCTACTGTGCTCTACTGTACTCTACCTCTATTATACTCCACTGTACTCTACCTCTACTCTGCTCCACTGTACTCTACCTCTAATGTGCTCCACTGTACACTACCTCTACTGTAGTCCACTGTACTCTGCCTCTACTGTGCTCCACTCTACTCTACCTCTACTGTGCTCAGCTGTACTCTACCTCTACTGTGCTCCACTGCACATGATCTCTGCTGTACTCCACTGTACTCTACCTCTACAGTGCTCCACTGTGCTCTACCTCTACTCTACTCCACTGTACTCTACCTCTACTCGGCTCTACTGTACTCTACCTCTACTGTACTCCACTGTACTCTACCTCTACTATACTCCACTGTACTCTACCTCTACTGTGCTCTACTGTACTCTATCTCTACTGTGCTCCACTGTACTTTACCTCTACTGTACTCCACTGTACTATACCTCTACTGTACTCCACTGTATTCCACCTCTACTATGCTCCACTGTACTCCACTGTACTCTACCTCTACTGTGCTCCACTCTACTCTACCTCTACTGTGCTCCACTGTACTCTACCTCTACTGTGCTCAGCTGTACTCTACCTCTACTGTGCTCCACTGCACATTATCTCTACTGTACTCCACTGTACTCTACCTCTACAGTGCTCCACTGTGCTCTACCTCTACTCTACTCCACTGTACTCTACCTCTACTCTGCTCTACTGTACTCTACCTCTACTGTACTCCACTGTACTCTACCTCTACTATACTCCACTGTACTCTACCTCTACTGTGCTCTACTGTACTCTATCTCTACTGTGCTCCACTGTACTCTACCTCTACTGTACTCCACTGTACTCTACCTCTACTGTACTCCACTGTACTCTACCTCTACAGTGCTCCACTGTACTCTACCTCTACTGTACTCCACTGTACTCTACCTCTACTGTACTCCACTGTATTCTACCTCTACTTTGCTCTACTGTACTCCACCTCTACTGTGCTCCAATGTACTCCACTGCAATCTACCTCTACTGTGCTCCACTGTACTCTACCTCTACTGTGCTCTACTGTACTCTATCTCTACTGTGCTCCACTGTACTCTACCTCTACTGTACTCTTCTCTACTCCACCTCTAATGTGCTCCACTCTACTCTACCTCTACTGTACTCCACTGTATTCTACCTCTACTGTGCTCTACTGTACTCCACCTCTACTGTGCTCCACTGTACTCCACTGCAATCTACCTCTACTGTGCTCCACTGTACTCTACCTCTACTGTACTCCACTGTACTCTATCTCTACAGTGCTCCACTGTACTCTACCTCTACTGTACACCACTGTACTCTACCTCTACTGTGCTCCACTGTACTCTACCTCTACTGTACTCCACTGTACTCTATCTCTACTGTTCTCCACTCTACTCTACCTCTACTGTGCTCAGCTGTACTCTACCTCTACTGTGCTCCACTGCACTCTATCTCTACTCTACTCCACTGTATTCTACCTCTACTGTGCTCTACTGTACTCTACCTCTACTGTACTCCACTGTACTCTACCTCTACTGTACTGTACTGTTCTCTACCTCTACTGTACTCTACTGTACTCCACCTCTACTGTGCTCCACTGTACTCCACTGTACTCTACCTCTACTGTACTCCACTGTATTCAACCTCTACTGTGCTCTACTGTACTCTACCTCTACTCTACTCCACTGTACTCTACCTCTACTGTACTGTACTGTTCTCTACCTCTACTGTACTCTACTGTACTCCACCTCTACTGTGCTCCACTGTACTCCACTGTACTCTACCTCTACTGTTCTCCATTGTACTCTACCTCTACTGTAATCCACTGTACTCTATCTCTACTGTGCTCCACTGTACTCTACCTCTACTGTACTCCACTGTACTCTATCTCTACTGTTCTCCACTGTACTCTACCTCTACTGTGCTCTACTGTACTCTATCTCTACTGTGCTCCACTGTACTCTACCTCTACTGTACTCAACTCTACTCCACCTCTAATGTGCTCCACTCTACTCTACTTCTACTGTACTCCACTGTATTCTACCTCTACTGTGCTCTACTGTACTCCACCTCTACTGTGCTCCACTGTACTCCACTGCAATCTACCTCTACTGTGCTCCACTGTACTCTACCTCTACTGTACTCCACTGTACTCTATCTCTACTGTGCTCCACTGTACTCTACCTCTACTGTACTCCACTGTACTCTACCTCTACTGTGCTCCACTGTACTCTACCTCTACTGTACTCCACTGTACTCTATCTCTACTGTGCTCTACTGTACTCTATCTCTACTGTGCTCCACTGTACTCTACCTCTACTGTACTCCACATTACTCTACATCTACTCTGCTCTACTGTACTCTATCTCTACTGTGCTCCACTGTACTCTACCTCTACTCTACTCCACTGTAGTCTACCTCAACTATACTCCACTGTACTCTACCTCTACTGTGCTCCACTGTACTCTACCTCTACTGTGCTCTACTGTACTCTATCTCTACTGTGCTCCACTGTACTCTACCTCTACTGTACTCCACTGTACTCTACCTCTACTGTGCTCTACTGTACTCTATCTCTACTGTACACCACTGTACTCTACCTCTACTCTGCTGTACTGTACTCTATCTCTACTGTGCTCCACTGTACTCTACCTCTACTGTACTCCACTGTAGTCTACCTCAACTATACTCCACTGTACTCTGCCTCTACTGTGCTCCACTGTACTCTACCTCTACTGTGCTCTACTGTACTCTATCTCTACTGTGCTCCACTGTACTCTACCTCTACTGTACTCCACTGTACTCCACCTCTACAGTGATCCACTGTACTCTACCTCTACTGTACTCCACTGTACTCCACCTCTACAGTGATCCACTGTACTCTACCTCTACTGTACTCCACTGTACTCTACCTCTACTCTGCTCTACTTTACCCTATCTCTACTGTGCTCCACTGTACTCTACCTCTACTGTACTCCACTGTAGTCTACCTCAACTATACTCCACTGTACTCTACCTCTACTGTGCTCCACTGTACTCTACCTCAACTATACTCCACTGTACTCTATCTTTACTCTAATCCACTGTACTCTATCTCTACTCTACTCCACTCTACTCTATCTCTACTGTACTCCACTGTACTCTACCTCTACTCTACTGTACTCCACCTCTACTGTGCTCCACTGTACTCCACTGTACTCTAGCTCTACTGTGCTCCACTGTACTCTACCTCTACTGTACTCCACTGTACTCTACCTCCACTGTACTGTACTGTTCTCTACCTCTACTGTACTCTACTGTACTCCACCTCTACTGTGCTCCACTGTACTCCACTGTACTCTACCTCTACTGTTCTCCAATGTACTCTACCTCTACTGTAATCCACTGTACTCTATCTTTACTGTGCTCCACTGTACTCTACCTCTACTGTACTCCACTGTACTCTATCTCTACTGTTCTCCACTGTACTCTACCTCTACTGTGCTCTACTGTACTCTATCTCTACTGTGCTCCACTGTACTCTACCTCTACTGTACTCTACTCTACTCCACCTCTAATGTGCTCCACTCTACTCTACCTCTACTGTACTCCACTGTATTCTACCTCTACTGTGCTCTACTGTACTCCACCTCTACTGTGCTCCACTGTACTCCACTGCAATCTACCTCTACTGTGCTCCACTGTACTCTACCTCTACTGTACTCCACTGTACTCTATCTCTACTGTGCTCCACTGTACTCTACCTCTACTGTACTCCACTGTACTCTACCTCTACTGTGCTCCACTGTACTCTACCTCTACTGTACTCCACTGTACTCTATCTCTACTGTTCTCCACTCTACTCTACCTCTACTGTGCTCAGCTGTACTCTACCTCTACTGTGCTCCACTGCACTCTATCTCTACTCTACTCCACTGTATTCTACCTCTACTGTGCTCTACTGTACTCTACCTCTACTGTACTCCACTGTACTCTACCTCTACTGTACTGTACTGTTCTCTACCTCTACTGTACTGTACTGTTCTCTACCTCTACTGTACTCTACTGTACTCCACCTCTACTGTGCTCCACTGTACTCCACTGTACTCTACCTCTACTGTACTCCACTGTACTCTATCTCTACTGTTCTCCACTGTACTCTACCTCTACTGTGCTCCACTGTACACCACTGTACTCTACCTCTACTGTGATCCACTGTACTCTACCTCTGCTGTGCTCCACTGTACTCTATCTCTATTCTATTCCACTATACTCTACCTCTACTGTACTCCACTGAACTCCACCTCTACAGTGCTCCACTGTACTCTACCTCTACTGTACTCCACTGTACTCTACCTCTACTCTGCTCTACTGTACTCTATCTCTACTGTGCTCTACTGTACTCTACCTCTATTATACTCCACTGTACTCTACCTCTACTCTGGTCCACTGTACTCTACCTCTAATGTGCTCCATTGTACACTACCTCTACTGTAGTCCACTGTACTCTGCCTCTACTGTGCTCCACTCTACTCTACCTCTACTGTGCTCAGCTGTACTCTACCTCTACTGTGCTCCACTGCACATGATCTCTGCTGTACTCCACTGTACTCTACCTCTACAGTGCTCCACTGTGCTCTACCTCTACTCTACTCCACTGTACTCTACCTCTACTCGGCTCTACTGTACTCTACCTCTACTGTACTCCACTGTACTCTACCTCTACTATACTCCACTGTACTCTACCTCTACTGTGCTCTACTGTACTCTATCTCTACTGTGCTCCACTGTACTCTACCTCTACTGTTCTCCACTGTACTATACCTCTACTGTACTCCACTGTATTCCACCTCTACTATGCTCCACTGTACTCCACTGTACTCTACCTCTACTGTGCTCCACTCTACTCTACCTCTACTGTGCTCCACTGTACTCTACCTCTACTGTGCTCAGCTGTACTCTACCTCTACTGTGCTCCACTGCACATTATCTCTACTGTACTCCACTGTACTCTACCTCTACAGTGCTCCACTGTGCTCTACCTCTACTCTACTCCACTGTACTCTACCTCTACTCTGCTCTACTGTACTCTACCTCTACTGTACTCCACTGTACTCTACCTCTACTATACTCCACTGTACTCTACCTCTACTGTGCTCTACTGTACTCTATCTCTACTGTGCTCCACTGTACTCTACCTCTACTGTACTCCACTGTACTCTACCTCTACTGTACTCCACTGTACTCTACCTCTACAGTGCTCCACTGTACTCTACCTCTACTGTACCCCACTGTACTCTACCTCTACTGTACTCCACTGTATTCTACCTCTACTTTGCTCTACTGTACTCCACCTCTACTGTGCTCCACTGTACTCCACTGCAATCTACCTCTACTGTGCTCCACTGTACTCTACCTCTACTGTGCTCTACTGTACTCTATCTCTACTGTGCTCCACTGTACTCTACCTCTACTGTACTCTACTCTACTCCACCTCTAATGTGCTCCACTCTACTCTACCTCTACTGTACTCCACTGTATTCTACCTCTACTGTGCTCTACTGTACTCCACCTCTACTGTGCTCCACTGTACTCCACTGCAATCTACCTCTACTGTGCTCCACTGTACTCTACCTCTACTGTACTCCACTGTACTCTATCTCTACAGTGCTCCACTGTACTCTACCTCTACTGTACTCCACTGTACTCTACCTCTACTGTGCTCCACTGTACTCTACCTCTACTGTACTCCACTGTACTCTATCTCTACTGTTCTCCACTCTACTCTACCTCTACTGTGCTCAGCTGTACTCTACCTCTACTGTGCTCCACTGCACTCTATCTCTACTCTACTCCACTGTATTCTACCTCTACTGTGCTCTACTGTACTCTACCTCTACTGTACTCCACTGTACTCTACCTCTACTGTACTGTACTGTTCTCTACCTCTACTGTACTCTACTGTACTCCACCTCTACTGTGCTCCACTGTACTCCACTGTACTCTACCTCTACTGTACTCCACTGTATTCAACCTCTACTGTGCTCTACTGTACTCTACCTCTACTGTACTCCACTGTACTCTACCTCTACTGTACTGTACTGTTCTCTACCTCTACTGTACTCTACTGTACTCCACCTCTACTGTGCTCCACTGTACTCCACTGTACTCTACCTCTACTGTTCTCCACTGTACTCTACCTCTACTGTAATCCACTGTACTCTATCTCTACTGTGCTCCACTGTACTCTACCTCTACTGTACTCCACTGTACTCTATCTCTACTGTTCTCCACTGTACTCTACCTCTACTGTGCTCTACTGTACTCTATCTCTACTGTACTCCACTGTACTCTACCTCTACTGTACTCAACTCTACTCCACCTCTAATGTGCTCCACTCTACTCTACTTCTACTGTACTCCACTGTATTCTACCTCTACTGTGCTCTACTGTACTCCACCTCTACTGTGCTCCACTGTACTCCACTGCAATCTACCTCTACTGTGCTCCACTGTACTCTACCTCTACTGTACTCCACTGTACTCTATCTCTACTGTGCTCCACTGTACTCTACCTCTACTGTACTCCACTGTACTCTACCTCTACTGTGCTCCACTGTACTCTACCTCTACTGTACTCCACTGTACTCTATCTCTACTGTGCTCTACTGTACTCTATCTCTACTGTGCTCCACTGTACTCTACCTCTACTGTACTCCACATTACTCTACATCTACTCTGCTCTACTGTACTCTATCTCTACTGTGCTCCACTGTACTCTACCTCTACTCTACTCCACTGTAGTCTACCTCAACTATACTCCACTGTACTCTACCTCTACTGTGCTCCACTGTACTCTACCTCTACTGTGCTCTACTGTACTCTATCTCTACTGTGCTCCACTGTACTCTACCTCTACTGTACTCCACTGTACTCTACCTCTACTGTGCTCTACTGTACTCTATCTCTACTGTACACCACTGTACTCTACCTCTACTCTGCTGTACTGTATTCTACCTCTACTGTGCTCTACTGTACTCTACCTCTACTGTACTCCACTGTACTCTACCTCTACTGTACTGCACTGTTCTCTACCTCTACTGTACTGTACTGTTCTCTACCTCTACTGTACTCTACTGTACTCCACCTCTACTGTGCTCCACTGTACTCCACTGTACTCTACCTCTACTGTACTCCACTGTACTCTATCTCTACTGTTCTCCACTGTACTCTACCTCTACTGTGCTCCACTGTACACCACTGTACTCTACCTCTACTGTGATCCACTGTACTCTACCTCTGCTGTGCTCCACTGTACTCTATCTCTATTCTATTCAACTATACTCTACCTCTACTGTACTCCACTGAACTCCACCTCTACAGTGCTCCACTGTACTCTACCTCTACTGTACTCCACTGTACTCTACCTCTACTCTGCTCTACTGTACTCTATCTCTACTGTGCTCTACTGTACTCTACCTCTATTATACTCCACTGTACTCTACCTCTACTCTGCTGTACTGTACTCTATCTCTACTGTGCTCCACTGTACTCTACCTCTACTGTACTCCACTGTAGTCTACCTCAACTATACTCCACTGTACTCTATCTCTACTGTTCTCCACTGTACTCTACCTCTACTGTGCTCCACTGTACACCACTGTACTCTACCTCTACTGTGATCCACTGTACTCTACCTCTGCTGTGCTCCACTGTACTCTATCTCTATTCTATTCCACTATACTCTACCTCTACTGTACTCCACTGAACTCCACCTCTACAGTGCTCCACTGTACTCTACCTCTACTGTACTCCACTGTACTCTACCTCTACTCTGCTCTACTGTACTCTATCTCTACTGTGCTCTACTGTACTCTACCTCTATTATACTCCACTGTACTCTACCTCTACTCTGCTCCACTGTACTCTACCTCTAATGTGCTCCACTGTACACTACCTCTACTGTAGTCCACTGTACTCTGCCTCTACTGTGCTCCACTCTACTCTACCTCTACTGTGCTCAGCTGTACTCTACCTCTACTGTGCTCCACTGCACATGATCTCTGCTGTACTCCACTGTACTCTACCTCTACAGTGCTCCACTGTGCTCTACCTCTACTCTACTCCACTGTACTCTACCTCTACTCGGCTCTACTGTACTCTACCTCTACTGTACTCCACTGTACTCTACCTCTACTATACTCCACTGTACTCTACCTCTACTGTGCTCTACTGTACTCTATCTCTACTGTGCTCCACTGTACTTTACCTCTACTGTACTCCACTGTACTATACCTCTACTGTACTCCACTGTATTCCACCTCTACTATGCTCCACTGTACTCCACTGTACTCTACCTCTACTGTGCTCCACTCTACTCTACCTCTACTGTGCTCCACTGTACTCTACCTCTACTGTGCTCAGCTGTACTCTACCTCTACTGTGCTCCACTGCACATTATCTCTACTGTACTCCACTGTACTCTACCTCTACAGTGCTCCACTGTGCTCTACCTCTACTCTACTCCACTGTACTCTACCTCTACTCTGCTCTACTGTACTCTACCTCTACTGTACTCCACTGTACTCTACCTCTACTATACTCCACTGTACTCTACCTCTACTGTGCTCTACTGTACTCTATCTCTACTGTGCTCCACTGTACTCTACCTCTACTGTACTCCACTGTACTCTACCTCTACTGTACTCCACTGTACTCTACCTCTACAGTGCTCCACTGTACTCTACCTCTACTGTACTCCACTGTACTCTACCTCTACTGTACTCCACTGTATTCTACCTCTACTTTGCTCTACTGTACTCCACCTCTACTGTGCTCCACTGTACTCCACTGCAATCTACCTCTACTGTGCTCCACTGTACTCTACCTCTACTGTGCTCTACTGTACTCTATCTCTACTGTGCTCCACTGTACTCTACCTCTACTGTACTCTTCTCTACTCCACCTCTAATGTGCTCCACTCTACTCTACCTCTACTGTACTCCACTGTATTCTACCTCTACTGTGCTCTACTGTACTCCACCTCTACTGTGCTCCACTGTACTCCACTGCAATCTACCTCTACTGTGCTCCACTGTACTCTACCTCTACTGTACTCCACTGTACTCTATCTCTACAGTGCTCCACTGTACTCTACCTCTACTGTACACCACTGTACTCTACCTCTACTGTGCTCCACTGTACTCTACCTCTACTGTACTCCACTGTACTCTATCTCTACTGTTCTCCACTCTACTCTACCTCTACTGTGCTCAGCTGTACTCTACCTCTACTGTGCTCCACTGCACTCTATCTCTACTCTACTCCACTGTATTCTACCTCTACTGTGCTCTACTGTACTCTACCTCTACTGTACTCCACTGTACTCTACCTCTACTGTACTGTACTGTTCTCTACCTCTACTGTACTCTACTGTACTCCACCTCTACTGTGCTCCACTGTACTCCACTGTACTCTACCTCTACTGTACTCCACTGTATTCAACCTCTACTGTGCTCTACTGTACTCTACCTCTACTCTACTCCACTGTACTCTACCTCTACTGTACTGTACTGTTCTCTACCTCTACTGTACTCTACTGTACTCCACCTCTACTGTGCTCCACTGTACTCCACTGTACTCTACCTCTACTGTTCTCCATTGTACTCTACCTCTACTGTAATCCACTGTACTCTATCTCTACTGTGCTCCACTGTACTCTACCTCTACTGTACTCCACTGTACTCTATCTCTACTGTTCTCCACTGTACTCTACCTCTACTGTGCTCTACTGTACTCTATCTCTACTGTGCTCCACTGTACTCTACCTCTACTGTACTCAACTCTACTCCACCTCTAATGTGCTCCACTCTACTCTACTTCTACTGTACTCCACTGTATTCTACCTCTACTGTGCTCTACTGTACTCCACCTCTACTGTGCTCCACTGTACTCCACTGCAATCTACCTCTACTGTGCTCCACTGTACTCTACCTCTACTGTACTCCACTGTACTCTATCTCTACTGTGCTCCACTGTACTCTACCTCTACTGTACTCCACTGTACTCTACCTCTACTGTGCTCCACTGTACTCTACCTCTACTGTACTCCACTGTACTCTATCTCTACTGTGCTCTACTGTACTCTATCTCTACTGTGCTCCACTGTACTCTACCTCTACTGTACTCCACATTACTCTACATCTACTCTGCTCTACTGTACTCTATCTCTACTGTGCTCCACTGTACTCTACCTCTACTCTACTCCACTGTAGTCTACCTCAACTATACTCCACTGTACTCTACCTCTACTGTGCTCCACTGTACTCTACCTCTACTGTGCTCTACTGTACTCTATCTCTACTGTGCTCCACTGTACTCTACCTCTACTGTACTCCACTGTACTCTACCTCTACTGTGCTCTACTGTACTCTATCTCTACTGTACACCACTGTACTCTACCTCTACTCTGCTGTACTGTACTCTATCTCTACTGTGCTCCACTGTACTCTACCTCTACTGTACTCCACTGTAGTCTACCTCAACTATACTCCACTGTACTCTGCCTCTACTGTGCTCCACTGTACTCTACCTCTACTGTGCTCTACTGTACTCTATCTCTACTGTGCTCCACTGTACTCTACCTCTACTGTACTCCACTGTACTCCACCTCTACAGTGATCCACTGTACTCTACCTCTACTGTACTCCACTGTACTCCACCTCTACAGTGATCCACTGTACTCTACCTCTACTGTACTCCACTGTACTCTACCTCTACTCTGCTCTACTTTACCCTATCTCTACTGTGCTCCACTGTACTCTACCTCTACTGTACTCCACTGTAGTCTACCTCAACTATACTCCACTGTACTCTACCTCTACTGTGCTCCACTGTACTCTACCTCAACTATACTCCACTGTACTCTATCTTTACTCTAATCCACTGTACTCTATCTCTACTCTACTCCACTCTACTCTATCTCTACTGTACTCCACTGTACTCTACCTCTACTCTACTGTACTCCACCTCTACTGTGCTCCACTGTACTCCACTGTACTCTAGCTCTACTGTGCTCCACTGTACTCTACCTCTACTGTACTCCACTGTACTCTACCTCCACTGTACTGTACTGTTCTCTACCTCTACTGTACTCTACTGTACTCCACCTCTACTGTGCTCCACTGTACTCCACTGTACTCTACCTCTACTGTTCTCCAATGTACTCTACCTCTACTGTAATCCACTGTACTCTATCTTTACTGTGCTCCACTGTACTCTACCTCTACTGTACTCCACTGTACTCTATCTCTACTGTTCTCCACTGTACTCTACCTCTACTGTGCTCTACTGTACTCTATCTCTACTGTGCTCCACTGTACTCTACCTCTACTGTACTCTACTCTACTCCACCTCTAATGTGCTCCACTCTACTCTACCTCTACTGTACTCCACTGTATTCTACCTCTACTGTGCTCTACTGTACTCCACCTCTACTGTGCTCCACTGTACTCCACTGCAATCTACCTCTACTGTGCTCCACTGTACTCTACCTCTACTGTACTCCACTGTACTCTATCTCTACTGTGCTCCACTGTACTCTACCTCTACTGTACTCCACTGTACTCTACCTCTACTGTGCTCCACTGTACTCTACCTCTACTGTACTCCACTGTACTCTATCTCTACTGTTCTCCACTCTACTCTACCTCTACTGTGCTCAGCTGTACTCTACCTCTACTGTGCTCCACTGCACTCTATCTCTACTCTACTCCACTGTATTCTACCTCTACTGTGCTCTACTGTACTCTACCTCTACTGTACTCCACTGTACTCTACCTCTACTGTACTGTACTGTTCTCTACCTCTACTGTACTGTACTGTTCTCTACCTCTACTGTACTCTACTGTACTCCACCTCTACTGTGCTCCACTGTACTCCACTGTACTCTACCTCTACTGTACTCCACTGTACTCTATCTCTACTGTTCTCCACTGTACTCTACCTCTACTGTGCTCCACTGTACACCACTGTACTCTACCTCTACTGTGATCCACTGTACTCTACCTCTGCTGTGCTCCACTGTACTCTATCTCTATTCTATTCCACTATACTCTACCTCTACTGTACTCCACTGAACTCCACCTCTACAGTGCTCCACTGTACTCTACCTCTACTGTACTCCACTGTACTCTACCTCTACTCTGCTCTACTGTACTCTATCTCTACTGTGCTCTACTGTACTCTACCTCTATTATACTCCACTGTACTCTACCTCTACTCTGGTCCACTGTACTCTACCTCTAATGTGCTCCACTGTACACTACCTCTACTGTAGTCCACTGTACTCTGCCTCTACTGTGCTCCACTCTACTCTACCTCTACTGTGCTCAGCTGTACTCTACCTCTACTGTGCTCCACTGCACATGATCTCTGCTGTACTCCACTGTACTCTACCTCTACAGTGCTCCACTGTGCTCTACCTCTACTCTACTCCACTGTACTCTACCTCTACTCGGCTCTACTGTACTCTACCTCTACTGTACTCCACTGTACTCTACCTCTACTATACTCCACTGTACTCTACCTCTACTGTGCTCTACTGTACTCTATCTCTACTGTGCTCCACTGTACTCTACCTCTACTGTTCTCCACTGTACTATACCTCTACTGTACTCCACTGTATTCCACCTCTACTATGCTCCACTGTACTCCACTGTACTCTACCTCTACTGTGCTCCACTCTACTCTACCTCTACTGTGCTCCACTGTACTCTACCTCTACTGTGCTCAGCTGTACTCTACCTCTACTGTGCTCCACTGCACATTATCTCTACTGTACTCCACTGTACTCTACCTCTACAGTGCTCCACTGTGCTCTACCTCTACTCTACTCCACTGTACTCTACCTCTACTCTGCTCTACTGTACTCTACCTCTACTGTACTCCACTGTACTCTACCTCTACTATACTCCACTGTACTCTACCTCTACTGTGCTCTACTGTACTCTATCTCTACTGTGCTCCACTGTACTCTACCTCTACTGTACTCCACTGTACTCTACCTCTACTGTACTCCACTGTACTCTACCTCTACAGTGCTCCACTGTACTCTACCTCTACTGTACCCCACTGTACTCTACCTCTACTGTACTCCACTGTATTCTACCTCTACTTTGCTCTACTGTACTCCACCTCTACTGTGCTCCACTGTACTCCACTGCAATCTACCTCTACTGTGCTCCACTGTACTCTACCTCTACTGTGCTCTACTGTACTCTATCTCTACTGTGCTCCACTGTACTCTACCTCTACTGTACTCTACTCTACTCCACCTCTAATGTGCTCCACTCTACTCTACCTCTACTGTACTCCACTGTATTCTACCTCTACTGTGCTCTACTGTACTCCACCTCTACTGTGCTCCACTGTACTCCACTGCAATCTACCTCTACTGTGCTCCACTGTACTCTACCTCTACTGTACTCCACTGTACTCTATCTCTACAGTGCTCCACTGTACTCTACCTCTACTGTACTCCACTGTACTCTACCTCTACTGTGCTCCACTGTACTCTACCTCTACTGTACTCCACTGTACTCTATCTCTACTGTTCTCCACTCTACTCTACCTCTACTGTGCTCAGCTGTACTCTACCTCTACTGTGCTCCACTGCACTCTATCTCTACTCTACTCCACTGTATTCTACCTCTACTGTGCTCTACTGTACTCTACCTCTACTGTACTCCACTGTACTCTACCTCTACTGTACTGTACTGTTCTCTACCTCTACTGTACTCTACTGTACTCCACCTCTACTGTGCTCCACTGTACTCCACTGTACTCTACCTCTACTGTACTCCACTGTATTCAACCTCTACTGTGCTCTACTGTACTCTACCTCTACTGTACTCCACTGTACTCTACCTCTACTGTACTGTACTGTTCTCTACCTCTACTGTACTCTACTGTACTCCACCTCTACTGTGCTCCACTGTACTCCACTGTACTCTACCTCTACTGTTCTCCACTGTACTCTACCTCTACTGTAATCCACTGTACTCTATCTCTACTGTGCTCCACTGTACTCTACCTCTACTGTACTCCACTGTACTCTATCTCTACTGTTCTCCACTGTACTCTACCTCTACTGTGCTCTACTGTACTCTATCTCTACTGTACTCCACTGTACTCTACCTCTACTGTACTCAACTCTACTCCACCTCTAATGTGCTCCACTCTACTCTACTTCTACTGTACTCCACTGTATTCTACCTCTACTGTGCTCTACTGTACTCCACCTCTACTGTGCTCCACTGTACTCCACTGCAATCTACCTCTACTGTGCTCCACTGTACTCTACCTCTACTGTACTCCACTGTACTCTATCTCTACTGTGCTCCACTGTACTCTACCTCTACTGTACTCCACTGTACTCTACCTCTACTGTGCTCCACTGTACTCTACCTCTACTGTACTCCACTGTACTCTATCTCTACTGTGCTCTACTGTACTCTATCTCTACTGTGCTCCACTGTACTCTACCTCTACTGTACTCCACATTACTCTACATCTACTCTGCTCTACTGTACTCTATCTCTACTGTGCTCCACTGTACTCTACCTCTACTCTACTCCACTGTAGTCTACCTCAACTATACTCCACTGTACTCTACCTCTACTGTGCTCCACTGTACTCTACCTCTACTGTGCTCTACTGTACTCTATCTCTACTGTGCTCCACTGTACTCTACCTCTACTGTACTCCACTGTACTCTACCTCTACTGTGCTCTACTGTACTCTATCTCTACTGTACACCACTGTACTCTACCTCTACTCTGCTGTACTGTACTCTATCTCTACTGTGCTCCACTGTACTCTACCTCTACTGTACTCCACTGTAGTCTACCTCAACTATACTCCACTGTACTCTGCCTCTACTGTGCTCCACTGTACTCTACCTCTACTGTGCTCTACTGTACTCTATCTCTACTGTGCTCCACTGTACTCTACCTCTACTGTACTCCACTGTACTCCACCTCTACAGTGATCCACTGTACTCTACCTCTACTGTACTCCACTGTACTCCACCTCTACAGTGATCCACTGTACTCTACCTCTACTGTACTCCACTGTACTCTACCTCTACTCTGCTCTACTTTACCCTATCTCTACTGTGCTCCACTGTACTCTACCTCTACTGTACTCCACTGTAGTCTACCTCAACTATACTCCACTGTACTCTACCTCTACTGTGCTCCACTGTACTCTACCTCAACTATACTCCACTGTACTATGAAAGCTTTAGCGCAAGTTCTGCCGGGAAGACTCAATTGTTACGTCATTCATTACCTTCTCATCTATCCAATTGCGTCTAACATTGTGGTATAAAAGATGGGTACTTACACATGTCTGAGTTCGCAGATGCTGACGCTTACATTCACCTCCACCCTCCCCACCACCAAGTTGGTTCCTTCCATCCATCCTCCCCACCACCACCAGGATGGTCCCTTCCTATACCTCACGGGGGGTCGGCTGCGCCCCTGCCTTCATCTTCAGGCGGGAAATGCAGAATCCGTACCCTCGGATCGCGAGTTACGGACGGGGCCTACGCCAAAGAACTCTATTGCATATATTGCTTGCTGGGCTGCTAATAAATGGTTTATTGTTCCAATATTATTTTCCCGAGTCTTTCTGGTAGAACTATCTTTACTCTAATCCACTGTACTCTATCTCTACTCTACTCCACTCTACTCTATCTCTACTGTACTCCACTGTACTCTACCTCTACTCTACTCTACTGTACTCCACCTCTACTGTGCTCCACTGTACTCCACTGTACTCTAGCTCTACTGTGCTCCACTGTACTCTACCTCTACTGTACTCCACTGTACTCTACCTCCACTGTACTGTACTGTTCTCTACCTCTACTGTACTCTACTGTACTCCACCTCTACTGTGCTCCACTGTACTCCACTGTACTCTACCTCTACTGTTCTCCAATGTACTCTACCTCTACTGTAATCCACTGTACTCTATCTTTACTGTGCTCCACTGTACTCTACCTCTACTGTACTCCACTGTACTCTATCTCTACTGTTCTCCACTGTACTCTACCTCTACTGTGCTCTACTGTACTCTATCTCTACTGTGCTCCACTGTACTCTACCTCTACTGTACTCTACTCTACTCCACCTCTAATGTGCTCCACTCTACTCTACCTCTACTGTACTCCACTGTACTCTACCTCTACTGTGCTCCACTGTACTCTACCTCTACTGTACTCCACTGTACTCTATCTCTACTGTTCTCCACTCTACTCTACCTCTACTGTGCTCAGCTGTACTCTACCTCTACTGTGCTCCACTGCACTCTATCTCTACTCTACTCCACTGTATTCTACCTCTACTGTGCTCTACTGTACTCTACCTCTACTGTACTCCACTGTACTCTACCTCTACTGTACTGTACTGTTCTCTACCTCTACTGTACTCTACTGTACTCCACCTCTACTGTGCTCCACTGTACTCCACTGTACTCTACCTCTACTGTACTCCACTGTATTCAACCTCTACTGTGCTCTACTGTACTCTACCTCTACTGTACTCCACTGTACTCTACCTCTACTGTACTGTACTGTTCTCTACCTCTACTGTACTCTACTGTACTCCACCTCTACTGTGCTCCACTGTACTCCACTGTACTCTACCTCTACTGTTCTCCACTGTACTCTACCTCTACTGTAATCCACTGTACTCTATCTCTACTGTGCTCCACTGTACTCTACCTCTACTGTACTCCACTGTACTCTATCTCTACTGTTCTCCACTGTACTCTACCTCTACTGTGCTCTACTGTACTCTATCTCTACTGTACTCCACTGTACTCTACCTCTACTGTACTCAACTCTACTCCACCTCTAATGTGCTCCACTCTACTCTACTTCTACTGTACTCCACTGTATTCTACCTCTACTGTGCTCTACTGTACTCCACCTCTACTGTGCTCCACTGTACTCCACTGCAATCTACCTCTACTGTGCTCCACTGTACTCTACCTCTACTGTACTCCACTGTACTCTATCTCTACTGTGCTCCACTGTACTCTACCTCTACTGTACTCCACTGTACTCTACCTCTACTGTGCTCCACTGTACTCTACCTCTACTGTACTCCACTGTACTCTATCTCTACTGTGCTCTACTGTACTCTATCTCTACTGTGCTCCACTGTACTCTACCTCTACTGTACTCCACATTACTCTACATCTACTCTGCTCTACTGTACTCTATCTCTACTGTGCTCCACTGTACTCTACCTCTACTCTACTCCACTGTAGTCTACCTCAACTATACTCCACTGTACTCTACCTCTACTGTGCTCCACTGTACTCTACCTCTACTGTGCTCTACTGTACTCTATCTCTACTGTGCTCCACTGTACTCTACCTCTACTGTACTCCACTGTACTCTACCTCTACTGTGCTCTACTGTACTCTATCTCTACTGTACACCACTGTACTCTACCTCTACTCTGCTGTACTGTACTCTATCTCTACTGTGCTCCACTGTACTCTACCTCTACTGTACTCCACTGTAGTCTACCTCAACTATACTCCACTGTACTCTGCCTCTACTGTGCTCCACTGTACTCTACCTCTACTGTGCTCTACTGTACTCTATCTCTACTGTGCTCCACTGTACTCTACCTCTACTGTACTCCACTGTACTCCACCTCTACAGTGATCCACTGTACTCTACCTCTACTGTACTCCACTGTACTCCACCTCTACAGTGATCCACTGTACTCTACCTCTACTGTACTCCACTGTACTCTACCTCTACTCTGCTCTACTTTACCCTATCTCTACTGTGCTCCACTGTACTCTACCTCTACTGTACTCCACTGTAGTCTACCTCAACTATACTCCACTGTACTCTACCTCTACTGTGCTCCACTGTACTCTACCTCAACTATACTCCACTGTACTCTATCTTTACTCTAATCCACTGTACTCTATCTCTACTCTACTCCACTCTACTCTATCTCTACTGTACTCCACTGTACTCTACCTCTACTCTACTCTACTGTACTCCACCTCTACTGTGCTCCACTGTACTCCACTGTACTCTAGCTCTACTGTGCTCCACTGTACTCTACCTCTACTGTACTCCACTGTACTCTACCTCCACTGTACTGTACTGTTCTCTACCTCTACTGTACTCTACTGTACTCCACCTCTACTGTGCTCCACTGTACTCCACTGTACTCTACCTCTACTGTTCTCCAATGTACTCTACCTCTACTGTAATCCACTGTACTCTATCTTTACTGTGCTCCACTGTACTCTACCTCTACTGTACTCCACTGTACTCTATCTCTACTGTTCTCCACTGTACTCTACCTCTACTGTGCTCTACTGTACTCTATCTCTACTGTGCTCCACTGTACTCTACCTCTACTGTACTCTACTCTACTCCACCTCTAATGTGCTCCACTCTACTCTACCTCTACTGTACTCCACTGTACTCTACCTCTACTGTGCTCCACTGTACTCTACCTCTACTGTACTCCACTGTACTCTATCTCTACTGTTCTCCACTCTACTCTACCTCTACTGTGCTCAGCTGTACTCTACCTCTACTGTGCTCCACTGCACTCTATCTCTACTCTACTCCACTGTATTCTACCTCTACTGTGCTCTACTGTACTCTACCTCTACTGTACTCCACTGTACTCTACCTCTACTGTACTGTACTGTTCTCTACCTCTACTGTACTCTACTGTACTCCACCTCTACTGTGCTCCACTGTACTCCACTGTACTCTACCTCTACTGTACTCCACTGTATTCAACCTCTACTGTGCTCTACTGTACTCTACCTCTACTGTACTCCACTGTACTCTACCTCTACTGTACTGTACTGTTCTCTACCTCTACTGTACTCTACTGTACTCCACCTCTACTGTGCTCCACTGTACTCCACTGTACTCTACCTCTACTGTTCTCCACTGTACTCTACCTCTACTGTAATCCACTGTACTCTATCTCTACTGTGCTCCACTGTACTCTACCTCTACTGTACTCCACTGTACTCTATCTCTACTGTTCTCCACTGTACTCTACCTCTACTGTGCTCTACTGTACTCTATCTCTACTGTACTCCACTGTACTCTACCTCTACTGTACTCAACTCTACTCCACCTCTAATGTGCTCCACTCTACTCTACTTCTACTGTACTCCACTGTATTCTACCTCTACTGTGCTCTACTGTACTCCACCTCTACTGTGCTCCACTGTACTCCACTGCAATCTACCTCTACTGTGCTCCACTGTACTCTACCTCTACTGTACTCCACTGTACTCTATCTCTACTGTGCTCCACTGTACTCTACCTCTACTGTACTCCACTGTACTCTACCTCTACTGTGCTCCACTGTACTCTACCTCTACTGTACTCCACTGTACTCTATCTCTACTGTGCTCTACTGTACTCTATCTCTACTGTGCTCCACTGTACTCTACCTCTACTGTACTCCACATTACTCTACATCTACTCTGCTCTACTGTACTCTATCTCTACTGTGCTCCACTGTACTCTACCTCTACTCTACTCCACTGTAGTCTACCTCAACTATACTCCACTGTACTCTACCTCTACTGTGCTCCACTGTACTCTACCTCTACTGTGCTCTACTGTACTCTATCTCTACTGTGCTCCACTGTACTCTACCTCTACTGTACTCCACTGTACTCTACCTCTACTGTGCTCTACTGTACTCTATCTCTACTGTACACCACTGTACTCTACCTCTACTCTGCTGTACTGTACTCTATCTCTACTGTGCTCCACTGTACTCTACCTCTACTGTACTCCACTGTAGTCTACCTCAACTATACTCCACTGTACTCTGCCTCTACTGTGCTCCACTGTACTCTACCTCTACTGTGCTCTACTGTACTCTATCTCTACTGTGCTCCACTGTACTCTACCTCTACTGTACTCCACTGTACTCCACCTCTACAGTGATCCACTGTACTCTACCTCTACTGTACTCCACTGTACTCCACCTCTACAGTGATCCACTGTACTCTACCTCTACTGTACTCCACTGTACTCTACCTCTACTCTGCTCTACTTTACCCTATCTCTACTGTGCTCCACTGTACTCTACCTCTACTGTACTCCACTGTAGTCTACCTCAACTATACTCCACTGTACTCTACCTCTACTGTGCTCCACTGTACTCTACCTCAACTATACTCCACTGTACTCTATCTTTACTCTAATCCACTGTACTCTATCTCTACTCTACTCCACTCTACTCTATCTCTACTGTACTCCACTGTACTCTACCTCTACTCTACTCTACTGTACTCCACCTCTACTGTGCTCCACTGTACTCCACTGTACTCTAGCTCTACTGTGCTCCACTGTACTCTACCTCTACTGTACTCCACTGTACTCTACCTCCACTGTACTGTACTGTTCTCTACCTCTACTGTACTCTACTGTACTCCACCTCTACTGTGCTCCACTGTACTCCACTGTACTCTACCTCTACTGTTCTCCAATGTACTCTACCTCTACTGTAATCCACTGTACTCTATCTTTACTGTGCTCCACTGTACTCTACCTCTACTGTACTCCACTGTACTCTATCTCTACTGTTCTCCACTGTACTCTACCTCTACTGTGCTCTACTGTACTCTATCTCTACTGTGCTCCACTGTACTCTACCTCTACTGTACTCTACTCTACTCCACCTCTAATGTGCTCCACTCTACTCTACCTCTACTGTACTCCACTGTATTCTACCTCTACTGTGCTCTACTGTACTCCACCTCTACTGTGCTCCACTGTACTCCACTGCAATCTACCTCTACTGTGCTCCACTGTACTCTACCTCTACTGTACTCCACTGTACTCTATCTCTACTGTGCTCCACTGTACTCTACCTCTACTGTACTCCACTGTACTCTACCTCTACTGTGCTCCACTGTACTCTATCTCTACTGTTCTCCACTCTACTCTACCTCTACTGTGCTCAGCTGTACTCTACCTCTACTGTGCTCCACTGCACTCTATCTCTACTCTACTCCACTGTATTCTACCTCTACTGTGCTCTACTGTACTCTACCTCTACTGTACTCCACTGTACTCTACCTCTACTGTACTGTACTGTTCTCTACCTCTACTGTACTGTACTGTTCTCTACCTCTACTGTACTCTACTGTACTCCACCTCTACTGTGCTCCACTGTACTCCACTGTACTCTACCTCTACTGTACTCCACTGTACTCTATCTCTACTGTTCTCCACTGTACTCTACCTCTACTGTGCTCCACTGTACACCACTGTACTCTACCTCTACTGTGATCCACTGTACTCTACCTCTGCTGTGCTCCACTGTACTCTATCTCTATTCTATTCCACTATACTCTACCTCTACTGTACTCCACTGAACTCCACCTCTACAGTGCTCCACTGTACTCTACCTCTACTGTACTCCACTGTACTCTACCTCTACTCTGCTCTACTGTACTCTATCTCTACTGTGCTCTACTGTACTCTACCTCTATTATACTCCACTGTACTCTACCTCTACTCTGCTCCACTGTACTCTACCTCTAATGTGCTCCACTGTACACTACCTCTACTGTAGTCCACTGTACTCTGCCTCTACTGTGCTCCACTCTACTCTACCTCTACTGTGCTCAGCTGTACTCTACCTCTACTGTGCTCCACTGCACATGATCTCTGCTGTACTCCACTGTACTCTACCTCTACAGTGCTCCACTGTGCTCTACCTCTACTCTACTCCACTGTACTCTACCTCTACTCGGCTCTACTGTACTCTACCTCTACTGTACTCCACTGTACTCTACCTCTACTATACTCCACTGTACTCTACCTCTACTGTGCTCTACTGTACTCTATCTCTACTGTGCTCCACTGTACTTTACCTCTACTGTACTCCACTGTACTATACCTCTACTGTACTCCACTGTATTCCACCTCTACTATGCTCCACTGTACTCCACTGTACTCTACCTCTACTGTGCTCCACTCTACTCTACCTCTACTGTGCTCCACTGTACTCTACCTCTACTGTGCTCAGCTGTACTCTACCTCTACTGTGCTCCACTGCACATTATCTCTACTGTACTCCACTGTACTCTACCTCTACAGTGCTCCACTGTGCTCTACCTCTACTCTACTCCACTGTACTCTACCTCTACTCTGCTCTACTGTACTCTACCTCTACTGTACTCCACTGTACTCTACCTCTACTATACTCCACTGTACTCTACCTCTACTGTGCTCTACTGTACTCTATCTCTACTGTGCTCCACTGTACTCTACCTCTACTGTACTCCACTGTACTCTACCTCTACTGTACTCCACTGTACTCTACCTCTACAGTGCTCCACTGTACTCTACCTCTACTGTACTCCACTGTACTCTACCTCTACTGTACTCCACTGTATTCTACCTCTACTTTGCTCTACTGTACTCCACCTCTACTGTGCTCCACTGTACTCCACTGCAATCTACCTCTACTGTGCTCCACTGTACTCTACCTCTTCTGTGCTCTACTGTACTCTATCTCTACTGTGCTCCACTGTACTCTACCTCTACTGTACTCTACTCTACTCCACCTCTAATGTGCTCCACTCTACTCTACCTCTACTGTACTCCACTGTATTCTACCTCTACTGTGCTCTACTGTACTCCACCTCTACTGTGCTCCACTGTACTCCACTGCAATCTACCTCTACTGTGCTCCACTGTACTCTACCTCTACTGTACTCCACTGTACTCTATCTCTACAGTGCTCCACTGTACTCTACCTCTACTGTACTCCACTGTACTCTACCTCTACTGTGCTCCACTGTACTCTACCTCTACTGTACTCCACTGTACTCTATCTCTACTGTTCTCCACTCTACTCTACCTCTACTGTGCTCAGCTGTACTCTACCTCTACTGTGCTCCACTGCACTCTATCTCTACTCTACTCCACTGTATTCTACCTCTACTGTGCTCTACTGTACTCTACCTCTACTGTACTCCACTGTACTCTACCTCTACTGTACTGTACTGTTCTCTACCTCTACTGTACTCTACTGTACTCCACCTCTACTGTGCTCCACTGTACTCCACTGTACTCTACCTCTACTGTACTCCACTGTATTCAACCTCTACTGTGCTCTACTGTACTCTACCTCTACTGTACTCCACTGTACTCTACCTCTACTGTACTGTACTGTTCTCTACCTCTACTGTACTCTACTGTACTCCACCTCTACTGTGCTCCACTGTACTCCACTGTACTCTACCTCTACTGTTCTCCACTGTACTCTACCTCTACTGTAATCCACTGTACTCTATCTCTACTGTGCTCCACTGTACTCTACCTCTACTGTACTCCACTGTACTCTATCTCTACTGTTCTCCACTGTACTCTACCTCTACTGTGCTCTACTGTACTCTATCTCTACTGTACTCCACTGTACTCTACCTCTACTGTACTCAACTCTACTCCACCTCTAATGTGCTCCACTCTACTCTACTTCTACTGTACTCCACTGTATTCTACCTCTACTGTGCTCTACTGTACTCCACCTCTACTGTGCTCCACTGTACTCCACTGCAATCTACCTCTACTGTGCTCCACTGTACTCTACCTCTACTGTACTCCACTGTACTCTATCTCTACTGTGCTCCACTGTACTCTACCTCTACTGTACTCCACTGTACTCTACCTCTACTGTGCTCCACTGTACTCTACCTCTACTGTACTCCACTGTACTCTATCTCTACTGTGCTCTACTGTACTCTATCTCTACTGTGCTCCACTGTACTCTACCTCTACTGTACTCCACATTACTCTACATCTACTCTGCTCTACTGTACTCTATCTCTACTGTGCTCCACTGTACTCTACCTCTACTCTACTCCACTGTAGTCTACCTCAACTATACTCCACTGTACTCTACCTCTACTGTGCTCCACTGTACTCTACCTCTACTGTGCTCTACTGTACTCTATCTCTACTGTGCTCCACTGTACTCTACCTCTACTGTACTCCACTGTACTCTACCTCTACTGTGCTCTACTGTACTCTATCTCTACTGTACATCACTGTACTCTACCTCTACTCTGCTGTACTGTACTCTATCTCTACTGTGCTCCACTGTACTCTACCTCTACTGTACTCCACTGTAGTCTACCTCAACTATACTCCACTGTACTCTGCCTCTACTGTGCTCCACTGTACTCTACCTCTACTGTGCTCTACTGTACTCTATCTCTACTGTGCTCCACTGTACTCTACCTCTACTGTACTCCACTGTACTCCACCTCTACAGTGATCCACTGTACTCTACCTCTACTGTACTCCACTGTACTCCACCTCTACAGTGATCCACTGTACTCTACCTCTACTGTACTCCACTGTACTCTACCTCTACTCTGCTCTACTTTACCCTATCTCTACTGTGCTCCACTGTACTCTACCTCTACTGTACTCCACTGTAGTCTACCTCAACTATACTCCACTGTACTCTACCTCTACTGTGCTCCACTGTACTCTACCTCAACTATACTCCACTGTACTCTATCTTTACTCTAATCCACTGTACTCTATCTCTACTCTACTCCACTCTACTCTATCTCTACTGTACTCCACTGTACTCTACCTCTACTCTACTCTACTGTACTCCACCTCTACTGTGCTCCACTGTACTCCACTGTACTCTAGCTCTACTGTGCTCCACTGTACTCTACCTCTACTGTACTCCACTGTACTCTACCTCCACTGTACTGTACTGTTCTCTACCTCTACTGTACTCTACTGTACTCCACCTCTACTGTGCTCCACTGTACTCCACTGTACTCTACCTCTACTGTTCTCCAATGTACTCTACCTCTACTGTAATCCACTGTACTCTATCTTTACTGTGCTCCACTGTACTCTACCTCTACTGTACTCCACTGTACTCTATCTCTACTGTTCTCCACTGTACTCTACCTCTACTGTGCTCTACTGTACTCTATCTCTACTGTGCTCCACTGTACTCTACCTCTACTGTACTCTACTCTACTCCACCTCTAATGTGCTCCACTCTACTCTACCTCTACTGTACTCCACTGTATTCTACCTCTACTGTGCTCTACTGTACTCCACCTCTACTGTGCTCCACTGTACTCCACTGCAATCTACCTCTACTGTGCTCCACTGTACTCTACCTCTACTGTACTCCACTGTACTCTATCTCTACTGTGCTCCACTGTACTCTACCTCTACTGTACTCCACTGTACTCTACCTCTACTGTGCTCCACTGTACTCTACCTCTACTGTACTCCACTGTACTCTATCTCTACTGTTCTCCACTCTACTCTACCTCTACTGTGCTCAGCTGTACTCTACCTCTACTGTGCTCCACTGCACTCTATCTCTACTCTACTCCACTGTATTCTACCTCTACTGTGCTCTACTGTACTCTACCTCTACTGTACTCCACTGTACTCTACCTCTACTGTACTGTACTGTTCTCTACCTCTACTGTACTGTACTGTTCTCTACCTCTACTGTACTCTACTGTACTCCACCTCTACTGTGCTCCACTGTACTCCACTGTACTCTACCTCTACTGTACTCCACTGTACTCTATCTCTACTGTTCTCCACTGTACTCTACCTCTACTGTGCTCCACTGTACACCACTGTACTCTACCTCTACTGTGATCCACTGTACTCTACCTCTGCTGTGCTCCACTGTACTCTATCTCTATTCTATTCCACTATACTCTACCTCTACTGTACTCCACTGAACTCCACCTCTACAGTGCTCCACTGTACTCTACCTCTACTGTACTCCACTGTACTCTACCTCTACTCTGCTCTACTGTACTCTATCTCTACTGTGCTCTACTGTACTCTACCTCTATTATACTCCACTGTACTCTACCTCTACTCTGGTCCACTGTACTCTACCTCTAATGTGCTCCACTGTACACTACCTCTACTGTAGTCCACTGTACTCTGCCTCTACTGTGCTCCACTCTACTCTACCTCTACTGTGCTCAGCTGTACTCTACCTCTACTGTGCTCCACTGCACATGATCTCTGCTGTACTCCACTGTACTCTACCTCTACAGTGCTCCACTGTGCTCTACCTCTACTCTACTCCACTGTACTCTACCTCTACTCGGCTCTACTGTACTCTACCTCTACTGTACTCCACTGTACTCTACCTCTACTATACTCCACTGTACTCTACCTCTACTGTGCTCTACTGTACTCTATCTCTACTGTGCTCCACTGTACTCTACCTCTACTGTTCTCCACTGTACTATACCTCTACTGTACTCCACTGTATTCCACCTCTACTATGCTCCACTGTACTCCACTGTACTCTACCTCTACTGTGCTCCACTCTACTCTACCTCTACTGTGCTCCACTGTACTCTACCTCTACTGTGCTCAGCTGTACTCTACCTCTACTGTGCTCCACTGCACATTATCTCTACTGTACTCCACTGTACTCTACCTCTACAGTGCTCCACTGTGCTCTACCTCTACTCTACTCCACTGTACTCTACCTCTACTCTGCTCTACTGTACTCTACCTCTACTGTACTCCACTGTACTCTACCTCTACTATACTCCACTGTACTCTACCTCTACTGTGCTCTACTGTACTCTATCTCTACTGTGCTCCACTGTACTCTACCTCTACTGTACTCCACTGTACTCTACCTCTACTGTACTCCACTGTACTCTACCTCTACAGTGCTCCACTGTACTCTACCTCTACTGTACCCCACTGTACTCTACCTCTACTGTACTCCACTGTATTCTACCTCTACTTTGCTCTACTGTACTCCACCTCTACTGTGCTCCACTGTACTCCACTGCAATCTACCTCTACTGTGCTCCACTGTACTCTACCTCTACTGTGCTCTACTGTACTCTATCTCTACTGTGCTCCACTGTACTCTACCTCTACTGTACTCTACTCTACTCCACCTCTAATGTGCTCCACTCTACTCTACCTCTACTGTACTCCACTGTATTCTACCTCTACTGTGCTCTACTGTACTCCACCTCTACTGTGCTCCACTGTACTCCACTGCAATCTACCTCTACTGTGCTCCACTGTACTCTACCTCTACTGTACTCCACTGTACTCTATCTCTACAGTGCTCCACTGTACTCTACCTCTACTGTACTCCACTGTACTCTACCTCTACTGTGCTCCACTGTACTCTACCTCTACTGTACTCCACTGTACTCTATCTCTACTGTTCTCCACTCTACTCTACCTCTACTGTGCTCAGCTGTACTCTACCTCTACTGTGCTCCACTGCACTCTATCTCTACTCTACTCCACTGTATTCTACCTCTACTGTGCTCTACTGTACTCTACCTCTACTGTACTCCACTGTACTCTACCTCTACTGTACTGTACTGTTCTCTACCTCTACTGTACTCTACTGTACTCCACCTCTACTGTGCTCCACTGTACTCCACTGTACTCTACCTCTACTGTACTCCACTGTATTCAACCTCTACTGTGCTCTACTGTACTCTACCTCTACTGTACTCCACTGTACTCTACCTCTACTGTACTGTACTGTTCTCTACCTCTACTGTACTCTACTGTACTCCACCTCTACTGTGCTCCACTGTACTCCACTGTACTCTACCTCTACTGTTCTCCACTGTACTCTACCTCTACTGTAATCCACTGTACTCTATCTCTACTGTGCTCCACTGTACTCTACCTCTACTGTACTCCACTGTACTCTATCTCTACTGTTCTCCACTGTACTCTACCTCTACTGTGCTCTACTGTACTCTATCTCTACTGTACTCCACTGTACTCTACCTCTACTGTACTCAACTCTACTCCACCTCTAATGTGCTCCACTCTACTCTACTTCTACTGTACTCCACTGTATTCTACCTCTACTGTGCTCTACTGTACTCCACCTCTACTGTGCTCCACTGTACTCCACTGCAATCTACCTCTACTGTGCTCCACTGTACTCTACCTCTACTGTACTCCACTGTACTCTATCTCTACTGTGCTCCACTGTACTCTACCTCTACTGTACTCCACTGTACTCTACCTCTACTGTGCTCCACTGTACTCTACCTCTACTGTACTCCACTGTACTCTATCTCTACTGTGCTCTACTGTACTCTATCTCTACTGTGCTCCACTGTACTCTACCTCTACTGTACTCCACATTACTCTACATCTACTCTGCTCTACTGTACTCTATCTCTACTGTGCTCCACTGTACTCTACCTCTACTCTACTCCACTGTAGTCTACCTCAACTATACTCCACTGTACTCTACCTCTACTGTGCTCCACTGTACTCTACCTCTACTGTGCTCTACTGTACTCTATCTCTACTGTGCTCCACTGTACTCTACCTCTACTGTACTCCACTGTACTCTACCTCTACTGTGCTCTACTGTACTCTATCTCTACTGTACACCACTGTACTCTACCTCTACTCTGCTGTACTGTACTCTATCTCTACTGTGCTCCACTGTACTCTACCTCTACTGTACTCCACTGTAGTCTACCTCAACTATACTCCACTGTACTCTGCCTCTACTGTGCTCCACTGTACTCTACCTCTACTGTGCTCTACTGTACTCTATCTCTACTGTGCTCCACTGTACTCTACCTCTACTGTACTCCACTGTACTCCACCTCTACAGTGATCCACTGTACTCTACCTCTACTGTACTCCACTGTACTCCACCTCTACAGTGATCCACTGTACTCTACCTCTACTGTACTCCACTGTACTCTACCTCTACTCTGCTCTACTTTACCCTATCTCTACTGTGCTCCACTGTACTCTACCTCTACTGTACTCCACTGTAGTCTACCTCAACTATACTCCACTGTACTCTACCTCTACTGTGCTCCACTGTACTCTACCTCAACTATACTCCACTGTACTATGAAAGCTTTAGCGCAAGTTCTGCCGGGAAGACTCAATTGTTACGTCATTCATTACCTTCTCATCTATCCAATTGCGTCTAACATTGTGGTATAAAAGATGGGTACTTACACATGTCTGAGTTCGCAGATGCTGACGCTTACATTCACCTCCACCCTCCCCACCACCAAGTTGGTTCCTTCCATCCATCCTCCCCACCACCACCAGGATGGTCCCTTCCTATACCTCACGGGGGGTCGGCTGCGCCCCTGCCTTCATCTTCAGGCGGGAAATGCAGAATCCGTACCCTCGGATCGCGAGTTACGGACGGGGCCTACGCCAAAGAACTCTATTGCATATATTGCTTGCTGGGCTGCTAATAAATGGTTTATTGTTCCAATATTATTTTCCCGAGTCTTTCTGGTAGAACTATCTTTACTCTAATCCACTGTACTCTATCTCTACTCTACTCCACTCTACTCTATCTCTACTGTACTCCACTGTACTCTACCTCTACTCTACTCTACTGTACTCCACCTCTACTGTGCTCCACTGTACTCCACTGTACTCTAGCTCTACTGTGCTCCACTGTACTCTACCTCTACTGTACTCCACTGTACTCTACCTCCACTGTACTGTACTGTTCTCTACCTCTACTGTACTCTACTGTACTCCACCTCTACTGTGCTCCACTGTACTCCACTGTACTCTACCTCTACTGTTCTCCAATGTACTCTACCTCTACTGTAATCCACTGTACTCTATCTTTACTGTGCTCCACTGTACTCTACCTCTACTGTACTCCACTGTACTCTATCTCTACTGTTCTCCACTGTACTCTACCTCTACTGTGCTCTACTGTACTCTATCTCTACTGTGCTCCACTGTACTCTACCTCTACTGTACTCTACTCTACTCCACCTCTAATGTGCTCCACTCTACTCTACCTCTACTGTACTCCACTGTACTCTACCTCTACTGTGCTCCACTGTACTCTACCTCTACTGTACTCCACTGTACTCTATCTCTACTGTTCTCCACTCTACTCTACCTCTACTGTGCTCAGCTGTACTCTACCTCTACTGTGCTCCACTGCACTCTATCTCTACTCTACTCCACTGTATTCTACCTCTACTGTGCTCTACTGTACTCTACCTCTACTGTACTCCACTGTACTCTACCTCTACTGTACTGTACTGTTCTCTACCTCTACTGTACTCTACTGTACTCCACCTCTACTGTGCTCCACTGTACTCCACTGTACTCTACCTCTACTGTACTCCACTGTATTCAACCTCTACTGTGCTCTACTGTACTCTACCTCTACTGTACTCCACTGTACTCTACCTCTACTGTACTGTACTGTTCTCTACCTCTACTGTACTCTACTGTACTCCACCTCTACTGTGCTCCACTGTACTCCACTGTACTCTACCTCTACTGTTCTCCACTGTACTCTACCTCTACTGTAATCCACTGTACTCTATCTCTACTGTGCTCCACTGTACTCTACCTCTACTGTACTCCACTGTACTCTATCTCTACTGTTCTCCACTGTACTCTACCTCTACTGTGCTCTACTGTACTCTATCTCTACTGTACTCCACTGTACTCTACCTCTACTGTACTCAACTCTACTCCACCTCTAATGTGCTCCACTCTACTCTACTTCTACTGTACTCCACTGTATTCTACCTCTACTGTGCTCTACTGTACTCCACCTCTACTGTGCTCCACTGTACTCCACTGCAATCTACCTCTACTGTGCTCCACTGTACTCTACCTCTACTGTACTCCACTGTACTCTATCTCTACTGTGCTCCACTGTACTCTACCTCTACTGTACTCCACTGTACTCTACCTCTACTGTGCTCCACTGTACTCTACCTCTACTGTACTCCACTGTACTCTATCTCTACTGTGCTCTACTGTACTCTATCTCTACTGTGCTCCACTGTACTCTACCTCTACTGTACTCCACATTACTCTACATCTACTCTGCTCTACTGTACTCTATCTCTACTGTGCTCCACTGTACTCTACCTCTACTCTACTCCACTGTAGTCTACCTCAACTATACTCCACTGTACTCTACCTCTACTGTGCTCCACTGTACTCTACCTCTACTGTGCTCTACTGTACTCTATCTCTACTGTGCTCCACTGTACTCTACCTCTACTGTACTCCACTGTACTCTACCTCTACTGTGCTCTACTGTACTCTATCTCTACTGTACACCACTGTACTCTACCTCTACTCTGCTGTACTGTACTCTATCTCTACTGTGCTCCACTGTACTCTACCTCTACTGTACTCCACTGTAGTCTACCTCAACTATACTCCACTGTACTCTGCCTCTACTGTGCTCCACTGTACTCTACCTCTACTGTGCTCTACTGTACTCTATCTCTACTGTGCTCCACTGTACTCTACCTCTACTGTACTCCACTGTACTCCACCTCTACAGTGATCCACTGTACTCTACCTCTACTGTACTCCACTGTACTCCACCTCTACAGTGATCCACTGTACTCTACCTCTACTGTACTCCACTGTACTCTACCTCTACTCTGCTCTACTTTACCCTATCTCTACTGTGCTCCACTGTACTCTACCTCTACTGTACTCCACTGTAGTCTACCTCAACTATACTCCACTGTACTCTACCTCTACTGTGCTCCACTGTACTCTACCTCAACTATACTCCACTGTACTCTATCTTTACTCTAATCCACTGTACTCTATCTCTACTCTACTCCACTCTACTCTATCTCTACTGTACTCCACTGTACTCTACCTCTACTCTACTCTACTGTACTCCACCTCTACTGTGCTCCACTGTACTCCACTGTACTCTAGCTCTACTGTGCTCCACTGTACTCTACCTCTACTGTACTCCACTGTACTCTACCTCCACTGTACTGTACTGTTCTCTACCTCTACTGTACTCTACTGTACTCCACCTCTACTGTGCTCCACTGTACTCCACTGTACTCTACCTCTACTGTTCTCCAATGTACTCTACCTCTACTGTAATCCACTGTACTCTATCTTTACTGTGCTCCACTGTACTCTACCTCTACTGTACTCCACTGTACTCTATCTCTACTGTTCTCCACTGTACTCTACCTCTACTGTGCTCTACTGTACTCTATCTCTACTGTGCTCCACTGTACTCTACCTCTACTGTACTCTACTCTACTCCACCTCTAATGTGCTCCACTCTACTCTACCTCTACTGTACTCCACTGTACTCTACCTCTACTGTGCTCCACTGTACTCTACCTCTACTGTACTCCACTGTACTCTATCTCTACTGTTCTCCACTCTACTCTACCTCTACTGTGCTCAGCTGTACTCTACCTCTACTGTGCTCCACTGCACTCTATCTCTACTCTACTCCACTGTATTCTACCTCTACTGTGCTCTACTGTACTCTACCTCTACTGTACTCCACTGTACTCTACCTCTACTGTACTGTACTGTTCTCTACCTCTACTGTACTCTACTGTACTCCACCTCTACTGTGCTCCACTGTACTCCACTGTACTCTACCTCTACTGTACTCCACTGTATTCAACCTCTACTGTGCTCTACTGTACTCTACCTCTACTGTACTCCACTGTACTCTACCTCTACTGTACTGTACTGTTCTCTACCTCTACTGTACTCTACTGTACTCCACCTCTACTGTGCTCCACTGTACTCCACTGTACTCTACCTCTACTGTTCTCCACTGTACTCTACCTCTACTGTAATCCACTGTACTCTATCTCTACTGTGCTCCACTGTACTCTACCTCTACTGTACTCCACTGTACTCTATCTCTACTGTTCTCCACTGTACTCTACCTCTACTGTGCTCTACTGTACTCTATCTCTACTGTACTCCACTGTACTCTACCTCTACTGTACTCAACTCTACTCCACCTCTAATGTGCTCCACTCTACTCTACTTCTACTGTACTCCACTGTATTCTACCTCTACTGTGCTCTACTGTACTCCACCTCTACTGTGCTCCACTGTACTCCACTGCAATCTACCTCTACTGTGCTCCACTGTACTCTACCTCTACTGTACTCCACTGTACTCTATCTCTACTGTGCTCCACTGTACTCTACCTCTACTGTACTCCACTGTACTCTACCTCTACTGTGCTCCACTGTACTCTACCTCTACTGTACTCCACTGTACTCTATCTCTACTGTGCTCTACTGTACTCTATCTCTACTGTGCTCCACTGTACTCTACCTCTACTGTACTCCACATTACTCTACATCTACTCTGCTCTACTGTACTCTATCTCTACTGTGCTCCACTGTACTCTACCTCTACTCTACTCCACTGTAGTCTACCTCAACTATACTCCACTGTACTCTACCTCTACTGTGCTCCACTGTACTCTACCTCTACTGTGCTCTACTGTACTCTATCTCTACTGTGCTCCACTGTACTCTACCTCTACTGTACTCCACTGTACTCTACCTCTACTGTGCTCTACTGTACTCTATCTCTACTGTACACCACTGTACTCTACCTCTACTCTGCTGTACTGTACTCTATCTCTACTGTGCTCCACTGTACTCTACCTCTACTGTACTCCACTGTAGTCTACCTCAACTATACTCCACTGTACTCTGCCTCTACTGTGCTCCACTGTACTCTACCTCTACTGTGCTCTACTGTACTCTATCTCTACTGTGCTCCACTGTACTCTACCTCTACTGTACTCCACTGTACTCCACCTCTACAGTGATCCACTGTACTCTACCTCTACTGTACTCCACTGTACTCCACCTCTACAGTGATCCACTGTACTCTACCTCTACTGTACTCCACTGTACTCTACCTCTACTCTGCTCTACTTTACCCTATCTCTACTGTGCTCCACTGTACTCTACCTCTACTGTACTCCACTGTAGTCTACCTCAACTATACTCCACTGTACTCTACCTCTACTGTGCTCCACTGTACTCTACCTCAACTATACTCCACTGTACTCTATCTTTACTCTAATCCACTGTACTCTATCTCTACTCTACTCCACTCTACTCTATCTCTACTGTACTCCACTGTACTCTACCTCTACTCTACTCTACTGTACTCCACCTCTACTGTGCTCCACTGTACTCCACTGTACTCTAGCTCTACTGTGCTCCACTGTACTCTACCTCTACTGTACTCCACTGTACTCTACCTCCACTGTACTGTACTGTTCTCTACCTCTACTGTACTCTACTGTACTCCACCTCTACTGTGCTCCACTGTACTCCACTGTACTCTACCTCTACTGTTCTCCAATGTACTCTACCTCTACTGTAATCCACTGTACTCTATCTTTACTGTGCTCCACTGTACTCTACCTCTACTGTACTCCACTGTACTCTATCTCTACTGTTCTCCACTGTACTCTACCTCTACTGTGCTCTACTGTACTCTATCTCTACTGTGCTCCACTGTACTCTACCTCTACTGTACTCTACTCTACTCCACCTCTAATGTGCTCCACTCTACTCTACCTCTACTGTACTCCACTGTATTCTACCTCTACTGTGCTCTACTGTACTCCACCTCTACTGTGCTCCACTGTACTCCACTGCAATCTACCTCTACTGTGCTCCACTGTACTCTACCTCTACTGTACTCCACTGTACTCTATCTCTACTGTGCTCCACTGTACTCTACCTCTACTGTACTCCACTGTACTCTACCTCTACTGTGCTCCACTGTACTCTATCTCTACTGTTCTCCACTCTACTCTACCTCTACTGTGCTCAGCTGTACTCTACCTCTACTGTGCTCCACTGCACTCTATCTCTACTCTACTCCACTGTATTCTACCTCTACTGTGCTCTACTGTACTCTACCTCTACTGTACTCCACTGTACTCTACCTCTACTGTACTGTACTGTTCTCTACCTCTACTGTACTGTACTGTTCTCTACCTCTACTGTACTCTACTGTACTCCACCTCTACTGTGCTCCACTGTACTCCACTGTACTCTACCTCTACTGTACTCCACTGTACTCTATCTCTACTGTTCTCCACTGTACTCTACCTCTACTGTGCTCCACTGTACACCACTGTACTCTACCTCTACTGTGATCCACTGTACTCTACCTCTGCTGTGCTCCACTGTACTCTATCTCTATTCTATTCCACTATACTCTACCTCTACTGTACTCCACTGAACTCCACCTCTACAGTGCTCCACTGTACTCTACCTCTACTGTACTCCACTGTACTCTACCTCTACTCTGCTCTACTGTACTCTATCTCTACTGTGCTCTACTGTACTCTACCTCTATTATACTCCACTGTACTCTACCTCTACTCTGCTCCACTGTACTCTACCTCTAATGTGCTCCACTGTACACTACCTCTACTGTAGTCCACTGTACTCTGCCTCTACTGTGCTCCACTCTACTCTACCTCTACTGTGCTCAGCTGTACTCTACCTCTACTGTGCTCCACTGCACATGATCTCTGCTGTACTCCACTGTACTCTACCTCTACAGTGCTCCACTGTGCTCTACCTCTACTCTACTCCACTGTACTCTACCTCTACTCGGCTCTACTGTACTCTACCTCTACTGTACTCCACTGTACTCTACCTCTACTATACTCCACTGTACTCTACCTCTACTGTGCTCTACTGTACTCTATCTCTACTGTGCTCCACTGTACTTTACCTCTACTGTACTCCACTGTACTATACCTCTACTGTACTCCACTGTATTCCACCTCTACTATGCTCCACTGTACTCCACTGTACTCTACCTCTACTGTGCTCCACTCTACTCTACCTCTACTGTGCTCCACTGTACTCTACCTCTACTGTGCTCAGCTGTACTCTACCTCTACTGTGCTCCACTGCACATTATCTCTACTGTACTCCACTGTACTCTACCTCTACAGTGCTCCACTGTGCTCTACCTCTACTCTACTCCACTGTACTCTACCTCTACTCTGCTCTACTGTACTCTACCTCTACTGTACTCCACTGTACTCTACCTCTACTATACTCCACTGTACTCTACCTCTACTGTGCTCTACTGTACTCTATCTCTACTGTGCTCCACTGTACTCTACCTCTACTGTACTCCACTGTACTCTACCTCTACTGTACTCCACTGTACTCTACCTCTACAGTGCTCCACTGTACTCTACCTCTACTGTACTCCACTGTACTCTACCTCTACTGTACTCCACTGTATTCTACCTCTACTTTGCTCTACTGTACTCCACCTCTACTGTGCTCCACTGTACTCCACTGCAATCTACCTCTACTGTGCTCCACTGTACTCTACCTCTTCTGTGCTCTACTGTACTCTATCTCTACTGTGCTCCACTGTACTCTACCTCTACTGTACTCTACTCTACTCCACCTCTAATGTGCTCCACTCTACTCTACCTCTACTGTACTCCACTGTATTCTACCTCTACTGTGCTCTACTGTACTCCACCTCTACTGTGCTCCACTGTACTCCACTGCAATCTACCTCTACTGTGCTCCACTGTACTCTACCTCTACTGTACTCCACTGTACTCTATCTCTACAGTGCTCCACTGTACTCTACCTCTACTGTACTCCACTGTACTCTACCTCTACTGTGCTCCACTGTACTCTACCTCTACTGTACTCCACTGTACTCTATCTCTACTGTTCTCCACTCTACTCTACCTCTACTGTGCTCAGCTGTACTCTACCTCTACTGTGCTCCACTGCACTCTATCTCTACTCTACTCCACTGTATTCTACCTCTACTGTGCTCTACTGTACTCTACCTCTACTGTACTCCACTGTACTCTACCTCTACTGTACTGTACTGTTCTCTACCTCTACTGTACTCTACTGTACTCCACCTCTACTGTGCTCCACTGTACTCCACTGTACTCTACCTCTACTGTACTCCACTGTATTCAACCTCTACTGTGCTCTACTGTACTCTACCTCTACTGTACTCCACTGTACTCTACCTCTACTGTACTGTACTGTTCTCTACCTCTACTGTACTCTACTGTACTCCACCTCTACTGTGCTCCACTGTACTCCACTGTACTCTACCTCTACTGTTCTCCACTGTACTCTACCTCTACTGTAATCCACTGTACTCTATCTCTACTGTGCTCCACTGTACTCTACCTCTACTGTACTCCACTGTACTCTATCTCTACTGTTCTCCACTGTACTCTACCTCTACTGTGCTCTACTGTACTCTATCTCTACTGTACTCCACTGTACTCTACCTCTACTGTACTCAACTCTACTCCACCTCTAATGTGCTCCACTCTACTCTACTTCTACTGTACTCCACTGTATTCTACCTCTACTGTGCTCTACTGTACTCCACCTCTACTGTGCTCCACTGTACTCCACTGCAATCTACCTCTACTGTGCTCCACTGTACTCTACCTCTACTGTACTCCACTGTACTCTATCTCTACTGTGCTCCACTGTACTCTACCTCTACTGTACTCCACTGTACTCTACCTCTACTGTGCTCCACTGTACTCTACCTCTACTGTACTCCACTGTACTCTATCTCTACTGTGCTCTACTGTACTCTATCTCTACTGTGCTCCACTGTACTCTACCTCTACTGTACTCCACATTACTCTACATCTACTCTGCTCTACTGTACTCTATCTCTACTGTGCTCCACTGTACTCTACCTCTACTCTACTCCACTGTAGTCTACCTCAACTATACTCCACTGTACTCTACCTCTACTGTGCTCCACTGTACTCTACCTCTACTGTGCTCTACTGTACTCTATCTCTACTGTGCTCCACTGTACTCTACCTCTACTGTACTCCACTGTACTCTACCTCTACTGTGCTCTACTGTACTCTATCTCTACTGTACATCACTGTACTCTACCTCTACTCTGCTGTACTGTACTCTATCTCTACTGTGCTCCACTGTACTCTACCTCTACTGTACTCCACTGTAGTCTACCTCAACTATACTCCACTGTACTCTGCCTCTACTGTGCTCCACTGTACTCTACCTCTACTGTGCTCTACTGTACTCTATCTCTACTGTGCTCCACTGTACTCTACCTCTACTGTACTCCACTGTACTCCACCTCTACAGTGATCCACTGTACTCTACCTCTACTGTACTCCACTGTACTCCACCTCTACAGTGATCCACTGTACTCTACCTCTACTGTACTCCACTGTACTCTACCTCTACTCTGCTCTACTTTACCCTATCTCTACTGTGCTCCACTGTACTCTACCTCTACTGTACTCCACTGTAGTCTACCTCAACTATACTCCACTGTACTCTACCTCTACTGTGCTCCACTGTACTCTACCTCAACTATACTCCACTGTACTCTATCTTTACTCTAATCCACTGTACTCTATCTCTACTCTACTCCACTCTACTCTATCTCTACTGTACTCCACTGTACTCTACCTCTACTCTACTCTACTGTACTCCACCTCTACTGTGCTCCACTGTACTCCACTGTACTCTAGCTCTACTGTGCTCCACTGTACTCTACCTCTACTGTACTCCACTGTACTCTACCTCCACTGTACTGTACTGTTCTCTACCTCTACTGTACTCTACTGTACTCCACCTCTACTGTGCTCCACTGTACTCCACTGTACTCTACCTCTACTGTTCTCCAATGTACTCTACCTCTACTGTAATCCACTGTACTCTATCTTTACTGTGCTCCACTGTACTCTACCTCTACTGTACTCCACTGTACTCTATCTCTACTGTTCTCCACTGTACTCTACCTCTACTGTGCTCTACTGTACTCTATCTCTACTGTGCTCCACTGTACTCTACCTCTACTGTACTCTACTCTACTCCACCTCTAATGTGCTCCACTCTACTCTACCTCTACTGTACTCCACTGTATTCTACCTCTACTGTGCTCTACTGTACTCCACCTCTACTGTGCTCCACTGTACTCCACTGCAATCTACCTCTACTGTGCTCCACTGTACTCTACCTCTACTGTACTCCACTGTACTCTATCTCTACTGTGCTCCACTGTACTCTACCTCTACTGTACTCCACTGTACTCTACCTCTACTGTGCTCCACTGTACTCTATCTCTACTGTTCTCCACTCTACTCTACCTCTACTGTGCTCAGCTGTACTCTACCTCTACTGTGCTCCACTGCACTCTATCTCTACTCTACTCCACTGTATTCTACCTCTACTGTGCTCTACTGTACTCTACCTCTACTGTACTCCACTGTACTCTACCTCTACTGTACAGTACTGTTCTCTACCTCTACTGTACTGTACTGTTCTCTACCTCTACTGTACTCTACTGTACTCCACCTCTACTGTGCTCCACTGTACTCCACTGTACTCTACCTCTACTGTACTCCACTGTACTCTATCTCTACTGTTCTCCACTGTACTCTACCTCTACTGTGCTCCACTGTACACCACTGTACTCTACCTCTACTGTGATCCACTGTACTCTACCTCTGCTGTGCTCCACTGTACTCTATCTCTATTCTATTCCACTATACTCTACCTCTACTGTACTCCACTGAACTCCACCTCTACAGTGCTCCACTGTACTCTACCTCTACTGTACTCCACTGTACTCTACCTCTACTCTGCTCTACTGTACTCTATCTCTACTGTGCTCTACTGTACTCTACCTCTATTATACTCCACTGTACTCTACCTCTACTCTGCTCCACTGTACTCTACCTCTAATGTGCTCCACTGTACACTACCTCTACTGTAGTCCACTGTACTCTGCCTCTACTGTGCTCCACTCTACTCTACCTCTACTGTGCTCAGCTGTACTCTACCTCTACTGTGCTCCACTGCACATGATCTCTGCTGTACTCCACTGTACTCTACCTCTACAGTGCTCCACTGTGCTCTACCTCTACTCTACTCCACTGTACTCTACCTCTACTCGGCTCTACTGTACTCTACCTCTACTGTACTCCACTGTACTCTACCTCTACTATACTCCACTGTACTCTACCTCTACTGTGCTCTACTGTACTCTATCTCTACTGTGCTCCACTGTACTTTACCTCTACTGTACTCCACTGTACTATACCTCTACTGTACTCCACTGTATTCCACCTCTACTATGCTCCACTGTACTCCACTGTACTCTACCTCTACTGTGCTCCACTCTACTCTACCTCTACTGTGCTCCACTGTACTCTACCTCTACTGTGCTCAGCTGTACTCTACCTCTACTGTGCTCCACTGCACATTATCTCTACTGTACTCCACTGTACTCTACCTCTACAGTGCTCCAATGTGCTCTACCTCTACTCTACTCCACTGTACTCTACCTCTACTCTGCTCTACTGTACTCTACCTCTACTGTACTCCACTGTACTCTACCTCTACTATACTCCACTGTACTCTACCTCTACTGTGCTCTACTGTACTCTATCTCTACTGTGCTCCACTGTACTCTACCTCTACTGTACTCCACTGTACTCTACCTCTACTGTACTCCACTGTACTCTACCTCTACAGTGCTCCACTGTACTCTACCTCTACTGTACTCCACTGTACTCTACCTCTACTGTACTCCACTGTATTCTACCTCTACTTTGCTCTACTGTACTCCACCTCTACTGTGCTCCACTGTACTCCACTGCAATCTACCTCTACTGTGCTCCACTGTACTCTACCTCTACTGTGCTCTACTGTACTCTATCTCTACTGTGCTCCACTGTACTCTACCTCTACTGTACTCTTCTCTACTCCACCTCTAATGTGCTCCACTCTACTCTACCTCTACTGTACTCCACTGTATTCTACCTCTACTGTGCTCTACTGTACTCCACCTCTACTGTGCTCCACTGTACTCCACTGCAATCTACCTCTACTGTGCTCCACTGTACTCTACCTCTACTGTACTCCACTGTACTCTATCTCTACAGTGCTCCACTGTACTCTACCTCTACTGTACACCACTGTACTCTACCTCTACTGTGCTCCACTGTACTCTACCTCTACTGTACTCCACTGTACTCTATCTCTACTGTTCTCCACTCTACTCTACCTCTACTGTGCTCAGCTGTACTCTACCTCTACTGTGCTCCACTGCACTCTATCTCTACTCTACTCCACTGTATTCTACCTCTACTGTGCTCTACTGTACTCTACCTCTACTGTACTCCACTGTACTCTACCTCTACTGTACTGTACTGTTCTCTACCTCTACTGTACTCTACTGTACTCCACCTCTACTGTGCTCCACTGTACTCCACTGTACTCTACCTCTACTGTACTCCACTGTATTCAACCTCTACTGTGCTCTACTGTACTCTACCTCTACTCTACTCCACTGTACTCTACCTCTACTGTACTGTACTGTTCTCTACCTCTACTGTACTCTACTGTACTCCACCTCTACTGTGCTCCACTGTACTCCACTGTACTCTACCTCTACTGTTCTCCATTGTACTCTACCTCTACTGTAATCCACTGTACTCTATCTCTACTGTGCTCCACTGTACTCTACCTCTACTGTACTCCACTGTACTCTATCTCTACTGTTCTCCACTGTACTCTACCTCTACTGTGCTCTACTGTACTCTATCTCTACTGTGCTCCACTGTACTCTACCTCTACTGTACTCAACTCTACTCCACCTCTAATGTGCTCCACTCTACTCTACTTCTACTGTACTCCACTGTATTCTACCTCTACTGTGCTCTACTGTACTCCACCTCTACTGTGCTCCACTGTACTCCACTGCAATCTACCTCTACTGTGCTCCACTGTACTCTACCTCTACTGTACTCCACTGTACTCTATCTCTACTGTGCTCCACTGTACTCTACCTCTACTGTACTCCACTGTACTCTACCTCTACTGTGCTCCACTGTACTCTACCTCTACTGTACTCCACTGTACTCTATCTCTACTGTGCTCTACTGTACTCTATCTCTACTGTGCTCCACTGTACTCTACCTCTACTGTACTCCACATTACTCTACATCTACTCTGCTCTACTGTACTCTATCTCTACTGTGCTCCACTGTACTCTACCTCTACTCTACTCCACTGTAGTCTACCTCAACTATACTCCACTGTACTCTACCTCTACTGTGCTCCACTGTACTCTACCTCTACTGTGCTCTACTGTACTCTATCTCTACTGTGCTCCACTGTACTCTACCTCTACTGTACTCCACTGTACTCTACCTCTACTGTGCTCTACTGTACTCTATCTCTACTGTACACCACTGTACTCTACCTCTACTCTGCTGTACTGTACTCTATCTCTACTGTGCTCCACTGTACTCTACCTCTACTGTACTCCACTGTAGTCTACCTCAACTATACTCCACTGTACTCTGCCTCTACTGTGCTCCACTGTACTCTACCTCTACTGTGCTCTACTGTACTCTATCTCTACTGTGCTCCACTGTACTCTACCTCTACTGTACTCCACTGTACTCCACCTCTACAGTGATCCACTGTACTCTACCTCTACTGTACTCCACTGTACTCCACCTCTACAGTGATCCACTGTACTCTACCTCTACTGTACTCCACTGTACTCTACCTCTACTCTGCTCTACTTTACCCTATCTCTACTGTGCTCCACTGTACTCTACCTCTACTGTACTCCACTGTAGTCTACCTCAACTATACTCCACTGTACTCTACCTCTACTGTGCTCCACTGTACTCTACCTCAACTATACTCCACTGTACTCTATCTTTACTCTAATCCACTGTACTCTATCTCTACTCTACTCCACTCTACTCTATCTCTACTGTACTCCACTGTACTCTACCTCTACTCTACTGTACTCCACCTCTACTGTGCTCCACTGTACTCCACTGTACTCTAGCTCTACTGTGCTCCACTGTACTCTACCTCTACTGTACTCCACTGTACTCTACCTCCACTGTACTGTACTGTTCTCTACCTCTACTGTACTCTACTGTACTCCACCTCTACTGTGCTCCACTGTACTCCACTGTACTCTACCTCTACTGTTCTCCAATGTACTCTACCTCTACTGTAATCCACTGTACTCTATCTTTACTGTGCTCCACTGTACTCTACCTCTACTGTACTCCACTGTACTCTATCTCTACTGTTCTCCACTGTACTCTACCTCTACTGTGCTCTACTGTACTCTATCTCTACTGTGCTCCACTGTACTCTACCTCTACTGTACTCTACTCTACTCCACCTCTAATGTGCTCCACTCTACTCTACCTCTACTGTACTCCACTGTATTCTACCTCTACTGTGCTCTACTGTACTCCACCTCTACTGTGCTCCACTGTACTCCACTGCAATCTACCTCTACTGTGCTCCACTGTACTCTACCTCTACTGTACTCCACTGTACTCTATCTCTACTGTGCTCCACTGTACTCTACCTCTACTGTACTCCACTGTACTCTACCTCTACTGTGCTCCACTGTACTCTACCTCTACTGTACTCCACTGTACTCTATCTCTACTGTTCTCCACTCTACTCTACCTCTACTGTGCTCAGCTGTACTCTACCTCTACTGTGCTCCACTGCACTCTATCTCTACTCTACTCCACTGTATTCTACCTCTACTGTGCTCTACTGTACTCTACCTCTACTGTACTCCACTGTACTCTACCTCTACTGTACTGTACTGTTCTCTACCTCTACTGTACTGTACTGTTCTCTACCTCTACTGTACTCTACTGTACTCCACCTCTACTGTGCTCCACTGTACTCCACTGTACTCTACCTCTACTGTACTCCACTGTACTCTATCTCTACTGTTCTCCACTGTACTCTACCTCTACTGTGCTCCACTGTACACCACTGTACTCTACCTCTACTGTGATCCACTGTACTCTACCTCTGCTGTGCTCCACTGTACTCTATCTCTATTCTATTCCACTATACTCTACCTCTACTGTACTCCACTGAACTCCACCTCTACAGTGCTCCACTGTACTCTACCTCTACTGTACTCCACTGTACTCTACCTCTACTCTGCTCTACTGTACTCTATCTCTACTGTGCTCTACTGTACTCTACCTCTATTATACTCCACTGTACTCTACCTCTACTCTGGTCCACTGTACTCTACCTCTAATGTGCTCCACTGTACACTACCTCTACTGTAGTCCACTGTACTCTGCCTCTACTGTGCTCCACTCTACTCTACCTCTACTGTGCTCAGCTGTACTCTACCTCTACTGTGCTCCACTGCACATGATCTCTGCTGTACTCCACTGTACTCTACCTCTACAGTGCTCCACTGTGCTCTACCTCTACTCTACTCCACTGTACTCTACCTCTACTCGGCTCTACTGTACTCTACCTCTACTGTACTCCACTGTACTCTACCTCTACTATACTCCACTGTACTCTACCTCTACTGTGCTCTACTGTACTCTATCTCTACTGTGCTCCACTGTACTCTACCTCTACTGTTCTCCACTGTACTATACCTCTACTGTACTCCACTGTATTCCACCTCTACTATGCTCCACTGTACTCCACTGTACTCTACCTCTACTGTGCTCCACTCTACTCTACCTCTACTGTGCTCCACTGTACTCTACCTCTACTGTGCGCAGCTGTACTCTACCTCTACTGTGCTCCACTGCACATTATCTCTACTGTACTCCACTGTACTCTACCTCTACAGTGCTCCACTGTGCTCTACCTCTACTCTACTCCACTGTACTCTACCTCTACTCTGCTCTACTGTACTCTACCTCTACTGTACTCCACTGTACTCTACCTCTACTATACTCCACTGTACTCTACCTCTACTGTGCTCTACTGTACTCTATCTCTACTGTGCTCCACTGTACTCTACCTCTACTGTACTCCACTGTACTCTACCTCTACTGTACTCCACTGTACTCTACCTCTACAGTGCTCCACTGTACTCTACCTCTACTGTACCCCACTGTACTCTACCTCTACTGTACTCCACTGTATTCTACCTCTACTTTGCTCTACTGTACTCCACCTCTACTGTGCTCCACTGTACTCCACTGCAATCTACCTCTACTGTGCTCCACTGTACTCTACCTCTACTGTGCTCTACTGTACTCTATCTCTACTGTGCTCCACTGTACTCTACCTCTACTGTACTCTACTCTACTCCACCTCTAATGTGCTCCACTCTACTCTACCTCTACTGTACTCCACTGTATTCTACCTCTACTGTGCTCTACTGTACTCCACCTCTACTGTGCTCCACTGTACTCCACTGCAATCTACCTCTACTGTGCTCCACTGTACTCTACCTCTACTGTACTCCACTGTACTCTATCTCTACAGTGCTCCACTGTACTCTACCTCTACTGTACTCCACTGTACTCTACCTCTACTGTGCTCCACTGTACTCTACCTCTACTGTACTCCACTGTACTCTATCTCTACTGTTCTCCACTCTACTCTACCTCTACTGTGCTCAGCTGTACTCTACCTCTACTGTGCTCCACTGCACTCTATCTCTACTCTACTCCACTGTATTCTACCTCTACTGTGCTCTACTGTACTCTACCTCTACTGTACTCCACTGTACTCTACCTCTACTGTACTGTACTGTTCTCTACCTCTACTGTACTCTACTGTACTCCACCTCTACTGTGCTCCACTGTACTCCACTGTACTCTACCTCTACTGTACTCCACTGTATTCAACCTCTACTGTGCTCTACTGTACTCTACCTCTACTGTACTCCACTGTACTCTACCTCTACTGTACTGTACTGTTCTCTACCTCTACTGTACTCTACTGTACTCCACCTCTACTGTGCTCCACTGTACTCCACTGTACTCTACCTCTACTGTTCTCCACTGTACTCTACCTCTACTGTAATCCACTGTACTCTATCTCTACTGTGCTCCACTGTACTCTACCTCTACTGTACTCCACTGTACTCTATCTCTACTGTTCTCCACTGTACTCTACCTCTACTGTGCTCTACTGTACTCTATCTCTACTGTACTCCACTGTACTCTACCTCTACTGTACTCAACTCTACTCCACCTCTAATGTGCTCCACTCTACTCTACTTCTACTGTACTCCACTGTATTCTACCTCTACTGTGCTCTACTGTACTCCACCTCTACTGTGCTCCACTGTACTCCACTGCAATCTACCTCTACTGTGCTCCACTGTACTCTACCTCTACTGTACTCCACTGTACTCTATCTCTACTGTGCTCCACTGTACTCTACCTCTACTGTACTCCACTGTACTCTACCTCTACTGTGCTCCACTGTACTCTACCTCTACTGTACTCCACTGTACTCTATCTCTACTGTGCTCTACTGTACTCTATCTCTACTGTGCTCCACTGTACTCTACCTCTACTGTACTCCACATTACTCTACATCTACTCTGCTCTACTGTACTCTATCTCTACTGTGCTCCACTGTACTCTACCTCTACTCTACTCCACTGTAGTCTACCTCAACTATACTCCACTGTACTCTACCTCTACTGTGCTCCACTGTACTCTACCTCTACTGTGCTCTACTGTACTCTATCTCTACTGTGCTCCACTGTACTCTACCTCTACTGTACTCCACTGTACTCTACCTCTACTGTGCTCTACTGTACTCTATCTCTACTGTACACCACTGTACTCTACCTCTACTCTGCTGTACTGTACTCTATCTCTACTGTGCTCCACTGTACTCTACCTCTACTGTACTCCACTGTAGTCTACCTCAACTATACTCCACTGTACTCTGCCTCTACTGTGCTCCACTGTACTCTACCTCTACTGTGCTCTACTGTACTCTATCTCTACTGTGCTCCACTGTACTCTACCTCTACTGTACTCCACTGTACTCCACCTCTACAGTGATCCACTGTACTCTACCTCTACTGTACTCCACTGTACTCCACCTCTACAGTGATCCACTGTACTCTACCTCTACTGTACTCCACTGTACTCTACCTCTACTCTGCTCTACTTTACCCTATCTCTACTGTGCTCCACTGTACTCTACCTCTACTGTACTCCACTGTAGTCTACCTCAACTATACTCCACTGTACTCTACCTCTACTGTGCTCCACTGTACTCTACCTCAACTATACTCCACTGTACTCTATCTTTACTCTAATCCACTGTACTCTATCTCTACTGTTCTCCACTGTACTCTACCTCTACTGTGCTCTACTGTACTCTATCTCTACTGTGCTCCACTGTACTCTACCTCTACTGTACTCAACTCTACTCCACCTCTAATGTGCTCCACTCTACTCTACTTCTACTGTAGTGGCAATTTTAATGATATTCATTGATCTTTAGTAAAATATAGATGATTCAAAGAATGTCACATGTGTGTCTCTCACTTGTAGTGAGAGGATTCTGTTTATGTACCTGGGGAGGCAGAAGAGAGAGACACTCCAGAGAACAGACGAACAAGGACCTCTGACCTAGATGTCAGAAGGCCATTTGGTGCAGGGGAGCTTAGTGGGCCAAGTAGTGACGTCTATGGAAAACTACTGGGAGGAAGGCTCTGGGGGGAAGAAGGCCTTGAAACTAAGATAAAAGCTAGTTCAGTCTGTCTGGGGGTGTGTCACTCTTCTGCACAGGGTAACAACTGTGTATTAGACTGCTCCTATTCTTGCAAGAATAAATACTTCTATTTTATATAATTTGACTCTGAGTGTCTCTTACGCAGTGATGTTTGTTTGAGAATTTTTGCCACAACAGTTTTGGTGTCAGAAGTGGGATTCCTTGGACATGCCTCCTGGACCTGAGATCGGACGGTGTTTGGCCACCTGGACTAAGTAAGTTCCAGCTCTACCTCGTAAACTTGAGAGAGAGGGGCCGACCGATATCAGGGCCGGGGAGAATCGACCACTGGAATCTAAAGAACCCGCAAGTGGCACGGAACAACATCTCTGGGTAAGCAAAGCAAATTCAGTTTAATAGAGGGGAAAGAGAGAAATTGAACCATATTGGCTGAGGGCTGTCTCTGTGGTGCGTAATCTGGATTTTAACTGAGATCTATAGATAGATCAAGAAGGTTTTAAACAGATACGAGAGAAAATTATCTGAGATGAACTGGGATTTGTAGCGGATCAAGAGGTTTCAAACAGATACGAAAGTATCTGAGATTAACTGAGATTTGTAGCGGATCAAGAAGTTTGCAAACAGATAGGTAACCTGAAAATCAGTTGTTCCACCACGGAGCAAATGGTTTTTTAGGTGCTGAAGCTAGTTAGGGGGAGCCAGAAAAGATTTTTTTTGGTAAACCTTAATTAGGAGGGCACTAACGAGTGCAACCCGACCGATTTGGGTTAAAAGAAAAAATCGGGTCTGTAACAGGGACGCCTGACAGATAAAGAGAACGCGCGGTGGGAAATCCACAGAGAACAGAGAGAAAAGCAGCCAGTATGGGGAAGTCTCAGAGCAAGCTTGCGAAATTTGGTACACCGGTGTTTTGTCAAATGAGGTATTGAGCGCCACAACATTAAAGATGGTGCGGGAATCAGTTGAACAGAGCAGTGAGAAACAAAAGTTGTGTCTGTGTTCAACATGTGTGTAAAAAAAATGTGAACAGATAATGGATTGTTGGCTTGAAGATAAAATGTCAAACTGCCAGGAGAAATAATGTTTTTTTTACTTCTTCATCCAGTAAATGGATGCATGACATTAGATGTCTATAGAACTTAAATTTATATGACAAGGATTGTAGCAAGAAGCAATAAGGCTGTCTGTGTGAAATAGAGGGAACTGTAAGTGAGACTTGGTGGAAGAGGGAAGTGAAAAAACAAAAAGGTTGGTGTGTGAGATATGTGTGTGTGGGGATTGTTCAAACAATCATGTACTGGTTAGATAATGAAGGAACTGGCATGTTTGAGAAAAGAAAGGAGAGGATAATGAGGGAACTGGCATGTAGGGAAAAGAAAGGAGAAATATAGCAGAAAACTATATGTGATGAAAATAGACATGGTCTGACAGAATTTATGGAAGTCAAATTAACTGTTTAAATGGTGAAATGAAAAGTCAGTTTTAGAATAAAATAAGGCATTGTATGATTGACAGGGATTAACATGATATGAGGAATGTTTTAAGCAGAATGGGGAACAATTCTAGATTTTGATAAAAAAATGATTGAAATGATGATATATCTGCTTTATTTTATTAATGTTAAGAAAATAAGGGTATTGAAGCAAGTAGCTATAATGGTTGTCTGTGTAATTTACGGACTGAGTAATATAATCTGTTTTGGAGAAACAGTAGAGATAAGACTGAGACAACAATGTGATGGAAGAGGAAAGGCTTCAAACCAGTTGTAATGAAAATAATGATGTACAAATTGTTACACTTTATGAAGAGTAACGGAACAGTCCGGGAAAATAAATAAATAAATAAATAGTGAGACAGAAGAGAGCAAATGCTGTAAACAGCTCTGCTCAGAAGATCTCACTTTGAAGAGATTTGCAGATGATGTTTTGTAAAAGATAAGCTGGGAGAAATGTGTAAAGACAGAAAACAAATTCGAATATTTTGAGCATTTTCTGTGCTGCTCATGAAATTATGTTCCGCCAATAAAATGATGAAGATTATGATTTGGCTATTGTGATTAAATCCGCGAATGGTGGACTGTAAAGGAATACAGGGGACTGATTATCAGTGGCTCTGTTTACATTCCTGAAATGGGACACACACTGCTTCAAGAGTGTGCAGTAAGTTGGAGCCGTTTGCAAGCTCACAGTGATCAAACTATAGTCAAGGACAGGTGTCTGATGCTGAAGTTGAGGCTGAAACAAATTCACTAGATGACAGAGAGTGTTTGGTGGTCATCAGGACAATTTAATAGGCAACTAAATGCCCACCGAGAAGGTGTTTGAAAATGTGATAGTGACACATTTCTGATAATAATGTGGGTGTGAAAATAGATCAGTGTTTAAACGACGACAGTAACATTTTTCGTCTGAGAAATAAGAGATAAAAACAAGGTCAAAAGATTGAAGTCTTAAAGTGAATCCTTTTGAAGAAAAGATCTATAATAGTGAATTGATGAATACAGGTTGATGTAAAATTAATGACTCCAACAAATGTGAGTTGCAAAATATATCAAAGTAACTAACAGGATGATTGTGTTTTAATTAAACATTTTAGAAAGGGTTTAGATTAAGGAGAGAGACTAATCTCACGAATGATTTATAATAATTGCAAAAGAGGTATCAAGCAGAGAGTGCTAGCCTTGTCAAAGTTAACGTAATTGAGAACTTGACACTAAAATGCTGATTGAGAAATGTGAAACGTTATTGAGAACTGGAATAATTATTTTTATTTAAGATCAAGTAAGCAGAAGCAGGACTGGATTAACAGTTGCTGAATGCTGATTAAACAAACAGCTTGAAAAGTTGACCATGAAAGAACTAGAAGCTGATGTTTTGCTTTCAAAAGATAAGTTTATTATTGGCTGTAATGAAACAGTTTGCTTATCTAAATCTGATGTGTACTGTGGCTGAAACTGCCAGTGCAACAGAGACTCAATCTGAGTGGAAATTTGTAATGTCTAAATAAAGACAACTATAAAATTATGTTTATTTGGAAACACATGTAATTTCTGGCAAATATGCCTTAAGCTGGGATAGAGCTATAGGATGGTAGATAAAAGTTTGATGTTAGAAGTTTATGAGAGTGCAGTGTGCCAGTCCTGAATGCCACAGAGTCTCTCTCATTCAATGTCAGCTAAAAGCTGTTATCTGTGATAAGCTATTTGTAGTAAAGCACAGTTTCAGAAGAATCATAGACACAGAGATGTTTAAAGAAACAATTGCCATAAAGGGCAATTTGTATTTGTAAATGTAAAACTGAATGACTTTAAAGAAGTTTTTAAAATAATAATGCAGAACTTGAAGACATTATTTTATTTTAGGACCAGTAACTTCTTTGTCTCATTTAGTCTCCACCATTCAGGACCGATGGCTCCGTCTACAGGTAAAGTTTACTGAACGTACGGATGATCCAAATTCGCTGAGTATAGTCTAAGCAGCTAGGTTTCTGCTTTTAAGATGGTTAATGGATTTAAGTGATTAAATACTGTTGTTATTGACCTGTCTCCCTGTGTGAACACTATTAGGCAATGAGAATGGCTCTGGTGACTCTTGAACGTGCCTTTCCTAAGCTCCAGAAAGCAGCTGAGTTCTGTTGAAGAAAACCGATTGTGTGATGGGGAAAAAAGCGGTCACCAGTGGGCACGAGTGACCACCTCGATGACGGGTAAGACCTTCTTTGGCCAGACAGGGGGCAACCCAAGCCAGAGGGCTCACGTAAAGTCACTGGGCATTTCCTGAATGGAGATGTTTTATGTGAGACAGGTAGGAGAGTTGAGCAGGAGCTGTGAGGCCAGCAGCGTCCTTATACCGTTAGGGGGAGATGAAGCTATGACGAGTCACGCGAGTCTTCCCCATAATGCAAAGCTCCTCTATACCACTCACCAGAAGAAACCGCATTAGTTGTATGGCTTGTTTTCATTGTGACAAGTGTCTGCAACTATACCAGGGGGACAACACCCTGAGAAGAAAATTATAGACAAGGAGCTAATGGCAATGGGCTTTCAAGAGCCAGCTGAGACCGTAAGGGGGATTGCCATTATTAATTGTTGTGGAGACAGTAATACAACTTTTTGATGTCGGTTTGCCTTATGGGCAAGGAAAATGTATAGAAGTTGATTTAGAACTAGTATGTCTATAACATAGTTCTAACTCCTGAAGGTCGTTAGACATGGTGGTGACTAAAGATGAAGACAGCTTTGTAGATTTAAGTCTGGATAACAAAGGTGGATGGTCAAAGGTTATTGTAATGAATTTAATATTACATTTTGTATAAGAAATGTATTTATAGTGAGAGAGACTGTTTGAGCTGAAGAAAGAATGGTAACTGTGTCTGTCTTTCTGTTATCGGCCTGCTAGAGCAAGCTGAAGGAAAATAATGATAATGAATCCAAAACAACCCAGCTGACTTGTCTAAAAATCTAATGAATAATGAACAAGACATGCTTTGAAAGTGGTTAAGAGACCATGTAAAATTAGGGAAAGGCTACAGAAAATATGTGAAGTTTAAAATCTTATTTAAAATTTAAATCCTTTTAACGATGATATAAGGAAAGGGCAAACATTGAGAATGAGCAGTTAACATATGTGTGTCTAGTATGAGTGTGTGTGTGATGGTGACAGCACTTTATGTTGTATGTATTAGTTTGGGGTACTAATATTAGAACAGTATTGAAATTAGAACAGAACAGTTTTATCATTACAGATGGGTTAAGGCAAATGACAAATTTTAAAGAAGCCGATAATTCTGAGTGGAACGGTTGAAAAGACAATACAGAACATGGGACGAGCTTTAAGTTGATTGGACATCAAGCTCTGTCTGGTAGTAATACTTTTGTCATGCAGGATGTCGATTTGAATTATGTTCTGGATCAGTTTAAGTATTTGTGTAAATTGGAATTGTGTAGTTGTAGATCACCATCTGGCATGGGCTGAGATAAATGAAAATGTTGTAGATTTGATGGCAACAACAAAATGACATATTGGCTAAGTCAATTTCGAAGTATCAAGAGAGCCCTTAACATTTATGATAATTGTGAACAAAGGGGGAGAAATGATTGACTGACATTGACCAAGTCTGTACAGCACGACCTGACCTGAAAATTTATGACTTTAGAAATGTTTGTAGATGACTGACTTGAGACCAAACAACAGGCCTGAAAAGCAAGATTCGCTGTGAGACTCAGGGACGTTGCCCTTCAAATACTTCGATAAGAAGATGAGATTGGGCTTTAAGTGAAGAATGTAATATTTTGTTTCAGAGGCAGAGAAGGATGTCTGGGCAAAATTTGGCTGAAGGACGCCGTTTGGGTTAGTGTTGATGGCAAACTTTATAAAAAACACTATGTTAAATGTTATGTTAAATTGATGCTCGAGTTGTGTCGTGCATCAAGAGGGAGATGGTATAACAATTGCCAAATATGGTTTACTTGGGTCCCAAACAAAATTTGCTGTCTGTACATGTATTTGCAGGACTGTTTCAACAGGAAACGCTAGGGCAGATGCAGCAGCGAAGGCCGTGGCAGCACAGCAGACAAAAGAAACTACGTATTTTACTATCTGAAAATAACCTCGACATTTGTTTTTCTTTACAGAGCATGCAGACTTTTGGATACAGGGGAGAATGTCCCCTATAAAATGATGGCTATGGATGAATTTGACTAACTATCCTGGCCTGGATTGTTTTTGTAGCAGAAAGGTGCCACACCTGCGCAGCGCAAACTTAAATTTTCCTTTTACAGAATGTCAGGATGGGTTGCAGAAAACAGAACTGATTCTGTTCCAAATGTATAAATATTGTTTTTCAGGGGAAAAGGATCCTGAGTGCTATTAAGTGAGCGAGAAATTATCCGGTGATAATGTTTTAGGTTGAATCCACAGGTCACACCAAAAGGGACGAGCGGCTAGACAAGCGGTCACTAACAAAATACTTAAGGTCTCCATTCACAGGTGACAGTTCACTCCAGTGGGGGTGCGGTCGTGATTTAAGGGAAAACCTTATAAGGATCAGAAAATGGTTGGAGAATGTGACTGAGGGTCTGTTTACAGGAGCGCAGGAACAGAGATTTCTCGCTTAGCCCGACGCAGTGAAATGTTTACTTGCTTGCTAAAATATTACGGGGCCTTTCCCCCACAAAAACAGCCTTATGCTTCTTCATTCTAAACTTTTCTTCACAGGTTCAAGGAGAGTGATCATTTATGCAAAAATCAGAGATGAAAAGTATAAGTGTGATGATATGACTTAAAATTTGTCTTATTGTTTATTATTGTGATTATGGGTAATCAGAATGATAAAAAGTGAGGAGTTGTAGTGGCAATTTTAATGATATTCATTGATCTTTAGTAAAATATAGATGATTCAAAGAATGTCACATGTGTGTCTCTCACTTGTAGTGAGAGGATTCTGTTTATGTACCTGGGGAGGCAGAAGAGAGAGACACTCCAGAGAACAGACGAACAAGGACCTCTGACCTAGATGTCAGAAGGCCATTTGGTGCAGGGGAGCTTAGTGGGCCAAGTAGTGACGTCTATGGAAAACTACTGGGAGGAAGGCTCTGGGGGGAAGAAGGCCTTGAAACTAAGATAAAAGCTAGTTCAGTCTGTCTGGGGGTGTGTCACTCTTCTGCACAGGGTAACAACTGTGTATTAGACTGCTCCTATTCTTGCAAGAATAAATACTTCTATTTTATATAATTTGACTCTGAGTGTCTCTTACGCAGTGATGTTTGTTTGAGAATTTTTGCCACAACACTACTGTACTCCACTGTATTCTACCTCTACTGTGCTCTACTGTACTCCACCTCTACTGTGCTCCACTGTACTCCACTGCAATCTACCTCTACTGTGCTCCACTGTACTCTACCTCTACTGTACTCCACTGTACTCTATCTCTACTGTGCTCCACTGTACTCTACCTCTACTGTACTCCACTGTACTCTACCTCTACTGTGCTCCACTGTACTCTACCTCTACTGTACTCCACTGTACTCTATCTCTACTGTGCTCTACTGTACTCTATCTCTACTGTGCTCCACTGTACTCTACCTCTACTGTACTCCACATTACTCTACATCTACTCTGCTCTACTGTACTCTATCTCTACTGTGCTCCACTGTACTCTACCTCTACTCTACTCCACTGTAGTCTACCTCAACTATACTCCACTGTACTCTACCTCTACTGTGCTCCACTGTACTCTACCTCTACTGTGCTCTACTGTACTCTATCTCTACTGTGCTCCACTGTACTCTACCTCTACTGTACTCCACTGTACTCTACCTCTACTGTGCTCTACTGTACTCTATCTCTACTGTACACCACTGTACTCTACCTCTACTCTGCTGTACTGTACTCTATCTCTACTGTGCTCCACTGTACTCTACCTCTACTGTACTCCACTGTAGTCTACCTCAACTATACTCCACTGTACTCTGCCTCTACTGTGCTCCACTGTACTCTACCTCTACTGTGCTCTACTGTACTCTATCTCTACTGTGCTCCACTGTACTCTACCTCTACTGTACTCCACTGTACTCCACCTCTACAGTGATCCACTGTACTCTACCTCTACTGTACTCCACTGTACTCCACCTCTACAGTGATCCACTGTACTCTACCTCTACTGTACTCCACTGTACTCTACCTCTACTCTGCTCTACTTTACCCTATCTCTACTGTGCTCCACTGTACTCTACCTCTACTGTACTCCACTGTAGTCTACCTCAACTATACTCCACTGTACTCTACCTCTACTGTGCTCCACTGTACTCTACCTCAACTATACTCCACTGTACTCTATCTTTACTCTAATCCACTGTACTCTATCTCTACTCTACTCCACTCTACTCTATCTCTACTGTACTCCACTGTACTCTACCTCTACTCTACTGTACTCCACCTCTACTGTGCTCCACTGTACTCCACTGTACTCTAGCTCTACTGTGCTCCACTGTACTCTACCTCTACTGTACTCCACTGTACTCTACCTCCACTGTACTGTACTGTTCTCTACCTCTACTGTACTCTACTGTACTCCACCTCTACTGTGCTCCACTGTACTCCACTGTACTCTACCTCTACTGTTCTCCAATGTACTCTACCTCTACTGTAATCCACTGTACTCTATCTTTACTGTGCTCCACTGTACTCTACCTCTACTGTACTCCACTGTACTCTATCTCTACTGTTCTCCACTGTACTCTACCTCTACTGTGCTCTACTGTACTCTATCTCTACTGTGCTCCACTGTACTCTACCTCTACTGTACTCTACTCTACTCCACCTCTAATGTGCTCCACTCTACTCTACCTCTACTGTACTCCACTGTATTCTACCTCTACTGTGCTCTACTGTACTCCACCTCTACTGTGCTCCACTGTACTCCACTGCAATCTACCTCTACTGTGCTCCACTGTACTCTACCTCTACTGTACTCCACTGTACTCTATCTCTACTGTGCTCCACTGTACTCTACCTCTACTGTACTCCACTGTACTCTACCTCTACTGTGCTCCACTGTACTCTACCTCTACTGTACTCCACTGTACTCTATCTCTACTGTTCTCCACTCTACTCTACCTCTACTGTGCTCAGCTGTACTCTACCTCTACTGTGCTCCACTGCACTCTATCTCTACTCTACTCCACTGTATTCTACCTCTACTGTGCTCTACTGTACTCTACCTCTACTGTACTCCACTGTACTCTACCTCTACTGTACTGTACTGTTCTCTACCTCTACTGTACTGTACTGTTCTCTACCTCTACTGTACTCTACTGTACTCCACCTCTACTGTGCTCCACTGTACTCCACTGTACTCTACCTCTACTGTACTCCACTGTACTCTATCTCTACTGTTCTCCACTGTACTCTACCTCTACTGTGCTCCACTGTACACCACTGTACTCTACCTCTACTGTGATCCACTGTACTCTACCTCTGCTGTGCTCCACTGTACTCTATCTCTATTCTATTCCACTATACTCTACCTCTACTGTACTCCACTGAACTCCACCTCTACAGTGCTCCACTGTACTCTACCTCTACTGTACTCCACTGTACTCTACCTCTACTCTGCTCTACTGTACTCTATCTCTACTGTGCTCTACTGTACTCTACCTCTATTATACTCCACTGTACTCTACCTCTACTCTGCTCCACTGTACTCTACCTCTAATGTGCTCCACTGTACACTACCTCTACTGTAGTCCACTGTACTCTGCCTCTACTGTGCTCCACTCTACTCTACCTCTACTGTGCTCAGCTGTACTCTACCTCTACTGTGCTCCACTGCACATGATCTCTGCTGTACTCCACTGTACTCTACCTCTACAGTGCTCCACTGTGCTCTACCTCTACTCTACTCCACTGTACTCTACCTCTACTCGGCTCTACTGTACTCTACCTCTACTGTACTCCACTGTACTCTACCTCTACTATACTCCACTGTACTCTACCTCTACTGTGCTCTACTGTACTCTATCTCTACTGTGCTCCACTGTACTCTACCTCTACTGTTCTCCACTGTACTATACCTCTACTGTACTCCACTGTATTCCACCTCTACTATGCTCCACTGTACTCCACTGTACTCTACCTCTACTGTGCTCCACTCTACTCTACCTCTACTGTGCTCCACTGTACTCTACCTCTACTGTGCTCAGCTGTACTCTACCTCTACTGTGCTCCACTGCACATTATCTCTACTGTACTCCACTGTACTCTACCTCTACAGTGCTCCACTGTGCTCTACCTCTACTCTACTCCACTGTACTCTACCTCTACTCTGCTCTACTGTACTCTACCTCTACTGTACTCCACTGTACTCTACCTCTACTATACTCCACTGTACTCTACCTCTACTGTGCTCTACTGTACTCTATCTCTACTGTGCTCCACTGTACTCTACCTCTACTGTACTCCACTGTACTCTACCTCTACTGTACTCCACTGTACTCTACCTCTACAGTGCTCCACTGTACTCTACCTCTACTGTACCCCACTGTACTCTACCTCTACTGTACTCCACTGTATTCTACCTCTACTTTGCTCTACTGTACTCCACCTCTACTGTGCTCCACTGTACTCCACTGCAATCTACCTCTACTGTGCTCCACTGTACTCTACCTCTACTGTGCTCTACTGTACTCTATCTCTACTGTGCTCCACTGTACTCTACCTCTACTGTACTCTACTCTACTCCACCTCTAATGTGCTCCACTCTACTCTACCTCTACTGTACTCCACTGTATTCTACCTCTACTGTGCTCTACTGTACTCCACCTCTACTGTGCTCCACTGTACTCCACTGCAATCTACCTCTACTGTGCTCCACTGTACTCTACCTCTACTGTACTCCACTGTACTCTATCTCTACAGTGCTCCACTGTACTCTACCTCTACTGTACTCCACTGTACTCTACCTCTACTGTGCTCCACTGTACTCTACCTCTACTGTACTCCACTGTACTCTATCTCTACTGTTCTCCACTCTACTCTACCTCTACTGTGCTCAGCTGTACTCTACCTCTACTGTGCTCCACTGCACTCTATCTCTACTCTACTCCACTGTATTCTACCTCTACTGTGCTCTACTGTACTCTACCTCTACTGTACTCCACTGTACTCTACCTCTACTGTACTGTACTGTTCTCTACCTCTACTGTACTCTACTGTACTCCACCTCTACTGTGCTCCACTGTACTCCACTGTACTCTACCTCTACTGTACTCCACTGTATTCAACCTCTACTGTGCTCTACTGTACTCTACCTCTACTGTACTCCACTGTACTCTACCTCTACTGTACTGTACTGTTCTCTACCTCTACTGTACTCTACTGTACTCCACCTCTACTGTGCTCCACTGTACTCCACTGTACTCTACCTCTACTGTTCTCCACTGTACTCTACCTCTACTGTAATCCACTGTACTCTATCTCTACTGTGCTCCACTGTACTCTACCTCTACTGTACTCCACTGTACTCTATCTCTACTGTTCTCCACTGTACTCTACCTCTACTGTGCTCTACTGTACTCTATCTCTACTGTACTCCACTGTACTCTACCTCTACTGTACTCAACTCTACTCCACCTCTAATGTGCTCCACTCTACTCTACTTCTACTGTACTCCACTGTATTCTACCTCTACTGTGCTCTACTGTACTCCACCTCTACTGTGCTCCACTGTACTCCACTGCAATCTACCTCTACTGTGCTCCACTGTACTCTACCTCTACTGTACTCCACTGTACTCTATCTCTACTGTGCTCCACTGTACTCTACCTCTACTGTACTCCACTGTACTCTACCTCTACTGTGCTCCACTGTACTCTACCTCTACTGTACTCCACTGTACTCTATCTCTACTGTGCTCTACTGTACTCTATCTCTACTGTGCTCCACTGTACTCTACCTCTACTGTACTCCACATTACTCTACATCTACTCTGCTCTACTGTACTCTATCTCTACTGTGCTCCACTGTACTCTACCTTTACTCTACTCCACTGTAGTCTACCTCAACTATACTCCACTGTACTCTACCTCTACTGTGCTCCACTGTACTCTACCTCTACTGTGCTCTACTGTACTCTATCTCTACTGTGCTCCACTGTACTCTACCTCTACTGTACTCCACTGTACTCTACCTCTACTGTGCTCTACTGTACTCTATCTCTACTGTACACCACTGTACTCTACCTCTACTCTGCTGTACTGTACTCTATCTCTACTGTGCTCCACTGTACTCTACCTCTACTGTACTCCACTGTAGTCTACCTCAACTATACTCCACTGTACTCTGCCTCTACTGTGCTCCACTGTACTCTACCTCTACTGTGCTCTACTGTACTCTATCTCTACTGTGCTCCACTGTACTCTACCTCTACTGTACTCCACTGTACTCCACCTCTACAGTGATCCACTGTACTCTACCTCTACTGTACTCCACTGTACTCCACCTCTACAGTGATCCACTGTACTCTACCTCTACTGTACTCCACTGTACTCTACCTCTACTCTGCTCTACTTTACCCTATCTCTACTGTGCTCCACTGTACTCTACCTCTACTGTACTCCACTGTAGTCTACCTCAACTATACTCCACTGTACTCTACCTCTACTGTGCTCCACTGTACTCTACCTCAACTATACTCCACTGTACTCTATCTTTACTCTAATCCACTGTACTCTATCTCTACTCTACTCCACTCTACTCTATCTCTACTGTACTCCACTGTACTCTACCTCTACTCTACTGTACTCCACCTCTACTGTGCTCCACTGTACTCCACTGTACTCTAGCTCTACTGTGCTCCACTGTACTCTACCTCTACTGTACTCCACTGTACTCTACCTCCACTGTACTGTACTGTTCTCTACCTCTACTGTACTCTACTGTACTCCACCTCTACTGTGCTCCACTGTACTCCACTGTACTCTACCTCTACTGTTCTCCAATGTACTCTACCTCTACTGTAATCCACTGTACTCTATCTTTACTGTGCTCCACTGTACTCTACCTCTACTGTACTCCACTGTACTCTATCTCTACTGTTCTCCACTGTACTCTACCTCTACTGTGCTCTACTGTACTCTATCTCTACTGTGCTCCACTGTACTCTACCTCTACTGTACTCTACTCTACTCCACCTCTAATGTGCTCCACTCTACTCTACCTCTACTGTACTCCACTGTATTCTACCTCTACTGTGCTCTACTGTACTCCACCTCTACTGTGCTCCACTGTACTCCACTGCAATCTACCTCTACTGTGCTCCACTGTACTCTACCTCTACTGTACTCCACTGTACTCTATCTCTACTGTGCTCCACTGTACTCTACCTCTACTGTACTCCACTGTACTCTACCTCTACTGTGCTCCACTGTACTCTACCTCTACTGTACTCCACTGTACTCTATCTCTACTGTTCTCCACTCTACTCTACCTCTACTGTGCTCAGCTGTACTCTACCTCTACTGTGCTCCACTGCACTCTATCTCTACTCTACTCCACTGTATTCTACCTCTACTGTGCTCTACTGTACTCTACCTCTACTGTACTCCACTGTACTCTACCTCTACTGTACTGTACTGTTCTCTACCTCTACTGTACTGTACTGTTCTCTACCTCTACTGTACTCTACTGTACTCCACCTCTACTGTGCTCCACTGTACTCCACTGTACTCTACCTCTACTGTACTCCACTGTACTCTATCTCTACTGTTCTCCACTGTACTCTACCTCTACTGTGCTCCACTGTACACCACTGTACTCTACCTCTACTGTGATCCACTGTACTCTACCTCTGCTGTGCTCCACTGTACTCTATCTCTATTCTATTCCACTATACTCTACCTCTACTGTACTCCACTGAACTCCACCTCTACAGTGCTCCACTGTACTCTACCTCTACTGTACTCCACTGTACTCTACCTCTACTCTGCTCTACTGTACTCTATCTCTACTGTGCTCTACTGTACTCTACCTCTATTATACTCCACTGTACTCTACCTCTACTCTGCTCCACTGTACTCTACCTCTAATGTGCTCCACTGTACACTACCTCTACTGTAGTCCACTGTACTCTGCCTCTACTGTGCTCCACTCTACTCTACCTCTACTGTGCTCAGCTGTACTCTACCTCTACTGTGCTCCACTGCACATGATCTCTGCTGTACTCCACTGTACTCTACCTCTACAGTGCTCCACTGTGCTCTACCTCTACTCTACTCCACTGTACTCTACCTCTACTCGGCTCTACTGTACTCTACCTCTACTGTACTCCACTGTACTCTACCTCTACTATACTCCACTGTACTCTACCTCTACTGTGCTCTACTGTACTCTATCTCTACTGTGCTCCACTGTACTCTACCTCTACTGTTCTCCACTGTACTATACCTCTACTGTACTCCACTGTATTCCACCTCTACTATGCTCCACTGTACTCCACTGTACTCTACCTCTACTGTGCTCCACTCTACTCTACCTCTACTGTGCTCCACTGTACTCTACCTCTACTGTGCTCAGCTGTACTCTACCTCTACTGTGCTCCACTGCACATTATCTCTACTGTACTCCACTGTACTCTACCTCTACAGTGCTCCACTGTGCTCTACCTCTACTCTACTCCACTGTACTCTACCTCTACTCTGCTCTACTGTACTCTACCTCTACTGTACTCCACTGTACTCTACCTCTACTATACTCCACTGTACTCTACCTCTACTGTGCTCTACTGTACTCTATCTCTACTGTGCTCCACTGTACTCTACCTCTACTGTACTCCACTGTACTCTACCTCTACTGTACTCCACTGTACTCTACCTCTACAGTGCTCCACTGTACTCTACCTCTACTGTACCCCACTGTACTCTACCTCTACTGTACTCCACTGTATTCTACCTCTACTTTGCTCTACTGTACTCCACCTCTACTGTGCTCCACTGTACTCCACTGCAATCTACCTCTACTGTGCTCCACTGTACTCTACCTCTACTGTGCTCTACTGTACTCTATCTCTACTGTGCTCCACTGTACTCTACCTCTACTGTACTCTACTCTACTCCACCTCTAATGTGCTCCACTCTACTCTACCTCTACTGTACTCCACTGTATTCTACATCTACTGTGCTCTACTGTACTCCACCTCTACTGTGCTCCACTGTACTCCACTGCAATCTACCTCTACTGTGCTCCACTGTACTCTACCTCTACTGTACTCCACTGTACTCTATCTCTACAGTGCTCCACTGTACTCTACCTCTACTGTACTCCACTGTACTCTACCTCTACTGTGCTCCACTGTACTCTACCTCTACTGTACTCCACTGTACTCTATCTCTACTGTTCTCCACTCTACTCTACCTCTATTGTGCTCAGCTGTACTCTACCTCTACTGTGCTCCACTGCACTCTATCTCTACTCTACTCCACTGTATTCTACCTCTACTGTGCTCTACTGTACTCTACCTCTACTGTACTCCACTGTACTCTACCTCTACTGTACTGTACTGTTCTCTACCTCTACTGTACTCTACTGTACTCCACCTCTACTGTGCTCCACTGTACTCCACTGTACTCTACCTCTACTGTACTCCACTGTATTCAACCTCTACTGTGCTCTACTGTACTCTACCTCTACTGTACTCCACTGTACTCTACCTCTACTGTACTGTACTGTTCTCTACCTCTACTGTACTCTACTGTACTCCACCTCTACTGTGCTCCACTGTACTCCACTGTACTCTACCTCTACTGTTCTCCACTGTACTCTACCTCTACTGTAATCCACTGTACTCTATCTCTACTGTGCTCCACTGTACTCTACCTCTACTGTACTCCACTGTACTCTATCTCTACTGTTCTCCACTGTACTCTACCTCTACTGTGCTCTACTGTACTCTATCTCTACTGTACTCCACTGTACTCTACCTCTACTGTACTCAACTCTACTCCACCTCTAATGTGCTCCACTCTACTCTACTTCTACTGTACTCCACTGTATTCTACCTCTACTGTGCTCTACTGTACTCCACCTCTACTGTGCTCCACTGTACTCCACTGCAATCTACCTCTACTGTGCTCCACTGTACTCTACCTCTACTGTACTCCACTGTACTCTATCTCTACTGTGCTCCACTGTACTCTACCTCTACTGTACTCCACTGTACTCTACCTCTACTGTGCTCCACTGTACTCTACCTCTACTGTACTCCACTGTACTCTATCTCTACTGTGCTCTACTGTACTCTATCTCTACTGTGCTCCACTGTACTCTACCTCTACTGTACTCCACATTACTCTACATCTACTCTGCTCTACTGTACTCTATCTCTACTGTGCTCCACTGTACTCTACCTCTACTCTACTCCACTGTAGTCTACCTCAACTATACTCCACTGTACTCTACCTCTACTGTGCTCCACTGTACTCTACCTCTACTGTGCTCTACTGTACTCTATCTCTACAGTGCTCCACTGTACTCTACCTCTACTGTACTCCACTGTACTCTACCTCTACTCTGCTCTACTGTACTCTATCTCTACTGTGCTCCACTGTACTCTACCTCTACTGTACTCCACTCTAGTCTACCTCAACTATACTCCACTGTACTCTACCTCTACTGTGCTCCACTGTACTCTTCCTCTACTCTGCTCTACTGTACTCTATCTCTACTGTGCTCCACTGTACTCTACCTCTACTGTACTCCACTCTAGTCTACCTCAACTATACTCCACTGTACTCTACCTCTACTGTGCTCCACTGTACTCTACCTCTACTGTGCTCTACTGTACTCTATCTCTACTGTGCTCCACTGTACTCTACCTCTACTGTACTCCACATTACTCTACATCTACTCTGCTCTACTGTACTCTATCTCTACTGTGCTCCACTGTACTCTACCTCTACTCTACTCCACTGTAGTCTACCTCAACTATACTCCACTGTACTCTACCTCTACTGTGCTCCACTGTACTCTACCTCTACTATACTCCACTGTACTCTACCTCTACTGTGCTCTACTGTACTCTATCTCTACTGTGCTCCACTGTACTCTACCTCTACTGTACTCCACTGTACTATACCTCTACTGTACTCCACTGTATTCCACCTCTACTATGCTCCACTGTACTCCACTGTACTCTACCTCTACTGTGCTCCACTCTACTCTACCTCTACTGTGCTCCACTGTACTCTACCTCTACTGTGCTCAGCTGTACTCTACCTCTACTGTGCTCCACTGCACATTATCTCTACTGTACTCCACTGTACTCTACCTCTACAGTGCTCCACTGTGCTCTACCTCTACTCTACTCCACTGTACTCTACCTCTACTCTGCTCTACTGTACTCTACCTCTACTGTACTCCACTGTACTCTACCTCTACTATACTCCACTGTACTCTACCTCTACTGTGCTCTACTGTACTCTATCTCTACTGTGCTCCACTGTACTCTACCTCTACTGTACTCCACTGTACTCTACCTCTACTGTACTCCACTGTACTCTACCTCTACAGTGCTCCACTGTACTCTACCTCTACTGTACTCCACTGTACTCTACCTCTACTGTACTCCACTGTATTCTACCTCTACTTTGCTCTACTGTACTCCACCTCTACTGTGCTCCACTGTACTCCACTGCAATCTACCTCTACTGTGCTCCACTGTACTCTACCTCTACTGTGCTCTACTGTACTCTATCTCTACTGTGCTCCACTGTACTCTACCTCTACTGTACTCTACTCTACTCCACCTCTAATGTGCTCCACTCTACTCTACCTCTACTGTACTCCACTGTATTCTACCTCTACTGTGCTCTACTGTACTCCACCTCTACTGTGCTCCACTGTACTCCACTGCAATCTACCTCTACTGTGCTCCACTGTACTCTACCTCTACTGTACTCCACTGTACTCTATCTCTACAGTGCTCCACTGTACTCTACCTCTACTGTACTCCACTGTACTCTACCTCTACTGTGCTCCACTGTACTCTACCTCTACTGTACTCCACTGTACTCTATCTCTACTGTTCTCCACTCTACTCTACCTCTACTGTGCTCAGCTGTACTCTACCTCTACTGTGCTCCACTGCACTCTATCTCTACTCTACTCCACTGTATTCTACCTCTACTGTGCTCTACTGTACTCTACCTCTACTGTACTCCACTGTACTCTACCTCTACTGTACTGTACTGTTCTCTACCTCTACTGTACTCTACTGTACTCCACCTCTACTGTGCTCCACTGTACTCCACTGTACTCTACCTCTACTGTACTCCACTGTATTCAACCTCTACTGTGCTCTACTGTACTCTACCTCTACTGTACTCCACTGTACTCTACCTCTACTGTACTGTACTGTTCTCTACCTCTACTGTACTCTACTGTACTCCACCTCTACTGTGCTCCACTGTACTCCACTGTACTCTACCTCTACTGTTCTCCACTGTACTCTACCTCTACTGTAATCCACTGTACTCTATCTCTACTGTGCTCCACTGTACTCTACCTCTACTGTACTCCACTGTACTCTATCTCTACTGTTCTCCACTGTACTCTACCTCTACTGTGCTCTACTGTACTCTATCTCTACTGTGCTCCACTGTACTCTACCTCTACTGTACTCAACTCTACTCCACCTCTAATGTGCTCCACTCTACTCTACTTCTACTGTACTCCACTGTATTCTACCTCTACTGTGCTCTACTGTACTCCACCTCTACTGTGCTCCACTGTACTCCACTGCAATCTACCTCTACTGTGCTCCACTGTACTCTACCTCTACTGTACTACACTGTACTCTATCTCTACTGTGCTCCACTGTACTCTACCTCTACTGTACTCCACTGTACTCTACCTCTACTGTGCTCCACTGTACTCTACCTCTACTGTACTCCACTGTATTCTATCTCTACTGTTCTCCACTCTACTCTACCTCTACTGTGCTCAGCTGTACTCTACCTCTACTGTGCTCCACTGCACTCTATCTCTACTCTACTCCACTGTATTCTACCTCTACTGTGCTCTACTGTACTCTACCTCTACTCTACTCCACTGTACTCTACCTCTACTGTACTGTACTGTTCTCTACCTCTACTGTACTGTACTGTTCTCTACCTCTACTGTACTCTACTGTACTCCACCTCTACTGTGCTCCACTGTACTCCACTGTACTCTACCTCTACTGTACTCCACTGTACTCTATCTCTACTGTTCTCCACTGTACTCTACCTCTACTGTGCTCCACTGTACTCCACTGTACTCTACCTCTACTGTGATCCACTGTACTCTACCTCTGCTGTGCTCCACTGTACTCTATCTCTACTCTACTCCACTGTACTCTACCTCTACTATACTCCACTGAACTCCACCTCTACAGTGCTCCACTGTACTCTACCTCTACTGTACTCCACTGTACTCTACCTCTACTCTGCTCTACTGTACTCTATCTCTACTGTGCTCTACTGTACTCTACCTCTATTATACTCCACTGTACTCTACCTCTACTGTGCTCCACTGTACTCTACCTCTAATGTGCTCCACTGTACACTACCTCTACTGTAGTCCACTGTAGTCTACCTCTACTGTGCTCCACTCTACTCTACCTCTACTGTGCTCAGCTGTACTCTACCTCTACTGTGCTCCACTGCACATTATCTCTACTCTACTCCACTGTACTCTACCTCTACAGTGCTCCACTGTGCTCTACCTCTACTCTACTCCACTGTACTCTACCTCTACTGTGCTCCACTGCACTCTATCTCTACTGTACTCCACTGTACTCTACCTCTATAGGTGCTCCACTGTGCTCTACCTCTACTCTACTCTGCTGTACTCTACCTCTACTATACTCCACTGTACTCTACCTCTACTGTGCTCTACTGTACTCTATCTCTACTGTGCTCCACTGTACTCTACCTCTACTGTACTCTACTCTACTCCACCTCTAATGTGCTCCACTCTACTCTACCTCTACTGTACTCCACTGTACTCTACCTCTACTCTGCTCTACTGTACTCTATCTCTACTGTGCTCCACTGTACTCTACCTCTACTGTACTCCACTGTAGTCTACCTCAACTATACTCCACTGTACTCTACCTCTACTGTGCTCCACTGTACTCTACCTCTACTGTGCTCTACTGTACTCTATCTCTACTGTGCTCCACTGTACTCTACCTCTACTGTACTCCACTGTACTCCACCTCTACAGTGCTCCACTGTACTCTACCTCTACTGTACTCCACTGTACTCTACCTCTACTCTGCTCTACTGTACTCTACCTCTACTGTACTCCACTCTAGTCTACCTCAACTATACTCCACTGTACTCTACCTCTACTGTGCTCCACTGTACTCTTCCTCTACTCTGCTCTACTGTACTCTATCTCTACTGTGCTCCACTGTACTCTACCTCTACTGTACTCCACTCTAGTCTACCTCAACTATACTCCACTGTACTCTACCTCTACTGTGCTCCACTGTACTCTACCTCTACTGTGCTCTACTGTACTCTATCTCTACTGTGCTCCACTGTACTCTACCTCTACTGTACTCCACATTACTCTACATCTACTCTGCTCTACTGTACTCTATCTCTACTGTGCTCCACTGCACTCTACCTCTACTCTACTCCACTGTAGTCTACCTCAACTATACTCCACTGTACTCTACCTCTACTGTGCTCCACTGTACTCTACCTCTACTGTGCTCTACTGTACTCTATCTCTACTTTGCTCCACTGTACTCTACCTCTACTGTACTCCACTGTACTCTACCTCTACTGTGCTCTACTGTACTCTATCTCTACTGTACACCACTGTACTCTACCTCTACTCTGCTGTACTGTACTCTATCTCTACTGTGCTCCACTGTACTCTACCTCTACTGTACTCCACTGTAGTCTACCTCAACTATACTCCACTGTACTCTGCCTCTACTGTGCTCCACTGTACTCTACCTCTACTGTGCTCTACTGTACTCTATCTCTACTGTGCTCCACTGTACTCTACCTCTACTGTACTCCACTGTACTCCACCTCTACAGTGATCCACTGTACTCTACCTCTACTGTACTCCACTGTACTCCACCTCTACAGTGATCCACTGTACTCTACCTCTACTGTACTCCACTGTACTCTACCTCTACTCTGCTCTACTTTACCCTATCTCTACTGTGCTCCACTGTACTCTACCTCTACTGTACTCCACTGTAGTCTACCTCAACTATACTCCACTGTACTCTACCTCTACTGTGCTCCACTGTACTCTACCTCAACTATACTCCACTGTACTCTATCTTTACTCTAATCCACTGTACTCTATCTCTACTCTACTCCACTCTACTCTATCTCTACTGTACTCCACTGTACTCTACCTCTACTCTACTCTACTGTACTCCACCTCTACTGTGCTCCACTGTACTCCACTGTACTCTAGCTCTACTGTGCTCCACTGTACTCTACCTCTACTGTACTCCACTGTACTCTACCTCCACTGTACTGTACTGTTCTCTACCTCTACTGTACTCTACTGTACTCCACCTCTACTGTGCTCCACTGTACTCCACTGTACTCTACCTCTACTGTTCTCCAATGTACTCTACCTCTACTGTAATCCACTGTACTCTATCTTTACTGTGCTCCACTGTACTCTACCTCTACTGTACTCCACTGTACTCTATCTCTACTGTTCTCCACTGTACTCTACCTCTACTGTGCTCTACTGTACTCTATCTCTACTGTGCTCCACTGTAATCTACCTCTACTGTACTCTACTCTACTCCACCTCTAATGTGCTCCACTCTACTCTACCTCTACTGTACTCCACTGTATTCTACCTCTACTGTGCTCTACTGTACTCCACCTCTACTGTGCTCCACTGTACTCCACTGCAATCTACCTCTACTGTGCTCCACTGTACTCTACCTCTACTGTACTCCACTGTACTCTATCTCTACTGTGCTCCACTGTACTCTACCTCTACTGTACTCCACTGTACTCTACCTCTACTGTGCTCCACTGTACTCTACCTCTACTGTACTCCACTGTACTCTATCTCTACTGTTCTCCACTCTACTCTACCTCTACTGTGCTCAGCTGTACTCTACCTCTACTGTGCTCCACTGCACTCTATCTCTACTCTACTCCACTGTATTCTACCTCTACTGTGCTCTACTGTACTCTACCTCTACTGTACTCCACTGTACTCTACCTCTACTGTACTGTACTGTTCTCTACCTCTACTGTACTGTACTGTTCTCTACCTCTACTGTACTCTACTGTACTCCACCTCTACTGTGCTCCACTGTACTCCACTGTACTCTACCTCTACTGTACTCCACTGTACTCTATCTCTACTGTTCTCCACTGTACTCTACCTCTACTGTGCTCCACTGTACACCACTGTACTCTACCTCTACTGTGATCCACTGTACTCTACCTCTGCTGTGCTCCACTGTACTCTATCTCTATTCTATTCCACTATACTCTACCTCTACTGTACTCCACTGAACTCCACCTCTACAGTGCTCCACTGTACTCTACCTCTACTGTACTCCACTGTACTCTACCTCTACTCTGCTCTACTGTACTCTATCTCTACTGTGCTCTACTGTACTCTACCTCTATTATACTCCACTGTACTCTACCTCTACTCTGCTCCACTGTACTCTACCTCTAATGTGCTCCACTGTACACTACCTCTACTGTAGTCCACTGTACTCTACCTCTACTGTGCTCCACTCTACTCTACCTCTACTGTGCTCAGCTGTACTCTACCTCTACTGTGCTCCACTGCACATTATCTCTGCTGTACTCCACTGTACTCTACCTCTACAGTGCTCCACTGTGCTCTACCTCTACTCTACTCCACTGTACTCTACCTCTACTCTGCTCTACTGTACTCTACCTCTACTGTACTCCACTGTACTCTACCTCTACTATACTCCACTGTACTCTACCTCTACTGTGCTCTACTGTACTCTATCTCTACTGTGCTCCACTGTACTCTACCTCTAGTGTACTCCACTGTACTCTACCTCTACTGTACTCCACTGTATTCCACCTCTACTATGCTCCACTGTACTCCACTGTACTCTACCTCTACTGTGCTCCACTCTACTCTACCTCTACTGTGCTCCACTGTACTCTACCTCTACTGTGCTCAGCTGTACTCTACCTCTACTGTGCTCCACTGCACATTATCTCTACTGTACGTCACTGTACTCTACCTCTACTGTGCTCCACTGTGCTCTACCTCTACTCTACTCCACTGTACTCTACCTCTACTCTGCTCTACTGTACTCTACCTCTACTGTACTCCACTGTACTCTACCTCTACTATACTCCACTGTACTCTACCTCTACTGTGCTCTACTGTACTCTATCTCTACTGTGCTCCACTGTACTCTACCTCTACTGTACTCCACTGTACTCTACCTCTACTGTACTCCACTGTACTCTACCTCTACAGTGCTCCACTGTACTCTACCTCTACTGTACTCCACTGTACTCTACCTCTACTGTACTCCACTGTATTCTACCTCTACTGTGCTCTACTGTACTCCACCTCTACTGTGCTCCACTGTACTCCACTGCAATCTACCTCTACTGTGCTCCACTGTACTCTACCTCTACTGTGCTCTACTGTACTCTATCTCTACTGTGCTCCACTGTACTCTACCTCTACTGTACTCTACTCTACTCCACCTCTAATGTGCTCCACTCTACTCTACCTCTACTGTACTCCACTGTATTCTACCTCTACTGTGCTCTACTGTACTCCACCTCTACTGTGCTCCACTGTACTCCACTGCAATCTACCTCTACTGTGCTCCACTGTACTCTACCTCTACTGTACTCCACTGTACTCTATCTCTACTGTGCTCCACTGTACTCTACCTCTACTGTACTCCACTGTACTCTACCTCTACTGTGCTCCACTGTACTCTACCTCTACTGTACTCCACTGTACTCTATCTCTACTGTTCTCCACTCTACTCTACCTCTACTGTTCTCAGCTGTACTCTACCTCTACTGTGCTCCACTGCACTCTATCTCTACTCTACTCCACTGTATTCTACCTCTACTGTGCTCTACTGTACTCTACCTCTACTGTACTGTACTGTTCTCTACCTCTACTGTACTCTACTGTACTCCACCTCTACTGTGCTCCACTGTACTCCACTGTACTCTACCTCTACTGTACTCCACTGTACTCTATCTCTACTGTTCTCCACTGTACTCTACCTCTACTGTGCTCCACTGTACACCACTGTACTCTACCTCTACTGTGATCCACTGTACTCTACCTCTGCTGTGCTCCACTGTACTCTATCTCTATTCTATTCCACTATACTCTACCTCTACTGTACTCCACTGAACTCCACCTCTACAGTGCTCCACTGTACTCTACCTCTACTGTACTCCACTGTACTCTACCTCTACTCTGCTCTACTGTACTCTATCTCTACTTTGCTCTACTGTACTCTACCTCTATTATACTCCACTGTACTCTACCTCTACTCTGCTCCACTGTACTCTACCTCTAATGTGCTCCACTGTACACTACCTCTACTGTAGTCCACTGTACTCAACCTCTACTGTGCTCCACTCTACTCTACCTCTACTGTGCTCAGCTGTACTCTACCTCTACTGTGCTCCACTGCACATTATCTCTGCTGTACTCCACTGTACTCTACCTCTACAGTGCTCCACTGTGCTCTACCTCTACTCTACTCCACTGTACTCTACCTCTACTCTGCTCTACTGTACTCTACCTCTACTGTACTCCACTGTACTCTACCTCTACTATACTCCACTGTACTCTACCTCTACTGTGCTCTACTGTACTCTATCTCTACTGTGCTCCACTGTACTCTACCTCTACTGTACTCCACATTACTCTACATCTACTCTGCTCTACTGTACTCTATCTCTACTGTGCTCCACTGTACTCTACCTCTACTCTACTCCACTGTAGTCTACCTCAACTATACTCCACTGTACTCTACCTCTACTGTGCTCCACTGTACTCTACCTCTACTGTGCTCTACTGTACTCTATCTCTACTGTGCTCCACTGTGCTCTACCTCTACTGTACTCCACTGTACTCTACCTCTACTGTGCTCTACTGTACTCTATCTCTACTGTACACCACTGTACTCTACCTCTACTCTGCTGTACTGTACTCTATCTCTACTGTGCTCCACTGTACTCTACCTCTACTGTACTCCACTGTAGTCTACCTCAACTATACTCCACTGTACTCTACCTCTACTGTGCTCTACTGTACTCTATCTCTACTGTACACCACTGTACTCTACCTCTACTGTGCTCTACTGTACTCTATCTCTACTGTGCTCCACTGTACTCTACCTCTACTGTACTCCACTGTACTCCACCTCTACAGTGATCCACTGTACTCTACCTCTACTGTACTCCACTGTACTCCACCTCTACAGTGATCCACTGTACTCTACCTCTACTGTACTCCACTGTACTCTACCTCTACTCTGCTCTACTTTACCCTATCTCTACTGTGCTCCACTGTACTCTACCTCTACTGTACTCCACTGTAGTCTACCTCAACTATACTCCACTGTACTCTACCTCTACTGTGCTCCACTGTACTCTACCTCAACTATACTCCACTGTACTCTATCTCTACTGTACTCCACTGTACTCTACCTCTACTCTACTCTACTGTACTCCACCTCTACTGTGCTCCACTGTACTCCACTGTACTCTAGCTCTACTGTGCTCCACTGTACTCTACCTCTACTGTACTCCACTGTACTCTACCTCTACTGTGCTCCACTGTACTCTACCTCCACTGTACTCCACTGTACTCTACCTCTACTGTACTCCACTGTACTCTACCTCTACTGTACTCCACTGTATTCTACCTCTACTGTGCTCTACTGTACTCTACCTCTACTGTACTCCACTGTACTCTACCTCTACTGTACTGTACTGTTCTCTACCTCTACTGTACTCTACTGTACTCCACCTCTACTGTGCTCCACTGTACTCCACTGTACTCTACCTCTACTGTTCTCCAATGTACTCTACCTCTACTGTAATCCACTGTACTCTATCTTTACTGTGCTCCACTGTACTCTACCTCTACTGTACTCCACTGTACTCTATCTCTACTGTTCTCCACTGTACTCTACCTCTACTGTGCTCTACTGTACTCTATCTCTACTGTGCTCCACTGTACTCTACCTCTACTGTACTCTACTCTACTCCACCTCTAATGTGCTCCACTCTACTCTACCTCTACTGTACTCCACTGTATTCTACCTCTACTGTGCTCTACTGTACTCCACCTCTACTGTGCACCACTGTACTCCACTGCAATCTACCTCTACTGTGCTCCACTGTACTCTACCTCTGCTGTACTCCACTGTACTCTATCTCTACTGTGCTCCACTGTACTCTACCTCTACTGTACTCCACTCTACTCTAGCTCTACTGTGCTCCACTGTACTCTACCTCTACTGTACTCCACTGTACTCTATCTCTACTGTTCTCCACTCTACTCTACCTCTACTGTGCTCAGCTGTACTCTACCTCTACTGTGCTCCACTGCACTCTATCTCTACTCTACTCCACTGTATTCTACCTCTACTGTGCTCTACTGTACTCTACCTCTACTGTACTCCACTGTACTCTACCTCTACTGTACTGTACTGTTCTCTACCTCTACTGTACTGTTCTCTACCTCTACTGTACTCTATTGTACTCCACCTCTACTGTGCTCCACTGTACTCCACTGTACTCTACCTCTACTGTACTCCACTGTACTCTATCTCTACTGTTCTCCACTGTACTCTACCTCTACTGTGCTCCACTGTACACCACTGTACTCTACCTCTACTGTGATCCACTGTACTCTACCTCTGCTGTGCTCCACTGTACTCTATCTCTATTCTATTCCACTATACTCTACCTCTACTGTACTCCACTGAACTCCACCTCTACAGTGCTCCACTGTACTCTACCTCTACTGTACTCCACTGTACTCTACCTCTACTCTGCTCTACTGTACTCTATCTCTACTGTGCTCTACTGTACTCTACCTCTATTATACTCCACTGTACTCTACCTCTACTCTGCTCCACTGTACTCTACCTCTAATGTGCTCCACTGTACACTACCTCTACTGTAGTCCACTGTACTCTGCCTCTACTGTGCTCCACTCTACTCTACCTCTACTGTGCTCAGCTGTACTCTACCTCTACTGTGCTCCACTGCACATTATCTCTGCTGTACTCCACTGTACTCTACCTCTACAGTGCTCCACTGTGCTCTACCTCTACTCTACTCCACTGTACTCTACCTCTACTCTGCTCTACTGTACTCTACCTCTACTGTACTCCACTGTACTCTACCTCTACTATACTCCACTGTACTCTACCTCTACTGTGCTCTACTGTACTCTATCTCTACTGTGCTCCACTGTACTCTACCTCTACTGTACTCCACTGTACTCTACCTCTACTGTACTCCACTGTATTCCACCTCTACTATGCTCCACTGTACTCCACTGTACTCTACCTCTACTGTGCTCCACTCTACTCTACCTCTACTCTGCTCTACTGTACTCTATCTCTACTGTGCTCCACTGTACTCTACCTCTACTCTACTCCACTGTAGTCTACCTCAACTATACTCCACTGTACTCTACCTCTACTGTGCTCCACTGTACTCTACCTCTACTGTGCTCTACTGTACTCTATCTCTACTGTGCTCCACTGCACATTATCTCTACTGTACTCCACTGTACTCTACCTCTACAGTGCTCCACTGTGCTCTACCTCTACTCTACTCCACTGTACTCTACCTCTACTCTGCTCTACTGTACTCTACCTCTACTGTACTCCACTGTACTCTACCTCTACTATACTCCACTGTACTCTACCTCTACTGTGCTCTACTGTACTCTATCTCTACTGTGCTCCACTGTACTCTACCTCTACTGTACTCCACTGTACTCTACCTCTACTGTACTCCACTGTACTCTACCTCTACAGTGCTCCACTGTACTCTACCTCTACTGTACTCCACTGTACTCTACCTCTACTGTACTCCACTGTATTCTACCTCTACTGTGCTCTACTGTACTCCACCTCTACTGTGCTCCACTGTACTCCACTGCAATCTACCTCTACTGTGCTCCACTGTACTCTACCTCTACTGTGCTCTACTGTACTCTATCTCTACTGTGCTCCACTGTACTCTACCTCTACTGTACTCTACTCTACTCCACCTCTAATGTGCTCCACTCTACTCTACCTCTACTGTACTCCACTGTATTCTACCTCTACTGTGCTCTACTGTACTCCACCTCTACTGTGCTCCACTGTACTCCACTGCAATCTACCTCTACTGTGCTCCACTGTACTCTACCTCTACTGTACTCCACTGTACTCTATCTCTACTGTGCTCCACTGTACTCTACCTCTACTGTACTCCACTGTACTCTACCTCTACTGTGCTCCACTGTACTCTACCTCTACTGTACTCCACTGTACTCTATCTCTACTGTTCTCCACTCTACTCTACCTCTACTGTGCTCAGCTGTACTCTACCTCTACTGTGCTCCACTGCACTCTATCTATACTCTACTCCACTGTATTCTACCTCTACTGTGCTCTACTGTACTCTACCTCTACTGTACTGTACTGTTCTCTACCTCTACTGTACTGTACTGTTCTCTACCTCTACTGTACTCTACTGTACTCCACCTCTACTGTGCTCCACTGTACTCCACTGTACTCTACCTCTACTGTACTCCACTGTACACCACTGTACTCTACCTCTACTGTGATCCACTGTACTCTACCTCTGCTGTGCTCCACTGTACTCTATCTCTATTCTATTCCACTATACTCTACCTCTACTGTACTCCACTGAACTCCACCTCTACAGTGCTCCACTGTACTCTACCTCTACTGTACTCCACTGTACTCTACCTCTACTCTGCTCTACTGTACTCTATCTCTACTCTGCTCTACTGTACTCTACCTCTATTATACTCCACTGTACTCTACCTCTACTCTGCTCCACTGTACTCTACCTCTAATGTGCTCCACTGTACACTACCTCTACTGTAGTCCACTGTACTCAACCTCTACTGTGCTCCACTCTACTCTACCTCTACTGTGCTCAGCTGTACTCTACCTCTACTGTGCTCCACTGCACATTATCTCTGCTGTACTCCACTTTACTCTACCTCTACAGTGCTCCACTGTGCTCTACCTCTACTCTACTCCACTGTACTCTACCTCTACTCTGCTCTACTGTACTCTACCTCTACTGTACTCCACTGTACTCTACCTCTACTATACTCCACTGTACTCTACCTCTACTGTGCTCTACTGTACTCTATCTCTACTGTGCTCCACTGTACTCTACCTCTACTGTACTCCACTGTACTCTACCTCTACTGTACTCCACTGTATTCCACCTCTACTATGCTCCACTGTACTCCACTGTACTCTACCTCTACTGTGCTCCACTCTACTCTACCTCTACTGTGCTCCACTGTACTCTACCTCTACTGTGCTCAGCTGTGCTCTACCTCTACTGTGCTCCACTGCACATTATCTCTACTGTACTCCACTGTACTCTACCTCTACAGTGCTCCACTGTGCTCTACCTCTACTCTACTCCACTGTACTCTACCTCTACTCTGCTCTACTGTACTCTACCTCTACTGTACTCCACTGTACTCTACCTCTACTATACTCCACTGTACTCTACCTCTACTGTGCTCTACTGTACTCTATCTCTACTGTGCTCCACTGTACTCTACCTCTACTGTACTCCACTGTACTCTACCTCTACTGTACTCCACTGTACTCTACCTCTACAGTGCTCCACTGTACTCTACCTCTACTCTTCTCTACTGTACTCCACCTCTACTGTGCTCCACTGTACTCCACTGTACTCTAGCTCTACTCTGCTCCACTGTACTCTACCTCTACTGTACTCCACTGTACTCTACCTCTACTGTGCTCCACTGTACTCTACCTCCACTGTACTCCACTGTACTCTATCTCTACTGTTCTCCACTCTACTCTACCTCTACTGTGCTCAGCTGTACTCTACCTCTACTGTGCTCCACTGCACTCTATCTCTACTCTACTCCACTGTATTCTACCTCTACTGTGCTCTACTGTACTCTACCTCTACTGTACTCCACTGTACTCTACCTCTACTGTACTGTACTGTTCTCTACCTCTACTGTACTGTACTGTTCTCTACCTCTACTGTACTCTACTGTACTCCACCTCTACTGTGCTCCACTGTACTCCACTGTACTCTACCTCTACTGTACTCCACTGTACTCTATCTCTACTGTTCTCCACTGTACTCTACCTCTACTGTGCTCCACTCTACTCTACCTCTACTGTGCTCAGCTGTACTCTACCTCTACTGTGCTCCACTGCACATTATCTCTGCTGTACTCCACTGTACTCTACCTCTACAGTGCTCCACTGTGCTCTACCTCTACTCTACTCCACTGTACTCTACCTCTACTCTGCTCTACTGTACTCTACCTCTACTGTACTCCACTGTACTCTACCTCTACTATACTCCACTGTACTCTACCTCTACTGTGCTCTACTGTACTCTATCTCTACTGTGCTCCACTGTACTCTACCTCTACTGTACTCCACTGTACTCTACCTCTACTGTGCTCCACTGTATTCCACCTCTACTATGCTCCACTGTACTCCACTGTACTCTAGCTCTACTGTGCTCCACGGTACTCTACCTCTACTGTACTCCACTGTACTCTACCTCTACTGTGCTCCACTCTACTCTACCTCTACTGTGCTCCACTGTACTCTACCTCAACTATACTCCACTGTACTCTACCTCTACTGTGCTCCACTCTACTCTACCTCTACTGTGCTCTACTGTACTCTATCTCTACTGTACTCCACTGTACTCTACCTCTACTGTACTCCACTGTATTCCACCTCTACTATGCTCCACTGTGCTCAGTTGTACTCTACCTCTACTGTGCTCCACTGCACATTATCTCTACTGTACTCCACTGTACTCTACCTCTACAGTGCTCCACTGTGCTCTACCTCTACTCTACTCCACTGTACTCTACCTCTACTCTGCTCTACTGTACTCTACCTCTACTGTACTCCACTGTACTCTACCTCTACTATACTCCACTGTACTCTACCTCTACTGTGCTCTACTGTACTCTATCTCTACTGTGCTCCACTGTACTCTACCTCTACTGTACTCCACTGTACTCTACCTCTACTGTACTCCACTGTACTCTACCTCTACAGTGCTCCACTGTACTCTACCTCTACTGTACTCCACTGTACTCTACCTCTACTCTGCTCTACTGTACTCTATCTCTACTGTGCTCCACTGTACTCTACCTCTACTGTACTCCACTGTACTCTACCTCTACTCTGCTCTACTGTACTCTATCTCTACTGTGCTCCACTGTACTCTACCTCTACTGTACTCCACTGTAGTCTACCTCAACTATACTCCACTGTACTCTACCTCTACTGTGCTCCACTGTACTCTACCTCAACTATACTCTACTGTACTCTATCTCTACTCTAATCCACTGTACACTATCTCTACTCTACTCCACTCTACTCTATCTCTACTGTACTCCACTGTACTCTACCTCTACTCTTCTTTACTGTACTCCACCTCTACTCTGCTCCACTGTACTCTACCTCTACTGTACTCCACTGTACTCTACCTCTACTGTGCTCCACTGTACTCTACCTCTACTGTACTCCACTGTACTCTATCTCTACTGTTCTCCACTCTACTCTACCTCTACTGTGCTCAGCTGTACTCTACCTCTACTGTGCTCCACTGCACTCTATCTCTACTCTAATCCACTGTATTCTACCTCTACTGTGCTATACTGTACTCTACCTCTACTGTACTCCACTGTACTCTACCTCTACTGTACTGTACTGTTCTCTACCTCTACTGTACTGTACTGTTCTCTACCTCTACTGTACTCTACTGTACTCCACCTCTACTGTGCTCCACTGTACTCCACTGTACTCTACCTCTACTGTACTCCACTGTACTCTATCTCTACTGTTCTCCACTGTACTCTACCTCTACTGTGCTCCACTGTACACCACTGTACTCTACCTCTACTGTGATCCACTGTACTCTACCTCTGCTGTGCTCCACTGTACTCTATCTCTATTCTATTCCACTATACTCTACCTCTACTGTACTCCACTGAACTCCACCTCTACTGTGCTCCACTGTACTCTATCTCTATTCTATTCCACTGTACTCTACCTCTACTCTGCTGTACTGTACTCTATCTCTACTGTGCTCCACTGTACTCTACCTCTACTGTACTCCACTGTAGTCTACCTCAACTATACTCCACTGTACTCTACCTCTACTGTGCTCTACTGTACTCTATCTCTACTGTACACCACTGTACTCTACCTCTACTGTGCTCTACTGTACTCTATCTCTACTGTGCTCCACTGTACTCTACCTCTACTGTACTCCACTGTACTCCACCTCTACAGTGATCCACTGTACTCTACCTCTACTGTACTCCACTGTACTCCACCTCTACAGTGATCCACTGTACTCTACCTCTACTGTACTCCACTGTACTCTACCTCTACTCTGCTCTACTTTACCCTATCTCTACTGTGCTCCACTGTACTCTACCTCTACTGTACTCCACTGTAGTCTACCTCAACTATACTCCACTGTACTCTACCTCTACTGTGCTCCACTGTACTCTACCTCAACTATACTCCACTGTACTCTATCTCTACTGTACTCCACTGTACTCTACCTCTACTCTACTCTACTGTACTCCACCTCTACTGTGCTCCACTGTACTCCACTGTACTCTAGCTCTACTGTGCTCCACTGTACTCTACCTCTACTGTACTCCACTGTACTCTACCTCTACTGTGCTCCACTGTACTCTACCTCCACTGTACTCCACTGTACTCTACCTCTACTGTACTCCACTGTACTCTACCTCTACTGTACTCCACTGTATTCTACCTCTACTGTGCTCTACTGTACTCTACCTCTACTGTACTCCACTGTACTCTACCTCTACTGTACTGTACTGTTCTCTACCTCTACTGTACTCTACTGTACTCCACCTCTACTGTGCTCCACTGTACTCCACTGTACTCTACCTCTACTGTTCTCCAATGTACTCTACCTCTACTGTAATCCACTGTACTCTATCTTTACTGTGCTCCACTGTACTCTACCTCTACTGTACTCCACTGTACTCTATCTCTACTGTTCTCCACTGTACTCTACCTCTACTGTGCTCTACTGTACTCTATCTCTACTGTGCTCCACTGTACTCTACCTCTACTGTACTCTACTCTACTCCACCTCTAATGTGCTCCACTCTACTCTACCTCTACTGTACTCCACTGTATTCTACCTCTACTGTGCTCTACTGTACTCCACCTCTACTGTGCACCACTGTACTCCACTGCAATCTACCTCTACTGTGCTCCACTGTACTCTACCTCTGCTGTACTCCACTGTACTCTATCTCTACTGTGCTCCACTGTACTCTACCTCTACTGTACTCCACTCTACTCTAGCTCTACTGTGCTCCACTGTACTCTACCTCTACTGTACTCCACTGTACTCTATCTCTACTGTTCTCCACTCTACTCTACCTCTACTGTGCTCAGCTGTACTCTACCTCTACTGTGCTCCACTGCACTCTATCTCTACTCTACTCCACTGTATTCTACCTCTACTGTGCTCTACTGTACTCTACCTCTACTGTACTCCACTGTACTCTACCTCTACTGTACTGTACTGTTCTCTACCTCTACTGTACTGTACTGTTCTCTACCTCTACTGTACTCTATTGTACTCCACCTCTACTGTGCTCCACTGTACTCCACTGTACTCTACCTCTACTGTACTCCACTGTACTCTATCTCTACTGTTCTCCACTGTACTCTACCTCTACTGTGCTCCACTGTACACCACTGTACTCTACCTCTACTGTGATCCACTGTACTCTACCTCTGCTGTGCTCCACTGTACTCTATCTCTATTCTATTCCACTATACTCTACCTCTACTGTACTCCACTGAACTCCACCTCTACAGTGCTCCACTGTACTCTACCTCTACTGTACTCCACTGTACTCTACCTCTACTCTGCTCTACTGTACTCTATCTCTACTGTGCTCTACTGTACTCTACCTCTATTATACTCCACTGTACTCTACCTCTACTCTGCTCCACTGTACTCTACCTCTAATGTGCTCCACTGTACACTACCTCTACTGTAGTCCACTGTACTCTGCCTCTACTGTGCTCCACTCTACTCTACCTCTACTGTGCTCAGCTGTACTCTACCTCTACTGTGCTCCACTGCACATTATCTCTGCTGTACTCCACTGTACTCTACCTCTACAGTGCTCCACTGTGCTCTACCTCTACTCTACTCCACTGTACTCTACCTCTACTCTGCTCTACTGTACTCTACCTCTACTGTACTCCACTGTACTCTACCTCTACTATACTCCACTGTACTCTACCTCTACTGTGCTCTACTGTACTCTATCTCTACTGTGCTCCACTGTACTCTACCTCTACTGTACTCCACTGTACTCTACCTCTACTGTACTCCACTGTATTCCACCTCTACTATGCTCCACTGTACTCCACTGTACTCTACCTCTACTGTGCTCCACTCTACTCTACCTCTACTCTGCTCTACTGTACTCTATCTCTACTGTGCTCCACTGTACTCTACCTCTACTCTACTCCACTGTAGTCTACCTCAACTATACTCCACTGTACTCTACCTCTACTGTGCTCCACTGTACTCTACCTCTACTGTGCTCTACTGTACTCTATCTCTACTGTGCTCCACTGCACATTATCTCTACTGTACTCCACTGTACTCTACCTCTACAGTGCTCCACTGTGCTCTACCTCTACTCTACTCCACTGTACTCTACCTCTACTCTGCTCTACTGTACTCTACCTCTACTGTACTCCACTGTACTCTACCTCTACTATACTCCACTGTACTCTACCTCTACTGTGCTCTACTGTACTCTATCTCTACTGTGCTCCACTGTACTCTACCTCTACTGTACTCCACTGTACTCTACCTCTACTGTACTCCACTGTACTCTACCTCTACAGTGCTCCACTGTACTCTACCTCTACTGTACTCCACTGTACTCTACCTCTACTGTACTCCACTGTATTCTACCTCTACTGTGCTCTACTGTACTCCACCTCTACTGTGCTCCACTGTACTCCACTGCAATCTACCTCTACTGTGCTCCACTGTACTCTACCTCTACTGTGCTCTACTGTACTCTATCTCTACTGTGCTCCACTGTACTCTACCTCTACTGTACTCTACTCTACTCCACCTCTAATGTGCTCCACTCTACTCTACCTCTACTGTACTCCACTGTATTCTACCTCTACTGTGCTCTACTGTACTCCACCTCTACTGTGCTCCACTGTACTCCACTGCAATCTACCTCTACTGTGCTCCACTGTACTCTACCTCTACTGTACTCCACTGTACTCTATCTCTACTGTGCTCCACTGTACTCTACCTCTACTGTACTCCACTGTACTCTACCTCTACTGTGCTCCACTGTACTCTACCTCTACTGTACTCCACTGTACTCTATCTCTACTGTTCTCCACTCTACTCTACCTCTACTGTGCTCAGCTGTACTCTACCTCTACTGTGCTCCACTGCACTCTATCTATACTCTACTCCACTGTATTCTACCTCTACTGTGCTCTACTGTACTCTACCTCTACTGTACTGTACTGTTCTCTACCTCTACTGTACTGTACTGTTCTCTACCTCTACTGTACTCTACTGTACTCCACCTCTACTGTGCTCCACTGTACTCCACTGTACTCTACCTCTACTGTACTCCACTGTACACCACTGTACTCTACCTCTACTGTGATCCACTGTACTCTACCTCTGCTGTGCTCCACTGTACTCTATCTCTATTCTATTCCACTATACTCTACCTCTACTGTACTCCACTGAACTCCACCTCTACAGTGCTCCACTGTACTCTACCTCTACTGTACTCCACTGTACTCTACCTCTACTCTGCTCTACTGTACTCTATCTCTACTCTGCTCTACTGTACTCTACCTCTATTATACTCCACTGTACTCTACCTCTACTCTGCTCCACTGTACTCTACCTCTAATGTGCTCCACTGTACACTACCTCTACTGTAGTCCACTGTACTCAACCTCTACTGTGCTCCACTCTACTCTACCTCTACTGTGCTCAGCTGTACTCTACCTCTACTGTGCTCCACTGCACATTATCTCTGCTGTACTCCACTTTACTCTACCTCTACAGTGCTCCACTGTGCTCTACCTCTACTCTACTCCACTGTACTCTACCTCTACTCTGCTCTACTGTACTCTACCTCTACTGTACTCCACTGTACTCTACCTCTACTATACTCCACTGTACTCTACCTCTACTGTGCTCTACTGTACTCTATCTCTACTGTGCTCCACTGTACTCTACCTCTACTGTACTCCACTGTACTCTACCTCTACTGTACTCCACTGTATTCCACCTCTACTATGCTCCACTGTACTCCACTGTACTCTACCTCTACTGTGCTCCACTCTACTCTACCTCTACTGTGCTCCACTGTACTCTACCTCTACTGTGCTCAGCTGTGCTCTACCTCTACTGTGCTCCACTGCACATTATCTCTACTGTACTCCACTGTACTCTACCTCTACAGTGCTCCACTGTGCTCTACCTCTACTCTACTCCACTGTACTCTACCTCTACTCTGCTCTACTGTACTCTACCTCTACTGTACTCCACTGTACTCTACCTCTACTATACTCCACTGTACTCTACCTCTACTGTGCTCTACTGTACTCTATCTCTACTGTGCTCCACTGTACTCTACCTCTACTGTACTCCACTGTACTCTACCTCTACTGTACTCCACTGTACTCTACCTCTACAGTGCTCCACTGTACTCTACCTCTACTCTTCTCTACTGTACTCCACCTCTACTGTGCTCCACTGTACTCCACTGTACTCTAGCTCTACTCTGCTCCACTGTACTCTACCTCTACTGTACTCCACTGTACTCTACCTCTACTGTGCTCCACTGTACTCTACCTCCACTGTACTCCACTGTACTCTATCTCTACTGTTCTCCACTCTACTCTACCTCTACTGTGCTCAGCTGTACTCTACCTCTACTGTGCTCCACTGCACTCTATCTCTACTCTACTCCACTGTATTCTACCTCTACTGTGCTCTACTGTACTCTACCTCTACTGTACTCCACTGTACTCTACCTCTACTGTACTGTACTGTTCTCTACCTCTACTGTACTGTACTGTTCTCTACCTCTACTGTACTCTACTGTACTCCACCTCTACTGTGCTCCACTGTACTCCACTGTACTCTACCTCTACTGTACTCCACTGTACTCTATCTCTACTGTTCTCCACTGTACTCTACCTCTACTGTGCTCCACTCTACTCTACCTCTACTGTGCTCAGCTGTACTCTACCTCTACTGTGCTCCACTGCACATTATCTCTGCTGTACTCCACTGTACTCTACCTCTACAGTGCTCCACTGTGCTCTACCTCTACTCTACTCCACTGTACTCTACCTCTACTCTGCTCTACTGTACTCTACCTCTACTGTACTCCACTGTACTCTACCTCTACTATACTCCACTGTACTCTACCTCTACTGTGCTCTACTGTACTCTATCTCTACTGTGCTCCACTGTACTCTACCTCTACTGTACTCCACTGTACTCTACCTCTACTGTGCTCCACTGTATTCCACCTCTACTATGCTCCACTGTACTCCACTGTACTCTAGCTCTACTGTGCTCCACGGTACTCTACCTCTACTGTACTCCACTGTACTCTACCTCTACTGTGCTCCACTCTACTCTACCTCTACTGTGCTCCACTGTACTCTACCTCAACTATACTCCACTGTACTCTACCTCTACTGTGCTCCACTCTACTCTACCTCTACTGTGCTCTACTGTACTCTATCTCTACTGTACTCCACTGTACTCTACCTCTACTGTACTCCACTGTATTCCACCTCTACTATGCTCCACTGTGCTCAGCTGTACTCTACCTCTACTGTGCTCCACTGCACATTATCTCTACTGTACTCCACTGTACTCTACCTCTACAGTGCTCCACTGTGCTCTACCTCTACTCTACTCCACTGTACTCTACCTCTACTCTGCTCTACTGTACTCTACCTCTACTGTACTCCACTGTACTCTACCTCTACTATACTCCACTGTACTCTACCTCTACTGTGCTCTACTGTACTCTATCTCTACTGTGCTCCACTGTACTCTACCTCTACTGTACTCCACTGTACTCTACCTCTACTGTACTCCACTGTACTCTACCTCTACAGTGCTCCACTGTACTCTACCTCTACTGTACTCCACTGTACTCTACCTCTACTCTGCTCTACTGTACTCTATCTCTACTGTGCTCCACTGTACTCTACCTCTACTGTACTCCACTGTACTCTACCTCTACTCTGCTCTACTGTACTCTATCTCTACTGTGCTCCACTGTACTCTACCTCTACTGTACTCCACTGTAGTCTACCTCAACTATACTCCACTGTACTCTACCTCTACTGTGCTCCACTGTACTCTACCTCAACTATACTCTACTGTACTCTATCTCTACTCTAATCCACTGTACACTATCTCTACTCTACTCCACTCTACTCTATCTCTACTGTACTCCACTGTACTCTACCTCTACTCTTCTTTACTGTACTCCACCTCTACTCTGCTCCACTGTACTCTACCTCTACTGTACTCCACTGTACTCTACCTCTACTGTGCTCCACTGTACTCTACCTCTACTGTACTCCACTGTACTCTATCTCTACTGTTCTCCACTCTACTCTACCTCTACTGTGCTCAGCTGTACTCTACCTCTACTGTGCTCCACTGCACTCTATCTCTACTCTAATCCACTGTATTCTACCTCTACTGTGCTATACTGTACTCTACCTCTACTGTACTCCACTGTACTCTACCTCTACTGTACTGTACTGTTCTCTACCTCTACTGTACTGTACTGTTCTCTACCTCTACTGTACTCTACTGTACTCCACCTCTACTGTGCTCCACTGTACTCCACTGTACTCTACCTCTACTGTACTCCACTGTACTCTATCTCTACTGTTCTCCACTGTACTCTACCTCTACTGTGCTCCACTGTACACCACTGTACTCTACCTCTACTGTGATCCACTGTACTCTACCTCTGCTGTGCTCCACTGTACTCTATCTCTATTCTATTCCACTATACTCTACCTCTACTGTACTCCACTGAACTCCACCTCTACTGTGCTCCACTGTACTCTATCTCTATTCTATTCCACTGTACTCTACCTCTACTCTGCTCTACTGTACTCTATCTCTACTGTGCTCTACTGTACTCTACCTCTATTATACTCCACTGTACTCTACCTCTACTCTGCTCCACTGTACTCTACCTCTAATGTGCTCCACTGTACACTACCTCTACTGTAGTCCACTGTACTCTACCTCTACTGTGCTCCACTCTACTCTACCTCTACTGTGCTCAGCTGTACTCTACCTCTACTGTGCTCCACTGCACATTATCTCTGCTGTACTCCACTGTACTCTACCTCTACAGTGCTCCACTGTGCTCTACCTCTACTCTACTCCACTGTACTCTACCTCTACTCTACTCTACTGTACTCTAGCTCTACTGTACTCCACTGTACTCTACCTCTACTGTACTCCACTGTACTCTACCTCTACTGTACTCCACTGTATTCTACCTCTACTGTGCTCTACTGTACTCTACCTCTACTGTACTCCACTGTACTCTACCTCTACTGTACTCCACTGTATTCCACCTCTACTATGCTCCACTGTACTCCACTGTACTCTAGCTCTACTGTGCTCCACGGTACTCTAGCTCTACTGTACTCCACTGTACTCTACCTCTACTGTGCTCCACTCTACTCTACCTCTACTGTGCTCCACTGTACTCTACCTCTACTGTGCTCAGCTGTACTCTACCTCTACTGTGCTCCACTAAACATTATCTCTACTGTACTCCACTGTACTCTACCTCTACAGTGCTCCACTGTGCTCTACCTCTACTCTACTCCACTGTACTCTACCTCTACTCTGCTCTACTGTACTCTACCTCTACTGTACTCCACTGTAGTCTACATCAACTATACTCCACTGTACTCTACCTCTACTGTGCTCCACTGTACTCTACCTCTACTGTGCTCTACTGTACTCTATCTCTACTGTGCTCCACTGTACTCTACCTCTACTGTACTCCACTGTACTCTACCTCTACTGTGCTCTACTGTACTCTATCTCTACTGTACTCCACTGTACTCTACCTCTACTCTGCTGTACTGTACTCTATCTCTACTGTGCTCCACTGTACTTTACCTCTACTGTACTCCACTGTAGTCTACCTCAACTATACTCCACTGTACTCTACCTCTACTGTGCTCCACTGTACTCTACCTCTACTGTGCTCTACTGTACTCTATCTCTACTGTGCTCCACTGTACTCTACCTCTACTGTACTCCACTGTACTCCACCTCTAGAGTGATCCACTGTACTCTACCTCTACTGTACTCCACTGTACTCCACCTCTACAGTGATCCACTGTACTCTACCTCTACTGTACTCCACTGTACTCTACCTCTACTCTGCTCTACTTTACTCTATCTCTACTGTGCTCCACTGTACTCTACCTCTACTGTACTCCACTGTAGTCTACCTCAACTATACTCCACTGTACTCTACCTCTACTGTGCTCCACTGTACTCTACCTCAACTATACTCCACTGTACTCTATCTTTACTCTAATCCACTGTACTCTATCTCTACTCTACTCCACTCTACTCTATCTCTACTGTACTCCACTGTACTCTACCTCTACTCTACTCTACTGTACTCCACCTCTTCTGTGCTCCACTGTACTCTAGCTCTACTCTGCTCCACTGTACTCTACCTCTACTGTACTCCACTGTACTCTACCTCTACTGTGCTCCACTGTACTCTACCTCCACTGTACTCCACTGTACTCTACCTCTACTGTACTCCACTGTACTCTACCTCTACTGTACTCCACTGTATTCAACCTCTACTGTGCTCTACTGTACTCTACCTCTACTGTACTCCACTGTACTCTACCTCTACTGTACTGTACTGTTCTCTACCTCTACTGTACTCTACTGTACTCCACCTCTACTGTGCTCCACTGTACTCCACTGTACTCTACCTCTACTGTTCTCCACTGTACTCTACCTCTACTGTAATCCATGGTACTCTATCTCTACTGTGCTCCACTGTACTCTACCTCTACTGTACTCCACTGTACTCTATCTCTACTGTTCTCCACTGTACTCTACCTCTACTGTGCTCTACTGTACTCTATCTCTACTGTGCTCCACTGTACTCTACCTCTACTGTACTCAACTCTACTCCACCTCTAATGTGCTCCACTCTACTCTACCTCTACTGTACTCCACTGTATTCTACCTCTACTGTGCTCTACTGTACTCCACCTCTACTGTGCTCCACTGTATTCCACTGCAATCTACCTCTACTGTGCTCCACTGTACTCTACCTCTACTGTACTCCACTGTACTCTATCTCTACTGTGCTCCACTGTACTCTACCTCTACTGTACTCCACTGTACTCTACCTCTACTGTGCTCCACTGTACTCTACCTCTACTGTACTCCACTGTACTCTATCTCTACTGTTCTCCACTCTACTCTACCTCTACTGTGCTCAGCTGTACTCTACCTCTACTGTGCTCCACTGCACTCTATCTCTACTCTACTCCACTGTATTCTACCTCTACTGTGCTCTACTGTACTCTACCTCTACTGTACTCCACTGTACTCTACCTCTACTGTACTGTACTGTTCTCTACCTCTACTGTACTGTACTGTTCTCTACCTCTACTGTACTCTACTGTACTCCACCTCTACTGTGCTCCACTGTACTCCACTGTACTCTACCTCTACTGTACTCCACTGTACTCTATCTCTACTCTTCTCCACTGTACTCTACCTCTAATGTGCTCCACTGTACTCCACTGTACTCTACCTCTACTGTGATCCACTATACTCTACCTCTGCTGTGCTCCACTGTACTCTATCTCTACTCTACTCCACTGTACTCTACCTCTACTATACTCCACTGAACTCCACCTCTACAGTGCTCCACTGTACTCTACCTCTACTGCACTCCACTGTACTCTACCTCTACTCTGCTCTACTGTACTCTATCTCTACTGTGCTCCACTGTACTCTACCTCTAATGTGCTCCACTGTACACTACCTCTACTGTAGTCCACTGTACTCTACCTCTACTGTGCTCCACTCTACTCTACCTCTACTGTGCTCAGCTGTACTCTACCTCTACTGTGCTCCACTGCACATTATCTCTACTCTACTCCACTGTACTCTACCTCTACAGTGCTCCACTGTGCTCTACCTCTACTCTACTCCACTGTACTCTACCTCTACTGTGCTCCACGGCACTCTATCTCTACTGTACTCCACTGTACTCTACCTCTATAGGTGCTCCACTGTGCTCTACCTCTACTCTACTCTGCTGTACTCTACCTCTACTATACTCCACTGTACTCTACCTCTACTGTGCTCTACTGTACTCTATCTCTACTGTGCTCCACTGTACTCTACCTCTACTGTACTCTACTCTACTCCACCTCTAATGTGCTCCACTCTACTCTACCTCTACTGTACTCCACTGTACTCTACCTCTACTCTGCTCTACTGTACTCTATCTCTACTGTGCTCCACTGTACTCTACCTCTACTGTACTCCACTGTAGTCTACCTCAACTATACTCCACTGTACTCTACCTCTACTGTGCTCCACTGTACTCTACCTCTACTGTGCTCTACTGTACTCTATCTCTACTGTGCTCCACTGTACTCTACCTCTACTGTACTCCACTGTACTCCACCTCTACAGTGCTCCACTGTACTCTACCTCTACTGTACTCCACTGTACTCTACCTCTACTCTGCTCTACTGTACTCTATCTCTACTGTGCTCCACTGTACTCTACCTCTACTGTACTCCACTCTAGTCTACCTCAACTATACTCCACTGTACTCTACCTCTACTGTGCTCCACTGTACTCTTCCTCTACTCTGCTCTACTGTACTCTATCTCTACTGTGCTCCACTGTACTCTACCTCTACTGTACTCCACTCTAGTCTACCTCAACTATACTCCACTGTACTCTACCTCTACTGTGCTCCACTGTACTCTACCTCTACTGTGCTCCACTGTACTCTACCTCTACTGTAATCCATGGTACTCTATCTCTACTGTGCTCCACTGTACTCTACCTCTACTGTACTCCACTGTACTCTATCTCTACTGTTCTCCACTGTACTCTACCTCTACTGTGCTCTACTGTACTCTATCTCTACTGTGCTCCACTGTACTCTACCTCTACTGTACTCAACTCTACTCCACCTCTAATGTGCTCCACTCTACTCTACCTCTACTGTACTCCACTGTATTCTACCTCTACTGTGCTCTACTGTACTCCACCTCTACTGTGCTCCACTGTACTCCACTGCAATCTACCTCTACTGTGCTCCACTGTACTCTACCTCTACTGTACTCCACTGTACTCTATCTCTACTGTGCTCCACTGTACTCTACCTCTACTGTACTCCACTGTACTCTACCTCTACTGTGCTCCACTGTACTCTACCTCTACTGTACTCCACTGTACTCTATCTCTACTGTTCTCCACTCTACTCTACCTCTACTGTTCTCAGCTGTACTCTACCTCTACTGTGCTCCACTGCACTCTATCTCTACTCTACTCCACTGTATTCTACCTCTACTGTGCTCTACTGTACTCTACCTCTACTGTACTCCACTGTACTCTACCTCTACTGTACTGTACTGTTCTCTACCTCTACTGTACTGTACTGTTCTCTACCTCTACTGTACTCTACTGTACTCCACCTCTACTGTGCTCCACTGTACTCCACTGTACTCTACCTCTACTGTACTCCACTGTACTCTATCTCTACTGTTCTCCACTGTACTCTACCTCTAATGTGCTCCACTGTACTCCACTGTACTCTACCTCTACTGTGATCCACTATACTCTACCTCTGCTGTGCTCCACTGTACTCTATCTCTACTCTACTCCACTGTACTCTACCTCTACTATACTCCACTGAACTCCACCTCTACAGTGCTCCACTGTACTCTACCTCTACTGCACTCCACTGTACTCTACCTCTACTCTGCTCTACTGTACTCTATCTCTACTGTGCTCCACTGTACTCTACCTTTAATGTGCTCCACTGTACACTACCTCTACTGTAGTCCACTGTACTCTACCTCTACTGTGCTCCACTCTACTCTACCTCTACTGTGCTCAGCTGTACTCTACCTCTACTGTGCTCCACTGCACATCATCTCTACTCTACTCCACTGTACTCTACCTCTACAGTGCTCCACTGTGCTCTACCTCTACTCTACTCCACTGTACTCTACCTCTACTGTGCTCCACGGCACTCTATCTCTACTGTACTCCACTGTACTCTACCTCTATAGGTGCTCCACTGTGCTCTACCTCTACTCTACTCTGCTGTACTCTACCTCTACTATACTCCACTGTACTCTACCTCTACTGTGCTCTACTGTACTCTATCTCTACTGTGCTCCACTGTACTCTACCTCTACTGTACTCTACTCTACTCCACCTCTAATGTGCTCCACTCTACTCTACCTCTACTGTACTCCACTGTACTCTACCTCTACTCTGCTCTACTGTACTCTATCTCTACTGTGCTCCACTGTACTCTACCTCTACTGTACTCCACTGTAGTCTACCTCAACTATACTCCACTGTACTCTACCTCTACTGTGCTCCACTGTACTCTACCTCTACTGTGCTCTACTGTACTCTATCTCTACTGTGCTCCACTGTACTCTACCTCTACTGTACTCCACTGTACTCCACCTCTACAGTGCTCCACTGTACTCTACCTCTACTGTACTCCACTGTACTCTACCTCTACTCTGCTCTACTGTACTCTATCTCTACTGTGCTCCACTGTACTCTACCTCTACTGTGCTCCACTGTACTCTACCTCTACTGTGCTCCACTGTACTCTACCTCTACTGTACTCCACATTACTCTACATCTACTCTGCTCTACTGTACTCTATCTCTACTGTGCTCCACTGTACTCTACCTCTACTCTACTCCACTGTAGTCTACCTCAACTATACTCCACTGTACTCTACCTCTACTGTGCTCCACTGTACTCTACCTCTACTGTGCTCTACTGTACTCTATCTCTACTGTGCTCCACTGTACTCTACCTCTACTGTACTCCACTGTACTCTACCTCTACTGTGCTCTACTGTACTCTATCTCTACTGTACACCACTGTACTCTACCTCTACTCTGCTGTACTGTACTCTATCTCTACTGTGCTCCACTGTACTCTACCTCTACTGTACTCCACTGTATTCTACCTCAACTATACTCCACTGTACTCTGCCTCTACTGTGCTCCACTGTACTCTACCTCTACTGTGCTCTACTGTACTCTATCTCTACTGTGCTCCACTGTACTCTACCTCTACTGTACTCCACTGTACTCCATCTCTACTGTTCTCCACTGTACTCTACCTCTACTGTGCTCCACTGTACTCCACTGTACTCTATCTCTACTGTGATCCACTGTACTCTTTCTCTGCCGTGCTCCACTGTACTCTATATCTACTCTACTCCACTGTACTCTATCTCTATTGTACTCCACTGTACTCTACCTCTACAGTACTCTACTGTACTCCACCTCTAGTGTGCTCCACTGTACTCCACTGTACTCTTCCTCTACTGTACTCCACTGTACTCTATCTCTACTGTGCTCCACTGTACTCTACCTCTACTTTGCTCTAATATACTCTACTCTACTGTGCTCCACTGTACTCTATTTCTACTGTACCCCACTGTACTCTACCTCTACTGTGCTCCACTGTACTCTACCTCTACTGTGCTCCACTGTACTCTACCTCTACTGTACTCCACTGTACTCTATCTCTACTGTAGTCCACTGTACTCTACCTCTACTGTGCTCCACTCTACTCTACCTCTACTGTGCTCAGCTGTACTCTACCTCTACTGTGCTCCACTGCACATTATCTCTGCTGTACTCCACTGTACTCTACCTCTACAGTGCTCCACTGTGCTCTACCTCTACTCTACTCCACTGTACTCTACCTCTACTCTGCTCTACTGTACTCTACCTCTACTGTACTCCACTGTACTCAACCTCTACTATACTCCACTGTACTCTACCTCTACTGTGCTCTACTGTACTCTATCTCTACTGTGCTCCACTGTACTCTACCTCTACTGTACTCCACTGTACTCTACCTCTACTGTACTCCACTGTATTCCACCTCTACTATGCTCCACTGTACTCTAATTCTACTGTGCTCCACTGTACTCTACCTCTACAGTGCTCCACTGTGCTCTACCTCAACTGTACTCCACTGTACTCTACCTCTACTCTGCTCTACTGTGCTCTACCTCTACTGTACTCCACTGGACTCTACCTCTACTCTGCTCTACTGTACTCTATCTCTATTGTGCTCCACTGTACTCTACCTCTACTGTACTCCACTGTAGTCTACCTCAACTATACTCCACTGTACTCTACCTCTACTGTGCTCCACTGTACTCTACCTCTACTGTGCTCTACTGTACTCTATCTCTACTGTGCTCCATTGTACTCTACCTCTACTGTACTCCACTGTACTCCACCTCTACAGTGCTCCACTGTACTCTACCTCTACTGTACTCCACTGTACTTTACCCCTACTCTGCTCAATTTTACTCTATCTCTACTGTGCTCCACTGTACTCTACCTCTACTGTACTCCACTGTAGTCAACCTCAACTATACTCCACTGTACTCTATCTCTACTCTAATCCATTGTACTCTATCTCTACTCTACTCCACTCTACTCTTGCTCTACTGTACTCCACTGTACTCTACCTATACTCTACTCTACTGTACTCCACCTCTACTTTGCTCCACTATACTCCACTGTACTCTAGCTCTACTGTGCTCCACTGTACTGTACCTCTACTGTACTCCACTGTACTCTACCTCTACTGTGCTCAACTGTACTCTACCTCTACTGTACTCCACTGCACTCTACCTCTACTCTACTCCACTGTATTCTACCTCTACTGTGGTCTACTGTACTCTACCTCTACTGTACTCCACTGTACTCTACCTCTACTGTACTGTACTGTTCTCTACCTCTACTGTACTGTACTGTTCTCTACCTCTACTGTACTCTACTGTACTCCACCTCTACTGTGCTCCACTGTACTCCACTGTACTCTACCTCTACTGTACTCCACTGTACTCTATCTCTACTGTTCTCCACTGTACTCTACCTCTACTGTGCTCCACTGTACTCCACTGTACTCTACCTCTACTGTGCTCCACTGTACTCTACCTCTACTGTGCTCCACTGTACTCTACCTCTACTGTGCTCCACTGTACTCTGTCTCTACTGTACTCCACTGTACTCTACCTCTACAGTGCTCCACTGTGCTCTACCTCAACTGTACTCCACTGTACTCTACCTCTACTCTGCTCTACTGTGCTCTACCTCTACTGTACTCCACTGGACTCTACCTCTACTCTGCTCTACTGTACTCTATCTCTATTGTGCTCCACTGTACTCTACCTCTACTGTACTCCACTGTAGTCTACCTCAACTATACTCCACTGTACTCTACCTCTACTGTGCTCCACTGTACTCTACCTCTACTGTGCTCTACTGTACTCTATCTCTACTGTGCTCCATTGTACTCTACCTCTACTGTACTCCACTGTACTCCACCTCTACAGTGCTCCACTGTACTCTACCTCTACTGTACTCCTCTGTACTCTACCCCTACTCTGCTCAATTTTACTCTATCTCTACTGTGCTCCACTGTACTCTACCTCTACTGTACTCCACTGTAGTCAACCTCAACTATACTCCACTGTACTCTACCTCTACTGTGCTCCACTGTACTCTACCTCAACTATACTCCACTGTACTCTATCTCTACTCTAATCCATTGTACTCTATCTCTACTCTACTCCACTCTACTCTTGCTCTACTGTACTCCACTGTACTCTACCTATACTCTACTCTACTGTACTCCACATCTACTTTGCTCCACTATACTCCACTGTACTCTAGCTCTTCTGTGCTCCACTGTACTGTACCTCTACTGTACTCCACTGTACTCTACCTCTACTGTGCTCAACTGTACTCTACCTCTACTGTACTCCACTGTACTCTACCTCTACTCTACTCCACTGTATTCTACCTCTACTGTGCTCTACTGTACTCTACCTCTACTGTACTCCACTGTACTCTACCTCTACTGTACTGTACTGTTCTCTACCTCTACTGTACTGTACTGTTCTCTACCTCTACTGTACTCTACTGTACTCCACCTCTACTGTGCTCCACTGTACTCCACTGTACTCTACCTCTACTGTACTCCACTGTACTCTATCTCTACTGTTCTCCACTGTACTCTACCTCTACTGTGCTCCACTGTACTCCACTGTACTCTACCTCTACTGTGATCTACTGTACTCTACCTCTGCTGTGCTGCACTGTACTCTATCTCTACTCTACTCCACTGTACTCTACCTCTACTGTACTCCACTGAACTCCACCTCTACAGTGCTCCACTGTACTCTACCTCTACTGTACTCCACTGTACTCTACCTCTACTCTGCTCTACTGTACTCTATCTCTACTGTGCTCTACTGTACTCTACCTCTATTATACTCCACTGTACTCTACCTCTACTGTGCTCCACTGTACTCTACCTCTAATGTGCTCCACTGTACACTACCTCTACTGTAGTCCACTGTACTCTACCTCTACTGTGCTCCACTCTACTCTAACTCTACTGTGCTCAGCTGTACTCTACCTCTACTGTGCTCCACTGCACATAATCTCTACTGTACTCCACTGTACTCTACCTCTACAGTGCTCCACTGTGCTCTACCTCTACTCTACTCCACTGTACTCTACCTCTACTCTGCTCTACTGTACTCTATCTCTACTGTGCTCCACTGTACTCTACCTCTACTGTACTCCACTGTACTCTACCTCTACTGTACTCCAATGTATTCCACCTCTACTATGCTCCACTGTACTCCACTGTACTCTAGCTCTACTGTGCTCCACGGTACTCTACCTCTACTGTACTCCACTGTAGTCTACCTCTACTGTGCTCCACTGTACTCTACCTCTACTGTACTCCACTGTACTCTACCTCTACTGTGCTCTACTGTACTCTATCTCTACTGTACTCCACTGTACTCTACCTCTACTGTACTCCACTGTAGTCTACCTCTACTGTGCTCCACTGTACTCTACCTCTACTGTACTCCACTGTACTCTACCTCTACTGTGCTCTACTGTACTCTATCTCTACTGTACTCCACTGTACTCTACCTCTACTCTGCTGTACTGTACTCTATCTCTACTGTGCTCCACTGTACTCTACCTCTACTGTACTCCACTGTAGTCTACCTCAACTATACTCCACTGTACTCTACCTCTACTGTGCTCCACTGTACTCTACCTCTACTGTGCTCTACTGTACTCTATCTCTACTGTGCTCCACTGTACTGTACCTCTACTGTACTCCACTGTACTCCACCTCTACAGTGATCCACTGTACTCTACCTCTACTGTACTCCACTGTACTCCACCTCTACAGTGATCCACTGTACTCTACCTCTACTGTACTCCACTGTACTCTACCTCTACTCTGCTCTACTTTACTCTATCTCTACTGTGCTCCACTGTACTCTACCTCTACTGTACTCCACTGTAGTCTACCTCAACTATACTCCACTGTACTCTACCTCTACTGTGCTCCACTGTACTCTACCTCAACTATACTCCACTGTACTCTATCTTTACTCTAATCCACTGTACTCTACCTCTACTCTACTCTACTGTACTCCTCCACTACTGTGCTCCACTGTACTCCACTGTACTCTAGCTCTACTGTGCTCCACTGTACTCTACCTCTACTGTACTCCACTGTACTCTACCTCTACTGTGCTCCACTGTACTCTACCTCCACTGTACTACACTGTACTCTACCTCTACTGTACTCCACTGTACTCTACCTCTACTGTACTCCACTGTATTCTACCTCTACTGTGCTCTACTGTACTCCACCTCTACTGTGCTCCACGGTACTCCACTGCAATCTACCTCTACTGTGCTCCACTGTACTCGACCTCTACTCTACTCCACTGTACTCTATCTCTACTGTGCTCCACTGTACTCTACCTCTACTGTACTCCACTGTACTCTACCTCTACTGTGCTCCACTGTACTCTACCTCTACTGTACTCCACTGTACTCTATCTCTACTGTTCTCCACTCTACTCTACCTCTACTGTGCTCAGCTGTACTCTACCTCTACTGTGCTCCACTGCACTCTATCTCTACTGTACTCGACTGTACTCTACCTCTATAGGTGCTCCACTGTGCTCTACCTCTACTCTACTCTGCTGTACTCTACCTCTACTATACTCCACTGTACTCTACCTCTACTGTGCTCTACTGTACTCTATCTCTACTGTGCTCCACTGTACTCTACCTCTACTGTACTCTATCTCTACTCTAATCCACTCTACTCTAATTCTACTGTACTCCACTGTACTCTACCTCTACTCTTCTCTACTGTACTCCACCTCTACTGTGCTCCACTGTACTCCACTGTACTCTAGCTCTACTCTGCTCCACTGTACTCTACCTCTACTGTACTCCACTGTACTCTACCTCTACTGTGCTCCACTGTACTCTAGCTCTACTGTACTCCACTGTACTCTACCTCTACTGTACTCCACTGTATTCTACCTCTACTGTGCTCTACTGTACTCTACCTCTACTGTACTCCACTGTACTCTACCTCTACTGTACTGTAGTCTACCTCTACTGTACTCTACTGTACTCCACCTCTACTGTGCTCCACTGTACTCTACCTGTACTGTACTCCACTGTACTCTATCTCTACTGTGCTCCACTGTACTCTACCTCTACTGTACTCCACTGTACTCTACCTCTACTGTGCTCCACTGTACTCTACCTCTACTGTACTCCACTGTACTCTATCTCTACTGTTCTCCACTCTACTCTACCTCTACTGTGCTCAGCTGTACTCTACTTCTACTGTGCTCCACTGCACTCTATCTCTACTGTACTCCACTGTACTCTACCTCTATAGGTGCTCCACTGTGCTCTACCTCTACTCTACTCTGATGTACTCTACCTCTACTCTGCTCTACTGTACTCTACCTCTACTGTACTCCACTGTACTCTACCTCTACTATACTCCACTGTACTCTACCTCTACTGTGCTCTACTGTACTCTATCTCTACTGTGCTCCACTGTACTCTACCTCTACTGTACTCTTCTCTACTCCACCTCTAATGTGCTCCACTCTACTCTACCTCTACTGTACTCCACTGTACTCTACCTCTACTCTGCTCTACTGTACTCTATCTCTACTGTGCTCCACTGTACTCTACCTCTACTCTACTCCACTGTAGTCTACCTCAACTATACTCCACTGTACTCTACCTCTACTGTGCTCCACTGTACTCTACCTCTACTGTGCTCTACTGTACTCTATCTCTACTGTGATCCACTGTACTCTACCTCTACTGTACTCCACTGTACTCCACCTCTACAGTGCTCCACTGTACTCTACCTCTACTGTACTCCACTGTACTCTACCTCTACTCTGCTCTACTGTATTCTATCTCTACTGTGCTCCACTGTACTCTACCTCTACTGTACTCCACTCTAGTCAACCTCAACTATACTCCACTGTACTCTACCTCTACTGTGCTCCACTGTACTCTACCTCTACTCTGCTCTACTGTACTCTATTTCTACTGTGCTCCACTGTACTCTACCTCTACTGTACTCCACTCTAGTCTACCTCAACTATACTCCACTGTACTCTACCTCTACTGTGCTCCACTGTACTCTACCTCTACTGTGCTCTACTGTACTCTATCTCTACTGTGCTCCACTGTACTCTACCTCTACTGTACTCCACATTACTCTACATCTACTCTGCTCTACTGTACTCTATCTCTACTGTGCTCCACTGTACTCTACCTCTACTGTACTCCACTGTAGTCTACCTCAACTATACTCCACTGTACTCTACCTCTACTGTGCTCCACTGTATTCTACCTCTACTGTGCTCTACTGTACTCTATCTCTACTGTGCTCCACTGTACTCTACCTTTACTGTACTCCACTGTACTCCACCTCTACAGTGCTCCACTGTACTCTACCTCTACTGTACTCCACTGTACTCTACCTCTACTCTGCTCTACTGTACTCTATCTCTACTGTGCTCCACTGTACTCTACCTCTACTGTACTCCACTCTAGTCTACCTCAACTATACTCCACTGTACTCTACCTCTACTGTGCTCCACTGTACTCTACCTCTACTGTGCTCTACTGTACTCTATCTCTAGTGTGCTCCACTGTACTCTACCTCTACTGTACTCCACATTACTCTACCTCTACTCTGCTCTACTGTACTCTATCTCTACTGTGCTCCACTGTACTCTACCTCTACTGTAATCCACTCTAGTCTATCTCAACTATACTCCACTGTACTCTACCTCTACTGTGCTCCACTGTACTCTACCTCTACTGTGCTCTACTGTACTCTATCTCTACTGTGCTCCACTGTAATCTACCTCTACTGTACTCCACTGTACTCTACCTCTACTCTGCTGTACTGTTATCTATCTCTACTGTGCTCCACTGTACTCTACCTCTACTGTACTCCACTGTAGTCTACCTCAACTATACTCCACTGTACTCTACCTCTACTGTGCTCCACTGTACTCTACCTCTACTGTGCACTACTGTTCTCTATCTCTACTGTGCTCCACTGTACTCTACCTCTACTGTACTCCACTGTACTCCACCTCTACAGTGATCCACTGTACTCTACCTCTACTGTACTCAACTGTACTCCACCTCTACAGTGATCCACTGTACTCTACCTCTACTGTACTCAACTGTACTCCACCTCTACAGTGATCCACTGTACTCTACCTCTACTGTACTCCACTGTACTCTACCTCTACTCTGCTCTACTGTACTCTATCTCTACTGTGCTCCACTGTACTCTACCTCAACTATACTCCACTGTACTCTATCTTTACTCTAATCCACTGTACTCTATCTCTACTCTACTCCACTCTACTCTATCTCTACTGTACTCCACTGTACTCTACCTCTACTCTACTCTACTGTACTCCACCTCTACTGTGCTCCACTGTACTCCACTGTACTCTAGCTCTACTGTGCTCCACTGTACTCTACCTCTACTGTACTCCACTGTACTCTACCTCTACTGTGCTCCACTGTACTCTACCTCCACTGTACTCTACCTCTACTGTACTCCACTGTACTCTACCTCTACTGTACTCCACTGTATTCTACCTCTACTGTGCTCTACTGTACTCTACCTCTACTGTACTCCACTGTACTCTACGTCTACTGTACTCCACTGTAGTCTACCTCAACTATACTCCACTGTACTCTACCTCTACTGAGCTCCACTGTACTCTACCTCAACTATACTCCACTGTACTCTATCTCTACTCTAATCCACTGTACTCTATCTCTACTCTACTCCACTCTACTCTATCTCTACTGTACTCCACTGTACTCTACCTATACTCTACTCTACTGTACTCCACCTCTACTGTGCTCCACTGTACTCCACTGTACTCTAGCTCTACTGTGCTCCACTGTACTCTACCTCTACTGTACTCCACTGTACTCTACCTCTACTGTGCTCCACTGTACTCTACCTCTACTGTACTCCACTGTACTCTACCTCTACTGTACTCCACTGTACTCTACCTCTACTGTACTCCACTGTACTCTACCTCTACTGTACTCCACTGTACTCTACCTCTACTGTACTCCACTGTATTCTACCTCTACTGTGCTCCACTGTACTCCACTGTACTCTATCTCTACTGTGATCCACTGTATTCTACCTCTGCTTTGCTCCACTGTACTCTATATCTACTCTACTCCACTGTACTCTATCTCTATTGTACTCCACTGTACTCTACCTCTACTGTACTCTACTGTACTCCACCTCTACTGTGCTCCACTGTAATCCACTGTACTCTTCCTCTACTGTACTCCACTGTACTCTATCTCTACTGTGCTCCACTGTACTCTACCTCTACTTTGCTCTAATATACTCTACTCTACTGTGCTCCACTGTACTCTATTTCTACTGTACCCCACTGTACTCTACCTCTACTGTGCTCCACTGTACTCTACCTCTACTGTGATCCACTGTACACTACCTCTACTGTACTCCACTGTACTCTACCTCTACTGTGCTCCACTGTACTCTACCTCTACTGTGCTCCACTGTACTCTATCTCTACTGTACTCCACTGTACTCTACCTCTACTCTGCTCTACTGTGCTCTACCTCTACTGTACTCCACTGTACTCTACCTCTACTCTGCTCTACTGTACTCTATCTCTATTGTGCTCCACTGTACTCTACCTCTACTGTACTCCACTGTAGTCTACCTCAACTATACTCCACTGTACTCTACCTCTACTGTGCTCCACTGTACTCTACCTCTACTGTACTCCACTGTACTCTACCTCTACTGTACTCCACTGTAGTCTACCTCAACTATACTCCACTGTACTCTACCTCTACTGTGCTCCACTGTACTCTACCTCTACTGTGCTCTACTGTACTCTATCTATACTTTGCTCCATTGTACTCTACCTCTACTGTACTCCACTGTACTCCACCTCTACAGTGCTCCACTGTACTCTACCTCTACTGTACTCCACTGTACTCTACCTCAACTATACTCCACTGTACTCTACATCTACTGTGCTCCACTGTGCTCTACCTCAACTGTACTCCACTGTACTCTATCTCTACTCTAATCCACTGTACTCTATCTCTACTCTACTTCACTCTACTCTATCTCTACTGTAATCCACTGTACTCTACATATACTCTACTCTACTGTACTCCACCTCTACTGTGCTCCACTGTACTCCACTGTACTCTAGCTCTACTGTGCTCCACTGTACTCTACCTCTACTGTACTCCACTGTACTCTACCTCTACTTTGCTCCACTGTACTCTACCTCTACTGTACTCCACTGTACTCTACCTCTACTGTACTCCACTGTACTCTACCTCTACTGTACTCCACTGTATTCTACCTCTACTGTGCTCTACTGTACTCTACCTCTACTGTACTCCACTGTACTCTACCTCTACTGTACTGTACTGTTCTCTACCTCTACTGTACTCTACTGTACTCCACCTCTTCTGTACTCTATTGTACTCCACTGTACTCCACTGTACTCTACCTCTACTGTGCTCCACTGTACTCTACCTCTACTGTACTCCACTGTACTCTATCTCTACTGTGCTCCACTGTACTCTACCTCTACTGTACTCCACTGTACTCTATCTCTACTGTTCTCCACTGTACTCTACCTCTACTGTGCTCCACTGTACTCCACTGTACTCTACCTCTACTGTGATCCACTGTACTCTACCTCTGCTGTGCTCCACTGTACTCTACCTCTACTGTACTCCACTGAACTCCACCTCTACAGTGCTCCACTGTACTCTACCTCTACTGTACTCCACTGTACTCTACATCTACTCTGCTCTACTGTACTCTATCTCTACTGTAATCTACTGTACTCTACCTCTATTATACTCCACTGTACTTTACCTCTACTGTGCTCCACTGTACTCTACCTCTAATGTGCTCCACTGTACACTACCTCTACTGTAGTCCACTGTACTCTACCTCTACTGTGCTCCACTCTACTCTACCTCTAATGTGCTCAGCTGTACTCTACCTCTACTGTGCTCCACTGCACTCTATCTCTACTGTACTCTACCTCTACAGTGCTCCACTGTACTCTACCTCTACTCTACTCCACTGTAGTCTACCTCAACTATACTCCACTGTACTCTACCTCTACTGTGCTCCACTGTACTCTACCTCTACTGTGCTCTACTGTACTCTATCTCTACTGTGATCCACTGTACTCTACCTCTACTGTACTCCACTGTACTCCACCTCTACAGTGCTCCACTGTACTCTACCTCTACTGTACTCCACTGTACTCTACCTCTACTCTGCTCTACTGTATTCTATCTCTACTGTGCTCCACTGTACTCTACCTCTACTGTACTCCACTCTAGTCAACCTCAACTATACTCCACTGTACTCTACCTCTACTGTGCTCCACTGTACTCTACCTCTACTGTACTCCACTGTAGTCTACCTCAACTATACTCCACTGTACTCTGCCTCTACTGTGCTCCACTGTACTCTACCTCTACTGTGCTCTACTGTACTCTATCTCTACTGTGCTCCACTGTACTCTACCTCTACTGTACTCCACTGTACTCCACCTCTACAGTGATCCACTGTACTCTACCTCTACTGTACTCCACTGTACTCCACCTCTACAGTGATCCACTGTACTCTACCTCTACAGTGCTCCACTGTACTCTACCTCTACTGTACTCCACTGTACTCTACCTCTACTGTGCTCCACTGTACTCTATCTCTACTGTTCTCCACTCTACTCTACCTCTACTGTGCTCAGCTGTACTCTACCTCTACTGTGCTCCACTGCACTCTATCTCTACTCTACTCCACTGTATTCTACCTCTACTGTGCTCTACTGTACTCTACCTCTACTGTACTCCACTGTACTCTACCTCTACTGTACTGTACTGTTCTCTACCTCTACTGTACTCTACTGTACTCCACCTCTTCTGTACTCTATTGTACTCCACTGTACTCCACTGTACTCTACCTCTACTGTGCTCCACTGTACTCTACCTCTACTGTACTCCACTGTACTCTATCTCTACTGTGCTCCACTGTACTCTACCTCTACTGTACTCCACTGTACTCTATCTCTACTGTTCTCCACTGTACTCTACCTCTACTGTGCTCCACTGTACTCCACTGTACTCTACCTCTACTGTGATCCACTGTACTCTACCTCTGCTGTGCTCCACTGTACTCTACCTCTACTGTACTCCACTGAACTCCACCTCTACAGTGCTCCACTGTACTCTACCTCTACTGTACTCCACTGTACTCTACATCTACTCTGCTCTACTGTACTCTATCTCTACTGTAATCTACTGTACTCTACCTCTATTATACTCCACTGTACTTTACCTCTACTGTGCTCCACTGTACTCTACCTCTAATGTGCTCCACTGTACACTACCTCTACTGTAGTCCACTGTACTCTACCTCTACTGTGCTCCACTCTACTCTACCTCTAATGTGCTCAGCTGTACTCTACCTCTACTGTGCTCCACTGCACTCTATCTCTACTGTACTCTACCTCTACAGTGCTCCACTGTACTCTACCTCTACTCTACTCCACTGTAGTCTACCTCAACTATACTCCACTGTACTCTACCTCTACTGTGCTCCACTGTACTCTACCTCTACTGTGCTCTACTGTACTCTATCTCTACTGTGATCCACTGTACTCTACCTCTACTGTACTCCACTGTACTCCACCTCTACAGTGCTCCACTGTACTCTACCTCTACTGTACTCCACTGTACTCTACCTCTACTCTGCTCTACTGTATTCTATCTCTACTGTGCTCCACTGTACTCTACCTCTACTGTACTCCACTCTAGTCAACCTCAACTATACTCCACTGTACTCTACCTCTACTGTGCTCCACTGTACTCTACCTCTACTGTACTCCACTGTAGTCTACCTCAACTATACTCCACTGTACTCTGCCTCTACTGTGCTCCACTGTACTCTACCTCTACTGTGCTCTACTGTACTCTATCTCTACTGTGCTCCACTGTACTCTACCTCTACTGTACTCCACTGTACTCCACCTCTACAGTGATCCACTGTACTCTACCTCTACTGTACTCCACTGTACTCCACCTCTACAGTGATCCACTGTACTCTACCTCTACTGTACTCCACTGTACTCTACCTCTACTCTGCTCTACTTTACCCTATCTCTACTGTGCTCCACTGTACTCTACCTCTACTGTACTCCACTGTAGTCTACCTCAACTATACTCCACTGTACTCTACCTCTACTGTGCTCCACTGTACTCTACCTCAACTATACTCCACTGTACTCTATCTTTACTCTAATCCACTGTACTCTATCTCTACTCTACTCCACTCTACTCTATCTCTACTGTACTCCACTGTACTCTACCTCTACTCTACTCTACTGTACTCCACCTCTACTGTGCTCCACTGTACTCCACTGTACTCTAGCTCTACTGTGCTCCACTGTACTCTACCTCTACTGTACTCCACTGTACTCTACCTCCACTGTACTGTACTGTTCTCTACCTCTACTGTACTCTACTGTACTCCACCTCTACTGTGCTCCACTGTACTCCACTGTACTCTACCTCTACTGTTCTCCAATGTACTCTACCTCTACTGTAATCCACTGTACTCTATCTTTACTGTGCTCCACTGTACTCTACCTCTACTGTACTCCACTGTACTCTATCTCTACTGTTCTCCACTGTACTCTACCTCTACTGTGCTCTACTGTACTCTATCTCTACTGTGCTCCACTGTACTCTACCTCTACTGTACTCTACTCTACTCCACCTCTAATGTGCTCCACTCTACTCTACCTCTACTGTACTCCACTGTATTCTACCTCTACTGTGCTCTACTGTACTCCACCTCTACTGTGCTCCACTGTACTCCACTGCAATCTACCTCTACTGTGCTCCACTGTACTCTACCTCTACTGTACTCCACTGTACTCTATCTCTACTGTGCTCCACTGTACTCTACCTCTACTGTACTCCACTGTACTCTACCTCTACTGTGCTCCACTGTACTCTATCTCTACTGTTCTCCACTCTACTCTACCTCTACTGTGCTCAGCTGTACTCTACCTCTACTGTGCTCCACTGCACTCTATCTCTACTCTACTCCACTGTATTCTACCTCTACTGTGCTCTACTGTACTCTACCTCTACTGTACTCCACTGTACTCTACCTCTACTGTACTGTACTGTTCTCTACCTCTACTGTACTGTACTGTTCTCTACCTCTACTGTACTCTACTGTACTCCACCTCTACTGTGCTCCACTGTACTCCACTGTACTCTACCTCTACTGTACTCCACTGTACTCTATCTCTACTGTTCTCCACTGTACTCTACCTCTACTGTGCTCCACTGTACACCACTGTACTCTACCTCTACTGTGATCCACTGTACTCTACCTCTGCTGTGCTCCACTGTACTCTATCTCTATTCTATTCCACTATACTCTACCTCTACTGTACTCCACTGAACTCCACCTCTACAGTGCTCCACTGTACTCTACCTCTACTGTACTCCACTGTACTCTACCTCTACTCTGCTCTACTGTACTCTATCTCTACTGTGCTCTACTGTACTCTACCTCTATTATACTCCACTGTACTCTACCTCTACTCTGCTCCACTGTACTCTACCTCTAATGTGCTCCACTGTACACTACCTCTACTGTAGTCCACTGTACTCTGCCTCTACTGTGCTCCACTCTACTCTACCTCTACTGTGCTCAGCTGTACTCTACCTCTACTGTGCTCCACTGCACATGATCTCTGCTGTACTCCACTGTACTCTACCTCTACAGTGCTCCACTGTGCTCTACCTCTACTCTACTCCACTGTACTCTACCTCTACTCGGCTCTACTGTACTCTACCTCTACTGTACTCCACTGTACTCTACCTCTACTATACTCCACTGTACTCTACCTCTACTGTGCTCTACTGTACTCTATCTCTACTGTGCTCCACTGTACTTTACCTCTACTGTACTCCACTGTACTATACCTCTACTGTACTCCACTGTATTCCACCTCTACTATGCTCCACTGTACTCCACTGTACTCTACCTCTACTGTGCTCCACTCTACTCTACCTCTACTGTGCTCCACTGTACTCTACCTCTACTGTGCTCAGCTGTACTCTACCTCTACTGTGCTCCACTGCACATTATCTCTACTGTACTCCACTGTACTCTACCTCTACAGTGCTCCACTGTGCTCTACCTCTACTCTACTCCACTGTACTCTACCTCTACTCTGCTCTACTGTACTCTACCTCTACTGTACTCCACTGTACTCTACCTCTACTATACTCCACTGTACTCTACCTCTACTGTGCTCTACTGTACTCTATCTCTACTGTGCTCCACTGTACTCTACCTCTACTGTACTCCACTGTACTCTACCTCTACTGTACTCCACTGTACTCTACCTCTACAGTGCTCCACTGTACTCTATCTCTACTGTTCTCCACTCTACTCTACCTCTACTGTGCTCAGCTGTACTCTACCTCTACTGTGCTCCACTGCACTCTATCTCTACTCTACTCCACTGTATTCTACCTCTACTGTGCTCTACTGTACTCTACCTCTACTGTACTCCACTGTACTCTACCTCTACTGTACTGTACTGTTCTCTACATCTACTCTGCTCTACTGTACTCTATCTCTACTGTAATCTACTGTACTCTACCTCTATTATACTCCACTGTACTTTACCTCTACTGTGCTCCACTGTACTCTACCTCTAATGTGCTCCACTGTACACTACCTCTACTGTAGTCCACTGTACTCTACCTCTACTGTGCTCCACTCTACTCTACCTCTAATGTGCTCAGCTGTACTCTACCTCTACTGTGCTCCACTGCACTCTATCTCTACTGTACTCTACCTCTACAGTGCTCCACTGTACTCTACCTCTACTCTACTCCACTGTAGTCTACCTCAACTATACTCCACTGTACTCTACCTCTACTGTGCTCCACTGTACTCTACCTCTACTGTGCTCTACTGTACTCTATCTCTACTGTGATCCACTGTACTCTACCTCTACTGTACTCCACTGTACTCCACCTCTACAGTGCTCCACTGTACTCTACCTCTACTGTACTCCACTGTACTCTACCTCTACTCTGCTCTACTGTATTCTATCTCTACTGTGCTCCACTGTACTCTACCTCTACTGTACTCCACTCTAGTCAACCTCAACTATACTCCACTGTACTCTACCTCTACTGTGCTCCACTGTACTCTACCTCTACTGTACTCCACTGTAGTCTACCTCAACTATACTCCACTGTACTCTGCCTCTACTGTGCTCCACTGTACTCTACCTCTACTGTGCTCTACTGTACTCTATCTCTACTGTGCTCCACTGTACTCTACCTCTACTGTACTCCACTGTACTCCACCTCTACAGTGATCCACTGTACTCTACCTCTACTGTACTCCACTGTACTCCACCTCTACAGTGATCCACTGTACTCTACCTCTACAGTGCTCCACTGTACTCTACCTCTACTGTACTCCACTGTACTCTACCTCTACTGTGCTCCACTGTACTCTATCTCTACTGTTCTCCACTCTACTCTACCTCTACTGTGCTCAGCTGTACTCTACCTCTACTGTGCTCCACTGCACTCTATCTCTACTCTACTCCACTGTATTCTACCTCTACTGTGCTCTACTGTACTCTACCTCTACTGTACTCCACTGTACTCTACCTCTACTGTACTGTACTGTTCTCTACCTCTACTGTACTCTACTGTACTCCACCTCTTCTGTACTCTATTGTACTCCACTGTACTCCACTGTACTCTACCTCTACTGTGCTCCACTGTACTCTACCTCTACTGTACTCCACTGTACTCTATCTCTACTGTGCTCCACTGTACTCTACCTCTACTGTACTCCACTGTACTCTATCTCTACTGTTCTCCACTGTACTCTACCTCTACTGTGCTCCACTGTACTCCACTGTACTCTACCTCTACTGTGATCCACTGTACTCTACCTCTGCTGTGCTCCACTGTACTCTACCTCTACTGTACTCCACTGAACTCCACCTCTACAGTGCTCCACTGTACTCTACCTCTACTGTACTCCACTGTACTCTACATCTACTCTGCTCTACTGTACTCTATCTCTACTGTAATCTACTGTACTCTACCTCTATTATACTCCACTGTACTTTACCTCTACTGTGCTCCACTGTACTCTACCTCTAATGTGCTCCACTGTACACTACCTCTACTGTAGTCCACTGTACTCTACCTCTACTGTGCTCCACTCTACTCTACCTCTAATGTGCTCAGCTGTACTCTACCTCTACTGTGCTCCACTGCACTCTATCTCTACTGTACTCTACCTCTACAGTGCTCCACTGTACTCTACCTCTACTCTACTCCACTGTAGTCTACCTCAACTATACTCCACTGTACTCTACCTCTACTGTGCTCCACTGTACTCTACCTCTACTGTGCTCTACTGTACTCTATCTCTACTGTGATCCACTGTACTCTACCTCTACTGTACTCCACTGTACTCCACCTCTACAGTGCTCCACTGTACTCTACCTCTACTGTACTCCACTGTACTCTACCTCTACTCTGCTCTACTGTATTCTATCTCTACTGTGCTCCACTGTACTCTACCTCTACTGTACTCCACTCTAGTCAACCTCAACTATACTCCACTGTACTCTACCTCTACTGTGCTCCACTGTACTCTACCTCTACTGTACTCCACTGTAGTCTACCTCAACTATACTCCACTGTACTCTGCCTCTACTGTGCTCCACTGTACTCTACCTCTACTGTGCTCTACTGTACTCTATCTCTACTGTGCTCCACTGTACTCTACCTCTACTGTACTCCACTGTACTCCACCTCTACAGTGATCCACTGTACTCTACCTCTACTGTACTCCACTGTACTCCACCTCTACAGTGATCCACTGTACTCTACCTCTACTGTACTCCACTGTACTCTACCTCTACTCTGCTCTACTTTACCCTATCTCTACTGTGCTCCACTGTACTCTACCTCTACTGTACTCCACTGTAGTCTACCTCAACTATACTCCACTGTACTCTACCTCTACTGTGCTCCACTGTACTCTACCTCAACTATACTCCACTGTACTCTATCTTTACTCTAATCCACTGTACTCTATCTCTACTCTACTCCACTCTACTCTATCTCTACTGTACTCCACTGTACTCTACCTCTACTCTACTCTACTGTACTCCACCTCTACTGTGCTCCACTGTACTCCACTGTACTCTAGCTCTACTGTGCTCCACTGTACTCTACCTCTACTGTACTCCACTGTACTCTACCTCCACTGTACTGTACTGTTCTCTACCTCTACTGTACTCTACTGTACTCCACCTCTACTGTGCTCCACTGTACTCCACTGTACTCTACCTCTACTGTTCTCCAATGTACTCTACCTCTACTGTAATCCACTGTACTCTATCTTTACTGTGCTCCACTGTACTCTACCTCTACTGTACTCCACTGTACTCTATCTCTACTGTTCTCCACTGTACTCTACCTCTACTGTGCTCTACTGTACTCTATCTCTACTGTGCTCCACTGTACTCTACCTCTACTGTACTCTACTCTACTCCACCTCTAATGTGCTCCACTCTACTCTACCTCTACTGTACTCCACTGTATTCTACCTCTACTGTGCTCTACTGTACTCCACCTCTACTGTGCTCCACTGTACTCCACTGCAATCTACCTCTACTGTGCTCCACTGTACTCTACCTCTACTGTACTCCACTGTACTCTATCTCTACTGTGCTCCACTGTACTCTACCTCTACTGTACTCCACTGTACTCTACCTCTACTGTGCTCCACTGTACTCTATCTCTACTGTTCTCCACTCTACTCTACCTCTACTGTGCTCAGCTGTACTCTACCTCTACTGTGCTCCACTGCACTCTATCTCTACTCTACTCCACTGTATTCTACCTCTACTGTGCTCTACTGTACTCTACCTCTACTGTACTCCACTGTACTCTACCTCTACTGTACTGTACTGTTCTCTACCTCTACTGTACTGTACTGTTCTCTACCTCTACTGTACTCTACTGTACTCCACCTCTACTGTGCTCCACTGTACTCCACTGTACTCTACCTCTACTGTACTCCACTGTACTCTATCTCTACTGTTCTCCACTGTACTCTACCTCTACTGTGCTCCACTGTACACCACTGTACTCTACCTCTACTGTGATCCACTGTACTCTACCTCTGCTGTGCTCCACTGTACTCTATCTCTATTCTATTCCACTATACTCTACCTCTACTGTACTCCACTGAACTCCACCTCTACAGTGCTCCACTGTACTCTACCTCTACTGTACTCCACTGTACTCTACCTCTACTCTGCTCTACTGTACTCTATCTCTACTGTGCTCTACTGTACTCTACCTCTATTATACTCCACTGTACTCTACCTCTACTCTGCTCCACTGTACTCTACCTCTAATGTGCTCCACTGTACACTACCTCTACTGTAGTCCACTGTACTCTGCCTCTACTGTGCTCCACTCTACTCTACCTCTACTGTGCTCAGCTGTACTCTACCTCTACTGTGCTCCACTGCACATGATCTCTGCTGTACTCCACTGTACTCTACCTCTACAGTGCTCCACTGTGCTCTACCTCTACTCTACTCCACTGTACTCTACCTCTACTCGGCTCTACTGTACTCTACCTCTACTGTACTCCACTGTACTCTACCTCTACTATACTCCACTGTACTCTACCTCTACTGTGCTCTACTGTACTCTATCTCTACTGTGCTCCACTGTACTTTACCTCTACTGTACTCCACTGTACTATACCTCTACTGTACTCCACTGTATTCCACCTCTACTATGCTCCACTGTACTCCACTGTACTCTACCTCTACTGTGCTCCACTCTACTCTACCTCTACTGTGCTCCACTGTACTCTACCTCTACTGTGCTCAGCTGTACTCTACCTCTACTGTGCTCCACTGCACATTATCTCTACTGTACTCCACTGTACTCTACCTCTACAGTGCTCCACTGTGCTCTACCTCTACTCTACTCCACTGTACTCTACCTCTACTCTGCTCTACTGTACTCTACCTCTACTGTACTCCACTGTACTCTACCTCTACTATACTCCACTGTACTCTACCTCTACTGTGCTCTACTGTACTCTATCTCTACTGTGCTCCACTGTACTCTACCTCTACTGTACTCCACTGTACTCTACCTCTACTGTACTCCACTGTACTCTACCTCTACAGTGCTCCACTGTACTCTACCTCTACTGTACTCCACTGTACTCTACCTCTACTGTACTCCACTGTATTCTACCTCTACTTTGCTCTACTGTACTCCACCTCTACTGTGCTCCACTGTACTCCACTGCAATCTACCTCTACTGTGCTCCACTGTACTCTACCTCTTCTGTGCTCTACTGTACTCTATCTCTACTGTGCTCCACTGTACTCTACCTCTACTGTACTCTACTCTACTCCACCTCTAATGTGCTCCACTCTACTCTACCTCTACTGTACTCCACTGTATTCTACCTCTACTGTGCTCTACTGTACTCCACCTCTACTGTGCTCCACTGTACTCCACTGCAATCTACCTCTACTGTGCTCCACTGTACTCTACCTCTACTGTACTCCACTGTACTCTATCTCTACAGTGCTCCACTGTACTCTACCTCTACTGTACTCCACTGTACTCTACCTCTACTGTGCTCCACTGTACTCTACCTCTACTGTACTCCACTGTACTCTATCTCTACTGTTCTCCACTCTACTCTACCTCTACTGTGCTCAGCTGTACTCTACCTCTACTGTGCTCCACTGCACTCTATCTCTACTCTACTCCACTGTATTCTACCTCTACTGTGCTCTACTGTACTCTACCTCTACTGTACTCCACTGTACTCTACCTCTACTGTACTGTACTGTTCTCTACCTCTACTGTACTCTACTGTACTCCACCTCTACTGTGCTCCACTGTACTCCACTGTACTCTACCTCTACTGTACTCCACTGTATTCAACCTCTACTGTGCTCTACTGTACTCTACCTCTACTGTACTCCACTGTACTCTACCTCTACTGTACTGTACTGTTCTCTACCTCTACTGTACTCTACTGTACTCCACCTCTACTGTGCTCCACTGTACTCCACTGTACTCTACCTCTACTGTTCTCCATTGTACTCTACCTCTACTGTAATCCACTGTACTCTATCTCTACTGTGCTCCACTGTACTCTACCTCTACTGTACTCCACTGTACTCTATCTCTACTGTTCTCCACTGTACTCTACCTCTACTGTGCTCTACTGTACTCTATCTCTACTGTACTCCACTGTACTCTACCTCTACTGTACTCAACTCTACTCCACCTCTAATGTGCTCCACTCTACTCTACTTCTACTGTACTCCACTGTATTCTACCTCTACTGTGCTCTACTGTACTCCACCTCTACTGTGCTCCACTGTACTCCACTGCAATCTACCTCTACTGTGCTCCACTGTACTCTACCTCTACTGTACTCCACTGTACTCTATCTCTACTGTGCTCCACTGTACTCTACCTCTACTGTACTCCACTGTACTCTACCTCTACTGTGCTCCACTGTACTCTACCTCTACTGTACTCCACTGTACTCTATCTCTACTGTGCTCTACTGTACTCTATCTCTACTGTGCTCCACTGTACTCTACTTCTACTGTACTCCACATTACTCTACATCTACTCTGCTCTACTGTACTCTATCTCTACTGTGCTCCACTGTACTCTACCTCTACTCTACTCCACTGTAGTCTACCTCAACTATACTCCACTGTACTCTACCTCTACTGTGCTCCACTGTACTCTACCTCTACTGTGCTCTACTGTACTCTATCTCTACTGTGCTCCACTGTACTCTACCTCTACTGTACTCCACTGTACTCTACCTCTACTGTGCTCTACTGTACTCTATCTCTACTGTACACCACTGTACTCTACCTCTACTCTGCTGTACTGTACTCTATCTCTACTGTGCTCCACTGTACTCTACCTCTACTGTACTCCACTGTAGTCTACCTCAACTATACTCCACTGTACTCTGCCTCTACTGTGCTCCACTGTACTCTACCTCTACTGTGCTCTACTGTACTCTATCTCTACTGTGCTCCACTGTACTCTACCTCTACTGTACTCCACTGTACTCCACCTCTACAGTGATCCACTGTACTCTACCTCTACTGTACTCCACTGTACTCCACCTCTACAGTGATCCACTGTACTCTACCTCTACTGTACTCCACTGTACTCTACCTCTACTCTGCTCTACTTTACCCTATCTCTACTGTGCTCCACTGTACTCTACCTCTACTGTACTCCACTGTAGTCTACCTCAACTATACTCCACTGTACTCTACCTCTACTGTGCTCCACTGTACTCTACCTCAACTATACTCCACTGTACTCTATCTTTACTCTAATCCACTGTACTCTATCTCTACTCTACTCCACTCTACTCTATCTCTACTGTACTCCACTGTACTCTACCTCTACTCTACTCTACTGTACTCCACCTCTACTGTGCTCCACTGTACTCCACTGTACTCTAGCTCTACTGTGCTCCACTGTACTCTACCTCTACTGTACTCCACTGTACTCTACCTCCACTGTACTGTACTGTTCTCTACCTCTACTGTACTCTACTGTACTCCACCTCTACTGTGCTCCACTGTACTCCACTGTACTCTACCTCTACTGTTCTCCAATGTACTCTACCTCTACTGTAATCCACTGTACTCTATCTTTACTGTGCTCCACTGTACTCTACCTCTACTGTACTCCACTGTACTCTATCTCTACTGTTCTCCACTGTACTCTACCTCTACTGTGCTCTACTGTACTCTATCTCTACTGTGCTCCACTGTACTCTACCTCTACTGTACTCTACTCTACTCCACCTCTAATGTGCTCCACTCTACTCTACCTCTACTGTACTCCACTGTATTCTACCTCTACTGTGCTCTACTGTACTCCACCTCTACTGTGCTCCACTGTACTCCACTGCAATCTACCTCTACTGTGCTCCACTGTACTCTACCTCTACTGTACTCCACTGTACTCTATCTCTACTGTGCTCCACTGTACTCTACCTCTACTGTACTCCACTGTACTCTACCTCTACTGTGCTCCACTGTACTCTATCTCTACTGTTCTCCACTCTACTCTACCTCTACTGTGCTCAGCTGTACTCTACCTCTACTGTGCTCCACTGCACTCTATCTCTACTCTACTCCACTGTATTCTACCTCTACTGTGCTCTACTGTACTCTACCTCTACTGTACTCCACTGTACTCTACCTCTACTGTACAGTACTGTTCTCTACCTCTACTGTACTGTACTGTTCTCTACCTCTACTGTACTCTACTGTACTCCACCTCTACTGTGCTCCACTGTACTCCACTGTACTCTACCTCTACTGTACTCCACTGTACTCTATCTCTACTGTTCTCCACTGTACTCTACCTCTACTGTGCTCCACTGTACACCACTGTACTCTACCTCTACTGTGATCCACTGTACTCTACCTCTGCTGTGCTCCACTGTACTCTATCTCTATTCTATTCCACTATACTCTACCTCTACTGTACTCCACTGAACTCCACCTCTACAGTGCTCCACTGTACTCTACCTCTACTGTACTCCACTGTACTCTACCTCTACTCTGCTCTACTGTACTCTATCTCTACTGTGCTCTACTGTACTCTACCTCTATTATACTCCACTGTACTCTACCTCTACTCTGCTCCACTGTACTCTACCTCTAATGTGCTCCACTGTACACTACCTCTACTGTAGTCCACTGTACTCTGCCTCTACTGTGCTCCACTCTACTCTACCTCTACTGTGCTCAGCTGTACTCTACCTCTACTGTGCTCCACTGCACATGATCTCTGCTGTACTCCACTGTACTCTACCTCTACAGTGCTCCACTGTGCTCTACCTCTACTCTACTCCACTGTACTCTACCTCTACTCGGCTCTACTGTACTCTACCTCTACTGTACTCCACTGTACTCTACCTCTACTATACTCCACTGTACTCTACCTCTACTGTGCTCTACTGTACTCTATCTCTACTGTGCTCCACTGTACTTTACCTCTACTGTACTCCACTGTACTATACCTCTACTGTACTCCACTGTATTCCACCTCTACTATGCTCCACTGTACTCCACTGTACTCTACCTCTACTGTGCTCCACTCTACTCTACCTCTACTGTGCTCCACTGTACTCTACCTCTACTGTGCTCAGCTGTACTCTACCTCTACTGTGCTCCACTGCACATTATCTCTACTGTACTCCACTGTACTCTACCTCTACAGTGCTCCACTGTGCTCTACCTCTACTCTACTCCACTGTACTCTACCTCTACTCTGCTCTACTGTACTCTACCTCTACTGTACTCCACTGTACTCTACCTCTACTATACTCCACTGTACTCTACCTCTACTGTGCTCTACTGTACTCTATCTCTACTGTGCTCCACTGTACTCTACCTCTACTGTACTCCACTGTACTCTACCTCTACTGTACTCCACTGTACTCTACCTCTACAGTGCTACACTGTACTCTACCTCTACTGTACTCCACTGTACTCTACCTCTACTGTACTCCACTGTATTCTACCTCTACTTTGCTCTACTGTACTCCACCTCTACTGTGCTCCACTGTACTCCACTGCAATCTACCTCTACTGTGCTCCACTGTACTCTACCTCTACTGTGCTCTACTGTACTCTATCTCTACTGTGCTCCACTGTACTCTACCTCTACTGTACTCTACTCTACTCCACCTCTAATGTGCTCCACTCTACTCTACCTCTACTGTACTCCACTGTATTCTACCTCTACTGTGCTCTACTGTACTCCACCTCTACTGTGCTCCACTGTACTCCACTGCAATCTACCTCTACTGTGCTCCACTGTACTCTACCTCTACTGTACTCCACTGTACTCTATCTCTACAGTGCTCCACTGTACTCTACCTCTACTGTACACCACTGTACTCTACCTCTACTGTGCTCCACTGTACTCTACCTCTACTGTACTCCACTGTACTCTATCTCTACTGTTCTCCACTCTACTCTACCTCTACTGTGCTCAGCTGTACTCTACCTCTACTGTGCTCCACTGCACTCTATCTCTACTCTACTCCACTGTATTCTACCTCTACTGTGCTCTACTGTACTCTACCTCTACTGTACTCCACTGTACTCTACCTCTACTGTACTGTACTGTTCTCTACCTCTACTGTACTCTACTGTACTCCACCTCTACTGTGCTCCACTGTACTCCACTGTACTCTACCTCTACTGTACTCCACTGTATTCAACCTCTACTGTGCTCTACTGTACTCTACCTCTACTCTACTCCACTGTACTCTACCTCTACTGTACTGTACTGTTCTCTACCTCTACTGTACTCTACTGTACTCCACCTCTACTGTGCTCCACTGTACTCCACTGTACTCTACCTCTACTGTTCTCCATTGTACTCTACCTCTACTGTAATCCACTGTACTCTATCTCTACTGTGCTCCACTGTACTCTACCTCTACTGTACTCCACTGTACTCTATCTCTACTGTTCTCCACTGTACTCTACCTCTACTGTGCTCTACTGTACTCTATCTCTACTGTGCTCCACTGTACTCTACCTCTACTGTACTCAACTCTACTCCACCTCTAATGTGCTCCACTCTACTCTACTTCTACTGTACTCCACTGTATTCTACCTCTACTGTGCTCTACTGTACTCCACCTCTACTGTGCTCCACTGTACTCCACTGCAATCTACCTCTACTGTGCTCCACTGTACTCTACCTCTACTGTACTCCACTGTACTCTATCTCTACTGTGCTCCACTGTACTCTACCTCTACTGTACTCCACTGTACTCTACCTCTACTGTGCTCCACTGTACTCTACCTCTACTGTACTCCACTGTACTCTATCTCTACTGTGCTCTACTGTACTCTATCTCTACTGTGCTCCACTGTACTCTACCTCTACTGTACTCCACATTACTCTACATCTACTCTGCTCTACTGTACTCTATCTCTACTGTGCTCCACTGTACTCTACCTCTACTCTACTCCACTGTAGTCTACCTCAACTATACTCCACTGTACTCTACCTCTACTGTGCTCCACTGTACTCTACCTCTACTGTGCTCTACTGTACTCTATCTCTACTGTGCTCCACTGTACTCTACCTCTACTGTACTCCACTGTACTCTACCTCTACTGTGCTCTACTGTACTCTATCTCTACTGTACACCACTGTACTCTACCTCTACTCTGCTGTACTGTACTCTATCTCTACTGTGCTCCACTGTACTCTACCTCTACTGTACTCCACTGTAGTCTACCTCAACTATACTCCACTGTACTCTGCCTCTACTGTGCTCCACTGTACTCTACCTCTACTGTGCTCTACTGTACTCTATCTCTACTGTGCTCCACTGTACTCTACCTCTACTGTACTCCACTGTACTCCACCTCTACAGTGATCCACTGTACTCTACCTCTACTGTACTCCACTGTACTCCACCTCTACAGTGATCCACTGTACTCTACCTCTACTGTACTCCACTGTACTCTACCTCTACTCTGCTCTACTTTACCCTATCTCTACTGTGCTCCACTGTACTCTACCTCTACTGTACTCCACTGTAGTCTACTTCAACTATACTCCACTGTACTCTACCTCTACTGTGCTCCACTGTACTCTACCTCAACTATACTCCACTGTACTCTATCTTTACTCTAATCCACTGTACTCTATCTCTACTCTACTCCACTCTACTCTATCTCTACTGTACTCCACTGTACTCTACCTCTACTCTACTGTACTCCACCTCTACTGTGCTCCACTGTACTCCACTGTACTCTAGCTCTACTGTGCTCCACTGTACTCTACCTCTACTGTACTCCACTGTACTCTACCTCCACTGTACTGTACTGTTCTCTACCTCTACTGTACTCTACTGTACTCCACCTCTACTGTGCTCCACTGTACTCCACTGTACTCTACCTCTACTGTTCTCCAATGTACTCTACCTCTACTGTAATCCACTGTACTCTATCTTTACTGTGCTCCACTGTACTCTACCTCTACTGTACTCCACTGTACTCTATCTCTACTGTTCTCCACTGTACTCTACCTCTACTGTGCTCTACTGTACTCTATCTCTACTGTGCTCCACTGTACTCTACCTCTACTGTACTCTACTCTACTCCACCTCTAATGTGCTCCACTCTACTCTACCTCTACTGTACTCCACTGTATTCTACCTCTACTGTGCTCTACTGTACTCCACCTCTACTGTGCTCCACTGTACTCCACTGCAATCTACCTCTACTGTGCTCCACTGTACTCTACCTCTACTGTACTCCACTGTACTCTATCTCTACTGTGCTCCACTGTACTCTACCTCTACTGTACTCCACTGTACTCTACCTCTACTGTGCTCCACTGTACTCTACCTCTACTGTACTCCACTGTACTCTATCTCTACTGTTCTCCACTCTACTCTACCTCTACTGTGCTCAGCTGTACTCTACCTCTACTGTGCTCCACTGCACTCTATCTCTACTCTACTCCACTGTATTCTACCTCTACTGTGCTCTACTGTACTCTACCTCTACTGTACTCCACTGTACTCTACCTCTACTGTACTGTACTGTTCTCTACCTCTACTGTACTGTACTGTTCTCTACCTCTACTGTACTCTACTGTACTCCACCTCTACTGTGCTCCACTGTACTCCACTGTACTCTACCTCTACTGTACTCCACTGTACTCTATCTCTACTGTTCTCCACTGTACTCTACCTCTACTGTGCTCCACTGTACACCACTGTACTCTACCTCTACTGTGATCCACTGTACTCTACCTCTGCTGTGCTCCACTGTACTCTATCTCTATTCTATTCCACTATACTCTACCTCTACTGTACTCCACTGAACTCCACCTCTACTGTGCTCCACTGTACTCTATCTCTATTCTATTCCACTGTACTCTACCTCTACTCTGCTGTACTGTACTCTATCTCTACTGTGCTCCACTGTACTCTACCTCTACTGTACTCCACTGTAGTCTACCTCAACTATACTCCACTGTACTCTACCTCTACTGTGCTCTACTGTACTCTATCTCTACTGTACACCACTGTACTCTACCTCTACTGTGCTCTACTGTACTCTATCTCTACTGTGCTCCACTGTACTCTACCTCTACTGTACTCCACTGTACTCCACCTCTACAGTGATCCACTGTACTCTACCTCTACTGTACTCCACTGTACTCCACCTCTACAGTGATCCACTGTACTCTACCTCTACTGTACTCCACTGTACTCTACCTCTACTCTGCTCTACTTTACCCTATCTCTACTGTGCTCCACTGTACTCTACCTCTACTGTACTCCACTGTAGTCTACCTCAACTATACTCCACTGTACTCTACCTCTACTGTGCTCCACTGTACTCTACCTCAACTATACTCCACTGTACTCTATCTCTACTGTACTCCACTGTACTCTACCTCTACTCTACTCTACTGTACTCCACCTCTACTGTGCTCCACTGTACTCCACTGTACTCTAGCTCTACTGTGCTCCACTGTACTCTACCTCTACTGTACTCCACTGTACTCTACCTCTACTGTGCTCCACTGTACTCTACCTCCACTGTACTCCACTGTACTCTACCTCTACTGTACTCCACTGTACTCTACCTCTACTGTACTCCACTGTATTCTACCTCTACTGTGCTCTACTGTACTCTACCTCTACTGTACTCCACTGTACTCTACCTCTACTGTACTGTACTGTTCTCTACCTCTACTGTACTCTACTGTACTCCACCTCTACTGTGCTCCACTGTACTCCACTGTACTCTACCTCTACTGTTCTCCAATGTACTCTACCTCTACTGTAATCCACTGTACTCTATCTTTACTGTGCTCCACTGTACTCTACCTCTACTGTACTCCACTGTACTCTATCTCTACTGTTCTCCACTGTACTCTACCTCTACTGTGCTCTACTGTACTCTATCTCTACTGTGCTCCACTGTACTCTACCTCTACTGTACTCTACTCTACTCCACCTCTAATGTGCTCCACTCTACTCTACCTCTACTGTACTCCACTGTATTCTACCTCTACTGTGCTCTACTGTACTCCACCTCTACTGTGCACCACTGTACTCCACTGCAATCTACCTCTACTGTGCTCCACTGTACTCTACCTCTGCTGTACTCCACTGTACTCTATCTCTACTGTGCTCCACTGTACTCTACCTCTACTGTACTCCACTCTACTCTAGCTCTACTGTGCTCCACTGTACTCTACCTCTACTGTACTCCACTGTACTCTATCTCTACTGTTCTCCACTCTACTCTACCTCTACTGTGCTCAGCTGTACTCTACCTCTACTGTGCTCCACTGCACTCTATCTCTACTCTACTCCACTGTATTCTACCTCTACTGTGCTCTACTGTACTCTACCTCTACTGTACTCCACTGTACTCTACCTCTACTGTACTGTACTGTTCTCTACCTCTACTGTACTGTACTGTTCTCTACCTCTACTGTACTCTATTGTACTCCACCTCTACTGTGCTCCACTGTACTCCACTGTACTCTACCTCTACTGTACTCCACTGTACTCTATCTCTACTGTTCTCCACTGTACTCTACCTCTACTGTGCTCCACTGTACACCACTGTACTCTACCTCTACTGTGATCCACTGTACTCTACCTCTGCTGTGCTCCACTGTACTCTATCTCTATTCTATTCCACTATACTCTACCTCTACTGTACTCCACTGAACTCCACCTCTACAGTGCTCCACTGTACTCTACCTCTACTGTACTCCACTGTACTCTACCTCTACTCTGCTCTACTGTACTCTATCTCTACTGTGCTCTACTGTACTCTACCTCTATTATACTCCACTGTACTCTACCTCTACTCTGCTCCACTGTACTCTACCTCTAATGTGCTCCACTGTACACTACCTCTACTGTAGTCCACTGTACTCTGCCTCTACTGTGCTCCACTCTACTCTACCTCTACTGTGCTCAGCTGTACTCTACCTCTACTGTGCTCCACTGCACATTATCTCTGCTGTACTCCACTGTACTCTACCTCTACAGTGCTCCACTGTGCTCTACCTCTACTCTACTCCACTGTACTCTACCTCTACTCTGCTCTACTGTACTCTACCTCTACTGTACTCCACTGTACTCTACCTCTACTATACTCCACTGTACTCTACCTCTACTGTGCTCTACTGTACTCTATCTCTACTGTGCTCCACTGTACTCTACCTCTACTGTACTCCACTGTACTCTACCTCTACTGTACTCCACTGTATTCCACCTCTACTATGCTCCACTGTACTCCACTGTACTCTACCTCTACTGTGCTCCACTCTACTCTACCTCTACTCTGCTCTACTGTACTCTATCTCTACTGTGCTCCACTGTACTCTACCTCTACTCTACTCCACTGTAGTCTACCTCAACTATACTCCACTGTACTCTACCTCTACTGTGCTCCACTGTACTCTACCTCTACTGTGCTCTACTGTACTCTATCTCTACTGTGCTCCACTGCACATTATCTCTACTGTACTCCACTGTACTCTACCTCTACAGTGCTCCACTGTGCTCTACCTCTACTCTACTCCACTGTACTCTACCTCTACTCTGCTCTACTGTACTCTACCTCTACTGTACTCCACTGTACTCTACCTCTACTATACTCCACTGTACTCTACCTCTACTGTGCTCTACTGTACTCTATCTCTACTGTGCTCCACTGTACTCTACCTCTACTGTACTCCACTGTACTCTACCTCTACTGTACTCCACTGTACTCTACCTCTACAGTGCTCCACTGTACTCTACCTCTACTGTACTCCACTGTACTCTACCTCTACTGTACTCCACTGTATTCTACCTCTACTGTGCTCTACTGTACTCCACCTCTACTGTGCTCCACTGTACTCCACTGCAATCTACCTCTACTGTGCTCCACTGTACTCTACCTCTACTGTGCTCTACTGTACTCTATCTCTACTGTGCTCCACTGTACTCTACCTCTACTGTACTCTACTCTACTCCACCTCTAATGTGCTCCACTCTACTCTACCTCTACTGTACTCCACTGTATTCTACCTCTACTGTGCTCTACTGTACTCCACCTCTACTGTGCTCCACTGTACTCCACTGCAATCTACCTCTACTGTGCTCCACTGTACTCTACCTCTACTGTACTCCACTGTACTCTATCTCTACTGTGCTCCACTGTACTCTACATCTACTGTACTCCACTGTACTCTACCTCTACTGTGCTCCACTGTACTCTACCTCTACTGTACTCCACTGTACTCTATCTCTACTGTTCTCCACTCTACTCTACCTCTACTGTGCTCAGCTGTACTCTACCTCTACTGTGCTCCACTGCACTCTATCTATACTCTACTCCACTGTATTCTACCTCTACTGTGCTCTACTGTACTCTACCTCTACTGTACTGTACTGTTCTCTACCTCTACTGTACTGTACTGTTCTCTACCTCTACTGTACTCTACTGTACTCCACCTCTACTGTGCTCCACTGTACTCCACTGTACTCTACCTCTACTGTACTCCACTGTACACCACTGTACTCTACCTCTACTGTGATCCACTGTACTCTACCTCTGCTGTGCTCCACTGTACTCTATCTCTATTCTATTCCACTATACTCTACCTCTACTGTACTCCACTGAACTCCACCTCTACAGTGCTCCACTGTACTCTACCTCTACTGTACTCCACTGTACTCTACCTCTACTCTGCTCTACTGTACTCTATCTCTACTCTGCTCTACTGTACTCTACCTCTATTATACTCCACTGTACTCTACCTCTACTCTGCTCCACTGTACTCTACCTCTAATGTGCTCCACTGTACACTACCTCTACTGTAGTCCACTGTACTCAACCTCTACTGTGCTCCACTCTACTCTACCTCTACTGTGCTCAGCTGTACTCTACCTCTACTGTGCTCCACTGCACATTATCTCTGCTGTACTCCACTTTACTCTACCTCTACAGTGCTCCACTGTGCTCTACCTCTACTCTACTCCACTGTACTCTACCTCTACTCTGCTCTACTGTACTCTACCTCTACTGTACTCCACTGTACTCTACCTCTACTATACTCCACTGTACTCTACCTCTACTGTGCTCTACTGTACTCTATCTCTACTGTGCTCCACTGTACTCTACCTCTACTGTACTCCACTGTACTCTACCTCTACTGTACTCCACTGTATTCCACCTCTACTATGCTCCACTGTACTCCACTGTACTCTACCTCTACTGTGCTCCACTCTACTCTACCTCTACTGTGCTCCACTGTACTCTACCTCTACTGTGCTCAGCTGTGCTCTACCTCTACTGTGCTCCACTGCACATTATCTCTACTGTACTCCACTGTACTCTACCTCTACAGTGCTCCACTGTGCTCTACCTCTACTCTACTCCACTGTACTCTACCTCTACTCTGCTCTACTGTACTCTACCTCTACTGTACTCCACTGTACTCTACCTCTACTATACTCCACTGTACTCTACCTCTACTGTGCTCTACTGTACTCTATCTCTACTGTGCTCCACTGTACTCTACCTCTACTGTACTCCACTGTACTCTACCTCTACTGTACTCCACTGTACTCTACCTCTACAGTGCTCCACTGTACTCTACCTCTACTCTTCTCTACTGTACTCCACCTCTACTGTGCTCCACTGTACTCCACTGTACTCTAGCTCTACTCTGCTCCACTGTACTCTACCTCTACTGTACTCCACTGTACTCTACCTCTACTGTGCTCCACTGTACTCTACCTCCACTGTACTCCACTGTACTCTATCTCTACTGTTCTCCACTCTACTCTACCTCTACTGTGCTCAGCTGTACTCTACCTCTACTGTGCTCCACTGCACTCTATCTCTACTCTACTCCACTGTATTCTACCTCTACTGTGCTCTACTGTACTCTACCTCTACTGTACTCCACTGTACTCTACCTCTACTGTACTGTACTGTTCTCTACCTCTACTGTACTGTACTGTTCTCTACCTCTACTGTACTCTACTGTACTCCACCTCTACTGTGCTCCACTGTACTCCACTGTACTCTACCTCTACTGTACTCCACTGTACTCTATCTCTACTGTTCTCCACTGTACTCTACCTCTACTGTGCTCCACTCTACTCTACCTCTACTGTGCTCAGCTGTACTCTACCTCTACTGTGCTCCACTGCACATTATCTCTGCTGTACTCCACTGTACTCTACCTCTACAGTGCTCCACTGTGCTCTACCTCTACTCTACTCCACTGTACTCTACCTCTACTCTGCTCTACTGTACTCTACCTCTACTGTACTCCACTGTACTCTACCTCTACTATACTCCACTGTACTCTACCTCTACTGTGCTCTACTGTACTCTATCTCTACTGTGCTCCACTGTACTCTACCTCTACTGTACTCCACTGTACTCTACCTCTACTGTGCTCCACTGTATTCCACCTCTACTATGCTCCACTGTACTCCACTGTACTCTAGCTCTACTGTGCTCCACGGTACTCTACCTCTACTGTACTCCACTGTACTCTACCTCTACTGTGCTCCACTCTACTCTACCTCTACTGTGCTCCACTGTACTCTACCTCAACTATACTCCACTGTACTCTACCTCTACTGTGCTCCACTCTACTCTACCTCTACTGTGCTCTACTGTACTCTATCTCTACTGTACTCCACTGTACTCTACCTCTACTGTACTCCACTGTATTCCACCTCTACTATGCTCCACTGTGCTCAGCTGTACTCTACCTCTACTGTGCTCCACTGCACATTATCTCTACTGTACTCCACTGTACTCTACCTCTACAGTGCTCCACTGTGCTCTACCTCTACTCTACTCCACTGTACTCTACCTCTACTCTGCTCTACTGTACTCTACCTCTACTGTACTCCACTGTACTCTACCTCTACTATACTCCACTGTACTCTACCTCTACTGTGCTCTACTGTACTCTATCTCTACTGTGCTCCACTGTACTCTACCTCTACTGTACTCCACTGTACTCTACCTCTACTGTACTCCACTGTACTCTACCTCTACAGTGCTCCACTGTACTCTACCTCTACTGTACTCCACTGTACTCTACCTCTACTCTGCTCTACTGTACTCTATCTCTACTGTGCTCCACTGTACTCTACCTCTACTGTACTCCACTGTACTCTACCTCTACTCTGCTCTACTGTACTCTATCTCTACTGTGCTCCACTGTACTCTACCTCTACTGTACTCCACTGTAGTCTACCTCAACTATACTCCACTGTACTCTACCTCTACTGTGCTCCACTGTACTCTACCTCAACTATACTCTACTGTACTCTATCTCTACTCTAATCCACTGTACACTATCTCTACTCTACTCCACTCTACTCTATCTCTACTGTACTCCACTGTACTCTACCTCTACTCTTCTTTACTGTACTCCACCTCTACTCTGCTCCACTGTACTCTACCTCTACTGTACTCCACTGTACTCTACCTCTACTGTGCTCCACTGTACTCTACCTCTACTGTACTCCACTGTACTCTATCTCTACTGTTCTCCACTCTACTCTACCTCTACTGTGCTCAGCTGTACTCTACCTCTACTGTGCTCCACTGCACTCTATCTCTACTCTAATCCACTGTATTCTACCTCTACTGTGCTATACTGTACTCTACCTCTACTGTACTCCACTGTACTCTACCTCTACTGTACTGTACTGTTCTCTACCTCTACTGTACTGTACTGTTCTCTACCTCTACTGTACTCTACTGTACTCCACCTCTACTGTGCTCCACTGTACTCCACTGTACTCTACCTCTACTGTACTCCACTGTACTCTATCTCTACTGTTCTCCACTGTACTCTACCTCTACTGTGCTCCACTGTACACCACTGTACTCTACCTCTACTGTGATCCACTGTACTCTACCTCTGCTGTGCTCCACTGTACTCTATCTCTATTCTATTCCACTATACTCTACCTCTACTGTACTCCACTGAACTCCACCTCTACTGTGCTCCACTGTACTCTATCTCTATTCTATTCCACTGTACTCTACCTCTACTCTGCTCTACTGTACTCTATCTCTACTGTGCTCTACTGTACTCTACCTCTATTATACTCCACTGTACTCTACCTCTACTCTGCTCCACTGTACTCTACCTCTAATGTGCTCCACTGTACACTACCTCTACTGTAGTCCACTGTACTCTACCTCTACTGTGCTCCACTCTACTCTACCTCTACTGTGCTCAGCTGTACTCTACCTCTACTGTGCTCCACTGCACATTATCTCTGCTGTACTCCACTGTACTCTACCTCTACAGTGCTCCACTGTGCTCTACCTCTACTCTACTCCACTGTACTCTACCTCTACTCTACTCTACTGTACTCTAGCTCTACTGTACTCCACTGTACTCTACCTCTACTGTACTCCACTGTACTCTACCTCTACTGTACTCCACTGTATTCTACCTCTACTGTGCTCTACTGTACTCTACCTCTACTGTACTCCACTGTACTCTACCTCTACTGTACTCCACTGTATTCCACCTCTACTATGCTCCACTGTACTCCACTGTACTCTAGCTCTACTGTGCTCCACGGTACTCTAGCTCTACTGTACTCCACTGTACTCTACCTCTACTGTGCTCCACTCTACTCTACCTCTACTGTGCTCCACTGTACTCTACCTCTACTGTGCTCAGCTGTACTCTACCTCTACTGTGCTCCACTAAACATTATCTCTACTGTACTCCACTGTACTCTACCTCTACAGTGCTCCACTGTGCTCTACCTCTACTCTACTCCACTGTACTCTACCTCTACTCTGCTCTACTGTACTCTACCTCTACTGTACTCCACTGTAGTCTACATCAACTATACTCCACTGTACTCTACCTCTACTGTGCTCCACTGTACTCTACCTCTACTGTGCTCTACTGTACTCTATCTCTACTGTGCTCCACTGTACTCTACCTCTACTGTACTCCACTGTACTCTACCTCTACTGTGCTCTACTGTACTCTATCTCTACTGTACTCCACTGTACTCTACCTCTACTCTGCTGTACTGTACTCTATCTCTACTGTGCTCCACTGTACTTTACCTCTACTGTACTCCACTGTAGTCTACCTCAACTATACTCCACTGTACTCTACCTCTACTGTGCTCCACTGTACTCTACCTCTACTGTGCTCTACTGTACTCTATCTCTACTGTGCTCCACTGTACTCTACCTCTACTGTACTCCACTGTACTCCACCTCTAGAGTGATCCACTGTACTCTACCTCTACTGTACTCCACTGTACTCCACCTCTACAGTGATCCACTGTACTCTACCTCTACTGTACTCCACTGTACTCTACCTCTACTCTGCTCTACTTTACTCTATCTCTACTGTGCTCCACTGTACTCTACCTCTACTGTACTCCACTGTAGTCTACCTCAACTATACTCCACTGTACTCTACCTCTACTGTGCTCCACTGTACTCTACCTCAACTATACTCCACTGTACTCTATCTTTACTCTAATCCACTGTACTCTATCTCTACTCTACTCCACTCTACTCTATCTCTACTGTACTCCACTGTACTCTACCTCTACTCTACTCTACTGTACTCCACCTCTTCTGTGCTCCACTGTACTCTAGCTCTACTCTGCTCCACTGTACTCTACCTCTACTGTACTCCACTGTACTCTACCTCTACTGTGCTCCACTGTACTCTACCTCCACTGTACTCCACTGTACTCTACCTCTACTGTACTCCACTGTACTCTACCTCTACTGTACTCCACTGTATTCAACCTCTACTGTGCTCTACTGTACTCTACCTCTACTGTACTCCACTGTACTCTACCTCTACTGTACTGTACTGTTCTCTACCTCTACTGTACTCTACTGTACTCCACCTCTACTGTGCTCCACTGTACTCCACTGTACTCTACCTCTACTGTTCTCCACTGTACTCTACCTCTACTGTAATCCATGGTACTCTATCTCTACTGTGCTCCACTGTACTCTACCTCTACTGTACTCCACTGTACTCTATCTCTACTGTTCTCCACTGTACTCTACCTCTACTGTGCTCTACTGTACTCTATCTCTACTGTGCTCCACTGTACTCTACCTCTACTGTACTCAACTCTACTCCACCTCTAATGTGCTCCACTCTACTCTACCTCTACTGTACTCCACTGTATTCTACCTCTACTGTGCTCTACTGTACTCCACCTCTACTGTGCTCCACTGTACTCCACTGCAATCTACCTCTACTGTGCTCCACTGTACTCTACCTCTACTGTACTCCACTGTACTCTATCTCTACTGTGCTCCACTGTACTCTACCTCTACTGTACTCCACTGTACTCTACCTCTACTGTGCTCCACTGTACTCTACCTCTACTGTACTCCACTGTACTCTATCTCTACTGTTCTCCACTCTACTCTACCTCTACTGTGCTCAGCTGTACTCTACCTCTACTGTGCTCCACTGCACTCTATCTCTACTCTACTCCACTGTATTCTACCTCTACTGTGCTCTACTGTACTCTACCTCTACTGTACTCCACTGTACTCTACCTCTACTGTACTGTACTGTTCTCTACCTCTACTGTACTGTACTGTTCTCTACCTCTACTGTACTCTACTGTACTCCACCTCTACTGTGCTCCACTGTACTCCACTGTACTCTACCTCTACTGTACTCCACTGTACTCTATCTCTACTCTTCTCCACTGTACTCTACCTCTAATGTGCTCCACTGTACTCCACTGTACTCTACCTCTACTGTGATCCACTATACTCTACCTCTGCTGTGCTCCACTGTACTCTATCTCTACTCTACTCCACTGTACTCTACCTCTACTATACTCCACTGAACTCCACCTCTACAGTGCTCCACTGTACTCTACCTCTACTGCACTCCACTGTACTCTACCTCTACTCTGCTCTACTGTACTCTATCTCTACTGTGCTCCACTGTACTCTACCTCTAATGTGCTCCACTGTACACTACCTCTACTGTAGTCCACTGTACTCTACCTCTACTGTGCTCCACTCTACTCTACCTCTACTGTGCTCAGCTGTACTCTACCTCTACTGTGCTCCACTGCACATTATCTCTACTCTACTCCACTGTACTCTACCTCTACAGTGCTCCACTGTGCTCTACCTCTACTCTACTCCACTGTACTCTACCTCTACTGTGCTCCACGGCACTCTATCTCTACTGTACTCCACTGTACTCTACCTCTATAGGTGCTCCACTGTGCTCTACCTCTACTCTACTCTGCTGTACTCTACCTCTACTATACTCCACTGTACTCTACCTCTACTGTGCTCTACTGTACTCTATCTCTACTGTGCTCCACTGTACTCTACCTCTACTGTACTCTACTCTACTCCACCTCTAATGTGCTCCACTCTACTCTACCTCTACTGTACTCCACTGTACTCTACCTCTACTCTGCTCTACTGTACTCTATCTCTACTGTGCTCCACTGTACTCTACCTCTACTGTACTCCACTGTAGTCTACCTCAACTATACTCCACTGTACTCTACCTCTACTGTGCTCCACTGTACTCTACCTCTACTGTGCTCTACTGTACTCTATCTCTACTGTGCTCCACTGTACTCTACCTCTACTGTACTCCACTGTACTCCACCTCTACAGTGCTCCACTGTACTCTACCTCTACTGTACTCCACTGTACTCTACCTCTACTCTGCTCTACTGTACTCTATCTCTACTGTGCTCCACTGTACTCTACCTCTACTGTACTCCACTCTAGTCTACCTCAACTATACTCCACTGTACTCTACCTCTACTGTGCTCCACTGTACTCTTCCTCTACTCTGCTCTACTGTACTCTATCTCTACTGTGCTCCACTGTACTCTACCTCTACTGTACTCCACTCTAGTCTACCTCAACTATACTCCACTGTACTCTACCTCTACTGTGCTCCACTGTACTCTACCTCTACTGTGCTCCACTGTACTCTACCTCTACTGTAATCCATGGTACTCTATCTCTACTGTGCTCCACTGTACTCTACCTCTACTGTACTCCACTGTACTCTATCTCTACTGTTCTCCACTGTACTCTACCTCTACTGTGCTCTACTGTACTCTATCTCTACTGTGCTCCACTGTACTCTACCTCTACTGTACTCAACTCTACTCCACCTCTAATGTGCTCCACTCTACTCTACCTCTACTGTACTCCACTGTATTCTACCTCTACTGTGCTCTACTGTACTCCACCTCTACTGTGCTCCACTGTACTCCACTGCAATCTACCTCTACTGTGCTCCACTGTACTCTACCTCTACTGTACTCCACTGTACTCTATCTCTACTGTGCTCCACTGTACTCTACCTCTACTGTACTCCACTGTACTCTACCTCTACTGTGCTCCACTGTACTCTACCTCTACTGTACTCCACTGTACTCTATCTCTACTGTTCTCCACTCTACTCTACCTCTACTGTTCTCAGCTGTACTCTACCTCTACTGTGCTCCACTGCACTCTATCTCTACTCTACTCCACTGTATTCTACCTCTACTGTGCTCTACTGTACTCTACCTCTACTGTACTCCACTGTACTCTACCTCTACTGTACTGTACTGTTCTCTACCTCTACTGTACTGTACTGTTCTCTACCTCTACTGTACTCTACTGTACTCCACCTCTACTGTGCTCCACTGTACTCCACTGTACTCTACCTCTACTGTACTCCACTGTACTCTATCTCTACTGTTCTCCACTGTACTCTACCTCTAATGTGCTCCACTGTACTCCACTGTACTCTACCTCTACTGTGATCCACTATACTCTACCTCTGCTGTGCTCCACTGTACTCTATCTCTACTCTACTCCACTGTACTCTACCTCTACTATACTCCACTGAACTCCACCTCTACAGTGCTCCACTGTACTCTACCTCTACTGCACTCCACTGTACTCTACCTCTACTCTGCTCTACTGTACTCTATCTCTACTGTGCTCCACTGTACTCTACCTTTAATGTGCTCCACTGTACACTACCTCTACTGTAGTCCACTGTACTCTACCTCTACTGTGCTCCACTCTACTCTACCTCTACTGTGCTCAGCTGTACTCTACCTCTACTGTGCTCCACTGCACATCATCTCTACTCTACTCCACTGTACTCTACCTCTACAGTGCTCCACTGTGCTCTACCTCTACTCTACTCCACTGTACTCTACCTCTACTGTGCTCCACGGCACTCTATCTCTACTGTACTCCACTGTACTCTACCTCTATAGGTGCTCCACTGTGCTCTACCTCTACTCTACTCTGCTGTACTCTACCTCTACTATACTCCACTGTACTCTACCTCTACTGTGCTCTACTGTACTCTATCTCTACTGTGCTCCACTGTACTCTACCTCTACTGTACTCTACTCTACTCCACCTCTAATGTGCTCCACTCTACTCTACCTCTACTGTACTCCACTGTACTCTACCTCTACTCTGCTCTACTGTACTCTATCTCTACTGTGCTCCACTGTACTCTACCTCTACTGTACTCCACTGTAGTCTACCTCAACTATACTCCACTGTACTCTACCTCTACTGTGCTCCACTGTACTCTACCTCTACTGTGCTCTACTGTACTCTATCTCTACTGTGCTCCACTGTACTCTACCTCTACTGTACTCCACTGTACTCCACCTCTACAGTGCTCCACTGTACTCTACCTCTACTGTACTCCACTGTACTCTACCTCTACTCTGCTCTACTGTACTCTATCTCTACTGTGCTCCACTGTACTCTACCTCTACTGTGCTCCACTGTACTCTACCTCTACTGTGCTCCACTGTACTCTACCTCTACTGTACTCCACATTACTCTACATCTACTCTGCTCTACTGTACTCTATCTCTACTGTGCTCCACTGTACTCTACCTCTACTCTACTCCACTGTAGTCTACCTCAACTATACTCCACTGTACTCTACCTCTACTGTGCTCCACTGTACTCTACCTCTACTGTGCTCTACTGTACTCTATCTCTACTGTGCTCCACTGTACTCTACCTCTACTGTACTCCACTGTACTCTACCTCTACTGTGCTCTACTGTACTCTATCTCTACTGTACACCACTGTACTCTACCTCTACTCTGCTGTACTGTACTCTATCTCTACTGTGCTCCACTGTACTCTACCTCTACTGTACTCCACTGTATTCTACCTCAACTATACTCCACTGTACTCTGCCTCTACTGTGCTCCACTGTACTCTACCTCTACTGTGCTCTACTGTACTCTATCTCTACTGTGCTCCACTGTACTCTACCTCTACTGTACTCCACTGTACTCCATCTCTACTGTTCTCCACTGTACTCTACCTCTACTGTGCTCCACTGTACTCCACTGTACTCTATCTCTACTGTGATCCACTGTACTCTTTCTCTGCCGTGCTCCACTGTACTCTATATCTACTCTACTCCACTGTACTCTATCTCTATTGTACTCCACTGTACTCTACCTCTACAGTACTCTACTGTACTCCACCTCTAGTGTGCTCCACTGTACTCCACTGTACTCTTCCTCTACTGTACTCCACTGTACTCTATCTCTACTGTGCTCCACTGTACTCTACCTCTACTTTGCTCTAATATACTCTACTCTACTGTGCTCCACTGTACTCTATTTCTACTGTACCCCACTGTACTCTACCTCTACTGTGCTCCACTGTACTCTACCTCTACTGTGCTCCACTGTACTCTACCTCTACTGTACTCCACTGTACTCTATCTCTACTGTAGTCCACTGTACTCTACCTCTACTGTGCTCCACTCTACTCTACCTCTACTGTGCTCAGCTGTACTCTACCTCTACTGTGCTCCACTGCACATTATCTCTGCTGTACTCCACTGTACTCTACCTCTACAGTGCTCCACTGTGCTCTACCTCTACTCTACTCCACTGTACTCTACCTCTACTCTGCTCTACTGTACTCTACCTCTACTGTACTCCACTGTACTCAACCTCTACTATACTCCACTGTACTCTACCTCTACTGTGCTCTACTGTACTCTATCTCTACTGTGCTCCACTGTACTCTACCTCTACTGTACTCCACTGTACTCTACCTCTACTGTACTCCACTGTATTCCACCTCTACTATGCTCCACTGTACTCTAATTCTACTGTGCTCCACTGTACTCTACCTCTACAGTGCTCCACTGTGCTCTACCTCAACTGTACTCCACTGTACTCTACCTCTACTCTGCTCTACTGTGCTCTACCTCTACTGTACTCCACTGGACTCTACCTCTACTCTGCTCTACTGTACTCTATCTCTATTGTGCTCCACTGTACTCTACCTCTACTGTACTCCACTGTAGTCTACCTCAACTATACTCCACTGTACTCTACCTCTACTGTGCTCCACTGTACTCTACCTCTACTGTGCTCTACTGTACTCTATCTCTACTGTGCTCCATTGTACTCTACCTCTACTGTACTCCACTGTACTCCACCTCTACAGTGCTCCACTGTACTCTACCTCTACTGTACTCCACTGTACTTTACCCCTACTCTGCTCAATTTTACTCTATCTCTACTGTGCTCCACTGTACTCTACCTCTACTGTACTCCACTGTAGTCAACCTCAACTATACTCCACTGTACTCTATCTCTACTCTAATCCATTGTACTCTATCTCTACTCTACTCCACTCTACTCTTGCTCTACTGTACTCCACTGTACTCTACCTATACTCTACTCTACTGTACTCCACCTCTACTTTGCTCCACTATACTCCACTGTACTCTAGCTCTACTGTGCTCCACTGTACTGTACCTCTACTGTACTCCACTGTACTCTACCTCTACTGTGCTCAACTGTACTCTACCTCTACTGTACTCCACTGCACTCTACCTCTACTCTACTCCACTGTATTCTACCTCTACTGTGGTCTACTGTACTCTACCTCTACTGTACTCCACTGTACTCTACCTCTACTGTACTGTACTGTTCTCTACCTCTACTGTACTGTACTGTTCTCTACCTCTACTGTACTCTACTGTACTCCACCTCTACTGTGCTCCACTGTACTCCACTGTACTCTACCTCTACTGTACTCCACTGTACTCTATCTCTACTGTTCTCCACTGTACTCTACCTCTACTGTGCTCCACTGTACTCCACTGTACTCTACCTCTACTGTGCTCCACTGTACTCTACCTCTACTGTGCTCCACTGTACTCTACCTCTACTGTGCTCCACTGTACTCTGTCTCTACTGTACTCCACTGTACTCTACCTCTACAGTGCTCCACTGTGCTCTACCTCAACTGTACTCCACTGTACTCTACCTCTACTCTGCTCTACTGTGCTCTACCTCTACTGTACTCCACTGGACTCTACCTCTACTCTGCTCTACTGTACTCTATCTCTATTGTGCTCCACTGTACTCTACCTCTACTGTACTCCACTGTAGTCTACCTCAACTATACTCCACTGTACTCTACCTCTACTGTGCTCCACTGTACTCTACCTCTACTGTGCTCTACTGTACTCTATCTCTACTGTGCTCCATTGTACTCTACCTCTACTGTACTCCACTGTACTCCACCTCTACAGTGCTCCACTGTACTCTACCTCTACTGTACTCCTCTGTACTCTACCCCTACTCTGCTCAATTTTACTCTATCTCTACTGTGCTCCACTGTACTCTACCTCTACTGTACTCCACTGTAGTCAACCTCAACTATACTCCACTGTACTCTACCTCTACTGTGCTCCACTGTACTCTACCTCAACTATACTCCACTGTACTCTATCTCTACTCTAATCCATTGTACTCTATCTCTACTCTACTCCACTCTACTCTTGCTCTACTGTACTCCACTGTACTCTACCTATACTCTACTCTACTGTACTCCACATCTACTTTGCTCCACTATACTCCACTGTACTCTAGCTCTTCTGTGCTCCACTGTACTGTACCTCTACTGTACTCCACTGTACTCTACCTCTACTGTGCTCAACTGTACTCTACCTCTACTGTACTCCACTGTACTCTACCTCTACTCTACTCCACTGTATTCTACCTCTACTGTGCTCTACTGTACTCTACCTCTACTGTACTCCACTGTACTCTACCTCTACTGTACTGTACTGTTCTCTACCTCTACTGTACTGTACTGTTCTCTACCTCTACTGTACTCTACTGTACTCCACCTCTACTGTGCTCCACTGTACTCCACTGTACTCTACCTCTACTGTACTCCACTGTACTCTATCTCTACTGTTCTCCACTGTACTCTACCTCTACTGTGCTCCACTGTACTCCACTGTACTCTACCTCTACTGTGATCTACTGTACTCTACCTCTGCTGTGCTGCACTGTACTCTATCTCTACTCTACTCCACTGTACTCTACCTCTACTGTACTCCACTGAACTCCACCTCTACAGTGCTCCACTGTACTCTACCTCTACTGTACTCCACTGTACTCTACCTCTACTCTGCTCTACTGTACTCTATCTCTACTGTGCTCTACTGTACTCTACCTCTATTATACTCCACTGTACTCTACCTCTACTGTGCTCCACTGTACTCTACCTCTAATGTGCTCCACTGTACACTACCTCTACTGTAGTCCACTGTACTCTACCTCTACTGTGCTCCACTCTACTCTAACTCTACTGTGCTCAGCTGTACTCTACCTCTACTGTGCTCCACTGCACATAATCTCTACTGTACTCCACTGTACTCTACCTCTACAGTGCTCCACTGTGCTCTACCTCTACTCTACTCCACTGTACTCTACCTCTACTCTGCTCTACTGTACTCTATCTCTACTGTGCTCCACTGTACTCTACCTCTACTGTACTCCACTGTACTCTACCTCTACTGTACTCCAATGTATTCCACCTCTACTATGCTCCACTGTACTCCACTGTACTCTAGCTCTACTGTGCTCCACGGTACTCTACCTCTACTGTACTCCACTGTAGTCTACCTCTACTGTGCTCCACTGTACTCTACCTCTACTGTACTCCACTGTACTCTACCTCTACTGTGCTCTACTGTACTCTATCTCTACTGTACTCCACTGTACTCTACCTCTACTGTACTCCACTGTAGTCTACCTCTACTGTGCTCCACTGTACTCTACCTCTACTGTACTCCACTGTACTCTACCTCTACTGTGCTCTACTGTACTCTATCTCTACTGTACTCCACTGTACTCTACCTCTACTCTGCTGTACTGTACTCTATCTCTACTGTGCTCCACTGTACTCTACCTCTACTGTACTCCACTGTAGTCTACCTCAACTATACTCCACTGTACTCTACCTCTACTGTGCTCCACTGTACTCTACCTCTACTGTGCTCTACTGTACTCTATCTCTACTGTGCTCCACTGTACTGTACCTCTACTGTACTCCACTGTACTCCACCTCTACAGTGATCCACTGTACTCTACCTCTACTGTACTCCACTGTACTCCACCTCTACAGTGATCCACTGTACTCTACCTCTACTGTACTCCACTGTACTCTACCTCTACTCTGCTCTACTTTACTCTATCTCTACTGTGCTCCACTGTACTCTACCTCTACTGTACTCCACTGTAGTCTACCTCAACTATACTCCACTGTACTCTACCTCTACTGTGCTCCACTGTACTCTACCTCAACTATACTCCACTGTACTCTATCTTTACTCTAATCCACTGTACTCTACCTCTACTCTACTCTACTGTACTCCTCCACTACTGTGCTCCACTGTACTCCACTGTACTCTAGCTCTACTGTGCTCCACTGTACTCTACCTCTACTGTACTCCACTGTACTCTACCTCTACTGTGCTCCACTGTACTCTACCTCCACTGTACTACACTGTACTCTACCTCTACTGTACTCCACTGTACTCTACCTCTACTGTACTCCACTGTATTCTACCTCTACTGTGCTCTACTGTACTCCACCTCTACTGTGCTCCACGGTACTCCACTGCAATCTACCTCTACTGTGCTCCACTGTACTCGACCTCTACTCTACTCCACTGTACTCTATCTCTACTGTGCTCCACTGTACTCTACCTCTACTGTACTCCACTGTACTCTACCTCTACTGTGCTCCACTGTACTCTACCTCTACTGTACTCCACTGTACTCTATCTCTACTGTTCTCCACTCTACTCTACCTCTACTGTGCTCAGCTGTACTCTACCTCTACTGTGCTCCACTGCACTCTATCTCTACTGTACTCGACTGTACTCTACCTCTATAGGTGCTCCACTGTGCTCTACCTCTACTCTACTCTGCTGTACTCTACCTCTACTATACTCCACTGTACTCTACCTCTACTGTGCTCTACTGTACTCTATCTCTACTGTGCTCCACTGTACTCTACCTCTACTGTACTCTATCTCTACTCTAATCCACTCTACTCTAATTCTACTGTACTCCACTGTACTCTACCTCTACTCTTCTCTACTGTACTCCACCTCTACTGTGCTCCACTGTACTCCACTGTACTCTAGCTCTACTCTGCTCCACTGTACTCTACCTCTACTGTACTCCACTGTACTCTACCTCTACTGTGCTCCACTGTACTCTAGCTCTACTGTACTCCACTGTACTCTACCTCTACTGTACTCCACTGTATTCTACCTCTACTGTGCTCTACTGTACTCTACCTCTACTGTACTCCACTGTACTCTACCTCTACTGTACTGTAGTCTACCTCTACTGTACTCTACTGTACTCCACCTCTACTGTGCTCCACTGTACTCTACCTGTACTGTACTCCACTGTACTCTATCTCTACTGTGCTCCACTGTACTCTACCTCTACTGTACTCCACTGTACTCTACCTCTACTGTGCTCCACTGTACTCTACCTCTACTGTACTCCACTGTACTCTATCTCTACTGTTCTCCACTCTACTCTACCTCTACTGTGCTCAGCTGTACTCTACTTCTACTGTGCTCCACTGCACTCTATCTCTACTGTACTCCACTGTACTCTACCTCTATAGGTGCTCCACTGTGCTCTACCTCTACTCTACTCTGATGTACTCTACCTCTACTCTGCTCTACTGTACTCTACCTCTACTGTACTCCACTGTACTCTACCTCTACTATACTCCACTGTACTCTACCTCTACTGTGCTCTACTGTACTCTATCTCTACTGTGCTCCACTGTACTCTACCTCTACTGTACTCTTCTCTACTCCACCTCTAATGTGCTCCACTCTACTCTACCTCTACTGTACTCCACTGTACTCTACCTCTACTCTGCTCTACTGTACTCTATCTCTACTGTGCTCCACTGTACTCTACCTCTACTCTACTCCACTGTAGTCTACCTCAACTATACTCCACTGTACTCTACCTCTACTGTGCTCCACTGTACTCTACCTCTACTGTGCTCTACTGTACTCTATCTCTACTGTGATCCACTGTACTCTACCTCTACTGTACTCCACTGTACTCCACCTCTACAGTGCTCCACTGTACTCTACCTCTACTGTACTCCACTGTACTCTACCTCTACTCTGCTCTACTGTATTCTATCTCTACTGTGCTCCACTGTACTCTACCTCTACTGTACTCCACTCTAGTCAACCTCAACTATACTCCACTGTACTCTACCTCTACTGTGCTCCACTGTACTCTACCTCTACTCTGCTCTACTGTACTCTATTTCTACTGTGCTCCACTGTACTCTACCTCTACTGTACTCCACTCTAGTCTACCTCAACTATACTCCACTGTACTCTACCTCTACTGTGCTCCACTGTACTCTACCTCTACTGTGCTCTACTGTACTCTATCTCTACTGTGCTCCACTGTACTCTACCTCTACTGTACTCCACATTACTCTACATCTACTCTGCTCTACTGTACTCTATCTCTACTGTGCTCCACTGTACTCTACCTCTACTGTACTCCACTGTAGTCTACCTCAACTATACTCCACTGTACTCTACCTCTACTGTGCTCCACTGTATTCTACCTCTACTGTGCTCTACTGTACTCTATCTCTACTGTGCTCCACTGTACTCTACCTTTACTGTACTCCACTGTACTCCACCTCTACAGTGCTCCACTGTACTCTACCTCTACTGTACTCCACTGTACTCTACCTCTACTCTGCTCTACTGTACTCTATCTCTACTGTGCTCCACTGTACTCTACCTCTACTGTACTCCACTCTAGTCTACCTCAACTATACTCCACTGTACTCTACCTCTACTGTGCTCCACTGTACTCTACCTCTACTGTGCTCTACTGTACTCTATCTCTAGTGTGCTCCACTGTACTCTACCTCTACTGTACTCCACATTACTCTACCTCTACTCTGCTCTACTGTACTCTATCTCTACTGTGCTCCACTGTACTCTACCTCTACTGTAATCCACTCTAGTCTATCTCAACTATACTCCACTGTACTCTACCTCTACTGTGCTCCACTGTACTCTACCTCTACTGTGCTCTACTGTACTCTATCTCTACTGTGCTCCACTGTAATCTACCTCTACTGTACTCCACTGTACTCTACCTCTACTCTGCTGTACTGTTATCTATCTCTACTGTGCTCCACTGTACTCTACCTCTACTGTACTCCACTGTAGTCTACCTCAACTATACTCCACTGTACTCTACCTCTACTGTGCTCCACTGTACTCTACCTCTACTGTGCACTACTGTTCTCTATCTCTACTGTGCTCCACTGTACTCTACCTCTACTGTACTCCACTGTACTCCACCTCTACAGTGATCCACTGTACTCTACCTCTACTGTACTCAACTGTACTCCACCTCTACAGTGATCCACTGTACTCTACCTCTACTGTACTCAACTGTACTCCACCTCTACAGTGATCCACTGTACTCTACCTCTACTGTACTCCACTGTACTCTACCTCTACTCTGCTCTACTGTACTCTATCTCTACTGTGCTCCACTGTACTCTACCTCAACTATACTCCACTGTACTCTATCTTTACTCTAATCCACTGTACTCTATCTCTACTCTACTCCACTCTACTCTATCTCTACTGTACTCCACTGTACTCTACCTCTACTCTACTCTACTGTACTCCACCTCTACTGTGCTCCACTGTACTCCACTGTACTCTAGCTCTACTGTGCTCCACTGTACTCTACCTCTACTGTACTCCACTGTACTCTACCTCTACTGTGCTCCACTGTACTCTACCTCCACTGTACTCTACCTCTACTGTACTCCACTGTACTCTACCTCTACTGTACTCCACTGTATTCTACCTCTACTGTGCTCTACTGTACTCTACCTCTACTGTACTCCACTGTACTCTACGTCTACTGTACTCCACTGTAGTCTACCTCAACTATACTCCACTGTACTCTACCTCTACTGAGCTCCACTGTACTCTACCTCAACTATACTCCACTGTACTCTATCTCTACTCTAATCCACTGTACTCTATCTCTACTCTACTCCACTCTACTCTATCTCTACTGTACTCCACTGTACTCTACCTATACTCTACTCTACTGTACTCCACCTCTACTGTGCTCCACTGTACTCCACTGTACTCTAGCTCTACTGTGCTCCACTGTACTCTACCTCTACTGTACTCCACTGTACTCTACCTCTACTGTGCTCCACTGTACTCTACCTCTACTGTACTCCACTGTACTCTACCTCTACTGTACTCCACTGTACTCTACCTCTACTGTACTCCACTGTACTCTACCTCTACTGTACTCCACTGTACTCTACCTCTACTGTACTCCACTGTATTCTACCTCTACTGTGCTCCACTGTACTCCACTGTACTCTATCTCTACTGTGATCCACTGTATTCTACCTCTGCTTTGCTCCACTGTACTCTATATCTACTCTACTCCACTGTACTCTATCTCTATTGTACTCCACTGTACTCTACCTCTACTGTACTCTACTGTACTCCACCTCTACTGTGCTCCACTGTAATCCACTGTACTCTTCCTCTACTGTACTCCACTGTACTCTATCTCTACTGTGCTCCACTGTACTCTACCTCTACTTTGCTCTAATATACTCTACTCTACTGTGCTCCACTGTACTCTATTTCTACTGTACCCCACTGTACTCTACCTCTACTGTGCTCCACTGTACTCTACCTCTACTGTGATCCACTGTACACTACCTCTACTGTACTCCACTGTACTCTACCTCTACTGTGCTCCACTGTACTCTACCTCTACTGTGCTCCACTGTACTCTATCTCTACTGTACTCCACTGTACTCTACCTCTACTCTGCTCTACTGTGCTCTACCTCTACTGTACTCCACTGTACTCTACCTCTACTCTGCTCTACTGTACTCTATCTCTATTGTGCTCCACTGTACTCTACCTCTACTGTACTCCACTGTAGTCTACCTCAACTATACTCCACTGTACTCTACCTCTACTGTGCTCCACTGTACTCTACCTCTACTGTACTCCACTGTACTCTACCTCTACTGTACTCCACTGTAGTCTACCTCAACTATACTCCACTGTACTCTACCTCTACTGTGCTCCACTGTACTCTACCTCTACTGTGCTCTACTGTACTCTATCTATACTTTGCTCCATTGTACTCTACCTCTACTGTACTCCACTGTACTCCACCTCTACAGTGCTCCACTGTACTCTACCTCTACTGTACTCCACTGTACTCTACCTCAACTATACTCCACTGTACTCTACATCTACTGTGCTCCACTGTGCTCTACCTCAACTGTACTCCACTGTACTCTATCTCTACTCTAATCCACTGTACTCTATCTCTACTCTACTTCACTCTACTCTATCTCTACTGTAATCCACTGTACTCTACATATACTCTACTCTACTGTACTCCACCTCTACTGTGCTCCACTGTACTCCACTGTACTCTAGCTCTACTGTGCTCCACTGTACTCTACCTCTACTGTACTCCACTGTACTCTACCTCTACTTTGCTCCACTGTACTCTACCTCTACTGTACTCCACTGTACTCTACCTCTACTGTACTCCACTGTACTCTACCTCTACTGTACTCCACTGTATTCTACCTCTACTGTGCTCTACTGTACTCTACCTCTACTGTACTCCACTGTACTCTACCTCTACTGTACTGTACTGTTCTCTACCTCTACTGTACTCTACTGTACTCCACCTCTTCTGTACTCTATTGTACTCCACTGTACTCCACTGTACTCTACCTCTACTGTGCTCCACTGTACTCTACCTCTACTGTACTCCACTGTACTCTATCTCTACTGTGCTCCACTGTACTCTACCTCTACTGTACTCCACTGTACTCTATCTCTACTGTTCTCCACTGTACTCTACCTCTACTGTGCTCCACTGTACTCCACTGTACTCTACCTCTACTGTGATCCACTGTACTCTACCTCTGCTGTGCTCCACTGTACTCTACCTCTACTGTACTCCACTGAACTCCACCTCTACAGTGCTCCACTGTACTCTACCTCTACTGTACTCCACTGTACTCTACATCTACTCTGCTCTACTGTACTCTATCTCTACTGTAATCTACTGTACTCTACCTCTATTATACTCCACTGTACTTTACCTCTACTGTGCTCCACTGTACTCTACCTCTAATGTGCTCCACTGTACACTACCTCTACTGTAGTCCACTGTACTCTACCTCTACTGTGCTCCACTCTACTCTACCTCTAATGTGCTCAGCTGTACTCTACCTCTACTGTGCTCCACTGCACTCTATCTCTACTGTACTCTACCTCTACAGTGCTCCACTGTACTCTACCTCTACTCTACTCCACTGTAGTCTACCTCAACTATACTCCACTGTACTCTACCTCTACTGTGCTCCACTGTACTCTACCTCTACTGTGCTCTACTGTACTCTATCTCTACTGTGATCCACTGTACTCTACCTCTACTGTACTCCACTGTACTCCACCTCTACAGTGCTCCACTGTACTCTACCTCTACTGTACTCCACTGTACTCTACCTCTACTCTGCTCTACTGTATTCTATCTCTACTGTGCTCCACTGTACTCTACCTCTACTGTACTCCACTCTAGTCAACCTCAACTATACTCCACTGTACTCTACCTCTACTGTGCTCCACTGTACTCTACCTCTACTGTACTCCACTGTAGTCTACCTCAACTATACTCCACTGTACTCTGCCTCTACTGTGCTCCACTGTACTCTACCTCTACTGTGCTCTACTGTACTCTATCTCTACTGTGCTCCACTGTACTCTACCTCTACTGTACTCCACTGTACTCCACCTCTACAGTGATCCACTGTACTCTACCTCTACTGTACTCCACTGTACTCCACCTCTACAGTGATCCACTGTACTCTACCTCTACAGTGCTCCACTGTACTCTACCTCTACTGTACTCCACTGTACTCTACCTCTACTGTGCTCCACTGTACTCTATCTCTACTGTTCTCCACTCTACTCTACCTCTACTGTGCTCAGCTGTACTCTACCTCTACTGTGCTCCACTGCACTCTATCTCTACTCTACTCCACTGTATTCTACCTCTACTGTGCTCTACTGTACTCTACCTCTACTGTACTCCACTGTACTCTACCTCTACTGTACTGTACTGTTCTCTACCTCTACTGTACTCTACTGTACTCCACCTCTTCTGTACTCTATTGTACTCCACTGTACTCCACTGTACTCTACCTCTACTGTGCTCCACTGTACTCTACCTCTACTGTACTCCACTGTACTCTATCTCTACTGTGCTCCACTGTACTCTACCTCTACTGTACTCCACTGTACTCTATCTCTACTGTTCTCCACTGTACTCTACCTCTACTGTGCTCCACTGTACTCCACTGTACTCTACCTCTACTGTGATCCACTGTACTCTACCTCTGCTGTGCTCCACTGTACTCTACCTCTACTGTACTCCACTGAACTCCACCTCTACAGTGCTCCACTGTACTCTACCTCTACTGTACTCCACTGTACTCTACATCTACTCTGCTCTACTGTACTCTATCTCTACTGTAATCTACTGTACTCTACCTCTATTATACTCCACTGTACTTTACCTCTACTGTGCTCCACTGTACTCTACCTCTAATGTGCTCCACTGTACACTACCTCTACTGTAGTCCACTGTACTCTACCTCTACTGTGCTCCACTCTACTCTACCTCTAATGTGCTCAGCTGTACTCTACCTCTACTGTGCTCCACTGCACTCTATCTCTACTGTACTCTACCTCTACAGTGCTCCACTGTACTCTACCTCTACTCTACTCCACTGTAGTCTACCTCAACTATACTCCACTGTACTCTACCTCTACTGTGCTCCACTGTACTCTACCTCTACTGTGCTCTACTGTACTCTATCTCTACTGTGATCCACTGTACTCTACCTCTACTGTACTCCACTGTACTCCACCTCTACAGTGCTCCACTGTACTCTACCTCTACTGTACTCCACTGTACTCTACCTCTACTCTGCTCTACTGTATTCTATCTCTACTGTGCTCCACTGTACTCTACCTCTACTGTACTCCACTCTAGTCAACCTCAACTATACTCCACTGTACTCTACCTCTACTGTGCTCCACTGTACTCTACCTCTACTGTACTCCACTGTAGTCTACCTCAACTATACTCCACTGTACTCTGCCTCTACTGTGCTCCACTGTACTCTACCTCTACTGTGCTCTACTGTACTCTATCTCTACTGTGCTCCACTGTACTCTACCTCTACTGTACTCCACTGTACTCCACCTCTACAGTGATCCACTGTACTCTACCTCTACTGTACTCCACTGTACTCCACCTCTACAGTGATCCACTGTACTCTACCTCTACTGTACTCCACTGTACTCTACCTCTACTCTGCTCTACTTTACCCTATCTCTACTGTGCTCCACTGTACTCTACCTCTACTGTACTCCACTGTAGTCTACCTCAACTATACTCCACTGTACTCTACCTCTACTGTGCTCCACTGTACTCTACCTCAACTATACTCCACTGTACTCTATCTTTACTCTAATCCACTGTACTCTATCTCTACTCTACTCCACTCTACTCTATCTCTACTGTACTCCACTGTACTCTACCTCTACTCTACTCTACTGTACTCCACCTCTACTGTGCTCCACTGTACTCCACTGTACTCTAGCTCTACTGTGCTCCACTGTACTCTACCTCTACTGTACTCCACTGTACTCTACCTCCACTGTACTGTACTGTTCTCTACCTCTACTGTACTCTACTGTACTCCACCTCTACTGTGCTCCACTGTACTCCACTGTACTCTACCTCTACTGTTCTCCAATGTACTCTACCTCTACTGTAATCCACTGTACTCTATCTTTACTGTGCTCCACTGTACTCTACCTCTACTGTACTCCACTGTACTCTATCTCTACTGTTCTCCACTGTACTCTACCTCTACTGTGCTCTACTGTACTCTATCTCTACTGTGCTCCACTGTACTCTACCTCTACTGTACTCTACTCTACTCCACCTCTAATGTGCTCCACTCTACTCTACCTCTACTGTACTCCACTGTATTCTACCTCTACTGTGCTCTACTGTACTCCACCTCTACTGTGCTCCACTGTACTCCACTGCAATCTACCTCTACTGTGCTCCACTGTACTCTACCTCTACTGTACTCCACTGTACTCTATCTCTACTGTGCTCCACTGTACTCTACCTCTACTGTACTCCACTGTACTCTACCTCTACTGTGCTCCACTGTACTCTATCTCTACTGTTCTCCACTCTACTCTACCTCTACTGTGCTCAGCTGTACTCTACCTCTACTGTGCTCCACTGCACTCTATCTCTACTCTACTCCACTGTATTCTACCTCTACTGTGCTCTACTGTACTCTACCTCTACTGTACTCCACTGTACTCTACCTCTACTGTACTGTACTGTTCTCTACCTCTACTGTACTGTACTGTTCTCTACCTCTACTGTACTCTACTGTACTCCACCTCTACTGTGCTCCACTGTACTCCACTGTACTCTACCTCTACTGTACTCCACTGTACTCTATCTCTACTGTTCTCCACTGTACTCTACCTCTACTGTGCTCCACTGTACACCACTGTACTCTACCTCTACTGTGATCCACTGTACTCTACCTCTGCTGTGCTCCACTGTACTCTATCTCTATTCTATTCCACTATACTCTACCTCTACTGTACTCCACTGAACTCCACCTCTACAGTGCTCCACTGTACTCTACCTCTACTGTACTCCACTGTACTCTACCTCTACTCTGCTCTACTGTACTCTATCTCTACTGTGCTCTACTGTACTCTACCTCTATTATACTCCACTGTACTCTACCTCTACTCTGCTCCACTGTACTCTACCTCTAATGTGCTCCACTGTACACTACCTCTACTGTAGTCCACTGTACTCTGCCTCTACTGTGCTCCACTCTACTCTACCTCTACTGTGCTCAGCTGTACTCTACCTCTACTGTGCTCCACTGCACATGATCTCTGCTGTACTCCACTGTACTCTACCTCTACAGTGCTCCACTGTGCTCTACCTCTACTCTACTCCACTGTACTCTACCTCTACTCGGCTCTACTGTACTCTACCTCTACTGTACTCCACTGTACTCTACCTCTACTATACTCCACTGTACTCTACCTCTACTGTGCTCTACTGTACTCTATCTCTACTGTGCTCCACTGTACTTTACCTCTACTGTACTCCACTGTACTATACCTCTACTGTACTCCACTGTATTCCACCTCTACTATGCTCCACTGTACTCCACTGTACTCTACCTCTACTGTGCTCCACTCTACTCTACCTCTACTGTGCTCCACTGTACTCTACCTCTACTGTGCTCAGCTGTACTCTACCTCTACTGTGCTCCACTGCACATTATCTCTACTGTACTCCACTGTACTCTACCTCTACAGTGCTCCACTGTGCTCTACCTCTACTCTACTCCACTGTACTCTACCTCTACTCTGCTCTACTGTACTCTACCTCTACTGTACTCCACTGTACTCTACCTCTACTATACTCCACTGTACTCTACCTCTACTGTGCTCTACTGTACTCTATCTCTACTGTGCTCCACTGTACTCTACCTCTACTGTACTCCACTGTACTCTACCTCTACTGTACTCCACTGTACTCTACCTCTACAGTGCTCCACTGTACTCTACCTCTACTGTACTCCACTGTACTCTACCTCTACTGTACTCCACTGTATTCTACCTCTACTTTGCTCTACTGTACTCCACCTCTACTGTGCTCCACTGTACTCCACTGCAATCTACCTCTACTGTGCTCCACTGTACTCTACCTCTTCTGTGCTCTACTGTACTCTATCTCTACTGTGCTCCACTGTACTCTACCTCTACTGTACTCTACTCTACTCCACCTCTAATGTGCTCCACTCTACTCTACCTCTACTGTACTCCACTGTATTCTACCTCTACTGTGCTCTACTGTACTCCACCTCTACTGTGCTCCACTGTACTCCACTGCAATCTACCTCTACTGTGCTCCACTGTACTCTACCTCTACTGTACTCCACTGTACTCTATCTCTACAGTGCTCCACTGTACTCTACCTCTACTGTACTCCACTGTACTCTACCTCTACTGTGCTCCACTGTACTCTACCTCTACTGTACTCCACTGTACTCTATCTCTACTGTTCTCCACTCTACTCTACCTCTACTGTGCTCAGCTGTACTCTACCTCTACTGTGCTCCACTGCACTCTATCTCTACTCTACTCCACTGTATTCTACCTCTACTGTGCTCTACTGTACTCTACCTCTACTGTACTCCACTGTACTCTACCTCTACTGTACTGTACTGTTCTCTACCTCTACTGTACTCTACTGTACTCCACCTCTACTGTGCTCCACTGTACTCCACTGTACTCTACCTCTACTGTACTCCACTGTATTCAACCTCTACTGTGCTCTACTGTACTCTACCTCTACTGTACTCCACTGTACTCTACCTCTACTGTACTGTACTGTTCTCTACCTCTACTGTACTCTACTGTACTCCACCTCTACTGTGCTCCACTGTACTCCACTGTACTCTACCTCTACTGTTCTCCATTGTACTCTACCTCTACTGTAATCCACTGTACTCTATCTCTACTGTGCTCCACTGTACTCTACCTCTACTGTACTCCACTGTACTCTATCTCTACTGTTCTCCACTGTACTCTACCTCTACTGTGCTCTACTGTACTCTATCTCTACTGTACTCCACTGTACTCTACCTCTACTGTACTCAACTCTACTCCACCTCTAATGTGCTCCACTCTACTCTACTTCTACTGTACTCCACTGTATTCTACCTCTACTGTGCTCTACTGTACTCCACCTCTACTGTGCTCCACTGTACTCCACTGCAATCTACCTCTACTGTGCTCCACTGTACTCTACCTCTACTGTACTCCACTGTACTCTATCTCTACTGTGCTCCACTGTACTCTACCTCTACTGTACTCCACTGTACTCTACCTCTACTGTGCTCCACTGTACTCTACCTCTACTGTACTCCACTGTACTCTATCTCTACTGTGCTCTACTGTACTCTATCTCTACTGTGCTCCACTGTACTCTACTTCTACTGTACTCCACATTACTCTACATCTACTCTGCTCTACTGTACTCTATCTCTACTGTGCTCCACTGTACTCTACCTCTACTCTACTCCACTGTAGTCTACCTCAACTATACTCCACTGTACTCTACCTCTACTGTGCTCCACTGTACTCTACCTCTACTGTGCTCTACTGTACTCTATCTCTACTGTGCTCCACTGTACTCTACCTCTACTGTACTCCACTGTACTCTACCTCTACTGTGCTCTACTGTACTCTATCTCTACTGTACACCACTGTACTCTACCTCTACTCTGCTGTACTGTACTCTATCTCTACTGTGCTCCACTGTACTCTACCTCTACTGTACTCCACTGTAGTCTACCTCAACTATACTCCACTGTACTCTGCCTCTACTGTGCTCCACTGTACTCTACCTCTACTGTGCTCTACTGTACTCTATCTCTACTGTGCTCCACTGTACTCTACCTCTACTGTACTCCACTGTACTCCACCTCTACAGTGATCCACTGTACTCTACCTCTACTGTACTCCACTGTACTCCACCTCTACAGTGATCCACTGTACTCTACCTCTACTGTACTCCACTGTACTCTACCTCTACTCTGCTCTACTTTACCCTATCTCTACTGTGCTCCACTGTACTCTACCTCTACTGTACTCCACTGTAGTCTACCTCAACTATACTCCACTGTACTCTACCTCTACTGTGCTCCACTGTACTCTACCTCAACTATACTCCACTGTACTCTATCTTTACTCTAATCCACTGTACTCTATCTCTACTCTACTCCACTCTACTCTATCTCTACTGTACTCCACTGTACTCTACCTCTACTCTACTCTACTGTACTCCACCTCTACTGTGCTCCACTGTACTCCACTGTACTCTAGCTCTACTGTGCTCCACTGTACTCTACCTCTACTGTACTCCACTGTACTCTACCTCCACTGTACTGTACTGTTCTCTACCTCTACTGTACTCTACTGTACTCCACCTCTACTGTGCTCCACTGTACTCCACTGTACTCTACCTCTACTGTTCTCCAATGTACTCTACCTCTACTGTAATCCACTGTACTCTATCTTTACTGTGCTCCACTGTACTCTACCTCTACTGTACTCCACTGTACTCTATCTCTACTGTTTTCCACTGTACTCTACCTCTACTGTGCTCTACTGTACTCTATCTCTACTGTGCTCCACTGTACTCTACCTCTACTGTACTCTACTCTACTCCACCTCTAATGTGCTCCACTCTACTCTACCTCTACTGTACTCCACTGTATTCTACCTCTACTGTGCTCTACTGTACTCCACCTCTACTGTGCTCCACTGTACTCCACTGCAATCTACCTCTACTGTGCTCCACTGTACTCTACCTCTACTGTACTCCACTGTACTCTATCTCTACTGTGCTCCACTGTACTCTACCTCTACTGTACTCCACTGTACTCTACCTCTACTGTGCTCCACTGTACTCTATCTCTACTGTTCTCCACTCTACTCTACCTCTACTGTGCTCAGCTGTACTCTACCTCTACTGTGCTCCACTGCACTCTATCTCTACTCTACTCCACTGTATTCTACCTCTACTGTGCTCTACTGTACTCTACCTCTACTGTACTCCACTGTACTCTACCTCTACTGTACAGTACTGTTCTCTACCTCTACTGTACTGTACTGTTCTCTACCTCTACTGTACTCTACTGTACTCCACCTCTACTGTGCTCCACTGTACTCCACTGTACTCTACCTCTACTGTACTCCACTGTACTCTATCTCTACTGTTCTCCACTGTACTCTACCTCTACTGTGCTCCACTGTACACCACTGTACTCTACCTCTACTGTGATCCACTGTACTCTACCTCTGCTGTGCTCCACTGTACTCTATCTCTATTCTATTCCACTATACTCTACCTCTACTGTACTCCACTGAACTCCACCTCTACAGTGCTCCACTGTACTCTACCTCTACTGTACTCCACTGTACTCTACCTCTACTCTGCTCTACTGTACTCTATCTCTACTGTGCTCTACTGTACTCTACCTCTATTATACTCCACTGTACTCTACCTCTACTCTGCTCCACTGTACTCTACCTCTAATGTGCTCCACTGTACACTACCTCTACTGTAGTCCACTGTACTCTGCCTCTACTGTGCTCCACTCTACTCTACCTCTACTGTGCTCAGCTGTACTCTACCTCTACTGTGCTCCACTGCACATGATCTCTGCTGTACTCCACTGTACTCTACCTCTACAGTGCTCCACTGTGCTCTACCTCTACTCTACTCCACTGTACTCTACCTCTACTCGGCTCTACTGTACTCTACCTCTACTGTACTCCACTGTACTCTACCTCTACTATACTCCACTGTACTCTACCTCTACTGTGCTCTACTGTACTCTATCTCTACTGTGCTCCACTGTACTTTACCTCTACTGTACTCCACTGTACTATACCTCTACTGTACTCCACTGTATTCCACCTCTACTATGCTCCACTGTACTCCACTGTACTCTACCTCTACTGTGCTCCACTCTACTCTACCTCTACTGTGCTCCACTGTACTCTACCTCTACTGTGCTCAGCTGTACTCTACCTCTACTGTGCTCCACTGCACATTATCTCTACTGTACTCCACTGTACTCTACCTCTACAGTGCTCCACTGTGCTCTACCTCTACTCTACTCCACTGTACTCTACCTCTACTCTGCTCTACTGTACTCTACCTCTACTGTACTCCACTGTACTCTACCTCTACTATACTCCACTGTACTCTACCTCTACTGTGCTCTACTGTACTCTATCTCTACTGTGCTCCACTGTACTCTACCTCTACTGTACTCCACTGTACTCTACCTCTACTGTACTCCACTGTACTCTACCTCTACAGTGCTACACTGTACTCTACCTCTACTGTACTCCACTGTACTCTACCTCTACTGTACTCCACTGTATTCTACCTCTACTTTGCTCTACTGTACTCCACCTCTACTGTGCTCCACTGTACTCCACTGCAATCTACCTCTACTGTGCTCCACTGTACTCTACCTCTACTGTGCTCTACTGTACTCTATCTCTACTGTGCTCCACTGTACTCTACCTCTACTGTACTCTACTCTACTCCACCTCTAATGTGCTCCACTCTACTCTACCTCTACTGTACTCCACTGTATTCTACCTCTACTGTGCTCTACTGTACTCCACCTCTACTGTGCTCCACTGTACTCCACTGCAATCTACCTCTACTGTGCTCCACTGTACTCTACCTCTACTGTACTCCACTGTACTCTATCTCTACAGTGCTCCACTGTACTCTACCTCTACTGTACACCACTGTACTCTACCTCTACTGTGCTCCACTGTACTCTACCTCTACTGTACTCCACTGTACTCTATCTCTACTGTTCTCCACTCTACTCTACCTCTACTGTGCTCAGCTGTACTCTACCTCTACTGTGCTCCACTGCACTCTATCTCTACTCTACTCCACTGTATTCTACCTCTACTGTGCTCTACTGTACTCTACCTCTACTGTACTCCACTGTACTCTACCTCTACTGTACTGTACTGTTCTCTACCTCTACTGTACTCTACTGTACTCCACCTCTACTGTGCTCCACTGTACTCCACTGTACTCTACCTCTACTGTACTCCACTGTATTCAACCTCTACTGTGCTCTACTGTACTCTACCTCTACTCTACTCCACTGTACTCTACCTCTACTGTACTGTACTGTTCTCTACCTCTACTGTACTCTACTGTACTCCACCTCTACTGTGCTCCACTGTACTCCACTGTACTCTACCTCTACTGTTCTCCATTGTACTCTACCTCTACTGTAATCCACTGTACTCTATCTCTACTGTGCTCCACTGTACTCTACCTCTACTGTACTCCACTGTACTCTATCTCTACTGTTCTCCACTGTACTCTACCTCTACTGTGCTCTACTGTACTCTATCTCTACTGTGCTCCACTGTACTCTACCTCTACTGTACTCAACTCTACTCCACCTCTAATGTGCTCCACTCTACTCTACTTCTACTGTACTCCACTGTATTCTACCTCTACTGTGCTCTACTGTACTCCACCTCTACTGTGCTCCACTGTACTCCACTGCAATCTACCTCTACTGTGCTCCACTGTACTCTACCTCTACTGTACTCCACTGTACTCTATCTCTACTGTGCTCCACTGTACTCTACCTCTACTGTACTCCACTGTACTCTACCTCTACTGTGCTCCACTGTACTCTACCTCTACTGTACTCCACTGTACTCTATCTCTACTGTGCTCTACTGTACTCTATCTCTACTGTGCTCCACTGTACTCTACCTCTACTGTACTCCACATTACTCTACATCTACTCTGCTCTACTGTACTCTATCTCTACTGTGCTCCACTGTACTCTACCTCTACTCTACTCCACTGTAGTCTACCTCAACTATACTCCACTGTACTCTACCTCTACTGTGCTCCACTGTACTCTACCTCTACTGTGCTCTACTGTACTCTATCTCTACTGTGCTCCACTGTACTCTACCTCTACTGTACTCCACTGTACTCTACCTCTACTGTGCTCTACTGTACTCTATCTCTACTGTACACCACTGTACTCTACCTCTACTCTGCTGTACTGTACTCTATCTCTACTGTGCTCCACTGTACTCTACCTCTACTGTACTCCACTGTAGTCTACCTCAACTATACTCCACTGTACTCTGCCTCTACTGTGCTCCACTGTACTCTACCTCTACTGTGCTCTACTGTACTCTATCTCTACTGTGCTCCACTGTACTCTACCTCTACTGTACTCCACTGTACTCCACCTCTACAGTGATCCACTGTACTCTACCTCTACTGTACTCCACTGTACTCCACCTCTACAGTGATCCACTGTACTCTACCTCTACTGTACTCCACTGTACTCTACCTCTACTCTGCTCTACTTTACCCTATCTCTACTGTGCTCCACTGTACTCTACCTCTACTGTACTCCACTGTAGTCTACTTCAACTATACTCCACTGTACTCTACCTCTACTGTGCTCCACTGTACTCTACCTCAACTATACTCCACTGTACTCTATCTTTACTCTAATCCACTGTACTCTATCTCTACTCTACTCCACTCTACTCTATCTCTACTGTACTCCACTGTACTCTACCTCTACTCTACTGTACTCCACCTCTACTGTGCTCCACTGTACTCCACTGTACTCTAGCTCTACTGTGCTCCACTGTACTCTACCTCTACTGTACTCCACTGTACTCTACCTCCACTGTACTGTACTGTTCTCTACCTCTACTGTACTCTACTGTACTCCACCTCTACTGTGCTCCACTGTACTCCACTGTACTCTACCTCTACTGTTCTCCAATGTACTCTACCTCTACTGTAATCCACTGTACTCTATCTTTACTGTGCTCCACTGTACTCTACCTCTACTGTACTCCACTGTACTCTATCTCTACTGTTCTCCACTGTACTCTACCTCTACTGTGCTCTACTGTACTCTATCTCTACTGTGCTCCACTGTACTCTACCTCTACTGTACTCTACTCTACTCCACCTCTAATGTGCTCCACTCTACTCTACCTCTACTGTACTCCACTGTATTCTACCTCTACTGTGCTCTACTGTACTCCACCTCTACTGTGCTCCACTGTACTCCACTGCAATCTACCTCTACTGTGCTCCACTGTACTCTACCTCTACTGTACTCCACTGTACTCTATCTCTACTGTGCTCCACTGTACTCTACCTCTACTGTACTCCACTGTACTCTACCTCTACTGTGCTCCACTGTACTCTACCTCTACTGTACTCCACTGTACTCTATCTCTACTGTTCTCCACTCTACTCTACCTCTACTGTGCTCAGCTGTACTCTACCTCTACTGTGCTCCACTGCACTCTATCTCTACTCTACTCCACTGTATTCTACCTCTACTGTGCTCTACTGTACTCTACCTCTACTGTACTCCACTGTACTCTACCTCTACTGTACTGTACTGTTCTCTACCTCTACTGTACTGTACTGTTCTCTACCTCTACTGTACTCTACTGTACTCCACCTCTACTGTGCTCCACTGTACTCCACTGTACTCTACCTCTACTGTACTCCACTGTACTCTATCTCTACTGTTCTCCACTGTACTCTACCTCTACTGTGCTCCACTGTACACCACTGTACTCTACCTCTACTGTGATCCACTGTACTCTACCTCTGCTGTGCTCCACTGTACTCTATCTCTATTCTATTCCACTATACTCTACCTCTACTGTACTCCACTGAACTCCACCTCTACAGTGCTCCACTGTACTCTACCTCTACTGTACTCCACTGTACTCTACCTCTACTCTGCTCTACTGTACTCTATCTCTACTGTGCTCTACTGTACTCTACCTCTATTATACTCCACTGTACTCTACCTCTACTCTGGTCCACTGTACTCTACCTCTAATGTGCTCCACTGTACACTACCTCTACTGTAGTCCACTGTACTCTGCCTCTACTGTGCTCCACTCTACTCTACCTCTACTGTGCTCAGCTGTACTCTACCTCTACTGTGCTCCACTGCACATGATCTCTGCTGTACTCCACTGTACTCTACCTCTACAGTGCTCCACTGTGCTCTACCTCTACTCTACTCCACTGTACTCTACCTCTACTCGGCTCTACTGTACTCTACCTCTACTGTACTCCACTGTACTCTACCTCTACTATACTCCACTGTACTCTACCTCTACTGTGCTCTACTGTACTCTATCTCTACTGTGCTCCACTGTACTCTACCTCTACTGTTCTCCACTGTACTATACCTCTACTGTACTCCACTGTATTCCACCTCTACTATGCTCCACTGTACTCCACTGTACTCTACCTCTACTGTGCTCCACTCTACTCTACCTCTACTGTGCTCCACTGTACTCTACCTCTACTGTGCTCAGCTGTACTCTACCTCTACTGTGCTCCACTGCACATTATCTCTACTGTACTCCACTGTACTCTACCTCTACAGTGCTCCACTGTGCTCTACCTCTACTCTACTCCACTGTACTCTACCTCTACTCTGCTCTACTGTACTCTACCTCTACTGTACTCCACTGTACTCTACCTCTACTATACTCCACTGTACTCTACCTCTACTGTGCTCTACTGTACTCTATCTCTACTGTGCTCCACTGTACTCTACCTCTACTGTACTCCACTGTACTCTACCTCTACTGTACTCCACTGTACTCTACCTCTACAGTGCTCCACTGTACTCTACCTCTACTGTACCCCACTGTACTCTACCTCTACTGTACTCCACTGTATTCTACCTCTACTTTGCTCTACTGTACTCCACCTCTACTGTGCTCCACTGTACTCCACTGCAATCTACCTCTACTGTGCTCCACTGTACTCTACCTCTACTGTGCTCTACTGTACTCTATCTCTACTGTGCTCCACTGTACTCTACCTCTACTGTACTCTACTCTACTCCACCTCTAATGTGCTCCACTCTACTCTACCTCTACTGTACTCCACTGTATTCTACCTCTACTGTGCTCTACTGTACTCCACCTCTACTGTGCTCCACTGTACTCCACTGCAATCTACCTCTACTGTGCTCCACTGTACTCTACCTCTACTGTACTCCACTGTACTCTATCTCTACAGTGCTCCACTGTACTCTACCTCTACTGTACTCCACTGTACTCTACCTCTACTGTGCTCCACTGTACTCTACCTCTACTGTACTCCACTGTACTCTATCTCTACTGTTCTCCACTCTACTCTACCTCTACTGTGCTCAGCTGTACTCTACCTCTACTGTGCTCCACTGCACTCTATCTCTACTCTACTCCACTGTATTCTACCTCTACTGTGCTCTACTGTACTCTACCTCTACTGTACTCCACTGTACTCTACCTCTACTGTACTGTACTGTTCTCTACCTCTACTGTACTCTACTGTACTCCACCTCTACTGTGCTCCACTGTACTCCACTGTACTCTACCTCTACTGTACTCCACTGTATTCAACCTCTACTGTGCTCTACTGTACTCTACCTCTACTGTACTCCACTGTACTCTACCTCTACTGTACTGTACTGTTCTCTACCTCTACTGTACTCTACTGTACTCCACCTCTACTGTGCTCCACTGTACTCCACTGTACTCTACCTCTACTGTTCTCCACTGTACTCTACCTCTACTGTAATCCACTGTACTCTATCTCTACTGTGCTCCACTGTACTCTACCTCTACTGTACTCCACTGTACTCTATCTCTACTGTTCTCCACTGTACTCTACCTCTACTGTGCTCTACTGTACTCTATCTCTACTGTACTCCACTGTACTCTACCTCTACTGTACTCAACTCTACTCCACCTCTAATGTGCTCCACTCTACTCTACTTCTACTGTACTCCACTGTATTCTACCTCTACTGTGCTCTACTGTACTCCACCTCTACTGTGCTCCACTGTACTCCACTGCAATCTACCTCTACTGTGCTCCACTGTACTCTACCTCTACTGTACTCCACTGTACTCTATCTCTACTGTGCTCCACTGTACTCTACCTCTACTGTACTCCACTGTACTCTACCTCTACTGTGCTCCACTGTACTCTACCTCTACTGTACTCCACTGTACTCTATCTCTACTGTGCTCTACTGTACTCTATCTCTACTGTGCTCCACTGTACTCTACCTCTACTGTACTCCACATTACTCTACATCTACTCTGCTCTACTGTACTCTATCTCTACTGTGCTCCACTGTACTCTACCTCTACTCTACTCCACTGTAGTCTACCTCAACTATACTCCACTGTACTCTACCTCTACTGTGCTCCACTGTACTCTACCTCTACTGTGCTCTACTGTACTCTATCTCTACTGTGCTCCACTGTACTCTACCTCTACTGTACTCCACTGTACTCTACCTCTACTGTGCTCTACTGTACTCTATCTCTACTGTACACCACTGTACTCTACCTCTACTCTGCTGTACTGTACTCTATCTCTACTGTGCTCCACTGTACTCTACCTCTACTGTACTCCACTGTAGTCTACCTCAACTATACTCCACTGTACTCTGCCTCTACTGTGCTCCACTGTACTCTACCTCTACTGTGCTCTACTGTACTCTATCTCTACTGTGCTCCACTGTACTCTACCTCTACTGTACTCCACTGTACTCCACCTCTACAGTGATCCACTGTACTCTACCTCTACTGTACTCCACTGTACTCCACCTCTACAGTGATCCACTGTACTCTACCTCTACTGTACTCCACTGTACTCTACCTCTACTCTGCTCTACTTTACCCTATCTCTACTGTGCTCCACTGTACTCTACCTCTACTGTACTCCACTGTAGTCTACCTCAACTATACTCCACTGTACTCTACCTCTACTGTGCTCCACTGTACTCTACCTCAACTATACTCCACTGTACTCTATCTTTACTCTAATCCACTGTACTCTATCTCTACTGTTCTCCACTGTACTCTACCTCTACTGTGCTCTACTGTACTCTATCTCTACTGTGCTCCACTGTACTCTACCTCTACTGTACTCAACTCTACTCCACCTCTAATGTGCTCCACTCTACTCTACTTCTACTGTACTCCACTGTATTCTACCTCTACTGTGCTCTACTGTACTCCACCTCTACTGTGCTCCACTGTACTCCACTGCAATCTACCTCTACTGTGCTCCACTGTACTCTACCTCTACTGTACTCCACTGTACTCTATCTCTACTGTGCTCCACTGTACTCTACCTCTACTGTACTCCACTGTACTCTACCTCTACTGTGCTCCACTGTACTCTACCTCTACTGTACTCCACTGTACTCTATCTCTACTGTGCTCTACTGTACTCTATCTCTACTGTGCTCCACTGTACTCTACCTCTACTGTACTCCACATTACTCTACATCTACTCTGCTCTACTGTACTCTATCTCTACTGTGCTCCACTGTACTCTACCTCTACTCTACTCCACTGTAGTCTACCTCAACTATACTCCACTGTACTCTACCTCTACTGTGCTCCACTGTACTCTACCTCTACTGTGCTCTACTGTACTCTATCTCTACTGTGCTCCACTGTACTCTACCTCTACTGTACTCCACTGTACTCTACCTCTACTGTGCTCTACTGTACTCTATCTCTACTGTACACCACTGTACTCTACCTCTACTCTGCTGTACTGTACTCTATCTCTACTGTGCTCCACTGTACTCTACCTCTACTGTACTCCACTGTAGTCTACCTCAACTATACTCCACTGTACTCTGCCTCTACTGTGCTCCACTGTACTCTACCTCTACTGTGCTCTACTGTACTCTATCTCTACTGTGCTCCACTGTACTCTACCTCTACTGTACTCCACTGTACTCCACCTCTACAGTGATCCACTGTACTCTACCTCTACTGTACTCCACTGTACTCCACCTCTACAGTGATCCACTGTACTCTACCTCTACTGTACTCCACTGTACTCTACCTCTACTCTGCTCTACTTTACCCTATCTCTACTGTGCTCCACTGTACTCTACCTCTACTGTACTCCACTGTAGTCTACCTCAACTATACTCCACTGTACTCTACCTCTACTGTGCTCCACTGTACTCTACCTCAACTATACTCCACTGTACTCTATCTTTACTCTAATCCACTGTACTCTATCTCTACTCTACTCCACTCTACTCTATCTCTACTGTACTCCACTGTACTCTACCTCTACTCTACTGTACTCCACCTCTACTGTGCTCCACTGTACTCCACTGTACTCTAGCTCTACTGTGCTCCACTGTACTCTACCTCTACTGTACTCCACTGTACTCTACCTCCACTGTACTGTACTGTTCTCTACCTCTACTGTACTCTACTGTACTCCACCTCTACTGTGCTCCACTGTACTCCACTGTACTCTACCTCTACTGTTCTCCAATGTACTCTACCTCTACTGTAATCCACTGTACTCTATCTTTACTGTGCTCCACTGTACTCTACCTCTACTGTACTCCACTGTACTCTATCTCTACTGTTCTCCACTGTACTCTACCTCTACTGTGCTCTACTGTACTCTATCTCTACTGTGCTCCACTGTACTCTACCTCTACTGTACTCTACTCTACTCCACCTCTAATGTGCTCCACTCTACTCTACCTCTACTGTACTCCACTGTATTCTACCTCTACTGTGCTCTACTGTACTCCACCTCTACTGTGCTCCACTGTACTCCACTGCAATCTACCTCTACTGTGCTCCACTGTACTCTACCTCTACTGTACTCCACTGTACTCTATCTCTACTGTGCTCCACTGTACTCTACCTCTACTGTACTCCACTGTACTCTACCTCTACTGTGCTCCACTGTACTCTACCTCTACTGTACTCCACTGTACTCTATCTCTACTGTTCTCCACTCTACTCTACCTCTACTGTGCTCAGCTGTACTCTACCTCTACTGTGCTCCACTGCACTCTATCTCTACTCTACTCCACTGTATTCTACCTCTACTGTGCTCTACTGTACTCTACCTCTACTGTACTCCACTGTACTCTACCTCTACTGTACTGTACTGTTCTCTACCTCTACTGTACTGTACTGTTCTCTACCTCTACTGTTCTCTACTGTACTCCACCTCTACTGTGCTCCACTGTACTCCACTGTACTCTACCTCTACTGTACTCCACTGTACTCTATCTCTACTGTTCTCCACTGTACTCTACCTCTACTGTGCTCCACTGTACACCACTGTACTCTACCTCTACTGTGATCCACTGTACTCTACCTCTGCTGTGCTCCACTGTACTCTATCTCTATTCTATTCCACTATACTCTACCTCTACTGTACTCCACTGAACTCCACCTCTACAGTGCTCCACTGTACTCTACCTCTACTGTACTCCACTGTACTCTACCTCTACTCTGCTCTACTGTACTCTATCTCTACTGTGCTCTACTGTACTCTACCTCTATTATACTCCACTGTACTCTACCTCTACTCTGCTCCACTGTACTCTACCTCTAATGTGCTCCACTGTACACTACCTCTACTGTAGTCCACTGTACTCTGCCTCTACTGTGCTCCACTCTACTCTACCTCTACTGTGCTCAGCTGTACTCTACCTCTACTGTGCTCCACTGCACATGATCTCTGCTGTACTCCACTGTACTCTACCTCTACAGTGCTCCACTGTGCTCTACCTCTACTCTACTCCACTGTACTCTACCTCTACTCGGCTCTACTGTACTCTACCTCTACTGTACTCCACTGTACTCTACCTCTACTATACTCCACTGTACTCTACCTCTACTGTGCTCTACTGTACTCTATCTCTACTGTGCTCCACTGTACTCTACCTCTACTGTTCTCCACTGTACTATACCTCTACTGTACTCCACTGTATTCCACCTCTACTATGCTCCACTGTACTCCACTGTACTCTACCTCTACTGTGCTCCACTCTACTCTACCTCTACTGTGCTCCACTGTACTCTACCTCTACTGTGCTCAGCTGTACTCTACCTCTACTGTGCTCCACTGCACATTATCTCTACTGTATCCACTGTACTCTACCTCTACAGTGCTCCACTGTGCTCTACCTCTACTCTACTCCACTGTACTCTACCTCTACTCTGCTCTACTGTACTCTACCTCTACTGTACTCCACTGTACTCTACCTCTACTATACTCCACTGTACTCTACCTCTACTGTGCTCTACTGTACTCTATCTCTACTGTGCTCCACTGTACTCTACCTCTACTGTACTCCACTGTACTCTACCTCTACTGTACTCCACTGTACTCTACCTCTACAGTGCTCCACTGTACTCTACCTCTACTGTACCCCACTGTACTCTACCTCTACTGTACTCCACTGTATTCTACCTCTACTTTGCTCTACTGTACTCCACCTCTACTGTGCTCCACTGTACTCCACTGCAATCTACCTCTACTGTGCTCCACTGTACTCTACCTCTACTGTGCTCTACTGTACTCTATCTCTACTGTGCTCCACTGTACTCTACCTCTACTGTACTCTACTCTACTCCACCTCTAATGTGCTCCACTCTACTCTACCTCTACTGTACTCCACTGTATTCTACCTCTACTGTGCTCTACTGTACTCCACCTCTACTGTGCTCCACTGTACTCCACTGCAATCTACCTCTACTGTGCTCCACTGTACTCTACCTCTACTGTACTCCACTGTACTCTATCTCTACAGTGCTCCACTGTACTCTACCTCTACTGTACTCCACTGTACTCTACCTCTACTGTGCTCCACTGTACTCTACCTCTACTGTACTCCACTGTACTCTATCTCTACTGTTCTCCACTCTACTCTACCTCTACTGTGCTCAGCTGTACTCTACCTCTACTGTGCTCCACTGCACTCTATCTCTACTCTACTCCACTGTATTCTACCTCTACTGTGCTCTACTGTACTCTACCTCTACTGTACTCCACTGTACTCTACCTCTACTGTACTGTACTGTTCTCTACCTCTACTGTACTCTACTGTACTCCACCTCTACTGTGCTCCACTGTACTCCACTGTACTCTACCTCTACTGTACTCCACTGTATTCAACCTCTACTGTGCTCTACTGTACTCTACCTCTACTGTACTCCACTGTACTCTACCTCTACTGTACTGTACTGTTCTCTACCTCTACTGTACTCTACTGTACTCCACCTCTACTGTGCTCCACTGTACTCCACTGTACTCTACCTCTACTGTTCTCCACTGTACTCTACCTCTACTGTAATCCACTGTACTCTATCTCTACTGTGCTCCACTGTACTCTACCTCTACTGTACTCCACTGTACTCTATCTCTACTGTTCTCCACTGTACTCTACCTCTACTGTGCTCTACTGTACTCTATCTCTACTGTACTCCACTGTACTCTACCTCTACTGTACTCAACTCTACTCCACCTCTAATGTGCTCCACTCTACTCTACTTCTACTGTACTCCACTGTATTCTACCTCTACTGTGCTCTACTGTACTCCACCTCTACTGTGCTCCACTGTACTCCACTGCAATCTACCTCTACTGTGCTCCACTGTACTCTACCTCTACTGTACTCCACTGTACTCTATCTCTACTGTGCTCCACTGTACTCTACCTCTACTGTACTCCACTGTACTCTACCTCTACTGTGCTCCACTGTACTCTACCTCTACTGTACTCCACTGTACTCTATCTCTACTGTGCTCTACTGTACTCTATCTCTACTGTGCTCCACTGTACTCTACCTCTACTGTACTCCACATTACTCTACATCTACTCTGCTCTACTGTACTCTATCTCTACTGTGCTCCACTGTACTCTACCTTTACTCTACTCCACTGTAGTCTACCTCAACTATACTCCACTGTACTCTACCTCTACTGTGCTCCACTGTACTCTACCTCTACTGTGCTCTACTGTACTCTATCTCTACTGTGCTCCACTGTACTCTACCTCTACTGTACTCCACTGTACTCTACCTCTACTGTGCTCTACTGTACTCTATCTCTACTGTACACCACTGTACTCTACCTCTACTCTGCTGTACTGTACTCTATCTCTACTGTGCTCCACTGTACTCTACCTCTACTGTACTCCACTGTAGTCTACCTCAACTATACTCCACTGTACTCTGCCTCTACTGTGCTCCACTGTACTCTACCTCTACTGTGCTCTACTGTACTCTATCTCTACTGTGCTCCACTGTACTCTACCTCTACTGTACTCCACTGTACTCCACCTCTACAGTGATCCACTGTACTCTACCTCTACTGTACTCCACTGTACTCCACCTCTACAGTGATCCACTGTACTCTACCTCTACTGTACTCCACTGTACTCTACCTCTACTCTGCTCTACTTTACCCTATCTCTACTGTGCTCCACTGTACTCTACCTCTACTGTACTCCACTGTAGTCTACCTCAACTATACTCCACTGTACTCTACCTCTACTGTGCTCCACTGTACTCTACCTCAACTATACTCCACTGTACTCTATCTTTACTCTAATCCACTGTACTCTATCTCTACTCTACTCCACTCTACTCTATCTCTACTGTACTCCACTGTACTCTACCTCTACTCTACTGTACTCCACCTCTACTGTGCTCCACTGTACTCCACTGTACTCTAGCTCTACTGTGCTCCACTGTACTCTACCTCTACTGTACTCCACTGTACTCTACCTCCACTGTACTGTACTGTTCTCTACCTCTACTGTACTCTACTGTACTCCACCTCTACTGTGCTCCACTGTACTCCACTGTACTCTACCTCTACTGTTCTCCAATGTACTCTACCTCTACTGTAATCCACTGTACTCTATCTTTACTGTGCTCCACTGTACTCTACCTCTACTGTACTCCACTGTACTCTATCTCTACTGTTCTCCACTGTACTCTACCTCTACTGTGCTCTACTGTACTCTATCTCTACTGTGCTCCACTGTACTCTACCTCTACTGTACTCTACTCTACTCCACCTCTAATGTGCTCCACTCTACTCTACCTCTACTGTACTCCACTGTATTCTACCTCTACTGTGCTCTACTGTACTCCACCTCTACTGTGCTCCACTGTACTCCACTGCAATCTACCTCTACTGTGCTCCACTGTACTCTACCTCTACTGTACTCCACTGTACTCTATCTCTACTGTGCTCCACTGTACTCTACCTCTACTGTACTCCACTGTACTCTACCTCTACTGTGCTCCACTGTACTCTACCTCTACTGTACTCCACTGTACTCTATCTCTACTGTTCTCCACTCTACTCTACCTCTACTGTGCTCAGCTGTACTCTACCTCTACTGTGCTCCACTGCACTCTATCTCTACTCTACTCCACTGTATTCTACCTCTACTGTGCTCTACTGTACTCTACCTCTACTGTACTCCACTGTACTCTACCTCTACTGTACTGTACTGTTCTCTACCTCTACTGTACTGTACTGTTCTCTACCTCTACTGTACTCTACTGTACTCCACCTCTACTGTGCTCCACTGTACTCCACTGTACTCTACCTCTACTGTACTCCACTGTACTCTATCTCTACTGTTCTCCACTGTACTCTACCTCTACTGTGCTCCACTGTACACCACTGTACTCTACCTCTACTGTGATCCACTGTACTCTACCTCTGCTGTGCTCCACTGTACTCTATCTCTATTCTATTCCACTATACTCTACCTCTACTGTACTCCACTGAACTCCACCTCTACAGTGCTCCACTGTACTCTACCTCTACTGTACTCCACTGTACTCTACCTCTACTCTGCTCTACTGTACTCTATCTCTACTGTGCTCTACTGTACTCTACCTCTATTATACTCCACTGTACTCTACCTCTACTCTGCTCCACTGTACTCTACCTCTAATGTGCTCCACTGTACACTACCTCTACTGTAGTCCACTGTACTCTGCCTCTACTGTGCTCCACTCTACTCTACCTCTACTGTGCTCAGCTGTACTCTACCTCTACTGTGCTCCACTGCACATGATCTCTGCTGTACTCCACTGTACTCTACCTCTACAGTGCTCCACTGTGCTCTACCTCTACTCTACTCCACTGTACTCTACCTCTACTCGGCTCTACTGTACTCTACCTCTACTGTACTCCACTGTACTCTACCTCTACTATACTCCACTGTACTCTACCTCTACTGTGCTCTACTGTACTCTATCTCTACTGTGCTCCACTGTACTCTACCTCTACTGTTCTCCACTGTACTATACCTCTACTGTACTCCACTGTATTCCACCTCTACTATGCTCCACTGTACTCCACTGTACTCTACCTCTACTGTGCTCCACTCTACTCTACCTCTACTGTGCTCCACTGTACTCTACCTCTACTGTGCTCAGCTGTACTCTACCTCTACTGTGCTCCACTGCACATTATCTCTACTGTACTCCACTGTACTCTACCTCTACAGTGCTCCACTGTGCTCTACCTCTACTCTACTCCACTGTACTCTACCTCTACTCTGCTCTACTGTACTCTACCTCTACTGTACTCCACTGTACTCTACCTCTACTATACTCCACTGTACTCTACCTCTACTGTGCTCTACTGTACTCTATCTCTACTGTGCTCCACTGTACTCTACCTCTACTGTACTCCACTGTACTCTACCTCTACTGTACTCCACTGTACTCTACCTCTACAGTGCTCCACTGTACTCTACCTCTACTGTACCCCACTGTACTCTACCTCTACTGTACTCCACTGTATTCTACCTCTACTTTGCTCTACTGTACTCCACCTCTACTGTGCTCCACTGTACTCCACTGCAATCTACCTCTACTGTGCTCCACTGTACTCTACCTCTACTGTGCTCTACTGTACTCTATCTCTACTGTGCTCCACTGTACTCTACCTCTACTGTACTCTACTCTACTCCACCTCTAATGTGCTCCACTCTACTCTACCTCTACTGTACTCCACTGTATTCTACATCTACTGTGCTCTACTGTACTCCACCTCTACTGTGCTCCACTGTACTCCACTGCAATCTACCTCTACTGTGCTCCACTGTACTCTACCTCTACTGTACTCCACTGTACTCTATCTCTACAGTGCTCCACTGTACTCTACCTCTACTGTACTCCACTGTACTCTACCTCTACTGTGCTCCACTGTACTCTACCTCTACTGTACTCCACTGTACTCTATCTCTACTGTTCTCCACTCTACTCTACCTCTACTGTGCTCAGCTGTACTCTACCTCTACTGTGCTCCACTGCACTCTATCTCTACTCTACTCCACTGTATTCTACCTCTACTGTGCTCTACTGTACTCTACCTCTACTGTACTCCACTGTACTCTACCTCTACTGTACTGTACTGTTCTCTACCTCTACTGTACTCTACTGTACTCCACCTCTACTGTGCTCCACTGTACTCCACTGTACTCTACCTCTACTGTACTCCACTGTATTCAACCTCTACTGTGCTCTACTGTACTCTACCTCTACTGTACTCCACTGTACTCTACCTCTACTGTACTGTACTGTTCTCTACCTCTACTGTACTCTACTGTACTCCACCTCTACTGTGCTCCACTGTACTCCACTGTACTCTACCTCTACTGTTCTCCACTGTACTCTACCTCTACTGTAATCCACTGTACTCTATCTCTACTGTGCTCCACTGTACTCTACCTCTACTGTACTCCACTGTACTCTATCTCTACTGTTCTCCACTGTACTCTACCTCTACTGTGCTCTACTGTACTCTATCTCTACTGTACTCCACTGTACTCTACCTCTACTGTACTCAACTCTACTCCACCTCTAATGTGCTCCACTCTACTCTACTTCTACTGTACTCCACTGTATTCTACCTCTACTGTGCTCTACTGTACTCCACCTCTACTGTGCTCCACTGTACTCCACTGCAATCTACCTCTACTGTGCTCCACTGTACTCTACCTCTACTGTACTCCACTGTACTCTATCTCTACTGTGCTCCACTGTACTCTACCTCTACTGTACTCCACTGTACTCTACCTCTACTGTGCTCCACTGTACTCTACCTCTACTGTACTCCACTGTACTCTATCTCTACTGTGCTCTACTGTACTCTATCTCTACTGTGCTCCACTGTACTCTACCTCTACTGTACTCCACATTACTCTACATCTACTCTGCTCTACTGTACTCTATCTCTACTGTGCTCCACTGTACTCTACCTCTACTCTACTCCACTGTAGTCTACCTCAACTATACTCCACTGTACTCTACCTCTACTGTGCTCCACTGTACTCTACCTCTACTGTGCTCTACTGTACTCTATCTCTACTGTGCTCCACTGTACTCTACCTCTACTGTACTCCACTGTACTCTACCTCTACTGTGCTCTACTGTACTCTATCTCTACTGTACACCACTGTACTCTACCTCTACTCTGCTGTACTGTACTCTATCTCTACTGTGCTCCACTGTACTCTACCTCTACTGTACTCCACTGTAGTCTACCTCAACTATACTCCACTGTACTCTGCCTCTACTGTGCTCCACTGTACTCTACCTCTACTGTGCTCTACTGTACTCTATCTCTACTGTGCTCCACTGTACTCTACCTCTACTGTACTCCACTGTACTCCACCTCTACAGTGATCCACTGTACTCTACCTCTACTGTACTCCACTGTACTCCACCTCTACAGTGATCCACTGTACTCTACCTCTACTGTACTCCACTGTACTCTACCTCTACTCTGCTCTACTTTACCCTATCTCTACTGTGCTCCACTGTACTCTACCTCTACTGTACTCCACTGTAGTCTACCTCAACTATACTCCACTGTACTCTACCTCTACTGTGCTCCACTGTACTCTACCTCAACTATACTCCACTGTACTCTATCTTTACTCTAATCCACTGTACTCTATCTCTACTCTACTCCACTCTACTCTATCTCTACTGTACTCCACTGTACTCTACCTCTACTCTACTCTACTGTAGTCCACCTCTACTGTGCTCCACTGTACTCCACTGTACTCTAGCTCTACTGTGCTCCACTGTACTCTACCTCTACTGTACTCCACTGTACTCTACCTCCACTGTACTGTACTGTTCTCTACCTCTACTGTACTCTACTGTACTCCACCTCTACTGTGCTCCACTGTACTCCACTGTACTCTACCTCTACTGTTCTCCAATGTACTCTACCTCTACTGTAATCCACTGTACTCTATCTTTACTGTGCTCCACTGTACTCTACCTCTACTGTACTCCACTGTACTCTATCTCTACTGTTCTCCACTGTACTCTACCTCTACTGTGCTCTACTGTACTCTATCTCTACTGTGCTCCACTGTACTCTACCTCTACTGTACTCTACTCTACTCCACCTCTAATGTGCTCCACTCTACTCTACCTCTACTGTACTCCACTGTATTCTACCTCTACTGTGCTCTACTGTACTCCACCTCTACTGTGCTCCACTGTACTCCACTGCAATCTACCTCTACTGTGCTCCACTGTACTCTACCTCTACTGTACTCCACTGTACTCTATCTCTACTGTGCTCCACTGTACTCTACCTCTACTGTACTCCACTGTACTCTACCTCTACTGTGCTCCACTGTACTCTATCTCTACTGTTCTCCACTCTACTCTACCTCTACTGTGCTCAGCTGTACTCTACCTCTACTGTGCTCCACTGCACTCTATCTCTACTCTACTCCACTGTATTCTACCTCTACTGTGCTCTACTGTACTCTACCTCTACTGTACTCCACTGTACTCTACCTCTACTGTACTGTACTGTTCTCTACCTCTACTGTACTGTACTGTTCTCTACCTCTACTGTACTCTACTGTACTCCACCTCTACTGTGCTCCACTGTACTCCACTGTACTCTACCTCTACTGTACTCCACTGTACTCTATCTCTACTGTTCTCCACTGTACTCTACCTCTACTGTGCTCCACTGTGCACCACTGTACTCTACCTCTACTGTGATCCACTGTACTCTACCTCTGCTGTGCTCCACTGTACTCTATCTCTATTCTATTCCACTATACTCTACCTCTACTGTACTCCACTGAACTCCACCTCTACAGTGCTCCACTGTACTCTACCTCTACTGTACTCCACTGTACTCTACCTCTACTCTGCTCTACTGTACTCTATCTCTACTGTGCTCTACTGTACTCTACCTCTATTATACTCCACTGTACTCTACCTCTACTCTGCTCCACTGTACTCTACCTCTAATGTGCTCCACTGTACACTACCTCTACTGTAGTCCACTGTACTCTGCCTCTACTGTGCTCCACTCTACTCTACCTCTACTGTGCTCAGCTCTACTCTACCTCTACTGTGCTCCACTGCACATGATCTCTGCTGTACTCCACTGTACTCTACCTCTACAGTGCTCCACTGTGCTCTACCTCTACTCTACTCCACTGTACTCTACCTCTACTGTACTGTACTGTTCTCTACCTCTACTGTACTCTACTGTACTCCACCTCTACTGTGCTCCACTGTACTCCACTGTACTCTACCTCTACTGTTCTCCATTGTACTCTACCTCTACTGTAATCCACTGTACTCTATCTCTACTGTACTCTACTGTACTCCACCTCTACTGTGCTCCACTGTACTCCACTGTACTCTACCTCTACTGTACTCCACTGTATTCAACCTCTACTGTGCTCTACTGTACTCTACCTCTACTGTACTCCACTGTACTCTACCTCTACTGTACTGTACTGTTCTCTACCTCTACTGTACTCTACTGTACTCCACCTCTACTGTGCTCCACTGTACTCCACTGTACTCTACCTCTACTGTTCTCCACTGTACTCTACCTCTACTGTAATCCACTGTACTCTATCTCTACTGTGCTCCACTGTACTCTACCTCTACTGTACTCCACTGTACTCTATCTCTACTGTTCTCCACTGTACTCTACCTCTACTGTGCTCTACTGTACTCTATCTCTACTGTACTCCACTGTACTCTACCTCTACTGTACTCAACTCTACTCCACCTCTAATGTGCTCCACTCTACTCTACTTCTACTGTACTCCACTGTATTCTACCTCTACTGTGCTCTACTGTACTCCACCTCTACTGTGCTCCACTGTACTCCACTGCAATCTACCTCTACTGTGCTCCACTGTACTCTACCTCTACTGTACTCCACTGTACTCTATCTCTACTGTGCTCCACTGTACTCTACCTCTACTGTACTCCACTGTACTCTACCTCTACTGTGCTCCACTGTACTCTACCTCTACTGTACTCCACTGTACTCTATCTCTACTGTGCTCTACTGTACTCTATCTCTACTGTGCTCCACTGTACTCTACCTCTACTGTACTCCACATTACTCTACATCTACTCTGCTCTACTGTACTCTATCTCTACTGTGCTCCACTGTACTCTACCTCTACTCTACTCCACTGTAGTCTACCTCAACTATACTCCACTGTACTCTACCTCTACTGTGCTCCACTGTACTCTACCTCTACTGTGCTCTACTGTACTCTATCTCTACTGTGCTCCACTGTACTCTACCTCTACTGTACTCCACTGTACTCTACCTCTACTGTGCTCTACTGTACTCTATCTCTACTGTACACCACTGTACTCTACCTCTACTCTGCTGTACTGTACTCTATCTCTACTGTGCTCCACTGTACTCTACCTCTACTGTACTCCACTGTAGTCTACCTCAACTATACTCCACTGTACTCTGCCTCTACTGTGCTCCACTGTACTCTACCTCTACTGTGCTCTACTGTACTCTATCTCTACTGTGCTCCACTGTACTCTACCTCTACTGTACTCCACTGTACTCCACCTCTACAGTGATCCACTGTACTCTACCTCTACTGTACTCCACTGTACTCCACCTCTACAGTGATCCACTGTACTCTACCTCTACTGTACTCCACTGTACTCTACCTCTACTCTGCTCTACTTTACCCTATCTCTACTGTGCTCCACTGTACTCTACCTCTACTGTACTCCACTGTAGTCTACCTCAACTATACTCCACTGTACTCTACCTCTACTGTGCTCCACTGTACTCTACCTCAACTATACTCCACTGTACTCTATCTTTACTCTAATCCACTGTACTCTATCTCTACTCTACTCCACTCTACTCTATCTCTACTGTACTCCACTGTACTCTACCTCTACTCTACTCTACTGTACTCCACCTCTACTGTGCTCCACTGTACTCCACTGTACTCTAGCTCTACTGTGCTCCACTGTACTCTACCTCTACTGTACTCCACTGTACTCTACCTCCACTGTACTGTACTGTTCTCTACCTCTACTGTACTCTACTGTACTCCACCTCTACTGTGCTCCACTGTACTCCACTGTACTCTACCTCTACTGTTCTCCAATGTACTCTACCTCTACTGTAATCCACTGTACTCTATCTTTACTGTGCTCCACTGTACTCTACCTCTACTGTACTCCACTGTACTCTATCTCTACTGTTCTCCACTGTACTCTACCTCTACTGTGCTCTACTGTACTCTATCTCTACTGTGCTCCACTGTACTCTACCTCTACTGTACTCTACTCTACTCCACCTCTAATGTGCTCCACTCTACTCTACCTCTACTGTACTCCACTGTATTCTACCTCTACTGTGCTCTACTGTACTCCACCTCTACTGTGCTCCACTGTACTCCACTGCAATCTACCTCTACTGTGCTCCACTGTACTCTACCTCTACTGTACTCCACTGTACTCTATCTCTACTGTGCTCCACTGTACTCTACCTCTACTGTACTCCACTGTACTCTACCTCTACTGTGCTCCACTGTACTCTATCTCTACTGTTCTCCACTCTACTCTACCTCTACTGTGCTCAGCTGTACTCTACCTCTACTGTGCTCCACTGCACTCTATCTCTACTCTACTCCACTGTATTCTACCTCTACTGTGCTCTACTGTACTCTACCTCTACTGTACTCCACTGTACTCTACCTCTACTGTACTGTACTGTTCTCTACCTCTACTGTACTGTACTGTTCTCTACCTCTACTGTACTCTACTGTACTCCACCTCTACTGTGCTCCACTGTACTCCACTGTACTCTACCTCTACTGTACTCCACTGTACTCTATCTCTACTGTTCTCCACTGTACTCTACCTCTACTGTGCTCCACTGTGCACCACTGTACTCTACCTCTACTGTGATCCACTGTACTCTACCTCTGCTGTGCTCCACTGTACTCTATCTCTATTCTATTCCACTATACTCTACCTCTACTGTACTCCACTGAACTCCACCTCTACAGTGCTCCACTGTACTCTACCTCTACTGTACTCCACTGTACTCTACCTCTACTCTGCTCTACTGTACTCTATCTCTACTGTGCTCTACTGTACTCTACCTCTATTATACTCCACTGTACTCTACCTCTACTCTGCTCCACTGTACTCTACCTCTAATGTGCTCCACTGTACACTACCTCTACTGTAGTCCACTGTACTCTGCCTCTACTGTGCTCCACTCTACTCTACCTCTACTGTGCTCAGCTCTACTCTACCTCTACTGTGCTCCACTGCACATGATCTCTGCTGTACTCCACTGTACTCTACCTCTACAGTGCTCCACTGTGCTCTACCTCTACTCTACTCCACTGTACTCTACCTCTACTCGGCTCTACTGTACTCTACCTCTACTGTACTCCACTGTACTCTACCTCTACTATACTCCACTGTACTCTACCTCTACTATGCTCTACTGTACTCTATCTCTACTGTGCTCCACTGTACTTTACCTCTACTGTACTCCACTGTACTATACCTCTACTGTACTCCACTGTATTCCACCTCTACTATGCTCCACTGTACTCCACTGTACTCTACCTCTACTGTGCTCCACTCTACTCTACCTCTACTGTGCTCCACTGTACTCTACCTCTACTGTGCTCAGCTGTACTCTACCTCTACTGTGCTCCACTGCACATTATCTCTACTGTACTCCACTGTACTCTACCTCTACAGTGCTCCACTGTGCTCTACCTCTACTCTACTCCACTGTACTCTACCTCTACTCTGCTCTACTGTACTCTACCTCTACTGTACTCCACTGTACTCTACCTCTACTATACTCCACTGTACTCTACCTCTACTGTGCTCTACTGTACTCTATCTCTACTGTGCTCCACTGTACTCTACCTCTACTGTACTCCACTGTACTCTACCTCTACTGTACTCCACTGTACTCTACCTCTACAGTGCTCCACTGTACTCTACCTCTACTGTACTCCACTGTACTCTACCTCTACTGTACTCCACTGTATTCTACCTCTACTTTGCTCTACTGTACTCCACCTCTACTGTGCTCCACTGTACTCCACTGCAATCTACCTCTACTGTGCTCCACTGTACTCTACCTCTACTGTGCTCTACTGTACTCTATCTCTACTGTGCTCCACTGTACTCTACCTCTACTGTACTCTACTCTACTCCACCTCTAATGTGCTCCACTCTACTCTACCTCTACTGTACTCCACTGTATTCTACCTCTACTGTGCTCTACTGTACTCCACCTCTACTGTGCTCCACTGTACTCCACTGCAATCTACCTCTACTGTGCTCCACTGTACTCTACCTCTACTGTACTCCACTGTACTCTATCTCTACAGTGCTCCACTGTACTCTACCTCTACTGTACTCCACTGTACTCTACCTCTACTGTGCTCCACTGTACTCTACCTCTACTGTACTCCACTGTACTCTATCTCTACTGTTCTCCACTCTACTCTACCTCTACTGTGCTCAGCTGTACTCTACCTCTACTGTGCTCCACTGCACTCTATCTCTACTCTACTCCACTGTATTCTACCTCTACTGTGCTCTACTGTACTCTACCTCTACTGTACTCCACTGTACTCTACCTCTACTGTACTGTACTGTTCTCTACCTCTACTGTACTCTACTGTACTCCACCTCTACTGTGCTCCACTGTACTCCACTGTACTCTACCTCTACTGTACTCCACTGTATTCAACCTCTACTGTGCTCTACTGTACTCTACCTCTACTGTACTCCACTGTACTCTACCTCTACTGTACTGTACTGTTCTCTACCTCTACTGTACTCTACTGTACTCCACCTCTACTGTGCTCCACTGTACTCCACTGTACTCTATCTCTACTGTTCTCCACTGTACTCTACCTCTACTGTAATCCACTGTACTCTATCTCTACTGTGCTCCACTGTACTCTACCTCTACTGTACTCCACTGTACTCTATCTCTACTGTTCTCCACTGTACTCTACCTCTACTGTGCTCTACTGTACTCTATCTCTACTGTGCTCCACTGTACTCTACCTCTACTGTACTCAACTCTACTCCACCTCTAATGTGCTCCACTCTACTCTACTTCTACTGTACTCCACTGTATTCTACCTCTACTGTGCTCTACTGTACTCCACCTCTACTGTGCTCCACTGTACTCCACTGCAATCTACCTCTACTGTGCTCCACTGTACTCTACCTCTACTGTACTCCACTGTACTCTATCTCTACTGTGCTCCACTGTACTCTACCTCTACTGTACTCCACTGTACTCTACCTCTACTGTGCTCCACTGTACTCTACCTCTACTGTACTCCACTGTACTCTACCTCTACTGTGCTCAGCTGTACTCTACCTCTACTGTGCTCCACTGCACTCTATCTCTACTCTACTCCACTGTATTCTACCTCTACTGTGCTCTACTGTACTCTACCTCTACTCTACTCCACTGTACTCTACCTCTACTGTACTGTACTGTTCTCTACCTCTACTGTACTGTACTGTTCTCTACCTCTACTGTACTCTACTGTACTCCACCTCTACTGTGCTCCACTGTACTCCACTGTACTCTACCTCTACTGTACTCCAATGTACTCTATCTCTACTGTTCTCCACTGTACTCTACCTCTACTGTGCTCCACTGTACTCCACTGTACTCTACCTCTACTGTGATCCACTGTACTCTACCTCTGCTGTGCTCCACTGTACTCTATCTCTACTCTACTCCACTGTACTCTACCTCTACTATACTCCACTGAACTCCACCTCTACTGTACTCCACTGTACTCTACCTCTACTCTGCTCTACTGTACTCTATCTCTACTGTGCTCTACTGTACTCTACCTCTATTATACTCCACTGTACTCTACCTCTACTGTGCTCCACTGTACTCTACCTCTAATGTGCTCCACTGTACACTACCTCTACTGTAGTCCACTGTACTCTACCTCTACTGTGCTCCACTCTACTCTACCTCTACTGTGCTCAGCTGTACTCTACCTCTACTGTGCTCCACTGCACATTATCTCTACTCTACTCCACTGTACTCTACCTCTACAGTGCTCCACTGTGCTCTACCTCTACTCTACTCCACTGTACTCTACCTCTACTGTGCTCCACTGCACTCTACCTCTATAGGTGCTCCACTGTGCTCTACCTCTACTCTACTCTGCTGTACTCTACCTCTACTATACTCCACTGTACTCTACCTCTACTGTGCTCTACTGTACTCTATCTCTACTGTGCTCCACTGTACTCTACCTCTACTGTACTCTACTCTACTCCACCTCTAATGTGCTCCACTCTACTCTACCTCTACTGTACTCCACTGTACTCTACCTCTACTCTGCTCTACTGTACTCTATCTCTACTGTGCTCCACTGTACTCTACCTCTACTGTACTCCACTGTAGTCTACCTCAACTATACTCCACTGTACTCTACCTCTACTGTGCTCCACTGTACTCTACCTCTACTGTGCTCTACTGTACTCTATCTCTACTGTGCTCCACTGTACTCTACCTCTACTGTACTCCACTGTACTCCACCTCTACAGTGCTCCACTGTACTCTACCTCTACTGTACTCCACTGTACTCTACCTCTACTCTGCTCTACTGTACTCTATCTCTACTGTGCTCCACTGTACTCTACCTCTACTGTACTCCACTCTAGTCTACCTCAACTATACTCCACTGTACTCTACCTCTACTGTGCTCCACTGTACTCTTCCTCTACTCTGCTCTACTGTACTCTATCTCTACTGTGCTCCACTGTACTCTACCTCTACTGTACTCCACTCTAGTCTACCTCAACTATACTCCACTGTACTCTACCTCTACTGTGCTCCACTGTACTCTACCTCTACTGTGCTCTACTGTACTCTATCTCTACTGTGCTCCACTGTACTCTACCTCTACTGTACTCCACATTACTCTACATCTACTCTGCTCTACTGTACTCTATCTCTACTGTGCTCCACTGTACTCTACCTCTACTCTACTCCACTGTAGTCTACCTCAACTATACTCCACTGTACTCTACCTCTACTGTGCTCCACTGTACTCTACCTCTACTGTGCTCTACTGTACTCTATCTCTACTGTGCTCCACTGTACTCTACCTCTACTGTACTCCACTGTACTCTACCTCTACTGTGCTCTACTGTACTCTATCTCTACTGTACACCACTGTACTCTACCTCTACTCTGCTGTACTGTACTCTATCTCTACTGTGCTCCACTGTACTCTACCTCTACTGTACTCTACTGTAGTCTACCTCAACTATACTCCACTGTACTCTGCCTCTACTGTGCTCCACTGTACTCTACCTCTACTGTGCTCTACTGTACTCTATCTCTACTGTGCTCCACTGTACTCTACCTCTACTGTACTCCACTGTACTCCACCTCTACAGTGATCCACTGTACTCTACCTCTACTGTACTCCACTGTACTCCACCTCTACAGTGATCCACTGTACTCTACCTCTACTGTACTCCACTGTACTCTACCTCTACTCTGCTCTACTTTACCCTATCTCTACTGTGCTCCACTGTACTCTACCTCTACTGTACTCCACTGTAGTCTACCTCAACTATACTCCACTGTACTCTACCTCTACTGTGCTCCACTGTACTGTACTCTACCTCAACTATACTCCACTGTACTCTATCTTTACTCTAATCCACTGTACTCTATCTCTACTCTACTCCACTCTACTCTATCTCTACTGTACTCCACTGTACTCTACCTCTACTCTACTCTACTGTACTCCACCTCTACTGTGCTCCACTGTACTCCACTGTACTCTAGCTCTACTGTGCTCCACTGTACTCTACCTCTACTGTACTCCACTGTACTCTACCTCCACTGTACTGTACTGTTCTCTACCTCTACTGTACTCTACTGTACTCCACCTCTACTGTGCTCCACTGTACTCCACTGTACTCTACCTCTACTGTTCTCCAATGTACTCTACCTCTACTGTAATCCACTGTACTCTATCTTTACTGTGCTCCACTGTACTCTACCTCTACTGTACTCCACTGTACTCTATCTCTACTGTTCTCCACTGTACTCTACCTCTACTGTGCTCTACTGTACTCTATCTCTACTGTGCTCCACTGTAATCTACCTCTACTGTACTCTACTCTACTCCACCTCTAATGTGCTCCACTCTACTCTACCTCTACTGTACTCCACTGTATTCTACCTCTACTGTGCTCTACTGTACTCTATCTCTACTGTGCTCCACTGTACTCTACCTCTACAGTACTCCACTGTACTCCACCTCTACAGTGCTCCACTGTACTCTACCTCTACTGTACTCCATTGTACTCTACCTCTACTCTGCTGTACTGTACTCTATCTCTACTGTGCTCCACTGTACTCTACCTCTACTGTACTCCACTGTACTCTATCTCTACTGTTCTCCACTGTACTCTACCTCTACTGTGCTCCACTGTACACCACTGTACTCTACCTCTACTGTGATCCACTGTACTCTACCTCTGCTGTGCTCCACTGTACTCTATCTCTATTCTATTCCACTATACTCTACCTCTACTGTACTCCACTGAACTCCACCTCTACAGTGCTCCACTGTACTCTACCTCTACTGTACTCCACTGTACTCTACCTCTACTCTGCTCTACTGTACTCTATCTCTACTGTGCTCTACTGTACTCTACCTCTATTATACTCCACTGTACTCTACCTCTACTCTGCTCCACTGTACTCTACCTCTAATGTGCTCCACTGTACACTACCTCTACTGTAGTCCACTGTACTCTACCTCTACTGTGCTCCACTCTACTCTACCTCTACTGTGCTCAGCTGTACTCTACCTCTACTGTGCTCCACTGCACATTATCTCTGCTGTACTCCACTGTACTCTACCTCTACAGTGCTCCACTGTGCTCTACCTCTACTCTACTCCACTGTACTCTACCTCTACTCTGCTCTACTGTACTCTACCTCTACTGTACTCCACTGTACTCTACCTCTACTATACTCCACTGTACTCTACCTCTACTGTGCTCTACTGTACTCTATCTCTACTGTGCTCCACTGTACTCTACCTCTACTGTACTCCACTGTACTCTACCTCTACTGTACTCCACTGTATTCCACCTCTACTATGCTCCACTGTACTCCACTGTACTCTACCTCTACTGTGCTCCACTCTACTCTACCTCTACTGTGCTCCACTGTACTCTACCTCTACTGTGCTCAGCTGTACTCTACCTCTACTGTGCTCCACTGCACATTATCTCTACTGTACTCCACTGTACTCTACCTCTACTGTGCTCCACTGTGCTCTACCTCTACTCTACTCCACTGTACTCTACCTCTACTCTGCTCTACTGTACTCTACCTCTACTGTACTCCACTGTACTCTACCTCTACTATACTCCACTGTACTCTACCTCTACTGTGCTCTACTGTACTCTATCTCTACTGTGCTCCACTGTACTCTACCTCTACTGTACTCCACTGTACTCTACCTCTACTGTACTCCACTGTACTCTACCTCTACAGTGCTCCACTGTACTCTACCTCTACTGTACTCCACTGTACTCTACCTCTACTGTACTCCACTGTATTCTACCTCTACTGTGCTCTACTGTACTCCACCTCTACTGTGCTCCACTGTACTCCACTGCAATCTACCTCTACTGTGCTCCACTGTACTCTACCTCTACTGTGCTCTACTGTACTCTATCTCTACTGTGCTCCACTGTACTCTACCTCTACTGTACTCTACTCTACTCCACCTCTAATGTGCTCCACTCTACTCTACCTCTACTGTACTCCACTGTATTCTACCTCTACTGTGCTCTACTGTACTCCACCTCTACTGTGCTCCACTGTACTCCACTGCAATCTACCTCTACTGTGCTCCACTGTACTCTACCTCTACTGTACTCCACTGTACTCTATCTCTACTGTGCTCCACTGTACTCTACCTCTACTGTACTCCACTGTACTCTACCTCTACTGTGCTCCACTGTACTCTACCTCTACTGTACTCCACTGTACTCTATCTCTACTGTTCTCCACTCTACTCTACCTCTACTGTGCTCAGCTGTACTCTACCTCTACTGTGCTCCACTGCACTCTATCTCTACTCTACTCCACTGTATTCTACCTCTACTGTGCTCTACTGTACTCTACCTCTACTGTACTGTACTGTTCTCTACCTCTACTGTACTGTACTGTTCTCTACCTCTACTGTACTCTACTGTACTCCACCTCTACTGTGCTCCACTGTACTCCACTGTACTCTACCTCTACTGTACTCCACTGTAGTCTATCTCTACTGTTCTCCACTGTACTCTACCTCTACTGTGCTCCACTGTACACCACTGTACTCTACCTCTACTGTGATCCACTGTACTCTACCTCTGCTGTGCTCCACTGTACTCTATCTCTATTCTATTCCACTATACTCTACCTCTACTGTACTCCACTGAACTCCACCTCTACAGTGCTCCACTGTACTCTACCTCTACTGTACTCCACTGTACTCTACCTCTACTCTGCTCTACTGTACTCTATCTCTACTGTGCTCTACTGTACTCTACCTCTATTATACTCCACTGTACTCTACCTCTACTCTGCTCCACTGTACTCTACCTCTAATGTGCTCCACTGTACACTACCTCTACTGTAGTCCACTGTACTCAACCTCTACTGTGCTCCACTCTACTCTACCTCTACTGTGCTCAGCTGTACTCTACCTCTACTGTGCTCCACTGCACATTATCTCTGCTGTACTCCACTGTACTCTACCTCTACAGTGCTCCACTGTGCTCTACCTCTACTCTACTCCACTGTACTCTACCTCTACTCTGCTCTACTGTACTCTACCTCTACTGTACTCCACTGTACTCTACCTCTACTATACTCCACTGTACTCTACCTCTACTGTGCTCTACTGTACTCTATCTCTACTGTGCTCCACTGTACTCTACCTCTACTGTACTCCACATTACTCTACATCTACTCTGCTCTACTGTACTCTATCTCTACTGTGCTCCACTGTACTCTACCTCTACTCTACTCCACTGTAGTCTACCTCAACTATACTCCACTGTACTCTACCTCTACTGTGCTCCACTGTACTCTACCTCTACTGTGCTCTACTGTACTCTATCTCTACTGTGCTCCACTGTACTCTACCTCTACTGTACTCCACTGTACTCTACCTCTACTGTGCTCTACTGTACTCTATCTCTACTGTACACCACTGTACTCTACCTCTACTCTGCTGTACTGTACTCTATCTCTACTGTGCTCCACTGTACTCTATCTCTACTGTACTCCACTGTAGTCTACCTCAACTATACTCCACTGTACTCTACCTCTACTGTGCTCTACTGTACTCTATCTCTACTGTACACCACTGTACTCTACCTCTACTGTGCTCTACTGTACTCTATCTCTACTGTGCTCCACTGTACTCTACCTCTACTGTACTCCACTGTACTCCACCTCTACAGTGATCCACTGTACTCTACCTCTACTGTACTCCACTGTACTCCACCTCTACAGTGATCCACTGTACTCTACCTCTACTGTACTCCACTGTACTCTACCTCTACTCTGCTCTACTTTACCCTATCTCTACTGTGCTCCACTGTACTCTACCTCTACTGTACTCCACTGTAGTCTACCTCAACTATACTCCACTGTACTCTACCTCTACTGTGCTCCACTGTACTCTACCTCAACTATACTCCACTGTACTCTATCTTTACTCTAATCCACTGTACTCTATCTCTACTCTACTCCACTCTACTCTATCTCTACTGTACTCCACTGTACTCTACCTCTACTCTACTCTACTGTACTCTACCTCTACTGTGCTCCACTGTACTCTACCTCTACTGTACTCCACTGTACTCTACCTCTACTGTGCTCCACTGTACTCTACCTCCACTGTACTCCACTGTACTCTACCTCTACTGTACTCCACTGTACTCTACCTCTACTGTACTCCACTGTATTCTACCTCTACTGTGCTCTACTGTACTCTACCTCTACTGTACTCCACTGTACTCTACCTCTACTGTACTGTACTGTTCTCTACCTCTACTGTACTCTACTGTACTCCACCTCTACTGTGCTCCACTGTACTCCACTGTACTCTACCTCTACTGTTCTCCAATGTACTCTACCTCTACTGTAATCCACTGTACTCTATCTTTACTGTGCTCCACTGTACTCTACCTCTACTGTACTCCACTGTACTCTATCTCTACTGTTCTCCACTGTACTCTACCTCTACTGTGCTCTACTGTACTCTATCTCTACTGTGCTCCACTGTACTCTACCTCTACTGTACTCTACTCTACTCCACCTCTAATGTGCTCCACTCTACTCTACCTCTACTGTACTCCACTGTATTCTACCTCTACTGTGCTCTACTGTACTCCACCTCTACTGTGCACCACTGTACACCACTGCAATCTACCTCTACTGTGCTCCACTGTACTCTATCTCTGCTGTACTCCACTGTACTCTATCTCTACTGTGCTCCACTGTACTCTACCTCTACTGTACTCCACTGTACTCTACCTCTACTGTGCTCCACTGTACTCTACCTCTACTGTACTCCACTGTACTCTATCTCTACTGTTCTCCACTCTACTCTACCTCTACTGTGCTCAGCTGTACTCTAGCTCTACTGTGCTCCACTGCACTCTATCTCTACTCTACTCCACTGTATTCTACCTCTACTGTGCTCTACTGTACTCTACCTCTACTGTACTCCACTGTACTCTACCTCTACTGTACTGTACTGTTCTCTACCTCTACTGTACTGTACTATTCTCTACCTCTACTGTACTCTACTGTACTCCATCTCTACTGTGCTCCACTGTACTCCACTGTACTCTACCTCTACTGTACTCCACTGTACTCTATCTCTACTGTTCTCCACTGTACTCTACCTCTACTGTGCTCCACTGTACACCACTGTACTCTACCTCTACTGTGATCCACTGTACTCTACCTCTGCTGTGCTCCACTGTACTCTATCTCTATTCTATTCCACTATACTCTACCTCTACTGTACTCCACTGAACTCCACCTCTACAGTGCTCCACTGTACTCTACCTCTACTGTACTCCACTGTACTCTACCTCTACTCTGCTCTACTGTACTCTATCTCTACTGTGCTCTACTGTACTCTACCTCTATTATACTCCACTGTACTCTACCTCTACTCTGCTCCACTGTACTCTACCTCTAATGTTCTCCACTGTACACTACCTCTACTGTAGTCCACTGTACTCTGCCTCTACTGTGCTCCACTCTACTCTACCTCTACTGTGCTCAGCTGTACTCTACCTCTACTGTGCTCCACTGCACATTATCTCTGCTGTACTCCACTGTACTCTACCTCTACAGTGCTCCACTGTGCTCTACCTCTACTCTACTCCACTGTACTCTACCTCTACTCTGCTCTACTGTACTCTACCTCTACTGTACTCCACTGTACTCTACCTCTACTATACTCCACTGTACTCTACCTCTACTGTGCTCTACTGTACTCTATCTCTACTGTGCTCCACTGTACTCTACCTCTACTGTACTCCACTGTACTCTACCTCTACTGTACTCCACTGTATTCCACCTCTACTATGCTCCACTGTACTCCACTGTAATCTACCTCTACTGTGCTCCACTGTACTCTACCTCTACTGTACTCCACTGTACTCTATCTCTACTGTGCTCCACTGTACTCTACCTCTACTGTACTCCACTGTACTCTACCTCTACTGTGCTCCACTGTACTCTACCTCTACTGTACTCCACTGTACTCTATCTCTACTGTTCTCCACTCTACTCTACCTCTACTTTGCTCAGCTGTACTCTACCTCTACTGTGCTCCACTGCACTCTATCTCTACTCTACTCCACTGTATTCTACCTCTACTGTGCTCTACTGTACTCTACCTCTACTGTACTCCACTGTACTCTACCTCTACTGTACTGTACTGTTCTCTACCTCTACTGTAATGTACTGTTCTCTACCTCTACTGTACTCTACTGTACTCCACCTCTACTGTGCTCCACTGTACTCCACTGTACTCTACCTCTACTGTACTCCACTGTACTCTATCTCTACTGTTCTCCACTGTACTCTACCTCTACTGTGCTCCACTGTACTCCACTGTACTCTACCTCTACTGTGATCCACTGTACTCTACCTCTGCTGTGCTCCACTGTACTCTATCTCTACTTTACTCCACTGTACTCTACCTCTACTATACTCCACTGAACTCCACCTCTACAGTGCTCCACTGTACTCTACCTCTACTGTACTCCACTGTACTCTACCTCTACTCTGCTCTACTGTACTCTATCTCTACTGTGCTCTACTGTACTCTACCTCTATTATACTCCACTGTACTCTACCTCTACTGTGCTCCACTGTACTCTACCTCTAATGTGCTCCACTCTACTCTACCTCTACTGTGCTCAGCTGTACTCTACCTCTACTGTGCTCCACTGCACATTATCTCTACTCTACTCCACTGTACTCTACCTCTATAGGTGCTCCACTGTGCTCTACCTCTACTCTACTCTGCTGTACTCTACCTCTACTATACTCCACTGTACTCTACCTCTACTGTGCTCTAATGTACTCTATCTCTACTGTGCTCCACTGTACTCTACCTCTACTGTACTCTACTCTACTCCACCTCTAATGTGCTCCACTCTACTCTACCTCTACTGTACTCCACTGTACTCTACCTCTACTCTGCTCTACTGTACTCTATCTCTACTGTGCTCCACTGTACTCTACCTCTACTGTACTCCACTGTAGTCTACCTCAACTATACTCCACTGTACTCTACCTCTACTGTGCTCCACTGTACTCTACCTCTACTGTGCTCTACTGTACTCTATCTCTACTGTGCTCCACTGTACTCTACCTCTACTGTACTCCACTGTACTCCACCTCTACAGTGCTCCACTGTACTCTACCTCTACTGTACTCCACTGTACTCTACCTCTACTCTGCTCTACTGTACTCTATCTCTACTGTGCTCCACTGTACTCTACCTCTACTGTACTCCACTCTAGTCTACCTCAACTATACTCCACTGTACTCTACCTCTACTGTGCTCCACTGTACTCTTCCTCTACTCTGCTCTACTGTACTCTATCTCTACTGTGCTCCACTGTACTCTACCTCTACTGTACTCCACTCTAGTCTACCTCAACTATACTCCACTGTACTCTACCTCTACTGTGCTCCACTGTACTCTACCTCTACTGTGCTCTACTGTACTCTATCTCTACTGTGCTCCACTGTACTCTACCTCTACTGTACTCCACATTACTCTACATCTACTCTGCTCTACTGTACTCTATCTCTACTGTGCTCCACTGTACTCTACCTCTACTCTACTCCACTGTAGTCTACCTCAACTATACTCCACTGTACTCTACCTCTACTGTGCTCCACTGTACTCTACCTCTACTATACTCCACTGTACTCTACCTCTACTGTGCTCTACTGTACTCTATCTCTACTGTGCTCCACTGTACTCTACCTCTACTGTACTCCACTGTACTATACCTCTACTGTACTCCACTGTATTCCACCTCTACTATGCTCCACTGTACTCCACTGTACTCTACCTCTACTGTGCTCCACTCTACTCTACCTCTACTGTGCTCCACTGTACTCTACCTCTACTGTGCTCAGCTGTACTCTACCTCTACTGTGCTCCACTGCACATTATCTCTACTGTACTCCACTGTACTCTACCTCTACAGTGCTCCACTGTGCTCTACCTCTACTCTACTCCACTGTACTCTACCTCTACTCTGCTCTACTGTACTCTACCTCTACTGTACTCCACTGTACTCTACCTCTACTATACTCCACTGTACTCTACCTCTACTGTGCTCTACTGTACTCTATCTCTACTGTGCTCCACTGTACTCTACCTCTACTGTACTCCACTGTACTCTACCTCTACTGTACTCCACTGTACTCTACCTCTACAGTGCTCCACTGTACTCTACCTCTACTGTACTCCACTGTACTCTACCTCTACTGTACTCCACTGTATTCTACCTCTACTTTGCTCTACTGTACTCCACCTCTACTGTGCTCCACTGTACTCCACTGCAATCTACCTCTACTGTGCTCCACTGTACTCTACCTCTACTGTGCTCTACTGTACTCTATCTCTACTGTGCTCCACTGTACTCTACCTCTACTGTACTCTACTCTACTCCACCTCTAATGTGCTCCACTCTACTCTACCTCTACTGTACTCCACTGTATTCTACCTCTACTGTGCTCTACTGTACTCCACCTCTACTGTGCTCCACTGTACTCCACTGCAATCTACCTCTACTGTGCTCCACTGTACTCTACCTCTACTGTACTCCACTGTACTCTATCTCTACAGTGCTCCACTGTACTCTACCTCTACTGTACTCCACTGTACTCTACCTCTACTGTGCTCCACTGTACTCTACCTCTACTGTACTCCACTGTACTCTATCTCTACTGTTCTCCACTCTACTCTACCTCTACTGTGCTCAGCTGTACTCTACCTCTACTGTGCTCCACTGCACTCTATCTCTACTCTACTCCACTGTATTCTACCTCTACTGTGCTCTACTGTACTCTACCTCTACTGTACTCCACTGTACTCTACCTCTACTGTACTGTACTGTTCTCTACCTCTACTGTACTCTACTGTACTCCACCTCTACTGTGCTCCACTGTACTCCACTGTACTCTACCTCTACTGTACTCCACTGTATTCAACCTCTACTGTGCTCTACTGTACTCTACCTCTACTGTACTCCACTGTACTCTACCTCTACTGTACTGTACTGTTCTCTACCTCTACTGTACTCTACTGTACTCCACCTCTACTGTGCTCCACTGTACTCCACTGTACTCTACCTCTACTGTTCTCCACTGTACTCTACCTCTACTGTAATCCACTGTACTCTATCTCTACTGTGCTCCACTGTACTCTACCTCTACTGTACTCCACTGTACTCTATCTCTACTGTTCTCCACTGTACTCTACCTCTACTGTGCTCTACTGTACTCTATCTCTACTGTGCTCCACTGTACTCTACCTCTACTGTACTCAACTCTACTCCACCTCTAATGTGCTCCACTCTACTCTACTTCTACTGTACTCCACTGTATTCTACCTCTACTGTGCTCTACTGTACTCCACCTCTACTGTGCTCCACTGTACTCCACTGCAATCTACCTCTACTGTGCTCCACTGTACTCTACCTCTACTGTACTACACTGTACTCTATCTCTACTGTGCTCCACTGTACTCTACCTCTACTGTACTCCACTGTACTCTACCTCTACTGTGCTCCACTGTACTCTACCTCTACTGTACTCCACTGTACTCTATCTCTACTGTTCTCCACTCTACTCTACCTCTACTGTGCTCAGCTGTACTCTACCTCTACTGTGCTCCACTGCACTCTATCTCTACTCTACTCCACTGTATTCTACCTCTACTGTGCTCTACTGTACTCTACCTCTACTCTACTCCACTGTACTCTACCTCTACTGTACTGTACTGTTCTCTACCTCTACTGTACTGTACTGTTCTCTACCTCTACTGTACTCTACTGTACTCCACCTCTACTGTGCTCCACTGTACTCCACTGTACTCTACCTCTACTGTACTCCACTGTACTCTATCTCTACTGTTCTCCACTGTACTCTACCTCTACTGTGCTCCACTGTACTCCACTGTACTCTACCTCTACTGTGATCCACTGTACTCTACCTCTGCTGTGCTCCACTGTACTCTATCTCTACTCTACTCCACTGTACTCTACCTCTACTATACTCCACTGAACTCCACCTCTACAGTGCTCCACTGTACTCTACCTCTACTGTACTCCACTGTACTCTACCTCTACTCTGCTCTACTGTACTCTATCTCTACTGTGCTCTACTGTACTCTACCTCTATTATACTCCACTGTACTCTACCTCTACTGTGCTCCACTGTACTCTACCTCTAATGTGCTCCACTGTACACTACCTCTACTGTAGTCCACTGTAGTCTACCTCTACTGTGCTCCACTCTACTCTACCTCTACTGTGCTCAGCTGTACTCTACCTCTACTGTGCTCCACTGCACATTATCTCTACTCTACTCCACTGTACTCTACCTCTACAGTGCTCCACTGTGCTCTACCTCTACTCTACTCCACTGTACTCTACCTCTACTGTGCTCCACTGCACTCTATCTCTACTGTACTCCACTGTACTCTACCTCTATAGGTGCTCCACTGTGCTCTACCTCTACTCTACTCTGCTGTACTCTACCTCTACTATACTCCACTGTACTCTACCTCTACTGTGCTCTACTGTACTCTATCTCTACTGTGCTCCACTGTACTCTACCTCTACTGTACTCTACTCTACTCCACCTCTAATGTGCTCCACTCTACTCTACCTCTACTGTACTCCACTGTACTCTACCTCTACTCTGCTCTACTGTACTCTATCTCTACTGTGCTCCACTGTACTCTACCTCTACTGTACTCCACTGTAGTCTACCTCAACTATACTCCACTGTACTCTACCTCTACTGTACTCCACTGTACTCTACCTCTACTGTGCTCTACTGTACTCTATCTCTACTGTGCTCCACTGTACTCTACCTCTACTGTACTCCACTGTACTCCACCTCTACAGTGCTCCACTGTACTCTACCTCTACTGTACTCCACTGTACTCTACCTCTACTCTGCTCTACTGTATTCTACCTCTACTGTACTCCACTCTAGTCTACCTCAACTATACTCCACTGTACTCTACCTCTACTCTGCTCCACTGTACTCTACCTCTAATGTTCTCCACTGTACACTACCTCTACTGTAGTCCACTGTACTCTGCCTCTACTGTGCTCCACTCTACTCTACCTCTACTGTGCTCAGCTGTACTCTACCTCTACTGTGCTCCACTGCACATTATCTCTGCTGTACTCCACTGTACTCTACCTCTACAGTGCTCCACTGTGCTCTACCTCTACTCTACTCCACTGTACTCTACCTCTACTCTGCTCTACTGTACTCTACCTCTACTGTACTCCACTGTACTCTACCTCTACTATACTCCACTGTACTCTACCTCTACTGTGCTCTACTGTACTCTATCTCTACTGTGCTCCACTGTACTCTACCTCTACTGTACTCCACTGTACTCTACCTCTACTGTACTCCACTGTATTCCACCTCTACTATGCTCCACTGTACTCCACTGTAATCTACCTCTACTGTGCTCCACTGTACTCTACCTCTACTGTACTCCACTGTACTCTATCTCTACTGTGCTCCACTGTACTCTACCTCTACTGTACTCCACTGTACTCTACCTCTACTGTGCTCCACTGTACTCTACCTCTACTGTACTCCACTGTACTCTATCTCTACTGTTCTCCACTCTACTCTACCTCTACTGTGCTCAGCTGTACTCTACCTCTACTGTGCTCCACTGCACTCTATCTCTACTCTACTCCACTGTATTCTACCTCTACTGTGCTCTACTGTACTCTACCTCTACTGTACTCCACTGTACTCTACCTCTACTGTACTGTACTGTTCTCTACCTCTACTGTAATGTACTGTTCTCTACCTCTACTGTACTCTACTGTACTCCACCTCTACTGTGCTCCACTGTACTCCACTGTACTCTACCTCTACTGTACTCCACTGTACTCTATCTCTACTGTTCTCCACTGTACTCTACCTCTACTGTGCTCCACTGTACTCCACTGTACTCTACCTCTACTGTGATCCACTGTACTCTACCTCTGCTGTGCTCCACTGTACTCTATCTCTACTTTACTCCACTGTACTCTACCTCTACTATACTCCACTGAACTCCACCTCTACAGTGCTCCACTGTACTCTACCTCTACTGTACTCCACTGTACTCTACCTCTACTCTGCTCTACTGTACTCTATCTCTACTGTGCTCTACTGTACTCTACCTCTATTATACTCCACTGTACTCTACCTCTACTGTGCTCCACTGTACTCTACCTCTAATGTGCTCCACTCTACTCTACCTCTACTGTGCTCAGCTGTACTCTACCTCTACTGTGCTCCACTGCACATTATCTCTACTCTACTCCACTGTACTCTACCTCTATAGGTGCTCCACTGTGCTCTACCTCTACTCTACTCTGCTGTACTCTACCTCTACTATACTCCACTGTACTCTACCTCTACTGTGCTCTAATGTACTCTATCTCTACTGTGCTCCACTGTACTCTACCTCTACTGTACTCTACTCTACTCCACCTCTAATGTGCTCCACTCTACTCTACCTCTACTGTACTCCACTGTACTCTACCTCTACTCTGCTCTACTGTACTCTATCTCTACTGTGCTCCACTGTACTCTACCTCTACTGTACTCCACTGTAGTCTACCTCAACTATACTCCACTGTACTCTACCTCTACTGTGCTCCACTGTACTCTACCTCTACTGTGCTCTACTGTACTCTATCTCTACTGTGCTCCACTGTACTCTACCTCTACTGTACTCCACTGTACTCCACCTCTACAGTGCTCCACTGTACTCTACCTCTACTGTACTCCACTGTACTCTACCTCTACTCTGCTCTACTGTACTCTATCTCTACTGTGCTCCACTGTACTCTACCTCTACTGTACTCCACTCTAGTCTACCTCAACTATACTCCACTGTACTCTACCTCTACTGTGCTCCACTGTACTCTTCCTCTACTCTGCTCTACTGTACTCTATCTCTACTGTGCTCCACTGTACTCTACCTCTACTGTACTCCACTCTAGTCTACCTCAACTATACTCCACTGTACTCTACCTCTACTGTGCTCCACTGTACTCTACCTCTACTGTGCTCTACTGTACTCTATCTCTACTGTGCTCCACTGTACTCTACCTCTACTGTACTCCACATTACTCTACATCTACTCTGCTCTACTGTACTCTATCTCTACTGTGCTCCACTGTACTCTACCTCTACTCTACTCCACTGTAGTCTACCTCAACTATACTCCACTGTACTCTACCTCTACTGTGCTCCACTGTACTCTACCTCTACTATACTCCACTGTACTCTACCTCTACTGTGCTCTACTGTACTCTATCTCTACTGTGCTCCACTGTACTCTACCTCTACTGTACTCCACTGTACTATACCTCTACTGTACTCCACTGTATTCCACCTCTACTATGCTCCACTGTACTCCACTGTACTCTACCTCTACTGTGCTCCACTCTACTCTACCTCTACTGTGCTCCACTGTACTCTACCTCTACTGTGCTCAGCTGTACTCTACCTCTACTGTGCTCCACTGCACATTATCTCTACTGTACTCCACTGTACTCTACCTCTACAGTGCTCCACTGTGCTCTACCTCTACTCTACTCCACTGTACTCTACCTCTACTCTGCTCTACTGTACTCTACCTCTACTGTACTCCACTGTACTCTACCTCTACTATACTCCACTGTACTCTACCTCTACTGTGCTCTACTGTACTCTATCTCTACTGTGCTCCACTGTACTCTACCTCTACTGTACTCCACTGTACTCTACCTCTACTGTACTCCACTGTACTCTACCTCTACAGTGCTCCACTGTACTCTACCTCTACTGTACTCCACTGTACTCTACCTCTACTGTACTCCACTGTATTCTACCTCTACTTTGCTCTACTGTACTCCACCTCTACTGTGCTCCACTGTACTCCACTGCAATCTACCTCTACTGTGCTCCACTGTACTCTACCTCTACTGTGCTCTACTGTACTCTATCTCTACTGTGCTCCACTGTACTCTACCTCTACTGTACTCTACTCTACTCCACCTCTAATGTGCTCCACTCTACTCTACCTCTACTGTACTCCACTGTATTCTACCTCTACTGTGCTCTACTGTACTCCACCTCTACTGTGCTCCACTGTACTCCACTGCAATCTACCTCTACTGTGCTCCACTGTACTCTACCTCTACTGTACTCCACTGTACTCTATCTCTACAGTGCTCCACTGTACTCTACCTCTACTGTACTCCACTGTACTCTACCTCTACTGTGCTCCACTGTACTCTACCTCTACTGTACTCCACTGTACTCTATCTCTACTGTTCTCCACTCTACTCTACCTCTACTGTGCTCAGCTGTACTCTACCTCTACTGTGCTCCACTGCACTCTATCTCTACTCTACTCCACTGTATTCTACCTCTACTGTGCTCTACTGTACTCTACCTCTACTGTACTCCACTGTACTCTACCTCTACTGTACTGTACTGTTCTCTACCTCTACTGTACTCTACTGTACTCCACCTCTACTGTGCTCCACTGTACTCCACTGTACTCTACCTCTACTGTACTCCACTGTATTCAACCTCTACTGTGCTCTACTGTACTCTACCTCTACTGTACTCCACTGTACTCTACCTCTACTGTACTGTACTGTTCTCTACCTCTACTGTACTCTACTGTACTCCACCTCTACTGTGCTCCACTGTACTCCACTGTACTCTACCTCTACTGTTCTCCACTGTACTCTACCTCTACTGTAATCCACTGTACTCTATCTCTACTGTGCTCCACTGTACTCTACCTCTACTGTACTCCACTGTACTCTATCTCTACTGTTCTCCACTGTACTCTACCTCTACTGTGCTCTACTGTACTCTATCTCTACTGTGCTCCACTGTACTCTACCTCTACTGTACTCAACTCTACTCCACCTCTAATGTGCTCCACTCTACTCTACTTCTACTGTACTCCACTGTATTCTACCTCTACTGTGCTCTACTGTACTCCACCTCTACTGTGCTCCACTGTACTCCACTGCAATCTACCTCTACTGTGCTCCACTGTACTCTACCTCTACTGTACTACACTGTACTCTATCTCTACTGTGCTCCACTGTACTCTACCTCTACTGTACTCCACTGTACTCTACCTCTACTGTGCTCCACTGTACTCTACCTCTACTGTACTCCACTGTACTCTATCTCTACTGTTCTCCACTCTACTCTACCTCTACTGTGCTCAGCTGTACTCTACCTCTACTGTGCTCCACTGCACTCTATCTCTACTCTACTCCACTGTATTCTACCTCTACTGTGCTCTACTGTACTCTACCTCTACTCTACTCCACTGTACTCTACCTCTACTGTACTGTACTGTTCTCTACCTCTACTGTACTGTACTGTTCTCTACCTCTACTGTACTCTACTGTACTCCACCTCTACTGTGCTCCACTGTACTCCACTGTACTCTACCTCTACTGTACTCCACTGTACTCTATCTCTACTGTTCTCCACTGTACTCTACCTCTACTGTGCTCCACTGTACTCCACTGTACTCTACCTCTACTGTGATCCACTGTACTCTACCTCTGCTGTGCTCCACTGTACTCTATCTCTACTCTACTCCACTGTACTCTACCTCTACTATACTCCACTGAACTCCACCTCTACAGTGCTCCACTGTACTCTACCTCTACTGTACTCCACTGTACTCTACCTCTACTCTGCTCTACTGTACTCTATCTCTACTGTGCTCTACTGTACTCTACCTCTATTATACTCCACTGTACTCTACCTCTACTGTGCTCCACTGTACTCTACCTCTAATGTGCTCCACTGTACACTACCTCTACTGTAGTCCACTGTAGTCTACCTCTACTGTGCTCCACTCTACTCTACCTCTACTGTGCTCAGCTGTACTCTACCTCTACTGTGCTCCACTGCACATTATCTCTACTCTACTCCACTGTACTCTACCTCTACAGTGCTCCACTGTGCTCTACCTCTACTCTACTCCACTGTACTCTACCTCTACTGTGCTCCACTGCACTCTATCTCTACTGTACTCCACTGTACTCTACCTCTATAGGTGCTCCACTGTGCTCTACCTCTACTCTACTCTGCTGTACTCTACCTCTACTATACTCCACTGTACTCTACCTCTACTGTGCTCTACTGTACTCTATCTCTACTGTGCTCCACTGTACTCTACCTCTACTGTACTCTACTCTACTCCACCTCTAATGTGCTCCACTCTACTCTACCTCTACTGTACTCCACTGTACTCTACCTCTACTCTGCTCTACTGTACTCTATCTCTACTGTGCTCCACTGTACTCTACCTCTACTGTACTCCACTGTAGTCTACCTCAACTATACTCCACTGTACTCTACCTCTACTGTGCTCCACTGTACTCTACCTCTACTGTGCTCTACTGTACTCTATCTCTACTGTGCTCCACTGTACTCTACCTCTACTGTACTCCACTGTACTCCACCTCTACAGTGCTCCACTGTACTCTACCTCTACTGTACTCCACTGTACTCTACCTCTACTCTGCTCTACTGTACTCTACCTCTACTGTACTCCACTCTAGTCTACCTCAACTATACTCCACTGTACTCTACCTCTACTGTGCTCCACTGTACTCTTCCTCTACTCTGCTCTACTGTACTCTATCTCTACTGTGCTCCACTGTACTCTACCTCTACTGTACTCCACTCTAGTCTACCTCAACTATACTCCACTGTACTCTACCTCTACTGTGCTCCACTGTACTCTACCTCTACTGTGCTCTACTGTACTCTATCTCTACTGTGCTCCACTGTACTCTACCTCTACTGTACTCCACATTACTCTACATCTACTCTGCTCTACTGTACTCTATCTCTACTGTGCTCCACTGCACTCTACCTCTACTCTACTCCACTGTAGTCTACCTCAACTATACTCCACTGTACTCTACCTCTACTGTGCTCCACTGTACTCTACCTCTACTGTGCTCTACTGTACTCTATCTCTACTTTGCTCCACTGTACTCTACCTCTACTGTACTCCACTGTACTCTACCTCTACTGTGCTCTACTGTACTCTATCTCTACTGTACACCACTGTACTCTACCTCTACTCTGCTGTACTGTACTCTATCTCTACTGTGCTCCACTGTACTCTACCTCTACTGTACTCCACTGTAGTCTACCTCAACTATACTCCACTGTACTCTGCCTCTACTGTGCTCCACTGTACTCTACCTCTACTGTGCTCTACTGTACTCTATCTCTACTGTGCTCCACTGTACTCTACCTCTACTGTACTCCACTGTACTCCACCTCTACAGTGATCCACTGTACTCTACCTCTACTGTACTCCACTGTACTCCACCTCTACAGTGATCCACTGTACTCTACCTCTACTGTACTCCACTGTACTCTACCTCTACTCTGCTCTACTTTACCCTATCTCTACTGTGCTCCACTGTACTCTACCTCTACTGTACTCCACTGTAGTCTACCTCAACTATACTCCACTGTACTCTACCTCTACTGTGCTCCACTGTACTCTACCTCAACTATACTCCACTGTACTCTATCTTTACTCTAATCCACTGTACTCTATCTCTACTCTACTCCACTCTACTCTATCTCTACTGTACTCCACTGTACTCTACCTCTACTCTACTCTACTGTACTCCACCTCTACTGTGCTCCACTGTACTCCACTGTACTCTAGCTCTACTGTGCTCCACTGTACTCTACCTCTACTGTACTCCACTGTACTCTACCTCCACTGTACTGTACTGTTCTCTACCTCTACTGTACTCTACTGTACTCCACCTCTACTGTGCTCCACTGTACTCCACTGTACTCTACCTCTACTGTTCTCCAATGTACTCTACCTCTACTGTAATCCACTGTACTCTATCTTTACTGTGCTCCACTGTACTCTACCTCTACTGTACTCCACTGTACTCTATCTCTACTGTTCTCCACTGTACTCTACCTCTACTGTGCTCTACTGTACTCTATCTCTACTGTGCTCCACTGTAATCTACCTCTACTGTACTCTACTCTACTCCACCTCTAATGTGCTCCACTCTACTCTACCTCTACTGTACTCCACTGTATTCTACCTCTACTGTGCTCTACTGTACTCCACCTCTACTGTGCTCCACTGTACTCCACTGCAATCTACCTCTACTGTGCTCCACTGTACTCTACCTCTACTGTACTCCACTGTACTCTATCTCTACTGTGCTCCACTGTACTCTACCTCTACTGTACTCCACTGTACTCTACCTCTACTGTGCTCCACTGTACTCTACCTCTACTGTACTCCACTGTACTCTATCTCTACTGTTCTCCACTCTACTCTACCTCTACTGTGCTCAGCTGTACTCTACCTCTACTGTGCTCCACTGCACTCTATCTCTACTCTACTCCACTGTATTCTACCTCTACTGTGCTCTACTGTACTCTACCTCTACTGTACTCCACTGTACTCTACCTCTACTGTACTGTACTGTTCTCTACCTCTACTGTACTGTACTGTTCTCTACCTCTACTGTACTCTACTGTACTCCACCTCTACTGTGCTCCACTGTACTCCACTGTACTCTACCTCTACTGTACTCCACTGTACTCTATCTCTACTGTTCTCCACTGTACTCTACCTCTACTGTGCTCCACTGTACACCACTGTACTCTACCTCTACTGTGATCCACTGTACTCTACCTCTGCTGTGCTCCACTGTACTCTATCTCTATTCTATTCCACTATACTCTACCTCTACTGTACTCCACTGAACTCCACCTCTACAGTGCTCCACTGTACTCTACCTCTACTGTACTCCACTGTACTCTACCTCTACTCTGCTCTACTGTACTCTATCTCTACTGTGCTCTACTGTACTCTACCTCTATTATACTCCACTGTACTCTACCTCTACTCTGCTCCACTGTACTCTACCTCTAATGTGCTCCACTGTACACTACCTCTACTGTAGTCCACTGTACTCTACCTCTACTGTGCTCCACTCTACTCTACCTCTACTGTGCTCAGCTGTACTCTACCTCTACTGTGCTCCACTGCACATTATCTCTGCTGTACTCCACTGTACTCTACCTCTACAGTGCTCCACTGTGCTCTACCTCTACTCTACTCCACTGTACTCTACCTCTACTCTGCTCTACTGTACTCTACCTCTACTGTACTCCACTGTACTCTACCTCTACTATACTCCACTGTACTCTACCTCTACTGTGCTCTACTGTACTCTATCTCTACTGTGCTCCACTGTACTCTACCTCTAGTGTACTCCACTGTACTCTACCTCTACTGTACTCCACTGTATTCCACCTCTACTATGCTCCACTGTACTCCACTGTACTCTACCTCTACTGTGCTCCACTCTACTCTACCTCTACTGTGCTCCACTGTACTCTACCTCTACTGTGCTCAGCTGTACTCTACCTCTACTGTGCTCCACTGCACATTATCTCTACTGTACGTCACTGTACTCTACCTCTACTGTGCTCCACTGTGCTCTACCTCTACTCTACTCCACTGTACTCTACCTCTACTCTGCTCTACTGTACTCTACCTCTACTGTACTCCACTGTACTCTACCTCTACTATACTCCACTGTACTCTACCTCTACTGTGCTCTACTGTACTCTATCTCTACTGTGCTCCACTGTACTCTACCTCTACTGTACTCCACTGTACTCTACCTCTACTGTACTCCACTGTACTCTACCTCTACAGTGCTCCACTGTACTCTACCTCTACTGTACTCCACTGTACTCTACCTCTACTGTACTCCACTGTATTCTACCTCTACTGTGCTCTACTGTACTCCACCTCTACTGTGCTCCACTGTACTCCACTGCAATCTACCTCTACTGTGCTCCACTGTACTCTACCTCTACTGTGCTCTACTGTACTCTATCTCTACTGTGCTCCACTGTACTCTACCTCTACTGTACTCTACTCTACTCCACCTCTAATGTGCTCCACTCTACTCTACCTCTACTGTACTCCACTGTATTCTACCTCTACTGTGCTCTACTGTACTCCACCTCTACTGTGCTCCACTGTACTCCACTGCAATCTACCTCTACTGTGCTCCACTGTACTCTACCTCTACTGTACTCCACTGTACTCTATCTCTACTGTGCTCCACTGTACTCTACCTCTACTGTACTCCACTGTACTCTACCTCTACTGTGCTCCACTGTACTCTACCTCTACTGTACTCCACTGTACTCTATCTCTACTGTTCTCCACTCTACTCTACCTCTACTGTTCTCAGCTGTACTCTACCTCTACTGTGCTCCACTGCACTCTATCTCTACTCTACTCCACTGTATTCTACCTCTACTGTGCTCTACTGTACTCTACCTCTACTGTACTGTACTGTTCTCTACCTCTACTGTACTCTACTGTACTCCACCTCTACTGTGCTCCACTGTACTCCACTGTACTCTACCTCTACTGTACTCCACTGTACTCTATCTCTACTGTTCTCCACTGTACTCTACCTCTACTGTGCTCCACTGTACACCACTGTACTCTACCTCTACTGTGATCCACTGTACTCTACCTCTGCTGTGCTCCACTGTACTCTATCTCTATTCTATTCCACTATACTCTACCTCTACTGTACTCCACTGAACTCCACCTCTACAGTGCTCCACTGTACTCTACCTCTACTGTACTCCACTGTACTCTACCTCTACTCTGCTCTACTGTACTCTATCTCTACTGTGCTCTACTGTACTCTACCTCTATTATACTCCACTGTACTCTACCTCTACTCTGCTCCACTGTACTCTACCTCTAATGTGCTCCACTGTACACTACCTCTACTGTAGTCCACTGTACTCAACCTCTACTGTGCTCCACTCTACTCTACCTCTACTGTGCTCAGCTGTACTCTACCTCTACTGTGCTCCACTGCACATTATCTCTGCTGTACTCCACTGTACTCTACCTCTACAGTGCTCCACTGTGCTCTACCTCTACTCTACTCCACTGTACTCTACCTCTACTCTGCTCTACTGTACTCTACCTCTACTGTACTCCACTGTACTCTACCTCTACTATACTCCACTGTACTCTACCTCTACTGTGCTCTACTGTACTCTATCTCTACTGTGCTCCACTGTACTCTACCTCTACTGTACTCCACATTACTCTACATCTACTCTGCTCTACTGTACTCTATCTCTACTGTGCTCCACTGTACTCTACCTCTACTCTACTCCACTGTAGTCTACCTCAACTATACTCCACTGTACTCTACCTCTACTGTGCTCCACTGTACTCTACCTCTACTGTGCTCTACTGTACTCTATCTCTACTGTGCTCCACTGTGCTCTACCTCTACTGTACTCCACTGTACTCTACCTCTACTGTGCTCTACTGTACTCTATCTCTACTGTACACCACTGTACTCTACCTCTACTCTGCTGTACTGTACTCTATCTCTACTGTGCTCCACTGTACTCTACCTCTACTGTACTCCACTGTAGTCTACCTCAACTATACTCCACTGTACTCTACCTCTACTGTGCTCTACTGTACTCTATCTCTACTGTACACCACTGTACTCTACCTCTACTGTGCTCTACTGTACTCTATCTCTACTGTGCTCCACTGTACTCTACCTCTACTGTACTCCACTGTACTCCACCTCTACAGTGATCCACTGTACTCTACCTCTACTGTACTCCACTGTACTCCACCTCTACAGTGATCCACTGTACTCTACCTCTACTGTACTCCACTGTACTCTACCTCTACTCTGCTCTACTTTACCCTATCTCTACTGTGCTCCACTGTACTCTACCTCTACTGTACTCCACTGTAGTCTACCTCAACTATACTCCACTGTACTCTACCTCTACTGTGCTCCACTGTACTCTACCTCAACTATACTCCACTGTACTCTATCTTTACTCTAATCCACTGTACTCTATCTCTACTCTACTCCACTCTACTCTATCTCTACTGTACTCCACTGTACTCTACCTCTACTCTACTCTACTGTACTCCACCTCTACTGTGCTCCACTGTACTCCACTGTACTCTAGCTCTACTGTGCTCCACTGTACTCTACCTCTACTGTACTCCACTGTACTCTACCTCTACTGTGCTCCACTGTACTCTACCTCCACTGTACTCCACTGTACTCTACCTCTACTGTACTCCACTGTACTCTACCTCTACTGTACTCCACTGTATTCTACCTCTACTGTGCTCTACTGTACTCTACCTCTACTGTACTCCACTGTACTCTACCTCTACTGTACTGTACTGTTCTCTACCTCTACTGTACTCTACTGTACTCCACCTCTACTGTGCTCCACTGTACTCCACTGTACTCTACCTCTACTGTTCTCCAATGTACTCTACCTCTACTGTAATCCACTGTACTCTATCTTTACTGTGCTCCACTGTACTCTACCTCTACTGTACTCCACTGTACTCTATCTCTACTGTTCTCCACTGTACTCTACCTCTACTGTGCTCTACTGTACTCTATCTCTACTGTGCTCCACTGTACTCTACCTCTACTGTACTCTACTCTACTCCACCTCTAATGTGCTCCACTCTACTCTACCTCTACTGTACTCCACTGTATTCTACCTCTACTGTGCTCTACTGTACTCCACCTCTACTGTGCACCACTGTACTCCACTGCAATCTACCTCTACAGTGCTCCACTGTACTCTACCTCTGCTGTACTCCACTGTACTCTATCTCTACTGTGCTCCACTGTACTCTACCTCTACTGTACTCCACTCTACTCTAGCTCTACTGTGCTCCACTGTACTCTACCTCTACTGTACTCCACTGTACTCTATCTCTACTGTTCTCCACTCTACTCTACCTCTACTGTGCTCAGCTGTACTCTACCTCTACTGTGCTCCACTGCACTCTATCTCTACTCTACTCCACTGTATTCTACCTCTACTGTGCTCTACTGTACTCTACCTCTACTGTACTCCACTGTACTCTACCTCTACTGTACTGTACTGTTCTCTACCTCTACTGTACTGTACTGTTCTCTACCTCTACTGTACTCTATTGTACTCCACCTCTACTGTGCTCCACTGTACTCCACTGTACTCTACCTCTACTGTACTCCACTGTACTCTATCTCTACTGTTCTCCACTGTACTCTACCTCTACTGTGCTCCACTGTACACCACTGTACTCTACCTCTACTGTGATCCACTGTACTCTACCTCTGCTGTGCTCCACTGTACTCTATCTCTATTCTATTCCACTATACTCTACCTCTACTGTACTCCACTGAACTCCACCTCTACAGTGCTCCACTGTACTCTACCTCTACTGTACTCCACTGTACTCTACCTCTACTCTGCTCTACTGTACTCTATCTCTACTGTGCTCTACTGTACTCTACCTCTATTATACTCCACTGTACTCTACCTCTACTCTGCTCCACTGTACTCTACCTCTAATGTGCTCCACTGTACACTACCTCTACTGTAGTCCACTGTACTCTGCCTCTACTGTGCTCCACTCTACTCTACCTCTACTGTGCTCAGCTGTACTCTACCTCTACTGTGCTCCACTGCACATTATCTCTGCTGTACTCCACTGTACTCTACCTCTACAGTGCTCCACTGTGCTCTACCTCTACTCTACTCCACTGTACTCTACCTCTACTCTGCTCTACTGTACTCTACCTCTACTGTACTCCACTGTACTCTACCTCTACTATACTCCACTGTACTCTACCTCTACTGTGCTCTACTGTACTCTATCTCTACTGTGCTCCACTGTACTCTACCTCTACTGTACTCCACTGTACTCTACCTCTACTGTACTCCACTGTATTCCACCTCTACTATGCTCCACTGTACTCCACTGTACTCTACCTCTACTGTGCTCCACTCTACTCTACCTCTACTCTGCTCTACTGTACTCTATCTCTACTGTGCTCCACTGTACTCTACCTCTACTCTACTCCACTGTAGTCTACCTCAACTATACTCCACTGTACTCTACCTCTACTGTGCTCCACTGTACTCTACCTCTACTGTGCTCTACTGTACTCTATCTCTACTGTGCTCCACTGCACATTATCTCTACTGTACTCCACTGTACTCTACCTCTACAGTGCTCCACTGTGCTCTACCTCTACTCTACTCCACTGTACTCTACCTCTACTCTGCTCTACTGTACTCTACCTCTACTGTACTCCACTGTACTCTACCTCTACTATACTCCACTGTACTCTACCTCTACTGTGCTCTACTGTACTCTATCTCTACTGTGCTCCACTGTACTCTACCTCTACTGTACTCCACTGTACTCTACCTCTACTGTACTCCACTGTACTCTACCTCTACAGTGCTCCACTGTACTCTACCTCTACTGTACTCCACTGTACTCTACCTCTACTGTACTCCACTGTATTCTACCTCTACTGTGCTCTACTGTACTCCACCTCTACTGTGCTCCACTGTACTCCACTGCAATCTACCTCTACTGTGCTCCACTGTACTCTACCTCTACTGTGCTCTACTGTACTCTATCTCTACTGTGCTCCACTGTACTCTACCTCTACTGTACTCTACTCTACTCCACCTCTAATGTGCTCCACTCTACTCTACCTCTACTGTACTCCACTGTATTCTACCTCTACTGTGCTCTACTGTACTCCACCTCTACTGTGCTCCACTGTACTCCACTGCAATCTACCTCTACTGTGCTCCACTGTACTCTACCTCTACTGTACTCCACTGTACTCTATCTCTACTGTGCTCCACTGTACTCTACCTCTACTGTACTCCACTGTACTCTACCTCTACTGTGCTCCACTGTACTCTACCTCTACTGTACTCCACTGTACTCTATCTCTACTGTTCTCCACTCTACTCTACCTCTACTGTGCTCAGCTGTACTCTACCTCTACTGTGCTCCACTGCACTCTATCTATACTCTACTCCACTGTATTCTACCTCTACTGTGCTCTACTGTACTCTACCTCTACTGTACTGTACTGTTCTCTACCTCTACTGTACTGTACTGTTCTCTACCTCTACTGTACTCTACTGTACTCCACCTCTACTGTGCTCCACTGTACTCCACTGTACTCTACCTCTACTGTACTCCACTGTGCACCACTGTACTCTACCTCTACTGTGATCCACTGTACTCTACCTCTGCTGTGCTCCACTGTACTCTATCTCTATTCTATTCCACTATACTCTACCTCTACTGTACTCCACTGAACTCCACCTCTACAGTGCTCCACTGTACTCTACCTCTACTGTACTCCACTGTACTCTACCTCTACTCTGCTCTACTGTACTCTATCTCTACTCTGCTCTACTGTACTCTACCTCTATTATACTCCACTGTACTCTACCTCTACTCTGCTCCACTGTACTCTACCTCTAATGTGCTCCACTGTACACTACCTCTACTGTAGTCCACTGTACTCAACCTCTACTGTGCTCCACTCTACTCTACCTCTACTGTGCTCAGCTGTACTCTACCTCTACTGTGCTCCACTGCACATTATCTCTGCTGTACTCCACTGTACTCTACCTCTACAGTGCTCCACTGTGCTCTACCTCTACTCTACTCCACTGTACTCTACCTCTACTCTGCTCTACTGTACTCTACCTCTACTGTACTCCACTGTACTCTACCTCTACTATACTCCACTGTACTCTACCTCTACTGTGCTCTACTGTACTCTATCTCTACTGTGCTCCACTGTACTCTACCTCTACTGTACTCCACTGTACTCTACCTCTACTGTACTCCACTGTATTCCACCTCTACTATGCTCCACTGTACTCCACTGTACTCTACCTCTACTGTGCTCCACTCTACTCTACCTCTACTGTGCTCCACTGTACTCTACCTCTACTGTGCTCAGCTGTGCTCTACCTCTACTGTGCTCCACTGCACATTATCTCTACTGTACTCCACTGTACTCTACCTCTACAGTGCTCCACTGTGCTCTACCTCTACTCTACTCCACTGTACTCTACCTCTACTCTGCTCTACTGTACTCTACCTCTACTGTACTCCACTGTACTCTACCTCTACTATACTCCACTGTACTCTACCTCTACTGTGCTCTACTGTACTCTATCTCTACTGTGCTCCACTGTACTCTACCTCTACTGTACTCCACTGTACTCTACCTCTACTGTACTCCACTGTACTCTACCTCTACAGTGCTCCACTGTACTCTACCTCTACTCTTCTCTACTGTACTCCACCTCTACTGTGCTCCACTGTACTCCACTGTACTCTAGCTCTACTCTGCTCCACTGTACTCTACCTCTACTGTACTCCACTGTACTCTACCTCTACTGTGCTCCACTGTACTCTACCTCCACTGTACTCCACTGTACTCTATCTCTACTGTTCTCCACTCTACTCTACCTCTACTGTGCTCAGCTGTACTCTACCTCTACTGTGCTCCACTGCACTCTATCTCTACTCTACTCCACTGTATTCTACCTCTACTGTGCTCTACTGTACTCTACCTCTACTGTACTCCACTGTACTCTACCTCTACTGTACTGTACTGTTCTCTACCTCTACTGTACTGTACTGTTCTCTACCTCTACTGTACTCTACTGTACTCCACCTCTACTGTGCTCCACTGTACTCCACTGTACTCTACCTCTACTGTACTCCACTGTACTCTATCTCTACTGTTCTCCACTGTACTCTACCTCTACTGTGCTCCACTCTACTCTACCTCTACTGTGCTCAGCTGTACTCTACCTCTACTGTGCTCCACTGCACATTATCTCTGCTGTACTCCACTGTACTCTACCTCTACAGTGCTCCACTGTGCTCTACCTCTACTCTACTCCACTGTACTCTACCTCTACTCTGCTCTACTGTACTCTACCTCTACTGTACTCCACTGTACTCTACCTCTACTATACTCCACTGTACTCTACCTCTACTGTGCTCTACTGTACTCTATCTCTACTGTGCTCCACTGTACTCTACCTCTACTGTACTCCACTGTACTCTACCTCTACTGTGCTCCACTGTATTCCACCTCTACTATGCTCCACTGTACTCCACTGTACTCTAGCTCTACTGTGCTCCACGGTACTCTACCTCTACTGTACTCCACTGTACTCTACCTCTACTGTGCTCCACTCTACTCTACCTCTACTGTGCTCCACTGTACTCTACCTCAACTATACTCCACTGTACTCTACCTCTACTGTGCTCCACTCTACTCTACCTCTACTGTGCTCTACTGTACTCTATCTCTACTGTACTCCACTGTACTCTACCTCTACTGTACTCCACTGTATTCCACCTCTACTATGCTCCACTGTGCTCAGCTGTACTCTACCTCTACTGTGCTCCACTGCACATTATCTCTACTGTACTCCACTGTACTCTACCTCTACAGTGCTCCACTGTGCTCTACCTCTACTCTACTCCACTGTACTCTACCTCTACTCTGCTCTACTGTACTCTACCTCTACTGTACTCCACTGTACTCTACCTCTACTATACTCCACTGTACTCTACCTCTACTGTGCTCTACTGTACTCTATCTCTACTGTGCTCCACTGTACTCTACCTCTACTGTACTCCACTGTACTCTACCTCTACTGTACTCCACTGTACTCTACCTCTACAGTGCTCCACTGTACTCTACCTCTACTGTACTCCACTGTACTCTACCTCTACTCTGCTCTACTGTACTCTATCTCTACTGTGCTCCACTGTACTCTACCTCTACTGTACTCCACTGTACTCTACCTCTACTCTGCTCTACTGTACTCTATCTCTACTGTGCTCCACTGTACTCTACCTCTACTGTACTCCACTGTAGTCTACCTCAACTATACTCCACTGTACTCTACCTCTACTGTGCTCCACTGTACTCTACCTCAACTATACTCTACTGTACTCTATCTCTACTCTAATCCACTGTACACTATCTCTACTCTACTCCACTCTACTCTATCTCTACTGTACTCCACTGTACTCTACCTCTACTCTTCTTTACTGTACTCCACCTCTACTCTGCTCCACTGTACTCTACCTCTACTGTACTCCACTGTACTCTACCTCTACTGTGCTCCACTGTACTCTACCTCTACTGTACTCCACTGTACTCTATCTCTACTGTTCTCCACTCTACTCTACCTCTACTGTGCTCAGCTGTACTCTACCTCTACTGTGCTCCACTGCACTCTATCTCTACTCTAATCCACTGTATTCTACCTCTACTGTGCTATACTGTACTCTACCTCTACTGTACTCCACTGTACTCTACCTCTACTGTACTGTACTGTTCTCTACCTCTACTGTACTGTACTGTTCTCTACCTCTACTGTACTCTACTGTACTCCACCTCTACTGTGCTCCACTGTACTCCACTGTACTCTACCTCTACTGTACTCCACTGTACTCTATCTCTACTGTTCTCCACTGTACTCTACCTCTACTGTGCTCCACTGTACACCACTGTACTCTACCTCTACTGTGATCCACTGTACTCTACCTCTGCTGTGCTCCACTGTACTCTATCTCTATTCTATTCCACTATACTCTACCTCTACTGTACTCCACTGAACTCCACCTCTACTGTGCTCCACTGTACTCTATCTCTATTCTATTCCACTGTACTCTACCTCTACTCTGCTCTACTGTACTCTATCTCTACTGTGCTCTACTGTACTCTACCTCTATTATACTCCACTGTACTCTACCTCTACTCTGCTCCACTGTACTCTACCTCTAATGTGCTCCACTGTACACTACCTCTACTGTAGTCCACTGTACTCTACCTCTACTGTGCTCCACTCTACTCTACCTCTACTGTGCTCAGCTGTACTCTACCTCTACTGTGCTCCACTGCACATTATCTCTGCTGTACTCCACTGTACTCTACCTCTACAGTGCTCCACTGTGCTCTACCTCTACTCTACTCCACTGTACTCTACCTCTACTCTACTCTACTGTACTCTAGCTCTACTGTACTCCACTGTACTCTACCTCTACTGTACTCCACTGTACTCTACCTCTACTGTACTCCACTGTATTCTACCTCTACTGTGCTCTACTGTACTCTACCTCTACTGTACTCCACTGTACTCTACCTCTACTGTACTCCACTGTATTCCACCTCTACTATGCTCCACTGTACTCCACTGTACTCTAGCTCTACTGTGCTCCACGGTACTCTAGCTCTACTGTACTCCACTGTACTCTACCTCTACTGTGCTCCACTCTACTCTACCTCTACTGTGCTCCACTGTACTCTACCTCTACTGTGCTCAGCTGTACTCTACCTCTACTGTGCTCCACTAAACATTATCTCTACTGTACTCCACTGTACTCTACCTCTACAGTGCTCCACTGTGCTCTACCTCTACTCTACTCCACTGTACTCTACCTCTACTCTGCTCTACTGTACTCTACCTCTACTGTACTCCACTGTAGTCTACATCAACTATACTCCACTGTACTCTACCTCTACTGTGCTCCACTGTACTCTACCTCTACTGTGCTCTACTGTACTCTATCTCTACTGTGCTCCACTGTACTCTACCTCTACTGTACTCCACTGTACTCTACCTCTACTGTGCTCTACTGTACTCTATCTCTACTGTACTCCACTGTACTCTACCTCTACTCTGCTGTACTGTACTCTATCTCTACTGTGCTCCACTGTACTTTACCTCTACTGTACTCCACTGTAGTCTACCTCAACTATACTCCACTGTACTCTACCTCTACTGTGCTCCACTGTACTCTACCTCTACTGTGCTCTACTGTACTCTATCTCTACTGTGCTCCACTGTACTCTACCTCTACTGTACTCCACTGTACTCCACCTCTAGAGTGATCCACTGTACTCTACCTCTACTGTACTCCACTGTACTCCACCTCTACAGTGATCCACTGTACTCTACCTCTACTGTACTCCACTGTACTCTACCTCTACTCTGCTCTACTTTACTCTATCTCTACTGTGCTCCACTGTACTCTACCTCTACTGTACTCCACTGTAGTCTACCTCAACTATACTCCACTGTACTCTACCTCTACTGTGCTCCACTGTACTCTACCTCAACTATACTCCACTGTACTCTATCTTTACTCTAATCCACTGTACTCTATCTCTACTCTACTCCACTCTACTCTATCTCTACTGTACTCCACTGTACTCTACCTCTACTCTACTCTACTGTACTCCACCTCTTCTGTGCTCCACTGTACTCTAGCTCTACTCTGCTCCACTGTACTCTACCTCTACTGTACTCCACTGTACTCTACCTCTACTGTGCTCCACTGTACTCTACCTCCACTGTACTCCACTGTACTCTACCTCTACTGTACTCCACTGTACTCTACCTCTACTGTACTCCACTGTATTCAACCTCTACTGTGCTCTACTGTACTCTACCTCTACTGTACTCCACTGTACTCTACCTCTACTGTACTGTACTGTTCTCTACCTCTACTGTACTCTACTGTACTCCACCTCTACTGTGCTCCACTGTACTCCACTGTACTCTACCTCTACTGTTCTCCACTGTACTCTACCTCTACTGTAATCCATGGTACTCTATCTCTACTGTGCTCCACTGTACTCTACCTCTACTGTACTCCACTGTACTCTATCTCTACTGTTCTCCACTGTACTCTACCTCTACTGTGCTCTACTGTACTCTATCTCTACTGTGCTCCACTGTACTCTACCTCTACTGTACTCAACTCTACTCCACCTCTAATGTGCTCCACTCTACTCTACCTCTACTGTACTCCACTGTATTCTACCTCTACTGTGCTCTACTGTACTCCACCTCTACTGTGCTCCACTGTACTCCACTGCAATCTACCTCTACTGTGCTCCACTGTACTCTACCTCTACTGTACTCCACTGTACTCTATCTCTACTGTGCTCCACTGTACTCTACCTCTACTGTACTCCACTGTACTCTACCTCTACTGTGCTCCACTGTACTCTACCTCTACTGTACTCCACTGTACTCTATCTCTACTGTTCTCCACTCTACTCTACCTCTACTGTGCTCAGCTGTACTCTACCTCTACTGTGCTCCACTGCACTCTATCTCTACTCTACTCCACTGTATTCTACCTCTACTGTGCTCTACTGTACTCTACCTCTACTGTACTCCACTGTACTCTACCTCTACTGTACTGTACTGTTCTCTACCTCTACTGTACTGTACTGTTCTCTACCTCTACTGTACTCTACTGTACTCCACCTCTACTGTGCTCCACTGTACTCCACTGTACTCTACCTCTACTGTACTCCACTGTACTCTATCTCTACTCTTCTCCACTGTACTCTACCTCTAATGTGCTCCACTGTACTCCACTGTACTCTACCTCTACTGTGATCCACTATACTCTACCTCTGCTGTGCTCCACTGTACTCTATCTCTACTCTACTCCACTGTACTCTACCTCTACTATACTCCACTGAACTCCACCTCTACAGTGCTCCACTGTACTCTACCTCTACTGCACTCCACTGTACTCTACCTCTACTCTGCTCTACTGTACTCTATCTCTACTGTGCTCCACTGTACTCTACCTCTAATGTGCTCCACTGTACACTACCTCTACTGTAGTCCACTGTACTCTACCTCTACTGTGCTCCACTCTACTCTACCTCTACTGTGCTCAGCTGTACTCTACCTCTACTGTGCTCCACTGCACATTATCTCTACTCTACTCCACTGTACTCTACCTCTACAGTGCTCCACTGTGCTCTACCTCTACTCTACTCCACTGTACTCTACCTCTACTGTGCTCCACGGCACTCTATCTCTACTGTACTCCACTGTACTCTACCTCTATAGGTGCTCCACTGTGCTCTACCTCTACTCTACTCTGCTGTACTCTACCTCTACTATACTCCACTGTACTCTACCTCTACTGTGCTCTACTGTACTCTATCTCTACTGTGCTCCACTGTACTCTACCTCTACTGTACTCTACTCTACTCCACCTCTAATGTGCTCCACTCTACTCTACCTCTACTGTACTCCACTGTACTCTACCTCTACTCTGCTCTACTGTACTCTATCTCTACTGTGCTCCACTGTACTCTACCTCTACTGTACTCCACTGTAGTCTACCTCAACTATACTCCACTGTACTCTACCTCTACTGTGCTCCACTGTACTCTACCTCTACTGTGCTCTACTGTACTCTATCTCTACTGTGCTCCACTGTACTCTACCTCTACTGTACTCCACTGTACTCCACCTCTACAGTGCTCCACTGTACTCTACCTCTACTGTACTCCACTGTACTCTACCTCTACTCTGCTCTACTGTACTCTATCTCTACTGTGCTCCACTGTACTCTACCTCTACTGTACTCCACTCTAGTCTACCTCAACTATACTCCACTGTACTCTACCTCTACTGTGCTCCACTGTACTCTTCCTCTACTCTGCTCTACTGTACTCTATCTCTACTGTGCTCCACTGTACTCTACCTCTACTGTACTCCACTCTAGTCTACCTCAACTATACTCCACTGTACTCTACCTCTACTGTGCTCCACTGTACTCTACCTCTACTGTAATCCATGGTACTCTATCTCTACTGTGCTCCACTGTACTCTACCTCTACTGTACTCCACTGTACTCTATCTCTACTGTTCTCCACTGTACTCTACCTCTACTGTGCTCTACTGTACTCTATCTCTACTGTGCTCCACTGTACTCTACCTCTACTGTACTCAACTCTACTCCACCTCTAATGTGCTCCACTCTACTCTACCTCTACTGTACTCCACTGTATTCTACCTCTACTGTGCTCTACTGTACTCCACCTCTACTGTGCTCCACTGTACTCCACTGCAATCTACCTCTACTGTGCTCCACTGTACTCTACCTCTACTGTACTCCACTGTACTCTATCTCTACTGTGCTCCACTGTACTCTACCTCTACTGTACTCCACTGTACTCTACCTCTACTGTGCTCCACTGTACTCTACCTCTACTGTACTCCACTGTACTCTATCTCTACTGTTCTCCACTCTACTCTACCTCTACTGTTCTCAGCTGTACTCTACCTCTACTGTGCTCCACTGCACTCTATCTCTACTCTACTCCACTGTATTCTACCTCTACTGTGCTCTACTGTACTCTACCTCTACTGTACTCCACTGTACTCTACCTCTACTGTACTGTACTGTTCTCTACCTCTACTGTACTGTACTGTTCTCTACCTCTACTGTACTCTACTGTACTCCACCTCTACTGTGCTCCACTGTACTCCACTGTACTCTACCTCTACTGTACTCCACTGTACTCTATCTCTACTGTTCTCCACTGTACTCTACCTCTAATGTGCTCCACTGTACTCCACTGTACTCTACCTCTACTGTGATCCACTATACTCTACCTCTGCTGTGCTCCACTGTACTCTATCTCTACTCTACTCCACTGTACTCTACCTCTACTATACTCCACTGAACTCCACCTCTACAGTGCTCCACTGTACTCTACCTCTACTGCACTCCACTGTACTCTACCTCTACTCTGCTCTACTGTACTCTATCTCTACTGTGCTCCACTGTACTCTACCTTTAATGTGCTCCACTGTACACTACCTCTACTGTAGTCCACTGTACTCTACCTCTACTGTGCTCCACTCTACTCTACCTCTACTGTGCTCAGCTGTACTCTACCTCTACTGTGCTCCACTGCACATCATCTCTACTCTACTCCACTGTACTCTACCTCTACAGTGCTCCACTGTGCTCTACCTCTACTCTACTCCACTGTACTCTACCTCTACTGTGCTCCACGGCACTCTATCTCTACTGTACTCCACTGTACTCTACCTCTATAGGTGCTCCACTGTGCTCTACCTCTACTCTACTCTGCTGTACTCTACCTCTACTATACTCCACTGTACTCTACCTCTACTGTGCTCTACTGTACTCTATCTCTACTGTGCTCCACTGTACTCTACCTCTACTGTACTCTACTCTACTCCACCTCTAATGTGCTCCACTCTACTCTACCTCTACTGTACTCCACTGTACTCTACCTCTACTCTGCTCTACTGTACTCTATCTCTACTGTGCTCCACTGTACTCTACCTCTACTGTACTCCACTGTAGTCTACCTCAACTATACTCCACTGTACTCTACCTCTACTGTGCTCCACTGTACTCTACCTCTACTGTGCTCTACTGTACTCTATCTCTACTGTGCTCCACTGTACTCTACCTCTACTGTACTCCACTGTACTCCACCTCTACAGTGCTCCACTGTACTCTACCTCTACTGTACTCCACTGTACTCTACCTCTACTCTGCTCTACTGTACTCTATCTCTACTGTGCTCCACTGTACTCTACCTCTACTGTGCTCCACTGTACTCTACCTCTACTGTGCTCCACTGTACTCTACCTCTACTGTACTCCACATTACTCTACATCTACTCTGCTCTACTGTACTCTATCTCTACTGTGCTCCACTGTACTCTACCTCTACTCTACTCCACTGTAGTCTACCTCAACTATACTCCACTGTACTCTACCTCTACTGTGCTCCACTGTACTCTACCTCTACTGTGCTCTACTGTACTCTATCTCTACTGTGCTCCACTGTACTCTACCTCTACTGTACTCCACTGTACTCTACCTCTACTGTGCTCTACTGTACTCTATCTCTACTGTACACCACTGTACTCTACCTCTACTCTGCTGTACTGTACTCTATCTCTACTGTGCTCCACTGTACTCTACCTCTACTGTACTCCACTGTATTCTACCTCAACTATACTCCACTGTACTCTGCCTCTACTGTGCTCCACTGTACTCTACCTCTACTGTGCTCTACTGTACTCTATCTCTACTGTGCTCCACTGTACTCTACCTCTACTGTACTCCACTGTACTCCATCTCTACTGTTCTCCACTGTACTCTACCTCTACTGTGCTCCACTGTACTCCACTGTACTCTATCTCTACTGTGATCCACTGTACTCTTTCTCTGCCGTGCTCCACTGTACTCTATATCTACTCTACTCCACTGTACTCTATCTCTATTGTACTCCACTGTACTCTACCTCTACAGTACTCTACTGTACTCCACCTCTAGTGTGCTCCACTGTACTCCACTGTACTCTTCCTCTACTGTACTCCACTGTACTCTATCTCTACTGTGCTCCACTGTACTCTACCTCTACTTTGCTCTAATATACTCTACTCTACTGTGCTCCACTGTACTCTATTTCTACTGTACCCCACTGTACTCTACCTCTACTGTGCTCCACTGTACTCTACCTCTACTGTGCTCCACTGTACTCTACCTCTACTGTACTCCACTGTACTCTATCTCTACTGTAGTCCACTGTACTCTACCTCTACTGTGCTCCACTCTACTCTACCTCTACTGTGCTCAGCTGTACTCTACCTCTACTGTGCTCCACTGCACATTATCTCTGCTGTACTCCACTGTACTCTACCTCTACAGTGCTCCACTGTGCTCTACCTCTACTCTACTCCACTGTACTCTACCTCTACTCTGCTCTACTGTACTCTACCTCTACTGTACTCCACTGTACTCAACCTCTACTATACTCCACTGTACTCTACCTCTACTGTGCTCTACTGTACTCTATCTCTACTGTGCTCCACTGTACTCTACCTCTACTGTACTCCACTGTACTCTACCTCTACTGTACTCCACTGTATTCCACCTCTACTATGCTCCACTGTACTCTAATTCTACTGTGCTCCACTGTACTCTACCTCTACAGTGCTCCACTGTGCTCTACCTCAACTGTACTCCACTGTACTCTACCTCTACTCTGCTCTACTGTGCTCTACCTCTACTGTACTCCACTGGACTCTACCTCTACTCTGCTCTACTGTACTCTATCTCTATTGTGCTCCACTGTACTCTACCTCTACTGTACTCCACTGTAGTCTACCTCAACTATACTCCACTGTACTCTACCTCTACTGTGCTCCACTGTACTCTACCTCTACTGTGCTCTACTGTACTCTATCTCTACTGTGCTCCATTGTACTCTACCTCTACTGTACTCCACTGTACTCCACCTCTACAGTGCTCCACTGTACTCTACCTCTACTGTACTCCACTGTACTTTACCCCTACTCTGCTCAATTTTACTCTATCTCTACTGTACTCCACTGTAGTCAACCTCAACTATACTCCACTGTACTCTATCTCTACTCTAATCCATTGTACTCTATCTCTACTCTACTCCACTCTACTCTTGCTCTACTGTACTCCACTGTACTCTACCTATACTCTACTCTACTGTACTCCACCTCTACTTTGCTCCACTATACTCCACTGTACTCTAGCTCTACTGTGCTCCACTGTACTGTACCTCTACTGTACTCCACTGTACTCTACCTCTACTGTGCTCAACTGTACTCTACCTCTACTGTACTCCACTGCACTCTACCTCTACTCTACTCCACTGTATTCTACCTCTACTGTGGTCTACTGTACTCTACCTCTACTGTACTCCACTGTACTCTACCTCTACTGTACTGTACTGTTCTCTACCTCTACTGTACTGTACTGTTCTCTACCTCTACTGTACTCTACTGTACTCCACCTCTACTGTGCTCCACTGTACTCCACTGTACTCTACCTCTACTGTACTCCACTGTACTCTATCTCTACTGTTCTCCACTGTACTCTACCTCTACTGTGCTCCACTGTACTCCACTGTACTCTACCTCTACTGTGCTCCACTGTACTCTACCTCTACTGTGCTCCACTGTACTCTACCTCTACTGTGCTCCACTGTACTCTGTCTCTACTGTACTCCACTGTACTCTACCTCTACAGTGCTCCACTGTGCTCTACCTCAACTGTACTCCACTGTACTCTACCTCTACTCTGCTCTACTGTGCTCTACCTCTACTGTACTCCACTGGACTCTACCTCTACTCTGCTCTACTGTACTCTATCTCTATTGTGCTCCACTGTACTCTACCTCTACTGTACTCCACTGTAGTCTACCTCAACTATACTCCACTGTACTCTACCTCTACTGTGCTCCACTGTACTCTACCTCTACTGTGCTCTACTGTACTCTATCTCTACTGTGCTCCATTGTACTCTACCTCTACTGTACTCCACTGTACTCCACCTCTACAGTGCTCCACTGTACTCTACCTCTACTGTACTCCTCTGTACTCTACCCCTACTCTGCTCAATTTTACTCTATCTCTACTGTGCTCCACTGTACTCTACCTCTACTGTACTCCACTGTAGTCAACCTCAACTATACTCCACTGTACTCTACCTCTACTGTGCTCCACTGTACTCTACCTCAACTATACTCCACTGTACTCTATCTCTACTCTAATCCATTGTACTCTATCTCTACTCTACTCCACTCTACTCTTGCTCTACTGTACTCCACTGTACTCTACCTATACTCTACTCTACTGTACTCCACATCTACTTTGCTCCACTATACTCCACTGTACTCTAGCTCTTCTGTGCTCCACTGTACTGTACCTCTACTGTACTCCACTGTACTCTACCTCTACTGTGCTCAACTGTACTCTACCTCTACTGTACTCCACTGTACTCTACCTCTACTCTACTCCACTGTATTCTACCTCTACTGTGCTCTACTGTACTCTACCTCTACTGTACTCCACTGTACTCTACCTCTACTGTACTGTACTGTTCTCTACCTCTACTGTACTGTACTGTTCTCTACCTCTACTGTACTCTACTGTACTCCACCTCTACTGTGCTCCACTGTACTCCACTGTACTCTACCTCTACTGTACTCCACTGTACTCTATCTCTACTGTTCTCCACTGTACTCTACCTCTACTGTGCTCCACTGTACTCCACTGTACTCTACCTCTACTGTGATCTACTGTACTCTACCTCTGCTGTGCTGCACTGTACTCTATCTCTACTCTACTCCACTGTACTCTACCTCTACTGTACTCCACTGAACTCCACCTCTACAGTGCTCCACTGTACTCTACCTCTACTGTACTCCACTGTACTCTACCTCTACTCTGCTCTACTGTACTCTATCTCTACTGTGCTCTACTGTACTCTACCTCTATTATACTCCACTGTACTCTACCTCTACTGTGCTCCACTGTACTCTACCTCTAATGTGCTCCACTGTACACTACCTCTACTGTAGTCCACTGTACTCTACCTCTACTGTGCTCCACTCTACTCTAACTCTACTGTGCTCAGCTGTACTCTACCTCTACTGTGCTCCACTGCACATAATCTCTACTGTACTCCACTGTACTCTACCTCTACAGTGCTCCACTGTGCTCTACCTCTACTCTACTCCACTGTACTCTACCTCTACTCTGCTCTACTGTACTCTATCTCTACTGTGCTCCACTGTACTCTACCTCTACTGTACTCCACTGTACTCTACCTCTACTGTACTCCAATGTATTCCACCTCTACTATGCTCCACTGTACTCCACTGTACTCTAGCTCTACTGTGCTCCACGGTACTCTACCTCTACTGTACTCCACTGTAGTCTACCTCTACTGTGCTCCACTGTACTCTACCTCTACTGTACTCCACTGTACTCTACCTCTACTGTGCTCTACTGTACTCTATCTCTACTGTACTCCACTGTACTCTACCTCTACTGTACTCCACTGTAGTCTACCTCTACTGTGCTCCACTGTACTCTACCTCTACTGTACTCCACTGTACTCTACCTCTACTGTGCTCTACTGTACTCTATCTCTACTGTACTCCACTGTACTCTACCTCTACTCTGCTGTACTGTACTCTATCTCTACTGTGCTCCACTGTACTCTACCTCTACTGTACTCCACTGTAGTCTACCTCAACTATACTCCACTGTACTCTACCTCTACTGTGCTCCACTGTACTCTACCTCTACTGTGCTCTACTGTACTCTATCTCTACTGTGCTCCACTGTACTGTACCTCTACTGTACTCCACTGTACTCCACCTCTACAGTGATCCACTGTACTCTACCTCTACTGTACTCCACTGTACTCCACCTCTACAGTGATCCACTGTACTCTACCTCTACTGTACTCCACTGTACTCTACCTCTACTCTGCTCTACTTTACTCTATCTCTACTGTGCTCCACTGTACTCTACCTCTACTGTACTCCACTGTAGTCTACCTCAACTATACTCCACTGTACTCTACCTCTACTGTGCTCCACTGTACTCTACCTCAACTATACTCCACTGTACTCTATCTTTACTCTAATCCACTGTACTCTACCTCTACTCTACTCTACTGTACTCCTCCACTACTGTGCTCCACTGTACTCCACTGTACTCTAGCTCTACTGTGCTCCACTGTACTCTACCTCTACTGTACTCCACTGTACTCTACCTCTACTGTGCTCCACTGTACTCTACCTCCACTGTACTACACTGTACTCTACCTCTACTGTACTCCACTGTACTCTACCTCTACTGTACTCCACTGTATTCTACCTCTACTGTGCTCTACTGTACTCCACCTCTACTGTGCTCCACGGTACTCCACTGCAATCTACCTCTACTGTGCTCCACTGTACTCGACCTCTACTCTACTCCACTGTACTCTATCTCTACTGTGCTCCACTGTACTCTACCTCTACTGTACTCCACTGTACTCTACCTCTACTGTGCTCCACTGTACTCTACCTCTACTGTACTCCACTGTACTCTATCTCTACTGTTCTCCACTCTACTCTACCTCTACTGTGCTCAGCTGTACTCTACCTCTACTGTGCTCCACTGCACTCTATCTCTACTGTACTCGACTGTACTCTACCTCTATAGGTGCTCCACTGTGCTCTACCTCTACTCTACTCTGCTGTACTCTACCTCTACTATACTCCACTGTACTCTACCTCTACTGTGCTCTACTGTACTCTATCTCTACTGTGCTCCACTGTACTCTACCTCTACTGTACTCTATCTCTACTCTAATCCACTCTACTCTAATTCTACTGTACTCCACTGTACTCTACCTCTACTCTTCTCTACTGTACTCCACCTCTACTGTGCTCCACTGTACTCCACTGTACTCTAGCTCTACTCTGCTCCACTGTACTCTACCTCTACTGTACTCCACTGTACTCTACCTCTACTGTGCTCCACTGTACTCTAGCTCTACTGTACTCCACTGTACTCTACCTCTACTGTACTCCACTGTATTCTACCTCTACTGTGCTCTACTGTACTCTACCTCTACTGTACTCCACTGTACTCTACCTCTACTGTACTGTAGTCTACCTCTACTGTACTCTACTGTACTCCACCTCTACTGTGCTCCACTGTACTCTACCTGTACTGTACTCCACTGTACTCTATCTCTACTGTGCTCCACTGTACTCTACCTCTACTGTACTCCACTGTACTCTACCTCTACTGTGCTCCACTGTACTCTACCTCTACTGTACTCCACTGTACTCTATCTCTACTGTTCTCCACTCTACTCTACCTCTACTGTGCTCAGCTGTACTCTACTTCTACTGTGCTCCACTGCACTCTATCTCTACTGTACTCCACTGTACTCTACCTCTATAGGTGCTCCACTGTGCTCTACCTCTACTCTACTCTGATGTACTCTACCTCTACTCTGCTCTACTGTACTCTACCTCTACTGTACTCCACTGTACTCTACCTCTACTATACTCCACTGTACTCTACCTCTACTGTGCTCTACTGTACTCTATCTCTACTGTGCTCCACTGTACTCTACCTCTACTGTACTCTTCTCTACTCCACCTCTAATGTGCTCCACTCTACTCTACCTCTACTGTACTCCACTGTACTCTACCTCTACTCTGCTCTACTGTACTCTATCTCTACTGTGCTCCACTGTACTCTACCTCTACTCTACTCCACTGTAGTCTACCTCAACTATACTCCACTGTACTCTACCTCTACTGTGCTCCACTGTACTCTACCTCTACTGTGCTCTACTGTACTCTATCTCTACTGTGATCCAATGTACTCTACCTCTACTGTACTCCACTGTACTCCACCTCTACAGTGCTCCACTGTACTCTACCTCTACTGTACTCCACTGTACTCTACCTCTACTCTGCTCTACTGTATTCTATCTCTACTGTGCTCCACTGTACTCTACCTCTACTGTACTCCACTCTAGTCAACCTCAACTATACTCCACTGTACTCTACCTCTACTGTGCTCCACTGTACTCTACCTCTACTCTGCTCTACTGTACTCTATTTCTACTGTGCTCCACTGTACTCTACCTCTACTGTACTCCACTCTAGTCTACCTCAACTATACTCCACTGTACTCTACCTCTACTGTGCTCCACTGTACTCTACCTCTACTGTGCTCTACTGTACTCTATCTCTACTGTGCTCCACTGTACTCTACCTCTACTGTACTCCACATTACTCTACATCTACTCTGCTCTACTGTACTCTATCTCTACTGTGCTCCACTGTACTCTACCTCTACTGTACTCCACTGTAGTCTACCTCAACTATACTCCACTGTACTCTACCTCTACTGTGCTCCACTGTATTCTACCTCTACTGTGCTCTACTGTACTCTATCTCTACTGTGCTCCACTGTACTCTACCTTTACTGTACTCCACTGTACTCCACCTCTACAGTGCTCCACTGTACTCTACCTCTACTGTACTCCACTGTACTCTACCTCTACTCTGCTCTACTGTACTCTATCTCTACTGTGCTCCACTGTACTCTACCTCTACTGTACTCCACTCTAGTCTACCTCAACTATACTCCACTGTACTCTACCTCTACTGTGCTCCACTGTACTCTACCTCTACTGTGCTCTACTGTACTCTATCTCTAGTGTGCTCCACTGTACTCTACCTCTACTGTACTCCACATTACTCTACCTCTACTCTGCTCTACTGTACTCTATCTCTACTGTGCTCCACTGTACTCTACCTCTACTGTAATCCACTCTAGTCTATCTCAACTATACTCCACTGTACTCTACCTCTACTGTGCTCCACTGTACTCTACCTCTACTGTGCTCTACTGTACTCTATCTCTACTGTGCTCCACTGTAATCTACCTCTACTGTACTCCACTGTACTCTACCTCTACTCTGCTGTACTGTTATCTATCTCTACTGTGCTCCACTGTACTCTACCTCTACTGTACTCCACTGTAGTCTACCTCAACTATACTCCACTGTACTCTACCTCTACTGTGCTCCACTGTACTCTACCTCTACTGTGCACTACTGTTCTCTATCTCTACTGTGCTCCACTGTACTCTACCTCTACTGTACTCCACTGTACTCCACCTCTACAGTGATCCACTGTACTCTACCTCTACTGTACTCAACTGTACTCAACCTCTACAGTGATCCACTGTACTCTACCTCTACTGTACTCAACTGTACTCCACCTCTACAGTGATCCACTGTACTCTACCTCTACTGTACTCCACTGTACTCTACCTCTACTCTGCTCTACTGTACTCTATCTCTACTGTGCTCCACTGTACTCTACCTCAACTATACTCCACTGTACTCTATCTTTACTCTAATCCACTGTACTCTATCTCTACTCTACTCCACTCTACTCTATCTCTACTGTACTCCACTGTACTCTACCTCTACTCTACTCTACTGTACTCCACCTCTACTGTGCTCCACTGTACTCCACTGTACTCTAGCTCTACTGTGCTCCACTGTACTCTACCTCTACTGTACTCCACTGTACTCTACCTCTACTGTGCTCCACTGTACTCTACCTCCACTGTACTCTACCTCTACTGTACTCCACTGTACTCTACCTCTACTGTACTCCACTGTATTCTACCTCTACTGTGCTCTACTGTACTCTACCTCTACTGTACTCCACTGTACTCTACGTCTACTGTACTCCACTGTAGTCTACCTCAACTATACTCCACTGTACTCTACCTCTACTGAGCTCCACTGTACTCTACCTCAACTATACTCCACTGTACTCTATCTCTACTCTAATCCACTGTACTCTATCTCTACTCTACTCCACTCTACTCTATCTCTACTGTACTCCACTGTACTCTACCTATACTCTACTCTACTGTACTCCACCTCTACTGTGCTCCACTGTACTCCACTGTACTCTAGCTCTACTGTGCTCCACTGTACTCTACCTCTACTGTACTCCACTGTACTCTACCTCTACTGTGCTCCACTGTACTCTACCTCTACTGTACTCCACTGTACTCTACCTCTACTGTACTCCACTGTACTCTACCTCTACTGTACTCCACTGTACTCTACCTCTACTGTACTCCACTGTACTCTACCTCTACTGTACTCCACTGTATTCTACCTCTACTGTGCTCCACTGTACTCCACTGTACTCTATCTCTACTGTGATCCACTGTATTCTACCTCTGCTTTGCTCCACTGTACTCTATATCTACTCTACTCCACTGTACTCTATCTCTATTGTACTCCACTGTACTCTACCTCTACTGTACTCTACTGTACTCCACCTCTACTGTGCTCCACTGTAATCCACTGTACTCTTCCTCTACTGTACTCCACTGTACTCTATCTCTACTGTGCTCCACTGTACTCTACCTCTACTTTGCTCTAATATACTCTACTCTACTGTGCTCCACTGTACTCTATTTCTACTGTACCCCACTGTACTCTACCTCTACTGTGCTCCACTGTACTCTACCTCTACTGTGATCCACTGTACACTACCTCTACTGTACTCCACTGTACTCTACCTCTACTGTGCTCCACTGTACTCTACCTCTACTGTGCTCCACTGTACTCTATCTCTACTGTACTCCACTGTACTCTACCTCTACTCTGCTCTACTGTGCTCTACCTCTACTGTACTCCACTGTACTCTACCTCTACTCTGCTCTACTGTACTCTATCTCTATTGTGCTCCACTGTACTCTACCTCTACTGTACTCCACTGTAGTCTACCTCAACTATACTCCACTGTACTCTACCTCTACTGTGCTCCACTGTACTCTACCTCTACTGTACTCCACTGTACTCTACCTCTACTGTACTCCACTGTAGTCTACCTCAACTATACTCCACTGTACTCTACCTCTACTGTGCTCCACTGTACTCTACCTCTACTGTGCTCTACTGTACTCTATCTATACTTTGCTCCATTGTACTCTACCTCTACTGTACTCCACTGTACTCCACCTCTACAGTGCTCCACTGTACTCTACCTCTACTGTACTCCACTGTACTCTACCTCAACTATACTCCACTGTACTCTACATCTACTGTGCTCCACTGTACTCTACCTCAACTGTACTCCACTGTACTCTATCTCTACTCTAATCCACTGTACTCTATCTCTACTCTACTTCACTCTACTCTATCTCTACTGTAATCCACTGTACTCTACATATACTCTACTCTACTGTACTCCACCTCTACTGTGCTCCACTGTACTCCACTGTACTCTAGCTCTACTGTGCTCCACTGTACTCTACCTCTACTGTACTCCACTGTACTCTACCTCTACTTTGCTCCACTGTACTCTACCTCTACTGTACTCCACTGTACTCTACCTCTACTGTACTCCACTGTACTCTACCTCTACTGTACTCCACTGTATTCTACCTCTACTGTGCTCTACTGTACTCTACCTCTACTGTACTCCACTGTACTCTACCTCTACTGTACTGTACTGTTCTCTACCTCTACTGTACTCTACTGTACTCCACCTCTTCTGTACTCTATTGTACTCCACTGTACTCCACTGTACTCTACCTCTACTGTGCTCCACTGTACTCTACCTCTACTGTACTCCACTGTACTCTATCTCTACTGTGCTCCACTGTACTCTATCTCTACTGTTCTCCACTGTACTCTACCTCTACTGTGCTCCACTGTACTCCACTGTACTCTACCTCTACTGTGATCCACTGTACTCTACCTCTGCTGTGCTCCACTGTACTCTATCTCTACTCTACTCCACTGTACTCTACCTCTACTGTACTCCACTGAACTCCACCTCTACAGTGCTCCACTGTACTCTACCTCTACTGTACTCCACTGTACTCTACATCTACTCTGCTCTACTGTACTCTATCTCTACTGTAATCTACTGTACTCTACCTCTATTATACTCCACTGTACTTTACCTCTACTGTGCTCCACTGTACTCTACCTCTAATGTGCTCCACTGTACACTACCTCTACTGTAGTCCACTGTACTCTACCTCTACTGTGCTCCACTCTACTCTACCTCTAATGTGCTCAGCTGTACTCTACCTCTACTGTGCTCCACTGCACTCTATCTCTACTGTACTCTACCTCTACAGTGCTCCACTGTACTCTACCTCTACTCTACTCCACTGTAGTCTACCTCAACTATACTCCACTGTACTCTACCTCTACTGTGCTCCACTGTACTCTACCTCTACTGTGCTCTACTGTACTCTATCTCTACTGTGATCCACTGTACTCTACCTCTACTGTACTCCACTGTACTCCACCTCTACAGTGCTCCACTGTACTCTACCTCTACTGTACTCCACTGTACTCTACCTCTACTCTGCTCTACTGTATTCTATCTCTACTGTGCTCCACTGTACTCTACCTCTACTGTACTCCACTCTAGTCAACCTCAACTATACTCCACTGTACTCTACCTCTACTGTGCTCCACTGTACTCTACCTCTACTCTGCTCTACTGTACTCTATTTCTACTGTGCTCCACTGTACTCTACCTCTACTGTACTCCACTCTAGTCTACCTCAACTATACTCCACTGTACTCTACCTCTACTGTGCTCCACTGTACTCTACCTCTACTGTGCTCTACTGTACTCTATCTCTACTGTGCTCCACTGTACTCTACCTCTACTGTACTCCACATTACTCTACATCTACTCTGCTCTACTGTACTCTATCTCTACTGTGCTCCACTGTACTCTACCTCTACTGTACTCCACTGTAGTCTACCTCAACTATACTCCACTGTACTCTACCTCTACTGTGCTCCACTGTATTCTACCTCTACTGTGCTCTACTGTACTCTATCTCTACTGTGCTCCACTGTACTCTACCTTTACTGTACTCCACTGTACTCCACCTCTACAGTGCTCCACTGTACTCTACCTCTACTGTACTCCACTGTACTCTACCTCTACTCTGCTCTACTGTACTCTATCTCTACTGTGCTCCACTGTACTCTACCTCTACTGTACTCCACTCTAGTCTACCTCAACTATACTCCACTGTACTCTACCTCTACTGTGCTCCACTGTACTCTACCTCTACTGTGCTCTACTGTACTCTATCTCTAGTGTGCTCCACTGTACTCTACCTCTACTGTACTCCACATTACTCTACCTCTACTCTGCTCTACTGTACTCTATCTCTACTGTGCTCCACTGTACTCTACCTCTACTGTACTCCACTCTAGTCTATCTCAACTATACTCCACTGTACTCTACCTCTACTGTGCTCCACTGTACTCTACCTCTACTGTGCTCTACTGTACTCTATCTCTACTGTGCTCCACTGTACTCTACCTCTACTGTACTCCACTGTACTCTACCTCTACTCTGCTGTACTGTTATCTATCTCTACTGTGCTCCACTGTACTCTACCTCTACTGTACTCCACTGTAGTCTACCTCAACTATACTCCACTGTACTCTACCTCTACTGTGCTCCACTGTACTCTACCTCTACTGTGCACTACTGTTCTCTATCTCTACTGTGCTCCACTGTACTCTACCTCTACTGTAATCCACTGTACTCCACCTCTACAGTGATCCACTGTACTCTACCTCTACTGTACTCAACTGTACTCCACCTCTACAGTGATCCACTGTACTCTACCTCTACTGTACTCAACTGTACTCCACCTCTACAGTGATCCACTGTACTCTACCTCTACTGTACTCCACTGTACTCTACCTCTACTCTGCTCTACTGTACTCTATCTCTACTGTGCTCCACTGTACTCTACCTCAACTATACTCCACTGTACTCTATCTTTACTCTAATCCACTGTACTCTATCTCTACTCTACTCCACTCTACTCTATCTCTACTGTACTCCACTGTACTCTACCTCTACTCTACTCTACTGTACTCCACCTCTACTGTGCTCCACTGTACTCCACTGTACTCTAGCTCTACTGTGCTCCACTGTACTCTACCTCTACTGTACTCCACTGTACTCTACCTCTACTGTGCTCCACTGTACTCTACCTCCACTGTACTCCACTGTACTCTACCTCTACTGTACTCCACTGTACTCTACCTCTACTTTACTCCACTGTATTCTACCTCTACTGTGCTCTACTGTACTCTACCTCTACTGTACTCCACTGTACTCTACCTCTACTGTACTGTACTGTTCTCTACCTCTACTGTGCTCCACTGTACTCTACCTCTACTGTACTCCACTGTACTCTACCTCTACTGTGCTCCACTGTACTCTACCTCTACTGTACTCCACTGTACTCTATCTCTACTGTTCTCCACTCTACTCTACCTCTACTGTGCTCAGCTGTACTCTACCTCTACTGTGCTCCACTGCACTCTATCTCTACTCTACTCCACTGTATTTTACCTCTACTGTGCTCTACTGTACTCTACCTCTACTGTACTCCACTGTACTCTACCTCTACTGTACTGTACTGTTCTCTACCTCTACTGTACTGTACTGTTCTCTACCTCTACTGTACTCTACTGTACTCCACCTCTACTGTGCTCCACTGTACTCCACTGTACTCTACCTCTACTGTACTCCACTGTACTCTATCTCTACTGTTCTCCACTGTACTCTACCTCTACTGTGCTCCACTGTACACCACTGTACTCTACCTCTACTGTAATCCACTGTACTCTACCTCTGCTGTGCTCCACTGTACTCTATCTCTATTCTATTCCACTATACTCTACCTCTACTGTACTCCACTGAACTCCACCTCTACAGTGCTCCACTGTACTCTACCTCTACTGTACTCCACTGTACTCTACCTCTACTCTGCTCTACTGTACTCTATCTCTACTGTGCTCTACTGTACTCTACCTCTATTATACTCCACTGTACTCTACCTCTACTCTGCTCCACTGTACTCTACCTCTAATGTGCTCCACTGTACACTACCTCTACTGTAGTCCACTGTACTCTACCTCTACTGTGCTCCACTCTACTCTACCTCTACTGTGCTCAGCTGTACTCTACCTCTACTGTGCTCCACTGCACATTATCTCTGCTGTACTCCACTGTACTCTACCTCTACAGTGCTCCACTGTGCTCTACCTCTACTCTACTCCACTGTACTCTACCTCTACTCTGCTCTACTGTACTCTACCTCTACTGTACTCCACTGTACTCTACCTCTACTATACTCCACTGTACTCTACCTCTACTGTGCTCTACTGTACTCTATCTCTACTGTGCTCCACTGTACTCTACCTCTACTGTACTCCACTGTACTCTACCTCTACTGTACTCCACTGTATTCCACCTCTACTATGCTCCACTGTACTCCACTGTACTCTACCTCTACTGTGCTCCACTCTACTCTACCTCTACTGTGCTCCACTGTACTCTACCTCTACTGTGCTCAGCTGTACTCTACCTCTACTGTGCTCCACTGCACATTATCTCTACTGTACTCCACTGTACTCTACCTCTACAGTGCTCCACTGTGCTCTACCTCTACTCTACTCCACTGTACTCTACCTCTACTCTGCTCTACTGTACTCTACCTCTACTGTACTCCACTGTACTCTACCTCTACTATACTCCACTGTACTCTACCTCTACTGTGCTCTACTGTACTCTATCTCTACTGTGCTCCACTGTACTCTACCTCTACTGTACTCCACTGTACTCTACCTCTACTGTACTCCACTGTACTCTACCTCTACAGTGCTCCACTGTACTCTACCTCTACTGTACTCCACTGTACTCTACCTCTACTGTACTCCACTGTATTTTACCTCTACTGTGCTCTACTGTACTCCACCTCTACTGTGCTCCACTGTACTCCACTGCAATCTACCTCTACTGTGCTCCACTGTACTCTACCTCTACTGTGCTCTACTGTACTCTATCTCTACTGTGCTCCACTGTACTCTACCTCTACTGTACTCTACTCTACTCCACCTCTAATGTGCTCCACTCTACTCTACCTCTACTGTACTCCACTGTATTCTACCTCTACTGTGCTCTACTGTACTCCACCTCTACTGTGCTCCACTGTACTCCACTGCAATCTACCTCTACTGTGCTCCACTGTACTCTACCTCTACTGTACTCCACTGTACTCTATCTCTACTGTGCTCCACTGTACTCTACCTCTACTGTGCTCCACTGTACTCTACCTCTACTGTACTCCACTGTACTCTACCTCTACTGTACTCCACTGTACTCTACCTCTACAGTGCTCCACTGTACTCTACCTCTACTCTTCTCTACTGTACTCCACCTCTACTGTGCTCCACTGTACTCCACTGTACTCTAGCTCTACTCTGCTCCACTGTACTCTACCTCTACTGTACTCCACTGTACTCTACCTCTACTGTGCTCCACTGTACTCTACCTCTACTGTACTCCACTGTACTCTATCTCTACTGTTCTCCACTCTACTCTACCTCTACTGTGCTCAGCTGTACTCTACCTCTACTGTGCTCCACTGCACTCTATCTCTACTCTACTCCACTGTATTCTACCTCTACTGTGCTCTACTGTACTCTACCTCTACTGTACTCCACTGTACTCTACCTCTACTGTACTGTACTGTTCTCCACCTCTACTGTACTGTACTGTTCTCTACCTCTACTGTACTCTACTGTACTCCACCTCTACTGTGCTCCACTGTACTCCACTGTACTCTACCTCTACTGTACTCCACTGTACTCTATCTCTACTGTTCTCCACTGTACTCTACCTCTACTGTGCTCCACTGTACACCACTGTACTCTACCTCTACTGTGATCCAATGTACTCTACCTCTGCTGTGCTCCACTGTACTCTATCTCTATTCTATTCCACTATACTCTACCTCTACTGTACTCCACTGAACTCCACCTCTACAGTGCTCCACTGTACTCTACCTCTACTGTACTCTACCTCTACCGTGCTCCACTGTACTCTACCTCTACTGTACTCCACTGTACTCTACCTCTACCGTGCTCCACTCTACTCTACCTCTACTGTGCTCAGCTGTACTCTACCTGTACTGTGCTCCACTGCACTCTATCTCTACTCTACTCCACTGTATTCTACCTCTACTGTGCTCTACTGTACTCTACCTCTACTGTACTCCACTGTACTCTACCTCTACTGTACTGTACTGTTCTCTACCTCTACTGTACTGTACTGTTCTCTACCTCTACTGTACTCTACTGTACTCCACCTCTGCTGTGCTCCACTGTACTCCACTGTACTCTACCTCTACTGTACTCCACTGTACTCTATCTCTACTGTTCTCCACTGTACTCTACCTCTACTGTGCTCCACTGTACACCACTGTACTCTACCTCTACTGTGATCCACTGTACTCTACCTCTGCTGTGCTCCACTGTACTCTATCTCTATTCTATTCCACTATACTCTACCTCTACTGTACTCCACTGAACTCCACCTCTACAGTGCTCCACTGTACTCTACCTCTACTGTACTCCACTGTACTCTACCTCTACTCTGCTCTACTGTACTCTATCTCTACTGTGATCTACTGTACTCTACCTCTATTATACTCCACTGTACTCTACCTCTACTCTGCTCCACGGTACTCTACCTCTAATGTGCTCCACTGTACACTGCCTCTACTGTAGTCCACTGTACTCAACCTCTACTGTGCTCCACTCTACTCTACCTCTACTGTGCTCAGCTGTACTCTACCTCTACTGTGCTCCACTGCACATTATCTCTGCTGTACTCCACTGTACTCTACCTCTACAGTGCTCCACTGTGCTCTACCTCTACTCTACTCCACTGTACTCTACCTCTACTCTGCTCTACTGTACTCTACCTCTACTGTACTCCACTGTACTCTACCTCTACTATACTCCACTGTACTCTACCTCTACTGTGCTCTACTGTACTCTATCTCTACTGTGCTCCACTGTACTCTACCTCTACTGTACTCCACTGTACTCTACCTCTACTGTACTCCACTGTATTCCACCTCTACTATGCTCCACTGTACTCCACTGTACTCTACCTCTACTGTGCTCCACTCTACTCTACCTCTACTGTGCTCCACTGTACTCTACCTCTACTGTGCTCAGCTGTGCTCTACCTCTACTGTGCTCCACTGCACATTATCTCTACTGTACTCCACTGTACTCTACCTCTACAGTGCTCCACTGTGCTCTACCTCTACTCTACTCCACTGTACTCTACCTCTACTCTGCTCTACTGTACTCTACCTCTACTGTACTCCACTGTACTCTACCTCTACTATACTCCACTGTACTCTACCTCTACTGTGCTCTACTGTACTCTATCTCTACTGTGCTCCACTGTACTCTACCTCTACTGTACTCCACTGTACTCTACCTCTACTGTACTCCACTGTACTCTACCTCTACAGTGCTCCACTGTACTCTACCTCTACTCTTCTCTACTGTACTCCACCTCTACTGTGCTCCACTGTACTCCACTGTACTCTAGCTCTACTCTGCTCCACTGTACTCTACCTCTACTGTACTCCACTGTACTCTACCTCTACTGTGCTCCACTGTACTCTACCTCTACTGTACTCCACTGTACTCTATCTCTACTGTTCTCCACTCTACTCTACCTCTACTGTGCTCAGCTGTACTCTACCTCTACTGTGCTCCACTGCACTCTATCTCTACTCTACTCCACTGTATTCTACCTCTACTGTGCTCTACTGTACTCTACCTCTACTGTACTCCACTGTACTCTACCTCTACTGTACTGTACTGTTCTCTACCTCTACTGTACTGTACTGTTCTCTACCTCTACTGTACTCTACTGTACTCCACCTCTACTGTGCTCCACTGTACTCCACTGTACTCTACCTCTACTGTACTCCACTGTACTCTATCTCTACTGTTCTCCACTGTACTCTACCTCTACTGTGCTCCACTGTACACCACTGTACTCTACCTCTACTGTGATCCACTGTACTCTACCTCTGCTGTGCTCCACTGTACTCTATCTCTATTCTATTCCACTATACTCTACCTCTACTGTACTCCACTGAACTCCACCTCTACAGTGCTCCACTGTACTCTACCTCTACTGTACTCTACCTCTACTGTGCTCCACTGTACTCTACCTCTACTGTACTCCACTGTACTCTATCTCTACTGTTCTCCACTCTACTCTACCTCTACTGTGCTCAGCTGTACTCTACCTGTACTGTGCTCCACTGCACTCTATCTCTACTCTACTCCACTGTATTCTACCTCTACTGTGCTCTACTGTACTCTACCTCTACTGTACTCCACTGTACTCTACCTCTACTGTACTGTACTGTTCTCTACCTCTACTGTACTGTACTGTTCTCTACCTCTACTGTACTCTACTGTACTCCACCTCTGCTGTGCTCCACTGTACTCCACTGTACTCTACCTCTACTGTACTCCACTGTACTCTATCTCTACTGTTCTCCACTGTACTCTACCTCTACTGTGCTCCACTGTACACCACTGTACTCTACCTCTACTGTGATCCACTGTACTCTACCTCTGCTGTGCTCCACTGTACTCTATCTCTATTCTATTCCACTATACTCTACCTCTACTGTACTCCACTGAACTCCACCTCTACAGTGCTCCACTGTACTCTACCTCTACTGTACTCCACTGTACTCTACCTCTACTCTGCTCTACTGTACTCTATCTCTACTGTGCTCTACTGTACTCTACCTCTATTATACTCCACTGTACTCTACCTCTACTCTGCTCCACGGTACTCTACCTCTAATGTGCTCCACTGTACACTACCTCTACTGTAGTCCACTGTACTCAACCTCTACTGTGCTCCACTCTACTCTACCTCTACTGTGCTCAGCTGTACTCTACCTCTACTGTGCTCCACTGCACATTATCTCTGCTGTACTCCACTGTACTCTACCTCTACAGTGCTCCACTTTGCTCTACCTCTACTCTACTCCACTGTACTCTACCTCTACTCTGCTCTGCTGTACTCTACCTCTACTGTACTCCACTGTACTCTACCTCTACTATACTCCACTGTACTCTACCTCTACTGTGCTCTACTGTACTCTATCTCTACTGTGCTCCACTGTACTCTACCTCTACTGTACTCCACTGTACTCTACCTCTACTGTACTCCACTGTATTCCACCTCTACTATGCTCCACTGTACTCCACTGTACTCTACCTCTACTGTGCTCCACTCTACTCTACCTCTACTGTGCTCCACTGTACTCTACCTCTACTGTGCTCAGCTGTGCTCTACCTCTACTGTGCTCCACTGCACATTATCTCTACTGTACTCCACTGTACTCTACCTCTACAGTGCTCCACTGTGCTCTACCTCTACTCTACTCCACTGTACTCTACCTCTACTCTGCTCTACTGTACTCTACCTCTACTGTACTCCACTGTACTCTACCTCTACTATACTCCACTGTACTCTACCTCTACTGTGCTCTACTGTACTCTATCTCTACTGTGCTCCACTGTACTCTACCTCTACTGTACTCCACTGTACTCTACCTCTACTGTACTCCACTGTACTCTACCTCTACAGTGCTCCACTGTACTCTACCTCTACTCTTCTCTACTGTACTCCACCTCTACTGTGCTCCACTGTACTCCACTGTACTCTAGCTCTACTCTGCTCCACTGTACTCTACCTCTACTGTACTCCACTGTACTCTACCTCTACTGTGCTCCACTGTACTCTACCTCTACTGTACTCCACTGTACTCTATCTCTACTGTTCTCCACTCTACTCTACCTCTACTGTGCTCAGCTGTACTCTACCTCTACTGTGCTCCACTGCACTCTATCTCTACTCTACTCCACTGTATTCTACCTCTACTGTGCTCTACTGTACTCTACCTCTACTGTACTCCACTGTACTCTACCTCTACTGTATTGTACTGTTCTCTACCTCTACTGTACTGTACTGTTCTCTACCTCTACTGTACTCTACTGTACTCCACCTCTACTGTGCTCCACTGTACTCCACTGTACTCTACCTCTACTGTACTCCACTGTACTCTATCTCTACTGTTCTCCACTGTACTCTACCTCTACTGTGCTCCACTGTACACCACTGTACTCTACCTCTACTGTGATCCACTGTACTCTACCTCTGCTGTGCTCCACTGTACTCTATCTCTATTCTATTCCACTATACTCTACCTCTACTGTACTCCACTGAACTCCACCTCTACAGTGCTCCACTGTACTCTACCTCTACTGTACTCCACTGTACTCTACCTCTACTGTGCTCCACTGTACTCTACCTCTACTGTACTCCACTGTACTCTATCTCTACTGTTCTCCACTCTACTCTACCTCTACTGTGCTCAGCTGTACTCTACCTCTACTGTGCTCCACTGCACTCTATCTCTACTCTACTCCACTGTATTCTACCTCTACTGTGCTCTACTGTACTCTACCTCTACTGTACTCCACTGTACTCTACCTCTACTGTACTGTACTGTTCTCTACCTCTACTGTACTGTACTGTTCTCTACCTCTACTGTACTCTACTGTACTCCACCTCTACTGTGCTCCACTGTACTCCACTGTACTCTACCTCTACTGTACTCCACTGTACTCTATCTCTACTGTTCTCCACTGTACTCTACCTCTACTGTGCTCCACTGTACACCACTGTACTCTACCTCTACTGTGATCCACTGTACTCTACCTCTGCTGTGCTCCACTGTACTCTATCTCTATTCTATTCCACTATACTCTACCTCTACTGTACTCCACTGAACTCCACCTCTACAGTGCTCCACTGTACTCTACCTCTACTGTACTCCACTGTACTCTACCTCTACTCTGCTCTACTGTACTTTATCTCTACTGTGCTCTACTGTACTCTATCTCTACTGTGCTCCAATGTACTCTACCTCTACTGTACTCCACTGTACTCTACCTCTAATGTGCTCCACTGTACACTACCTCTACTGTAGTCCACTGTACTCTACCTCTACTGTGCTCCATTCTACTCTACCTCTACTGTGCTCAGCTGTACTCTACCTCTACTGTGCTCCACTGCACATTATCTCTGCTGTACTCCACTGTACTCTACCTCTACTGTACTCCACTGTACTCTACCTCTACTATACTCCACTGTACTCTACCTCTACTGTGCTCTACTGTACTCTATCTCTACTGTGCTCCACTGTACTCTACCTCTACTGTGCTCCACTCTACTCTACCTCTACTGTGCTCCACTGTACTCTACCTCTACTGTGCTCAGCTGTACTCTACCTCTACTGTGCTCCACTGCACATTATCTCTACTGTACTCCACTGTACTCTACCTCTACAGTGCTCCACTGTGCTCTAACTCTACTCTACTCCACTGTACTCTACCTCTACTCTGCTCTACTGTACTCTACCTCTACTGTACTCCACTGTACTCTACCTCTACTATACTCCACTGTACTCTACCTCTACTGTGCTCTACTGTACTCTATCTCTACTGTGCTCCACTGTACTCTACCTCTACTGTACTCCACTGTACTCTACCTCTACTGTACTCCACTGTACTCTACCTCTACAGTGCTCCACTGTACTCTACCTCTACTGTACTCCACTGTACTCTACCTCTACTGTACTCCACTGTATTCTACCTCTACTGTGCTCTACTGTACTCCACCTCTACTGTGCTCCACTGTACTCCACTGCAATCTACCTCTACTGTGCTCCACTGTACTCTACCTCTACTGTGCTCTACTGTACTCTATCTCTACTGTGCTCCACTGTACTCTACCTCTACTGTACTCTACTCTACTCCACCTCTAATGTGCTCCACTCTACTCTACCTCTACTGTACTCCACTGTATTCTACCTCTACTGTGCTCTACTGTACTCCACCTCTACTGTGCTCCACTGTACTCCACTGCAATCTACCTCTACTGTGCTCCACTGTACTCTACCTCTACTGTACTCCACTGTACTCTATCTCTACTGTGCTCCACTGTACTCTACCTCTACTGTACTCCACTGTACTCTACCTCTACTGTGCTCCACTGTACTCTACCTCTACTGTACTCCAATGTACTCTATCTCTACTGTTCTCCACTCTACTCTACCTCTACTGTGCTCAGCTGTACTCTACCTCTGCTGTGCTCCACTGCACTCTATCTCTACTCTACTCCACTGTATTCTACCTCTACTGTGCTCTACTGTACTCTACCTCTACTGTACTCCACTGTACTCTACCTCTACTGTACTGTACTGTTCTCTACCTCTACTGTACTGTACTGTTCTCTACCTCTACTGTACTCTACTGTACTCCACCTCTACTGTGCTCCACTGTACTCCACTGTACTCTACCTCTACTGTACTCCACTGTACTCTATCTCTACTGTTCTCCACTGTACTCTACCTCTACTGTGCTCCACTGTACACCACTGTACTCTACCTCTACTGTGATCCACTGTACTCTACCTCTGCTGTGCTCCACTGTACTCTATCTCTATTCTATTCCACTATACTCTACCTCTACTGTACTCCACTGAACTCCACCTCTACAGTGCTCCACTGTACTCTACCTCTACTGTACTCCACTGTACTCTACCTCTACTCTGCTCTACTGTACTCTATCTCTACTGTGCTCTACTGTACTCTACCTCTACTCTGCTCCACTGTACTCTACCTCTAATGTGCTCCACTGTACACTACCTCTACTGTAGTCCACTGTACTCAACCTCTACTGTGCTCCACTCTACTCTACCTCTACTGTGCTCAGCTGTACTCTACCTCTACTCTGCTCCACTGCACATTATCTCTGCTGTACTCCACTGTACTCTACCTCTACAGTGCTCCACTGTGCTCTACCTCTACTCTACTCCACTGTACTCTACCTCTACTCTGCTCTACTGTACTCTACCTCTACTGTACTCCACTGTACTCTACCTCTACTATACTCCACTGTACTATACCTCTACTGTGCTCTACTGTACTCTATCTCTACTGTGCTCCACTGTACTCTACCTCTACTGTACTCCACTGTACTCTACCTCTACTGTACTCCACTGTATTCCACCTCTACTATGCTCCACTGTACTCCACTGTACTCTACCTCTACTGTGCTCCACTCTACTCTACCTCTACTGTGCTCCACTGTACTCTACCTCTACTGTGCTCAGCTGTGCTCTACCTCTACTGTGCTCTACTGCACATTATCTCTACTGTACTCCACTGTACTCTACCTCTACAGTGCTCCACTGTGCTCTACCTCTACTCTACTCCACTGTACTCTACCTCTACTCTGCTCTACTGTACTCTACCTCTACTGTACTCCACTGTACTCTACCTCTACTATACTCCACTGTACTCTACCTCTACTGTGCTCTACTGTACTCTACCTCTACTGTACTCCACTGTACTCTACCTCTACTGTACTCCACTGTACTCTACCTCTACTGTACTCCACTGTACTCTACCTCTACAGTGCTCCACTGTACTCTACCTCTACTCTTCTCTACTGTACTCCACCTCTACTGTGCTCCACTGTACTCCACTGTACTCTAGCTCTACTCTGCTCCACTGTACTCTACCTCTACTGTACTCCACTGTACTCTACCTCTACTGTGCTCCACTGTACTCTACCTCCACTGTACTCCACTGTACTCTATCTCTACTGTTCTCCACTCTACTCTACCTCTACTGTGCTCAGCTGTACTCTACCTCTACTGTGCTCCACTGCACTCTATCTCTACTCTACTCCACTGTATTCTACCTCTACTGTGCTCTACTGTACTCTACCTCTACTGTACTCCACTGTACTCTACCTCTACTGTACTGTACTGTTCTCTACCTCTACTGTACTGTACTGTTCTCTACCTCTACTGTACTCTACTGTACTCCACCTCTACTGTGCTCCACTGTACTCCACTGTACTCTACCTCTACTTTACTCCACTGTACTCTATCTCTACTGTTCTCCACTGTACTCTACCTCTACTGTACTGTACTGTTCTCTACCTCTACTGTACTGTACTGTTCTCTACCTCTACTGTACTCTACTGTACTCCACCTCTACTGTGCTCCACTGTACTCCACTGTACTCTACCTCTACTGTACTCCACTGTACTCTATCTCTACTGTTCTCCACTGTACTCTACCTCTACTGTGCTCCACTGTACTCCACTGTACTCTATCTCTACTGTTCTCCACTGTACTCTACCTCTACTGTGCTCCACTGTACACCACTGTACTCTACCTCTACTGTAATCCACTGTACTCTACCTCTGCTGTGCTCCACTGTACTCTATCTCTATTCTATTCCACTATACTCTACCTCTACTGTACTCCACTGAACTCCACCTCTACAGTGCTCCACTGTACTCTACCTCTACTGTACTCCACTGTACTCTACCTCTACTCTGCTCTACTGTACTCTATCTCTACTGTGCTCTACTGTACTCTACCTCTATTATACTCCACTGTACTCTACCTCTACTCTGCTCCACTGTACTCTACCTCTAATGTGCTCCACTGTACACTACCTCTACTGTAGTCCACTGTACTCTACCTCTACTGTGCTCCACTCTACTCTACCTCTACTGTGCTCAGCTGTACTCTACCTCTACTGTGGTCCACTGCACATTATCTCTGCTGTACTCCACTGTACTCTACCTCTACAGTGCTCCACTGTGCTCTACCTCTACTCTACTCCACTGTACTCTACCTCTACTCTGCTCTACTGTACTCTACCTCTACTGTACTCCACTGTACTCTACCTCTACTATACTCCACTGTACTCTACCTCTACTGTGCTCTACTGTACTCTATCTCTACTGTGCTCCACTGTACTCTACCTCTACTGTACTCCACTGTACTCTACCTCTACTATACTCCACTGTACTCTACCTCTACTGTGCTCTACTGTACTCTATCTCTACTGTGCTCCACTGTACTCTACCTCTACTGTACTCCACTGTACTCTACCTCTACTGTACTCCACTGTATTCCACCTCTACTATGCTCCACTGTACTCCACTGTACTCTACCTCTACTGTGCTCCACTCTACTCTACCTCTACTGTGCTCCACTGTACTCTACCTCTACTGTGCTCAGCTGTACTCTACCTCTACTGTGCTCCACTGCACATTATCTCTACTGTACTCCACTGTACTCTACCTCTACAGTGCTCCACTGTGCTCTACCTCTACTCTACTCCACTGTACTCTACCTCTACTCTGCTCTACTGTACTCTACCTCTACTGTACTCCACTGTACTCTACCTCTACTATACTCCACTGTACTCTACCTCTACTGTGCTCTACTGTACTCTATCTCTACTGTGCTCCACTGTACTCTACCTCTACTGTACTCCACTGTACTCTACCTCTACTGTACTCCACTGTACTCTACCTCTACAGTGCTCCACTGTACTCTACCTCTACTGTACTCCACTGTACTCTACCTCTACTGTACTCCACTGTATTCTACCTCTACTGTGCTCTACTGTACTCCACCTCTACTGTGCTCCACTGTACTACACTGCAATCTACCTCTACTGTGCTCCACTGTACTCTACCTCTACTGTGCTCTACTGTACTCTATCTCTACTGTGCTCCACTGTACTCTACCTCTACTGTACTCTACTCTACTCCACCTCTAATGTGCTCCACTCTACTCTACCTCTACTGTACTCCACTGTATTCTACCTCTACTGTGCTCTACTGTACTCCACCTCTACTGTGCTCCACTGTACTCCACTGCAATCTACCTCTACTGTGCTCCACTGTACTCTACCTCTACTGTACTCCACTGTACTCTATCTCTACTGTGCTCCACTGTACTCTACCTCTACTGTACTGTACTGTTCTCTACCTCTACTGTACTCTACTGTACTCCACCTCTACTGTGCTCCACTGTACTCCACTGTACTCTACCTCTACTCTGCTCTACTGTACTCTACCTCTACTCTACTCCACTGTACTCTACCTCTACTCTGCTCTACTGTACTCTACCTCTACTGTACTCCACTGTACTCTACCTGTACTATACTCCACTGTACTCTACCTCTACTGTGCTCTACTGTACTCTATCTCTACTGTGCTCCACTGTACTCTACCTCTACTGTACTCCACTCTACTCTACCTCTACTGTACTCCACTGTACTCTACCTCTACAGTGCTCCACTGTACTCTACCTCTACTCTTCTCTACTGTACTCCACCTCTACTGTGCTCCACTGTACTCCACTGTACTCTAGCTCTACTCTGCTCCACTGTACTCTACCTCTACTGTACTCCACTGTACTCTACCTCTACTGTGCTCCACTGTACTCTACCTCCACTGTACTCCACTGTACTCTATCTCTACTGTTCTCCACTCTACTCTACCTCTACTGTGCTCAGCTGTACTCTACCTCTACTGTGCTCCACTGCACTCTATCTCTACTCTACTCCACTGTATTCTACCTCTACTGTGCTCTACTGTACTCTACCTCTACTGTACTCCACTGTACTCTACCTCTACTGTACTGTACTGTTCTCTACCTCTACTGTACTGTACTGTTCTCTACCTCTACTGTACTCTACTGTACTCCACCTCTACTGTGCTCCACTGTACTCCACTGTACTCTACCTCTACTTTACTCCACTGTACTCTATCTCTACTGTTCTCCACTGTACTCTACCTCTACTGTGCTCCACTCTACTCTACCTCTACTGTGCTCAGCTGTACTCTACCTCTACTGTGCTCCACTGCACATTATCTCTGCTGTACTCCACTGTACTCTACCTCTACAGTGCTCCACTGTGCTCTACCTCTACTCTACTCCACTGTACTCTACCTCTACTCTGCTCTACTGTACTCTACCTCTACTGTACTCCACTGTACTCTACCTCTACTATACTCCACTGTACTCTACCTCTACTGTGCTCTACTGTACTCTATCTCTACTGTGCTCCACTGTACTCTACCTCTACTGTACTCCACTGTACTCTACCTCTACTGTACTCCACTGTATTCCACCTCTACTATGCTCCACTGTACTCCACTGTACTCTAGCTCTACTGTGCTCCACGGTACTCTACCTCTACTGTACTCCACTGTACTCTACCTCTACTGTGCTCCACTCTACTCTACCTCTACTGTGCTCCACTGTACTCTACCTCAACTATACTCCACTGTACTCTACCTCTACTGTGCTCCACTCTACTCTACCTCTACTGTGCTCTACTGTACTCTATCTCTACTGTACTCCACTGTACTCTACCTCTACTGTACTCCACTGTATTCCACCTCTACTATGCTCCACTGTGCTCAGCTTCACTCTACCTCTACTGTGCTCCACTGCACATTATCTCTACTGTACTCCACTGTACTCTACCTCTACAGTGCTCCACTGTGCTCTACCTCTACTCTACTCCACTGTACTCTACCTCTACTCTGCTCTACTGTACTCTACCTCTACTGTACTCCACTGTACTCTACCTCTACTATACTCCACTGTACTCTACCTCTACTGTGCTCTACTGTACTCTATCTCTACTGTGCTCCACTGTACTCTACCTCTACTGTACTCCACTGTACTCTACCTCTACTGTACTCCACTGTACTCTACCTCTACAGTGCTCCACTGTACTCTACCTCTACTGTACTCCACTGTACTCTACCTCTACTCTGCTCTACTGTACTCTATCTCTACTGTGCTCCACTGTACTCTACCTCTACTGTACTCCACTGTACTCTACCTCTACTCTGCTCTACTGTACTCTATCTCTACTGTGCTCCACTGTACTCCACCTCTACAGTGATCCACTGTACTCTACCTCTACTGTACTCCACTGTACTCCACCTCTACAGTGATCCACTGTACTCTACCTCTACTGTACTCCACTGTACTCTACCTCTACTCTGCTCTACTTTACTCTATCTCTACTGTGCTCCACTGTACTCTACCTCTACTGTACTCCACTGTAGTCTACCTCAACTATACTCCACTGTACTCTACCTCTACTGTGCTCCACTGTACTCTACCTCAACTATACTCCACTGTACTCTATCTTTACTCTAATCCACTGTACTCTACCTCTACTCTACTCTACTGTACTCCTCCACTACTGTGCTCCACTGTACTCCACTGTACTCTAGCTCTACTGTGCTCCACTGTACTCTACCTCTACTGTACTCCACTGTACTCTACCTCTACTGTGCTCCACTGTACTCTACCTCCACTGTACTCCACTGTCCTCTACCTCTACTGTACTCCACTGTACTCTACCTCTACTGTACTCCACTGTATTCTACCTCTACTGTGCTCTACTGTACTCCACCTCTACTGTGCTCCACGGTACTCCACTGCAATCTACCTCTACTGTGCTCCACTGTACTCTACCTCTACTGTACTCCACTGTACTCTATCTCTACTGTGCTCCACTGTACTCTACCTCTACTGTACTCCATTGTACTCTACCTCTACTGTGCTCCACTGTACTCTACCTCTACTGTACTCCACTGTACTCTATCTCTACTGTTCTCCACTCTACTCTACCTCTACTGTGCTCAGCTGTACTCTACCTCTACTGTGCTCCACTGCACTCTATCTCTACTGTACTCGACTGTACTCTACCTCTATAGGTGCTCCACTGTGCTCTACCTCTACTCTACTCTGCTGTACTCTACCTCTACTATACTCCACTGTACTCTACCTCTACTGTGCTCTACTGTACTCTATCTCTACTGTGCTCCACTGTACTCTACCTCTACTGTACTCTACTCTACTCCACCTCTAAAGTGCTCCAATCTACTCTACCTCTACTGTACTCCACTGTACTCTACCTCTACTCTGCTCTACTGTACTCTATCTCTACTGTGCTCCACTGTACTCTACCTCTACTGTACTCCACTGTAGTCTACCTCAACTATACTCCACTGTACTCTACCTCTACTGTGCTCCACTGTACTCTACTTCTACTGTGCTCTACTGTACTCTATCTCTACTGTGCTCCACTGTACTCTACCTCTACTGTACTCCACTGTACTCCACCTCTACAGTGCTCCACTGTACTCTACCTCTACTGTACTCCACTGGACTCTACCTCTACTCTGCTCTACTGTACTCTATCTCTATTGTGCTCCACTGTACTCTACCTCTACTGTATTCCACTGTAGTCTACCTCAACTATACTCCACTGTACTCTACCTCTACTGTGCTCCACTGTACTCTACCTCTACTGTGCTCTACTGTACTCTATCTCTACTGTGCTCCATTGTACTCTACCTCTACTGTACTCCACTGTACTCCACCTCTACAGTGCTCCACTGTACTCTACCTCTACTGTACTCCTCTGTACTCTACCCCTACTCTGCTCAATTTTACTCTATCTCTACTGTGCTCCACTGTACTCTACCTCTACTGTACTCCACTGTAGTCAACCTCAACTATACTCCACTGTACTCTACCTCTACTGTGCTCCACTGTACTCTACCTCAACTATACTCCACTGTACTCTATCTCTACTCTAATCCATTGTACTCTATCTCTACTCTACTCCACTCTACTCTTGCTCTACTGTACTCCACTGTACTCTACCTATACTCTACTCTACTGTACTCCACCTCTACTTTGCTCCACTATACTCCACTGTACTCTAGCTCTAATGTGCTCCACTGTACTGTACCTCTACTGTACTCCACTGTACTCTACCTCTACTGTGCTCAACTGTACTCTACCTCTACTGTACTCCACTGTACTCTACCTCTACTCTACTCCACTGTATTCTACCTCTACTGTGCTCTACTGTACTCTACCTCTACTGTACTCCACTGTTCTCTACCTCTACTGTACTGTACTGTTCTCTACCTCTACTGTACTGTACTGTTCTCTACCTCTACTGTACTCTACTGTACTCCACCTCTACTGTGCTCCACTGTACTCCACTGTACTCTACCTCTACTGTACTCCACTGTACTCCACTGTACTCTATCTCTACTGTTCTCCACTGTACTCTACCTCTACTGTGCTCCACTGTACTCCACTGTACTCTATCTCTACTGTTCTCCACTGTACTCTACCTCTACTGTGCTCCACTGTACACCACTGTACTCTACCTCTACTGTAATCCACTGTACTCTACCTCTGCTGTGCTCCACTGTACTCTATCTCTATTCTATTCCACTATACTCTACCTCTACTGTACTCCACTGAACTCCACCTCTACAGTGCTCCACTGTACTCTACCTCTACTGTACTCCACTGTACTCTACCTCTACTCTGCTCTACTTTACTCTATCTCTACTGTGCTCCACTGTACTCTACCTCTACTGTACTCCACTGTAGTCTACCTCAACTATACTCCACTGTACTCTACCTCTACTGTGCTCCACTGTACTCTACCTCAACTATACTCCACTGTACTCTATCTTTACTCTAATCCACTGTACTCTACCTCTACTCTACTCTACTGTTCTCCTCCACTACTGTGCTCCACTGTACTCCACTGTACTCTAGCTCTACTGTGCTCCACTGTACTCTACCTCTACTGTACTCCACTGTACTCTACCTCTACTGTGCTCCACTGTACTCTACCTCCACTGTACTCCACTGTACTCTACCTCTACTGTACTCCACTGTACTCTACCTCTACTGTACTCCACTGTATTCTACCTCTACTGTGCTCTACTGTACTCCACCTCTACTGTGCTCCACGGTACTCCACTGCAATCTACCTCTACTGTGCTCCACTGTACTCTACCTCTACTGTACTCCACTGTACTCTATCTCTACTGTGCTCCACTGTACTCTACCTCTACTGTACTCCATTGTACTCTACCTCTACTGTGCTCCACTGTACTCTACCTCTACTGTACTCCACTGTACTCTATCTCTACTGTTCTCCACTCTACTCTACCTCTACTGTGCTCAGCTGTACTCTACCTCTACTGTGCTCCACTGCACTCTATCTCTACTGTACTCGACTGTACTCTACCTCTATAGGTGCTCCACTGTGCTCTACCTCTACTCTACTCTGCTGTACTCTACCTCTACTATACTCCACTGTACTCTACCTCTACTGTGCTCTACTGTACTCTATCTCTACTGTGCTCCACTGTACTCTACCTCTACTGTACTCTACTCTACTCCACCTCTAATGTGCTCCAATCTACTCTACCTCTACTGTACTCCACTGTACTCTACCTCTACTCTGCTCTACTGTACTCTATCTCTACTGTGCTCCACTGTACTCTACCTCTACTGTACTCCACTGTAGTCTACCTCAACTATACTCCACTGTACTCTACCTCTACTGTGCTCCACTGTACTCTACTTCTACTGTGCTCTACTGTACTCTATCTCTACTGTGCTCCACTGTACTCTACCTCTACTGTACTCCACTGTACTCCACCTCTACAGTGCTCCACTGTACTCTACCTCTACTGTACTCCACTGGACTCTACCTCTACTCTGCTCTACTGTACTCTATCTCTATTGTGCTCCACTGTACTCTACCTCTACTGTATTCCACTGTAGTCTACCTCAACTATACTCCACTGTACTCTACCTCTACTGTGCTCCACTGTACTCTACCTCTACTGTGCTCTACTGTACTCTATCTCTACTGTGCTCCATTGTACTCTACCTCTACTGTACTCCACTGTACTCCACCTCTACAGTGCTCCACTGTACTCTACCTCTACTGTACTCCTCTGTACTCTACCCCTACTCTGCTCAATTTTACTCTATCTCTACTGTGCTCCACTGTACTCTACCTCTACTGTACTCCACTGTAGTCAACCTCAACTATACTCCACTGTACTCTACCTCTACTGTGCTCCACTGTACTCTACCTCTACTGTACTCCACTGTACTCTACCTCTACTGTGCTCCACTGTACTCTACCTCCACTGTACTCCACTGTACTCTATCTCTACTGTTCTCCACTCTACTCTACCTCTACTGTGCTCAGCTGTACTCTACCTCTACTGTGCTCCACTGCACTCTATCTCTACTCTACTCCACTGTATTCTACCTCTACTGTGCTCTACTGTACTCTACCTCTACTGTACTCCACTGTACTCTACCTCTACTGTACTGTACTGTTCTCTACCTCTACTGTACTGTACTGTTCTCTACCTCTACTGTACTCTACTGTACTCCACCTCTACTGTGCTCCACTGTACTCCACTGTACTCTACCTCTACTTTACTCCACTGTACTCTATCTCTACTGTTCTCCACTGTACTCTACCTCTACTGTACTGTACTGTTCTCTACCTCTACTGTACTGTACTGTTCTCTACCTCTACTGTACTCTACTGTACTCCACCTCTACTGTGCTCCACTGTACTCCACTGTACTCTACCTCTACTGTACTCCACTGTACTCTATCTCTACTGTTCTCCACTGTACTCTACCTCTACTGTGCTCCACTGTACTCCACTGTACTCTATCTCTACTGTTCTCCACTGTACTCTACCTCTACTGTGCTCCACTGTACACCACTGTACTCTACCTCTACTGTAATCCACTGTACTCTACCTCTGCTGTGCTCCACTGTACTCTATCTCTATTCTATTCCACTATACTCTACCTCTACTGTACTCCACTGAACTCCACCTCTACAGTGCTCCACTGTACTCTACCTCTACTGTACTCCACTGTACTCTACCTCTACTCTGCTCTACTGTACTCTATCTCTACTGTGCTCTACTGTACTCTACCTCTATTATACTCCACTGTACTCTACCTCTACTCTGCTCCACTGTACTCTACCTCTAATGTGCTCCACTGTACACTACCTCTACTGTAGTCCACTGTACTCTACCTCTACTGTGCTCCACTCTACTCTACCTCTACTGTGCTCAGCTGTACTCTACCTCTACTGTGGTCCACTGCACATTATCTCTGCTGTACTCCACTGTACTCTACCTCTACAGTGCTCCACTGTGCTCTACCTCTACTCTACTCCACTGTACTCTACCTCTACTCTGCTCTACTGTACTCTACCTCTACTGTACTCCACTGTACTCTACCTCTACTATACTCCACTGTACTCTACCTCTACTGTGCTCTACTGTACTCTATCTCTACTGTGCTCCACTGTACTCTACCTCTACTGTACTCCACTGTACTCTACCTCTACTATACTCCACTGTACTCTACCTCTACTGTGCTCTACTGTACTCTATCTCTACTGTGCTCCACTGTACTCTACCTCTACTGTACTCCACTGTACTCTACCTCTACTGTACTCCACTGTATTCCACCTCTACTATGCTCCACTGTACTCCACTGTACTCTACCTCTACTGTGCTCCACTCTACTCGACCTCTACTGTGCTCCACTGTACTCTACCTCTACTGTGCTCAGCTGTACTCTACCTCTACTGTGCTCCACTGCACATTATCTCTACTGTACTCCACTGTACTCTACCTCTACAGTGCTCCACTGTGCTCTACCTCTACTCTACTCCACTGTACTCTACCTCTACTCTGCTCTACTGTACTCTACCTCTACTGTACTCCACTGTACTCTACCTCTACTATACTCCACTGTACTCTACCTCTACTGTGCTCTACTGTACTCTATCTCTACTGTGCTCCACTGTACTCTACCTCTACTGTACTCCACTGTACTCTACCTCTACTGTACTCCACTGTACTCTACCTCTACAGTGCTCCACTGTACTCTACCTCTACTGTACTCCACTGTACTCTACCTCTACTGTACTCCACTGTATTCTACCTCTACTGTGCTCTACTGTACTCCACCTCTACTGTGCTCCACTGTACTACACTGCAATCTACCTCTACTGTGCTCCACTGTACTCTACCTCTACTGTGCTCTACTGTACTCTATCTCTACTGTGCTCCACTCTACTCTACCTCTACTGTACTCTACTCTACTCCACCTCTAATGTGCTCCACTCTACTCTACCTCTACTGTACTCCACTGTATTCTACCTCTACTGTGCTCTACTGTACTCCACCTCTACTGTGCTCCACTGTACTCCACTGCAATCTACCTCTACTGTGCTCCACTGTACTCTACCTCTACTGTACTCCACTGTACTCTATCTCTACTGTGCTCCACTGTACTCTACCTCTACTGTACTGTACTGTTCTCTACCTCTACTGTACTCTACTGTACTCCACCTCTACTGTGCTCCACTGTACTCCACTGTACTCTACCTCTACTCTGCTCTACTGTACTCTACCTCTACTCTACTCCACTGTACTCTACCTCTACTCTGCTCTACTGTACTCTACCTCTACTGTACTCCACTGTACTCTACCTCTACTATACTCCACTGTACTCTACCTCTACTGTGCTCTACTGTACTCTATCTCTACTGTGCTCCACTGTACTCTACCTCTACTGTACTCCACTCTACTCTACCTCTACTGTACTCCACTGTACTCTACCTCTACAGTGCTCCACTGTACTCTACCTCTACTCTTCTCTACTGTACTCCACCTCTACTGTGCTCCACTGTACTCCACTGTACTCTAGCTCTACTCTGCTCCACTGTACTCTACCTCTACTGTACTCCACTGTACTCTACCTCTACTGTGCTCCACTGTACTCTACCTCCACTGTACTCCACTGTACTCTATCTCTACTGTTCTCCACTCTACTCTACCTCTACTGTGCTCAGCTGTACTCTACCTCTACTGTGCTCCACTGCACTCTATCTCTACTCTACTCCACTGTATTCTACCTCTACTGTGCTCTACTGTACTCTACCTCTACTGTACTCCACTGTACTCTACCTCTACTGTACTGTACTGTTCTCTACCTCTACTGTACTGTACTGTTCTCTACCTCTACTGTACTCTACTGTACTCCACCTCTACTGTGCTCCACTGTACTCCACTGTACTCTACCTCTACTTTACTCCACTGTACTCTATCTCTACTGTTCTCCACTGTACTCTACCTCTACTGTGCTCCACTCTACTCTACCTCTACTGTGCTCAGCTGTACTCTACCTCTACTGTGCTCCACTGCACATTATCTCTGCTGTACTCCACTGTACTCTACCTCTACAGTGCTCCACTGTGCTCTACCTCTACTCTACTCCACTGTACTCTACCTCTACTCTGCTCTACTGTACTCTACCTCTACTGTACTCCACTGTACTCTACCTCTACTATACTCCACTGTACTCTACCTCTACTGTGCTCTACTGTACTCTATCTCTACTGTGCTCCACTGTACTCTACCTCTACTGTACTCCACTGTACTCTACCTCTACTGTACTCCACTGTATTCCACCTCTACTATGCTCCACTGTACTCCACTGTACTCTAGCTCTACTGTGCTCCACGGTACTCTACCTCTACTGTACTCCACTGTACTCTACCTCTACTGTGCTCCACTCTACTCTACCTCTACTGTGCTCCACTGTACTCTACCTCAACTATACTCCACTGTACTCTACCTCTACTGTGCTCCACTCTACTCTACCTCTACTGTGCTCTACTGTACTCTATCTCTACTGTACTCCACTGTACTCTACCTCTACTGTACTCCACTGTATTCCACCTCTACTATGCTCCACTGTGCTCAGCTTCACTCTACCTCTACTGTGCTCCACTGCACATTATCTCTACTGTACTCCACTGTACTCTACCTCTACAGTGCTCCACTGTGCTCTACCTCTACTCTACTCCACTGTACTCTACCTCTACTCTGCTCTACTGTACTCTACCTCTACTGTACTCCACTGTACTCTACCTCTACTATACTCCACTGTACTCTACCTCTACTGTGCTCTACTGTACTCTATCTCTACTGTGCTCCACTGTACTCTACCTCTACTGTACTCCACTGTACTCTACCTCTACTGTACTCCACTGTACTCTACCTCTACAGTGCTCCACTGTACTCTACCTCTACTGTACTCCACTGTACTCTACCTCTACTCTGCTCTACTGTACTCTATCTCTACTGTGCTCCACTGTACTCTACCTCTACTGTACTCCACTGTACTCTACCTCTACTCTGCTCTACTGTACTCTATCTCTACTGTGCTCCACTGTACTCCACCTCTACAGTGATCCACTGTACTCTACCTCTACTGTACTCCACTGTACTCCACCTCTACAGTGATCCACTGTACTCTACCTCTACTGTACTCCACTGTACTCTACCTCTACTCTGCTCTACTTTACTCTATCTCTACTGTGCTCCACTGTACTCTACCTCTACTGTACTCCACTGTAGTCTACCTCAACTATACTCCACTGTACTCTACCTCTACTGTGCTCCACTGTACTCTACCTCAACTATACTCCACTGTACTCTATCTTTACTCTAATCCACTGTACTCTACCTCTACTCTACTCTACTGTACTCCTCCACTACTGTGCTCCACTGTACTCCACTGTACTCTAGCTCTACTGTGCTCCACTGTACTCTACCTCTACTGTACTCCACTGTACTCTACCTCTACTGTGCTCCACTGTACTCTACCTCCACTGTACTCCACTGTCCTCTACCTCTACTGTACTCCACTGTACTCTACCTCTACTGTACTCCACTGTATTCTACCTCTACTGTGCTCTACTGTACTCCACCTCTACTGTGCTCCACGGTACTCCACTGCAATCTACCTCTACTGTGCTCCACTGTACTCTACCTCTACTGTACTCCACTGTACTCTATCTCTACTGTGCTCCACTGTACTCTACCTCTACTGTACTCCATTGTACTCTACCTCTACTGTGCTCCACTGTACTCTACCTCTACTGTACTCCACTGTACTCTATCTCTACTGTTCTCCACTCTACTCTACCTCTACTGTGCTCAGCTGTACTCTACCTCTACTGTGCTCCACTGCACTCTATCTCTACTGTACTCGACTGTACTCTACCTCTATAGGTGCTCCACTGTGCTCTACCTCTACTCTACTCTGCTGTACTCTACCTCTACTATACTCCACTGTACTCTACCTCTACTGTGCTCTACTGTACTCTATCTCTACTGTGCTCCACTGTACTCTACCTCTACTGTACTCTACTCTACTCCACCTCTAAAGTGCTCCAATCTACTCTACCTCTACTGTACTCCACTGTACTCTACCTCTACTCTGCTCTACTGTACTCTATCTCTACTGTGCTCCACTGTACTCTACCTCTACTGTACTCCACTGTAGTCTACCTCAACTATACTCCACTGTACTCTACCTCTACTGTGCTCCACTGTACTCTACTTCTACTGTGCTCTACTGTACTCTATCTCTACTGTGCTCCACTGTACTCTACCTCTACTGTACTCCACTGTACTCCACCTCTACAGTGCTCCACTGTTCTCTACCTCTACTGTACTCCACTGGACTCTACCTCTACTCTGCTCTACTGTACTCTATCTCTATTGTGCTCCACTGTACTCTACCTCTACTGTATTCCACTGTAGTCTACCTCAACTATACTCCACTGTACTCTACCTCTACTGTGCTCCACTGTACTCTACCTCTACTGTGCTCTACTGTACTCTATCTCTACTGTGCTCCATTGTACTCTACCTCTACTGTACTCCACTGTACTCCACCTCTACAGTGCTCCACTGTACTCTACCTCTACTGTACTCCTCTGTACTCTACCCCTACTCTGCTCAATTTTACTCTATCTCTACTGTGCTCCACTGTACTCTACCTCTACTGTACTCCACTGTAGTCAACCTCAACTATACTCCACTGTACTCTACCTCTACTGTGCTCCACTGTACTCTACCTCAACTATACTCCACTGTACTCTATCTCTACTCTAATCCATTGTACTCTATCTCTACTCTACTCCACTCTACTCTTGCTCTACTGTACTCCACTGTACTCTACCTATACTCTACTCTACTGTACTCCACCTCTACTTTGCTCCACTATACTCCACTGTACTCTAGCTCTACTGTGCTCCACTGTACTGTACCTCTACTGTACTCCACTGTACTCTACCTCTACTGTGCTCAACTGTACTCTACCTCTACTGTACTCCACTGTACTCTACCTCTACTCTACTCCACTGTATTCTACCTCTACTGTGCTCTACTGTACTCTACCTCTACTGTACTCCACTGTTCTCTACCTCTACTGTACTGTACTGTTCTCTACCTCTACTGTACTGTACTGTTCTCTACCTCTACTGTACTCTACTGTACTCCACCTCTACTGTGCTCCACTGTACTCCACTGTACTCTACCTCTACTGTACTCCACTGTACTCCACTGTACTCTATCTCTACTGTTCTCCACTGTACTCTACCTCTACTGTGCTCCACTGTACTCCACTGTACTCTATCTCTACTGTTCTCCACTGTACTCTACCTCTACTGTGCTCCACTGTACACCACTGTACTCTACCTCTACTGTAATCCACTGTACTCTACCTCTGCTGTGCTCCACTGTACTCTATCTCTATTCTATTCCACTATACTCTACCTCTACTGTACTCCACTGAACTCCACCTCTACAGTGCTCCACTGTACTCTACCTCTACTGTACTCCACTGTACTCTACCTCTACTCTGCTCTACTTTACTCTATCTCTACTGTGCTCCACTGTACTCTACCTCTACTGTACTCCACTGTAGTCTACCTCAACTATACTCCACTGTACTCTACCTCTACTGTGCTCCACTGTACTCTACCTCAACTATACTCCACTGTACTCTATCTTTACTCTAATCCACTGTACTCTACCTCTACTCTACTCTACTGTTCTCCTCCACTACTGTGCTCCACTGTACTCCACTGTACTCTAGCTCTACTGTGCTCCACTGTACTCTACCTCTACTGTACTCCACTGTACTCTACCTCTACTGTGCTCCACTGTACTCTACCTCCACTGTACTCCACTGTACTCTACCTCTACTGTACTCCACTGTACTCTACCTCTACTGTACTCCACTGTATTCTACCTCTACTGTGCTCTACTGTACTCCACCTCTACTGTGCTCCACGGTACTCCACTGCAATCTACCTCTACTGTGCTCCACTGTACTCTACCTCTACTGTACTCCACTGTACTCTATCTCTACTGTGCTCCACTGTACTCTACCTCTACTGTACTCCATTGTACTCTACCTCTACTGTGCTCCACTGTACTCTACCTCTACTGTACTCCACTGTACTCTATCTCTACTGTTCTCCACTCTACTCTACCTCTACTGTGCTCAGCTGTACTCTACCTCTACTGTGCTCCACTGCACTCTATCTCTACTGTACTCGACTGTACTCTACCTCTATAGGTGCTCCACTGTGCTCTACCTCTACTCTACTCTGCTGTACTCTACCTCTACTATACTCCACTGTACTCTACCTCTACTGTGCTCTACTGTACTCTATCTCTACTGTGCTCCACTGTACTCTACCTCTACTGTACTCTACTCTACTCCACCTCTAATGTGCTCCAATCTACTCTACCTCTACTGTACTCCACTGTACTCTACCTCTACTCTGCTCTACTGTACTCTATCTCTACTGTGCTCCACTGTACTCTACCTCTACTGTACTCCACTGTAGTCTACCTCAACTATACTCCACTGTACTCTACCTCTACTGTGCTCCACTGTACTCTACTTCTACTGTGCTCTACTGTACTCTATCTCTACTGTGCTCCACTGTACTCTACCTCTACTGTACTCCACTGTACTCCACCTCTACAGTGCTCCACTGTACTCTACCTCTACTGTACTCCACTGGACTCTACCTCTACTCTGCTCTACTGTACTCTATCTCTATTGTGCTCCACTGTACTCTACCTCTACTGTATTCCACTGTAGTCTACCTCAACTATACTCCACTGTACTCTACCTCTACTGTGCTCCACTGTACTCTACCTCTACTGTGCTCTACTGTACTCTATCTCTACTGTGCTCCATTGTACTCTACCTCTACTGTACTCCACTGTACTCCACCTCTACAGTGCTCCACTGTACTCTACCTCTACTGTACTCCTCTGTACTCTACCCCTACTCTGCTCAATTTTACTCTATCTCTACTGTGCTCCACTGTACTCTACCTCTACTGTACTCCACTGTAGTCAACCTCAACTATACTCCACTGTACTCTACCTCTACTGTGCTCCACTGTACTCTACCTCAACTATACTCCACTGTACTCTATCTCTACTCTAATCCATTGTACTCTATCTCTACTCTACTCCACTCTACTCTTGCTCTACTGTACTCCACTGTACTCTACCTATACTCTACTCTACTGTACTCCACCTCTACTTTGCTCCACTATACTCCACTGTACTCTAGCTCTACTGTGCTCCACTGTACTGTACCTCTACTGTACTCCACTGTACTCTACCTCTACTGTGCTCAACTGTACTCTACCTCTACTGTACTCCACTGTACTCTACCTCTACTCTACTCCACTGTATTCTACCTCTACTGTGCTCTACTGTACTCTACCTCTACTGTACTCCACTGTACTCTACCTCTACTGTACTGTACTGTTCTCTACCTCTACTGTACTGTACTGTTCTCTACCTCTACTGTACTCTACTGTACTCCACCTCTACTGTGCTCCACTCTACTCCACTGTACTCTACCTCTACTGTACTCCACTGTACTCTATCTCTACTGTTCTCCACTGTACTCTACCTCTACTGTGCTCCACTGTACTCCACTGTACTCTATCTCTACTGTTCTCCACTGTACTCTACCTCTACTGTGCTCCACTGTACACCACTGTACTCTACCTCTACTGTAATCCACTGTACTCTACCTCTGCTGTGCTCCACTGTACTCTATCTCTATTCTATTCCACTATATTCTACCTCTACTGTACTCCACTGAACTCCACCTCTACAGTGCTCCACTGTACTCTACCTCTACTGTACTCCACTGTACTCTACCTCTACTCTGCTCTACTGTACTCTATCTCTACTGTGCTCTACTGTACTCTACCTCTATTATACTCCACTGTACTCTACCTCTACTCTGCTCCACTGTACTCTACCTCTAATGTGCTCCACTGTACACTACCTCTACTGTAGTCCACTGTACTCTACCTCTACTGTGCTCCACTCTACTCTACCTCTACTGTACTCAGCTGTACTCTACCTCTACTGTGCTCCACTGCACATTATCTCTGCTGTACTCCACTGTACTCTACCTCTACAGTGCTCCACTGTACTCCACTGTACTCTATCTCTACTGTTCTCCACTGTACTCTACCTCTACTGTGCTCCACTGTACACCACTGTACTCTACCTCTACTGTACTCTACTGTACTCCACCTCTACTGTGCTCCACTGTACTCCACTGTACTCTACCTCTACTGTACTCCACTGTACTCTATCTCTACTGTTCTCCACTGTACTCTACCTCTACTGTGCTCCACTGTACTCCACTGTACTCTATCTCTACTGTTCTCCACTGTACTCTACCTCTACTGTCCTCCACTGTACACCACTGTACTCTACCTCTACTGTAATCCACTGTACTCTACCTCTGCTGTGCTCCACTGTACTCTATCTCTATTCTATTCCACTATACTCTACCTCTACTGTACTCCACTGAACTCCACCTCTACAGTGCTCCACTGTACTCTACCTCTACTGTACTCCACTGTACTCTACCTCTACTCTGCTCTACTGTACTCTATCTCTACTGTGCTCTACTGTACTCTACCTCTATTATACTCCACTGTACTCTACCTCTACTCTGCTCCACTGTACTCTACCTCTAATGTGCTCCACTGTACACTACCTCTACTGTAGTCCACTGTACTCTACCTCTACTGTGCTCCACTCTACTCTACCTCTACTGTGCTCAGCTGTACTCTACCTCTACTGTGCTCCACTGCACATTATCTCTGCTGTACTCCACTGTACTCTACCTCTACAGTGCTCCACTGTGCTCTACCTCTACTCTACTCCACTGTACTCTACCTCTACTCTGCTCTACTGTACTCTACCTCTACTGTACTCCACTGTACTCTACCTCTACTGTACTCCACTGTACTCTACCTCTACTGTACTCCACTGTACTCTACCTCTACTGTACTCCACTGTACTCTACCTCTACTGTACTCCACTGTATTCCACCTCTACTATGCTCCACTGTACTCCACTGTACTCTACCTCTACTGTGCTCCACTCTACTCTACCTCTACTGTGCTCGACTGTACTCTACCTCTACTGTGCTCAGCTGTACTCTACCTCTACTGTGCTCCACTGCACATTATCTCTACTGTACTCCACTGTACTCTACCTCTACAGTGCTCCACTGTGCTCTACCTCTACTCTACTCCACTGTACTCTACCTCTACTCTGCTCTACTGTACTCTACCTCTACTGTACTCCACTGTACTCTACCTCTACTATACTCCACTGTACTCTACCTCTACTGTGCTCTACTGTACTCTATCTCTACTGTGCTCCACTGTACTCTACCTCTACTGTACTCCACTGTACTCTACCTCTACTGTACTCCACTTTACTCTACCTCTACAATGCTCCACTGTACTCTACCTCTACTGTACTCCACTGTACTCTACCTCTACTGTACTCCACTGTATTCTACCTCTACTGTGCTCTACTGTACTCCACCTCTACTGTGCTCCACTGTACTCCACTGCAATCTACCTCTACTGTGCTCCACTGTACTCTACCTCTACTGTGCTCTACTGTACTCTATCTCTACTGTGCTCCACTGTACTCTACCTCTACTGTACTCTACTCTACTCCACCTCTAATGTGCTCCACTCTACTCTACCTCTACTGTACTCCACTGTATTCTACCTCTACTGTGCTCTACTGTACTCCACCTCTACTGTGCTCCACTGTACTCCACTGCAATCTACCTCTACTGTGCTCCACTGTACTCTACCTCTACTGTACTCCACTGTACTCTATCTCTACTGTGCTCCACTGTACTCTACCTCTACTGTACTGTACTGTTCTCTACCTCTACTGTACTCTACTGTACTCCACCTCTACTGTGCTCCACTGTACTCCACTGTACTCTACCTCTACTGTACTCCACTGTACTCTATCTCTACTGTTCTCCACTGTACTCTACCTCTACTGTGCTCCACTGTACACCACTGTACTCTACCTCTACTGTGATCCACTGTACTCTACCTCTGCTGTGCTCCACTGTACTCTATCTCTATTCTATTCCACTATACTCTACCTCTACTGTACTCCACTGAACTCCACCTCTACAGTGCTCCACTGTACTCTACCTCTACTGTACTCCACTGTACTCTACCTCTACTCTGCTCTACTGTACTCTATCTCTACTGTGCTCTACTGTACTCTACCTCTATTATACTCCACTGTACTCTACCTCTACTCTGCTCCACTGTACTCTACCTCTACTGTACTCCACTGTACTCTACCTCTACTGTACTCCACTGTATTCTACCTCTACTGTGCTCTACTGTACTCCACCTCTACTGTGCTCCACTGTACTACACTGCAATCTACCTCTACTGTGCTCCACTGTACTCTACCTCTACTGTGCTCTACTGTACTCTATCTCTACTGTGCTCCACTGTACTCTACCTCTACTGTACTCTACTCTACTCCACCTCTAATGTGCTCCACTCTACTCTACTTCTACTGTACTCCACTGTATTCTACCTCTACTGTGCTCTACTGAAGATTCAAAATTTCATCTTTTAATATTATTTTATTATTAAATATTATGTATCTGTATTATTATTCTTTATTAATATTCATAATCAGTTGTATCATCTTATGAAGTTTCAAAAGCATGAGTTTGAATGCATGAGGGAACTATAGATAGCATGGATCCATGGGATGATCATATGTCAGACAGGGGGAAGCTATATTTTGCTATGGGGTGTGTACAATGTAACATGTTCGACTGATGTAAGTGCATCACAGATGTAAACAACAAGGATAGTTCTTAATATGGAAGTGAATTGTGACATGTTAAACATAACGTGTACGTATGACATACGTTCTAATTTTAAGAAGCTCAGAGCAACATGTTTTGTTACCTTACAAGGAAGCTGTAAGACTCTCTGTGATGTATAAAAGCTCAATCTTACCGTACTACCTCAGAGAAACACGGAAACGCATAGACCTGGCATGAATACAACATCTTGAAGTTTCTCTCCTGACATATAAGAATAAAATCTTTCTTGGCAAGATAACTGGTGTCTGGTCCCGTAAATCAAATAATAACGGGGAAACAAAAGAGGCTTTAATTCCAAGTCTACATTTGGCGTCACGAAGAACAGGATTGCATCTTCAGGCATTTGTCTCAATCATTCAAGGTAAGACTTTTTCTATTCTAAATAATTCTAAGTCTGCCTGATGATTGGACATTGACTGAAACTGCTTAAAAGAACTGTGTTATTTAAAGTACCAGTTGTTTTGCCAATGAATATATGTGTCAGAAAAATAAAAATAATTTAAATAATTAGAATGTGGCTTATTTGAGTTGCTCTGGTCAGTAGACCTCTGAATATTGAATGATGCTGGGGAAGTCTTTTTCATTTTTGAAAAAACTGTAGAAAGTGGATCTTTTTTAGGAAAAAGACCATCTTAGTCAAATTTTGGAAATAGCTGTAAGGCGATTTAGCAATTAGCTTGTAAGGTGGTTGGAATATGGCGAGATTGCGATAAAGGGCAGATTTATCTCTAAAATATATCCAATACACGAAGAATCGTTTCAGAAGAAGACGAGGATAGTGTGACAAGCAGTGATTTATAGCGGTTTACAGTGGCGGGTCTGTGCTTGAAGTTAGTACAGTGCAGTATAAAAAAAATACAAATAAACCCTAAAACGTAAATACGCAGAGGATTGAACCCTTAGAAGAAGGGTATCAATGGAATAGATGCTAGAATTGCATGCATTCTGATTTTGACAATAAAGCTGTTCAGTGTTTGGAGGAAGAGACTGATCTGAGAGCAACTTTAGTGTGTATATATATATATATGTATATGTGTGTATATGTGTGTATGTATATATATATATATATATATATATATATATATATAAATTAATCTGAATTAAGACAAACGAAAAAGAAAAACGGAAAATATTAGAGTTTTTTTTTTGTTTTTTTTTTGTTTCCCAACCCCTTCTTTGTTCTTGAGAAATTAGAACAGGTGGAAAGGGAGAAAAGCAGAGGGAGCTAAGCAGAGTGAGAAAAGCAGAGGGCCTCCCCTGGAATTCACACACACACTCCCTCACAAAAATAGCCCTGCTGTTTGAGCACACAGACACAGAGTGACAAATAATTTGCAATGGCAGAAAGTGGATTTAACAGCAGAACAATATCTGCTTGGTACTTAGAAAGAAAACAGAAAAAGCAAGCTAAGTTTTTGAAAAAAGGACTGGACATTAACACATCTATGGATGTGCAGTTAAGCTGGCTTGAGTCCCAGAAGGACTCTATCAAGTCAAAAGTATTTCCAATCCTCGCCGCACATTGGATTTTGAAACAAGGTGGAATTTGTTGCGGTCTCAATGGGTGCCCAGTCCCACTTGTTGAAGCAATGAAGCCTCAAATTGAAGCATATAACAAATTGAACAAAATTATGTCTATTAAATGCTCAGATGGAGAAAATACAACCAATGATGATTCATTTGATCCAGATTGGACAAATATAATAACTGAAGCTGAAAAGAAATATTCACAAGCACCAGTGAAATCTGCAACAACTGTAACGCCTCCTCCTTACAACCCAATTTATCCAATTTTGCCTGAACAATATACAAATTCATCTAAACCTCTGACACAGCCTCAAGCTTCGAGATCAAATGGAGGTCCAGTTGACAAAATGTATATTGCATCTGCACAAGCAGCTCCGGTAATAACAAGATCTAAAACAGTTCAGCCAAACAGAGACATGCTGCGATGTACACCAGTTCGGAATTATGATTCTGACTGGGGTGATGAGACAAGAGATGACGACATGATCACAATTGACAAGATCGGTCCTGAATTTTCTTCACCTGTAATTAAAAGGGAAGGATCTGAAATGATGACAGAAGAGAGACCATTCACACCAGGAGAACGTCAAGCCATTCTCACAGCCTTGCCTCCTCTGAAGAGACAAGATCCAAACACAGAGTTTTGGCGAGAATTAGACTCATTGATTGAAGCACATCAAATGACATTAAGAGACATACACACCATTGTGAAAGCTAAAATCCCAAGAGACAGATGGGAACGCTTGCCAGCTTCGATAACAACCGCCCAATGGATAGATTTGTGGGTTGATGGCCAGGGACGACCCCTGGGTCTTTGGCAAGCATTAGATGTGTTCCGAAAAGAAATCCAGGAAATCTTGGGCAGTGGTAAAATTCCTTTCACATTAGTGACATTGATTAAGCAAAAGGATGATGAATCTCCAGATGAATATGCTCTACGTAAGTGGAATGCTTATGAGAGATGGGCTCTCTGTGCCAAGAAACAACCTGACAGAGATGATGTACAGTTCACTGACACACTTGTGGATGGACTTAGCACAAAATACCAACAAGCCTTATCACTTGGAGTCAACCCAGGTGAGACATTTGACCAAATTATGCAATGGGCTGGCCGCTTAGAGATGGCTATGAGATCAAATAAAGAAGAAGGAAACAAGCCATATCGAAGAGGAGTGGCAACAGCTCAATACAACAAGGACACAAAGAATAGGGTGATTTCCTGCAGCAACTGTGGAAAGCGTGGACACTCAAAAATAGATTGTTGGGCTAAAGGAGGTGGAGCAGAAGGTCAAGGTCCATCATTTAGACAGGTCAGTGCAAAAAACCATAATGAAACCCCTCAAGGGAAGACGTGGACTGAAGCACAAGTCCGTCAGCTCATTGAGGGAATTATGCGTCCGCAATAGGAATCAGCGGCCCCCTGTATTAGTAAGAAAAGAGACAATCGCCTTTTCGTTAATGCATTAATAGGGGGCCACCCATGTGACATCCTTGTTGACACAGGCGCAGCCATTTCAATAACAGATCTGAATCTACCTACAACAGGGGAAACTATGGATGTTGAAGGAGTTGGAGGAGGTATCACAAAATTCCGCAAAAGTATTCAAGTTCCACTGCAAATACATGAAGATGAAGTCTTATGGACATCTTTCTGGGTTGGGCCGAATTCACAAGGAAGCCTTATTGGCATGGACATTCTTCCATTGTTAAACATGATCATATTCACTGACAGTCGTCAAATCGCTACAACTGCTGGGATAATACCACACGAAGATCGCACATGTAATCTAAGGTCTGTTGGTACAGCAAAACCAATTATCAGAAACTGGAAGAAAGACGGTGTGTGGGGTCTTCTGTGCAGTTTATATCCGGATGTTTGGGCTAAACACAAATTGGATTGTGGTAAAGCCAACATTGATCCCATTGTTATTGAGGGACCGATACATGCCCCTCATAAACAATACCCCATCCGACCTGAAGCAAGACGAGCCGTGGAGGAGATAGTGGCAGACTTGGAAGCTGAAGGAATCATCAGACAAACTTCATCTACCACTAATAGTCCTGTCTGGCCTGTCAAGAAATCTGATAACTCATGGAGACTAACCATTGATTACACAAGACTTAACAGTGTAACACCAAAACCGCATCCTATTGTGGCCAATCCTGCCACCATTCTGAATGACATTCCAGGAAATGCTAAAATGTTTACGGTACTGGATGTACTGTCGGCTTTCTGGTCTATACCTATAGACAAAAGATCTCAAGAGAAATTAGCCTTCACAGTGGGCGCAAAACAGTATGTTTGGAACAGACTCCCACAAGGTCTTAATCTTTCTCCTGTTGTATTTCATAGAGCTTTGGACCAGTTCTTAACGGAGCAAAAAGCTGAAATTGAGAAATCAGGAAGTGTCTGCCTCCAATATGTTGATGACTTGTTAATTGCAAGCCCAGATGAAAACAGCCATGTATTTGCTCTGAATGTTGTCCTACAAGCCCTTAGGAAAGGGGGATTCAAAGTTAACCCCGATAAAGCACAGCTGGCCAAATCCAAGGTTATCTATTTGGGCCAAGAAATATCTGTGGAGGGAAGGAGAATGACAACAGAGCGTGTAGAGGCATTACGACAACTTCCAAAACCTCTAACAGTTACAGGAATGCGGAAGGTGATGGGACTTTTCAACTATTGTCGTCAGTATATACCTGATTTTGCTAGCATCACCAGCCCCCTCATCGACCTGTACAAGGGAGGAAAGCCTGGAGTGGAACAGATAAACTGGACACCAGAAGCTGAGGAAGCGTTTACTTCTATGAAAGAAAAACTGACTTCAGCCCCAGCATTGGGACTTCCTGACGGACGGTTGCATTTTCATTTGTGGACCAGGGTAGGAGATGAGACCTATTCAGCAGTACTGTGTCAAAAACCAGGTGATCGATACAGACCAGTTGGATACTTTTCCACAAAGATTCCTGTCACTATGATTGGGCAACCACGATGTATACAAGCCCTCGATGGTGCCACATGGGCAGTGGATGCTGTTGAGAATCTGATAGGAGCACAAACTATCATATTGCACACTCCACACAGTATAGTGACGCTGTTGAACAACACGAACATCAAAACCATAACTGATGCAAGAAGAGCAAAATGGGAAGCAACTTTGTTGAACAAAGATTTAAGAGTGGAAATCATCAGGGACACGACTCTTAACCCTGCAACAATGATGCTGGAACCACACGAGGGAATACCACATGAGTGTGAAAAACAAGTAGAAGAAGATAGTCTTGGTCCAGTTAATCCAATCCCTCTTGAAAACCCAGACAAAGAGTTATGGGTTGATGGATCCAGTTATTATGTTGATGGAAAACGACATACTGGATGGGCTGTAGTGAAAGGAGATGGAACTGTTGTAAAGAAAGGAGCCCTTCCTGGGAAATTTTCAGCACAAGTAGCTGAACTTATAGCACTTACAGAAGCCTTTGAACTATCAGAAGGAGATCGAGTCAACATCTATACAGATAGTCGTTATGCTTTTGGCGTGGTCCATGACTACCTTGCTCTGTGGAAAAGACGTGGACTTATCACTAGCAGTGGGAGCGAAATACAACATGCTTCCATAATTCGTCGTTTGATTACAGCATGTTACTTACCCCGAGAAGCAGCCGTGATCAAAGTAAAATCACATCAATCTGACAAGTCCAAAGAAAGTCAAGGAAACACGGCAGCAGATGCAGCAGCTAGAGAAGCAGCTCTACTTCCTTTTACTCCTGTTACCTTGGTAAAGGAAAATAGCAAGGATAATCCTGAGCTCCATCTTCTGTCATATCAATTGGAGACAGATGAAGAGAAAGAACAATGGATGAAAGCGGGAGCGAAAGAGGATGATCAAGGTATCTGGAGAATTCCAACAGGACAAGTGGTGATGCCTATCGGAACAAGAAGAGAACTAATGCAGCTGTATCATGGAAAGGTACATGCTGGAGCAAAAGCAATGAAATCTCAAATCAGTGAGACTTGGTGGTGGCCAAGAATGATGAGAGACATTGATGATTACTGTAGGAGATGCTTGATATGCCTCAAAGCAAATGTAGGAAAATCTGTAAAGGTGCGAATGTCACATGCACCCAGACCAACAGGTCCATGGACACACCTTCAAATTGATTTCACAGGACCTTTATCACCCAGTGGAGGGTATCAATACATACTTGTAATCATGGACAGATTTACTAGATGGGTGGAAGCATACCCTACAAAATCCTGCACTGCTGAAGCGGCAGCACGAGTAATGGTGGAAGAAGTTTTTCCTCGCTGGGGCCTTCCATATGAACTTGATTCTGACAATGGAACTCATTTCACTGGGAAATTGATGAAGGAAGCAATGAAATTGATGGGAATTAAACAGAAATTCCACATTCCTTATAGGCCGGAAAGCTCAGGCCTGGTTGAACGAATGAATAGATCTTTGAAAACCGCTCTTACCAAAGCCATTCTGCAAACTGGCCAAGGCTGGCATAAGTTATTACCTGCTATTCTGTGGAACTTGAGAGCAACTCCAAACCGAGTTACAGGACTAACCCCTTTTGAACTAATGACGGGAAGAGCAATGGTTCTACCTCCTGATGCTCCGCCACCAGCGGGAACAGGAGGAGACTCTACTTTATTCCAAGAAAAGTTACGACGCTATCTCGCAATGCTAGACAAAGCTACTAAAGACAATAATAAGAAAGTGCGAGAAGCTCAAAAGCAATGGGATGAAAAACACACCACTACTGACATTCCACACATTCCCGAGTTAGGTAGTTTTGTTATGATCAAACGAATTGCTAGGAAAGGTTTAGAGCCTAGATGGGAAGGACCATATGAGATACTCCTAACTACTGATACAAGTGTTTGTCTCAAAGGGAAGGGTGTAGGAACAGATAGATGGTATCATTGGTCACAAGTTAAACCTTGCTTAGTGAATGAACAAGATGATAATGATGGCTTATGGCCTGAGATTGAGCAATGTTCATCCATTAGTTTTAAAGATTGGGAACAAAGAAGTGATGTTAATTATTTCTCTGCTTCCATTTCAGGAATCAGTTCCATTGACATTGATTAGAGATGGTTGCAAGTTATTCTCGATACCCAACGACGATGGTATGCTTATTTTGGACGAGTTCAAGAAATCACTCGGAATGCAACTCTGAAATCTGGCCAACATTTTACTCTACCCTTTATTTCCAAATGGGGATTATGGGATTGGGTGCCACGCAATGATAAAGACCTTGCTAAATATCGTAAGGACGTCTTTGGAGGATGTAACTTTTACCACCAATGTTACAAAAGCAGAGTAATTTGGCCGGTAAAAGACGGGGGGTATACTGGTAGTGCTCAAAGACGAGACATTTGTTCAAAAGAACAATGTGAAGTTATAGGGTTAAACCTCATAACGTCTACTAATGTGGAAATTAATTTTGTTCTGAACCGTACCCACATGCTTACAATATGGGATTCATTGACCCAAGGGTGTATTTATCCCATAGTGTTGCCATGTGAAGGGTTTCTGGGGGATGCTTCCTCAAGAACAACAAGATTTAAGGGAAATTATGTACGAGTATGGCATTCAGAAGATGAGAATGAATATTGTGAGACTGAACTAGAAACTGGGGAAATCGGAAGGTGTTTTTATCTTTCTGCGGAAAAGACAAACAAAGCTGAAACATGCCCAAATACAACTATTGCACCAGCTCATGGTATTTTGTTGGCAAAAGAAACCAAAACCTTGATAAATGAAGCCCATATGGTGCGACAACGAATTAATTATAACTTAAACTCTCTTCTTACAGTTTTTGATCAGTCTTATTGTGGTAATTTTACACAAATAAGAAGTTGGTTGGACAAAGAAGTTAAATATTATACCTCTAAAAATCCTCTGAGTAGTAAAAATCGTAAAACTCGAAGTATATGGGGAGACATAGCGGGGGTATTTGGTTCTGTCAATTCAATTAGTAATACTGCTCAAATGAATCAACTAAGCGAGTATACTCAGTGGGTGGGAACAATGACTGGGAAAGGACTCACTGAGGCTCTTCAGGGTTCTCTACATATTATAGCAGCGGGTCAGCATCTTAATGATGCTGCAAAGGAATTGGCAGATGCATTAACAAAATCATCTAATTTTGAGACACATCGTGCGGCGTGTTTATTTTTAGCTCAGAATTTAAAGGATCAAATGGTAGAAGATATTCAAGTTATTCGAATGGGACAAGTTCCTGAGCGAATAGCAGAATCTTTGTTAGTGGTTTTCGGTAATCAACTTAATTTGACTTCTGCTAAACATATTCCATTAGTTAAAATCGCTATTAATGAAAATTCGTTGTCAGGTTCTGGAATGTTACCTTTGATTATGATATGGCCTCAATATGGGAAGCGCAATATTATGACAGTCAGGCAATTCCAATCTATGGGTGTTAGACAAGGAAATTCAGTAATTAGATTAGGAAGGAATGGATATTGGGCTGACGGCAATACACCGATGATTTCTACCACAGACTGTTGTGTTGAGGAACATGAGTGGGTAATTTGCTCATGCTCTACAATGTTTAGTCTATCTCTTAATGGTTCTGCTGTTTGGGAAGTAGTTCCTTTAGATCAAGCCACAGGTGCATGGCAGGTGTCAGAAGCACAGTGGTGTATATTACATGATGGAATAAGTGAAAATATGATATACGGGGGAAAGTTGTGTCCAATTCCTCCTGATCCATTTTGCCTTGAGATTCTCTATCCTCTTCACTTGGGTGGAATTCATGTTCCACATGTGCAACTGTTGCAGTTAGAGCCACAATGGTGGAATAATGATCTAGTAGAAGAACGGAATTGTGACCTCTTTGAAATGGTTAGAAGAGTTAAAAAGAGTGTAAAAGCAGCTCAAGAGGAGGGAATTCAAGCAATGGGTCATGTTATTGTAGCAAATGGAGTAGCTAAATTAATGTCTGAAAGGAAACTACCACGAATCCTAGGGAATTTATCATGGTCCGATTGGATAGTTTTGACTATGGTAGGAGTTTTTGTCTTCATGCTAATAATCCAAGTCCTTATATGTGTTACTAGAAGGAAAAGTACCAAACCTGTCAAATTGATTATTTCTAACCAAATGGATAGAACTAAGAATGGGACATACAGCGTGAAATAAGAGATTTTATGCAAAACACTACCTCACAAACAATGAACATCCGCTTACTGATTTTCAACCCCAAGGGATAGGATCCTTTAACGTCAACGTTTATTTTAATTTCTTGTTTTGGTTCGGAACTGAAGGATTTAATTAATTAACAAGTTAATTAATTAATGAGTTCAGGCACGGGCAGAAGACTTATTAGTTTTTCTTTTCTTAGATGATTGGGGTTCATTTTAAAGACATACACATAGATATTAAAATACACATAGTATACGGGGACATAACATGGGTTGGGGTTTTGTTCTTTGTTTTGTTTCTCTGTTTCCATTCTTCTGTTCTTTCTGTCTATTTTCTTGGTCTGCTATTTCTTCTCCTCACTATCACTTCTATAGGTTGGCCACCTGGGAATGATGGTGTGGAACTGACGGCCGTAGTTCCAGTGGAGGGAGATGAAGATTCAAAATTTCATCTTTTAATATTATTTTATTATTAAATATTATGTATCTGTATTATTATTCTTTATTAATATTCATAATCAGTTGTATCATCTTATGAAGTTTCAAAAGCATGAGTTTGAATGCATGAGGGAACTATAGATAGCATGGATCCATGGGATGATCATATGTCAGACAGGGGGAAGCTATATTTTGCTATGGGGTGTGTACAATGGGTAACACTTTATAATAACTGCACGCTATTAATCATTAGTTAAGCATGAGTAAACAGTTAATTCATCATTTATAAAGCATTAATAGACATTAATAAGCAGTTTATAAATACAGCTATAAATGCTTTATTCTTGATTTATAAGCATATCTATAATGTGTTTAATAATTGTATTTTCAAACTTTGTTAATGATCAATTAATAATTTCTAAATGAAGTATAGCATTATTTACAAACCAGTTATTTAAGAGTTGTCAGTGATTCATAAGATCACTTAGAAAGTGTAAGTAAATGTAGTAAATACAGGTAATTTTATAAAGCATTTAGTAGTGATCAGTTAACTATTTTTGTGAGCTCATCTAAAGTGAGAACTATTCATGCATTGCAAAGCATTTACAGAGGAGATTTAAAAGCTCATTTATCTTCTTAACAGAAAAAGGAAACAAACACAACACAGTGATACAGAACATAGAAATATTTAACAGCCTTTAAATCTCCTTTATAAATGCTTTACAAGGCATGAATAGTCCTCACTTTAGATTAGCTCACAAACATAGTTAACTGACCACTACTAAATGCTTTACAACTACCGGAATTAACCCTGAATTACAGTAGAAATACATGTTAATAAAGCATTTTTTAACACGCTAAGTAACTATTACTATATGTCTGAATAATAAGATGTATGAAAGTACATTTAAATAGTTTATTAATCAGTTACTTACACTTTCTAAGTGATCTTATGAAACACTGACAACTCCTAAATAACTGGTTTATAAAAAATGCTATACTTTATTTAGAAATGATAAATTGACCATTAATAAAGTATGAAAATACAATTATTAAACGCATTATAGATATGCTTATAAATGAAGAATAAAACATTTATAGCTGTATTTATAGACTGCTTATTAATGTCTATTAATGCTTTATAAATTATGAATTAACTGTTTATTGATGCTTAACTAATGATTAATAGCGTGCAGTTATTATAAAGTGTTACCGTACAATGTAACATGTTCGACTGATGTAAGTGCATCACAGATGTAAACAACAAGGATAGTTCTTAATATGGAAGTGAATTGTGACATGTTAAACATAACGTGTACGTATGACATACGTTCTAATTTTAAGAAGCTCAGAGCAACATGTTTTGTTACCTTACAAGGAAGCTGTAAGACTCTCTGTGATGTATAAAAGCTCAATCTTACCGTACTACCTCAGAGAAACACGGAAACGCATAGACCTGGCATGAATACAACATCTTGAAGTTTCTCTCCTGACATATAAGAATAAAATCTTTCTTGGCAAGATAACTGGTGTCTGGTCCCGTAAATCAAATAATAACGGGGAAACAAAAGAGGCTTTAATTCCAAGTCTACATCTACTGTACTCCACCTCTACTGTGCTCCACTGTACTCCACTGCAATCTACCTCTACTGTGCTCCACTGTACTCTACCTCTACTGTACTCCACTGTACTCTATCTCTACTGTGCTCCACTGTACTCTACCTCTACTGTACTGTACTGTTCTCTACCTCTACTGTACTCTACTGTACTCCACCTCTACTGTGCTCCACTGTACTCCACTGTACTCTACCTCTACTCTGCTCTACTGTACTCTACCTCTACTCTACTCCACTGTACTCTACCTCTACTCTGCTCTACTGTACTCTACCTCTACTGTACTCCACTGTACTCTACCTCTACTATACTCCACTGTACTCTACCTCTACTGTGCTCTACTGTACTCTATCTCTACTGTGCTCCACTGTACTCTACCTCTACTGTACTCCACTCTACTCTACCTCTACTGTACTCCACTGTACTCTACCTCTACAGTGCTCCACTGTACTCTACCTCTACTCTTCTCTACTGTACTCCACCTCTACTGTGCTCCACTGTACTCCACTGTACTCTAGCTCTACTCTGCTCCACTGTACTCTACCTCTACTGTACTCCACTGTACTCTACCTCTACTGTGCTCCACTGTACTCTACCTCCACTGTACTCCACTGTACTCTATCTCTACTGTTCTCCACTCTACTCTACCTCTACTGTGCTCAGCTGTACTCTACCTCTACTGTGCTCCACTGCACTCTATCTCTACTCTACTCCACTGTATTCTACCTCTACTGTGCTCTACTGTACTCTACCTCTACTGTACTCCACTGTACTCTACCTCTACTGTACTGTACTGTTCTCTACCTCTACTGTACTGTACTGTTCTCTACCTCTACTGTACTCTACTGTACTCCACCTCTACTGTGCTCCACTGTACTCCACTGTACTCTACCTCTACTTTACTCCACTGTACTCTATCTCTACTGTTCTCCACTGTACTCTACCTCTACTGTGCTCCACTCTACTCTACCTCTACTGTGCTCAGCTGTACTCTACCTCTACTGTGCTCCACTGCACATTATCTCTGCTGTACTCCACTGTACTCTACCTCTACAGTGCTCCACTGTGCTCTACCTCTACTCTACTCCACTGTACTCTACCTCTACTCTGCTCTACTGTACTCTACCTCTACTGTACTCCACTTTACTCTACCTCTACTATACTCCACTGTACTCTACCTCTACTGTGCTCTACTGTACTCTATCTCTACTGTGCTCCACTGTACTCTACCTCTACTGTACTCCACTGTACTCTACCTCTACTGTACTCCACTGTATTCCACCTCTACTATGCTCCACTGTACTCCACTGTACTCTAGCTCTACTGTGCTCCACGGTACTCTACCTCTACTGTACTCCACTGTACTCTACCTCTACTGTGCTCCACTCTACTCTACCTCTACTGTGCTCCACTGTACTCTACCTCAACTATACTCCACTGTACTCTACCTCTACTGTGCTCCACTCTACTCTACCTCTACTGTGCTCTACTGTACTCTATCTCTACTGTACTCCACTGTACTCTACCTCTACTGTACTCCACTGTATTCCACCTCTACTATGCTCCACTGTGCTCAGCTTCACTCTACCTCTACTGTGCTCCACTGCACATTATCTCTACTGTACTCCACTGTACTCTACCTCTACAGTGCTCCACTGTGCTCTACCTCTACTCTACTCCACTGTACTCTACCTCTACTCTGCTCTACTGTACTCTACCTCTACTGTACTCCACTGTACTCTACCTCTACTATACTCCACTGTACTCTACCTCTACTGTGCTCTACTGTACTCTATCTCTACTGTGCTCCACTGTACTCTACCTCTACTGTACTCCACTGTACTCTACCTCTACTGTACTCCACTGTACTCTACCTCTACAGTGCTCCACTGTACTCTACCTCTACTGTACTCCACTGTACTCTACCTCTACTCTGCTCTACTGTACTCTATCTCTACTGTGCTCCACTGTACTCTACCTCTACTGTACTCCACTGTACTCTACCTCTACTCTGCTCTACTGTACTCTATCTCTACTGTGCTCCACTGTACTCCACCTCTACAGTGATCCACTGTACTCTACCTCTACTGTACTCCACTGTACTCCACCTCTACAGTGATCCACTGTACTCTACCTCTACTGTACTCCACTGTACTCTACCTCTACTCTGCTCTACTTTACTCTATCTCTACTGTGCTCCACTGTACTCTACCTCTACTGTACTCCACTGTAGTCTACCTCAACTATACTCCACTGTACTCTACCTCTACTGTGCTCCACTGTACTCTACCTCAACTATACTCCACTGTACTCTATCTTTACTCTAATCCACTGTACTCTACCTCTACTCTACTCTACTGTACTCCTCCACTACTGTGCTCCACTGTACTCCACTGTACTCTAGCTCTACTGTGCTCCACTGTACTCTACCTCTACTGTACTCCACTGTACTCTACCTCTACTGTGCTCCACTGTACTCTACCTCCACTGTACTCCACTGTACTCTACCTCTACTGTACTCCACTGTACTCTACCTCTACTGTACTCCACTGTATTCTACCTCTACTGTGCTCTACTGTACTCCACCTCTACTGTGCTCCACGGTACTCCACTGCAATCTACCTCTACTGTGCTCCACTGTACTCTACCTCTACTGTACTCCACTGTACTCTATCTCTACTGTGCTCCACTGTACTCTACCTCTACTGTACTCCATTGTACTCTACCTCTACTGTGCTCCACTGTACTCTACCTCTACTGTACTCCACTGTACTCTATCTCTACTGTTCTCCACTCTACTCTACCTCTACTGTGCTCAGCTGTACTCTACCTCTACTGTGCTCCACTGCACTCTATCTCTACTGTACTCGACTGTACTCTACCTCTATAGGTGCTCCACTGTGCTCTACCTCTACTCTACTCTGCTGTACTCTACCTCTACTATACTCCACTGTACTCTACCTCTACTGTGCTCTACTGTACTCTATCTCTACTGTGCTCCACTGTACTCTACCTCTACTGTACTCTACTCTACTCCACCTCTAATGTGCTCCAATCTACTCTACCTCTACTGTACTCCACTGTACTCTACCTCTACTCTGCTCTACTGTACTCTATCTCTACTGTGCTCCACTGTACTCTACCTCTACTGTACTCCACTGTAGTCTACCTCAACTATACTCCACTGTACTCTACCTCTACTGTGCTCCACTGTACTCTACTTCTACTGTGCTCTACTGTACTCTATCTCTACTGTGCTCCACTGTACTCTACCTCTACTGTACTCCACTGTACTCCACCTCTACAGTGCTCCACTGTACTCTACCTCTACTGTACTCCACTGGACTCTACCTCTACTCTGCTCTACTGTACTCTATCTCTATTGTGCTCCACTGTACTCTACCTCTACTGTATTCCACTGTAGTCTACCTCAACTATACTCCACTGTACTCTACCTCTACTGTGCTCCACTGTACTCTACCTCTACTGTGCTCTACTGTACTCTATCTCTACTGTGCTCCATTGTACTCTACCTCTACTGTACTCCACTGTACTCCACCTCTACAGTGCTCCACTGTACTCTACCTCTACTGTACTCCTCTGTACTCTACCCCTACTCTGCTCAATTTTACTCTATCTCTACTGTGCTCCACTGTACTCTACCTCTACTGTACTCCACTGTAGTCAACCTCAACTATACTCCACTGTACTCTACCTCTACTGTGCTCCACTGTACTCTACCTCAACTATACTCCACTGTACTCTATCTCTACTCTAATCCATTGTACTCTATCTCTACTCTACTCCACTCTACTCTTGCTCTACTGTACTCCACTGTACTCTACCTATACTCTACTCTACTGTACTCCACCTCTACTTTGCTCCACTATACTCCACTGTACTCTAGCTCTACTGTGCTCCACTGTACTGTACCTCTACTGTACTCCACTGTACTCTACCTCTACTGTGCTCAACTGTACTCTACCTCTACTGTACTCCACTGTACTCTACCTCTACTCTACTCCACTGTATTCTACCTCTACTGTGCTCTACTGTACTCTACCTCTACTGTACTCCACTGTTCTCTACCTCTACTGTACTGTACTGTTCTCTACCTCTACTGTACTGTACTGTTCTCTACCTCTACTGTACTCTACTGTACTCCACCTCTACTGTGCTCCACTGTACTCCACTGTACTCTACCTCTACTGTACTCCACTGTACTCTATCTCTACTGTTCTCCACTGTACTCTACCTCTACTGTGCTCCACTGTACTCCACTGTACTCTATCTCTACTGTTCTCCACTGTACTCTACCTCTACTGTGCTCCACTGTACACCACTGTACTCTACCTCTACTGTAATCCACTGTACTCTACCTCTGCTGTGCTCCACTGTACTCTATCTCTATTCTATTCCACTATACTCTACCTCTACTGTACTCCACTGAACTCCACCTCTACAGTGCTCCACTGTACTCTACCTCTACTGTACTCCACTGTACTCTACCTCTACTCTGCTCTACTTTACTCTATCTCTACTGTGCTCCACTGTACTCTACCTCTACTGTACTCCACTGTAGTCTACCTCAACTATACTCCACTGTACTCTACCTCTACTGTGCTCCACTGTACTCTACCTCAACTATACTCCACTGTACTCTATCTTTACTCTAATCCACTGTACTCTACCTCTACTCTACTCTACTGTACTCCTCCACTACTGTGCTCCACTGTACTCCACTGTACTCTAGCTCTACTGTGCTCCACTGTACTCTACCTCTACTGTACTCCACTGTACTCTACCTCTACTGTGCTCCACTGTACTCTACCTCCACTGTACTCCACTGTACTCTACCTCTACTGTACTCCACTGTACTCTACCTCTACTGTACTCCACTGTATTCTACCTCTACTGTGCTCTACTGTACTCCACCTCTACTGTGCTCCACGGTACTCCACTGCAATCTACCTCTACTGTGCTCCACTGTACTCTACCTCTACTGTACTCCACTGTACTCTATCTCTACTGTGCTCCACTGTACTCTACCTCTACTGTACTCCATTGTACTCTACCTCTACTGTGCTCCACTGTACTCTACCTCTACTGTACTCCACTGTACTCTATCTCTACTGTTCTCCACTCTACTCTACCTCTACTGTGCTCAGCTGTACTCTACCTCTACTGTGCTCCACTGCACTCTATCTCTACTGTACTCGACTGTACTCTACCTCTATAGGTGCTCCACTGTGCTCTACCTCTACTCTACTCTGCTGTACTCTACCTCTACTATACTCCACTGTACTCTACCTCTACTGTGCTCTACTGTACTCTATCTCTACTGTGCTCCACTGTACTCTACCTCTACTGTACTCTACTCTACTCCACCTCTAATGTGCTCCAATCTACTCTACCTCTACTGTACTCCACTGTACTCTACCTCTACTCTGCTCTACTGTACTCTATCTCTACTGTGCTCCACTGTACTCTACCTCTACTGTACTCCACTGTAGTCTACCTCAACTATACTCCACTGTACTCTACCTCTACTGTGCTCCACTGTACTCTACTTCTACTGTGCTCTACTGTACTCTATCTCTACTGTGCTCCACTGTACTCTACCTCTACTGTACTCCACTGTACTCCACCTCTACAGGGCTCCACTGTACTCTACCTCTACTGTACTCCACTGGACTCTACCTCTACTCTGCTCTACTGTACTCTATCTCTATTGTGCTCCACTGTACTCTACCTCTACTGTATTCCACTGTAGTCTACCTCAACTATACTCCACTGTACTCTACCTCTACTGTGCTCCACTGTACTCTACCTCTACTGTGCTCTACTGTACTCTATCTCTACTGTGCTCCATTGTACTCTACCTCTACTGTACTCCACTGTACTCCACCTCTACAGTGCTCCACTGTACTCTACCTCTACTGTACTCCTCTGTACTCTACCCCTACTCTGCTCAATTTTACTCTATCTCTACTGTGCTCCACTGTACTCTACCTCTACTGTACTCCACTGTAGTCAACCTCAACTATACTCCACTGTACTCTACCTCTACTGTGCTCCACTGTACTCTACCTCAACTATACTCCACTGTACTCTATCTCTACTCTAATCCATTGTACTCTATCTCTACTCTACTCCACTCTACTCTTGCTCTACTGTACTCCACTTTACTCTACCTATACTCTACTCTACTGTACTCCACCTCTACTTTGCTCCACTATACTCCACTGTACTCTAGCTCTACTGTGCTCCACTGTACTGTACCTCTACTGTACTCCACTGTACTCTACCTCTACTGTGCTCAACTGTACTCTACCTCTACTGTACTCCACTGTACTCTACCTCTACTCTACTCCACTGTATTCTACCTCTACTGTGCTCTACTGTACTCTACCTCTACTGTACTCCACTGTACTCTACCTCTACTGTACTGTACTGTTCTCTACCTCTACTGTACTGTACTGTTCTCTACCTCTACTGTACTCTACTGTACTCCACCTCTACTGTGCTCCACTGTACTCCACTGTACTCTACCTCTACTGTACTCCACTGTACTCTATCTCTACTGTTCTCCACTGTACTCTACCTCTACTGTGCTCCACTGTACTCCACTGTACTCTATCTCTACTGTTCTCCACTGTACTCTACCTCTACTGTGCTCCACTGTACACCACTGTACTCTACCTCTACTGTAATCCACTGTACTCTACCTCTGCTGTGCTCCACTGTACTCTATCTCTATTCTATTCCACTATACTCTACCTCTACTGTACTCCACTGAACTCCACCTCTACAGTGCTCCACTGTACTCTACCTCTACTGTACTCCACTGTACTCTACCTCTACTCTGCTCTACTGTACTCTATCTCTACTGTGCTCTACTGTACTCTACCTCTATTATACTCCACTGTACTCTACCTCTACTCTGCTCCACTGTACTCTACCTCTAATGTGCTCCACTGTACACTACCTCTACTGTAGTCCACTGTACTCTACCTCTACTGTGCTCCACTCTACTCTACCTCTACTGTGCTCAGCTGTACTCTACCTCTACTGTGCTCCACTGCACATTATCTCTGCTGTACTCCACTGTACTCTACCTCTACAGTGCTCCACTGTACTCCACTGTACTCTATCTCTACTGTTCTCCACTGTACTCTACCTCTACTGTGCTCCACTGTACACCACTGTACTCTACCTCTACTGTACTCTACTGTACTCCACCTCTACTGTGCTCCACTGTACTCCACTGTACTCTACCTCTACTGTACTCCACTGTACTCTATCTCTACTGTTCTCCACTGTACTCTACCTCTACTGTGCTCCACTGTACTCCACTGTACTCTATCTCTACTGTTCTCCACTGTACTCTACCTCTACTGTCCTCCACTGTACACCACTGTACTCTACCTCTACTGTAATCCACTGTACTCTACCTCTGCTGTGCTCCACTGTACTCTATCTCTATTCTATTCCACTATACTCTACCTCTACTGTACTCCACTGAACTCCACCTCTACAGTGCTCCACTGTACTCTACCTCTACTGTACTCCACTGTACTCTACCTCTACTCTGCTCTACTGTACTCTATCTCTACTGTGCTCTACTGTACTCTACCTCTATTATACTCCACTGTACTCTACCTCTACTCTGCTCCACTGTACTCTACCTCTAATGTGCTCCACTGTACACTACCTCTACTGTAGTCCACTGTACTCTACCTCTACTGTGCTCCACTCTACTCTACCTCTACTGTGCTCAGCTGTACTCTACCTCTACTGTGCTCCACTGCACATTATCTCTGCTGTACTCCACTGTACTCTACCTCTACAGTGCTCCACTGTGCTCTACCTCTACTCTACTCCACTGTACTCTACCTCTACTCTGCTCTACTGTACTCTACCTCTACTGTACTCCACTGTACTCTACCTCTACTGTACTCCACTGTACTCTACCTCTACTGTACTCCACTGTACTCTACCTCTACTGTACTCCACTGTACTCTACCTCTACTGTACTCCACTGTATTCCACCTCTACTAAGCTCCACTGTACTCCACTGTACTCTACCTCTACTGTGCTCCACTCTACTCTACCTCTACTGTGCTCCACTGTACTCTACCTCTACTGTGCTCAGCTGTACTCTACCTCTACTGTGCTCCACTGCACATTATCTCTACTGTACTCCACTGTACTCTACCTCTACAGTGCTCCACTGTGCTCTACCTCTACTCTACTCCACTGTACTCTACCTCTACTCTGCTCTACTGTACTCTACCTCTACTGTACTCCACTGTACTCTACCTCTACTATACTCCACTGTACTCTACCTCTACTGTGCTCTACTGTACTCTATCTCTACTGTGCTCCACTGTACTCTACCTCTACTGTACTCCACTGTACTCTACCTCTACTGTACTCCACTTTACTCTACCTCTACAGTGCTCCACTGTACTCTACCTCTACTGTACTCCACTGTACTCTACCTCTACTGTACTCCACTGTATTCTACCTCTACTGTGCTCTACTGTACTCCACCTCTACTGTGCTCCACTGTACTCCACTGCAATCTACCTCTACTGTGCTCCACTGTACTCTACCTCTACTGTGCTCTACTGTACTCTATCTCTACTGTGCTCCACTGTACTCTACCTCTACTGTACTCTACTCTACTCCACCTCTAATGTGCTCCACTCTACTCTACCTCTACTGTACTCCACTGTATTCTACCTCTACTGTGCTCTACTGTACTCCACCTCTACTGTGCTCCACTGTACTACACTGCAATCTACCTCTACTGTGCTCCACTGTACTCTACCTCTACTGTGCTCTACTGTACTCTATCTCTACTGTGCTCCACTGTACTCTACCTCTACTGTACTCTACTCTACTCCACCTCTAATGTGCTCCACTCTACTCTACTTCTACTGTACTCCACTGTATTCTACCTCTACTGTGCTCTACTGTACTCCACCTCTACTGTGCTCCACTGTACTCCACTGCAATCTACCTCTACTGTGCTCCACTGTACTCTACCTCTACTGTACTCCACTGTACTCTATCTCTACTGTGCTCCACTGTACTCTACCTCTACTGTACTGTACTGTTCTCTACCTCTACTGTACTCTACTGTACTCCACCTCTACTGTGCTCCAATGTACTCCACTGTACTCTACCTCTACTCTGCTCTACTGTACTCTACCTCTACTCTACTCCACTGTACTCTACCTCTACTCTGCTCTACTGTACTCTACCTCTACTGTACTCCACTGTACTCTACCTCTACTATACTCCACTGTACTCTACCTCTACGGTGCTCTACTGTACTCTATCTCTACTGTGCTCCACTGTACTCTACCTCTACTGTACTCCACTCTACTCTACCTCTACTGTACTCCACTGTACTCTACCTCTACAGTGCTCCACTGTACTCTACCTCTACTCTTCTCTACTGTACTCCACCTCTACTGTGCTCCACTGTACTCCACTGTACTCTAGCTCTACTCTGCTCCACTGTACTCTACCTCTACTGTACTCCACTGTACTCTACCTCTACTGTGCTCCACTGTACTCTACCTCCACTGTACTCCACTGTACTCTATCTCTACTGTTCTCCACTCTACTCTACCTCTACTGTGCTCAGCTGTACTCTACCTCTACTGTGCTCCACTGCACTCTATCTCTACTCTACTCCACTGTATTCTACCTCTACTGTGCTCTACTGTACTCTACCTCTACTGTACTCCACTGTACTCTACCTCTACTGTACTGTACTGTTCTCTACCTCTACTGTACTGTACTGTTCTCTACCTCTACTGTACTCTACTGTACTCCACCTCTACTGTGCTCCACTGTACTCCACTGTACTCTACCTCTACTTTACTCCACTGTACTCTATCTCTACTGTTCTCCACTGTACTCTACCTCTACTGTGCTCCACTCTACTCTACCTCTACTGTGCTCAGCTGTACTCTACCTCTACTGTGCTCCACTGCACATTATCTCTGCTGTACTCCACTGTACTCTACCTCTAAAGTGCTCCACTGTGCTCTACCTCTACTCTACTCCACTGTACTCTACCTCTACTCTGCTCTACTGTACTCTACCTCTACTGTACTCCACTTTACTCTACCTCTACTATACTCCACTGTACTCTACCTCTACTGTGCTCTACTGTACTCTATCTCTATTGTGCTCCACTGTACTCTACCTCTACTGTACTCCACTGTACTCTACCTCTACTGTACTCCACTGTATTCCACCTCTACTATGCTCCACTGTACTCCACTGTACTCTAGCTCTACTGTGCTCCACGGTACTCTACCTCTACTGTACTCCACTGTACTCTACCTCTACTGTGCTCCACTCTACTCTACCTCTACTGTGCTCCACTGTACTCTACCTCAACTATACTCCACTGTACTCTACCTCTACTGTGCTCCACTCTACTCTACCTCTACTGTGCTCTACTGTACTCTATCTCTACTGTACTCCACTGTACTCTACCTCTACTGTACTCCACTGTATTCCACCTCTACTATGCTCCACTGTGCTCAGCTTCACTCTACCTCTACTGTGCTCCACTGCACATTATCTCTACAGTACTCCACTGTACTCTACCTCTACAGTGCTCCACTGTGCTCTACCTCTACTCTACTCCACTGTACTCTACCTCTACTCTGCTCTACTGTACTCTACCTCTACTGTACTCCACTGTACTCTACCTCTACTATACTCCACTGTACTCTACCTCTACTGTGCTCTACTGTACTCTATCTCTACTGTGCTCCACTGTACTCTACCTCTACTGTACTCCACTGTACTCTACCTCTACTGTACTCCACTGTACTCTACCTCTACAGTGCTCCACTGTACTCTACCTCTACTGTACTCCACTGTACTCTACCTCTACTCTGCTCTACTGTACTCTATCTCTACTGTGCTCCACTGTACTCTACCTCTACTGTACTCCACTGTACTCTACCTCTACTCTGCTCTACTGTACTCTATCTCTACTGTGCTCCACTGTACTCCACCTCTACAGTGATCCACTGTACTCTACCTCTACTGTACTCCACTGTACTCCACCTCTACAGTGATCCACTGTACTCTACCTCTACTGTACTCCACTGTACTCTACCTCTACTCTGCTCTACTTTACTCTATCTCTACTGTGCTCCACTGTACTCTACCTCTACTGTACTCCACTGTAGTCTACCTCAACTATACTCCACTGTACTCTACCTCTACTGTGCTCCACTGTACTCTACCTCAACTATACTCCACTGTACTCTATCTTTACTCTAATCCACTGTACTCTACCTCTACTCTACTCTACTGTACTCCTCCACTACTGTGCTCCACTGTACTCCACTGTACTCTAGCTCTACTGTGCTCCACTGTACTCTACCTCTACTGTACTCCACTGTACTCTACCTCTACTGTGCTCCACTGTACTCTACCTCCACTGTACTCCACTGTACTCTACCTCTACTGTACTCCACTGTACTCTACCTCTACTGTACTCCACTGTATTCTACCTCTACTGTGCTCTACTGTACTCCACCTCTACTGTGCTCCACGGTACTCCACTGCAATCTACCTCTACTGTGCTCCACTGTACTCTACCTCTACTGTACTCCACTGTACTCTATCTCTACTGTGCTCCACTGTACTCTACCTCTACTGTACTCCATTGTACTCTACCTCTACTGTGCTCCACTGTACTCTACCTCTACTGTACTCCACTGTACTCTATCTCTACTGTTCTCCACTCTACTCTACCTCTACTGTGCTCAGCTGTACTCTACCTCTACTGTGCTCCACTGCACTCTATCTCTACTGTACTCGACTGTACTCTACCTCTATAGGTGCTCCACTGTGCTCTACCTCTACTCTACTCTGCTGTACTCTACCTCTACTATACTCCACTGTACTCTACCTCTACTGTGCTCTACTGTACTCTATCTCTACTGTGCTCCACTGTACTCTACCTCTACTGTACTCTACTCTACTCCACCTCTAATGTGCTCCAATCTACTCTACCTCTACTGTACTCCACTGTACTCTACCTCTACTCTGCTCTACTGTACTCTATCTCTACTGTGCTCCACTGTACTCTACCTCTACTGTACTCCACTGTAGTCTACCTCAACTATACTCCACTGTACTCTACCTCTACTGTGCTCCACTGTACTCTACTTCTACTGTGCTCTACTGTACTCTATCTCTACTGTGCTCCACTGTACTCTACCTCTACTGTACTCCACTGTACTCCACCTCTACAGTGCTCCACTGTACTCTACCTCTACTGTACTCCACTGGACTCTACCTCTACTCTGCTCTACTGTACTCTATCTCTATTGTGCTCCACTGTACTCTACCTCTACTGTATTCCACTGTAGTCTACCTCAACTATACTCCACTGTACTCTACCTCTACTGTGCTCCACTGTACTCTACCTCTACTGTGCTCTACTGTACTCTATCTCTACTGTGCTCCATTGTACTCTACCTCTACTGTACTCCACTGTACTCCACCTCTACAGTGCTCCACTGTACTCTACCTCTACTGTACTCCTCTGTACTCTACCCCTACTCTGCTCAATTTTACTCTATCTCTACTGTGCTCCACTGTACTCTACCTCTACTGTACTCCACTGTAGTCAACCTCAACTATACTCCACTGTACTCTATCTCTACTCTAATCCATTGTACTCTATCTCTACTCTACTCCACTCTACTCTTGCTCTACTGTACTCCACTGTACTCTACCTATACTCTACTCTACTGTACTCCACCTCTACTTTGCTCCACTATACTCCACTGTACTCTAGCTCTACTGTGCTCCACTGTACTGTACCTCTACTGTACTCCACTGTACTCTACCTCTACTGTGCTCAACTGTACTCTACCTCTACTGTACTCCACTGTACTCTACCTCTACTCTACTCCACTGTATTCTACCTCTACTGTGCTCTACTGTACTCTACCTCTACTGTACTCCACTGTTCTCTACCTCTACTGTACTGTACTGTTCTCTACCTCTACTGTACTGTACTGTTCTCTACCTCTACTGTACTCTACTGTACTCCACCTCTACTGTGCTCCACTGTACTCCACTGTACTCTACCTCTACTGTACTCCACTGTACTCTATCTCTACTGTTCTCCACTGTACTCTACCTCTACTGTGCTCCACTGTACTCCACTGTACTCTATCTCTACTGTTCTCCACTGTACTCTACCTCTACTGTGCTCCACTGTACACCACTGTACTCTACCTCTACTGTAATCCACTGTACTCTACCTCTGCTGTGCTCCACTGTACTCTATCTCTATTCTATTCCACTATACTCTACCTCTACTGTACTCCACTGAACTCCACCTCTACAGTGCTCCACTGTACTCTACCTCTACTGTACTCCACTGTACTCTACCTCTACTCTGCTCTACTTTACTCTATCTCTACTGTGCTCCACTGTACTCTACCTCTACTGTACTCCACTGTAGTCTACCTCAACTATACTCCACTGTACTCTACCTCTACTGTGCTCCACTGTACTCTACCTCAACTATACTCCACTGTACTCTATCTTTACTCTAATCCACTGTACTCTACCTCTACTCTACTCTACTGTACTCCTCCACTACTGTGCTCCACTGTACTCCACTGTACTCTAGCTCTACTGTGCTCCACTGTACTCTACCTCTACTGTACTCCACTGTACTCTACCTCTACTGTGCTCCACTGTACTCTACCTCCACTGTACTCCACTGTACTCTACCTCTACTGTACTCCACTGTACTCTACCTCTACTGTACTCCACTGTATTCTACCTCTACTGTGCTCTACTGTACTCCACCTCTACTGTGCTCCACTGTACTCCACTGCAATCTACCTCTACTGTGCTCCACTGTACTCTACCTCTACTGTACTCCACTGTACTCTATCTCTACTGTGCTCCACTGTACTCTACCTCTACTGTACTCCATTGTACTCTACCTCTACTGTGCTCCACTGTACTCTACCTCTACTGTACTCCACTGTACTCTATCTCTACTGTTCTCCACTCTACTCTACCTCTACTGTGCTCAGCTGTACTCTACCTCTACTGTGCTCCACTGCACTCTATCTCTACTGTACTCGACTGTACTCTACCTCTATAGGTGCTCCACTGTGCTCTACCTCTACTCTACTCTGCTGTACTCTACCTCTACTATACTCCACTGTACTCTACCTCTACTGTGCTCTACTGTACTCTATCTCTACTGTGCTCCACTGTACTCTACCTCTACTGTACTCTACTCTACTCCACCTCTAATGTGCTCCAATCTACTCTACCTCTACTGTACTCCACTGTACTCTACCTCTACTCTGCTCTACTGTACTCTATCTCTACTGTGCTCCACTGTACTCTACCTCTACTGTACTCCACTGTAGTCTACCTCAACTATACTCCACTGTACTCTACCTCTACTGTGCTCCACTGTACTCTACTTCTACTGTGCTCTACTGTACTCTATCTCTACTGTGCTCCACTGTACTCTACCTCTACTGTACTCCACTGTACTCCACCTCTACAGTGCTCCACTGTACTCTACCTCTACTGTACTCCACTGGACTCTACCTCTACTCTGCTCTACTGTACTCTATCTCTATTGTGCTCCACTGTACTCTACCTCTACTGTATTCCACTGTAGTCTACCTCAACTATACTCCACTGTACTCTACCTCTACTGTGCTCCACTGTACTCTACCTCTACTGTGCTCTACTGTACTCTATCTCTACTGTGCTCCATTGTACTCTACCTCTACTGTACTCCACTGTACTCCACCTCTACAGTGCTCCACTGTACTCTACCTCTACTGTACTCCTCTGTACTCTACCCCTACTCTGCTCAATTTTACTCTATCTCTACTGTGCTCCACTGTACTCTACCTCTACTGTACTCCACTGTAGTCAACCTCAACTATACTCCACTGTACTCTACCTCTACTGTGCTCCACTGTACTCTACCTCAACTATACTCCACTGTACTCTATCTCTACTCTAATCCATTGTACTCTATCTCTACTCTACTCCACTCTACTCTTGCTCTACTGTACTCCACTGTACTCTACCTATACTCTACTCTACTGTACTCCACCTCTACTTTGCTCCACTATACTCCACTGTACTCTAGCTCTACTGTGCTCCACTGTACTGTACCTCTACTGTACTCCACTGTACTCTACCTCTACTGTGCTCAACTGTACTCTACCTCTACTGTACTCCACTGTACTCTACCTCTACTCTACTCCACTGTATTCTACCTCTACTGTGCTCTACTGTACTCTACCTCTACTGTACTCCACTGTACTCTACCTCTACTGTACTGTACTGTTCTCTACCTCTACTGTACTGTACTGTTCTCTACCTCTACTGTACTCTACTGTACTCCACCTCTACTGTGCTCCACTGTACTCCACTGTACTCTACCTCTACTGTACTCCACTGTACTCTATCTCTACTGTTCTCCACTGTACTCTACCTCTACTGTGCTCCACTGTACTCCACTGTACTCTATCTCTACTGTTCTCCACTGTACTCTACCTCTACTGTGCTCCACTGTACACCACTGTACTCTACCTCTACTGTAATCCACTGTACTCTACCTCTGCTGTGCTCCACTGTACTCTATCTCTATTCTATTCCACTATACTCTACCTCTACTGTACTCCACTGAACTCCACCTCTACAGTGCTCCACTGTACTCTACCTCTACTGTACTCCACTGTACTCTACCTCTACTCTGCTCTACTGTACTCTATCTCTACTGTGCTCTACTGTACTCTACCTCTATTATACTCCACTGTACTCTACCTCTACTCTGCTCCACTGTACTCTACCTCTAATGTGCTCCACTGTACACTACCTCTACTGTAGTCCACTGTACTCTACCTCTACTGTGCTCCACTCTACTCTACCTCTACTGTGCTCAGCTGTACTCTACCTCTACTGTGCTCCACTGCACATTATCTCTGCTGTACTCCACTGTACTCTACCTCTACAGTGCTCCACTGTACTCCACTGTACTCTATCTCTACTGTTCTCCACTGTACTCTACCTCTACTGTGCTCCACTGTACACCACTGTACTCTACCTCTACTGTACTCTACTGTACTCCACCTCTACTGTGCTCCACTGTACTCCACTGTACTCTACCTCTACTGTACTCCACTGTACTCTATCTCTACTGTTCTCCACTGTACTCTACCTCTACTGTGCTCCACTGTACTCCACTGTACTCTATCTCTACTGTTCTCCACTGTACTCTACCTCTACTGTCCTCCACTGTACACCACTGTACTCTACCTCTACTGTAATCCACTGTACTCTACCTCTGCTGTGCTCCACTGTACTCTATCTCTATTCTATTCCACTATACTCTACCTCTACTGTACTCCACTGTACTCTACCTCTACTGTACTGTACTGTTCTCTACCTCTACTGTACTCTACTGTACTCCACCTCTACTGTGCTCCACTGTACTCCACTGTACTCTACCTCTACTGTACTCCACTGTACTCTATCTCTACTGTTCTCCACTGTACTCTACCTCTACTGTGCTCCACTGTACACCACTGTACTCTACCTCTACTGTGATCCACTGTACTCTACCTCTGCTGTGCTCCACTGTACTCTATCTCTATTCTATTCCACTATACTCTACCTCTACTGTACTCCACTGAACTCCACCTCTACAGTGCTCCACTGTACTCTACCTCTACTGTACTCCACTGTACTCTACCTCTACTCTGCTCTACTGTACTCTATCTCTACTGTGCTCTACTGTACTCTACCTCTATTATACTCCACTGTACTCTACCTCTACTCTGCTCCACTGTACTCTACCTCTAATGTGCTCCACTGTACACTACCTCTACTGTAGTCCACTGTACTCAACCTCTACTGTGCTCCACTCTACTCTACCTCTACTGTGCTCAGCTGTACTCTACCTCTACTGTGCTCCACTGCACATTATCTCTGCTGTACTCCACTGTACTCTACCTCTACAGTGCTCCACTGTGCTCTACCTCTACTCTACTCCACTGTACTCTACCTCTACTCTGCTCTACTGTACTCTACCTCTACTGTACTCCACTGTACTCTACCTCTACTATACTCCACTGTACTCTACCTCTACTGTGCTCTACTGTACTCTATCTCTACTGTGCTCCACTGTACTCTACCTCTACTGTACTCCACTGTACTCTACCTCTACTGTACTCCACTGTATTCCACCTCTACTATGCTCCACTGTACTCCACTGTACTCTACCTCTACTGTGCTCCACTCTACTCTACCTCTACTGTGCTCCACTGTACTCTACCTCTACTGTGCTCAGCTGTGCTCTACCTCTACTGTGCTCCACTGCACATTATCTCTACTGTACTCCACTGTACTCTACCTCTACAGTGCTCCACTGTGCTCTACCTCTACTCTACTCCACTGTACTCTACCTCTACTCTGCTCTACTGTACTCTACCTCTACTGTACTCCACTGTACTCTACCTCTACTATACTCCACTGTACTCTACCTCTACTGTGCTCTACTGTACTCTATCTCTACTGTGCTCCACTGTACTCTACCTCTACTGTACTCCACTGTACTCTACCTCTACTGTACTCCACTGTACTCTACCTCTACAGTGCTCCACTGTACTCTACCTCTACTCTTCTCTACTGTACTCCACCTCTACTGTGCTCCACTGTACTCCACTGTACTCTAGCTCTACTCTGCTCCACTGTACTCTACCTCTACTGTACTCCACTGTACTCTACCTCTACTGTGCTCCACTGTACTCTACCTCTACTGTACTCCACTGTACTCTATCTCTACTGTTCTCCACTCTACTCTACCTCTACTGTGCTCAGCTGTACTCTACCTCTACTGTGCTCCACTGCACTCTATCTCTACTCTACTCCACTGTATTCTACCTCTACTGTGCTCTACTGTACTCTACCTCTACTCTACTCCACTGTACTCTACCTCTACTGTACTGTACTGTTCTCTACCTCTACTGTACTGTACTGTTCTCTACCTCTACTGTACTCTACTGTACTCCACCTCTACTGTGCTCCACTGTACTCCACTGTACTCTACCTCTACTCTACTCCACTGTACTCTATCTCTACTGTTCTCCACTGTACTCTACCTCTACTGTGCTCCACTGTACACCACTGTACTCTACCTCTACTGTGATCCACTGTACTCTACCTCTGCTGTGCTCCACTGTACTCTATCTCTATTCTATTCCACTATACTCTACCTCTACTGTTCTCCACTGAACTCCACCTCTACAGTGCTCCACTGTACTCTACCTCTACTGTACTCTACCTCTACTGTGCTCCACTGTACTCTACCTCTACTGTACTCCACTGTACTCTATCTCTACTGTTCTCCACTCTACTCTACCTCTACTGTGCTCAGCTGTACTCTACCTCTACTGTGCTCCACTGCACTCTATCTCTACTCTACTCCACTGTATTCTACCTCTACTGTGCTCTAGTGTACTCTACCTCTACTGTACTCCACTGTACTCTACCTCTACTGTACTGTACTGTTCTCTACCTCTACTGTACTGTACTGTTCTCTACCTCTACTGTACTCTACTGTACTCCACCTCTACTGTGCTCCACTGTACTCCACTGTACTCTACCTCTACTGTACTCCACTGTACTCTATCTCTACTGTTCTCCACTGTACTCTACCTCTACTGTGCTCCACTGTACACCACTGTACTCTACCTCTACTGTGATCCACTGTACTCTACCTCTGCTGTGCTCCACTGTACTCTATCTCTATTCTATTCCACTATACTCTACCTCTACTGTACTCCACTGAACTCCACCTCTACAGTGCTCCACTGTACTCTACCTCTACTGTACTCCACTGTACTCTACCTCTACTCTGCTCTACTGTACTCTATCTCTACTGTGCTCTACTGTACTCTACCTCTATTATACTCCACTGTACTCTACCTCTACTCTGCTCCACTGTACTCTACCTCTAATGTGCTCCACTGTACACTACCTCTACTGTAGTCCACTGTACTCTACCTCTACTGTGCTCCATTCTACTCTACCTCTACTGTGCTCAGCTGTACTCTACCTCTACTGTGCTCCACTGCACATTATCTCTGCTGTACTCCACTGTACTCTACCTCTACTGTACTCCACTGTACTCTACCTCTACTATACTCCACTGTACTCTACCTCTACTGTGCTCTACTGTACTCTATCTCTACTGTGCTCCACTGTACTCTACCTCTACTGTACTCCACTGTACTCTACCTCTACTGTACTCCACTGTATTCCACCTCTACTATGCTCCACTGTACTCCACTGTACTCTACCTCTACTGTGCTCCACTCTACTCTACCTCTACTGTGCTCCACTGTACTCTACCTCTACTGTGCTCAGCTGTACTCTACCTCTACTGTGCTCCACTGCACATTATCTCTACTGTACTCCACTGTACTCTACCTCTACAGTGCTCCACTGTGCTCTACATCTACTCTACTCCACTGTACTCTACCTCTACTCTGCTCTACTGTACTCTACCTCTACTGTACTCCACTGTACTCTACCTCTACTATACTCCACTGTACTCTACCTCTACTGTGCTCTACTGTAATCTATCTCTACTGTGCTCCACTGTACTCTACCTCTACTGTACTCCACTGTACTCTACCTCTACTGTACTCCACTGTACTCTACCTCTACAGTGCTCCACTGTACTCTACCTCTACTGTACTCCACTGTACTCTACCTCTACTGTACTCCACTGTATTCTACCTCTACTGTGCTCTACTGTACTCCACCTCTACTGTGCTCCACTGTACTCCACTGCAATCTACCTCTACTGTGCTCCACTGTACTCTACCTCTACTGTGCTCTACTGTACTCTATCTCTACTGTGCTCCACTGTACTCTACCTCTACTGTACTCTACTCTACTCCACCTCTAATGTGCTCCATTCTACTCTACCTCTACTGTACTCCACTGTATTCTACCTCTACTGTGCTCTACTGTACTCCACCTCTACTGTGCTCCACTGTACTCCACTGCAATCTACCTCTACTGTGCTCCACTGTACTCTACCTCTACTGTACTCCACTGTACTCTATCTCTACTGTGCTCCACTGTACTCTACCTCTACTGTACTCCACTGTACTCTACCTCTACTGTGCTCCACTGTACTCTACCTCTACTGTACTCCACTGTACTCTATCTCTACTGTTCTCCACTCTACTCTACCTCTACTGTGCTCAGCTGTACTCTACCTCTGCTGTGCTCCACTGCACTCTATCTCTACTCTACTCCACTGTATTCTACCTCTACTGTGCTCTACTGTACTCTACCTCTACTGTACTCCACTGTACTCTACCTCTACTGTACTGTACTGTTCTCTACCTCTACTGTACTGTACTGTTCTCTACCTCTACTGTACTCTACTGTACTCCACCTCTACTGTGCTCCACTGTACTCCACTGTACTCTACCTCTACTGTACTCCACTGTACTCTATCTCTACTGTTCTCCACTGTACTCTACCTCTACTGTGCTCCACTGTACACCACTGTACTCTACCTCTACTGTGATCCACTGTACTCTACCTCTGCTGTGCTCCACTGTACTCTATCTCTATTCTATTCCACTATACTCTACCTCTACTGTACTCCACTGAACTCCACCTCTACAGTGCTCCACTGTACTCTACCTCTACTGTACTCCACTGTACTCTACCTCTACTCTGCTCTACTGTACTCTATCTCTACTGTGCTCTACTGTACTCTACCTCTATTATACTCCACTGTACTCTACCTCTACTGTACTCCACTGTACTCTACCTCTACTCTGCTCTACTGTACTCTATCTCTACTGTGCTCTACTGTACTCTACCTCTATTATACTCCACTGTACTCTACCTCTACTCTGCTCCACTGTACTCTACCTCTAATGTGCTCCACTGTACACTACCTCTACTGTAGTCCACTGTACTCTACCTCTACTGTGCTCCACTCTACTCTACCTCTACTGTGCTCAGCTGTACTCTACCTCTACTGTGCTCCACTGCACATTATCTCTGCTGTACTCCACTGTACTCTACCTCTACAGTGCTCCACTGTGCTCTACCTCTACTCTACTCCACTGTACTCTACCTCTACTCTGCTCTACTGTACTCTACCTCTACTGTACTCCACTGTACTCTACCTCTACTATACTCCACTGTACTCTACCTCTACTGTGCTCTACTGTACTCTATCTCTACTGTGCTCCACTGTACTCTACCTCTACTGTACTCCACTGTACTCTACCTCTACTGTACTCCACTGTATTCCACCTCTACTATGCTCCACTGTACTCCACTGTACTCTACCTCTACTGTGCTCCACTCTACTCTACCTCTACTGTGCTCCACTGTACTCTACCTCTACTGTGCTCAGCTGTACTCTACCTCTACTGTGCTCCACTGCACATTATCTCTACTGTACTCCACTGTACTCTACCTCTACAGTGCTCCACTGTGCTCTACCTCTACTCTACTCCACTGTACTCTACCTCTACTCTGCTCTACTGTACTCTACCTCTACTGTACTCCACTGTACTCTACCTCTACTATACTCCACTGTACTCTACCTCTACTGTGCTCTACTGTACTCTATCTCTACTGTGCTCCACTGTACTCTACCTCTACTGTACTCCACTGTACTCTACCTCTACTGTACTCCACTGTACTCTACCTCTACAGTGCTCCACTGTACTCTACCTCTACTGTACTCCACTGTACTCTACCTCTACTGTACTCCACTGTATTCTACCTCTACTGTGCTCTACTGTACTCCACCTCTACTGTGCTCCACTGTACTCCACTGCAATCTACCTCTACTGTGCTCCACTGTACTCTACCTCTACTGTGCTCTACTGTACTCTATCTCTACTGTGCTCCACTGTACTCTACCTCTACTGTACTCTACTCTACTCCACCTCTAATGTGCTCCACTCTACTCTACCTCTACTGTACTCCACTGTATTCTACCTCTACTGTGCTCTACTGTACTCCACCTCTACTGTGCTCCACTGTACTCCACTGCAATCTACCTCTACTGTGCTCCACTGTACTCTACCTCTACTGTACTCCACTGTACTCTATCTCTACTGTGCTCCACTGTACTCTACCTCTACTGTACTGTACTGTTCTCTACCTCTACTGTACTCTACTGTACTCCACCTCTACTGTGCTCCACTGTACTCCACTGTACTCTACCTCTACTGTACTCCACTGTACTCTATCTCTACTGTTCTCCACTGTACTCTACCTCTACTGTGCTCCACTGTACACCACTGTACTCTACCTCTACTGTGATCCACTGTACTCTACCTCTGCTGTGCTCCACTGTACTCTATCTCTATTCTATTCCACTATACTCTACCTCTACTGTACTCCACTGAACTCCACCTCTACAGTGCTCCACTGTACTCTACCTCTACTGTACTCCACTGTACTCTACCTCTACTCTGCTCTACTGTACTCTATCTCTACTGTGCTCTACTGTACTCTACCTCTATTATACTCCACTGTACTCTACCTCTACTCTGCTCCACTGTACTCTACCTCTAATGTGCTCCACTGTACACTACCTCTACTGTAGTCCACTGTACTCAACCTCTACTGTGCTCCACTCTACTCTACCTCTACTGTGCTCAGCTGTACTCTACCTCTACTGTACTCCACTGCACATTATCTCTGCTGTACTCCACTGTACTCTACCTCTACAGTGCTCCACTGTGCTCTACCTCTACTCTACTCCACTGTACTCTACCTCTACTCTGCTCTACTGTACTCTACCTCTACTGTACTCCACTGTACTCTACCTCTACTATACTCCACTGTACTCTACCTCTACTGTGCTCTACTGTACTATATCTCTACTGTGCTCCACTGTACTCTACCTCTACTGTACTCCACTGTACTCTACCTCTACTGTACTCCACTGTATTCCACCTCTACTATGCTCCACTGTACTCCACTGTACTCTACCTCTACTGTGCTCCACTCTACTCTACCTCTACTGTGCTCCACTGTACTCTACCTCTACTGTGCTCAGCTGTGCTCTACCTCTACTGTGCTCCACTGCACATTATCTCTACTGTACTCCACTGTACTCTACCTCTACAGTGCTCCACTGTGCTCTACCTCTACTCTACTCCACTGTACTCTACCTCTACTCTGCTCTACTGTACTCTACCTCTACTGTACTCCACTGTACTCTACCTCTACTATACTCCACTGTACTCTACCTCTACTGTGCTCTACTGTACTCTATCTCTACTGTGCTCCACTGTACTCTACCTCTACTGTACTCCACTGTACTCTACCTCTACTGTACTCCACTGTACTCTACCTCTACAGTGCTCCACTGTACTCTACCTCTACTCTTCTCTACTGTACTCCACCTCTACTGTGCTCCACTGTACTCCACTGTACTCTAGCTCTACTCTGCTCCACTGTACTCTACCTCTACTGTACTCCACTGTACTCTACCTCTACTGTGCTCCACTGTACTCTACCTCTACTGTACTCCACTGTACTCTATCTCTACTGTTCTCCACTCTACTCTACCTCTACTGTGCTCAGCTGTACTCTACCTCTACTGTGCTCCACTGCACTCTATCTCTACTCTACTCCACTGTATTCTACCTCTACTGTGCTCTACTGTACTCTACCTCTACTGTACTCCACTGTACTCTACCTCTACTGTACTGTACTGTTCTCTACCTCTACTGTACTGTACTGTTCTCTACCTCTACTGTACTCTACTGTACTCCACCTCTACTGTGCTCCACTGTACTCCACTGTACTCTACCTCTACTGTACTCCACTGTACTCTATCTCTACTGTTCTCCACTGTACTCTACCTCTACTGTGCTCCACTGTACACCACTGTACTCTGCCTCTACTGTGATCCACTGTACTCTACCTCTGCTGTGCTCCACTGTACTCTATCTCTATTCTATTCCACTATACTCTACCTCTACTGTACTCCACTGAACTCCACCTCTACAGTGCTCCACTGTACTCTACCTCTACTGTACTCTACCTCTACTGTGCTCCACTGTACTCTACCTCTACTGTACTCCACTGTACTCTATCTCTACTGTTCTCCACTCTACTCTACCTCTACTGTGCTCAGCTGTACTCTACCTGTACTGTGCTCCACTGCACTCTATCTCTACTCTACTCCACTGTATTCTACCTCTACTGTGCTCTACTGTACTCTACCTCTACTGTACTCCACTGTACTCTACCTCTACTGTACCGTACTGTTCTCTACCTCTACTGTACTGTACTGTTCTCTACCTCTACTGTACTCTACTGTACTCCACCTCTGCTGTGCTCCACTGTACTCCACTGTACTCTACCTCTACTGTACTCCACTGTACTCTATCTCTACTGTTCTCCACTGTACTCTACCTCTACTGTGCTCCACTGTACACCACTGTACTCTACCTCTACTGTGATCCACTGTACTCTACCTCTGCTGTGCTCCACTGTACTCTATCTCTATTCTATTCCACTATACTCTACCTCTACTGTACTCCACTGAACTCCACCTCTACAGTGCTCCACTGTACTCTACCTCTACTGTACTCCACTGTACTCTACCTCTACTCTGCTCTACTGTACTCTATCTCTACTGTGCTCTACTGTACTCTACCTCTATTATACTCCACTGTACTCTACCTCTACTGTGCTCTACTGTACTCTATCTCTACTGTGCTCCACTGTACTCTACCTCTACTGTACTCCACTGTACTCTACCTCTACTGTACTCCACTGTATTCCACCTCTACTATGCTCCACTGTACTCCACTGTACTCTACCTCTACTGTGCTCCACTCTACTCTACCTCTACTGTGCTCCACTGTACTCTACCTCTACTGTGCTCTACTGTACTCTACCTCTACTGTACTCCACTGTACTCTACCTCTACTATACTCCACTGTACTCTACCTCTACTGTGCTCTACTGTACTCTATCTCTACTGTGCTCCACTGTACTCTACCTCTACTGTACTCCACTGTACTCTACCTCTACTGTACTCCACTGTACTCTACCTCTACAGTGCTCCACTGTACTCTACCTCTACTCTTCTCTACTGTACTCCACCTCTACTGTGCTCCACTGTACTCCACTGTACTCTAGCTCTACTCTGCTCCACTGTACTCTACCTCTACTGTACTCCACTGTACTCTACCTCTACTGTGCTCCACTGTACTCTACCTCTACGTACTCCACTGTACTCTATCTCTACTGTTCTCCACTCTACTCTACCTCTACTGTGCTCAGCTGTACTCTACCTCTACTGTGCTCCACTGCACTCTATCTCTACTCTACTCCACTGTATTCTACCTCTACTGTGCTCTACTGTACTCTACCTCTACTGTGCTCCACTGCACATTATCTCTGCTGTACTCCACTGTACTCTACCTCTACAGTGCTCCACTGTGCTCTACCTCTACTCTACTCCACTGTACTCTACCTCTACTCTGCTCTACTGTACTCTACCTCTACTGTACTCCACTGTACTCTACCTCTACTATACTCCACTGTACTCTACCTCTACTGTGCTCTACTGTACTCTATCTCTACTGTGCTCCACTGTACTCTACCTCTACTGTACTCCACTGTACTCTACCTCTACTGTACTCCACTGTATTCCACCTCTACTATGCTCCACTGTACTCCACTGTACTCTACCTCTACTGTGCTCCACTCTACTCTACCTCTACTGTGCTCCACTGTACTCTACCTCTACTGTGCTCAGCTGTGCTCTACCTCTACTGTGCTCCACTGCACATTATCTCTACTGTACTCCACTGTACTCTACCTCTACAGTGCTCCACTGTGCTCTACCTCTACTCTACTCCACTGTACTCTACCTCTACTCTGCTCTACTGTACTCTACCTCTACTGTACTCCACTGTACTCTACCTCTACTATACTCCACTGTACTCTACCTCTACTGTGCTCTACTGTACTCTATCTCTACTGTGCTCCACTGTACTCTACCTCTACTGTACTCCACTGTACTCTACCTCTACTGTACTCCACTGTACTCTACCTCTACAGTGCTCCACTGTACTCTACCTCTACTCTTCTCTACTGTACTCCACCTCTACTGTGCTCCACTGTACTCCACTGTACTCTAGCTCTACTCTGCTCCACTGTACTCTACCTCTACTGTACTCCACTGTACTCTACCTCTACTGTGCTCCACTGTACTCTACCTCTACTGTACTCCACTGTACTCTATCTCTACTGTTCTCCACTCTACTCTACCTCTACTGTGCTCAGCTGTACTCTACCTCTACTGTGCTCCACTGCACTCTATCTCTACTCTACTCCACTGTATTCTACCTCTACTGTGCTCTACTGTACTCTACCTCTACTCTACTCCACTGTACTCTACCTCTACTGTACTGTACTGTTCTCTACCTCTACTGTACTGTACTGTTCTCTACCTCTACTGTACTCTACTGTACTCCACCTCTACTGTGCTCCACTGTACTCCACTGTACTCTACCTCTACTCTACTCCACTGTACTCTATCTCTACTGTTCTCCACTGTACTCTACCTCTACTGTGCTCCACTGTACACCACTGTACTCTACCTCTACTGTGATCCACTGTACTCTACCTCTGCTGTGCTCCACTGTACTCTATCTCTATTCTATTCCACTATACTCTACCTCTACTGTTCTCCACTGAACTCCACCTCTACAGTGCTCCACTGTACTCTACCTCTACTGTACTCTACCTCTACTGTGCTCCACTGTACTCTACCTCTACTGTACTCCACTGTACTCTATCTCTACTGTTCTCCACTCTACTCTACCTCTACTGTGCTCAGCTGTACTCTACCTCTACTGTGCTCCACTGCACTCTATCTCTACTCTACTCCACTGTATTCTACCTCTACTGTGCTCTAGTGTACTCTACCTCTACTGTACTCCACTGTACTCTACCTCTACTGTACTGTACTGTTCTCTACCTCTACTGTACTGTACTGTTCTCTACCTCTACTGTACTCTACTGTACTCCACCTCTACTGTGCTCCACTGTACTCCACTGTACTCTACCTCTACTGTACTCCACTGTACTCTATCTCTACTGTTCTCCACTGTACTCTACCTCTACTGTGCTCCACTGTACACCACTGTACTCTACCTCTACTGTGATCCACTGTACTCTACCTCTGCTGTGCTCCACTGTACTCTATCTCTATTCTATTCCACTATACTCTACCTCTACTGTACTCCACTGAACTCCACCTCTACAGTGCTCCACTGTACTCTACCTCTACTGTACTCCACTGTACTCTACCTCTACTCTGCTCTACTGTACTCTATCTCTACTGTGCTCTACTGTACTCTACCTCTATTATACTCCACTGTACTCTACCTCTACTCTGCTCCACTGTACTCTACCTCTAATGTGCTCCACTGTACACTACCTCTACTGTAGTCCAATGTACTCTACCTCTACTGTGCTCCATTCTACTCTACCTCTACTGTGCTCAGCTGTACTCTACCTCTACTGTGCTCCACTGCACATTATCTCTGCTGTACTCCACTGTACTCTACCTCTACTGTACTCCACTGTACTCTACCTCTACTATACTCCACTGTACTCTACCTCTACTGTGCTCTACTGTACTCTATCTCTACTGTGCTCCACTGTACTCTACCTCTACTGTACTCCACTGTACTCTACCTCTACTGTACTCCACTGTATTCCACCTCTACTATGCTCCACTGTACTCCACTGTACTCTACCTCTACTGTGCTCCACTCTACTCTACCTCTACTGTGCTCCACTGTACTCTACCTCTACTGTGCTCAGCTGTACTCTACCTCTACTGTGCTCCACTGCACATTATCTCTACTGTACTCCACTGTACTCTACCTCTACAGTGCTCCACTGTGCTCTACATCTACTCTACTCCACTGTACTCTACCTCTACTCTGCTCTACTGTACTCTACCTCTACTGTACTCCACTGTACTCTACCTCTACTATACTCCACTGTACTCTACCTCTACTGTGCTCTACTGTACTCTATCTCTACTGTGCTCCACTGTACTCTACCTCTACTGTACTCCACTGTACTCTACCTCTACTGTACTCCACTGTACTCTACCTCTACAGTGCTCCACTGTACTCTACCTCTACTGTACTCCACTGTACTCTACCTCTACTGTACTCCACTGTATTCTACCTCTACTGTGCTCTACTGTACTCCACCTCTACTGTGCTCCACTGTACTCCACTGCAATCTACCTCTACTGTGCTCCACTGTACTCTACCTCTACTGTGCTCTACTGTACTCTATCTCTACTGTGCTCCACTGTACTCTACCTCTACTGTACTCTACTCTACTCCACCTCTAATGTGCTCCATTCTACTCTACCTCTACTGTACTCCACTGTATTCTACCTCTACTGTGCTCTACTGTACTCCACCTCTACTGTGCTCCACTGTACTCCACTGCAATCTACCTCTACTGTGCTCCACTGTACTCTACCTCTACTGTACTCCACTGTACTCTATCTCTACTGTGCTCCACTGTACTCTACCTCTACTGTACTCCACTGTACTCTACCTCTACTGTGCTCCACTGTACTCTACCTCTACTGTACTCCACTGTACTCTATCTCTACTGTTCTCCACTCTACTCTACCTCTACTGTGCTCAGCTGTACTCTACCTCTGCTGTGCTCCACTGCACTCTATCTCTACTCTACTCCACTGTATTCTACCTCTACTGTGCTCTACTGTACTCTACCTCTACTGTACTCCACTGTACTCTACCTCTACTGTACTGTACTGTTCTCTACCTCTACTGTACTGTACTGTTCTCTACCTCTACTGTACTCTACTGTACTCCACCTCTACTGTGCTCCACTGTACTCCACTGTACTCTACCTCTACTGTACTCCACTGTACTCTATCTCTACTGTTCTCCACTGTACTCTACCTCTACTGTGCTCCACTGTACACCACTGTACTCTACCTCTACTGTGATCCACTGTACTCTACCTCTGCTGTGCTCCACTGTACTCTATCTCTATTCTATTCCACTATACTCTACCTCTACTGTACTCCACTGAACTCCACCTCTACAGTGCTCCACTGTACTCTACCTCTACTGTACTCCACTGTACTCTACCTCTACTCTGCTCTACTGTACTCTATCTCTACTGTGCTCTACTGTACTCTACCTCTATTATACTCCACTGTACTCTACCTCTACTGTACTCCACTGTACTCTACCTCTACTCTGCTCTACTGTACTCTATCTCTACTGTGCTCTACTGTACTCTACCTCTATTATACTCCACTGTACTCTACCTCTACTCTGCTCCACTGTACTCTACCTCTAATGTGCTCCACTGTACACTACCTCTACTGTAGTCCACTGTACTCTACCTCTACTGTGCTCCACTCTACTCTACCTCTACTGTGCTCAGCTGTACTCTACCTCTACTGTGCTCCACTGCACATTATCTCTGCTGTACTCCACTGTACTCTACCTCTACAGTGCTCCACTGTGCTCTACCTCTACTCTACTCCACTGTACTCTACCTCTACTCTGCTCTACTGTACTCTACCTCTACTGTACTCCACTGTACTCTACCTCTACTATACTCCACTGTACTCTACCTCTACTGTGCTCTACTGTACTCTATCTCTACTGTGCTCCACTGTACTCTACCTCTACTGTACTCCACTGTACTCTACCTCTACTGTACTCCACTGTATTCCACCTCTACTATGCTCCACTGTACTCCACTGTACTCTACCTCTACTGTGCTCCACTCTACTCTACCTCTACTGTGCTCCACTGTACTCTACCTCTACTGTGCTCAGCTGTACTCTACCTCTACTGTGCTCCACTGCACATTATCTCTACTGTACTCCACTGTACTCTACCTCTACAGTGCTCCACTGTGCTCTACCTCTACTCTACTCCACTGTACTCTACCTCTACTCTGCTCTACTGTACTCTACCTCTACTGTACTCCACTGTACTCTACCTCTACTATACTCCACTGTACTCTACCTCTACTGTGCTCTACTGTACTCTATCTCTACTGTGCTCCACTGTACTCTACCTCTACTGTACTCCACTGTACTCTACCTCTACTGTACTCCACTGTACTCTACCTCTACAGTGCTCCACTGTACTCTACCTCTACTGTACTCCACTGTACTCTACCTCTACTGTACTCCACTGTATTCTACCTCTACTGTGCTCTACTGTACTCCACCTCTACTGTGCTCCACTGTACTCCACTGCAATCTACCTCTACTGTGCTCCACTGTACTCTACCTCTACTGTGCTCTACTGTACTCTATCTCTACTGTGCTCCACTGTACTCTACCTCTACTGTACTCTACTCTACTCCACCTCTAATGTGCTCCACTCTACTCTACCTCTACTGTACTCCACTGTATTCTACCTCTACTGTGCTCTACTGTACTCCACCTCTACTGTGCTCCACTGTACTCCACTGCAATCTATCTCTACTGTGCTCCACTGTACTCTACCTCTACTGTACTGTACTGTTCTCTACCTCTACTGTACTCTACTGTACTCCACCTCTACTGTGCTCCACTGTACTCCACTGTACTCTACCTCTACTGTACTCCACTGTACTCTATCTCTACTGTTCTCCACTGTACTCTACCTCTACTGTGCTCCACTGTACACCACTGTACTCTACCTCTACTGTGATCCACTGTACTCTACCTCTGCTGTGCTCCACTGTACTCTATCTCTATTCTATTCCACTATACTCTACCTCTACTGTACTCCACTGAACTCCACCTCTACAGTGCTCCACTGTACTCTACCTCTACTGTACTCCACTGTACTCTACCTCTACTCTGCTCTACTGTACTCTATCTCTACTGTGCTCTACTGTACTCTACCTCTATTATACTCCACTGTACTCTACCTCTACTCTGCTCCACTGTACTCTACCTCTAATGTGCTCCACTGTACACTACCTCTACTGTAGTCCACTGTACTCAACCTCTACTGTGCTCCACTCTACTCTACCTCTACTGTGCTCAGCTGTACTCTACCTCTACTGTACTCCACTGCACATTATCTCTGCTGTACTCCACTGTACTCTACCTCTACAGTGCTCCACTGTGCTCTACCTCTACTCTACTCCACTGTACTCTACCTCTACTCTGCTCTACTGTACTCTACCTCTACTGTACTCCACTGTACTCTACCTCTACTATACTCCACTGTACTCTACCTCTACTGTGCTCTACTGTACTATATCTCTACTGTGCTCCACTGTACTCTACCTCTACTGTACTCCACTGTACTCTACCTCTACTGTACTCCACTGTATTCCACCTCTACTATGCTCCACTGTACTCCACTGTACTCTACCTCTACTGTGCTCCACTCTACTCTACCTCTACTGTGCTCCACTGTACTCTACCTCTACTGTGCTCAGCTGTGCTCTACCTCTACTGTGCTCCACTGCACATTATCTCTACTGTACTCCACTGTACTCTACCTCTACAGTGCTCCACTGTGCTCTACCTCTACTCTACTCCACTGTACTCTACCTCTACTCTGCTCTACTGTACTCTAACTCTACTGTACTCCACTGTACTCTACCTCTACTATACTCCACTGTACTCTACCTCTACTGTGCTCTACTGTACTCTATCTCTACTGTGCTCCACTGTACTCTACCTCTACTGTACTCCACTGTACTCTACCTCTACTGTACTCCACTGTACTCTACCTCTACAGTGCTCCACTGTACTCTACCTCTACTCTTCTCTACTGTACTCCACCTCTACTGTGCTCCACTGTACTCCACTGTACTCTAGCTCTACTCTGCTCCACTGTACTCTACCTCTACTGTACTCCACTGTACTCTACCTCTACTGTGCTCCACTGTACTCTACCTCTACTGTACTCCACTGTACTCTATCTCTACTGTTCTCCACTCTACTCTACCTCTACTGTGCTCAGCTGTACTCTACCTCTACTGTGCTCCACTGCACTCTATCTCTACTCTACTCCACTGTATTCTACCTCTACTGTGCTCTACTGTACTCTACCTCTACTGTACTCCACTGTACTCTACCTCTACTGTACTGTACTGTTCTCTACCTCTACTGTACTGTACTGTTCTCTACCTCTACTGTACTCTACTGTACTCCACCTCTACTGTGCTCCACTGTACTCCACTGTACTCTACCTCTACTGTACTCCACTGTACTCTATCTCTACTGTTCTCCACTGTACTCTACCTCTACTGTGCTCCACTGTACACCACTGTACTCTGCCTCTACTGTGATCCACTGTACTCTACCTCTGCTGTGCTCCACTGTACTCTATCTCTATTCTATTCCACTATACTCTACCTCTACTGTACTCCACTGAACTCCACCTCTACAGTGCTCCACTGTACTCTACCTCTACTGTACTCTACCTCTACTGTGCTCCACTGTACTCTACCTCTACTGTACTCCACTGTACTCTATCTCTACTGTTCTCCACTCTACTCTACCTCTACTGTGCTCAGCTGTACTCTACCTGTACTGTGCTCCACTGCACTCTATCTCTACTCTACTCCACTGTATTCTACCTCTACTGTGCTCTACTGTACTCTACCTCTACTGTACTCCACTGTACTCTACCTCTACTGTACTGTACTGTTCTCTACCTCTACTGTACTGTACTGTTCTCTACCTCTACTGTACTCTACTGTACTCCACCTCTGCTGTGCTCCACTGTACTCCACTGTACTCTACCTCTACTGTACTCCACTGTACTCTATCTCTACTGTTCTCCACTGTACTCTACCTCTACTGTGCTCCACTGTACACCACTGTACTCTACCTCTACTGTGATCCACTGTACTCTACCTCTGCTGTGCTCCACTGTACTCTATCTCTATTCTATTCCACTATACTCTACCTCTACTGTACTCCACTGAACTCCACCTCTACAGTGCTCCACTGTACTCTACCTCTACTGTACTCCACTGTACTCTACCTCTACTCTGCTCTACTGTACTCTATCTCTACTGTGCTCTACTGTACTCTACCTCTATTATACTCCACTGTACTCTACCTCTACTGTGCTCTACTGTACTCTATCTCTACTGTGCTCCACTGTACTCTACCTCTACTGTACTCCACTGTACTCTACCTCTACTGTACTCCACTGTATTCCACCTCTACTATGCTCCACTGTACTCCACTGTACTCTACCTCTACTGTGCTCCACTCTACTCTACCTCTACTGTGCTCCACTGTACTCTACCTCTACTGTGCTCTACTGTACTCTACCTCTACTGTACTCCACTGTACTCTACCTCTACTATACTCCACTGTACTCTACCTCTACTGTGCTCTACTGTACTCTATCTCTACTGTGCTCCACTGTACTCTACCTCTACTGTACTCCACTGTACTCTACCTCTACTGTACTCCACTGTACTCTACCTCTACAGTGCTCCACTTTACTCTACCTCTACTCTTCTCTACTGTACTCCACCTCTACTGTGCTCCACTGTACTCCACTGTACTCTAGCTCTACTCTGCTCCACTGTACTCTACCTCTACTGTAATCCACTGTACTCTACCTCTACTGTGCTCCACTGTACTCTACCTCTACGTACTCCACTGTACTCTATCTCTACTGTTCTCCACTCTACTCTACCTCTACTGTGCTCAGCTGTACTCTACCTCTACTGTGCTCCACTGCACTCTATCTCTACTCTACTCCACTGTATTCTACCTCTACTGTGCTCTACTGTACTCTACCTCTACTGTACTCCACTGTACTCTACCTCTACTGTACTGTACTGTTCTCTACCTCTACTGTACTGTACTGTTCTCTACCTCTACTGTACTCTACTGTACTCCACCTCTACTGTGCTCCACTGTACTCCACTGTACTCTACCTCTACTGTACTCCACTGTACTCTATCTCTACTGTTCTCCACTGTACTCTACCTCTACTGTGCTCCACTGTACACCACTGTACTCTACCTCTACTGTGATCCACTGTACTCTACCTCTGCTGTGCTCCACTGTACTCTATCTCTATTCTATTCCACTATACTCTACCTCTACTGTACTCCACTGAACTCCACCTCTACAGTGCTCCACTGTACTCTACCTCTACTGTACTCCACTGTACTCTACCTCTACTCTGCTCTACTGTACTCTATCTCTACTGTGCTCTACTGTACTCTACCTCTATTATACTCCACTGTACTCTACCTCTACTCTGCTCCACTGTACTCTACCTCTAATGTGCTCCACTGTACACTACCTCTACTGTAGTCCACTGTACTCTACCTCTACTGTGCTCCATTCTACTCTACCTCTACTGTGCTCAGCTGTACTCTACCTCTACTGTGCTCCACTGCACATTATCTCTGCTGTACTCCACTGTACTCTACCTCTACTGTACTCCACTGTACTCTACCTCTACTATACTCCACTGTACTCTACCTCTACTGTGCTCTACTGTACTCTATCTCTACTGTGCTCCACTGTACTCTACCTCTACTGTACTCCACTGTACTCTACCTCTACTGTACTCCACTGTATTCCACCTCTACTATGCTCCACTGTACTCCACTGTACTCTACCTCTACTGTGCTCCACTCTACTCTACCTCTACTGTGCTCCACTGTACTCTACCTCTACTGTGCTCAGCTGTACTCTACCTCTACTGTGCTCCACTGCACATTATCTCTACTGTATTCCACTGTACTCTACCTCTACAGTGCTCCACTGTGCTCTACCTCTACTCTACTCCACTGTACCCTACCTCTACTCTGCTCTACTTTACTCTACCTCTACTGTACTCCACTGTACTCTACCTCTACTATACTCCACTGTACTCTACCTCTACTGTGCTCTACTGTACTCTATCTCTACTGTGCTCCACTGTACTCTACCTCTACTGTACTCCACTGTACTCTACCTCTACTGTACTCCACTGTACTCTACCTCTACAGTGCTCCACTGTACTCTACCTCTACTGTACTCCACTGTACTCTACCTCTACTGTACTCCACTGTATTCTACCTCTACTGTGCTCTACTGTACTCCACCTCTACTGTGCTCCACTGTACTCCACTGCAATCTACCTCTACTGTGCTCCACTGTACTCTACCTCTACTGTGCTCTACTGTACTCTATCTCTACTGTGCTCCACTGTACTCTACCTCTACTGTACTCTACTCTACTCCACCTCTAATGTGCTCCACTCTACTCTACCTCTACTGTACTCCACTGTATTCTACCTCTACTGTGCTCTACTGTACTCCACCTCTACTGTGCTCCACTGTACTCCACTGCAATCTACCTTTACTGTGCTCCACTGTACTCTACCTCTACTGTACTCCACTGTACTCTATCTCTACTGTGCTCCACTGTACTCTACCTCTACTGTACTCCACTGTACTCTACCTCTACTGTGCTCCACTGTACTCTACCTCTACTGTACTCCACTGTACTCTATCTCTACTGTTCTCCACTCTACTCTACCTCTACTGTGCTCAGCTGTACTCTACCTCTGCTGTGCTCCACTGCACTCTATCTCTACTCTACTCCACTGTATTCTACCTCTACTGTGCTCTACTGTACTCTACCTCTACTGTACTCCACTGTACTCTACCTCTACTGTACTGTACTGTTCTCTACCTCTACTGTACTGTACTGTTCTCTACCTCTACTGTACTCTACTGTACTCCACCTCTACTGTGCTCCACTGTACTCCACTGTACTCTACCTCTACTGTACTCCACTGTACTCTATCTCTACTGTTCTCCACTGTACTCTACATCTACTGTGCTCCACTGTACACCACTGTACTCTACCTCTACTGTGATCCACTGTACTCTACCTCTGCTGTGCTCCACTGTACTCTATCTCTATTCTATTCCACTATACTCTACCTCTACTGTACTCCACTGAACTCCACCTCTACAGTGCTCCACTGTACTCTACCTCTACTGTACTCCACTGTACTCTACCTCTACTCTGCTCTACTGTACTCTATCTCTACTGTGCTCTACTGTACTCTACCTCTATTATACTCCACTGTACTCTACCTCTACTCTGCTCCACTGTACTCTACCTCTAATGTGCTCCACTGTACACTACCTCTACTGTAGTCCACTGTACTCAACCTCTACTGTGCTCCACTCTACTCTACCTCTACTGTGCTCAGCTGTACTCTACCTCTACTGTGCTCCACTGCACATTATCTCTGCTGTACTCCACTGTACTCTACCTCTACAGTGCTCCACTGTGCTCTACCTCTACTCTACTCCACTGTACTCTACCTCTACTCTGCTCTACTGTACTCTACCTCTACTGTACTCCACTGTACTCTACCTCTACTATACTCCACTGTACTCTACCTCTACTGTGCTCTACTCTACTCTATCTCTACTGTGCTCCACTGTACTCTACCTCTACTGTACTCCACTGTACTCTACCTCTACTGTACTCCACTGTATTCCACCTCTACTATGCTCCACTGTACTCCACTGTACTCTACCTCTACTGTGCTCCACTCTACTCTACCTCTACTGTGCTCCACTGTACTCTACCTCTACTGTGCTCAGCTGTGCTCTACCTCTACTGTGCTCCACTGCACATTATCTCTACTGTACTCCACTGTACTCTACCTCTACAGTGCTCCACTGTGCTCTACCTCTACTCTACTCCACTGTACTCTACCTCTACTCTGCTCTACTGTACTCTACCTCTACTGTACTCCACTGTACTCTACCTCTACTATACTCCACTGTACTCTACCTCTACTGTGCTCTACTGTACTCTACCTCTACTGTACTCCACTGTATTCTACCTCTACTGTGCTCTACTGTACTCCACCTCTACTGTGCTCCACTGTACTCCACTGCAATCTACCTCTACTGTGCTCCACTGTACTCTACCTCTACTGTGCTCTACTGTACTCTATCTCTACTGTGCTCCACTGTACTCTACCTCTACTGTACTCTACTCTACTCCACCTCTAATGTGCTCCACTCTACTCTACCTCTACTGTACTCCACTGTATTCTACCTCTACTGTGCTCTACTGTACTCCACCTCTACTGTGCTCCACTGTACTCCACTGCAATCTACCTCTACTGTGCTCCACTGTACTCTACCTCTACTGTACTCCACTGTACTCTATCTCTACTGTGCTCCACTGTACTCTACCTCTACTGTACTGTACTGTTCTCTACCTCTACTGTACTCTACTGTACTCCACCTCTACTGTGCTCCACTGTACTCCACTGTACTCTACCTCTACTGTACTCCACTGTACTCTATCTCTACTGTTCTCCACTGTACTCTACCTCTACTGTGCTCCACTGTACACCACTGTACTCTACCTCTACTGTGATCCACTGTACTCTACCTCTGCTGTGCTCCACTGTACTCTATTTCTATTCTATTCCACTATACTCTACCTCTACTGTACTCCACTGAACTCCACCTCTACAGTGATCCACTGTACTCTACCTCTACTGTACTCCACTGTACTCTACCTCTACTCTGCTCTACTGTACTCTATCTCTACTGTGCTCTACTGTACTCTACCTCTATTATACTCCACTGTACTCTACCTCTACTCTGCTCCACTGTACTCTACCTCTAATGTGCTCCACTGTACACTACCTCTACTGTAGTCCACTGTACTCAACCTCTACTGTGCTCCACTCTACTCTATCTCTACTGTGCTCAGCTGTACTCTACCTCTACTGTGCTCCACTGCACATTATCTCTGCTGTACTCCACTGTACTCTACCTCTACAGTGCTCCACTGTGCTCTACCTCTACTCTACTCCACTGTACTCTACCTCTACTCTGCTCTACTGTACTCTACCTCTACTGTACTCCACTGTACTCTACCTCTACTATACTCCACTGTACTCTACCTCTACTGTGCTCTACTGTACTCTATCTCTACTGTGCTCCACTGTACTCTACCTCTACTGTACTCCACTGTACTCTACCTCTACTGTACTCCACTGTATTCCACCTCTACTATGCTCCACTGTACTCCACTGTACTCTACCTCTACTGTGCTCCACTCTACTCTACCTCTACTGTGCTCCACTGTACTCTACCTCTACTGTGCTCAGCTGTGCTCTACCTCTACTGTGCTCCACTGCACATTATCTCTACTGTACTCCACTGTACTCTACCTCTACAGTGCTCCACTGTGCTCTACCTCTACTCTACTCCACTGTACTCTACCTCTACTCTGCTCTACTGTACTCTAACTCTACTGTACTCCACTGTACTCTACCTCTACTATACTCCACTGTACTCTACCTCTACTGTGCTCTACTGTACTCTATCTCTACTGTGCTCCACTGTACTCTACCTCTACTGTACTCCACTGTACTCTACCTCTACTGTACTCCACTGTACTCTACCTCTACAGTGCTCCACTGTACTCTACCTCTACTCTTCTCTACTGTACTCCACCTCTACTGTGCTCCACTGTACTCCACTGTACTCTAGCTCTACTCTGCTCCACTGTACTCTACCTCTACTGTACTCCACTGTACTCTACCTCTACTGTGCTCCACTGTACTCTACCTCTACTGTACTCCACTGTACTCTATCTCTACTGTTCTCCACTCTACTCTACCTCTACTGTGCTCAGCTGTACTCTACCTCTACTGTGCTCCACTGCACTCTATCTCTACTCTACTCCACTGTATTCTACCTCTACTGTGCTCTACTGTACTCTACCTCTACTGTACTCCACTGTACTCTACCTCTACTGTACTGTACTGTTCTCTACCTCTACTGTACTGTACTGTTCTCTACCTCTACTGTACTCTACTGTACTCCACCTCTACTGTGCTCCACTGTACTCCACTGTACTCTACCTCTACTGTACTCCACTGTACTCTATCTCTACTGTTCTCCACTGTACTCTACCTCTACTGTGCTCCACTGTACACCACTGTACTCTACCTCTACTGTGATCCACTGTACTCTACCTCTGCTGTGCTCCACTGTACTCTATCTCTATTCTATTCCACTATACTCTACCTCTACTGTACTCCACTGAACTCCACCTCTACAGTGCTCCACTGTACTCTACCTCTACTGTACTCTACCTCTACTGTGCTCCACTGTACTCTACCTCTACTGTACTCCACTGTACTCTATCTCTACTGTTCTCCACTCTACTCTACCTCTACTGTGCTCAGCTGTACTCTACCTCTACTGTGCTCCACTGCACTCTATCTCTACTCTACTCCACTGTATTCTACCTCTACTGTGCTCTACTGTACTCTACCTCTACTGTACTCCACTGTACTCTACCTCTACTGTACTGTACTGTTCTCTACCTCTACTGTACTGTACTGTTCTCTACCTCTACTGTGCTCCACTGTGCTCTACCTCTACTCTACTCCACTGTACTCTACCTCTACTCTGCTCTACTGTACTCTACCTCTACTGTACTCCACTGTACTCTACCTCTACTATACTCCACTGTACTCTACCTCTACTGTGCTCTACTGTACTCTATCTCTACTGTGCTCCACTGTACTCTACCTCTACTGTACTCCACTGTACTCTACCTCTACTGTACTCCACTGTATTCCACCTCTACTATGCTCCACTGTACTCCACTGTACTCTACCTCTACTGTGCTCCACTCTACTCTACCTCTACTGTGCTCCACTGTACTCTACCTCTACTGTGCTCAGCTGTGCTCTACCTCTACTGTGCTCCACTGCACATTATCTCTACTGTACTCCACTGTACTCAACCTCTACAGTGCTCCACTGTGCTCTACCTCTACTCTACTCCACTGTACTCTACCTCTACTCTGCTCTACTGTACTCTACCTCTACTGTACTCCACTGTACTCTACCTCTACTATACTCCACTGTACTCTACCTCTACTGTGCTCTACTGTACTCTATCTCTACTGTGCTCCACTGTACTCTACCTCTACTGTACTCCACTGTACTCTACCTCTACTGTACTCCACTGTACTCTACCTCTACAGTGCTCCACTGTACTCTACCTCTACTCTTCTCTACTGTACTCCACCTCTACTGTGCTCCACTGTACTCCACTGTACTCTAGCTCTACTCTGCTCCACTGTACTCTACCTCTACTGTACTCCACTGTACTCTACCTCTACTGTGCTCCACTGTACTCTACCTCTACTGTACTCCACTGTACTCTATCTCTACTGTTCTCCACTCTACTCTACCTCTACTGTGCTCAGCTGTACTCTACCTCTACTGTGCTCCACTGCACTCTATCTCTACTCTACTCCACTGTATTCTACCTCTACTGTGCTCTACTGTACTCTACCTCTACTGTACTCCACTGTACTCTACCTCTACTGTACTGTACTGTTCTCTACCTCTACTGTACTGTACTGTTCTCTACCTCTACTGTACTCTACTGTACTCCACCTCTACTGTGCTCCACTGTACTCCACTGTACTCTACCTCTACTGTACTCCACTGTACTCTATCTCTACTGTTCTCCACTGTACTCTACCTCTACTGTGCTCCACTGTACACCACTGTACTCTACCTCTACTGTGATCCACTGTACTCTACCTCTGCTGTGCTCCACTGTACTCTATCTCTATTCTATTCCACTATACTCTACCTCTACTGTACTCCACTGAACTCCACCTCTACAGTGCTCCACTGTACTCTACCTCTACTGTACTCCACTGTACTCTACCTCTACTGTGCTCCACTGTACTCTACCTCTACTGTACTCCACTGTACTCTATCTCTACTGTTCTCCACTCTACTCTACCTCTACTGTGCTCAGCTGTACTCTACCTCTACTGTGCTCCACTGCACTCTATCTCTACTCTACTCCACTGTATTCTACCTCTACTGTGCTCTAGTGTACTCTACCTCTACTGTACTCCACTGTACTCTACCTCTACTGTACTGTACTGTTCTCTACCTCTACTGTACTGTACTGTTCTCTACCTCTACTGTACTCTACTGTACTCCACCTCTACTGTGCTCCACTGTACTCCACTGTACTCTACCTCTACTGTACTCCACTGTACTCTATCTCTACTGTTCTCCACTGTACTCTACCTCTACTGTGCTCCACTGTACACCACTGTACTCTACCTCTACTGTGATCCACTGTACTCTACCTCTGCTGTGCTCCACTGTACTCTATCTCTATTCTATTCCACTATACTCTACCTCTACTGTACTCCACTGAACTCCACCTCTACAGTGCTCCACTGTACTCTACCTCTACTGTACTCCACTGTACTCTACCTCTACTCTGCTCTACTGTACTCTATCTCTACTGTGCTCTACTGTACTCTACCTCTATTATACTCCACTGTACTCTACCTCTACTCTGCTCCACTGTACTCTACCTCTAATGTGCTCCACTGTACACTACCTCTACTGTAGTCCACTGTACTCTACCTCTACTGTGCTCCATTCTACTCTACCTCTACTGTGCTCAGCTGTACTCTACCTCTACTGTGCTCCACTGCACATTATCTCTGCTGTACTCCACTGTACTCTACCTCTACTGTACTCCACTGTACTCTACCTCTACTATACTCCACTGTACTCTACCTCTACTGTGCTCTACTGTACTCTATCTCTACTGTGCTCCACTGTACTCTACCTCTACTGTACTCCACTGTACTCTACCTCTACTGTACTCCACTGTATTCCACCTCTACTATGCTCCACTGTACTCCACTGTACTCTACCTCTACTGTGCTCCACTCTACTCTACCTCTACTGTGCTCCACTGTACTCTACCTCTACTGTGCTCAGCTGTACTCTACCTCTACTGTACTCCACTGTACTCTACCTCTTCTGTACTCCACTGTACTCTACCTCTACTGTACTCCACTGTATTCTACCTCTACTGTGCTCCACTCTACTCTACCTCTACTGTGCTCCACTGTACTCTACCTCTACTGTGCTCTACTGTACTCTATCTCTACTGTGCTCCACTGTACTCTACCTCTACTGTACTCCACTGTACTCTACCTCTACTGTACTCCACTGTACTCTACCTCTACTGTACTCCACTGTACTCTACCTCTACTGTACTCCACTGTATTCTACCTCTACTGTGCTCTACTGTACTCCACCTCTACTGTGCTCCACTGTACTCCACTGCAATCTACCTCTCCTGTGCTCCACTGTACTCTACCTCTACTGTGCTCTACTGTACTCTATCTCTACTGTGCTCCACTGTACTCTACCTCTACTGTACTCTACTCTACTCCACCTCTAATGTGCTCCACTCTACTCTACCTCTACTGTACTCCACTGTATTCTACCTCTACTGTGCTCTACTGTACTCCACCTCTACTGTGCTCCACTGTACTCCACTGCAATCTACCTCTACTGTGCTCCACTGTACTCTACCTCTACTGTACTCCACTGTACTCTATCTCTACTGTGCTCCACTGTACTCTACCTCTACTGTACTCCACTGTACTCTACCTCTACTGTGCTCCACTGTACTCTACCTCTACTGTACTCCACTGTACTCTATCTCTACTGTTCTCCACTCTACTCTACCTCTACTGTGCTCAGCTGTACTCTACCTCTGCTGTGCTCCACTGCACTCTATCTCTACTCTACTCCACTGTATTCTACCTCTACTGTGCTCTACTGTACTCTACCTCTACTGTACTCCACTGTACTCTACCTCTACTGTACTGTACTGTTCTCTACCTCTACTGTACTGTACTGTTCTCTACCTCTACTGTACTCTACTGTACTCCACCTCTACTGTGCTCCACTGTACTCCACTGTACTCTACCTCTACTGTACTCCACTGTACTCTATCTCTACTGTTCTCCACTGTACTCTACCTCTACTGTGCTCCACTGTACACCACTGTACTCTACCTCTACTGTGATCCACTGTACTCTACCTCTGCTGTGCTCCACTGTACTCTATCTCTATTCTATTCCACTATACTCTACCTCTACTGTACTCCACTGAACTCCACCTCTACAGTGCTCCACTGTACTCTACCTCTACTGTACTCCACTGTACTCTACCTCTACTCTGCTCTACTGTACTCTATCTCTACTGTGCTCTACTGTACTCTACCTCTATTATACTCCACTGTACTCTACCTCTACTGTACTCCACTGTACTCTACCTCTACTCTGCTCTACTGTACTCTATCTCCACTGTGCTCTACTGTACTCTACCTCTATTATACTCCACTGTACTCTACCTCTACTCTGCTCCACTGTACTCTACCTCTAATGTGCTCCACTGTACACTACCTCTACTGTAGTCCACTGTACTCTACCTCTACTGTGCTCCACTCTACTCTACCTCTACTGTGCTCAGCTGTACTCTACCTCTAATGTGCTCCACTGCACATTATCTCTGCTGTACTCCACTGTACTCTACCTCTACAGTGCTCCACTGTGCTCTACCTCTACTCTACTCCACTGTACTCTACCTCTACTCTGCTCTACTGTACTCTACCTCTACTGTACTCCACTGTACTCTACCTCTACTATACTCCACTGTACTCTACCTCTACTGTGCTCTACTGTACTCTATCTCTACTGTGCTCCACTGTACTCTACCTCTACTGTACTCCACTGTACTCTACCTCTACTGTACTCCACTGTATTCCACCTCTACTATGCTCCACTGTACTCCACTGTACTCTACCTCTACTGTGCTCCACTCTACTCTACCTCTACTGTGCTCCACTATACTCTACCTCTACTGTGCTCAGCTGTACTCTACCTCTACTGTGCTCCACTGCACATTATCTCTACTGTACTCCACTGTACTCTACCTCTAAAGTGCTCCCCTGTGCTCTACCTCTACTCTACTCCACTGTACTCTACCTCTACTCTGCTCTACTGTACTCTACCTCTACTGTACTCCACTGTACTCTACCTCTACTATACTCCACTGTACTCTACCTCTACTGTGCTCTACTGTACTCTATCTCTACTATGCTCCACTGTACTCTACCTCTACTGTACTCCACTGTACTCTACCTCTACTGTAATCCACTGTACTCTACCTCTACAGTGCTCCACTGTACTCTACCTCTACTGTACTCCACTGTACTCTACCTCTACTGTACTCCACTGTATTCTACCTCTACTGTGCTCTACTGTACTCCACCTCTACTGTGCTCCACTGTACTCCACTGCAATCTACCTCTACTGTGCTCCACTGTACTCTACCTCTACTGTGCTCTACTGTACTCTATCTCTACTGTGCTCCACTGTACTCTACCTCTACTGTACTCTACTCTACTCCACCTCTAATGTGCTCCACTCTACTCTACCTCTACTGTACTCCATTGTATTCTACCTCTACTGTGCTCTACTGTACTCCACCTCTACTGTGCTCCACTGTACTCCACTGCAATCTACCTCTACTGTGCTCCACTGTACTCTACCTCTACTGTACTCCACTGTACTCTATCTCTACTGTGCTCCACTGTACTCTACCTCTACTGTACTGTACTGTTCTCTACCTCTACTGTACTCTACTGTACTCCACCTCTACTGTGCTCTACTGTACTCCACTGTACTCTACCTCTACTGTACTCCACTGTACTCTATCTCTACTGTTCTCCACTGTACTCTACCTCTACTGTGCTCCACTGTACACCACTGTACTCTACCTCTACTGTGATCCACTGTACTCTACCTCTGCTGTGCTCCACTGTACTCTATCTCTATTCTATTCCACTATACTCTACCTCTACTGTACTCCACTGTACTCTACCTCTACTCTGCTCTACTGTACTCTATCTCTACTGTGCTCTACTGTACTCTACCTCTATTATACTCCACTGTACTCTACCTCTACTCTGCTCCACTGTACTCTACCTCTAATGTGCTCCACTGTACACTACCTCTAGTGTAGTCCACTGTACTCAACCTCTACTGTGCTCCACTCTACTCTATCTCTACTGTGCTCAGCTGTACTCTACCTCTACTGTACTCCACTGCACATTATCTCTGCTGTACTCCACTGTACTCTACCTCTACAGTGCTCCACTGTGCTCTACCTCTACTCTACTCCACTGTACTCTACCTCTACTCTGCTCTACTGTACTCTACCTCTACTGTACTCCACTGTACTCTACCTCTACTATACTCCACTGTACTCTACCTCTACTGTGCTCTACTGTACTCTATCTCTACTGTGCTCCACTGTACTCTACCTCTACTGTACTCCACTGTACTCTACCTCTACTGTACTCCACTGTATTCCACCTCTACTATGCTCCACTGTACTCCACTGTACTCTACCTCTACTGTGCTCCACTCTACTCTACCTCTACTGTGCTCCACTGTACTCTACCTCTACTGTGCTCAGCTGTGCTCTACCTCTACTGTGCTCCACTGCACATTATCTCTACTGTACTCCACTGTACTCTACCTCTACAGTGCTCCACTGTGCTCTACCTCTACTCTACTCCACTGTACTCTACCTCTACTCTGCTCTACTGTACTCTACCTCTACTGTACTCCACTGTACTCTACCTCTACTATACTCCACTGTACTCTACCTCTACTGTGCTCTACTGTACTCTATCTCTACTGTGCTCCACTGTACTCTACCTCTACTGTACTCCACTGTACTCTACCTCTACTGTACTCCACTGTACTCTACCTCTACAGTGCTCCACTGTACTCTACCTCTACTCTTCTCTACTGTACTCCACCTCTGCTGTGCTCCACTGTACTCCACTGTACTCTAGCTCTACTCTGCTCCACTGTACTCTACCTCTACTGTACTCCACTGTACTCTACCTCTACTGTGCTCCACTGTACTCTACCTCTACTGTACTCCACTGTACTCTATCTCTACTGTTCTCCACTCTACTCTACCTCTACTGTGCTCAGCTGTACTCTACCTCTACTGTGCTCCACTGCACTCTATCTCTACTCTACTCCACTGTATTCTACCTCTACTGTGCTCTACTGTACTCTACCTCTACTGTACTCCACTGTACTCTACCTCTACTGTACTGTACTGTTCTCTACCTCTACTGTACTGTACTGTTCTCTACCTCTGCTGTACTCTACTGTACTCCACCTCTACTGTGCTCCACTGTACTCCACTGTACTCTACCTCTACTGTACTCCACTGTACTCTATCTCTACTGTTCTCCACTGTACTCTACCTCTACTGTGCTCCACTGTACACCACTGTACTCTACCTCTACTGTGATCCACTGTACTCTACCTCTGCTGTGCTCCACTGTACTCTATCTCTATTCTATTCCACTATACTCTACCTCTACTGTACTCCACTGAACTCCACCTCTACAGTGCTCCACTGTACTCTACCTCTACTGTACTCTACCTCTACTGTGCTCCACTGTACTCTACCTCTACTGTACTCCACTGTACTCTATCTCTACTGTTCTCCACTCTACTCTACCTCTACTGTGCTCAGCTGTACTCTACCTGTACTGTGCTCCACTGCACTCTATCTCTACTCTACTCCACTGTATTCTACCTCTACTGTGCTCTACTGTACTCTACCTCTACTGTACTCCACTGTACTCTACCTCTACTGTACTGTACTGTTCTCTACCTCTACTGTACTGTACTGTTCTCTACCTCTACTGTACTCTACTGTACTCCACCTCTGCTGTGCTCCACTGTACTCCACTGTACTCTACCTCTACTGTACTCCACTGTACTCTATCTCTACTGTTCTCCACTGTACTCTACCTCTACTGTGCTCCACTGTACACCACTGTACTCTACTTCTACTGTGATCCACTGTACTCTACCTCTGCTGTGCTCCACTGTACTCTATCTCTATTCTATTCCACTATACTCTACCTCTACTGTACTCCACTGAACTCCACCTCTACAGTGCTCCACTGTACTCTACCTCTACTGTACTCCACTGTACTCTACCTCTACTCTGCTCTACTGTACTCTATCTCTACTGTGCTCTACTGTACTCTACCTCTATTATACTCCACTGTACTCTACCTCTACTGTGCTCTACTGTACTCTATCTCTACTGTGCTCCACTGTACTCTACCTCTACTGTACTCCACTGTACTCTACCTCTACTGTACTCCACTGTATTCCACCTCTACTATGCTCCACTGTACTCCACTGTACTCTACCTCTACTGTGCTCCACTCTACTCTACCTCTACTGTGCTCCACTGTACTCTACCTCTACTGTGCTCAGCTGTGCTCTACCTCTACTGTGCTCCACTGCACATTATCTCTACTGTACTCCACTGTACTCTACCTCTACAGTGCTCCACTGTGCTCTACCTCTACTCTACTCCACTGTACTCTACCTCTACTCTGCTCTACTGTACTCTACCTCTACTGTACTCCACTGTACTCTACCTCTACTATACTCCACTGTACTCTACCTCTACTGTGCTCTAGTGTACTCTATCTCTACTGTGCTCCACTGTACTCTACCTCTACTGTACTCCACTGTACTCTACCTCTACTGTACTCCACTGTACTCTACCTCTACAGTGCTCCACTGTACTCTACCTCTACTCTTCTCTACTGTACTCCACCTCTACTGTGCTCCACTGTACTCCACTGTACTCTAGCTCTACTCTGATCCACTGTACTCTACCTCTACTGTACTCCACTGTACTCTACCTCTACTGTGCTCCACTGTACTCTACCTCTACTGTACTCCACTGTACTCTATCTCTACTGTTCTCCACTCTACTCTACCTCTACTGTGCTCAGCTGTACTCTACCTCTACTGTGCTCCACTGCACTCTATCTCTACTCTACTCCACTGTATTCTACCTCTACTGTGCTCTACTGTACTCTACCTCTACTGTACTCCACTGTACTCTACCTCTACTGTACTGTACTGTTCTCTACCTCTACTGTACTGTACTGTTCTCTACCTCTACTGTACTCTACTGTACTCCACCTCTACTGTGCTCCACTGTACTCCACTGTACTCTACCTCTACTGTACTCCACTGTACTCTATCTCTACTGTTCTCCACTGTACTCTACCTCTACTGTGCTCCACTGTACACCACTGTACTCTACCTCTACTGTGATCCACTGTACTCTACCTCTGCTGTGCTCCACTGTACTCTATCTCTATTCTATTCCACTATACTCTACCTCTACTGTACTCCACTGAACTCCACCTCTACAGTGCTCCACTGTACTCTACCTCTACTGTACTCCACTGTACTCTACCTCTACTGTGCTCCACTGTACTCTACCTCTACTGTACTCCACTGTACTCTATCTCTACTGTTCTCCACTCTACTCTACCTCTACTGTGCTCAGCTGTACTCTACCTCTACTGTGCTCCACTGCACTCTATCTCTACTCTACTCCACTGTATTCTACCTCTACTGTGCTCTACTGTACTCTACCTCTACTGTACTCCACTGTACTCTACCTCTACTGTACTGTTCTGTTCTCTACCTCTACTGTACTGTACTGTTCTCTACCTCTACTGTACTCTACTGTACTCCACCTCTCCTGTGCTCCACTGTACTCCACTGTACTCTACCTCTACTGTACTCCACTGTACTCTATCTCTACTGTTCTCCACTGTACTCTACCTCTACTGTGCTCCACTGTACACCACTGTACTCTACCTCTACTGTGATCCACTGTACTCTACCTCTGCTGTGCTCCACTGTACTCTATCTCTATTCTATTCCACTATACTCTACCTCTACTGTACTCCACTGAACTCCACCTCTACAGTGCTCCACTGTACTCTACCTCTACTGTACTCCACTGTACTCTACCTCTACTCTGCTCTACTGTACTCTATCTCTACTGTGCTCTACTGTACTCTACCTCTATTATACTCCACTGTACTCTACCTCTACTCTGCTCCACTGTACTCTACCTCTAATGTGCTCCACTGTACACTACCTCTACTGTAGTCCACTGTACTCTACCTCTACTGTGCTCCATTCTACTCTACCTCTACTGTGCTCAGCTGTACTCTACCTCTACTGTGCTCCACTGCACATTATCTCTGCTGTACTCCACTGTACTCTACCTCTACTGTACTCCACTGTACTCTACCTCTACTATACTCCACTGTACTCTACCTCTACTGTGCTCTACTGTACTCTATCTCTACTGTGCTCCACTGTACTCTACCTCTACTGTACTCCACTGTACTCTACCTCTACTGTACTCCACTGTATTCCACCTCTACTATGCTCCACTGTACTCCACTGTACTCTACCTCTACTGTGCTCCACTCTACTCTACCTCTACTGTGCTCTACTGTACTCTACCTCTACTGTACTCCACTGTACTCTACCTCTACTGTACTGTACTGTTCTCTACCTCTACTGTACTGTACTGTTCTCTACCTCTACTGTACTCTACTGTACTCCACCTCTGCTGTGCTCCACTGTACTCCACTGTACTCTACCTCTACTGTACTCCACTGTACTCTATCTCTACTGTTCTCCACTGTACTCTACCTCTACTGTGCTCCACTGTACACCACTGTACTCTACCTCTACTGTGATCCACTGTACTCTACCTCTGCTGTGCTCCACTGTACTCTATCTCTATTCTATTCCACTATACTCTACCTCTACTGTACTCCACTGAACTCCACCTCTACAGTGCTCCACTGTACTCTACCTCTACTGTACTCCACTGTACTCTACCTCTACTCTGCTCTACTGTACTCTATCTCTACTGTGCTCTACTGTACTCTACCTCTATTATACTCCACTGTACTCTACCTCTACTGTGCTCTACTGTACTCTATCTCTACTGTGCTCCACTGTACTCTACCTCTACTGTACTCCACTGTACTCTACCTCTACTGTACTCCACTGTATTCCACCTCTACTATGCTCCACTGTACTCCACTGTACTCTACCTCTACTGTGCTCCACTCTACTCTACCTCTACTGTGCTCCACTGTACTCTACCTCTACTGTGCTCTACTGTACTCTACCTCTACTGTACTCCACTGTACTCTACCTCTACTATACTCCACTGTACTCTACCTCTACTGTGCTCTACTGTACTCTATCTCTACTGTGCTCCACTGTACTCTACCTCTACTGTACTCCACTGTACTCTACCTCTACTGTACTCCACTGTACTCTACCTCTACAGTGCTCCACTTTACTCTACCTCTACTCTTCTCTACTGTACTCCACCTCTACTGTGCTCCACTGTACTCCACTGTACTCTAGCTCTACTCTGCTCCACTGTACTCTACCTCTACTGTAATCCACTGTACTCTACCTCTACTGTGCTCCACTGTACTCTACCTCTACGTACTCCACTGTACTCTATCTCTACTGTTCTCCACTCTACTCTACCTCTACTGTGCTCAGCTGTACTCTACCTCTACTGTGCTCCACTGCACTCTATCTCTACTCTACTCCACTGTATTCTACCTCTACTGTGCTCTACTGTACTCTACCTCTACTGTACTCCACTGTACTCTACCTCTACTGTACTGTACTGTTCTCTACCTCTACTGTACTGTACTGTTCTCTACCTCTACTGTACTCTACTGTACTCCACCTCTACTGTGCTCCACTGTACTCCACTGTACTCTACCTCTACTGTACTCCACTGTACTCTATCTCTACTGTTCTCCACTGTACTCTACCTCTACTGTGCTCCACTGTACACCACTGTACTCTACCTCTACTGTGATCCACTGTACTCTACCTCTGCTGTGCTCCACTGTACTCTATCTCTATTCTATTCCACTATACTCTACCTCTACTGTACTCCACTGAACTCCACCTCTACAGTGCTCCACTGTACTCTACCTCTACTGTACTCCACTGTACTCTACCTCTACTCTGCTCTACTGTACTCTATCTCTACTGTGCTCTACTGTACTCTACCTCTATTATACTCCACTGTACTCTACCTCTACTCTGCTCCACTGTACTCTACCTCTAATGTGCTCCACTGTACACTACCTCTACTGTAGTCCACTGTACTCTACCTCTACTGTGCTCCATTCTACTCTACCTCTACTGTGCTCAGCTGTACTCTACCTCTACTGTGCTCCACTGCACATTATCTCTGCTGTACTCCACTGTACTCTACCTCTACTGTACTCCACTGTACTCTACCTCTACTATACTCCACTGTACTCTACCTCTACTGTGCTCTACTGTACTCTATCTCTACTGTGCTCCACTGTACTCTACCTCTACTGTACTCCACTGTACTCTACCTCTACTGTACTCCACTGTATTCCACCTCTACTATGCTCCACTGTACTCCACTGTACTCTACCTCTACTGTGCTCCACTCTACTCTACCTCTACTGTGCTCCACTGTACTCTACCTCTACTGTGCTCAGCTGTACTCTACCTCTACTGTGCTCCACTGCACATTATCTCTACTGTATTCCACTGTACTCTACCTCTACAGTGCTCCACTGTGCTCTACCTCTACTCTACTCCACTGTACTCTACCTCTACTCTGCTCTACTTTACTCTACCTCTACTGTACTCCACTGTACTCTACCTCTACTATACTCCACTGTACTCTACCTCTACTGTGCTCTACTGTACTCTATCTCTACTGTGCTCCACTGTACTCTACCTCTACTGTACTCCACTGTACTCTACCTCTACTGTACTCCACTGTACTCTACCTCTACAGTGCTCCACTGTACTCTACCTCTACTGTACTCCACTGTACTCTACCTCTACTGTACTCCACTGTATTCTACCTCTACTGTGCTCTACTGTACTCCACCTCTACTGTGCTCCACTGTACTCCACTGCAATCTACCTCTACTGTGCTCCACTGTACTCTACCTCTACTGTGCTCTACTGTACTCTATCTCTACTGTGCTCCACTGTACTCTACCTCTACTGTACTCTACTCTACTCCACCTCTAATGTGCTCCACTCTACTCTACCTCTACTGTACTCCACTGTATTCTACCTCTACTGTGCTCTACTGTACTCCACCTCTACTGTGCTCCACTGTACTCCACTGCAATCTACCTTTACTGTGCTCCACTGTACTCTACCTCTACTGTACTCCACTGTACTCTATCTCTACTGTGCTCCACTGTACTCTACCTCTACTGTACTCCACTGTACTCTACCTCTACTGTGCTCCACTGTACTCTACCTCTACTGTACTCCACTGTACTCTATCTCTACTGTTCTCCACTCTACTCTACCTCTACTGTGCTCAGCTGTACTCTACCTCTGCTGTGCTCCACTGCACTCTATCTCTACTCTACTCCACTGTATTCTACCTCTACTGTGCTCTACTGTACTCTACCTCTACTGTACTCCACTGTACTCTACCTCTACTGTACTGTACTGTTCTCTACCTCTACTGTACTGTACTGTTCTCTACCTCTACTGTACTCTACTGTACTCCACCTCTACTGTGCTCCACTGTACTCCACTGTACTCTACCTCTACTGTACTCCACTGTACTCTATCTCTACTGTTCTCCACTGTACTCTACATCTACTGTGCTCCACTGTACACCACTGTACTCTACCTCTACTGTGATCCACTGTACTCTACCTCTGCTGTGCTCCACTGTACTCTATCTCTATTCTATTCCACTATACTCTACCTCTACTGTACTCCACTGAACTCCACCTCTACAGTGCTCCACTGTACTCTACCTCTACTGTACTCCACTGTACTCTACCTCTACTCTGCTCTACTGTACTCTATCTCTACTGTGCTCTACTGTACTCTACCTCTATTATACTCCACTGTACTCTACCTCTACTCTGCTCCACTGTACTCTACCTCTAATGTGCTCCACTGTACACTACCTCTACTGTAGTCCACTGTACTCAACCTCTACTGTGCTCCACTCTACTCTACCTCTACTGTGCTCAGCTGTACTCTACCTCTACTGTGCTCCACTGCACATTATCTCTGCTGTACTCCACTGTACTCTACCTCTACAGTGCTCCACTGTGCTCTACCTCTACTCTACTCCACTGTACTCTACCTCTACTCTGCTCTACTGTACTCTACCTCTACTGTACTCCACTGTACTCTACCTCTACTATACTCCACTGTACTCTACCTCTACTGTGCTCTACTCTACTCTATCTCTACTGTGCTCCACTGTACTCTACCTCTACTGTACTCCACTGTACTCTACCTCTACTGTACTCCACTGTATTCCACCTCTACTATGCTCCACTGTACTCCACTGTACTCTACCTCTACTGTGCTCCACTCTACTCTACCTCTACTGTGCTCCACTGTACTCTACCTCTACTGTGCTCAGCTGTGCTCTACCTCTACTGTGCTCCACTGCACATTATCTCTACTGTACTCCACTGTACTCTACCTCTACAGTGCTCCACTGTGCTCTACCTCTACTCTACTCCACTGTACTCTACCTCTACTCTGCTCTACTGTACTCTACCTCTACTGTACTCCACTGTACTCTACCTCTACTATACTCCACTGTACTCTACCTCTACTGTGCTCTACTGTACTCTACCTCTACTGTACTCCACTGTATTCTACCTCTACTGTGCTCTACTGTACTCCACCTCTACTGTGCTCCACTGTACTCCACTGCAATCTACCTCTACTGTGCTCCACTGTACTCTACCTCTACTGTGCTCTACTGTACTCTATCTCTACTGTGCTCCACTGTACTCTACCTCTACTGTACTCTACTCTACTCCACCTCTAATGTGCTCCACTCTACTCTACCTCTACTGTACTCCACTGTATTCTACCTCTACTGTGCTCTACTGTACTCCACCTCTACTGTGCTCCACTGTACTCCACTGCAATCTACCTCTACTGTGCTCCACTGTACTCTACCTCTACTGTACTCCACTGTACTCTATCTCTACTGTGCTCCACTGTACTCTACCTCTACTGTACTGTACTGTTCTCTACCTCTACTGTACTCTACTGTACTCCACCTCTACTGTGCTCCACTGTACTCCACTGTACTCTACCTCTACTGTACTCCACTGTACTCTATCTCTACTGTTCTCCACTGTACTCTACCTCTACTGTGCTCCACTGTACACCACTGTACTCTACCTCTACTGTGATCCACTGTACTCTACCTCTGCTGTGCTCCACTGTACTCTATTTCTATTCTATTCCACTATACTCTACCTCTACTGTACTCCACTGAACTCCACCTCTACAGTGATCCACTGTACTCTACCTCTACTGTACTCCACTGTACTCTACCTCTACTCTGCTCTACTGTACTCTATCTCTACTGTGCTCTACTGTACTCTACCTCTATTATACTCCACTGTACTCTACCTCTACTCTGCTCCACTGTACTCTACCTCTAATGTGCTCCACTGTACACTACCTCTACTGTAGTCCACTGTACTCAACCTCTACTGTGCTCCACTCTACTCTATCTCTACTGTGCTCAGCTGTACTCTACCTCTACTGTGCTCCACTGCACATTATCTCTGCTGTACTCCACTGTACTCTACCTCTACAGTGCTCCACTGTGCTCTACCTCTACTCTACTCCACTGTACTCTACCTCTACTCTGCTCTACTGTACTCTACCTCTACTGTACTCCACTGTACTCTACCTCTACTATACTCCACTGTACTCTACCTCTACTGTGCTCTACTGTACTCTATCTCTACTGTGCTCCACTGTACTCTACCTCTACTGTACTCCACTGTACTCTACCTCTACTGTACTCCACTGTATTCCACCTCTACTATGCTCCACTGTACTCCACTGTACTCTACCTCTACTGTGCTCCACTCTACTCTACCTCTACTGTGCTCCACTGTACTCTACCTCTACTGTGCTCAGCTGTGCTCTACCTCTACTGTGCTCCACTGCACATTATCTCTACTGTACTCCACTGTACTCTACCTCTACAGTGCTCCACTGTGCTCTACCTCTACTCTACTCCACTGTACTCTACCTCTACTCTGCTCTACTGTACTCTAACTCTACTGTACTCCACTGTACTCTACCTCTACTATACTCCACTGTACTCTACCTCTACTGTGCTCTACTGTACTCTATCTCTACTGTGCTCCACTGTACTCTACCTCTACTGTACTCCACTGTACTCTACCTCTACTGTACTCCACTGTACTCTACCTCTACAGTGCTCCACTGTACTCTACCTCTACTCTTCTCTACTGTACTCCACCTCTACTGTGCTCCACTGTACTCCACTGTACTCTAGCTCTACTCTGCTCCACTGTACTCTACCTCTACTGTACTCCACTGTACTCTACCTCTACTGTGCTCCACTGTACTCTACCTCTACTGTACTCCACTGTACTCTATCTCTACTGTTCTCCACTCTACTCTACCTCTACTGTGCTCAGCTGTACTCTACCTCTACTGTGCTCCACTGCACTCTATCTCTACTCTACTCCACTGTATTCTACCTCTACTGTGCTCTACTGTACTCTACCTCTACTGTACTCCACTGTACTCTACCTCTACTGTACTGTACTGTTCTCTACCTCTACTGTACTGTACTGTTCTCTACCTCTACTGTACTCTACTGTACTCCACCTCTACTGTGCTCCACTGTACTCCACTGTACTCTACCTCTACTGTACTCCACTGTACTCTATCTCTACTGTTCTCCACTGTACTCTACCTCTACTGTGCTCCACTGTACACCACTGTACTCTACCTCTACTGTGATCCACTGTACTCTACCTCTGCTGTGCTCCACTGTACTCTATCTCTATTCTATTCCACTATACTCTACCTCTACTGTACTCCACTGAACTCCACCTCTACAGTGCTCCACTGTACTCTACCTCTACTGTACTCTACCTCTACTGTGCTCCACTGTACTCTACCTCTACTGTACTCCACTGTACTCTATCTCTACTGTTCTCCACTCTACTCTACCTCTACTGTGCTCAGCTGTACTCTACCTCTACTGTGCTCCACTGCACTCTATCTCTACTCTACTCCACTGTATTCTACCTCTACTGTGCTCTACTGTACTCTACCTCTACTGTACTCCACTGTACTCTACCTCTACTGTACTGTACTGTTCTCTACCTCTACTGTACTGTACTGTTCTCTACCTCTACTGTGCTCCACTGTGCTCTACCTCTACTCTACTCCACTGTACTCTACCTCTACTCTGCTCTACTGTACTCTACCTCTACTGTACTCCACTGTACTCTACCTCTACTATACTCCACTGTACTCTACCTCTACTGTGCTCTACTGTACTCTATCTCTACTGTGCTCCACTGTACTCTACCTCTACTGTACTCCACTGTACTCTACCTCTACTGTACTCCACTGTATTCCACCTCTACTATGCTCCACTGTACTCCACTGTACTCTACCTCTACTGTGCTCCACTCTACTCTACCTCTACTGTGCTCCACTGTACTCTACCTCTACTGTGCTCAGCTGTGCTCTACCTCTACTGTGCTCCACTGCACATTATCTCTACTGTACTCCACTGTACTCAACCTCTACAGTGCTCCACTGTGCTCTACCTCTACTCTACTCCACTGTACTCTACCTCTACTCTGCTCTACTGTACTCTACCTCTACTGTACTCCACTGTACTCTACCTCTACTATACTCCACTGTACTCTACCTCTACTGTGCTCTACTGTACTCTATCTCTACTGTGCTCCACTGTACTCTACCTCTACTGTACTCCACTGTACTCTACCTCTACTGTACTCCACTGTACTCTACCTCTACAGTGCTCCACTGTACTCTACCTCTACTCTTCTCTACTGTACTCCACCTCTACTGTGCTCCACTGTACTCCACTGTACTCTAGCTCTACTCTGCTCCACTGTACTCTACCTCTACTGTACTCCACTGTACTCTACCTCTACTGTGCTCCACTGTACTCTACCTCTACTGTACTCCACTGTACTCTATCTCTACTGTTCTCCACTCTACTCTACCTCTACTGTGCTCAGCTGTACTCTACCTCTACTGTGCTCCACTGCACTCTATCTCTACTCTACTCCACTGTATTCTACCTCTACTGTGCTCTACTGTACTCTACCTCTACTGTACTCCACTGTACTCTACCTCTACTGTACTGTACTGTTCTCTACCTCTACTGTACTGTACTGTTCTCTACCTCTACTGTACTCTACTGTACTCCACCTCTACTGTGCTCCACTGTACTCCACTGTACTCTACCTCTACTGTACTCCACTGTACTCTATCTCTACTGTTCTCCACTGTACTCTACCTCTACTGTGCTCCACTGTACACCACTGTACTCTACCTCTACTGTGATCCACTGTACTCTACCTCTGCTGTGCTCCACTGTACTCTATCTCTATTCTATTCCACTATACTCTACCTCTACTGTACTCCACTGAACTCCACCTCTACAGTGCTCCACTGTACTCTACCTCTACTGTACTCCACTGTACTCTACCTCTACTGTGCTCCACTGTACTCTACCTCTACTGTACTCCACTGTACTCTATCTCTACTGTTCTCCACTCTACTCTACCTCTACTGTGCTCAGCTGTACTCTACCTCTACTGTGCTCCACTGCACTCTATCTCTACTCTACTCCACTGTATTCTACCTCTACTGTGCTCTAGTGTACTCTACCTCTACTGTACTCCACTGTACTCTACCTCTACTGTACTGTACTGTTCTCTACCTCTACTGTACTGTACTGTTCTCTACCTCTACTGTACTCTACTGTACTCCACCTCTACTGTGCTCCACTGTACTCCACTGTACTCTACCTCTACTGTACTCCACTGTACTCTATCTCTACTGTTCTCCACTGTACTCTACCTCTACTGTGCTCCACTGTACACCACTGTACTCTACCTCTACTGTGATCCACTGTACTCTACCTCTGCTGTGCTCCACTGTACTCTATCTCTATTCTATTCCACTATACTCTACCTCTACTGTACTCCACTGAACTCCACCTCTACAGTGCTCCACTGTACTCTACCTCTACTGTACTCCACTGTACTCTACCTCTACTCTGCTCTACTGTACTCTATCTCTACTGTGCTCTACTGTACTCTACCTCTATTATACTCCACTGTACTCTACCTCTACTCTGCTCCACTGTACTCTACCTCTAATGTGCTCCACTGTACACTACCTCTACTGTAGTCCACTGTACTCTACCTCTACTGTGCTCCATTCTACTCTACCTCTACTGTGCTCAGCTGTACTCTACCTCTACTGTGCTCCACTGCACATTATCTCTGCTGTACTCCACTGTACTCTACCTCTACTGTACTCCACTGTACTCTACCTCTACTATACTCCACTGTACTCTACCTCTACTGTGCTCTACTGTACTCTATCTCTACTGTGCTCCACTGTACTCTACCTCTACTGTACTCCACTGTACTCTACCTCTACTGTACTCCACTGTATTCCACCTCTACTATGCTCCACTGTACTCCACTGTACTCTACCTCTACTGTGCTCCACTCTACTCTACCTCTACTGTGCTCCACTGTACTCTACCTCTACTGTGCTCAGCTGTACTCTACCTCTACTGTACTCCACTGTACTCTACCTCTTCTGTACTCCACTGTACTCTACCTCTACTGTACTCCACTGTATTCTACCTCTACTGTGCTCCACTCTACTCTACCTCTACTGTGCTCCACTGTACTCTACCTCTACTGTGCTCTACTGTACTCTATCTCTACTGTGCTCCACTGTACTCTACCTCTACTGTACTCCACTGTACTCTACCTCTACTGTACTCCACTGTACTCTACCTCTACTGTACTCCACTGTACTCTACCTCTACTGTACTCCACTGTATTCTACCTCTACTGTGCTCTACTGTACTCCACCTCTACTGTGCTCCACTGTACTCCACTGCAATCTACCTCTCCTGTGCTCCACTGTACTCTACCTCTACTGTGCTCTACTGTACTCTATCTCTACTGTGCTCCACTGTACTCTACCTCTACTGTACTCTACTCTACTCCACCTCTAATGTGCTCCACTCTACTCTACCTCTACTGTACTCCACTGTATTCTACCTCTACTGTGCTCTACTGTACTCCACCTCTACTGTGCTCCACTGTACTCCACTGCAATCTACCTCTACTGTGCTCCACTGTACTCTACCTCTACTGTACTCCACTGTACTCTATCTCTACTGTGCTCCACTGTACTCTACCTCTACTGTACTCCACTGTACTCTACCTCTACTGTGCTCCACTGTACTCTACCTCTACTGTACTCCACTGTACTCTATCTCTACTGTTCTCCACTCTACTCTACCTCTACTGTGCTCAGCTGTACTCTACCTCTGCTGTGCTCCACTGCACTCTATCTCTACTCTACTCCACTGTATTCTACCTCTACTGTGCTCTACTGTACTCTACCTCTACTGTACTCCACTGTACTCTACCTCTACTGTACTGTACTGTTCTCTACCTCTACTGTACTGTACTGTTCTCTACCTCTACTGTACTCTACTGTACTCCACCTCTACTGTGCTCCACTGTACTCCACTGTACTCTACCTCTACTGTACTCCACTGTACTCTATCTCTACTGTTCTCCACTGTACTCTACCTCTACTGTGCTCCACTGTACACCACTGTACTCTACCTCTACTGTGATCCACTGTACTCTACCTCTGCTGTGCTCCACTGTACTCTATCTCTATTCTATTCCACTATACTCTACCTCTACTGTACTCCACTGAACTCCACCTCTACAGTGCTCCACTGTACTCTACCTCTACTGTACTCCACTGTACTCTACCTCTACTCTGCTCTACTGTACTCTATCTCTACTGTGCTCTACTGTACTCTACCTCTATTATACTCCACTGTACTCTACCTCTACTGTACTCCACTGTACTCTACCTCTACTCTGCTCTACTGTACTCTATCTCCACTGTGCTCTACTGTACTCTACCTCTATTATACTCCACTGTACTCTACCTCTACTCTGCTCCACTGTACTCTACCTCTAATGTGCTCCACTGTACACTACCTCTACTGTAGTCCACTGTACTCTACCTCTACTGTGCTCCACTCTACTCTACCTCTACTGTGCTCAGCTGTACTCTACCTCTAATGTGCTCCACTGCACATTATCTCTGCTGTACTCCACTGTACTCTACCTCTACAGTGCTCCACTGTGCTCTACCTCTACTCTACTCCACTGTACTCTACCTCTACTCTGCTCTACTGTACTCTACCTCTACTGTACTCCACTGTACTCTACCTCTACTATACTCCACTGTACTCTACCTCTACTGTGCTCTACTGTACTCTATCTCTACTGTGCTCCACTGTACTCTACCTCTACTGTACTCCACTGTACTCTACCTCTACTGTACTCCACTGTATTCCACCTCTACTATGCTCCACTGTACTCCACTGTACTCTACCTCTACTGTGCTCCACTCTACTCTACCTCTACTGTGCTCCACTATACTCTACCTCTACTGTGCTCAGCTGTACTCTACCTCTACTGTGCTCCACTGCACATTATCTCTACTGTACTCCACTGTACTCTACCTCTAAAGTGCTCCCCTGTGCTCTACCTCTACTCTACTCCACTGTACTCTACCTCTACTCTGCTCTACTGTACTCTACCTCTACTGTACTCCACTGTACTCTACCTCTACTATACTCCACTGTACTCTACCTCTACTGTGCTCTACTGTACTCTATCTCTACTATGCTCCACTGTACTCTACCTCTACTGTACTCCACTGTACTCTACCTCTACTGTAATCCACTGTACTCTACCTCTACAGTGCTCCACTGTACTCTACCTCTACTGTACTCCACTGTACTCTACCTCTACTGTACTCCACTGTATTCTACCTCTACTGTGCTCTACTGTACTCCACCTCTACTGTGCTCCACTGTACTCCACTGCAATCTACCTCTACTGTGCTCCACTGTACTCTACCTCTACTGTGCTCTACTGTACTCTATCTCTACTGTGCTCCACTGTACTCTACCTCTACTGTACTCTACTCTACTCCACCTCTAATGTGCTCCACTCTACTCTACCTCTACTGTACTCCATTGTATTCTACCTCTACTGTGCTCTACTGTACTCCACCTCTACTGTGCTCCACTGTACTCCACTGCAATCTACCTCTACTGTGCTCCACTGTACTCTACCTCTACTGTACTCCACTGTACTCTATCTCTACTGTGCTCCACTGTACTCTACCTCTACTGTACTGTACTGTTCTCTACCTCTACTGTACTCTACTGTACTCCACCTCTACTGTGCTCTACTGTACTCCACTGTACTCTACCTCTACTGTACTCCACTGTACTCTATCTCTACTGTTCTCCACTGTACTCTACCTCTACTGTGCTCCACTGTACACCACTGTACTCTACCTCTACTGTGATCCACTGTACTCTACCTCTGCTGTGCTCCACTGTACTCTATCTCTATTCTATTCCACTATACTCTACCTCTACTGTACTCCACTGTACTCTACCTCTACTCTGCTCTACTGTACTCTATCTCTACTGTGCTCTACTGTACTCTACCTCTATTATACTCCACTGTACTCTACCTCTACTCTGCTCCACTGTACTCTACCTCTAATGTGCTCCACTGTACACTACCTCTAGTGTAGTCCACTGTACTCAACCTCTACTGTGCTCCACTCTACTCTATCTCTACTGTGCTCAGCTGTACTCTACCTCTACTGTACTCCACTGCACATTATCTCTGCTGTACTCCACTGTACTCTACCTCTACAGTGCTCCACTGTGCTCTACCTCTACTCTACTCCACTGTACTCTACCTCTACTCTGCTCTACTGTACTCTACCTCTACTGTACTCCACTGTACTCTACCTCTACTATACTCCACTGTACTCTACCTCTACTGTGCTCTACTGTACTCTATCTCTACTGTGCTCCACTGTACTCTACCTCTACTGTACTCCACTGTACTCTACCTCTACTGTACTCCACTGTATTCCACCTCTACTATGCTCCACTGTACTCCACTGTACTCTACCTCTACTGTGCTCCACTCTACTCTACCTCTACTGTGCTCCACTGTACTCTACCTCTACTGTGCTCAGCTGTGCTCTACCTCTACTGTGCTCCACTGCACATTATCTCTACTGTACTCCACTGTACTCTACCTCTACAGTGCTCCACTGTGCTCTACCTCTACTCTACTCCACTGTACTCTACCTCTACTCTGCTCTACTGTACTCTACCTCTACTGTACTCCACTGTACTCTACCTCTACTATACTCCACTGTACTCTACCTCTACTGTGCTCTACTGTACTCTATCTCTACTGTGCTCCACTGTACTCTACCTCTACTGTACTCCACTGTACTCTACCTCTACTGTACTCCACTGTACTCTACCTCTACAGTGCTCCACTGTACTCTACCTCTACTCTTCTCTACTGTACTCCACCTCTGCTGTGCTCCACTGTACTCCACTGTACTCTAGCTCTACTCTGCTCCACTGTACTCTACCTCTACTGTACTCCACTGTACTCTACCTCTACTGTGCTCCACTGTACTCTACCTCTACTGTACTCCACTGTACTCTATCTCTACTGTTCTCCACTCTACTCTACCTCTACTGTGCTCAGCTGTACTCTACCTCTACTGTGCTCCACTGCACTCTATCTCTACTCTACTCCACTGTATTCTACCTCTACTGTGCTCTACTGTACTCTACCTCTACTGTACTCCACTGTACTCTACCTCTACTGTACTGTACTGTTCTCTACCTCTACTGTACTGTACTGTTCTCTACCTCTGCTGTACTCTACTGTACTCCACCTCTACTGTGCTCCACTGTACTCCACTGTACTCTACCTCTACTGTACTCCACTGTACTCTATCTCTACTGTTCTCCACTGTACTCTACCTCTACTGTGCTCCACTGTACACCACTGTACTCTACCTCTACTGTGATCCACTGTACTCTACCTCTGCTGTGCTCCACTGTACTCTATCTCTATTCTATTCCACTATACTCTACCTCTACTGTACTCCACTGAACTCCACCTCTACAGTGCTCCACTGTACTCTACCTCTACTGTACTCTACCTCTACTGTGCTCCACTGTACTCTACCTCTACTGTACTCCACTGTACTCTATCTCTACTGTTCTCCACTCTACTCTACCTCTACTGTGCTCAGCTGTACTCTACCTGTACTGTGCTCCACTGCACTCTATCTCTACTCTACTCCACTGTATTCTACCTCTACTGTGCTCTACTGTACTCTACCTCTACTGTACTCCACTGTACTCTACCTCTACTGTACTGTACTGTTCTCTACCTCTACTGTACTGTACTGTTCTCTACCTCTACTGTACTCTACTGTACTCCACCTCTGCTGTGCTCCACTGTACTCCACTGTACTCTACCTCTACTGTACTCCACTGTACTCTATCTCTACTGTTCTCCACTGTACTCTACCTCTACTGTGCTCCACTGTACACCACTGTACTCTACTTCTACTGTGATCCACTGTACTCTACCTCTGCTGTGCTCCACTGTACTCTATCTCTATTCTATTCCACTATACTCTACCTCTACTGTACTCCACTGAACTCCACCTCTACAGTGCTCCACTGTACTCTACCTCTACTGTACTCCACTGTACTCTACCTCTACTCTGCTCTACTGTACTCTATCTCTACTGTGCTCTACTGTACTCTACCTCTATTATACTCCACTGTACTCTACCTCTACTGTGCTCTACTGTACTCTATCTCTACTGTGCTCCACTGTACTCTACCTCTACTGTACTCCACTGTACTCTACCTCTACTGTACTCCACTGTATTCCACCTCTACTATGCTCCACTGTACTCCACTGTACTCTACCTCTACTGTGCTCCACTCTACTCTACCTCTACTGTGCTCCACTGTACTCTACCTCTACTGTGCTCAGCTGTGCTCTACCTCTACTGTGCTCCACTGCACATTATCTCTACTGTACTCCACTGTACTCTACCTCTACAGTGCTCCACTGTGCTCTACCTCTACTCTACTCCACTGTACTCTACCTCTACTCTGCTCTACTGTACTCTACCTCTACTGTACTCCACTGTACTCTACCTCTACTATACTCCACTGTACTCTACCTCTACTGTGCTCTAGTGTACTCTATCTCTACTGTGCTCCACTGTACTCTACCTCTACTGTACTCCACTGTACTCTACCTCTACTGTACTCCACTGTACTCTACCTCTACAGTGCTCCACTGTACTCTACCTCTACTCTTCTCTACTGTACTCCACCTCTACTGTGCTCCACTGTACTCCACTGTACTCTAGCTCTACTCTGATCCACTGTACTCTACCTCTACTGTACTCCACTGTACTCTACCTCTACTGTGCTCCACTGTACTCTACCTCTACTGTACTCCACTGTACTCTATCTCTACTGTTCTCCACTCTACTCTACCTCTACTGTGCTCAGCTGTACTCTACCTCTACTGTGCTCCACTGCACTCTATCTCTACTCTACTCCACTGTATTCTACCTCTACTGTGCTCTACTGTACTCTACCTCTACTGTACTCCACTGTACTCTACCTCTACTGTACTGTACTGTTCTCTACCTCTACTGTACTGTACTGTTCTCTACCTCTACTGTACTCTACTGTACTCCACCTCTACTGTGCTCCACTGTACTCCACTGTACTCTACCTCTACTGTACTCCACTGTACTCTATCTCTACTGTTCTCCACTGTACTCTACCTCTACTGTGCTCCACTGTACACCACTGTACTCTACCTCTACTGTGATCCACTGTACTCTACCTCTGCTGTGCTCCACTGTACTCTATCTCTATTCTATTCCACTATACTCTACCTCTACTGTACTCCACTGAACTCCACCTCTACAGTGCTCCACTGTACTCTACCTCTACTGTACTCCACTGTACTCTACCTCTACTGTGCTCCACTGTACTCTACCTCTACTGTACTCCACTGTACTCTATCTCTACTGTTCTCCACTCTACTCTACCTCTACTGTGCTCAGCTGTACTCTACCTCTACTGTGCTCCACTGCACTCTATCTCTACTCTACTCCACTGTATTCTACCTCTACTGTGCTCTACTGTACTCTACCTCTACTGTACTCCACTGTACTCTACCTCTACTGTACTGTTCTGTTCTCTACCTCTACTGTACTGTACTGTTCTCTACCTCTACTGTACTCTACTGTACTCCACCTCTCCTGTGCTCCACTGTACTCCACTGTACTCTACCTCTACTGTACTCCACTGTACTCTATCTCTACTGTTCTCCACTGTACTCTACCTCTACTGTGCTCCACTGTACACCACTGTACTCTACCTCTACTGTGATCCACTGTACTCTACCTCTGCTGTGCTCCACTGTACTCTATCTCTATTCTATTCCACTATACTCTACCTCTACTGTACTCCACTGAACTCCACCTCTACAGTGCTCCACTGTACTCTACCTCTACTGTACTCCACTGTACTCTACCTCTACTCTGCTCTACTGTACTCTATCTCTACTGTGCTCTACTGTACTCTACCTCTATTATACTCCACTGTACTCTACCTCTACTCTGCTCCACTGTACTCTACCTCTAATGTGCTCCACTGTACACTACCTCTACTGTAGTCCACTGTACTCTACCTCTACTGTGCTCCATTCTACTCTACCTCTACTGTGCTCAGCTGTACTCTACCTCTACTGTGCTCCACTGCACATTATCTCTGCTGTACTCCACTGTACTCTACCTCTACTGTACTCCACTGTACTCTACCTCTACTATACTCCACTGTACTCTACCTCTACTGTGCTCTACTGTACTCTATCTCTACTGTGCTCCACTGTACTCTACCTCTACTGTACTCCACTGTACTCTACCTCTACTGTACTCCACTGTATTCCACCTCTACTATGCTCCACTGTACTCCACTGTACTCTACCTCTACTGTGCTCCACTCTACTCTACCTCTACTGTGCTCCACTGTACTCTACCTCTACTGTGCTCAGCTGTACTCTACCTCTACTGTGCTCCACTGCACATTATCTCTACTGTACTCCACTGTACTCTACCTCTACAGTGCTCCACTGTGCTCTACCTCTACTCTACTCCACTGTACTCTACCTCTACTCTGCTCTACTGTACTCTACCTCTACTGTACTCCACTGTACTCTACCTCTACTATACTCCACTGTACTCTACCTCTACTGTGCTCTACTGTACTCTATCTCTACTGTGCTCCACTGTACTCTACCTCTACTGTACTCCACTGTACTCTACCTCTACTGTACTCCACTGTACTCTACCTCTACAGTGCTCCACTGTACTCTACCTCTACTGTACTCCACTGTACTCTACCTCTACTGTACTCCACTGTATTCTACCTCTACTGTGCTCTACTGTACTCCACCTCTACTGTGCTCCACTGTACTCCACTGCAATCTACCTCTACTGTGCTCCACTGTACTCTACCTCTACTGTGCTCTACTGTACTCTATCTCTACTGTGCTCCACTGTACTCTACCTCTACTGTACTCTACTCTACTCCACCTCTAATGTGCTCCACTCTACTCTACCTCTACTGTACTCCACTGTATTCTACCTCTACTGTGCTCTACTGTACTCCACCTCTACTGTGCTCTACTGTACTCCACTGCAATCTACCTCTACTGTGCTCCACTGTACTCTACCTCTACTGTACTCCACTGTACTCTATCTCTACTGTGCTCCACTGTACTCTACCTCTACTGTACTCCACTGTACTCTACCTCTACTGTGCTCCACTGTACTCTACCTCTACTGTACTCCACTGTACTCTATCTCTACTGTTCTCCACTCTACTCTACCTCTACTGTGCTCAGCTGTACTCTACCTCTGCTGTGCTCCACTGCACTCTATCTCTACTCTACTCCACTGTATTCTACCTCTACTGTGCTCTACTGTACTCTACCTCTACTGTACTCCACTGTACTCTACCTCTACTGTACTGTACTGTTCTCTACCTCTACTGTACTGTACTGTTCTCTACCTCTACTGTACTCTACTGTACTCCACCTCTACTGTGCTCCACTGTACTCCACTGTACTCTACCTCTACTGTACTCCACTGTACTCTATCTCTACTGTTCTCCACTGTACTCTACCTCTACTGTGCTCCACTGTACACCACTGTACTCTACCTCTACTGTGATCCACTGTACTCTACCTCTGCTGTGCTCCACTGTACTCTATCTCTATTCTATTCCACTATACTCTACCTCTACTGTACTCCACTGAACTCCACCTCTACAGTGCTCCACTGTACTCTACCTCTACTGTACTCCACTGTACTCTACCTCTACTCTGCTCTACTGTACTCTATCTCTACTGTGCTCTACTGTACTCTACCTCTATTATACTCCACTGTACTCTACCTCTACTCTGCTCCACTGTACTCTACCTCTAATGTGCTCCACTGTACACTACCTCTACTGTAGTCCACTGTACTCAACCTCTACTGTGCTCCACTCTACTCTACCTCTACTGTGCTCAGCTGTACTCTACCTCTACTGTGCTCCACTGCACATTATCTCTGCTGTACTCCACTGTACTCTACCTCTACAGTGCTCCACTGTGCTCTACCTCTACTCTACTCCACTGTACTCTACCTCTACTCTGCTCTACTGTACTCTACCTCTACTGTACTCCACTGTACTCTACCTCTACTATACTCCACTGTACTCTACCTCTACTGTGCTCTACTGTACTCTATCTCTACTGTGCTCCACTGTACTCTACCTCTACTGTACTCCACTGTACTCTACCTCTACTGTACTCCACTGTATTCCACCTCTACTATGCTCCACTGTACTCCACTGTACTCTACCTCTACTGTGCTCCACTCTACTCTACCTCTACTGTGCTCCACTGTACTCTACCTCTACTGTGCTCAGCTGTGCTCTACCTCTACTGTGCTCCACTGCACATTATCTCTACTGTACTCCACTGTACTCTACCTCTACAGTGCTCCACTGTGCTCTACCTCTACTCTACTCCACTGTACTCTACCTCTACTCTGCTCTACTGTACTCTACCTCTACTGTACTCCACTGTACTCTACCTCTACTATACTCCACTGTACTCTACCTCTACTGTGCTCTACTGTACTCTACCTCTACTGTACTCCACTGTACTCTACCTCTACTGTACTCCACTGTACTCTACCTCTACTGTACTCCACTGTACTCTACCTCTACAGTGCTCCACTGTACTCTACCTCTACTCTTCTCTACTGTACTCCACCTCTACTGTGCTCCACTGTACTCCACTGTACTCTAGCTCTACTCTGCTCCACTGTACTCTACCTCTACTGTACTCCACTGTACTCTACCTCTACTGTGCTCCACTGTACTCTACCTCCACTGTACTCCACTGTACTCTATCTCTACTGTTCTCCACTCTACTCTACCTCTACTGTGCTCAGCTGTACTCTACCTCTACTGTGCTCCACTGCACTCTATCTCTACTCTACTCCACTGTATTCTACCTCTACTGTGCTCTACTGTACTCTACCTCTACTGTACTCCACTGTACTCTACCTCTACTGTACTGTACTGTTCTCTACCTCTACTGTACTGTACTGTTCTCTACCTCTACTGTACTCTACTGTACTCCACCTCTACTGTGCTCCACTGTACTCCACTGTACTCTACCTCTACTGTACTCCACTGTACTCTATCTCTACTGTTCTCCACTGTACTCTACCTCTACTGTGCTCCACTCTACTCTACCTCTACTGTGCTCAGCTGTACTCTACCTCTACTGTGCTCCACTGCACATTATCTCTGCTGTACTCCACTGTACTCTACCTCTACAGTGCTCCACTGTGCTCTACCTCTACTCTACTCCACTGTACTCTACCTCTACTCTGCTCTACTGTACTCTACCTCTACTGTACTCCACTGTACTCTACCTCTACTATACTCCACTGTACTCTACCTCTACTGTGCTCTACTGTACTCTATCTCTACTGTGCTCCACTGTACTCTACCTCTACTGTACTCCACTGTACTCTACCTCTACTGTACTCCACTGTATTCCACCTCTACTATTCTCCACTGTACTCCACTGTACTCTAGCTCTACTGTGCTCCACGGTACTCTACCTCTACTGTACTCCACTGTACTCTACCTCTACTGTGCTCCACTCTACTCTACCTCTACAGTGCTCCACTGTACTCTACCTCAACTATACTCCACTGTACTCTACCTCTACTGTGCTCCACTCTACTCTACCTCTACTGTGCTCTACTGTACTCTATCTCTACTGTACTCCACTGTACTCTACCTCTACTGTACTCCACTGTATTCCACCTCTACTATGCTCCACTGTGCTCAGCTTCACTCTACCTCTACTGTGCTCCACTGCACATTATCTCTACTGTACTCCACTGTACTCTACCTCTACAGTGCTCCACTGTGCTCTACCTCTACTCTACTCCACTGTACTCTACCTCTACTCTGCTCTACTGTACTCTACCTCTACTGTACTCCACTGTACTCTACCTCTACTATACTCCACTGTACTCCACCTCTACTGTGCTCTACTGTACTCTATCTCTACTGTGCTCCACTGTACTCTACCTCTACTGTACTCCACTGTACTCTACCTCTACTGTACTCCACTGTACTCTACCTCTACAGTGCTCCACTGTACTCTACCTCTACTGTACTCCACTGTACTCTACCTCTACTCTGCTCTACTGTACTCTATCTCTACTGTGCTCCACTGTACTCTACCTCTACTGTACTCCACTGTACTCTACCTCTACTCTGCTCTACTGTACTCTATCTCTACTGTGCTCCACTGTACTCCACCTCTACAGTGATCCACTGTACTCTACCTCTACTGTACTCCACTGTACTCCACCTCTACAGTGATCCACTGTACTCTACCTCTACTGTACTCCACTGTACTCTACCTCTACTCTGCTCTACTTTACTCTATCTCTACTGTGCTCCACTGTACTCTACCTCTACTGTACTCCACTGTAGTCTACCTCAACTATACTCCACTGTACTCTACCTCTACTGTGCTCCACTGTACTCTACCTCAACTATACTCCACTGTACTCTATCTTTACTCTAATCCACTGTACTCTACCTCTACTCTACTCTACTGTACTCCTCCACTACTGTGCTCCACTGTACTCCACTGTACTCTAGCTCTACTGTGCTCCACTGTACTCTACCTCTACTGTACTCCACTGTACTCTACCTCTACTGTGCTCCACTGTACTCTACCTCCACTGTACTCCACTGTACTCTACCTCTACTGTACTCCACTGTACTCTACCTCTACTGTACTCCACTGTATTCTACCTCTACTGTGCTCTACTGTACTCCACCTCTACTGTGCTCCACGGTACTCCACTGCAATCTACCTCTACTGTGCTCCACTGTACTCTACCTCTACTGTACTCCACTGTACTCTATCTCTACTGTGCTCCACTGTACTCTACCTCTACTGTACTCCACTGTACTCTACCTCTACTGTGCTCCACTGTACTCTACCTCTACTGTACTCCACTGTACTCTATCTCTACTGTTCTCCACTCTACTCTACCTCTACTGTGCTCAGCTGTACTCTACCTCTACTGTGCTCCACTGCACTCTATCTCTACTGTACTCGACTGTACTCTACCTCTATAGGTGCTCCACTGTGCTCTACCTCTACTCTACTCTGCTGTACTCTACCTCTACTATACTCCACTGTACTCTACCTCTACTGTGCTCTACTGTACTCTATCTCTACTGTGCTCCACTGTACTCTACCTCTACTGTACTCTACTCTACTCCACCTCTAATGTGCTCCACTCTACTCTACCTCTACTGTACTCCACTGTACTCTACCTCTACTCTGCTCTACTGTACTCTATCTCTACTGTGCTCCACTGTACTCTACCTCTACTGTACTCCACTGTAGTCTACCTCAACTATACTCCACTGTACTCTACCTCTACTGTGCTCCACTGTACTCTACTTCTACTGTGCTCTACTGTACTCTATCTCTACTGTGCTCCACTGTACTCTACCTCTACTGCACTCCACTGTACTCCACCTCTACAGTGCTCCACTGTACTCTACCTCTACTGTACTCCACTGGACTCTACCTCTACTCTGCTCTACTGTACTCTATCTCTATTGTGCTCCACTGTACTCTACCTCTACTGTACTCCACTGTAGTCTACCTCAACTATACTCCACTGTACTCTACCTCTACTGTGCTCCACTGTACTCTACCTCTACTGTGCTCTACTGTACTCTATCTCTACTGTGCTCCATTGTACTCTACCTCTACTGTACTCCACTGTACTCCACCTCTACAGTGCTCCACTGTACTCTACCTCTACTGTACTCCTCTGTACTCTACCCCTACTCTGCTCAATTTTACTCTATCTCTACTGTGCTCCACTGTACTCTACCTCTACTGTACTCCACTGTAGTCAACCTCAACTATACTCCACTGTACTCTACCTCTACTGTGCTCCACTGTACTCTACCTCAACTATACTCCACTGTACTCTATCTCTACTCTAATCCATTGTACTCTATCTCTACTCTACTCCACTCTACTCTTGCTCTACTGTACTCCACTGTACTCTACCTATACTCTACTCTACTGTACTCCACCTCTACTTTGCTCCACTATACTCCACTGTACTCTAGCTCTACTGTGCTCCACTGTACTGTACCTCTACTGTACTCCACTGTACTCTACCTCTACTGTGCTCAACTGTACTCTACCTCTACTGTACTCCACTGTACTCTACCTCTACTCTACTCCACTGTATTCTACCTCTACTGTGCTCTACTGTACTCTACCTCTACTGTACTCCACTGTACTCTACCTCTACTGTACTGTACTGTTCTCTACCTCTACTGTACTGTACTGTTCTCTACCTCTACTGTACTCTACTGTACTCCACCTCTACTGTGCTCCACTGTACTCCACTGTACTCTACCTCTACTGTACTCCACTGTACTCTATCTCTACTGTTCTCCACTGTACTCTACCTCTACTGTGCTCCACTGTACTCCACTGTACTCTATCTCTACTGTTCTCCACTGTACTCTACCTCTACTGTGCTCCACTGTACACCACTGTACTCTACCTCTACTGTAATCCACTGTACTCTACCTCTGCTGTGCTCCACTGTACTCTATCTCTATTCTATTCCACTATACTCTACCTCTACTGTACTCCACTGAACTCCACCTCTGCAGTGCTCCACTGTACTCTACCTCTACTGTACTCCACTGTACTCTACCTCTACTCTGCTCTACTGTACTCTATCTCTACTGTGCTCTACTGTACTCTACCTCTATTATACTCCACTGTACTCTACCTCTACTCTGCTCCACTGTACTCTACCTCTAATGTGCTCCACTGTACACTACCTCTACTGTAGTCCACTGTACTCTACCTCTACTGTGCTCCACTCTACTCTACCTCTACTGTGCTCAGCTGTACTCTACCTCTACTGTGCTCCACTGCACATTATCTCTACTGTACTCCACTGTACTCTACCTCTACTCTGCTCTACTGCACTCTATCTCTACTGTGCTCTACTGTACTCTACCTCTATTATACTCCACTGTACTCTACCTCTACTGTGCTCTACTGTACTCTATCTCTACTGTGCTCCACTGTACTCTACCTCTACTGTACTCCACTGTACTCTACCTCTACTGTACTCCACTGTATTCCACCTCTACTATGCTCCACTGTACTCCACTGTACTCTACCTCTACTGTGCTCCACTCTACTCTACCTCTACTGTGCTCCACTGTACTCTACCTCTACTGTGCTCCACTCTACTCTACCTCTACTGTGCTCCACTGTACTCTACCTCAACTATACTCCACTGTACTCTACCTCTACTGTGCTCCACTCTACTCTACCTCTACTGTGCTCTACTGTACTCTATCTCTACTGTACTCCACTGTACTCTACCTCTACTGTACTCCACTGTATTCCACCTCTACTATGCTCCACTGTGCTCAGCTTCACTCTACCTCTACTGTGCTCCACTGCACATTATCTCTACTGTACTCCACTGTACTCTACCTCTACAGTGCTCCACTGTGCTCTACCTCTACTCTACTCCACTGTACTCTACCTCTACTCTGCTCTACTGTACTCTACCTCTACTGTACTCCACTGTACTCTACCTCTACTATACTCCACTGTACTCTACCTCTACTGTGCTCTACTGTACTCTATCTCTACTGTGCTCCACTGTACTCTACCTCTACTGTACTCCACTGTACTCTACCTCTACTGTACTCCACTGTACTCTACCTCTACAGTGCTGCACTGTACTCTACCTCTACTGTACTCCACTGTACTCTACCTCTACTCTGCTCTTCTGTACTCTATCTCTACTGTGCTCCACTGTACTCTACCTCTACTGTACTCCACTGTACTCTACCTCTACTCTGCTCTACTGTACTCTATCTCTACTGTGCTCCACTGTACTCCACCTCTACAGTGATCCACTGTACTCTACCTCTACTGTACTCCACTGTACTCCACCTCTACAGTGATCCACTGTACTCTACCTCTACTGTACTCCACTGTACTCTACCTCTACTCTGCTCTACTTTACTCTATCTCTACTGTGCTCCACTGTACTCTACCTCTACTGTACTCCACTGTAGTCTACCTCAACTATACTCCACTGTACTCTACCTCTACTGTTCTCCACTGTACTCTACCTCAACTATACTCCACTGTACTCTATCTTTACTCTAATCCACTGTACTCTACCTCTACTCTACTCTACTGTACTCCTCCACTACTGTGCTCCACTGTACTCCACTGTACTCTAGCTCTACTGTGCTCCACTGTACTCTACCTCTACTGTACTCCACTGTACTCTACCTCTACTGTGCTCCACTGTACTCTACCTCCACTGTACTCCACTGTACTCTACCTCTACTGTACTCCACTGTACTCTACCTCTACTGTACTCCACTGTATTCTACCTCTACTGTGCTCTACTGTACTCCACCTCTACTGTGCTCCACGGTACTCCACTGCAATCTACCTCTACTGTGCTCCACTGTACTCTACCTCTACTGTACTCCACTGTACTCTATCTCTACTGTGCTCCACTGTACTCTACCTCTACTGTACTCCACTGTACTCTACCTCTACTGTGCTCCACTGTACTCTACCTCTACTGTACTCCACTGTACTCTATCTCTACTGTTCTCCACTCTACTCTACCTCTACTGTGCTCAGCTGTACTCTACCTCTACTGTGCTCCACTGCACTCTATCTCTACTGTACTCGACTGTACTCTACCTCTATAGGTGCTCCACTGTGCTCTACCTCTACTCTACTCTGCTGTACTCTACCTCTACTATACTCCACTGTACTCTACCTCTACTGTGCTCTACTGTACTCTATCTCTACTGTGCTCCACTGTACTCTACCTCTACTGTACTCTACTCTACTCCACCTCTAATGTGCTCCACTCTACTCTACCTCTACTGTACTCCACTGTACTCTACCTCTACTCTGCTCTACTGTACTCTATCTCTACTGTGCTCCACTGTACTCTACCTCTACTGTACTCCACTGTAGTCTACTTCAACTATACTCCACTGTACTCTACCTCTACTGTGCTCCACTGTGCTCTACTTCTACTGTGCTCTACTGTACTCTATCTCTACTGTGCTCCACTGTACTCTACCTCTACTGCACTCCACTGTACTCCACCTCTACAGTGCTCCACTGTACTCTACCTCTACTGTACTCCACTGGACTCTACCTCTACTCTGCTCTACTGTACTCTATCTCTATTGTGCTCCACTGTACTCTACCTCTACTGTACTCCACTGTAGTCTACCTCAACTATACTCCACTGTACTCTACCTCTACTGTGCTCCACTGTACTCTACCTCTACTGTGCTCTACTGTACTCTATCTCTACTGTGCTCCATTGTACTCTACCTCTACTGTACTCCACTGTACTCCACCTCTACAGTGCTCCACTGTACTCTACCTCTACTGTACTCCTCTGTACTCTACCCCTACTCTGCTCAATTTTACTCTATCTCTACTGTGCTCCACTGTACTCTACCTCTACTGTACTCCACTGTAGTCAACCTCAACTATACTCCACTGTACTCTACCTCTACTGTGCTCCACTGTACTCTACCTCAACTATACTCCACTGTACTCTATCTCTACTCTAATCCATTGTACTCTATCTCTACTCTACTCCACTCTACTCTTGCTCTACTGTACTCCACTGTACTCTACCTATACTCTACTCTACTGTACTCCACCTCTACTTTGCTCCACTATACTCCACTGTACTCTAGCTCTACTGTGCTCCACTGTACTGTACCTCTACTGTACTCCACTGTACTCTACCTCTACTGTGCTCAACTGTACTCTACCTCTACTGTACTCCACTGTACTCTACCTCTACTCTACTCCACTGTATTCTACCTCTACTGTGCTCTACTGTACTCTACCTCTACTGTACTCCACTGTACTCTACCTCTACTGTACTGTACTGTTCTCTACCTCTACTGTACTGTACTGTTCTCTACCTCTACTGTACTCTACTGTACTCCACCTCTACTGTGCTCCACTGTACTCCACTGTACTCTACCTCTACTGTACTCCACTGTACTCTATCTCTACTGTTCTCCACTGTACTCTACCTCTACTGTGCTCCACTGTACTCCACTGTACTCTATCTCTACTGTTCTCCACTGTACTCTACCTCTACTGTGCTCCACTGTACACCACTGTACTCTACCTCTACTGTAATCCACTGTACTCTACCTCTGCTGTGCTCCACTGTACTCTATCTCTATTCTATTCCACCATACTCTACCTCTACTGTACTCCACTGAACTCCACCTCTACAGTGCTCCACTGTACTCTACCTCTACTGTACTCCACTGTACTCTACCTCTACTCTGCTCTACTGTACTCTATCTCTACTGTGCTCTACTGTACTCTACCTCTATTATACTCCACTGTACTCTACCTCTACTCTGCTCCACTGTACTCTACCTCTAATGTGCTCCACTGTACACTACCTCTACTGTAGTCCACTGTACTCTACCTCTACTGTGCTCCACTCTACTCTACCTCTACTGTGCTCAGCTGTACTCTACCTCTACTGTGCTCCACTGCACATTATCTCTGCTGTACTCCACTGTACTCTACCTCTACAGTGCTCCACTGTGCTCTACCTCTACTCTACTCCACTGTACTCTACCTCTACTCTGCTCTACTGTACTCTACCTCTACTGTACTCCACTGTACTCTACCTCTACTGTACTCCACTGTACTCTACCTCTACTGTACTCCACTGTATTCCACCTCTACTATGCTCCACTGTACTCCACTGTACTCTACCTCTACTGTGCTCCACTCTACTCTACCTCTACTGTGCTCCACTGTACTCTACCTCTACTGTGCTCAGCTGTACTCTACCTCTACTGTGCTCCACTGCACATTATCTCTACTGTACTCCACTGTACTCTACCTCTACAGTGCTCCACTGTGCTCTACCTCTACTCTACTCCACTGTACTCTACCTCTACTCTGCTCTACTGTACTCTACCTCTACTGTACTCCACTGTACTCTACCTCTACTATACTCCACTGTACTCTACCTCTACTGTGCTCTACTGTACTCTATCTCTACTGTGCTCCACTGTACTCTACCTCTACTGTACTCCACTGTACTCTACCTCTACTGTACTCCACTGTACTCTACCTCTACAGTGCTCCACTGTACTCTACCTCTACTGTACTCCACTGTACTCTACCTCTACTGTACTCCACTGTATTCTACCTCTACTGTGCTCTACTGTACTCCACCTCTACTGTGCTCCACTGTACTCCACTGCAATCTACCTCTACTGTGCTCCACTGTACTCTACCTCTACTGTGCTCTACTGTACTCTATCTCTACTGTGTTCCACTGTACTCTACCTCTACTGTACTCTACTCTACTCCACCTCTAATGTGCTCCACTCTACTCTACCTCTACTGTACTCCACTGTATTCTACCTCTACTGTGCTCTACTGTATTCCACCTCTACTGTGCTCCACTGTACTCCACTGCAATCTACCTCTACTGTGCTCCACTGTACTCTACCTCTACTGTACTCCACTGTACTCTATCTCTACTGTGCTCCACTGTACTCTACCTCTACTGTACTGTACTGTTCTCTACCTCTACTGTACTCTACTGTACTCCACCTCTACTGTGCTCCACTGTACTCCACTGTACTCTACCTCTACTGTACTCCACTGTACTCTATCTCTACTGTTCTCCACTGTACTCTACCTCTACTGTGCTCCACTGTACACCACTGTACTCTACCTCTACTGTGATCCACTGTACTCTACCTCTGCTGTGCTCCACTGTACTCTATCTCTATTCTATTCCACTATACTCTACCTCTACTGTACTCCACTGAACTCCACCTCTACAGTGCTCCACTGTACTCTACCTCTACTGTACTCCACTGTACTCTACCTCTACTCTGCTCTACTGTACTCTATCTCTACTGTGCTCTACTGTACTCTACCTCTATTATACTCCACTGTACTCTACCTCTACTCTGCTCCACTGTACTCTACCTCTAATGTGCTCCACTGTACACTACCTCTACTGTAGTCCACTGTACTCAACCTCTACTGTGCTCCACTCTACTCTACCTCTACTGTGCTCAGCTGTACTCTACCTCTACTGTGCTCCACTGCACATTATCTCTGCTGTACTCCACTGTACTCTACCTCTACAGTGCTCCACTGTGCTCTACCTCTACTCTACTCCACTGTACTCTACCTCTACTCTGCTCTACTGTACTCTACCTCTACTGTACTCCACTGTACTCTACCTCTACTATACTCCACTGTACTCTACCTCTACTGTGCTCTACTGTACTCTATCTCTACTGTGCTCCACTGTACTCTACCTCTACTGTACTCCACTGTACTCTACCTCTACTGTACTCCACTGTATTCCACCTCTACTATGCTCAACTGTACTCCACTGTACTCTACCTCTACTGTGCTCCACTCTACTCTACCTCTACTGTGCTCCACTGTACTCTACCTCTACTGTGCTCAGCTGTGCTCTACCTCTACTGTGCTCCACTGCACATTATCTCTACTGTACTCCACTGTACTCTACCTCTACAGTGCTCCACTGTGCTCTACCTCTACTCTACTCCACTGTACTCTACCTCTACTCTGCTCTACTGTACTCTACCTCTACTGTACTCCACTGTACTCTACCTCTACTATACTCCACTGTACTCTACCTCTACTGTGCTCAACTGTACTCTATCTCTACTGTGCTCCACTGTACTCTACCTCTACTGTACTCCACTGTACTCTACCTCTACTGTACTCCACTGTACTCTACCTCTACAGTGCTCCACTGTACTCTACCTCTACTCTTCTCTACTGTACTCCACCTCTACTGTGCTCCACTGTACTCCACTGTACTCTAGCTCTACTCTGCTCCACTGTACTCTACCTCTACTGTACTCCACTGTACTCTACCTCTACTGTGCTCCACTGTACTCTACCTCTACTGTACTCCACTGTACTCTATCTCTACTGTTCTCCACTCTACTCTACCTCTACTGTGCTCAGCTGTACTCTACCTCTACTGTGCTCCACTGCACTCTATCTCTACTCTACTCCACTGTATTCTACCTCTACTGTGCTCTACTGTACTCTACCTCTACTGTACTCCACTGTACTCTACCTCTACTGTACTGTACTGTTCTCTACCTCTACTGTACTGTACTGTTCTCTACCTCTACTGTACTCTACTGTACTCCACCTCTACTGTGCTCCACTGTACTCCACTGTACTCTACCTCTACTGTACTCCACTGTACTCTATCTCTACTGTTCTCCACTGTACTCTACCTCTACTGTGCTCCACTGTACACCACTGTACTCTACCTCTACTGTGATCCACTGTACTCTACCTCTGCTGTGCTCCACTGTACTCTATCTCTATTCTATTCCACTATACTCTACCTCTACTGTACTCCACTGAACTCCACCTCTACAGTGCTCCACTGTACTCTACCTCTACTGTACTCTACCTCTACTGTGCTCCACTGTACTCTACCTCTACTGTACTCCACTGTACTCTATCTCTACTGTTCTCCACTCTACTCTACCTCTACTGTGCTCAGCTGTACTCTACCTCTACTGTGCTCCACTGCACTCTATCTCTACTCTACTCCACTGTATTCTACCTCTACTGTGCTCTACTGTACTCTACCTCTACTGTACTCCACTGTACTCTACCTCTACTGTACTGTACTGTTCTCTACCTCTACTGTACTGTACTGTTCTCTACCTCTACTGTGCTCCACTGTGCTCTACCTCTACTCTACTCCACTGTACTCTACCTCTACTCTGCTCTACTGTATTCTACCTCTACTGTACTCCACTGTACTCTACCTCTACTATACTCCACTGTACTCTACCTCTACTGTGCTCTACTGTACTCTATCTCTACTGTGCTCCACTGTACTCTACCTCTACTGTACTCCACTGTACTCTACCTCTACTGTACTCCACTGTATTCCACCTCTACTATGCTCCACTATACTCCACTGTACTCTACCTCTACTGTGCTCCACTCTACTCTACCTCTACTGTGCTCCACTGTACTCTACCTCTACTGTGCTCAGCTCTGCTCTACCTCTACTGTGCTCCACTGCACATTATCTCTACTGTACTCCACTGTACTCTACCTCTACAGTGCTCCACTGTGCTCTACCTCTACTCTACTCCACTGTACTCTACCTCTACTCTGCTCTACTGTACTCTACCTCTACTGTACTCCACTGTACTCTACCTCTACTATACTCCACTCTACTCTACCTCTACTGTGCTCTACTGTACTCTATCTCTACTGTGCTCCACTGTACTCTACCTCTACTGTACTCCACTGTACTCTACCTCTACTGTACTCCACTGTACTCTACCTCTACAGTGCTCCACTGTACTCTACCTCTACTCTTCTCTACTGTACTCCACCTCTACTGTGCTCCACTGTACTCCACTGTACTCTAGCTCTACTCTGCTCCACTGTACTCTACCTCTACTGTACTCCACTGTACTCTACCTCTACTGTGCTCCACTGTACTCTACCTCTACTGTACTCCACTGTACTCTATCTCTACTGTTCTCCACTCTACTCTACCTCTACTGTGCTCAGCTGTACTCTACCTCTACTGTGCTCCACTGCACTCTATCTCTACTCTACTCCACTGTATTCTACCTCTACTGTGCTCTACTGTACTCTACCTCTACTGTACTCCACTGTACTCTACCTCTACTGTACTGTACTGTTCTCTACCTCTACTGTACTGTACTGTTCTCTACCTCTACTGTACTCTACTGTACTCCACCTCTACTGTGCTCCACTGTACTCCACTGTACTCTACCTCTACTGTACTCCACTGTACTCTATCTCTACTGTTCTCCACTGTACTCTACCTCTACTGTGCTCCACTGTACACCACTGTACTCTACCTCTACTGTGATCCACTGTACTCTACCTCTGCTGTGCTCCACTGTACTCTATCTCTATTCTATTCCACTATACTCTACCTCTACTGTACTCCACTGAACTCCACCTCTACAGTGCTCCACTGTACTCTACCTCTACTGTACTCCACTGTACTCTATCTCTACTGTTCTCCACTCTACTCTACCTCTACTGTGCTCAGCTGTACTCTACCTCTACTGTGCTCCACTGCACTCTATCTCTACTCTACTCCACTGTATTCTACCTCTACTGTGCTCTAGTGTACTCTACCTCTACTGTACTCCACTGTAGTCTACCTCTACTGTACTGTACTGTTCTCTACCTCTACTGTACTGTACTGTTCTCTACCTCTACTGTACTCTACTGTACTCCACCTCTACTGTGCTCCACTGTACTCCACTGTACTCTACCTCTACTGTACTCCACTGTACTCTATCTCTACTGTTCTCCACTGTACTCTACCTCTACTGTGCTCCACTGTACACCACTGTACTCTACCTCTACTGTGATCCACTGTACTCTACCTCTGCTGTGCTCCACTGTACTCTATCTCTATTCTATTCCACTATACTCTACCTCTACTGTACTCCACTGAACTCCACCTCTACAGTGCTCCACTGTACTCTACCTCTACTCTACTCCACTGTACTCTACCTCTACTCTGCTCTACTGTACTCTATCTCTACTGTGCTCTACTGTACTCTACCTCTATTATACTCCACTGTACTCTACCTCTACTCTGCTCCACTGTACTCTACCTCTAATGTGCTCCACTGTACACTACCTCTACTGTAGTCCACTGTACTCTACCTCTACTGTGCTCCATTCTACTCTATCTCTACTGTGCTCAGCTGTACTCTACCTCTACTGTGCTCCACTGCACATTATCTCTGCTGTACTCCACTGTACTCTACCTCTACTGTACTCCACTGTACTCTACCTCTACTATACTCCACTGTACTCTACCTCTACTGTGCTCTACTGTACTCTATCTCTACTGTGCTCCACTGTACTCTACCTCTACTGTACTCCACTGTACTCTACCTCTACTGTGCTCCACTCTACTCTACCTCTACTGTGCTCCACTCTACTCTACCTCTACTGTGCTCAGCTGTACTCTACCTCTACTGTGCTCCACTGCACATTATCTCTACTGTACTCCACTGTACTCTACCTCTACAGTGCTCCACTGTGCTCTACCTCTACTCTACTCCACTGTACTCTACCTCTACTCTGCTCTACTGTACTCTACCTCTACTGTACTCCACTGTACTCTACCTCTACTATACTCCACTGTACTCTACCTCTACTGTGCTCTACTGTACTCTATCTCTACTGTGCTCCACTGTACTCTACCTCTACTGTACTCCACTGTACTCTACCTCTACTGTACTCCACTGTACTCTACCTCTACAGTGCTCCACTGTACTCTACCTCTACTGTACTCCACTGTACTCTACCTCTACTGTACTCCACTGTATTCTACCTCTACTGTGCTCTACTGTACTCCACCTCTACTGTGCTCCACTGTACTCCACTGCAATCTACCTCTACTGTGCTCCACTGTACTCTACCTCTACTGTGCTCTACTGTACTCTATCTCTACTGTGCTCCACTGTACTCTACCTCTACTGTACTCTACTCTACTCCACCTCTAATGTGCTCCACTCTACTCTACCTCTACTGTACTCCACTGTATTCTACCTCTACTGTGCTCTACTGTACTCCACCTCTACTGTGCTCCACTGTACTCCACTGCAATCTACCTCTACTGTGCTCCACTGTACTCTACCTCTACTGTACTCCACTGTACTCTATCTCTACTGTGCTCCACTGTACTCTACCTCTACTGTACTCCACTGTACTCTACCTCTACTGTGCTCCACTGTACTCTACCTCTACTGTACTCCACTGTACTCTATCTCTACTGTTCTCCACTCTACTCTACCTCTACTGTGCTCAGCTGTACTCTACCTCTGCTGTGCTCCACTGCACTCTATCTCTACTCTACTCCACTGTATTCTACCTCTACTGTGCTCTACTGTACTCTACCTCTACTGTACTCCACTGTACTCTACCTCTACTGTACTGTACTGTTCTCTACCTCTACTGTACTGTACTGTTCACTACCTCTACTGTACTCTACTGTACTCCACCTCTACTGTGCTCCACTGTACTCCACTGTACTCTACCTCTACTGTACTCCACTGTACTCTATCTCTACTGTTCTCCACTGTACTCTACCTCTACTGTGCTCCACTGTACACCACTGTACTCTACCTCTACTGTGATCCACTGTACTCTACCTCTGCTGTGCTCCACTGTACTCTATCTCTATTCTATTCCACTATACTCTACCTCTACTGTACTCCACTGAACTCCACCTCTACAGTGCTCCACTGTACTCTACCTCTACTGTACTCCACTGTACTCTACCTCTACTCTGCTCTACTGTACTCTATCTCTACTGTGCTCTACTGTACTCTACCTCTATTATACTCCACTGTACTCTACCTCTACTCTGCTCCACTGTACTCTACCTCTAATGTGCTCCACTGTACACTACCTCTACTGTAGTCCACTGTACTCAACCTCTACTGTGCTCCACTCTACTCTACCTCTACTGTGCTCAGCTGTACTCTACCTCTACTGTGCTCCACTGCACATTATCTCTGCTGTACTCCACTGTACTCTACCTCTACAGTGCTCCACTGTGCTCTACCTCTACTCTACTCCACTGTACTCTACCTCTACTCTGCTCTACTGTACTCTACCTCTACTGCACTCCACTGTACTCTACCTCTACTATACTCCACTGTACTCTACCTCTACTGTGCTCTACTGTACTCTATCTCTACTGTGCTCCACTGTACTCTACCTCTACTGTACTCCACTGTACTCTACCTCTACTGTACTCCACTGTATTCCACCTCTACTATGCTCCACTGTACTCCACTGTACTCTACCTCTACTGTGCTCCACTCTACTCTACCTCTACTGTGCTCCACTGTACTCTACCTCTACTGTGCTCAGCTGTGCTCTACCTCTACTGTGCTCCACTGCACATTATCTCTACTGTACTCCACTGTACTCTACCTCTACAGTGCTCCACTGTGCTCTACCTCTACTCTACTCCACTGTACTCTACCTCTACTCTGCTCTACTGTACTCTACCTCTACTGTACTCCACTGTACTCTACCTCTACTATACTCCACTGTACTCTACCTCTACTGTGCTCTACTGTACTCTATCTCTACTGTGCTCCACTGTACTCTACCTCTACTGTACTCCACTGTACTCTACCTCTACTGTACTCCACTGTACTCTACCTCTACAGTGCTCCACTGTACTCTACCTCTACTCTTCTCTACTGTACTCCACCTCTACTGTGCTCCACTGTACTCCACTGTACTCTAGCTCTACTCTGCTCCACTGTACTCTACCTCTACTGTACTCCACTGTACTCTACCTCTACTGTGCTCCACTGTACTCTACCTCCACTGTACTCCACTGTACTCTATCTCTACTGTTCTCCACTCTACTCTACCTCTACTGTGCTCAGCTGTACTCTACCTCTACTGTGCTCCACTGCACTCTATCTCTACTCTACTCCACTGTATTCTACCTCTACTGTGCTCTACTGTACTCTACCTCTACTGTACTCCACTGTACTCTACCTCTACTGTACTGTACTGTTCTCTACCTCTACTGTACTGTACTGTTCTCTACCTCTACTGTACTCTACTGTACTCCACCTCTACTGTGCTCCACTGTACTCCACTGTACTCTACCTCTACTGTACTCCACTGTACTCTATCTCTACTGTTCTCCACTGTACTCTACCTCTACTGTGCTCCACTCTACTCTACCTCTACTGTGCTCAGCTGTACTCTACCTCTACTGTGCTCCACTGCACATTATCTCTGCTGTACTCCACTGTACTCTACCTCTACAGTGCTCCACTGTGCTCTACCTCTACTCTACTCCACTGTACTCTACCTCTACTCTGCTCTACTGTACTCTACCTCTACTGTACTCTACTGTACTCTACCTCTACTATACTCCACTGTACTCTACCTCTACTGTGCTCTACTGTACTCTATCTCTACTGTGCTCCACTGTACTCTACCTCTACTGTACTCCACTGTACTCTACCTCTACTGTACTCCACTGTATTCCACCTCTACTATGCTCCACTGTACTCCACTGTACTCTAGCTCTACTGTGCTCCACGGTACTCTACCTCTACTGTACTCCACTGTACTCTACCTCTACTGTGCTCCACTCTACTCTACCTCTACTGTGCTCCACTGTACTCTACCTCAACTATACTCCACTGTACTCTACCTCTACTGTGCTCCACTCTACTCTACCTCTACTGTGCTCTACTGTACTCTATCTCTACTGTACTCCACTGTACTCTACCTCTACTGTACTCCACTGTATTCCACCTCTACTATGCTCCACTGTGCTCAGCTTCACTCTACCTCTACTGTGCTCCACTGCACATTATCTCTACTGTACTCCACTGTACTCTACCTCTACAGTGCTCCACTGTGCTCTACCTCTACTCTACTCCACTGTACTCTACCTCTAATCTGCTCTACTGTACTCTACCTCTACTGTACTCCACTGTACTCTACCTCTACTATACTCCACTGTACTCTACCTCTACTGTGCTCTACTGTACTCTATCTCTACTGTGCTCCACTGTACTCTACCTCTACTGTACTCCACTGTACTCTACCTCTACTGTACTCCACTGTACTCTACCTCTACAGTGCTCCACTGTACTCTACCTCTACTGTACTCCACTGTACTCTACCTCTACTCTGCTCTACTGTACTCTATCTCTACTGTGCTCCACTGTACTCTACCTCTACTGTACTCCACTGTAGTCTACCTCAACTATACTCCACTGTACTCTACCTCTACTGTGCTCCACTGTACTCTACCTCAACTATACTCCACTGTACTCTATCTTTACTCTAATCCACTGTACTCTACCTCTACTCTACTCTACTGTACTCCTCCACTACTGTGCTCCACTGTACTCCACTGTACTCTAGCTCTACTGTGCTCCACTGTACTCTACCTCTACTGTACTCCACTGTACTCTACCTCTACTGTGCTCCAAAGTACTCTACATCCACTGTACTCCACTGTACTCTACCTCTACTGTACTCCACTGTACTCTACCTCTACTGTACTCCACTGTATTCTACCTCTACTGTGCTCTACTGTACTCCACCTCTACTGTGCTCCACGGTACTCCACTGCAATCTACCTCTACTGTGCTCCACTGTACTCTACCTCTACTGTACTCCACTGTACTCTATCTCTACTGTGCTCCACTGTACTCTACCTCTACTGTACTCCACTGTACTCTACCTCTACTGTGCTCCACTGTACTCTACCTCTACTGTACTCCACTGTATTCTATCTCTACTGTTCTCCACTCTACTCTACCTCTACTGTGCTCAGCTGTACTCTACCTCTACTGTGCTCCACTGCACTCTATCTCTACTGTACTCGACTGTACTCTACCTCTATAGGTGCTCCACTGTACTCTACCTCTCCTGTACTCTACTCTACTCCACCTCTAATGTGCTCCACTCTACTCTACCTCTACTGTACTCCACTGTACTCTACCTCTACTCTGCTCTACTGTACTCTATCTCTACTGTGCTCCACTGTACTCTACCTCTACTGTACTCCACTGTAGTCTACCTCAACTATACTCCACTGTACTCTACCTCTACTGTGCTCCACTGTACTCTAATTCTACTGTGCTCTACTGTACTCTATCTCTACTGTGCTCCACTGTACTCTACCTCTACTGTACTCCACTGTACTCCACCTCTACAGTGCTCCACTGTACTCTACCTCTACTGTACTTCACTGGACTCTACCTCTACTCTGCACTACTGTACTCTATCTCTATTGTGCTCCACTGTACTCTACCTCTACTGTACTCCACTGTAGTCTACCTCAACTATACTCCACTGTACTCTACCTCTACTGTGCTCCACTGTACTCTACCTCTACTGTGCTCTACTGTACTCTATCTCTACTGTGCTCCATTGTACTCTACCTCTACTGTACTCCACTGTACTCCACCTCTACAGTGCTCCACTGTACTCTACCTCTACTGTACTCCTCTGTACTCTACCCCTACTCTGCTCAATTTTACTCTATCTCTACTGTGCTCCACTGTACTCTACCTCTACTGTACTCCACTGTAGTCAACCTCAACTATACTCCACTGTACTCTGCCTCTACTGTGCTCCACTGTACTCTACCTCAACTATACTCCACTGTACTCTATCTCTACTCTAATCCATTGTACTCTATCTCTACTCTACTCCACTCTACTCTTGCTCTACTGTACTCCACTGTACTCTACCTATACTCTACTCTACTGTACTCCACCTCTACTTTGCTCCACTATACTCCACTGTACTCTAGCTCTACTGTGCTCCACTGTACTGTACCTCTACTGTACTCCACTGTACTCTACCTCTACTGTGCTCAACTGTACTCTACCTCTACTGTACTCCACTGTACTCTACCTCTACTCTACTCCACTGTATTCTACCTCTACTGTGCTCTACTGTACTCTACCTCTACTGTACTCCACTGTACTCTACCTCTACTGTACTGTACTGTTCTCTACCTCTACTGTACTGTACTGTTCTCTACCTCTACTGTACTCTACTGTACTCCACCTCTACTGTGCTCCACTGTACTCCACTGTACTCTACCTCTACTGTACTCCACTGTACTCTATCTCTACTGTTCTCCACTGTTCTCTACCTCTACTGTGCTCCACTGTACTCCACTGTACTCTACCTCTACTGTGATCCACTGTACTCTACCTCTGCTGTGCTGCACTGTCCTCTATCTCTACTCTACTCCACTGTACTCTACCTCTACTGTACTCCACTGAACTCCACCTCTACAGTGCTCCACTGTACTCTACCTCTACTGTGCTCTACTGTACTCTACCTCTATTATACTCCACTGTACTCTACCTCTACTGTGCTCCACTGTACTCTACCTCTAATGTGCTCCACTGTACACTACCTCTACTGTAGTCCACTGTACTCTACCTCTACTGTGCTCCACTCTACTCTAACTCTACTGTGCTCAGCTGTACTCTACCTCTACTGTGCTCCACTGCACATAATCTCTACTGTACTCCACTGTACTCTACCTCTACAGTGCTCCATTGTGCTCTACCTCTACTCTACTCCACTGTACTCTACCTCTACTCTGCTCTACTGTACTCTATCTCTACTGTGCTCCACTGTACTCTACCTCTACTGTACTCCACTGTACTCTACCTCTACTGTACTCCACTGTATTCCACCTCTACTATGCTCCACTGTACTCCACTGTACTCTGGCTGTACTGTGCTCCACGGTACTCTACCTCTACTGTACTCCACTGTAGTCTACCTCTACTGTGCTCCACTGTACTCTACCTCTACTGTACTCCACTGTACTCTACCTCTACTGTGCTCTACTGTACTCTACCTCTACTGTACTCCACTGTACTCTACCTCTACTGTACTCCACTGTAGTCTACCTCTACTGTGCTCCACTGTACTCTACCTCTACTGTACTCCACTGTACTCTACCTCTACTGTGCTCTACTGTACTCTATCTCTACTGTACTCCACTGTACTCTACCTCTACTCTGCTGTACTGTACTCTATCTCTACTGTGCTCCACTGTACTCTACCTCTACTGTACTCCACTGTAGTCTACCTCAACTATACTCCACTGTACTCTACCTCTACTGTGCTCCACTGTACTCTACCTCTACTGTGCTCTACTGTACTCTATCTCTACTGTGCTCCACTGTACTGTACCTCTACTGTACTCCACTGTACTCCACCTCTACAGTGATCCACTGTACTCTACCTCTAATGTACTCCACTGTACTCCACCTCTACAGTGATCCACTGTACTCTACCTCTACTGTACTCCACTGTACTCTACCTCTACTCTGCTCTACTTTACTCTATCTCTACTGTGCTCCACTGTACTCTACCTCTACTGTACTCCACTGTAGTCTACCTCAACTATACTCCACTGTACTCTACCTCTACTGTGCTCCACTGTACTCTACCTCAACTATACTCCACTGTACTCTATCTTTACTCTAATCCACTGTACTCTACCTCTACTCTACTCTACTGTACTCCTCCACTACTGTGCTCCACTGTACTCCACTGTACTCTAGCTCTACTGCGCTCCACTGTACTCTACCTCTACTGTACTCCACTGTACTCTACCTCTACTGTGCTCCACTGTACTCTACCTCCACTGTACTCCACTGTACTCTACCTCTACTGTACTCCACTGTACTCTACCTCTACTCTACTCCACTGTATTCTACCTCTACTGTGCTCTACTGTACTCCACCTCTACTGTGCTCCACGGTACTCCACTGCAATCTACCTCTACTGTGCTCCACTGTACTCTACCTCTACTGTACTCCACTGTACTCTATCTCTACTGTGCTCCACTGTACTCTACCTCTACTGTACTCCACTGTACTCTACCTCTACTGTGCTCCACTGTACTCTACCTCTACTGTACTCCACTGTACTCTATCTCTACTGTTCTCCACTCTACTCTACCTCTACTGTGCTCAGCTGTACTCTACCTCTACTGTGCTCCACTGCACTCTATCTCTACTGTACTCGACTCTACTCTACCTCTATAGGTGCTCCACTGTGCTCTACCTCTACTCTACTCTGCTGTACTCTACCTCTACTATACTCCACTGTACTCTACCTCTACTGTGCTCTACTGTACTCTATCTCTACTGTGCTCCACTGTACTCTACCTCTACTGTACTCTACTCTACTCCACCTCTAATGTGCTCCACTCTACTCTACCTCTACTGTACTCCACTGTACTCTACCTCTACTCTGCTCTACTGTACTCTATCTCTACTGTGCTCCACTGTACTCTACCTCTACTGTACTCCACTGTAGTCTACCTCAACTATACTCCACTGTACTCTACCTCTACTGTGCTCCACTGTACTCTACTTCTACTGTGCTCTACTGTACTCTATCTCTACTGTGCTCCACTGTACTCTACCTCTACTGTACTCCACTGTACTCCACCTCTACAGTGCTCCACTGTACTCTACCTCTACTGTACTCCACTGTACTCTACCTCTACTCTGCTCTACTGTACTCTATCTCTACTGTGCTCCACTGTACTCTACCTCTACTGTACTCCACTGTACTCTACCTCTACTCTGCTCTACTGTACTCTATCTCTACTGTGCTCCACTGTACTCCACCTCTACAGTGATCCACTGTACTCTACCTCTACTGTACTCCACTGTACTCCACCTCTACAGTGATCCACTGTACTCTACCTCTACTGTACTCCACTGTACTCTACCTCTACTCTGCTCTACTTTACTCTATCTCTACTGTGCTCCACTGTACTCTACCTCTACTGTACTCCACTGTAGTCTACCTCAACTGTACTCCACTGTACTCTACCTTTACTGTGCTCCACTGTACTCTACCTCAACTATACTCCACTGTACTCTATCTTTACTCTAATCCACTGTACTCTACCTCTACTCTACTCTACTGTACTCCTCCACTACTGTGCTCCACTGTACTCCACTGTACTCTAGCTCTACTGTGCTCCACTGTACTCTACCTCTACTGTACTCCACTGTACTCTACCTCTACTGTGCTCCACTGTACTCTACCTCCACTGTACTCCACTGTACTCTACCTCTACTGTACTCCACTGTACTCTACCTCTACTGTACTCCACTGTATTCTACCTCTACTGTGCTCTACTGTACTCCACCTCTACTGTGCTCCACGGTACTCCACTGCAATCTACCTCTACTGTGCTCCACTGTACTCTACCTCTACTGTACTCCACTGTACTCTATCTCTACTGTGCTCCACTGTACTCTACCTCTACTGTACTCCACTGTACTCTACCTCTACTGTGCTCCACTGTACTCTACCTCTACTGTACTCCACTGTACTCTATCTCTACTGTTCTCCACTCTACTCTACCTCTACTGTGCTCAGCTGTACTCTACCTCTACTGTGCTCCACTGCACTCTATCTCTACTGTACTCGACTGTACTCTACCTCTATAGGTGCTCCACTGTACTCTACCTCTACTGTACCCTACTCTACTCCACCTCTAATGTGCTCCACTCTACTCTACCTCTACTGTACTCCACTGTACTCTACCTCTACTCTGCTCTACTGTACTCTATCTCTACTGTGCTCCACTGTACTCTACCTCTACTGTACTCCACTGTAGTCTACCTCAACTATACTCCACTGTACTCTACCTCTACTGTGCTCCACTGTACTCTAATTCTACTGTGCTCTACTGTACTCTATCTCTACTGTGCTCCACTGTACTCTACCTCTACTGTACTCCACTGTACTCCACCTCTACAGTGCTCCACTGTACTCTACCTCTACTGTACTCCACTGGACTCTACCTCTACTCTGCTCTACTGTACTCTATCTCTATTGTGCTCCACTGTACTCTACCTCTACTGTACTCCACTGTAGTCTACCTCAACTATACTCCACTGTACTCTACCTCTACTGTGCTCCACTGTACTCTACCTCTACTGTGCTCTACTGTACTCTATCTCTACTGTGCTCCATTGTACTCTACCTCTACTGTACTCCACTGTACTCCACCTCTACAGTGCTCCACTGTACTCTACCTCTACTGTACTCCTCTGTACTCTACCCCTACTCTGCTCAATTTTACTCTATCTCTACTGTGCTCCACTGTACTCTACCTCTACTGTACTCCACTGTAGTCAACCTCAACTATACTCCACTGTACTCTACCTCTACTGTGCTCCACTGTACTCTACCTCAACTATACTCCACTGTACTCTATCTCTACTCTAATCCATTGTACTCTATCTCTACTCTACTCCACTCTACTCTTGCTCTACTGTACTCCACTGTACTCTACCTATACTCTACTCTACTGTACTCCACCTCTACTTTGCTCCACTATACTCCACTGTACTCTAGCTCTACTGTGCTCCACTGTACTGTACCTCTACTGTACTCCACTGTACTCTACCTCTACTGTGCTCAACTGTACTCTACCTCTACTGTACTCCACTGTACTCTACCTCTACTCTACTCCACTGTATTCTACCTCTACTGTGCTCTACTGTACTCTACCTCTACTGTACTCCACTGTACTCTACCTCTACTGTACTGTACTGTTCTCTACCTCTACTGTACTGTACTGTTCTCTACCTCTACTGTACTCTACTGTACTCCACCTCTACTGTGCTCCACTGTACTCCACTGTACTCTACCTCTACTGTACTCCACTGTACTCTATCTCTACTGTTCTCCACTGTACTCTACCTCTACTGTGCTCCACTGTACTCCACTGTACTCTACCTCTACTGTGATCCACTGTACTCTACCTCTGCTGTGCTGCACTGTACTCTATCTCTACTCTACTCCACTGTACTCTACCTCTACTGTACTCCACTGAACTCCACCTCTACAGTGCTCCACTGTACTCTACCTCTACTGTACTCCACTGTACTCTACCTCTATTCTGCTCTACTGTACTCTATCTCTACTGTGCTCTACTGTACTCTACCTCTATTATACTCCACTGTACTCTACCTCTACTGTGCTCCACTGTACTCTACCTCTAATGTGCTCCACTGTACACTACCTCTACTGTAGTCCACTGTACTCTACCTCTACTGTGCTCCACTCTACTCTAACTCTACTGTGCTCAGCTGTACTCTACCTCTACTGTGCTCCACTGCACATAATCTCTACTGTACTCCACTGTACTCTACCTCTACAGTGCTCCACTGTGCTCTACCTCTACTCTACTCCACTGTACTCTACCTCTACTCTGCTCTACTGTACTCTATCTCTACTGTGCTCCACTGTACTCTACCTCTACTGTACTCCACTGTACTCTACCTCTACTGTACTCCACTGTATTCCACCTCTACTATGCTCCACTGTACTCCACTGTACTCTGGCTGTACTGTGCTCCACGGTACTCTACCTCTACTGTACTCCACTGTAGTCTACCTCTACTGTGCTCCACTGTACTCTACCTCTACTGTACTCCACTGTACTCTACCTCTACTGTGCTCTACTGTACTCTATCTCTACTGTACTCCACTGTACTCTACCTCTACTGTACTCCACTGTAGTCTACCTCTACTGTGCTCCACTGTACTCTACCTCTACTGTACTCCACTGTACTCTACCTCTACTGTGCTCTACTGTACTCTATCTCTACTGTACTCCACTGTACTCTACCTCTACTCTGCTGTACTGTACTCTATCTCTACTGTGCTCCACTGTACTCTACCTCTACTGTACTCCACTGTAGTCTACCTCAACTATACTCCACTGTACTCTACCTCTACTGTGCTCCACTGTACTCTACCTCTACTGTGCTCTACTGTACTCTATCTCTACTGTGCTCCACTGTACTGTACCTCTACTGTACTCCACTGTACTCCACCTCTACAGTGATCCACTGTACTCTACCTCTACTGTACTCCACTGTACTCCACCTCTACAGTGATCCACTGTACTCTACCTCTACTGTACTCCACTGTACTCTACCTCTACTCTGCTCTACTTTACTCTATCTCTACTGTGCTCCACTGTACTCTACCTCTACTGTACTCCACTGTAGTCTACCTCAACTATACTCCACTGTACTCTACCTCTACTGTGCTCCACTGTACTCTACCTCAACTATACTCCACTGTACTCTATCTTTACTCTAATCCACTGTACTCTACCTCTACTCTACTCTACTGTACTCCTCCACTACTGTGCTCCACTGTACTCCACTGTACTCTAGCTCTACTGTGCTCCACTGTACTCTACCTCTACTGTACTCCACTGTACTCTACCTCTACTGTGCTCCACTGTACTCTACCTCCACTGTACTCCACTGTACTCTACCTCTACTGTACTCCACTGTACTCTACCTCTACTGTACTCCACTGTATTCTACCTCTACTGTGCTCTACTGTACTCCACCTCTACTGTGCTCCACGGTACTCCACTGCAATCTACCTCTACTGTGCTCCACTGTACTCTACCTCTACTGTACTCCACTGTACTCTATCTCTACTGTGCTCCACTGTACTCTACCTCTACTGTACTCCACTGTACTCTACCTCTACTGTGCTCCACTGTACTCTACCTCTACTGTACTCCACTGTACTATATCTCTACTGTTCTCCACTCTACTCTACCTCTACTGTGCTCAGCTGTACTCTACCTCTACTGTGCTCCACTGCACTCTATCTCTACTGTACTCGACTGTACTCTACCTCTATAGGTGCTCCACTGTGCTCTACCTCTACTCTACTCTGCTGTACTCTACCTCTACTATACTCCACTGTACTCTACCTCTACTGTGCTCTACTGTACTCTATCTCTACTGTGCTCCACTGTACTCTACCTCTACTGTACTCTACTCTACTCCACCTCTAATGTGCTCCACTCTACTCTACCTCTACTGTACTCCACTGTACTCTACCTCTACTCTGCTCTACTGTACTCTATCTCTACTGTGCTCCACTGTACTCTACCTCTACTGTACTCCACTGTAGTCTACCTCAACTATACTCCACTGTACTCTACCTCTACTGTGCTCCACTGTACTCTACTTCTACTGTGCTCTACTGTACTCTATCTCTACTGTGCTCCACTGTACTCTACCTCTACTGTACTCCACTGTACTCCACCTCTACAGTGCTCCACTGTACTCTACCTCTACTGTACTCCACTGTACTCTACCTCTACTCTGCTCTACTGTACTCTATCTCTACTGTGCTCCACTGTACTCTACCTCTACTGTACTCCACTCTAGTCTACCTTAACTATACTCCACTGTACTCTACCTCTACTGTGCTCCTCTGTACTCTTCCTCTACTCTGCTCTACTGTACTCTATCTCTACTGTGCTCCACTGTACTCTACCTCTACTGTACTCCACTCTAGTCTACCTCAACCATACTCCACTGTACTCTACCTCTACTGTGCTCCACTGTACTCTACCTCTACTGTGCTCTACTGTACTCTATCTCTACTGTGCTCCACTGTACTCTACCTCTACTGTACTCCACATTACTCTACATCTACTCTAATCTACTGTACTCTATCTCTACTGTGCTCCGCTGTACTCTACCTCTACTGTACTCCACTGTAGTCTACCTCAACTATACTCCACTGTACTCTACCTCTACTGTGCTCCACTCTACTCTACCTCTACTGTGCTCTACTGTACTCTATCTCTACTGTGCTCCACTGTACTCTACCTCTACTGTACTCCACTGTACTCTACCTCTACTGTGCTCTACTGTACTCTATCTCTACTGTACTCCACTGTACTCTACCTCTACTCTGCTGTACTGTACTCTATCTCTACTGTGCTCCACTGTACTCTACCTCTACTGTACTCCACTGTAGTCTACCTCAACTATACTCCACTGTACTCTTCCTCTACTGTGCTCCACTGTACTCTACCTCTACTATACTCCACTGTACTCTACCTCTACTGTGCTCTACTGTACTCTATCTCTACTCTGCTCCACTGTACTCTACCTCTACTGTACTCCACTGTACTCTACCTCTACTCTGCTCCACTGTACTCTACCTCTACTGTACTCCACTGTACTCTACCTCTACAGTGCTCCACTGTACTCTACCTCTACTGTACTCCACTGTACTCTACCTCTACTCTGCTCTACTGTACTCTATCTCTACTGTGCTCCACTGTACTCTACCTCTACTCTACTCCACTGTAGTCTACCTCAACTATACTCCACTGTACTCTACCTCTACTGTGCTCCACTGTACTCTACCTCAACTATACTCCACTGTACTCTATCTCTACTCTAATCCACTGTACTCTATCTCTACTCTACTCCACTCTACTCTATCTCTACTGTACTCCACTGTACTCTACCTCTACTCTTCTCTACTGTACTCCACCTCTACTGTGCTCCACTGTACTCCACTGTACTCTAGCTCTACTCTGCTCCAATGTACTCTACCTCTACTGTACTCCACTGTACTCTACCTCTACTGTGCTCCACTGTACTCTAGCTCTACTGTACTCCACTGTACTCTACCTCTACTGTACTCCACTGTACTCTACCTCTACTGTACTCCACTGTATTCTACCTCTACTGTGCTCTACTGTACTCTACCTCTACTGTACTCCACTGTACTCTACCTCTACTGTACTGTACTGTTCTCTACCTCTACTGTACTCTACTGTACTCCACCTCTACTGTGCTCCACTGTACTCCACTGCACTCTACCTCTACTATGCTCCACTGTACTCTACCTCTACTGTACTCCACTGTACTCTATCTCTACCTCTACTGTGCTCCACTGTACTCTACCTCTACTGTACTCCACTGTACTCTACCTCTACTGTGCTGCACTGTACTCTACCTCTACTGTACTCCACTGTACTCTATCTCTACTGTTCTCCACTCTACTCTACCTCTACTGTGCTCAGCTGCACTCTAGCTCTACTGTATTCCACTGCACTCTATCTCTACTGTACTCCACTGTACTCTACCTCTATAGGTGCTCCACTGTGCTCTACCTCTACTCTACTCTGCTGTACTCTACCTCTACTCTGCTCTACTGTACTCTACCTCTACTGTACTCCACTGTACTCTACCTCTACTATACTCCACTGTACTCTACCTCTACTGTGCTCTACTGTACTCTATCTCTACTCTGCTCCACTGTACTCTACCTCTACTGTACTGTACTCTACTCCACCTCTAATGTGCTCCACTCTACTCTACCTCTACTGTACTCCACTGTACTCTACCTCTAGTCTGCTCTACTGTACTCTATCTCTACTGTGCTCCACTGTACTCTACCTCTACTGTACTCCACTGTAGTCTACCTCAACTATACTCCACTGTACTCTACCTCTACTGTGCTCCACTGTACTCTACCTCTACTGTGCTCTACTGTACTCTATCTCTACTGTGCTCCACTGTACTCTACCTCTACTGTACTCCACTGTACTCCACCTCTACAGTGCTCCACTGTACTCTACCTCTACTGTACTCCACTGTACTCTACCTCTACTCTGCTCTACTGTACTCTATCTCTACTGTGCTCCACTGTACTCTACCTCTACTGTACTCCACTCTAGTCTACCTCAACTATACTCCACTGTACTCTACCTCTACTGTGCTCCACTGTACTCTTCCTCTACTCTGCTCTACTGTACTCTATCTCTACTGTGCTCCACTGTACTCTACCTCTACTGTACTCCACTCTAGTCTACCTCAACTGTACTCCACTGTACTCTACCTCTACTGTGCTCCACTGTACTCTACCTCTACTGTGCTCTACTGTACTCTATGTCTACTGTGCTCCACTGTACTCTACCTCTACTGTACTCCACTGTACTCTATCTCTACTGTTCTCCACTGTACTCTACCTCTACTGTGCTCCACTGTACTCCACTGTACTCTATCTCTACTGTGATCCACTGTACTCTACCTCTGCTATGCTCCACTGTACTCTATATCTACTCTACTCCACTGTACTCTATCTCTATAGTACTCCACTGTATTCTACCTCTACTCTACTCTACTGTACTCCACCTCTACTGTGCTCCACTGTACTCCACTGTACTCTTCCTCTCTGTACTCCACTGTACTCTATCTCTACTGTGCTCCACTGTACTCTACCTCTACTTTGCTCTAATGTACTCTACTCTACTGTGCTCCACTGTACTCTATTTCTACTGTACCCCACTGTACTCTACCTCTACTGTGCTCAACTGTACTCTACCTCTACTGTGCTCCACTGTACACTACCTCTACTGTACTCCACTGTACTCTACCTCTACTGTGCTCTACTGTACTCTACCTCTACTGTGCTCCACTGTACTCTACCTCTACTGTGCTCCACTGTACTCTATCTCTACTGTACTCCTCTGTACTCTACCTCTACTCTGCTCTACTGTACTCTACCTCTACAGTGCTCCACTGTGCTCTACCTCAACTGTACTCCACTGTACTCTACCTCTACTCTTCTCTACTGTGCTCTACCTCTACTGTACTCCACTGTACTCTACCTCTACTCTGCTCTACTGTACTCTACCTCTACAGTGCTCCACTGTGCTCTACCTCAACTGTACTCCACTGTACTCTACCTCTACTCTTCTCTACTGTGCTCTACCTCTACTGTACTCCACTGTACTCTACCTCTACTCTGCTCTACTGTACTCTATCTCTATTGTGCTCCACTGTACTCTACCTCTACTGTACTCCACTGTAGTCTACCTCAACTATACTCCACTGTACTCTACCTCTACTGTGCTCCACTGTACTCTACCTCTACTGTAATCCACTGTACTCTACCTCTACTGTACTCCACTGTAGTCTACCTCAACTATACTCCACTGTACTCTACCTCTACTGTGCTCCACTGTACTCTACCTCTACTGTGCTCTACTGTACTCTATCTCTGCTGTGCTCCATTGTACTCTACCTCTACTGTACTCCACTGTACTCCACCTCTACAGTGCTCCACTGTACTCTACCTCTACTGTACTCCACTGTACTCTACCCCTACTCTGCTCTATTGTACTCTATCTCTACTGTGCTCCACTGTACTCTACCTCTACTGTACTCCACTGTAGTCTACCTCAACTATACTCCACTTTACTCTACCTCTACTGTGCTCCACTGTACTCTACCTCAACTATACTCCACTGTACTCTATCTCTACTCTAATCCACTGTACTCTTTCTCTACTCTACTCCACTCTACTCTATCTCTACTGTACTCCACTGTACTCTACCTCTACTCTACTCTACTGTACTCCACCTCTACTGTGCTCCACTATACTCCACTGTACTCTACCTCTACTGTGCTCCACTGCACTCTATCTCTACTGTACTCCACTGTACTCTACCTCTACAGTGCTTCACTGTGCTCTACCTCTACTCTACTCCACTGTACTCTACCTCTACTCTGCTCTACTGTACTCTACCTCTACTGTACTCCACTGTACTCTACCTCTACTCTTCTCTACTGTGCTCTACCTCTACTGTACTCCACTGTACTCTACCTCTACTCTGCTCTACTGTACTCTATCTCTATTGTGCTCCACTGTACTCTACCTATACTGAACTCCACTGTAGTCTACCTCAACTATACTCCACTGTACTCTACCTCTACTGTGCTCCACTGTACTCTACCTCTACTGTAATCCACTGTACTCTACCTCTACTGTACTCCACTGTAGTCTACCTCAACTATACTCCACTGTACTCTACCTCTACTGTGCTCCACTGTACTCTACCTCTACTGTGCTCTACTGTACTCTATCTCTGCTGTGCTCCATTGTACTCTACCTCTACTGTACTCCACTGTACTCCACCTCTACAGTGCTCCACTGTACTCTACCTCTACTGTACTCCACTGTACTCTACCCCTACTCTGCTCTATTGTACTCTATCTCTACTGTGCTCCACTGTACTCTACCTCTACTGTACTCCACTGTAGTCTACCTCAACTATACTCCACTGTACTCTACCTCAACTGTGCTCCACTGTACTCTACCTCAACTATACTCCACTGTACTCTATCTCTACTCTAATCCACTGTACTCTATCTCTACTCTACTCCACTCTACTCTATCTCTACTGTACTCCACTGTACTCTACCTCTACTCTACTCTACTGTACTCCACCTCTACTGTGCTCCACTGTACTCCACTGTACTCTACCTCTACTGTGCTCCACTGCACTCTATCTCTACTGTACTCCACTGTACTCTACCTCTACAGTGCTCCACTGTGCTCTACCTCTACTCTACTCCACTTTACTCTACCTCTACTCTGCTCTACTGTACTCTACTGTACTCTACCTCTACTGTACTCCACTGTACTCTACCTCTACTGTGATCCACTGTACTCTACCTCTGCTGTGCTCCACTGTACTCTATCTCTACTCTACTCCACTGTACTCTACCTCTACTGTACTCCACTGAACTCCACCTCTACAGTGCTCCACAGTACTCTACCTCTACTGTACTCCACTGTACTCTACCTCTACTCTGCTCTACTGTACTCTATCTCTACTGTAATCTACTGTACTCTACCTCTATTATACTCCACTGTACTCTACCTCTACTGTGCTCCACTGTACTCTACCTCTAATGTGCTCCACTGTACACTACCTCTACTGTAGTCCACTGTACTCTACCTCTACTGTGCTCCACTCTATTCTACCTCTAATGTGCTCAGCTGTACTCTACCTCTACTGTGCTCCACTGCACTCTATCTCTACTGTACTCCACTGTACTCTACCTCTACAGTGCTCCACTGTGCTCTACCTCTACTCTACTCCACTGTACTCTACCTCTACTCTGCTCTACTGTACTCTACCTCTACTGTACTCCACTGTACTCTACCTCTACTATACTCCACTGTACTCTACCTCTACTGTGCTCTACTGTACTCTATCTCTACTGTGCTCCACTGTACTCTACCTCTACTGTACTCCACTGTACTCTACCTCTACTGTACTCCACTGTACTCTACCTCTACAGTGCTCCACTGTAGTCTACCTCTACTGTACTCCACTGTACTCTACCTCTACTCTGCTCTACTGTACTCTATCTCTACTGTGCTCCACTGTACTCTACCTCTACTGTACTCCACTGTAGTCTACCTCAACTATACTCCACTGTACTCTACCTCTACTGTGCTCCACTGTACTCTACCTCAACTATACTCCACTGTACTCTATCTCTACTGTAATCTACTGTACTCTACCTCTATTATACTCCACTGTACTCTACCTCTACTGTGCTCCACTGTACTCTACCTCTAATGTGCTCCACTGTACACTACCTCTACTGTAGTCCACTGTACTCTACCTCTACTGTGCTCCACTCTATTCTACCTCTAATGTGCTCAGCTGTACTCTACCTCTACTGTGCTCCACTGCACTCTATCTCTACTGTACTCCACTGTACTCTACCTCTACAGTGCTCCACTGTGCTCTACCTCTACTCTACTCCACTGTACTCTACCTCTACTCTGCTCTACTGTACTCTACCTCTACTGTACTCCACTGTACTCTACCTCTACTATACTCCACTGTACTCTACCTCTACTGTGCTCTACTGTACTCTATCTCTACTGTGCTCCACTGTACTCTACCTCTACTGTACTCCACTGTACTCTACCTCTACTGTACTCCACTGTACTCTACCTCTACAGTGCTCCACTGTAGTCTACCTCTACTGTACTCCACTGTACTCTACCTCTACTCTGCTCTACTGTACTCTATCTCTACTGTGCTCCACTGTACTCTACCTCTACTGTACTCCACTGTAGTCTACCTCAACTATACTCCACTGTACTCTACCTCTACTGTGCTCCACTGTACTCTACCTCAACTATACTCCACTGTACTCTATCTCTACTCTAATCCACTCTACTCTAATTCTACTGTACTCCACTGTACTCTACCTCTACTCTTCTCTACTGTACTCCACCTCTACTGTGCTCCACTGTACTCCACTGTACTCTAGCTCTACTCTGCTCCACTGTACTCTACCTCTACTGTACTCCACTGTACTCTACCTCTACTCTGCTCCACTGTACTCTAGCTCTACTGTACTCCACTGTACTCTAAATCTACTGTACTCCACTGTATTCTACCTCTACTGTGCTCTACTGTACTCTACCTCTACTGTACTCCACTGTACTCTACCTCTACTGTACTGTAGTCTACCTCTACTGTACTCTACTGTACTCCACCTCTACTGTGCTCCACTGTACTCTACCTGTACTGTACTCCACTGTACTCTATCTCTACTGTGCTCCACTGTACTCTACCTCTACTGTACTCCACTGTACTCTACCTCTACTGTGCTCCACTGTACTCTACCTCTACTGTACTCCACTGTACTCTATCTCTACTGTTCTCCACTCTCCACTCTACTCTACCTCTACTGTGCTCAGCTGTACTCTACTTCTACTGTGCTCCACTGCACTCTATCTCTACTGTACTCCACTGTACTCTACCATTATAGGTGCTCCACTGTGCTCTACCTCTACTCTACTCTGCTGTACTCTACCTCTACTCTGCTCTACTGTACTCTACCTCTACTGTACTCCACTGTACTCTACCTCTACTATACTCCACTGTACTCTACCTCTACTGTGCTCTACTGTACTCTATCTCTACTGTGCTCCACTGTACTCTACCTCTACTGTACTCTACTCTACTCCACCTCTAATGTGCTCCACTCTACTCTACCTCTACTGTACTCCACTGTACTCTACCTCTACTCTGCTCTACTGTACTCTATCTCTACTGTGCTCCACTGTACTCTACCTCTACTCTACTCCACTGTAGTCTACCTCAACTATACTCCACTGTACTCTACCTCTACTGTGCTCCACTGTACTCTACCTCTACTGTACTCCACTGTACTCCACCTCTACAGTGCTCCACTGTACTCTACCTCTACTGTACTCCACTGTACTCTACCTCTACTCTGCTCTACTGTACTCTATCTCTACTGTGCTCCACTGTACTCTACCTCTACTGTACTCCACTCTAGTCTACCTTAACTATACTCCACTGTACTCTACCTCTACTGTGCTCCACTGTACTCTTCCTCTACTCTGCTCTACTGTACTCTATCTCTACTGTGCTCCACTGTACTCTACCTCTACTGTACTCCACTGTACTCTACCTCTACTGTACTCCACTGTACTCTACCTCTACAGTGCTCCACTGTACTCTACCTCTACTGTGCTCTACTGTACTCTATCTCTACTGTGCTCCACTGTACTCTACCTCTACTGTACTCCACATTACTCTACATCTACTCTAATCTACTGTGCTCTATCTCTACTGTGCTCCGCTGTACTCTACCTCTACTCTACTCCACTGTAGTCTAGCTCAACTATACTCCACTGTACTCTACCTCTACTGTGCTCCACTCTACTCTACCTCTACTGTGTTCTACTGTACTCTATCTCTACTGTGCTCCACTGTACTCTACCTCTACTGTACTCCACTGTACTCTACCTCTACTGTGCTCTACTGTACTCTATCTCTACTGTACTCCACTGTACTCTACCTCTACTCTGCTGTACTGTACTCTATCTCTACTGTGCTCCACTGTACTCTACCTCTACTGTACTCCACTGTAGTCTACCTCAACTATACTCCACTGTACTCTACCTCTACTGTGCTCCACTGTACTCTACCTCTACTATACTCCACTGTACTCTACCTCTACTGTGCTCTACTGTACTCTATCTCTACTCTGCTCCACTGTACTCTACCTCTACTGTACTCCACTGTACTCTACCTCTACTATACTCCACTGTACTCTACCTCTACTGTGCTCTACTGTACTCTATCTCTACTCTGCTCCACTGTACTCTACCTCTACTGTACTCCACTGTACTCTACCTCTACTGTACTCCACTGTACTCTACCTCTACAGTGCTCCACTGTACTCTACCTCTACTGTACTCCACTGTACTCTACCTCTACTCTGCTCTACTGTACTCTATCTCTACTGTGCTCCACTGTACTCTACCTCTACTCTACTCCACTGTAGTCTACCTCAACTATACTCCACTGTACTCTACCTCTACTGTGCTCCACTGTACTCTACCTCAACTATACTCCACTGTACTCTATCTCTACTCTAATCCACTGTACTCTATCTCTACTCTACTCCACTCTACTCTATCTCTACTGTACTCCACTGTACTCTACCTCTACTCTTCTCTACTGTACTCCACCTCTACTGTGCTCCACTGTACTCCACTGTACTCTAGCTCTACTCTGCTCCAATGTACTCTACCTCTACTGTACTCCACTGTACTCTACCTCTACTGTGCTCCACTGTACTCTAGCTCTACTGTACTCCACTGTACTCTACCTCTACTGTACTCCACTGTACTCTACCTCTACTGTACTCCACTGTATTCTACCTCTACTGTGCTCTACTGTACTCTACCTCTACTGTACTCCACTGTACTCTACCTCTACTGTACTGTACTGTTCTCTACCTCTACTGTACTCTACTGTACTCCACCTCTACTGTGCTCCACTGTACTCCACTGCACTCTACCTATACTATGCTCCACTGTACTCTACCTCTACTGTGCTCCACTGTACTCTACCTCTAATGTGCTCCACTGTACACTACCTCTACTGTAGTCCACTGTACTCTACCTCTACTGTGCTCCACTCTATTCTACCTCTAATGTGCTCAGCTGTACTCTACCTCTACTGTGCTCCACTGCACTCTATCTCTACTGTACTCCACTGTACTCTACCTCTACAGTGCTCCACTGTGCTCTACCTCTACTCTACTCCACTGTACTCTACCTCTACTCTGCTCTACTGTACTCTACCTCTACTGTACTCCACTGTACTCTACCTCTACTATACTCCACTGTACTCTACCTCTACTGTGCTCTACTGTACTCTATCTCTACTGTGCTCCACTGTACTCTACCTCTACTGTACTCCACTGTACTCTACCTCTACTGTACTCCACTGTACTCTACCTCTACAGTGCTCCACTGTAGTCTACCTCTACTGTACTCCACTGTACTCTACCTCTACTCTGCTCTACTGTACTCTATCTCTACTGTGCTCCACTGTACTCTACCTCTACTGTACTCCACTGTAGTCTACCTCAACTATACTCCACTGTACTCTACCTCTACTGTGCTCCACTGTACTCTACCTCAACTATACTCCACTGTACTCTATCTCTACTCTAATCCACTCTACTCTAATTCTACTGTACTCCACTGTACTCTACCTCTACTCTTCTCTACTGTACTCCACCTCTACTGTGCTCCACTGTACTCCACTGTACTCTAGCTCTACTCTGCTCCACTGTACTCTACCTCTACTGTACTCCACTGTACTCTACCTCTACTCTGCTCCACTGTACTCTAGCTCTACTGTACTCCACTGTACTCTAAATCTACTGTACTCCACTGTATTCTACCTCTACTGTGCTCTACTGTACTCTACCTCTACTGTACTCCACTGTACTCTACCTCTACTGTACTGTAGTCTACCTCTACTGTACTCTACTGTACTCCACCTCTACTGTGCTCCACTGTACTCTACCTGTACTGTACTCCACTGTACTCTATCTCTACTGTGCTCCACTGTACTCTACCTCTACTGTACTCCACTGTACTCTACCTCTACTGTGCTCCACTGTACTCTACCTCTACTGTACTCCACTGTACTCTATCTCTACTGTTCTCCACTCTCCACTCTACTCTACCTCTACTGTGCTCAGCTGTACTCTACTTCTACTGTGCTCCACTGCACTCTATCTCTACTGTACTCCACTGTACTCTACCATTATAGGTGCTCCACTGTGCTCTACCTCTACTCTACTCTGCTGTACTCTACCTCTACTCTGCTCTACTGTACTCTACCTCTACTGTACTCCACTGTACTCTACCTCTACTATACTCCACTGTACTCTACCTCTACTGTGCTCTACTGTACTCTATCTCTACTGTGCTCCACTGTACTCTACCTCTACTGTACTCTACTCTACTCCACCTCTAATGTGCTCCACTCTACTCTACCTCTACTGTACTCCACTGTACTCTACCTCTACTCTGCTCTACTGTACTCTATCTCTACTGTGCTCCACTGTACTCTACCTCTACTCTACTCCACTGTAGTCTACCTCAACTATACTCCACTGTACTCTACCTCTACTGTGCTCCACTGTACTCTACCTCTACTGTACTCCACTGTACTCCACCTCTACAGTGCTCCACTGTACTCTACCTCTACTGTACTCCACTGTACTCTACCTCTACTCTGCTCTACTGTACTCTATCTCTACTGTGCTCCACTGTACTCTACCTCTACTGTACTCCACTCTAGTCTACCTTAACTATACTCCACTGTACTCTACCTCTACTGTGCTCCACTGTACTCTTCCTCTACTCTGCTCTACTGTACTCTATCTCTACTGTGCTCCACTGTACTCTACCTCTACTGTACTCCACTGTACTCTACCTCTACTGTACTCCACTGTACTCTACCTCTACAGTGCTCCACTGTACTCTACCTCTACTGTGCTCTACTGTACTCTATCTCTACTGTGCTCCACTGTACTCTACCTCTACTGTACTCCACATTACTCTACATCTACTCTAATCTACTGTGCTCTATCTCTACTGTGCTCCGCTGTACTCTACCTCTACTGTACTCCACTGTAGTCTAGCTCAACTATACTCCACTGTACTCTACCTCTACTGTGCTCCACTCTACTCTACCTCTACTGTGTTCTACTGTACTCTATCTCTACTGTGCTCCACTGTACTCTACCTCTACTGTACTCCACTGTACTCTACCTCTACTGTGCTCTACTGTACTCTATCTCTACTGTACTCCACTGTACTCTACCTCTACTCTGCTGTACTGTACTCTATCTCTACTGTGCTCCACTGTACTCTACCTCTACTGTACTCCACTGTAGTCTACCTCAACTATACTCCACTGTACTCTACCTCTACTGTGCTCCACTGTACTCTACCTCTACTATACTCCACTGTACTCTACCTCTACTGTGCTCTACTGTACTCTATCTCTACTCTGCTCCACTGTACTCTACCTCTACTGTACTCCACTGTACTCTACCTCTACTATACTCCACTGTACTCTACCTCTACTGTGCTCTACTGTACTCTATCTCTACTCTGCTCCACTGTACTCTACCTCTACTGTACTCCACTGTACTCTACCTCTACTGTACTCCACTGTACTCTACCTCTACAGTGCTCCACTGTACTCTACCTCTACTGTACTCCACTGTACTCTACCTCTACTCTGCTCTACTGTACTCTATCTCTACTGTGCTCCACTGTACTCTACCTCTACTCTACTCCACTGTAGTCTACCTCAACTATACTCCACTGTACTCTACCTCTACTGTGCTCCACTGTACTCTACCTCAACTATACTCCACTGTACTCTATCTCTACTCTAATCCACTGTACTCTATCTCTACTCTACTCCACTCTACTCTATCTCTACTGTACTCCACTGTACTCTACCTCTACTCTTCTCTACTGTACTCCACCTCTACTGTGCTCCACTGTACTCCACTGTACTCTAGCTCTACTCTGCTCCAATGTACTCTACCTCTACTGTACTCCACTGTACTCTACCTCTACTGTGCTCCACTGTACTCTAGCTCTACTGTACTCCACTGTACTCTACCTCTACTGTACTCCACTGTACTCTACCTCTACTGTACTCCACTGTATTCTACCTCTACTGTGCTCTACTGTACTCTACCTCTACTGTACTCCACTGTACTCTACCTCTACTGTACTGTACTGTTCTCTACCTCTACTGTACTCTACTGTACTCCACCTCTACTGTGCTCCACTGTACTCCACTGCACTCTACCTATACTATGCTCCACTGTACTCTACCTCTACTGTACTCCACTGTACTCTATCTCTACCTCTACTGTGCTCCACTGTACTCTACCTCTACTGTACTCCACTGTACTCTACCTCTACTGTGCTCCACTATACTCTACCTCTACTGTACTCCACTGTACTCTATCTCTACTGTTCTCCACTCTACTCTACCTCTACTGTGCTCAGCTGCACTCTACCTCTACTGTATTCCACTGCACTCTATCTCTACTGTACTCCACTGTACTCTACCTCTATAGGTGCTCCACTGTGCTCTACCTCTACTCTACTCTGCTGTACTCTACCTCTACTCTGCTCTACTGTACTCTACCTCTACTGTACTCCACTGTACTCTACCTCTACTATACTCCACTGTACTCTACCTCTACTGTGCTCTACTGTACTCTATCTCTACTCTGCTCCACTGTACTCTACCTCTACTGTACTCTACTCTACTCCACCTCTAATGTGCTCCACTCTACTCTACCTCTACTGTACTCCACTGTACTCTGCCTCTACTCTGCTCTACTGTACTCTATCTCTACTGTGCTCCACTGTACTCTACCTCTACTGTACTCCACTGTAGTCTACCTCAACTATACTCCACTGTACTCTACCTCTACTGTGCTCCACTGTACTCTACCTCTACTGTGCTCTACTGTACTCTATCTCTACTGTGCTCCACTGTACTCTACCTCTACTGTACTCCACTGTACTCCACCTCTACAGTGCTCCACTGTACTCTACCTCTACTGTACTCCACTGTACTCTACCTCTACTCTGCTCTACTGTACTCTATCTCTACTGTGCTCCACTGTACTCTACCTCTACTGTACTCCACTCTAGTCTACCTCAACTATACTCCACTGTACTCTACCTCTACTGTGCTCCACTGTACTCTTCCTCTACTCTGCTCTACTGTACTCTATCTCTACTGTGCTCCACTGTACTCTACCTCTACTGTACTCCACTCTAGTCTACCTCAACTGTACTCCACTGTACTCTACCTCTACTGTGCTCCACTGTACTCTACCTCTACTGTGCTCTACTGTACTCTATCTCTACTGTGCTCCACTGTACTCTACCTCTACTGTACTCCACTGTACTCTATCTCTACTGTTCTCCACTGTACTCTACCTCTACTGTGCTCCACTGTACTCCACTGTACTCTATCTCTACTGTGATCCACTGTACTCTACCTCTGCTATGCTCCACTGTACTCTATATCTACTCTACTCCACTGTACTCTATCTCTATAGTACTCCACTGTATTCTACCTCTACTCTACTCTACTGTACTCCACCTCTACTGTGCTCCACTGTACTCCACTGTACTCTTCCTCTCTGTACTCCACTGTACTCTATCTCTACTGTGCTCCACTGTACTCTACCTCTACTTTGCTCTAATGTACTCTACTCTACTGTGCTCCACTGTACTCTATTTCTACTGTACCCCACTGTACTCTACCTCTACTGTGCTCAACTGTACTCTACCTCTACTGTGCTCCACTGTACACTACCTCTACTGTACTCCACTGTACTCTACCTCTACTGTGCTCTACTGTACTCTACCTCTACTGTGCTCCACTGTACTCTACCTCTACTGTGCTCCACTGTACTCTATCTCTACTGTACTCCTCTGTACTCTACCTCTACTCTGCTCTACTGTACTCTACCTCTACAGTGCTCCACTGTGCTCTACCTCAACTGTACTCCACTGTACTCTACCTCTACTCTTCTCTACTGTGCTCTACCTCTACTGTACTCCACTGTACTCTACCTCTACTCTGCTCTACTGTACTCTACCTCTACAGTGCTCCACTGTGCTCTACCTCAACTGTACTCCACTGTACTCTACCTCTACTCTTCTCTACTATGCTCTACCTCTACTGTACTCCACTGTACTCTACCTCTACTCTGCTCTACTGTACTCTATCTCTATTGTGCTCCACTGTACTCTACCTCTACTGTACTCCACTGTAGTCTACCTCAACTATACTCCACTGTACTCTACCTCTACTGTGCTCCACTGTACTCTACCTCTACTTTAATCCACTGTACTCTACCTCTACTGTACTCCACTGTAGTCTACCTCAACTATACTCCACTGTACTCTACCTCTACTGTGCTCCACTGTACTCTACCTCTACTGTGCTCTACTGTACTCTATCTCTACTGTGCTCCATTGTACTCTACCTCTACTGTACTCCACTGTACTCCACCTCTACAGTGCTCCACTGTACTCTACCTCTACTGTACTCCACTGTACTCTACCCCTACTCTGCTCTATTGTACTCATTCTCTACTGTGCTCCACTGTACTCTACCTCTACTGTACTCCACTGTAGTCTACCTCAACTATACTCCACTGTACTCTACCTCTACTGTGCTCCACTGTACTCTACCTCAACTATACTCCACTGTACTCTATCTCTACTCTAATCCACTGTACTCTATCTCTACTCTACTCCACTCTACTCTATCTCTACTGTACTCCACTGTACTCTACCTCTACTCTTCTCTACTGTACTCCACCTCTACTGTGCTCCACTGTACTCCACTGTACTCTAGCTCTACTCTGCTCCAATGTACTCTACCTCTACTGTACTCCACTGTACTCTACCTCTACTGTGCTCCACTGTACTCTAGCTCTACTGTACTCCACTGTACTCTACCTCTACTGTACTCCACTGTACTCTACCTCTACTGTACTCCACTGTATTCTACCTCTACTGTGCTCTACTGTACTCTACCTCTACTGTACTCCACTGTACTCTACCTCTACTGTACTGTACTGTTCTCTACCTCTACTGTACTCTACTGTACTCCACCTCTACTGTGCTCCACTGTACTCCACTGCACTCTACCTCTACTATGCTCCACTGTACTCTACCTCTACTGTACTCCACTGTACTCTATCTCTACCTCTACTGTGCTCCACTGTACTCTACCTCTACTGTACTCCACTGTACTCTACCTCTACTGTGCTCCACTGTACTCTACCTCTACTGTACTCCACTGTACTCTATCTCTACTGTTCTCCACTCTACTCTACCTCTACTGTGCTCAGCTGCACTCTACCTCTACTGTATTCCACTGCACTCTATCTCTACTGTACTCCACTGTACTCTACCTCTATAGGTGCTCCACTGTGCTCTACCTCTACTCTACTCTGCTGTACTCTACCTCTACTCTGCTCTACTGTACTCTACCTCTACTGTACTCCACTGTACTCTACCTCTACTATACTCCACTGTACTCTACCTCTACTGTGCTCTACTGTACTCTATCTCTACTCTGCTCCACTGTACTCTACCTCTACTGTACTCTACTCTACTCCACCTCTAATGTGCTCCACTCTACTCTACCTCTACTGTACTCCACTGTACTCTACCTCTACTCTGCTCTAATGTACTCTATCTCTACTGTGCTCCACTGTACTCTACCTCTACTGTACTCCACTGTAGTCTACCTCAACTATACTCCACTGTACTCTACCTCTACTGTGCTCCACTGTACTCTACCTCTACTGTGCTCTACTGTACTCTATCTCTACTGTGCTCCACTGTACTCTACCTCTACTGTACTCCACTGTACTCCACCTCTACAGTGCTCCACTGTACTCTACCTCTACTGTACTCCACTGTACTCTACCTCTACTCTGCTCTACTGTACTCTATCTCTACTGTGCTCCACTGTACTCTACCTCTACTGTACTCCACTCTAGTCTACCTCAACTATACTCCACTGTACTCTACCTCTACTGTGCTCCACTGTACTCTTCCTCTACTCTGCTCTACTGTACTCTATCTCTACTGTGCTCCACTGTACTCTACCTCTACTGTACTCCACTCTAGTCTACCTCAACTGTACTCCACTGTACTCTACCTCTACTGTGCTCCACTGTACTCTACCTCTACTGTGCTCTACTGTACTCTATCTCTACTGTGCTCCACTGTACTCTACCTCTACTGTACTCCACTGTACTCTATCTCTACTGTTCTCCACTGTACTCTACCTCTACTGTGCTCCACTGTACTCCACTGTACTCTATCTCTACTGTGATCCACTGTACTCTACCTCTGCTATGCTCCACTGTACTCTATATCTACTCTACTCCACTGTACTCTATCTCTATAGTACTCCACTGTATTCTACCTCTACTCTACTCTACTGTACTCCACCTCTACTGTGCTCCACTGTACTCCACTGTACTCTTCCTCTCTGTACTCCACTGTACTCTATCTCTACTGTGCTCCACTGTACTCTACCTCTACTTTGCTCTAATGTACTCTACTCTACTTTGCTCCACTGTACTCTATTTCTACTGTACCCCACTGTACTCTACCTCTACTGTGCTCAACTGTACTCTACCTCTACTGTGCTCCACTGTACACTACCTCTACTGTACTCCACTGTACTCTACCTCTACTGTGCTCTACTGTACTCTACCTCTACTGTGCTCCACTGTACTCTACCTCTACTGTGCTCCACTGTACTCTATCTCTACTGTACTCCTCTGTACTCTACCTCTACTCTGCTCTACTGCACTCTACCTCTACAGTGCTCCACTGTGCTCTACCTCAACTGTACTCCACTGTACTCTACCTCTACTCTTCTCTACTGTGCTCTACCTCTACTGTACTCCACTGTACTCTACCTCTACTCTGCTCTACTGTACTCTACCTCTACAGTGCTCCACTGTGCTCTACCTCAACTGTACTCCACTGTACTCTACCTCTACTCTTCTCTACTATGCTCTACCTCTACTGTACTCCACTGTACTCTACCTCTACTCTGCTCTACTGTACTCTATCTCTATTGTGCTCCACTGTACTCTACCTCTACTGTACTCCACTGTAGTCTACCTCAACTATACTCCACTGTACTCTACCTCTACTGTGCTCCACTGTACTCTACCTCTTCTTTAATCCACTGTACTCTACCTCTACTGTACTCCACTGTAGTCTACCTCAACTATACTCCACTGTACTCTACCTCTACTGTGCTCCACTGTACTCTACCTCTACTGTGCTCTACTGTACTCTATCTCTACTGTGCTCCATTGTACTCTACCTCTACTGTACTCCACTGTACTCCACCTCTACAGTGCTCCACTGTACTCTACCTCTACTGTACTCCACTGTACTCTACCCCTACTCTGCTCTATTGTACTCATTCTCTACTGTGCTCCACTGTACTCTACCTCTACTGTACTCCACTGTAGTCTACCTCAACTATACTCCACTGTACTCTACCTCTACTGTGCTCCACTGTACTCTACCTCAACTATACTCCACTGTACTCTATCTCTACTCTAATCCACTGTACTCTATCTCTACTCTACTCCACTCTACTCTATCTCTACTGTACTCCACTGTACTCTACCTCCACTCTTCTCTACTGTACTCCACCTCTACTGTGCTCCACTGTACTCCACTGTACTCTAGCTCTACTCTGCTCCAATGTACTCTACCTCTACTGTACTCCACTGTACTCTACCTCTACTGTGCTCCACTGTACTCTAGCTCTACTGTACTCCACTGTACTCTACCTCTACTGTACTCCACTGTACTCTACCTCTACTGTACTCCACTGTATTCTACCTCTACTGTGCTCTACTGTACTCTACCTCTACTGTACTCCACTGTACTCTACCTCTACTGTACTGTACTGTTCTCTACCTCTACTGTACTCTACTGTACTCCACCTCTACTGTGCTCCACTGTACTCCACTGCACTCTACCTCTACTATGCTCCACTGTACTCTACCTCTACTGTACTCCACTGTACTCTATCTCTACCTCTACTGTGCTCCACTGTACTCTACCTCTACTGTACTCCACTGTACTCTACCTCTACTGTGCTCCACTGTACTCTACCTCTACTGTACTCCACTGTACTCTATCTCTACTGTTCTCCACTCTACTCTACCTCTACTGTGCTCAGCTGCACTCTACCTCTACTGTATTCCACTGCACTCTATCTCTACTGTACTCCACTGTACTCTACCTCTATAGGTGCTCCACTGTGCTCTACCTCTACTCTACTCTGCTGTACTCTACCTCTACTCTGCTCTACTGTACTCTACCTCTACTGTACTCCACTGTACTCTACCTCTACTCTTCTCTACTGTGCTCTACCTCTACTGTACTCCACTGTACTCTACCTCTACTCTGCTCTACTGTACTCTACCTCTACAGTGCTCCACTGTGCTCTACCTCAACTGTACTCCACTGTACTCTACCTCTACTCTTCTCTACTATGCTCTACCTCTACTGTACTCCACTGTACTCTACCTCTACTCTGCTCTACTGTACTCTATCTCTATTGTGCTCCACTGTACTCTACCTCTACTGTACTCCACTGTAGTCTACCTCAACTATACTCCACTGTACTCTACCTCTACTGTGCTCCACTGTACTCTACCTCTTCTTTAATCCACTGTACTCTACCTCTACTGTACTCCACTGTAGTCTACCTCAACTATACTCCACTGTACTCTACCTCTACTGTGCTCCACTGTACTCTACCTCTACTGTGCTCTACTGTACTCTATCTCTACTGTGCTCCATTGTACTCTACCTCTACTGTACTCCACTGTACTCCACCTCTACAGTGCTCCACTGTACTCTACCTCTACTGTACTCCACTGTACTCTACCCCTACTCTGCTCTATTGTACTCATTCTCTACTGTGCTCCACTGTACTCTACCTCTACTGTACTCCACTGTAGTCTACCTCAACTATACTCCACTGTACTCTACCTCTACTGTGCTCCACTGTACTCTACCTCAACTATACTCCACTGTACTCTATCTCTACTCTAATCCACTGTACTCTATCTCTACTCTACTCCACTCTACTCTATCTCTACTGTACTCCACTGTACTCTACCTCCACTCTTCTCTACTGTACTCCACCTCTACTGTGCTCCACTGTACTCCACTGTACTCTAGCTCTACTCTGCTCCAATGTACTCTACCTCTACTGTACTCCACTGTACTCTACCTCTACTGTGCTCCACTGTACTCTAGCTCTACTGTACTCCACTGTACTCTACCTCTACTGTACTCCACTGTACTCTACCTCTACTGTACTCCACTGTATTCTACCTCTACTGTGCTCTACTGTACTCTACCTCTACTGTACTCCACTGTACTCTACCTCTACTGTACTGTACTGTTCTCTACCTCTACTGTACTCTACTGTACTCCACCTCTACTGTGCTCCACTGTACTCCACTGCACTCTACCTCTACTATGCTCCACTGTACTCTACCTCTACTGTACTCCACTGTACTCTATCTCTACCTCTACTGTGCTCCACTGTACTCTACCTCTACTGTACTCCACTGTAGTCTACCTCAACTATACTCCACTGTACTCTACCTCTACTGTGCTCCACTGTACTCTACCTCTTCTTTAATCCACTGTACTCTACCTCTACTGTACTCCACTGTAGTCTACCTCAACTATACTCCACTGTACTCTACCTCTACTGTGCTCCACTGTACTCTACCTCTACTGTGCTCTACTGTACTCTATCTCTACTGTGCTCCATTGTACTCTACCTCTACTGTACTCCACTGTACTCCACCTCTACAGTGCTCCACTGTACTCTACCTCTACTGTACTCCACTGTACTCTACCCCTACTCTGCTCTATTGTACTCATTCTCTACTGTGCTCCACTGTACTCTACCTCTACTGTACTCCACTGTAGTCTACCTCAACTATACTCCACTGTACTCTACCTCTACTGTGCTCCACTGTACTCTACCTCAACTATACTCCACTGTACTCTATCTCTACTCTAATCCACTGTACTCTATCTCTACTCTACTCCACTCTACTCTATCTCTACTGTACTCCACTGTACTCTACCTCCACTCTTCTCTACTGTACTCCACCTCTACTGTGCTCCACTGTACTCCACTGTACTCTAGCTCTACTCTGCTCCAATGTACTCTACCTCTACTGTACTCCACTGTACTCTACCTCTACTGTGCTCCACTGTACTCTAGCTCTACTGTACTCCACTGTACTCTACCTCTACTGTACTCCACTGTACTCTACCTCTACTGTACTCCACTGTATTCTACCTCTACTGTGCTCTACTGTACTCTACCTCTACTGTACTCCACTGTACTCTACCTCTACTGTACTGTACTGTTCTCTACCTCTACTGTACTCTACTGTACTCCACCTCTACTGTGCTCCACTGTACTCCACTGCACTCTACCTCTACTATGCTCCACTGTACTCTACCTCTACTGTACTCCACTGTACTCTATCTCTACCTCTACTGTGCTCCACTGTACTCTACCTCTACTGTACTCCACTGTACTCTACCTCTACTGTGCTCCACTGTACTCTACCTCTACTGTTCTCCACTGTACTCTATCTCTACTGTTCTCCACTCTACTCTACCTCTACTGTGCTCAGCTGCACTCTACCTCTACTGTATTCCACTGCACTCTATCTCTACTGTACTCCACTGTACTCTACCTCTATAGGTGCTCCACTGTGCTCTACCTCTACTCTACTCTGCTGTACTCTACCTCTACTCTGCTCTACTGTACTCTACCTCTACTGTACTCCACTGTACTCTACCTCTACTATACTCCACTGTACTCTACCTCTACTGTGCTCTACTGTACTCTATCTCTACTCTGCTCCACTGTACTCTACCTCTACTGTACTCTACTCTACTCCACCTCTAATGTGCTCCACTCTACTCTACCTCTACTGTACTCCACTGTACTCTACCTCTACTCTGCTCTACTGTACTCTATCTCTACTGTGCTCCACTGTACTCTACCTCTACTGTACTCCACTGTAGTCTACCTCAACTATACTCCACTGTACTCTACCTCTACTGTGCTCCACTGTACTCTACCTCTACTGTGCTCTACTGTACTCTATCTCTACTGTGCTCCACTGTACTCTACCTCTACTGTACTCCACTGTACTCCACCTCTACAGTGCTCCACTGTACTCTACCTCTACTGTACTCCACTGTACTCTACCTCTACTCTGCTCTACTGTACTCTATCTCTACTGTGCTCCACTGTACTCTACCTCTACTGTACTCCACTCTAGTCTACCTCAACTATACTCCACTGTACTCTACCTCTACTGTGCTCCACTGTACTCTTCCTCTACTCTGCTCTACTGTACTCTATCTCTACTGTGCTCCACTGTACTCTACCTCTACTGTACTCCACTCTAGTCTACCTCAACTGTACTCCACTGTACTCTACCTCTACTGTGCTCCACTGTACTCTACCTCTACTGTGCTCTACTGTACTCTATCTCTACTGTGCTCCACTGTACTCTACCTCTACTGTACTCCACTGTACTCTATCTCTACTGTTCTCCACTGTTCTCTACCTCTACTGTGCTCCACTGTACTCCACTGTACTCTATCTCTACTGTGATCCACTGTACTCTACCTCTGCTATGCTCCACTGTACTCTATATCTACTCTACTCCACTGTACTCTATCTCTATAGTACTCCACTGTATTCTACCTCTACTCTACTCTACTCTACTGTACTCCACCTCTACTGTGCTCCACTGTACTCCACTGTACTCTTCCTCTCTGTACTCCACTGTACTCTATCTCTACTGTGCTCCACTGTACTCTACCTCTACTTTGCTCTAATGTACTCTACTCTACTTTGCTCCACTGTACTCTATTTCTACTGTACCCCACTGTACTCTACCTCTACTGTGCTCAACTGTACTCTACCTCTACTGTGCTCCACTGTACACTACCTCTACTGTACTCCACTGTACTCTACCTCTACTGTGCTCTACTGTACTCTACCTCTACTGTGCTCCACTGTACTCTACCTCTACTGTGCTCCACTGTACTCTATCTCTACTGTACTCCTCTGTACTCTACCTCTACTCTGCTCTACTGCACTCTACCTCTACAGTGCTCCACTGTGCTCTACCTCAACTGTACTCCACTGTACTCTACCTCTACTCTTCTCTACTGTGCTCTACCTCTACTGTACTCCACTGTACTCTACCTCTACTCTGCTCTACTGTACTCTACCTCTACAGTGCTCCACTGTGCTCTACCTCAACTGTACTCCACTGTACTCTACCTCTACTCTTCTCTACTATGCTCTACCTCTACTGTACTCCACTGTACTCTACCTCTACTCTGCTCTACTGTACTCTATCTCTATTGTGCTCCACTGTACTCTACCTCTACTGTACTCCACTGTAGTCTACCTCAACTATACTCCACTGTACTCTACCTCTACTGTGCTCCACTGTACTCTACCTCTTCTTTAATCCACTGTACTCTACCTCTACTGTACTCCACTGTAGTCTACCTCAACTATACTCCACTGTACTCTACCTCTACTGTGCTCCACTGTACTCTACCTCTACTGTGCTCTACTGTACTCTATCTCTACTGTGCTCCATTGTACTCTACCTCTACTGTACTCCACTGTACTCCACCTCTACAGTGCTCCACTGTACTCTACCTCTACTGTACTCCACTGTACTCTACCCCTACTCTGCTCTATTGTACTCATTCTCTACTGTGCTCCACTGTACTCTACCTCTACTGTACTCCACTGTAGTCTACCTCAACTATACTCCACTGTACTCTACCTCTACTGTGCTCCACTGTACTCTACCTCAACTATACTCCACTGTACTCTATCTCTACTCTAATCCACTGTACTCTATCTCTACTCTACTCCACTCTACTCTATCTCTACTGTACTCCACTGTACTCTACCTCCACTCTTCTCTACTGTACTCCACCTCTACTGTGCTCCACTGTACTCCACTGTACTCTAGCTCTACTCTGCTCCAATGTACTCTACCTCTACTGTACTCCACTGTACTCTACCTCTACTGTGCTCCACTGTACTCTAGCTCTACTGTACTCCACTGTACTCTACCTCTACTGTACTCCACTGTACTCTACCTCTACTGTACTCCACTGTATTCTACCTCTACTGTGCTCTACTGTACTCTACCTCTACTGTACTCCACTGTACTCTACCTCTACTGTACTGTACTGTTCTCTACCTCTACTGTACTCTACTGTACTCCACCTCTACTGTGCTCCACTGTACTCCACTGCACTCTACCTCTACTATGCTCCACTGTACTCTACCTCTACTGTACTCCACTGTACTCTATCTCTACCTCTACTGTGCTCCACTGTACTCTACCTCTACTGTACTCCACTGTACTCTACCTCTACTGTACTCCACTGTACTCTATCTCTACTGTTCTCCACTCTACTCTACCTCTACTGTGCTCAGCTGCACTCTACCTCTACTGTATTCCACTGCACTCTATCTCTACTGTACTCCACTGTACTCTACCTCTATAGGTGCTCCACTGTGCTCTACCTCTACTCTACTCTGCTGTACTCTACCTCTACTCTGCTCTACTGTACTCTACCTCTACTGTACTCCACTGTACTCTACCTCTACTATACTCCACTGTACTCTACCTCTACTGTACTCCACTGTACTCTACCTCTACTATACTCTACTGTACTCTATCTCTACTCTGCTCCACTGTACTCTACCTCTACTGTACTCTACTCTACTCCACCTCTAATGTGCTCCACTCTACTCTACCTCTACTGTACTCCACTGTACTCTACCTCTACTCTGCTCTACTGTACTCTATCTCTACTGTGCTCCACTGTACTCTACCTCTACTGTACTCCACTGTAGTCTACCTCAACTATACTCCACTGTACTCTACCTCTACTGTGCTCCACTGTACTCTACCTCTACTGTGCTCTACTGTACTCTATCTCTACTGTGCTCCACTGTACTCTACCTCTACTGTACTCCACTGTACTCCACCTCTACAGTGCTCCACTGTACTCTACCTCTACTGTACTCCACTGTACTCTACCTCTACTCTGCTCTACTGTACTCTATCTCTACTGTGCTCCACTGTACTCTACCTCTACTGTACTCCACTCTAGTCTACCTCAACTATACTCCACTGTACTCTACCTCTACTGTGCTCCACTGTACTCTTCCTCTACTCTGCTCTACTGTACTCTATCTCTACTGTGCTCCACTGTACTCTACCTCTACTGTACTCCACTCTAGTCTACCTCAACTGTACTCCACTGTACTCTACCTCTACTGTGCTCCACTGTACTCTACCTCTACTGTGCTCTACTGTACTCTATCTCTACTGTGCTCCACTGTACTCTACCTCTACTGTACTCCACTGTACTCTATCTCTACTGTTCTCCACTGTACTCTACCTCTACTGTGCTCCACTGTACTCCACTGTACTCTATCTCTACTGTGATCCACTGTACTCTACCTCTGCTATGCTCCACTGTACTCTATATCTACTCTACTCCACTGTACTCTATCTCTATAGTACTCCACTGTATTCTACCTCTACTCTACTCTACTGTACTCCACCTCTACTGTGCTCCACTGTACTCCACTGTACTCTTCCTCTCTGTACTCCACTGTACTCTATCTCTACTGTGCTCCACTGTACTCTACCTCTACTTTGCTCTAATGTACTCTACTCTACTGTGCTCCACTGTACTCTATTTCTACTGTACCCCACTGTACTCTACCTCTACTGTGCTCAACTGTACTCTACCTCTACTGTGCTCCACTGTACACTACCTCTACTGTACTCCACTGTACTCTACCTCTACTGTGCTCTACTGTACTCTACCTCTACTGTGCTCCACTGTACTCTACCTCTACTGTGCTCCACTGTACTCTATCTCTACTGTACTCCTCTGTACTCTACCTCTACTCTGCTCTACTGTACTCTACCTCTACAGTGCTCCACTGTGCTCTACCTCAACTGTACTCCACTGTACTCTACCTCTACTCTTCTCTACTGTGCTCTACCTCTACTGTACTCCACTGTACTCTACCTCTACTCTGCTCTACTGTACTCTACCTCTACAGTGCTCCACTGTGCTCTACCTCAACTGTACTCCACTGTACTCTACCTCTACTCTTCTCTACTATGCTCTACCTCTACTGTACTCCACTGTACTCTACCTCTACTCTGCTCTACTGTACTCTATCTCTATTGTGCTCCACTGTACTCTACCTCTACTGTACTCCACTGTAGTCTACCTCAACTATACTCCACTGTACTCTACCTCTACTGTGCTCCACTGTACTCTACCTCTACTTTAATCCACTGTACTCTACCTCTACTGTACTCCACTGTAGTCTACCTCAACTATACTCCACTGTACTCTACCTCTACTGTGCTCCACTGTACTCTACCTCTACTGTGCTCTACTGTACTCTATCTCTACTGTGCTCCATTGTACTCTACCTCTACTGTACTCCACTGTACTCCATCTCTACAGTGCTCCACTGTACTCTACCTCTACTGTACTCCACTGTACTCTACCCCTACTCTGCTCTATTGTACTCTATCTCTACTGTGCTCCACTGTACTCTACCTCTACTGTACTCCACTGTAGTCTACCTCAACTTTACTCCACTGTACTCTACCTCTACTGTGCTCCACTGTACTCTACCTCAACTATACTCCACTGTACTCTATCTCTACTCTAATCCACTGTACTCTATCTCTACTCTACTCCACTCTACTCTATCTCTACTGTACTCCACTGTACTCTACCTCTACTCTACTCTACTGTACTCCACCTCTACTGTGCTCCACTGTACTCCACTGTACTCTACCTCTACTGTGCTCCACTGCACTCTATCTCTACTGTACTCCACTGTACTCTACCTCTACAGTGCTCCACTGTGCTCTACCTCTACTCTACTCCACTGTACTCTACCTCTACTCTGCTCTACTGTACTCTACCTCTACTGTACTCCACTGTACTCTACCTCTACTGTGATCCACTGTACTCTACCTCTGCTGTGCTCCACTGTACTCTATCTCTACTCTACTCCACTGTACTCTACCTCTACTGTACTCCACTGAACTCCACCTCTACAGTGCTCCACGGTACTCTACCTCTACTGTACTCCACTGTACTCTACCTCTACTCTGCTCTACTGTACTCTATCTCTACTGTAATCTACTGTACTCTACCTCTATTATACTCCACTGTACTCTACCTCTACTGTGCTCCACTGTACTCTACCTCTAATGTGCTCCACTGTACACTACCTCTACTGTAGTCCACTGTACTCTACCTCTACTGTGCTCCACTCTATTCTACCTCTAATGTGCTCAGCTGTACTCTACCTCTACTGTGCTCCACTGCACTCTATCTCTACTGTACTCCACTGTACTCTACCTCTACAGTGCTCCACTGTGCTCTACCTCTACTCTACTCCACTGTACTCTACCTCTACTCTGCTCTACTGTACTCTACCTCTACTGTACTCCATTGTACTCTACCTCTACTATACTCCACTGTACTCTACCTCTACTGTGCTCTACTGTACTCTATCTCTACTGTGCTCCACTGTACTCTACCTCTACGGTACTCCACTGTACTCTACCTCTACTGTACTCCACTGTACTCTACCTCTACAGTGCTCCACTGTAGTCTACCTCTACTGTACTCCACTGTACTCTACCTCTACTCTGCTCTACTGTACTCTATCTCTACTGTGCTCCACTGTACTCTACCTCTACTGTACTCCACTGTAGTCTACCTCAACTATACTCCACTGTACTCTACCTCTACTGTGCTCCACTGTACTCTACCTCAACTATACTCCACTGTACTCTATCTCTACTCTAATCCACTCTACTCTAATTCTACTGTACTCCACTGTACTCTACCTCTACTCTTCTCTACTGTACTCCACCTCTACTGTGCTCCACTGTACTCCACTGTACTCTAGCTCTACTCTGCTCCACTGTACTCTACCTCTACTGTACTCCACTGTACTCTACCTCTACTGTGCTCCACTGTACTCTAGCTCTACTGTACTCCACTGTACTCTACCTCTACTGTACTCCACTGTATTCTACCTCTACTGTGCTCTACTGTACTCTACCTCTACTGTACTCCACTGTACTCTACCTCTACTGTACTGTAGTCTACCTCTACTGTACTCTACTGTACTCCACCTCTACTGTGCTCCACTGTACTCTACCTGTACTGTACTCCACTGTACTCTATCTCTACTGTGCTCCACTGTACTCTACCTCTACTGTACTCCACTGTACTCTACCTCTACTGTGCTCCACTGTACTCTACCTCTACTGTACTCCACTGTACTCTATCTCTACTGTTCTCCACTCTACTCTACCTCTACTGTGCTCAGCTGTACTCTACTTCTACTGTGCTCCACTGCACTCTATCTCTACTGTACTCCACTGTACTCTACCTCTATAGGTGCTCCACTGTGCTCTACCTCTACTCTACTCTGCTGTACTCTACCTCTACTCTGCTCTACTGTACTCTACCTCTACTGTACTCCACTGTACTCTACCTCTACTATACTCCACTGTACTCTACCTCTACTGTGCTCTACTGTACTCTATCTCTACTGTGCTCCACTGTACTCTACCTCTACTGTACTCTACTCTACTCCACCTCTAATGTGCTCCACTCTACTCTACCTCTACTGTACTCCACTGTACTCTACCTCTACTCTGCTCTACTGTACTCTATCTCTACTGTGCTCCACTGTACTCTACCTCTACTCTACTCCACTGTAGTCTACCTCAACTATACTCCACTGTACTCTACCTCTACTGTGCTCCACTGTACTCTACCTCTACTGTGCTCTACTGTACTCTATCTCTACTGTGATCCACTGTACTCTACCTCTACTGTACTCCACTGTACTCCACCTCTACAGTGCTCCACTGTACTCTACCTCTACTGTACTCCACTGTACTCTACCTCTACTCTGCTCTACTGTAATCTATCTCTACTGTGCTCCACTGTACTCTACCTCTACTGTACTCCACTCTAGTCAACCTCAACTATACTCCACTGTACTCTACCTCTACTGTGCTCCACTGTACTCTACCTCTACTCTGCTCTACTGTACTCTATTTCTACTGTGCTCCACTGTACTCTACCTCTGCTGTACTCCACTCTAGTCTATCTCAACTATACTCCACTGTACTCTACCTCTACTGTGCTCCACTGTACTCTACCTCTACTGTGCTCTACTGTACTCTATCTCTACTGTGCTCCACTGTACTCTACCTCTACTGTACTCCACATTACTCTACATCTACTCTGCTCTACTGTACTCTATCTCTAATGTGCTCCACTGTACTCTACCTCTACTGTACTCCACTGTAGTCTACCTCAACTATACTCCACTGTACTCTACCTCTACTGTGCTCCACTGTATTCTACCTCTACTGTGCTCTACTGTACTCTATCTCTACTGTGCTCCACTGTACTCTACCTTTACTGTACTCCACTGTACTCCACCTCTACAGTGCTCCACTGTACTCTACCTCTACTGTACTCCACTGTACTCTACCTCTACTCTGCTCTACTGTACTCTATCTCTACTGTGCTCCACTGTACTCTACCTCTACTGTACTCCACTCTAGTCTACCTCAACTATACTCCACTGTACTCTACCTCTACTGTGCTCCACTGTACTCTACCTCTACTGTGCTCTACTGTACTCTATCTCTAGTGTGCTCCACTGTACTCTACCTCTACTGTACTCCACATTACTCTACCTCTATTCTGCTCTACTGTACTCTATCTCTACTGTGCTCCACTGTACTCTACCTCTACTGTACTCCACTCTAGTCTACCTCAACTATACTCCACTGTACTCTACCTCTACTGTGCTCCACTGTACTCTACCTCTACTGTGCTCTACTGTACTCTATCTCTACTGTGCTCCACTGTACTCTACCTCTACTGTACTCCACTGTACTCTACCTCTACTCTGCTGTACTGTACTCTATCTCTACTGTGCTCCACTGTACTCTACCTCTACTGTACTCCACTGTAGTCTACCTCAACTATACTCCACTGTACTCTACCTCTACTGTGCTCCACTGTACTCTACCTCTACTGTGCACTACTGTACTCTATCTCTACTGTGCTCCACTGTACTCTACCTCTACTGTACTCCACTGTACTCCACCTCTACAGTGATCCACTGTACTCTACCTCTACTGTACTCAACTGTACTCCACCTCTACAGTGATCCACTGTACTCTACCTCTACTGTACTCCACTGTACTCTACCTCTACTGTACTCCACTGTATTCTACCTCTACTGTGCTCTACTGTACTCTACCTCTACTGTACTCCACTGTACTCTACGTCTACTGTACTCCACTGTAGTCTACCTCAACTATACTCCACTGTACTCTACCTCTACTGTGCTCCACTGTACTCCACTGTACTCTATCTCTACTGTGATCCACTGTACTCTACCTCTGCTATGCTCCACTGTACTCTATATCTACTCTACTCCACTGTACTCTATCTCTATAGTACTCCACTGTATTCTACCTCTACTCTACTCTACTGTACTCCACCTCTACTGTGCTCCACTGTACTCCACTGTACTCTTCCTCTCTGTACTCCACTGTACTCTATCTCTACTGTGCTCCACTGTACTCTACCTCTACTTTGCTCTAATGTACTCTACTCTACTGTGCTCCACTGTACTCTATTTCTACTGTACCCCACTGTACTCTACCTCTACTGTGCTCAACTGTACTCTACCTCTACTGTGCTCCACTGTACACTACCTCTACTGTACTCCACTGTACTCTACCTCTACTGTGCTCTACTGTACTATACCTCTACTGTGCTCCACTGTACTCTACCTCTACTGTGCTCCACTGTACTCTATCTCTACTGTACTCCTCTGTACTCTACCTCTACTCTGCTCTACTGTACTCTACCTCTACAGTGCTCCACTGTGCTCTACCTCAACTGTACTCCACTGTACTCTACCTCTACTCTTCTCTACTGTGCTCTACCTCTACTGTACTCCACTGTACTCTACCTCTACTCTGCTCTACTGTACTCTACCTCTACAGTGCTCCACTGTGCTCTACCTCAACTGTACTCCACTGTACTCTACCTCTACTCTTCTCTACTATGCTCTACCTCTACTGTACTCCACTGTACTCTACCTCTACTCTGCTCTACTGTACTCTATCTCTATTGTGCTCCACTGTACTCTACCTCTACTGTACTCCACTGTAGTCTACCTCAACTATACTCCACTGTACTCTACCTCTACTGTGCTCCACTGTACTCTACCTCTACTTTAATCCACTGTACTCTACCTCTACTGTACTCCACTGTAGTCTACCTCAACTATACTCCACTGTACTCTACCTCTACTGTGCTCCACTGTACTCTACCTCTACTGTGCTCTACTGTACTCTATCTCTACTGTGCTCCATTGTACTCTACCTCTACTGTACTCCACTGTACTCCACCTCTACAGTGCTCCACTGTACTCTACCTCTACTGTACTCCACTGTACTCTACCCCTACTCTGCTCTATTGTACTCATTCTCTACTGTGCTCCACTGTACTCTACCTCTACTGTACTCCACTGTAGTCTACCTCAACTATACTCCACTGTACTCTACCTCTACTGTGCTCCACTGTACTCTACCTCAACTATACTCCACTGTACTCTATCTCTACTCTAATCCACTGTACTCTATCTCTACTCTACTCCACTCTACTCTATCTCTACTGTACTCCACTGTACTCTACCTCTACTCTTCTCTACTGTACTCCACCTCTACTGTGCTCCACTGTACTCCACTGTACTCTAGCTCTACTCTGCTCCAATGTACTCTACCTCTACTGTACTCCACTGTACTCTACCTCTACTGTGCTCCACTGTACTCTAGCTCTACTGTACTCCACTGTACTCTACCTCTACTGTACTCCACTGTACTCTACCTCTACTGTACTCCACTGTATTCTACCTCTACTGTGCTCTACTGTACTCTACCTCTACTGTACTCCACTGTACTCTACCTCTACTGTACTGTACTGTTCTCTACCTCTACTGTACTCTACTGTACTCCACCTCTACTGTGCTCCACTGTACTCCACTGCACTCTACCTCTACTATGCTCCACTGTACTCTACCTCTACTGTACTCCACTGTACTCTATCTCTACCTCTACTGTGCTCCACTGTACTCTACCTCTACTGTACTCCACTGTACTCTACCTCTACTGTGCTCCACTGTACTCTACCTCTACTGTACTCCACTGTACTCTATCTCTACTGTTCTCCACTCTACTCTACCTCTACTGTGCTCAGCTGCACTCTACCTCTACTGTATTCCACTGCACTCTATCTCTACTGTACTCCACTGTACTCTACCTCTATAGGTGCTCCACTGTGCTCTACCTCTACTCTACTCTGCTGTACTCTACCTCTACTCTGCTCTACTGTACTCTACCTCTACTGTACTCCACTGTACTCTACCTCTACTATACTCCACTGTACTCTACCTCTACTGTGCTCTACTGTACTCTATCTCTACTCTGCTCCACTGTACTCTACCTCTACTGTACTCTACTCTACTCCACCTCTAATGTGCTCCACTCTACTCTACCTCTACTGTACTCCACTGTACTCTACCTCTACTCTGCTCTACTGTACTCTATCTCTACTGTGCTCCACTGTACTCTACCTCTACTGTACTCCACTGTAGTCTACCTCAACTATACTCCACTGTACTCTACCTCTACTGTGCTCCACTGTACTCTACCTCTACTGTGCTCTACTGTACTCTATCTCTACTGTGCTCCACTGTACTCTACCTCTACTGTACTCCACTGTACTCCACCTCTACAGTGCTCCACTGTACTCTACCTCTACTGTACTCCACTGTACTCTACCTCTACTCTGCTCTACTGTACTCTATCTCTACTGTGCTCCACTGTACTCTACCTCTACTGTACTCCACTCTAGTCTACCTCAACTATACTCCACTGTACTCTACCTCTACTGTGCTCCACTGTACTCTTCCTCTACTCTGCTCTACTGTACTCTATCTCTACTGTGCTCCACTGTACTCTACCTCTACTGTACTCCACTCTAGTCTACCTCAACTGTACTCCACTGTACTCTACCTCTACTGTGCTCCACTGTACTCTACCTCTACTGTGCTCTACTGTACTCTATCTCTACTGTGCTCCACTGTACTCTACCTCTACTGTACTCCACTGTACTCTATCTCTACTGTTCTCCACTGTACTCTACCTCTACTGTGCTCCACTGTACTCCACTGTACTCTATCTCTACTGTGATCCACTGTACTCTACCTCTGCTATGCTCCACTGTACTCTATATCTACTCTACTCCACTGTACTCTATCTCTATAGTACTCCACTGTATTCTACCTCTACTCTACTCTACTGTACTCCACCTCTACTGTGCTCCACTGTACTCCACTGTACTCTTCCTCTCTGTACTCCACTGTACTCTATCTCTACTGTGCTCCACTGTACTCTACCTCTACTTTGCTCTAATGTACTCTACTCTACTTTGCTCCACTGTACTCTATTTCTACTGTACCCCACTGTACTCTACCTCTACTGTGCTCAACTGTACTCTACCTCTACTGTGCTCCACTGTACACTACCTCTACTGTACTCCACTGTACTCTACCTCTACTGTGCTCTACTGTACTCTACCTCTACTGTGCTCCACTGTACTCTACCTCTACTGTGCTCCACTGTACTCTATCTCTACTGTACTCCTCTGTACTCTACCTCTACTCTGCTCTACTGCACTCTACCTCTACAGTGCTCCACTGTGCTCTACCTCAACTGTACTCCACTGTACTCTACCTCTACTCTTCTCTACTGTGCTCTACCTCTACTGTACTCCACTGTACTCTACCTCTACTCTGCTCTACTGTACTCTACCTCTACAGTGCTCCACTGTGCTCTACCTCAACTGTACTCCACTGTACTCTACCTCTACTCTTCTCTACTATGCTCTACCTCTACTGTACTCCACTGTACTCTACCTCTACTCTGCTCTACTGTACTCTATCTCTATTGTGCTCCACTGTACTCTACCTCTACTGTACTCCACTGTAGTCTACCTCAACTATACTCCACTGTACTCTACCTCTACTGTGCTCCACTGTACTCTACCTCTTCTTTAATCCACTGTACTCTACCTCTACTGTACTCCACTGTAGTCTACCTCAACTATACTCCACTGTACTCTACCTCTACTGTGCTCCACTGTACTCTACCTCTACTGTGCTCTACTGTACTCTATCTCTACTGTGCTCCATTGTACTCTACCTCTACTGTACTCCACTGTACTCCACCTCTACAGTGCTCCACTGTACTCTACCTCTACTGTACTCCACTGTACTCTACCCCTACTCTGCTCTATTGTACTCATTCTCTACTGTGCTCCACTGTACTCTACCTCTACTGTACTCCACTGTAGTCTACCTCAACTATACTCCACTGTACTCTACCTCTACTGTGCTCCACTGTACTCTACCTCAACTATACTCCACTGTACTCTATCTCTACTCTAATCCACTGTACTCTATCTCTACTCTACTCCACTCTACTCTATCTCTACTGTACTCCACTGTACTCTACCTCCACTCTTCTCTACTGTACTCCACCTCTACTGTGCTCCACTGTACTCCACTGTACTCTAGCTCTACTCTGCTCCAATGTACTCTACCTCTACTGTACTCCACTGTACTCTACCTCTACTGTGCTCCACTGTACTCTAGCTCTACTGTACTCCACTGTACTCTACCTCTACTGTACTCCACTGTACTCTACCTCTACTGTACTCCACTGTATTCTACCTCTACTGTGCTCTACTGTACTCTACCTCTACTGTACTCCACTGTACTCTACCTCTACTGTACTGTACTGTTCTCTACCTCTACTGTACTCTACTGTACTCCACCTCTACTGTGCTCCACTGTACTCCACTGCACTCTACCTCTACTATGCTCCACTGTACTCTACCTCTACTGTACTCCACTGTACTCTATCTCTACCTCTACTGTGCTCCACTGTACTCTACCTCTACTGTACTCCACTGTACTCTACCTCTACTGTGCTCCACTGTACTCTACCTCTACTGTACTCCACTGTACTCTATCTCTACTGTTCTCCACTCTACTCTACCTCTACTGTGCTCAGCTGCACTCTACCTCTACTGTATTCCACTGCACTCTATCTCTACTGTACTCCACTGTACTCTACCTCTATAGGTGCTCCACTGTGCTCTACCTCTACTCTACTCTGCTGTACTCTACCTCTACTCTGCTCTACTGTACTCTACCTCTACTGTACTCCACTGTACTCTACCTCTACTATACTCCACTGTACTCTACCTCTACTGTGCTCTACTGTACTCTATCTCTACTCTGCTCCACTGTACTCTACCTCTACTGTACTCTACTCTACTCCACCTCTAATGTGCTCCACTCTACTCTACCTCTACTGTACTCCACTGTACTCTACCTCTACTCTGCTCTACTGTACTCTATCTCTACTGTGCTCCACTGTACTCTACCTCTACTGTACTCCACTGTAGTCTACCTCAACTATACTCCACTGTACTCTACCTCTACTGTGCTCCACTGTACTCTACCTCTACTGTGCTCTACTGTACTCTATCTCTACTGTGCTCCACTGTACTCTACCTCTACTGTACTCCACTGTACTCCACCTCTACAGTGCTCCACTGTACTCTACCTCTGCTGTACTCCACTGTACTCTACCTCTACTCTGCTCTACTGTACTCTATCTCTACTGTGCTCCACTGTACTCTACCTCTACTGTACTCCACTCTAGTCTACCTCAACTATACTCCACTGTACTCTACCTCTACTGTGCTCCACTGTACTCTTCCTCTACTCTGCTCTACTGTACTCTATCTCTACTGTGCTCCACTGTACTCTACCTCTACTGTACTCCACTCTAGTCTACCTCAACTGTACTCCACTGTACTCTACCTCTACTGTGCTCCACTGTACTCTACCTCTACTGTGCTCTACTGTACTCTATCTCTACTGTGCTCCACTGTACTCTACCTCTACTGTACTCCACTGTACTCTATCTCTACTGTTCTCCACTGTACTCTACCTCTACTGTGCTCCACTGTACTCCACTGTACTCTATCTCTACTGTGATCCACTGTACTCTACCTCTGCTATGCTCCACTGTACTCTATATCTACTCTACTCCACTGTACTCTATCTCTATAGTACTCCACTGTATTCTACCTCTACTCTACTCTACTGTACTCCACCTCTACTGTGCTCCACTGTACTCCACTGTACTCTTCCTCTCTGTACTCCACTGTACTCTATCTCTACTGTGCTCCACTGTACTCTACCTCTACTTTGCTCTAATGTACTCTACTCTACTGTGCTCCACTGTACTCTATTTCTACTGTACCCCACTGTACTCTACCTCTACTGTGCTCAACTGTACTCTACCTCTACTGTGCTCCACTGTACACTACCTCTACTGTACTCCACTGTACTCTACCTCTACTGTGCTCTACTGTACTCTACCTCTACTGTGCTCCACTGTACTCTACCTCTACTGTGCTCCACTGTACTCTATCTCTACTGTACTCCTCTGTATCCTACCTCTACTCTGCTCTACTGTACTCTACCTCTACAGTGCTCCACTGTGCTCTACCTCAACTTTACTCCACTGTACTCTACCTCTACTCTTCTCTACTGTGCTCTACCTCTACTGTACTCCACTGTACTCTACCTCTACTCTGCTCTACTGTACTCTACCTCTACAGTGCTCCACTGTGCTCTACCTCAACTGTACTCCACTGTACTCTACCTCTACTCTTCTCTACTATGCTCTACCTCTACTGTACTCCACTGTACTCTACCTCTACTCTGCTCTACTGTACTCTATCTCTATTGTGCTCCACTGTACTCTACCTCTACTGTACTCCACTGTAGTCTACCTCAACTATACTCCACTGTACTCTACCTCTACTGTGCTCCACTGTACTCTACCTCTACTTTAATCCACTGTACTCTACCTCTACTGTACTCCACTGTAGTCTACCTCAACTATACTCCACTGTACTCTACCTCTACTGTGCTCCACTGTACTCTACCTCTACTGTGCTCTACTGTACTCTATCTCTACTGTGCTCCATTGTACTCTACCTCTACTGTACTCCACTGTACTCCACCTCTACAGTGCTCCACTGTACTCTACCTCTACTGTACTCCACTGTACTCTACCCCTACTCTGCTCTATTGTACTCTATCTCTACTGTGCTCCACTGTACTCTACCTCTACTGTACTCCACTGTAGTCTACCTCAACTTTACTCCACTGTACTCTACCTCTACTGTGCTCCACTGTACTCTACCTCAACTATACTCCACTGTACTCTATCTCTACTCTAATCCACTGTACTCTATCTCTACTCTACTCCACTCTACTCTATCTCTACTGTACTCCACTGTACTCTACCTCTACTCTACTCTACTGTACTCCACCTCTACTGTGCTCCACTGTACTCCACTGTACTCTACCTCTACTGTGCTCCACTGCACTCTATCTCTACTGTACTCCACTGTACTCTACCTCTACAGTGCTCCACTGTGCTCTACCTCTACTCTACTCCACTGTACTCTACCTCTACTCTGCTCTACTGTACTCTACCTCTACTGTACTCCACTGTACTCTACCTCTACTGTGATCCACTGTACTCTACCTCTGCTGTGCTCCACTGTACTCTATCTCTACTCTACTCCACTGTACTCTACCTCTACTGTACTCCACTGAACTCCACCTCTACAGTGCTCCACGGTACTCTACCTCTACTGTACTCCACTGTACTCTACCTCTACTCTGCTCTACTGTACTCTATCTCTACTGTAATCTACTGTACTCTACCTCTATTATACTCCACTGTACTCTACCTCTACTGTGCTCCACTGTACTCTACCTCTAATGTGCTCCACTGTACACTACCTCTACTGTAGTCCACTGTACTCTACCTCTACTGTGCTCCACTCTATTCTACCTCTAATGTGCTCAGCTGTACTCTACCTCTACTGTGCTCCACTGCACTCTATCTCTACTGTACTCCACTGTACTCTACCTCTACAGTGCTCCACTGTGCTCTACCTCTACTCTACTCCACTGTACTCTACCTCTACTCTGCTCTACTGTACTCTACCTCTACTGTACTCCACTGTACTCTACCTCTACTATACTCCACTGTACTCTACCTCTACTGTGCTCTACTGTACTCTATCTCTACTGTGCTCCACTGTACTCTACCTCTACTGTACTCCACTGTACTCTACCTCTACTGTACTCCACTGTACTCTACCTCTACAGTGCTCCACTGTAGTCTACCTCTACTGTACTCCACTGTACTCTACCTCTACTCTGCTCTACTGTACTCTATCTCTACTGTGCTCCACTGTACTCTACCTCTACTGTACTCCACTGTAGTCTACCTCAACTATACTCCACTGTACTCTACCTCTACTGTGCTCCACTGTACTCTACCTCAACTATACTCCACTGTACTCTATCTCTACTCTAATCCACTCTACTCTAATTCTACTGTACTCCACTGTACTCTACCTCTACTCTTCTCTACTGTACTCCACCTCTACTGTGCTCCACTGTACTCCACTGTACTCTAGCTCTACTCTGCTCCACTGTACTCTACCTCTACTGTACTCCACTGTACTCTACCTCTACTGTGCTCCACTGTACTCTAGCTCTACTGTACTCCACTGTACTCTACCTCTACTGTACTCCACTGTATTCTACCTCTACTGTGCTCTACTGTACTCTACCTCTACTGTACTCCACTGTACTCTACCTCTACTGTACTGTAGTCTACCTCTACTGTACTCTACTGTACTCCACCTCTACTGTGCTCCACTGTACTCTACCTGTACTGTACTCCACTGTACTCTATCTCTACTGTGCTCCACTGTACTCTACCTCTACTGTACTCCACTGTACTCTACCTCTACTGTGCTCCACTGTACTCTACCTCTACTGTACTCCACTGTACTCTATCTCTACTGTTCTCCACTCTACTCTACCTCTACTGTGCTCAGCTGTACTCTACTTCTACTGTGCTCCACTGCACTCTATCTCTACTGTACTCCACTGTACTCTACCTCTATAGGTGCTCCACTGTGCTCTACCTCTACTCTACTCTGCTGTACTCTACCTCTACTCTGCTCTACTGTACTCTACCTCTACTGTACTCCACTGTACTCTACCTCTACTATACTCCACTGTACTCTACCTCTACTGTGCTCTACTGTACTCTATCTCTACTGTGCTCCACTGTACTCTACCTCTACTGTACTCTACTCTACTCCACCTCTAATGTGCTCCACTCTACTCTACCTCTACTGTACTCCACTGTACTCTACCTCTACTCTGCTCTACTGTACTCTATCTCTACTGTGCTCCACTGTACTCTACCTCTACTCTACTCCACTGTAGTCTACCTCAACTATACTCCACTGTACTCTACCTCTACTGTGCTCCACTGTACTCTACCTCTACTGTGCTCTACTGTACTCTATCTCTACTGTGATCCACTGTACTCTACCTCTACTGTACTCCACTGTACTCCACCTCTACAGTGCTCCACTGTACTCTACCTCTACTGTACTCCACTGTACTCTACCTCTACTCTGCTCTACTGTACTCTATCTCTACTGTGCTCCACTGTACTCTACCTCTACTGTACTCCACTCTAGTCAACCTCAACTATACTCCACTGTACTCTACCTCTACTGTGCTCCACTGTACTCTACCTCTACTCTGCTCTACTGTACTCTATTTCTACTGTGCTCCACTGTACTCTACCTCTGCTGTACTCCACTCTAGTCTATCTCAACTATACTCCACTGTACTCTACCTCTACTGTGCTCCACTGTACTCTACCTCTACTGTGCTCTACTGTACTCTATCTCTACTGTGCTCCACTGTACTCTACCTCTACTGTACTCCACATTACTCTACATCTACTCTGCTCTACTGTACTCTATCTCTAATGTGCTCCACTGTACTCTACCTCTACTGTACTCCACTGTAGTCTACCTCAACTATACTCCACTGTACTCTACCTCTACTGTGCTCCACTGTATTCTACCTCTACTGTGCTCTACTGTACTCTATCTCTACTGTGTTCCACTGTACTCTACCTTTACTGTACTCCACTGTACTCCACCTCTACAGTGCTCCACTGTACTCTACCTCTACTGTACTCCACTGTACTCTACCTCTACTCTGCTCTACTGTACTCTATCTCTACTGTGCTCCACTGTACTCTACCTCTACTGTACTCCACTCTAGTCTACCTCAACTATACTCCACTGTACTCTACCTCTACTGTGCTACACTGTACTCTACCTCTACTGTGCTCTACTGTACTCTATCTCTAGTGTGCTCCACTGTACTCTACCTCTACTGTACTCCACATTACTCTACCTCTATTCTGCTCTACTGTACTCTATCTCTACTGTGCTCCACTGTACTCTACCTCTACTGTACTCCACTCTAGTCTACCTCAACTATACTCCACTGTACTCTACCTCTACTGTGCTCCACTGTACTCTACCTCTACTGTGCTCTACTGTACTCTATCTCTACTGTGCTCCACTGTACTCTACCTCTACTGTACTCCACTGTACTCTACCTCTACTCTGCTGTACTGTACTCTATCTCTACTGTGCTCCACTGTACTCTACCTCTACTGTACTCCACTGTAGTCTACCTCAACTATACTCCACTGTACTCTACCTCTACTGTGCTCCACTGTACTCTACCTCTACTGTGCACTACTGTACTCTATCTCTACTGTGCTCCACTGTACTCTACCTCTACTGTACTCCACTGTACTCCACCTCTACAGTGATCCACTGTACTCTACCTCTACTGTACTCAACTGTACTCCACCTCTACAGTGATCCACTGTACTCTACCTCTACTGTACTCCACTGTACTCTACCTCTACTGTACTCCACTGTATTCTACCTCTACTGTGCTCTACTGTACTCTACCTCTACTGTACTCCACTGTACTCTACGTCTACTGTACTCCACTGTAGTCTACCTCAACTATACTCCACTGTACTCTACCTCTACTGTGCTCCACTGTACTCTACCTCAACTATACTCCACTGTACTCTATCTCTACTCTAATCCACTGTACTCTATCTCTACTCTACTCCACTCTACTCTATCTCTACTGTACTCCACTGTACTCTACCTATACTCTACTCTACTGTACTCCACCTCTACTGTGCTCCACTGTACTCCACTGTACTCTAGCTCTACTGTGCTCCACTGTACTCTACCTCTACTGTACTCCACTGTACTCTACCTCTACTGTGCTCCACTGTACTCTACCTCTACTGTACTCCACTGTACTCTACCTCTACTGTACTCCACTGTACTCTACCTCTACTGTACTCCACTGTACTCTACCTCTACTGTACTCCACTGTACTCTACCTCTACTGTACTCCACTGTATTCTACCTCTACTGTGCTCCACTGTACTCCACTGTACTCTATCTCTACTGTGATCCACTGTATTCTACCTCTGCTTTGCTCCACTGTACTCTATATCTACTCTACTCCACTGTACTCTATCTCTATTGTACTCCACTGTACTCTACCTCTACTGTACTCTACTGTACTCCACCTCTACTGTGCTCCACTGTAATCCACTGTACTCTTCCTCTACTGTACTCCACTGTACTCTATCTCTACTGTGCTCCACTGTACTCTACCTCTACTTTGCTCTAATATACTCTACTCTACTGTGCTCCACTGTACTCTATTTCTACTGTACCCCACTGTACTCTACCTCTACTGTGCTCCACAGTACTCTACCTCTACTGTGATCCACTGTACACTACCTCTACTGTACTCCACTGTACTCTACCTCTACTGTGCTCCACTGTACTCTACCTCTACTCTGCTCTACTGTGCTCTACCTCTACTGTACTCCACTGTACTCTACCTCTACTCTGCTCTACTGTACTCTATCTCTATTGTGCTCCACTGTACTCTACCTCTACTGTACTCCACTGTAGTCTACCTCAACTATACTCCACTGTACTCTACCTCTACTGTGCTCCACTGTACTCGACCTCTACTGTACTCCACTGTACTCTACCTCTACTGTACTCCACTGTAGTCTACCTCAACTATACTCCACTGTACTCTACCTCTACTGTGCTCCACTGTACTCTACCTCTACTGTGCTCTACTGTACTCTATCTATACTTTGCTCCATTGTACTCTACCTCTACTGTACTCCACTGTACTCCACCTCTACAGTGCTCCACTGTACTCTACCTCTACTGTACTCCACTGTACTCTACCTCAACTATACTCCACTGTACTCTACATCTACTGTGCTCCACTGTACTCTACCTCAACTGTACTCCACTGTACTCTATCTCTACTCTAATCCACTGTACTCTATCTCTACTCTACTTCACTCTACTCTATCTCTACTGTAATCCACTGTACTCTACATATACTCTACTCTACTGTACTCCACCTCTACTGTGCTCCACTGTACTCCACTGTACTCTAGCTCTACTGTGCTCCACTGTACTCTACCTCTACTGTACTCCACTGTACTCTACCTCTACTTTGCTCCACTGTACTCTACCTCTACTGTACTCCACTGTAGTCTACCTCAACTATACTCCACTGTACTCTACCTCTACTGTGCTCCACTGTACTCTACCTCTACTGTGCTCTACTGTACTCTATCTCTACTGTGCTCCATTGTACTCTACCTCTACTGTACTCCACTGTACTCCACCTCTACAGTGCTCCACTGTACTCTACCTCTACTGTACTCCACTGTACTCTACCCCTACTCTGCTCTATTGTACTCTATCTCTACTGTGCTCCACTGTACTCTACCTCTACTGTGCTCCACTGTACTCTACATCAACTATACTCCACTGTACTCTATCTCTACTCTAATCCACTGTACTCTATCTCTACTCTACTCCACTATACTCTATCTCTACTGTACTTCACTGTACTCTACCTCTACTCTTCTCTACTGTACTCCACCTCTACTGTGCTCCACTGTACTCCACTGTACTCTAGCTCTACTCTGCTCCACTGTACTCTACCTCTACTGTACTCCACTGTACTCTCCCTCTACTGTGCTCCACTGTACTCTATCTCTACTGTACTCCACTGTACTCTACCTCTACTGTACTCCACTGTACTCTACCTCTACTCTGCTCTACTGTACTCTATCTCTATTGTGCTCCACTGTACTCTACCTCTACTGTACTCCACTGTAGTCTACCTCAACTATACTCCACTGTACTCTACCTCTACTGTGCTCCACTGTACTCTACCTCTGCTGTAATCCACTGTACTCTACCTCTACTGTACTCCACTGTAGTCTACCTCAACTATACTCCACTGTACTCTACCTCTACTGTGCTCCACTGTACTCTACCTCTACTGTGCTCTACTGTACTCTATCTCTACTGTGCTCCATTGTACTCTACCTCTACTCTACTCCACTGTACTCTACCTCTACTCTGCTCTACTGTACTCTATCTCTACTGTGCTCCACTGTACTCTACCTCTACTGTAATCCACTGTAGTCTACCTCAACTATACTCCACTGTACTCTACCTCTACTGTGCTCCACTGTACTCTACCTCAACTATACTCCACTGTACTCTATCTCTACTCTAATCCACTGTACTCTATCTCTACTCTACTCCACTCTACTCTATCTCTACTGTACTCCACTGTACTCTACCTCTACTCTTCTCTACTGTACTCCACCTCTACTGTGCTCCACTGTACTCCACTGTACTCTAGCTCTACTCTGCTCCACTGTACTCTCCCTCTACTGTGCTCCACTGTACTCTAGCTCTACTGTACTCCACTGTACTCTACCTCTACTGTACTCCACTGTACTCTACCTCTACTGTACTCCACTGTATTCTACCTCTACTGTGCTCTACTGTACTCTACCTCTACTGTACTCCACTTTACTCTACCTCTACTGTACTGTACTGTTCTCTACCTCTACTGTACTCTACTGTACTCCACCTCTACTGTGCTCCACTGTACTCCACTGTACTCTACCTCTACTGTGCTCCACTGTACTCTACCTCTACTGTACTCCGCTGTACTCTATCTCTACTGTGCTCCACTGTACTCTACCTCTACTGTACTCCACTGTACTCTACCTCTACCGTGCTCCACTGTACTCTACCTCTACTGTACTCCACTCTACTCTACCTCTACTGTGCTCAACTGTACTCTACCTCTACTGTGCTCCACTGCACTCTATCTCTACTGTACTCCACTGTACTCTACCTCTATAGGTGCTCCACTGTGCTCTACCTCTACTCTACTCTGCTGTACTCTACCTCTACTCTGCTCTACTGTACTCTACCTCTACTGTACTCCACTGTACTCTACCTCTACTATACTCCACTGTACTCTACCTCTACTGTGCTCTACTGTACTCTATCTCTACTGTGCTCCACTGTACTCTACCTCTACTGTACTCTACTCTACTCCACCTCTAATGTGCTCCACTCTACTCTACCTCTACTGTGCTCCACTGTACTCTACCTCTACTGTACTCCACTGTAGTCTACCTCAACTATACTCCACTGTACTCTACCTCTACTGTGCTCCACTGTACTCTACCTCTACTGTGCTCTACTGTACTCTATCTCTACTGTGCTCCACTGTACTCGACCTCTACTGTACTCCACTGTACTCCACCTCTACAGTGCTCCACTGTACTCTACCTCTACTGTACTCCACTGTACTCTACCTCTACTCTGCTCTACTCTACTCTATCTCTACTGTGCTCCACTGTACTCTACCTCTACTGCACTCCACTCTAGTCTACCTCAACTATACTCCACTGTACTCTACCTCTACTGTGCTCCACTGTACTCTACCTCGACTCTGCTCTACTGTACTCTATCTCTACTGTGCTCCACTGTACTCTACATCTACTGTACTCCACTCTAGTCTACCTCAACTATACTCCACTGTAATCTACCTCTACTGTGCTCCACTGTACTCTACCTCTACTGTGCTCTACTGTACTCTATCTCTACTGTGCACCACTGTACTCTACCTCTACTGCACTCCACATTATTCTACATCTACTCTGCTCTACTGTACTCTATCTCTACTGTGCTCCACTGTACTCTACCTCTACTGTACTCCACTGTAGTCTACCTCAACTATACTCCACTGTACTCTACCTCTACTGTGCTCCACTGTACTCTACCTCTACTGTGCTCTACTGTACTCTCTCTCTACTGTGCTCCACTGTACTCTACCTCTACTGTACTCCACTGTACTCCACCTCTACAGTGCTCCACGTACTCTACCTCTACTGTGCTCCACTGTACTCTACCTCTACTGTGCTCTACTTTACTCTATCTCTACTGTGCTCCACTGTACTCTACCTCTACTGTACTCCACATTACTCTACCTCTACTCTGCTCTACTGTACTCTATCTCTACTGTGCTCCACTGTACTCTACCTCTACTGTACTCCACTCTAGTCTACCTCAACTATACTCCACTGTACTCTACCTCTACTGTGCTCCACTGTACTCTACCTCTACTGTGCTCTACTGTACTCTATCTCTACTGTACTGTACTGTAGTCTACCTCTACTGTACTCTACTGTACTCCACCTCTACAGTGCTCCACTGTACTCTACCTGTACTGTACTCCACTGTACTCTGTCTCTACTGTGCTCCACTGTACTCTACCTCTACTGTACTCCACTGTACTCTACCTCTACTGTACTCCACTGTACTCTACCTCTACTGTACTGTAGTCTACCTCTACTGTACTCTACTGTACTACACCTCTACTGTGCTCCACTGTACTCTACCTGTACTGTACTCCACTGTACTCTGTCTCTACTGTGCTCCACTGTACTCTACCTCTACTGTACTCCACTGTACTCTACCTCTACTGTGCTCCACTGTACTCTACCTCTACTGTACTCCACTGTACTCTATCTCTACTGTTCTCCACTCTACTCTACCTCTACTGTGCTCAGCTGTACTCTACCTCTACTGTGCTCCACTGCACTCTATCTCTACTGTACTCCACTGTACTCTACCTCTACTCTTCTCTACTGTACTCCACCTCTACTGTGCTCCACTGTACTCCACTGTACTCTAGCTCTACTCTGCTCCACTGTACTCTACCTCTACTGTACTCCACTGTACTCTCCCTCTACTGTGCTCCACTGTACTCTAGCTCTACTGTACTCCACTGTACTCTACCTCTACTGTACTCCACTGTACTCTACCTCTACTGTACTCCACTGTATTCTACCTCTACTGTGCTCTACTGTACTCTACCTCTACTGTACTCCACTGTACTCTACCTCTACTGTACTGTACTGTTCTCTACCTCTACTGTACTCTACTGTACTCCACCTCTACTGTGCTCCACTGTACTCCACTGTACTCTACCTCTACTGTGCTCCACTGTACTCTACCTCTACTGTACTCCGCTGTACTCTATCTCTACTGTGCTCCACTGTACTCTACCTCTACTGTACTCCACTGTACTCTACCTCTACTGTGCTCCACTGTACTCTACCTCTACTGTACTCCACTCTACTCTACCTCTACTGTGCTCAACTGTACTCTACCTCTACTGTGCTCCACTGCACTCTATCTCTACTGTACTCCACTGTACTCTACCTCTATAGGTGCTCCACTGTGCTCTACCTCTACTCTACTCTGCTGTACTCTACCTCTACTCTGCTCTACTGTACTCTACCTCTACTGTACTCCACTGTACTCTACCTCTACTATACTCCACTGTACTCTACCTCTACTGTGCTCTACTGTACTCTATCTCTACTGTGCTCCACTGTACTCTACCTCTACTGTACTCTACTCTACTCCACCTCTAATGTGCTCCACTCTACTCTACCTCTACTGTGCTCCACTGTACTCTACCTCTACTGTACTCCACTGTAGTCTACCTCAACTATACTCCACTGTACTCTACCTCTACTGTGCTCCACTGTACTCTACCTCTACTGTGCTCTACTGTACTCTATCTCTACTGTGCTCCACTGTACTCGACCTCTACTGTACTCCACTGTACTCCACCTCTACAGTGCTCCACTGTACTCTACCTCTACTGTACTCCACTGTACTCTACCTCTACTCTGCTCTACTCTACTCTATCTCTACTGTGCTCCACTGTACTCTACCTCTACTGTACTCCACTCTAGTCTACCTCAACTATACTCCACTGTACTCTACCTCTACTGTGCTCCACTGTACTCTACCTCTACTCTGCTCTACTGTACTCTATCTCTACTGTGCTCCACTGTACTCTACATCTACTGTACTCCACTCTAGTCTACCTCAACTATACTCCACTGTACTCTACCTCTACTGTGCTCCACTGTACTCTACCTCTACTGTGCTCTACTGTACTCTATCTCTACTCTGCACCACTGTACTCTACCTCTACTGCACTCCACATTATTCTACATCTACTCTGCTCTACTGTACTCTATCTCTACTGTGCTCCACTGTACTCTAGCTCTACTGTACTCCACTGTATTCTACCTCAACTATACTCCACTGTACTCTACCTCTACTGTGCTCCACTGTACTCTACCTCTACTGTGCTCTACTGTACTCTCTCTCTACTGTGCTCCACTGTACTCTACCTCTACTCTACTCCACTGTACTCCACCTCTACAGTGCTCCACGTACTCTACCTCTACTGTGCTCCACTGTACTCTACCTCTACTGTGCTCTACTTTACTCTATCTCTACTGTGCTCCACTGTACTCTACCTCTACTGTACTCCACATTACTCTACCTCTACTCTGCTCTACTGTACTCTATCTCTACTGTGCTCCACTGTACTCTACCTCTACTGTACTCCACTCTAGTCTACCTCAACTATACTCCACTGTACTCTACCTCTACTGTGCTCCACTGTACTCTACCTCTACTGTGCTCTACTGTACTCTATCTCTACTGTACTGTACTGTAGTCTACCTCTACTGTACTCTACTGTACTCCACCTCTACTGTGCTCCACTGTACTCTACCTGTACTGTACTCCACTGTACTCTGTCTCTACTGTGCTCCACTGTACTCTACATCTACTGTACTCCACTGTACTCTACCTCTACTGTACTCCACTGTACTCTACCTCTACTGTACTGTACTGTAGTCTACCTCTACTGTACTCTACTGTACTACACCTCTACTGTGCTCCACTGTACTCTACCTGTACTGTACTCCACTGTACTCTGTCTCTACTGTGCTCCACTGTACTCTACCTCTACTGTACTCCACTGTACTCTACCTCTACTGTGCTCCACTGTACTCTACCTCTACTGTACTCCACTGTACTCTATCTCTACTGTTCTCCACTCTACTCTACCTCTACTGTGCTCAGCTGTACTTTACCTCTACTGTGCTCCACTGCACTCTATCTCTACTGTACTCCACTGTACTCTACCTCTATAGGTGCTCCACTGTGCTCTACCTCTACTCTACTCTACTGTACTCTACCTCTACTCTGCTCTACTGTACTCTACCTCTACTGTACTCCACTGTACTCTACCTCTACTATACTCCACTGTACTCTACCTCTACTGTGCTCTACTGTACTCTATCTCTACAGTGCTCCACTGTACTCTACCTCTACTGTACTCTACTCTACTCCACCTCTAATGTGCTCCACTCTACTCTACCTCTACTGTACTCCACTGTACTCTACCTCTACTCTGCTCTACTGTACTCTATCTCTACTGTGCTCCACTGTACTCTACCTCTACTGTACTCCACTGTAGTCTACCTCAACTATACTCCACTGTACTCTACCTCTACTGTGCTCCACTGTACTCTACCTCTACTGTGCTCTACTGTACTCTATCTCTACTGTGCTCCACTGTACTCTACCTCTACTGTACTCCACTGTACTCCACCTCTACAGTGCTCCACTGTACTCTACCTCTACTGTACTCCACTATACTCTACCTCTACTCTGCTCTACTGTACTCTATCTCTACTGTTCTCCACTGTACTCTACCTCTACTGTACTCCACTCTAGTCTACCTCAACTATACTCCACTGTACTCTACCTCTACTGTGCTCCACTGTACTCTACCTCTACTCTGCTCTACTGTACTCTATCTCTACTGTGCTCCACTGTACTCTACCTCTACTGTACTCCACTCTAGTCTACCTCAACTATACTCCACTGTACTCTACCTCTACTGTGCTCCACTGTACTCTACCTCTACTGTGCTCTACTGTACTCTATCTCTACTGTGCTCCACTGTACTCTACCTCTACTGTACTCCACATTACTCTACATCTACTCTGCTCTACTGTGCTCTATCTCTACTGTGCTCCACTGTACTCTACCTCTACTGTACTCCACTGTAGTCTACCTCAACTATACTCCACTGTACAATACCTCTACTGTGCTCTACTGTACTCTGCCTCTACTGTGCTCTACTGTACTCTATCTCTACTGTGCTCCACTGTACTCTATCTCTACTGTGCTCCACTGTACTCTACCTCTACTGTACTCCACATTACTCTACATCTACTCTGCTCTACTGTACTCTATCTCTACTGTGCTCCACTGTACTCTACCTCTACTGTACTCCACTGTAGTCTACCTCAACTATACTCCACTGTACTCTACCTCTACTGTGCTCCACTGTACTCTACCTCTACTGTGCTCTACTGTACTCTACCTCTACTGTGCTCCACTGTACTCTACCTCTACTGTACTCCACTGTACTCTATCTCTACTGTTCTCCACTCTACTCTACCTCTACTGTGCTCAGCTGTACTCTACCTCTACTATACTCCACTGTACTCTACCTCTACTGTGCTCTACTGTACTCCATCTCTACAGTGCTCCACTGTACTCTACCTCTACTGTACTCTACTCTACTCCACCTCTAATGTGCTCCACTCTACTCTACTTCTACTGTACTCCACTGTACTCTACCTCTACTCTGCTCTACTGTACTCTATCTCTACTGTGCTCCACTGTACTCTACCTCTACTGTACTCCACTGTAGTCTACCTCAACTATACTCCACTGTACTCTACCTCTACTGTGCTCCACTGTACTCTACCTCTACTGTGCTCTACTGTACTCTATCTCTACTGTGCTCCACTGTACTCTACCTCTACTGTACTCCACTGTACTCCACCTCTACAGTGCTCCACTGTACTCTACCTCTACTGTACTCCACTGTACTCTACCTCTACTCTGCTCTACTGTACTCTATCTCTACTGTGCTCCACTGTATTCTAAATCTACTGTACTCCACTCTAGTCTACCTCAACTATACTCCACTGTACTCTACCTCTACTGTGCTCCACTGTACTCTACCTCTACTCTGCTCTACTGTACTCTATCTCTACTGTGCTCCACTGTACTCTACCTCTACTGTACTCCACTCTAGTCTACCTCAACTATACTCCACTGTACTCTACTTCTACTGTGCTCCACTGTACTCTACCTCTACTGTGCTCTACTGTACTCTACCTCTACTGTACTCCACATTACTCTACATCTACTCTGCTCTACTGTACTCTATCTCTACTGTGCTCCACTGTACTCTACCTCTACTGTATTCCACTGTAGTCTACCTCAACTATACTCCACTGTACTCTACCTCTACTGTGCTCCACTGTACTCTACCTCTACTGTGCTCTACTGTACTCTATCTCTACTGTGCTCCACTGTACTCTACCTCTACTGTACTCCACTGTACTCCACCTCTACAGTGCTCCACTGTACTCTACCTCTACTGTACTCCACTGTACTCTACCTCTACTCTGCTCTACTGTACTCTATCTCTACTGTGCTCCACTGTACTCTACCTCTACTGTACTCCACTCTAGTCTAACTCAACTATACTCCACTGTACTCTACCTCTACTGTGCTCCACTGTACTCTACCTCTACTGTGCTCTACTGTACTCTATCTCTAGTGTGCTCCACTGTACTCTACCTCTACTGTACTCCACATTACTCTACCTCTACTCTGCTCTACTGTACTCTATCTCTACTGTTCTCCACTGTACTCTACCTCTACTGTACTCCACTCTAGTCTACCTCAACTATACTCCACTGTACTCTACCTCTACTGTGCTCCACTGTACTCTACCTCTACTGTGCTCTACTGTACTCTATCTCTACTGTGCTCCACTGTACTCTACCTCTACTGTACTCCACTGTACTCTACCTCTACTCTGCTGTACTGTACTCTATCTCTACTGTGCTCCACTGTACTCTACCTCTACTGTACTCCACTGTAGTCTACCTCAACTATACTCAACTGTACTCTACCTCTACTGTGCTCCACTGTACTCTACCTCTACTGTGCACTACTGTACTATATCTCTACTGTGCTCCACTGTACTCTACCTCTACTGTACTCCACTGTACTCCACCTCTGTGCACTACTGTACTCTATCTCTACTGTGCTCCACTGTACTCTACCTCTACTGTACTCCACTGTACTCCACCTCTACAGTGATCCAATGTACTCTACCTCTACTGTACTCCACTGTACTCCACCTCTACAGTGATCCACTGTACTCTACCTCTACTGTACTCCACTGTACTCTACCTCTACTCTGCTCTACTGTACTCTATCTCTACTGTGCTCCACTGTACTCTACCTCAACTATACTCCACTGTACTCTATCTTTACTCTAATCCACTGTACTCTATCTCTACTCTACTCCATTCTACTCTATCTCTACTGTACTCCACTGTACTCTACCTCTACTCTACTCTACTGTACTCCACCTCTACTGTGCTCCACTGTACTCCACTGTACTCTAGCTCTACTGTGCTCCACTGTACTCTACCTCTACTGTACTCCACTGTACTCTACCTCTACTGTGCTCCACTGTACTCTACCTCCACTGTACTCTACCTCTACTGTACTCCACTGTACTCTACCTCTACTGTACTCCACTGTATTCTACCTCTACTGTGCTCTACTGTACTCTACCTCTACTGTACTCCACTGTACTCTACCTCTACTGTACTGTACTGTTCTCTACCTCTACTGTACTCTACTGTACTCCACCTCTACTGTGCTCCACTGTACTCCACTGTACTCTACCTCTACTGTGCTCCACTGTACTCTACCTCTACTGTAATCCACTGTACTCTATCTCTACTGTGCTCCACTGTACTCTACCTCTACTGTACTCCACTGTACTCTATCTCTAATGTTCTCCACTGTACTCTACCTCTACTGTACTCCACTGTACTCTACCTCTACTGTACTCCACTGTATTCTACCTCTACTGTGCTCTACTGTACTCTACCTCTACTGTACTCCACTGTACTCTACCTCTACTGTACTGTACTGTTCTCTACCTCTACTGTACTCTACTGTACTCCACCTCTACTGTGCTCCACTGTACTCCACTGTACTCTACCTCTACTGTGCTCCACTGTACTCTACCTCTACTGTAATCCACTGTACTCTATCTCTACTGTGCTCCACTGTACTCTACCTCTACTGTACTCCACTGTACTCTATCTCTACTGTTCTCCACTGTACTCTACCTCTACTGTGCTCCACTGTACTCCACTGTACTCTATCTCTACTGTGATCCACTCTACTCTACCTCTGCTGTGCTCCACTGTACTCTATATCTACTCTACTCCACTGTACTCTATCTCTATAGTACTCCACTGTATTCTACCTCTACTCTACTCTACTGTACTCCACCTCTACTCTGCTCCCCTGTACTCCACTGTACTCTTCCTCTCTGTACTCCACTGTACTCTATCTCTACTGTGCTCCACTGTACTCTACCTCTACTTTGCTCTAATGTACTCTATTCTACTGTGATCCACTGTACTCTATTTCTACTGTACCCCACTGTACTCTACCTCTACTGTGCTCAACTGTACTCTACCTCTACTGTGCTCCACTGTACACTACCTCTACTGTACTCCACTATACTCTACCTCTACTGTGCTCCACTGTACTCTACCTCTACTGTGCTTCACTGTACTCTACCTCTACTGTGCTCCACTGTACTCTATCTCTACTGTACTCCACTGTACTCTACCTCTACAGTGCTCCACTGTGCTCTACCTCAACTGTACTCCACTGTACTCTACCTCTACTCTTCTCTACTGTGCTCTACCTCTACTGTACTCCACTGTACTCTACCTCTACTCTGCTCTACTGTACTCTATCTCTATTGTGCTCCACTGTACTCTACCTCTACTGTACTCCACTGTAGTCTACCTCAACTATACTCCACTGTACTCTACCTCTACTGTGCTCCACTGTACTCTACCTCTACTGTAATCCACTGTACTCTACCTCTACTGTACTCCACTGTAGTCTACCTCAACTATACTCCACTGTACTCTACCTCTACTGTGCTCCACTGTACTCTACCTCTACTGTGCTCTACTGTACTCTATCTCTACTGTGCTCCATTGTACTCTACCTCTACTGTACTCCACTGTACTCCACCTCTACAGTGCTCCACTGTACTCTACCTCTACTGTACTCCACTGTACTCTACCCCTACTCTGCTCTATTGTACTCTATCTCTACTGTGCTCCACTGTACTCTACCTCTACTGTGCTCCACTGTACTCTACATCAACTATACTCCACTGTACTCTATCTCTACTCTAATCCACTGTACTCTATCTCTACTCTACTCCACTATACTCTATCTCTACTGTACTCCACTGTACTCTACCTCTACTCTTCTCTACTGTACTCCACCTCTACTGTGCTCCACTGTACTCCACTGTACTCTAGCTCTACTCTGCTCCACTGTACTCTACCTCTACTGTACTCCACTGTACTCTCCCTCTACTGTGCTCCACTGTACTCTAGCTCTACTGTACTCCACTGTACTCTACCTCTACTGTACTCCACTGTACTCTACCTCTACTCTGCTCTACTGTACTCTATCTCTATTGTGCTCCACTGTACTCTACCTCTACTGTACTCCACTGTAGTCTACCTCAACTATACTCCACTGTACTCTACCTCTACTGTGCTCCACTGTACTCTACCTCTGCTGTAATCCACTGTACTCTACCTCTACTGTACTCCACTGTAGTCTACCTCAACTATACTCCACTGTACTCTACCTCTACTGTGCTCCACTGTACTCTACCTCTACTGTGCTCTACTGTACTCTATCTCTACTGTGCTCCATTGTACTCTACCTCTACTCTACTCCACTGTACTCTACCTCTACTCTGCTCTACTGTACTCTATCTCTACTGTGCTCCACTGTACTCTACCTCTACTGTACTCCACTGTAGTCTACCTCAACTATACTCCACTGTACTCTACCTCTACTGTGCTCCACTGTACTCTACCTCAACTATACTCCACTGTACTCTATCTCTACTCTAATCCACTGTACTCTATCTCTACTCTACTCCACTCTACTCTATCTCTACTGTACTCCACTGTACTCTACCTCTACTCTTCTCTACTGTACTCCACCTCTACTGTGCTCCACTGTACTCCACTGTACTCTAGCTCTACTCTGCTCCACTGTACTCTACCTCTACTGTACTCCACTGTACTCTCCCTCTACTGTGCTCCACTGTACTCTAGCTCTACTGTACTCCACTGTACTCTACCTCTACTGTACTCCACTGTACTCTACCTCTACTGTACTCCACTGTATTCTACCTCTACTGTGCTCTACTGTACTCTACCTCTACTGTACTCCACTGTACTCTACCTCTACTGTAGTGTACTGTTCTCTACCTCTACTGTACTCTACTGTACTCCACCTCTACTGTGCTCCACTGTACTCCACTGTACTCTACCTCTACTGTGCTCCACTGTACTCTACCTCTACTGTACTCCGCTGTACTCTATCTCTACTGTGCTCCACTGTACTCTACCTCTACTGTACTCCACTGTACTCTACCTCTACTGTGCTCCACTGTACTCTACCTCTACTGTACTCCACTCTACTCTACCTCTACTGTGCTCAACTGTACTCTACCTCTACTGTGCTCCACTGCACTCTATCTCTACTGTACTCCACTGTACTCTACCTCTATAGGTGCTCCACTGTGCTCTACCTCTACTCTACTCTGCTGTACTCTACCTCTACTCTGCTCTACTGTACTCTACCTCTACTGTACTCCACTGTACTCTACCTCTACTATACTCCACTGTACTCTACCTCTACTGTGCTCTACTGTACTCTATCTCTACTGTGCTCCACTGTACTCTACCTCTACTGTACTCTACTCTACTCCACCTCTAATGTGCTCCACTCTACTCTACCTCTACTGTGCTCCACTGTACTCTACCTCTACTGTACTCCACTGTAGTCTACCTCAACTATACTCCACTGTACTCTACCTCTACTGTGCTCCACTGTACTCTACCTCTACTGTGCTCTACTGTACTCTATCTCTACTGTGCTCCACTGTACTCGACCTCTACTGTACTCCACTGTACTCCACCTCTACAGTGCTCCACTGTACTCTACCTCTACTGTACTCCACTGTACTCTACCTCTACTCTGCTCTACTCCACTCTATCTCTACTGTGCTCCACTGTACTCTACCTCTACTGCACTCCACTCTAGTCTACCTCAACTATACTCCACTGTACTCTACCTCTACTGCACTCCACATTATTCTACATCTACTCTGCTCTACTGTACTCTATCTCTACTGTGCTCCACTGTACTCTACCTCTACTGTACTCCACTGTAGTCTACCTCAACTATACTCCACTGTACTCTACCTCTACTGTGCTCCACTGTACTCTACCTCTACTGTGCTCTACTGTACTCTCTCTCTACTGTGCTCCACTGTACTCTACCTCTACTGTACTCCACTGTACTCCACCTCTACAGTGCTCCACGTACTCTACCTCTACTGTGCTCCACTGTACTCTACCTCTACTGTGCTCTACTTTACTCTATCTCTACTGTGCTCCACTGTACTCTACCTCTACTGTACTCCACATTACTCTACCTCTACTCTGCTCTACTGTACTCTATCTCTACTGTGCTCCACTGTACTCTACCTCTACTGTACTCCACTCTAGTCTACCTCACCTATACTCCACTGTACTCTACCTCTACTGTGCTCCACTGTACTCTACCTCTACTGTGCTCTACTGTACTCTATCTCTACTGTACTGTACTGTAGTCTACCTCTACTGTACTCTACTGTACTCCACCTCTACTGTGCTCCACTGTACTCTACCTGTACTGTACTCCACTGTACTCTGTCTCTACTGTGCTCCACTGTACTCTACCTCTACTGTACTCCACTGTACTCTACCTCTACTGTACTCCACTGTACTCTACCTCTACTGTACTGTACTGTAGTCTACCTCTACTGTACTCTACTGTACTACACCTCTACTGTGCTCCACTGTACTCTACCTGTACTGTACTCCACTGTACTCTGTCTCTACTGTGCTCCACTGTACTCTACCTCTACTGTACTCCACTGTACTCTACCTCTACTGTGCTCCACTGTACTCTACCTCTACTGTACTCCACTGTACTCTATCTCTACTGTTCTCCACTCTACTCTACCTCTACTGTGCTCAGCTGTACTCTACCTCTACTGTGCTCCACTGCACTCTATCTCTACTGTACTCCACTGTACTCTACCTCTACTCTTCTCTACTGTACTCCACCTCTACTGTGCTCCACTGTACTCCACTGTACTCTAGCTCTACTCTGCTCCACTGTACTCTACCTCTACTGTACTCCACTGTACTCTCCCTCTACTGTGCTCCACTGTACTCTAGCTCTACTGTACTCCACTGTACTCTACCTCTACTGTACTCCACTGTACTCTACCTCTACTGTACTCCACTGTATTCTACCTCTACTGTGCTCTACTGTACTCTACCTCTACTGTACTCCACTGTACTCTACCTCTACTGTACTGTACTGTTCTCTACCTCTACTGTACTCTACTGTACTCCACCTCTACTGTGCTCCACTGTACTCCACTGTACTCTACCTCTACTGTGCTCCACTGTACTCTACCTCTACTGTACTCCGCTGTACTCTATCTCTACTGTGCTCCACTGTACTCTACCTTTACTGTACTCCACTGTACTCTACCTCTACTGTGCTCCACTGTACTCTACCTCTACTGTACTCCACTCTACTCTACCTCTACTGTGCTCAACTGTACTCTACCTCTACTGTGCTCCACTGCACTCTATCTCTACTGTACTCCACTGTACTCTACCTCTATAGGTGCTCCACTGTGCTCTACCTCTACTCTACTCTGCTGTACTCTACCTCTACTCTGCTCTACTGTACTCTACCTCTACTGTACTCCACTGTACTCTACCTCTACTATACTCCACTGTACTCTACCTCTACTGTGCTCTACTGTACTCTATCTCTACTGTGCTCCACTGTACTCTACCTCTACTGTACTCTACTCTACTCCACCTCTAATGTGCTCCACTCTACTCTACCTCTACTGTGCTCCACTGTACTCTACCTCTACTGTACTCCACTGTAGTCTACCTCAACTATACTCCACTGTACTCTACCTCTACTGTGCTCCACTGTACTCTACCTCTACTGTGCTCTACTGTACTCTATCTCTACTGTGCTCCACTGTACTCGACCTCTACTGTACTCCACTGTACTCCACCTCTACAGTGCTCCACTGTACTCTACCTCTACTGTACTCCACTGTACTCTACCTCTACTCTGCTCTACTCTACTCTATCTCTACTGTGCTCCACTGTACTCTACCTCTACTGTACTCCACTCTAGTCTACCTCAACTATACTCCACTGTACTCTACCTCTACTGTGCTCCACTGTACTCTACCTCTACTCTGCTCTACTGTACTCTATCTCTACTGTGCTCCACTGTACTCTACATCTACTGTACTCCACTCTAGTCTACCTCAACTATACTCCACTATACTCTACCTCTACTGTGCTCCACTGTACTCTACCTCTACTGTGCTCTACTGTACTCTATCTCTACTGTGCACCACTGTACTCTACCTCTACTGCACTCCACATTATTCTACATCTACTCTGCTCTACTGTACTCTATCTCTACTGTGCTCCACTGTACTCTACCTCTACTGTACTCCACTGTATTCTACCTCAACTATACTCCACTGTACTCTACCTCTACTGTGCTCCACTGTACTCTACCTCTACTGTGCTCTACTGTACTCTCTCTCTACTGTGCTCCACTGTACTCTACCTCTACTCTACTCCACTGTACTCCACCTCTACAGTGCTCCACGTACTCTACCTCTACTGTGCTCCACTGTACTCTACCTCTACTGTGCTCTACTTTACTCTATCTCTACTGTGCTCCACTGTACTCTACCTCTACTGTACTCCACATTACTCTACCTCTACTCTGCTCTACTGTACTCTATCTCTACTGTGCTCCACTGTACTCTACCTCTACTGTACTCCACTCTAGTCTACCTCAACTATACTCCACTGTACTCTACCTCTACTGTGCTCCACTGTACTCTACCTCTACTGTGCTCTACTGTACTCTATCTCTACTGTACTGTACTGTAGTCTACCTCTACTGTACTCTACTGTACTCCACCTCTACTGTGCTCCACTGTACTCTACCTGTACTGTACTCCACTGTACTCTGTCTCTACTGTGCTCCACTGTACTCTACCTCTACTGTACTCCACTGTACTCTACCTCTACTGTACTCCACTGTACTCTACCTCTACTGTACTGTACTGTAGTCTACCTCTACTGTACTCTACTGTACTACACCTCTACTGTGCTCCACTGTACTCTACCTGTACTGTACTCCACTGTACTCTGTCTCTACTGTGCTCCACTGTACTCTACCTCTACTGTACTCCACTGTACTCTACCTCTACTGTGCTCCACTGTACTCTACCTCTACTGTACTCCACTGTACTCTATCTCTACTGTTCTCCACTCTACTCTACCTCTACTGTGCTCAGCTGTACTTTACCTCTACTGTGCTCCACTGCACTCTATCTCTACTGTACTCCACTGTACTCTACCTCTATAGGTGCTCCACTGTGCTCTACCTCTACTCTACTCTACTGTACTCTACCTCTACTCTGCTCTACTGTACTCTACCTCTACTGTACTCCACTGTACTCTACCTCTACTATACTCCACTGTACTCTACCTCTACTGTGCTCTACTGTACTCTATCTCTACAGTGCTCCACTGTACTCTACCTCTACTGTACTCTACTCTACTCCACCTCTAATGTGCTCCACTCTACTCTACCTCTACTGTACTCCACTGTACTCTACCTCTACTCTGCTCTACTGTACTCTATCTCTACTGTGCTCCACTGTACTCTACCTCTACTGTACTCCACTGTAGTCTACCTCAACTATACTCCACTGTACTCTACCTCTACTGTGCTCCACTGTACTCTACCTCTACTGTGCTCTACTGTACTCTATCTCTACTGTGCTCCACTGTACTCTACCTCTACTGTACTCCACTGTACTCCACCTCTACAGTGCTCCACTGTACTCTACCTCTACTGTACTCCACTGTACTCTACCTCTACTCTGCTCTACTGTACTCTATCTCTACTGTTCTCCACTGTACTCTACCTCTACTGTACTCCACTCTAGTCTACCTCAACTATACTCCACTGTACTCTACCTCTACTGTGCTCCACTGTACTCTACCTCTACTCTGCTCTACTGTACTCTATCTCTACTGTGCTCCACTGTACTCTACCTCTACTGTAATCCACTCTAGTCTACCTCAACTATACTCCACTGTACTCTACCTCTACTGTGCTCCACTGTACTCTACCTCTACTGTGCTCTACTGTACTCTATCTCTACTGTGCTCCACTGTACTCTACCTCTACTGTACTCCACATTACTCTACATCTACTCTGCTCTACTGTACTCTATCTCTACTGTGCTCCACTGTACTCTACCTCTACTGTACTCCACTGTAGTCTACCTCAACTATACTCCACTGTACTCTACCTCTACTGTGCTCCACTGTACTCTACCTCTACTGTGCTCTACTGTACTCTACCTCTACTGTGCTCCACTGTACTCTACCTCTACTGTACTCCACTGTACTCTATCTCTACTGTTCTCCACTCTACTCTACCTCTACTGTGCTCAGCTGTACTCTACCTCTACTATACTCCACTGTACTCTACCTCTACTGTGCTCTACTGTACTCCATCTCTACAGTGCTCCACTGTACTCTACCTCTACTGTACTCTACTCTACTCCACCTCTAATGTGCTCCACTCTACTCTACTTCTACTGTACTCCACTGTACTCTACCTCTACTCTGCTCTACTGTACTCTATCTCTACTGTGCTCCACTGTACTCTACCTCTACTGTACTCCACTGTAGTCTACCTCAACTATACTCCACTGTACTCTACCTCTACTGTGCTCCACTGTACTCTACCTCTACTGTGCTCTACTGTACTCTATCTCTACTGTGCTCCACTGTACTCTACCTCTACTGTACTCCACTGTACTCCACCTCTACAGTGCTCCACTGTACTCTACCTCTACTGTACTCCACTGTACTCTACCTCTACTCTGCTCTACTGTACTCTATCTCTACTGTGCTCCACTGTATTCTACCTCTACTGTACTCCACTCTAGTCTACCTCAACTATACTCCACTGTACTCTACCTCTACTGTGCTCCACTGTACTCTACCTCTACTCTGCTCTACTGTACTCTATCTCTACTGTGCTCCACTGTACTCTACCTCTACTGTACTCCACTCTAGTCTACCTCAACTATACTCCACTGTACTCTACTTCTACTGTGCTCCACTGTACTCTACCTCTACTGTGCTCTACTGTACTCTACCTCTACTGTACTCCACATTACTCTACATCTACTCTGCTCTACTGTACTCTATCTCTACTGTGCTCCACTGTACTCTACCTCTACTGTATTCCACTGTAGTCTACCTCAACTATACTCCACTGTACTCTACCTCTACTGTGCTCCACTGTACTCTACCTCTACTGTGCTCTACTGTACTCTATCTCTACTGTGCTCCACTGTACTCTACCTCTACTGTACTCCACTGTACTCCACCTCTACAGTGCTCCACTGTACTCTACCTCTACTGTGCTCCACTGTACTCTACCTCTACTGTACTCCACTCTAGTCTACCTCAACTATACTCCACTGTACTCTACCTCTACTGTGCTCCACTGTACTCTACCTCTACTGTGCTCTACTGTACTCTATCTCTAGTGTGCTCCACTGTACTCTACCTCTACTGTACTCCACATTACTCTACCTCTACTCTGCTCTACTGTACTCTATCTCTACTGTTCTCCACTGTACTCTACCTCTACTGTACTCCACTCTAGTCTACCTCAACTATACTCCACTGTACTCTACCTCTACTGTGCTCCACTGTACTCTACCTCTACTGTGCTCTACTGTACTCTATCTCTACTGTGCTCCACTGTACTCTACCTCTACTGTACTCCACTGTACTCTACCTCTACTCTGCTGTACTGTACTCTATCTCTACTGTGCTCCACTGTACTCTACCTCTACTGTACTCCACTGTAGTCTACCTCAACTATACTCAACTGTACTCTACCTCTACTGTGCTCCACTGTACTCTACCTCTACTGTGCACTACTGTACTATATCTCTACTGTGCTCCACTGTACTCTACCTCTACTGTACTCCACTGTACTCCACCTCTGTGCACTACTGTACTCTATCTCTACTGTGCTCCACTGTACTCTACCTCTACTGTACTCCACTGTACTCCACCTCTACAGTGATCCACTGTACTCTACCTCTACTGTACTCCACTGTACTCCACCTCTTCAGTGATCCACTGTACTCTACCTCTACTGTACTCCACTGTACTCTACCTCTACTCTGCTCTACTGTACTCTATCTCTACTGTGCTCCACTGTACTCTACCTCAACTATACTCCACTGTACTCTATCTTTACTCTAATCCACTGTACTCTATCTCTACTCTACTCCATTCTACTCTATCTCTACTGTACTCCACTGTACTCTACCTCTACTCTACTCTACTGTACTCCACCTCTACTGTGCTCCACTGTACTCCACTGTACTCTAGCTCTACTGTGCTCCACTGTACTCTACCTCTACTGTACTCCACTGTACTCTACCTCTACTGTGCTCCACTGTACTCTACCTCCACTGTACTCTACCTCTACTGTACTCCACTGTACTCTACCTCTACTGTACTCCACTGTATTCTACCTCTACTGTGCTCTACTGTACTCTACCTCTACTGTACTCCACTGTACTCTACCTCTACTGTACTGTACTGTTCTCTACCTCTACTGTACTCTACTGTACTCCACCTCTACTGTGCTCCACTGTACTCCACTGTACTCTACCTCTACTGTGCTCCACTGTACTCTACCTCTACTGTAATCCACTGTACTCTATCTCTACTGTGCTCCACTGTACTCTACCTCTACTGTACTCCACTGTACTCTATCTCTACTGTTCTCCACTGTACTCTACCTCTACTGTGCTCCACTGTACTCCACTGTACTCTATCTCTACTGTGATCCACTCTACTCTACCTCTGCTGTGCTCCACTGTACTCTATATCTACTCTACTCCACTCTACTCTATCTCTATAGTACTCCACTGTATTCTACCTCTACTCTACTCTACTGTACTCCACCTCTACTGTGCTCCCCTGTACTCCACTGTACTCTTCCTCTCTGTACTCCACTGTACTCTATCTCTACTGTGCTCCACTGTACTCTACCTCTACTTTGCTCTAATGTACTCTATTCTACTGTGATCCACTGTACTCTATTTCTACTGTACCCCACTGTACTCTACCTCTACTGTGCTCAACTGTACTGTACCTCTACTGTGCTCCACTGTACACTACCTCTACTGTACTCCACTATACTCTACCTCTACTGTGCTCCACTGTACTCTACCTCTACTGTGCTCCACTGTACTCTACCTCTACTGTGCTCCACTGTACTCTATCTCTACTGTACTCCACTGTACTCTACCTCTACAGTGCTCCACTGTGCTCTACCTCAACTGTACTCCACTGTACTCTAACTCTACTCTTCTCTACTGTGCTCTACCTCTACTGTACTCCACTGTACTCTACCTCTACTCTGCTCTACTGTACTCTATCTCTATTGTGCTCCACTGTACTCTACCTCTACTGTACTCCACTGTAGTCTACCTCAACTATACTCCACTGTACTCTACCTCTACTGTGCTCCACTGTACTCTACCTCTACTGTAATCCACTGTACTCTACCTCTACTGTACTCCACTGTAGTCTACCTCAACTATACTCCACTGTACTCTACCTCTACTGTGCTCCACTGTACTCTACCTCTACTGTGCACTGTACTCTACCTCTACTGTGCTCCACTGTACTCTACCTCTACTGTGCTCTACTGTACTCTATCTCTACTGTGCTCCACTGTACTCTACCTCTACTGTACTCCACTGTACTCTACCTCTACTCTGCTGTACTGTACTCTTTCTCTACTGTGCTCCACTGTACTCTACCTCTACTGTACTCCACTGTAGTCTACCTCAACTATACTCAACTGTACTCTACCTCTACTGTGCTCCACTGTACTCTACCTCTACTGTGCACTACTGTACTATATCTCTACTGTGCTCCACTGTACTCTACCTCTACTGTACTCCACTGTACTCCACCTCTGTGCACTACTGTACTCTATCTCTACTGTGCTCCACTGTACTCTACCTCTACTGTACTCCACTGTACTCCACCTCTACAGTGATCCACTGTACTCTACCTCTACTGTACTCCACTGTACTCCACCTCTACAGTGATCCACTGTACTCTACCTCTACTGTACTCCACTGTACTCTACCTCTACTCTGCTCTACTGTACTCTATCTCTACTGTGCTCCACTGTACTCTACCTCAACTATACTCCACTGTACTCTATCTTTACTCTAATCCACTGTACTCTATCTCTACTCTACTCCATTCTACTCTATCTCTACTGTACTCCACTGTACTCTACCTCTACTCTACTCTACTGTACTCCACCTCTACTGTGCTCCACTGTACTCCACTGTACTCTAGCTCTACTGTGCTCCACTGTACTCTACCTCTACTGTACTCCACTGTACTCTACCTCTACTGTGCTCCACTGTACTCTACCTCCACTGTACTCTACCTCTACTGTACTCCACTGTACTCTACCTCTACTGTACTCCACTGTATTCTACCTCTACTGTGCTCTACTGTACTCTACCTCTACTGTACTCCACTGTACTCTACCTCTACTGTACTGTACTGTTCTCTACCTCTACTGTACTCTACTGTACTCCACCTCTACTGTGCTCCACTGTACTCCACTGTACTCTACCTCTACTGTGCTCCACTGTACTCTACCTCTACTGTAATCCACTGTACTCTATCTCTACTGTGCTCCACTGTACTCTACCTCTACTGTACTCCACTGTACTCTATCTCTACTGTTCTCCACTGTACTCTACCTCTACTGTGCTCCACTGTACTCCACTGTACTCTATCTCTACTGTGATCCACTCTACTCTACCTCTGCTGTGCTCCACTGTACTCTATATCTACTCTACTCCACTGTACTCTATCTCTATAGTACTCCACTGTATTCTACCTCTACTCTACTCTACTGTACTCCACCTCTACTGTGCTCCCCTGTACTCCACTGTACTCTTCCTCTCTGTACTCCACTGTACTCTATCTCTACTGTGCTCCACTGTACTCTACCTCTACTTTGCTCTAATGTACTCTATTCTACTGTGATCCACTGTACTCTATTTCTACTGTACCCCACTGTACTCTACCTCTACTGTGCTCAACTGTACTCTACCTCTACTGTGCTCCACTGTACACTACCTCTACTGTACTCCACTATACTCTACCTCTACTGTGCTCCACTGTACTCTACATCTACTGTGCTCCACTGTACTCTACCTCTACTGTGCTCCACTGTACTCTATCTCTACTGTACTCCACTGTACTCTACCTCTACAGTGCTCCACTGTGCTCTACCTCAACTGTACTCCACTGTACTCTACCTCTACTCTTCTCTACTGTGCTCTACCTCTACTGTACTCCACTGTACTCTACCTCTACTCTGCTCTACTGTACTCTATCTCTATTGTGCTCCACTGTACTCTACCTCTACTGTACTCCACTGTAGTCTACCTCAACTATACTCCACTGTAATCTACCTCTACTGTGCTCCACTGTACTCTACCTCTACTGTAATCCACTGTACTCTACCTCTACTGTACTCCACTGTAGTCTACCTCAACTATACTCCACTGTACTCTACCTCTACTGTGCTCCACTGTACTCTACCTCTACTGTGCTCTACTGTACTCTATCTCTACTGTGCTCCATTGTACTCTACCTCTACTGTACTCCACTGTACTCCACCTCTACAGTGCTCCACTGTACTCTACCTCTACTGTACTCCACTGTACTCTACCTCTACTGTACTCCACTGTACTCTACCTCTACTGTACTCCACTGTACTCTACCTCTACTGTACTGTACTGTAGTCTACCTCTACTGTACTCTACTGTACTACACCTCTACTGTGCTCCACTGTACTCTACCTGTACTGTACTCCACTGTACTCTGTCTCTACTGTGCTCCACTGTACTCTACCTCTACTGTACTCCACTGTACTCTACCTCTACTGTGCTCCACTGTACTCTACCTCTACTGTACTCCACTGTACTCTATCTCTACTGTTCTCCACTCTACTCTACCTCTACTGTGCTCAGCTGTACTTTACCTCTACTGTGCTCCACTGCACTCTATCTCTACTGTACTCCACTGTACTCTACCTCTATAGGTGCTCCACTGTGCTCTACCTCAACTCTACTCTACTGTACTCTACCTCTACTCTGCTCTACTGTACTCTACCTCTACTGTACTCCACTGTACTCTACCTCTACTATACTCCACTGTACTCTACCTCTACTGTGCTCTACTGTACTCTATCTCTACAGTGCTCCACTGTACTCTACCTCTACTGTACTCTACTCTACTCCACCTCTAATGTGCTCCACTCTACTCTACCTCTACTGTACTCCACTGTACTCTACCTCTACTCTGCTCTACTGTACTCTATCTCTACTGTGCTCCACTGTACTCTACCTCTACTGTACTCCACTGTAGTCTACCTCAACTATACTCCACTGTACTCTACCTCTACTGTGCTCCACTGTACTCTACCTCTACTGTGCTCTACTGTACTCTATCTCTACTGTGCTCCACTGTACTCTACCTCTACTGTACTCCACTGTACTCCACCTCTACAGTGCTCCACTGTACTCTACCTCTACTGTACTCCACTGTACTCTACCTCTACTCTGCTCTACTGTACTCTATCTCTACTGTTCTCCACTGTACTCTACCTCTACTGTACTCCACTCTAGTCTACCTCAACTATACTCCACTGTACTCTACCTCTACTGTGCTCCACTGTACTCTACCTCTACTCTGCTCTACTGTACTCTATCTCTACTGTGCTCCACTGTACTCTACCTCTACTGTAATCCACTCTAGTCTACCTCAACTATACTCCACTGTACTCTACCTCTACTGTGCTCCACTGTACTCTACCTCTACTGTGCTCTACTGTACTCTATCTCTACTGTGCTCCACTGTACTCTACCTCTACTGTACTCCACATTACTCTACATCTACTCTGCTCTACTGTGCTCTATCTCTACTGTGCTCCACTGTACTCTACCTCTACTGTACTCCACTGTAGTCTACCTCAACTATACTCCACTGTACAATACCTCTACTGTGCTCTACTGTACTCTGCCTCTACTGTGCTCTACTGTACTCTATCTCTACTGTGCTCCACTGTACTCTATCTCTACTGTGCTCCACTGTACTCTACCTCTACTGTACTCCACATTACTCTACATCTACTCTGCTCTACTGTACTCTATCTCTACTGTGCTCCACTGTACTCTACCTCTACTGTACTCCACTGTAGTCTACCTCAACTATACTCCACTGTACTCTACCTCTACTGTGCTCCACTGTACTCTACCTCTACTGTGCTCTACTGTACTCTACCTCTACTGTGCTCCACTGTACTCTACCTCTACTGTACTCCACTGTACTCTATCTCTACTGTTCTCCACTCTACTCTACCTCTACTGTGCTCAGCTGTACTCTACCTCTACTATACTCCACTGTACTCTACCTCTACTGTGCTCTACTGTACTCCATCTCTACAGTGCTCCACTGTACTCTACCTCTACTGTACTCTACTCTACTCCACCTCTAATGTGCTCCACTCTACTCTACTTCTACTGTACTCCACTGTACTCTACCTCTACTCTGCTCTACTGTACTCTATCTCTACTGTGCTCCACTGTACTCTACCTCTACTGTACTCCACTGTAGTCTACCTCAACTATACTCCACTGTACTCTACCTCTACTGTGCTCCACTGTACTCTACCTCTACTGTGCTCTACTGTACTCTATCTCTACTGTGCTCCACTGTACTCTACCTCTACTGTACTCCACTGTACTCCACCTCTACAGTGCTCCACTGTACTCTACCTCTACTGTACTCCACTGTACTCTACCTCTACTCTGCTCTACTGTACTCTATCTCTACTGTGCTCCACTGTATTCTACCTCTACTGTACTCCACTCTAGTCTACCTCAACTATACTCCACTGTACTCTACTTCTACTGTGCTCCACTGTACTCTACCTCTACTGTGCTCTACTGTACTCTATCTCTACTGTGCTCCACTGTACTCTACCTCTACTGTACTCCACATTACTCTACATCTACTCTGCTCTACTGTACTCTATCTCTACTGTGCTCCACTGTACTCTACCTCTACTGTATTCCACTGTAGTCTACCTCAACTATACTCCACTGTACTCTACCTCTACTGTGCTCCACTGTACTCTACCTCTACTGTGCTCTACTGTACTCTATCTCTACTGTGCTCCACTGTACTCTACCTCTACTGTACTCCACTGTACTCCACCTCTACAGTGCTCCACTGTACTCTACCTCTACTGTACTCCACTGTACTCTACCTCTACTCTGCTCTACTGTACTCTATCTCTACTGTGCTCCACTGTACTCTACCTCTACTGTACTCCACTCTAGTCTACCTCAACTATACTCCACTGTACTCTACCTCTACTGTGCTCCACTGTACTCTACCTCTACTGTGCTCTACTGTACTCTATCTCTAGTGTGCTCCACTGTACTCTACCTCTACTGTACTCCACATTACTCTACCTCTACTCTGCTCTACTGTACTCTATCTCTACTGTGCTCCACTGTACTCTACCTCTACTGTACTCCACTCTAGTCTACCTCAACTATACTCCACTGTACTCTACCTCTACTGTGCTTCACTGTACTCTACCTCTACTGTGCTCTACTGTACTCTATCTCTACTGTGCTCCACTGTACTCTACCTCTACTGTACTCCACTGTACTCTACCTCTACTCTGCTGTACTGCACTCTATCTCTACTGTGCTCCACTGTACTCTACCTCTAATGTACTCCACTGTAGTCTACCTCTACTCTGCTCCACTGTACTCTACCTCTAATGTGCTCCACTGTACACTACCTCTACTGTGCACTACTGTACTCTATCTCTACTGTGCTCCACTGTACTCTACCTCTACTGTACTCCACTGTACCCCACCTCTACAGTGATCCACTGTACTATACCTCTACTGTACTCCACTGTACTCCACCTCTACAGTGATCCACTGTACTCTACCTCTACTGTACTCCACTGTACTCTACCTCTACTCTGCTCTACTGTACTCTATCTCTACTGTGCTCCACTGTACTCTACCTCAACTATACTCCACTGTACTCTATCTTTACTCTAATCCACTGTACTCTATCTCTACTCTACTCCACTCTACTCTATCTCTACTGTACTCCACTGTACTCTACCTCTACTCTACTCTACTGTATTCCACCTCTACTGTGCTTCACTGTACTCCACTGTACTCTAGCTCTACTGTGCTCCACTGTACTCTACCTCTACTGTACTCCACTGTACTCTACCTCTACTGTGCTCCACTGTACTCTACCTCCACTGTACTCTACCTCTACTGTACTCCACTGTACTCTACCTCTACTGTACTCCACTGTATTCTACCTCTACTGTGCTCTACTGTACTCTACCTCTACTGTACTCCACTGTACTCTACCTCTACTGTACTGTACTGTTCTCTACCTCTACTGTACTCTACTGTACTCCACCTCTACTGTGCTCCACTGTACTCCACTGTACTCTACCTCTACTGTGCTGCACTGTACTCTACCTCTACTGTAATCCACTGTACTCTATCTCTACTGTGCTCCACTGTACTCTACCTCTACTGTACTCCACTGTACTCTATCTCTACTGTTCTCCACTGTACTCTACCTCTACTGTGCTCTACTGTACTCCACTGTACTCTATCTCTACTGTGATCCACTGTACTCTACCTCTGCTGTGCTCCACTGTACTCTATATCTACTCTACTCCACTGTACTCTATCTCTATAGTACTCCACTGTATTCTACCTCTACTCTACTCTACTGTACTCCACCTCTACTGTGCTCCACTGTACTCCACTGTACTCTTCCTCTCTGTACTCCACTGTACTCTATCTCTACTGTGCTCCACTGTACTCTACCTCTACTTTGCTCTAATGTACTCTACTCTACTGTGCTCCACTGTACTCTATTTCTACTGTACCCCACTGTACTCTACCTCTACTGTGCTCAACTGTACTCTACCTCTACGGTGCTCCACTGTACACTACCTCTACTGTACTCCACTGTACTCTACCTCTACTGTGCTCCACTGTACTCTACCTCTACTGTGCTCCACTGTACTCTACCTCTACTGTGCTCCACTGTACTCTATCTCTACTGTACTCCACTGTACTCTACCTCTACAGTGCTCCACTGTGCTCTACCTCAACTGTACTCCACTGTACTCTACCTCTACTCTTCTCTACTGTGCTCTACCTCTACTGTACTCCACTGTACTCTACCTCTACTCTGCTCTACTGTACTCTATCTCTATTGTGCTCCACTGTACTCTACCTCTACTGTACTCCACTGTAGTCTACCTCAACTATACTCCACTGTACTCTACCTCTACTGTGTTCCACTGTACTCTACCTCTACTGTAATCCACTGTACTCTACCTCTACTGTACTCCACTGTAGTCTACCTCAACTATACTCCACTGTACTCTACCTCTACTGTGCTCCACTGTACTCTACCTCTACTGTGCTCTACTGTACTCTATCTCTACTGTGCTCCATTGTACTCTACCTCTACTGTACTCCACTGTACTCCACCTCTACAGTGCTCCACTGTACTCTACCTCTACTGTACTCCACTGTACTCTACCCTTACTGTGCTCTTCTGTACTCTACCTCTACTGTACTCCACTGTACTCTACCTCTACTGTACTGTACTGTTCTTTACCTCTACTGTACTCTACTGTACTCCACCTCTACTGTACTCCACTGTACTCCACTGTACTCTACCTCTACTGTGCTCCACTGTACTCTACCTCTACTGTACTCCACTGTACTCTATCTCTACTGTGCTCCACTGTACTCTACCTCTACTGTACTCCACTCTACTCTATCTCTACTGTTCTCCACTGTACTCTACCTCTACTGTACTCCACTGTAGTCTACCTCAACTTTACTCCACTGTACTCTACCTCTACTGTGCTCCACTGTACTCTATCTCTACTCTAATCCACTGTACTCTATCTCTACTCTACTCCACTCTACTCTATCTCTACTGTACTCCACTGTACTCTACATATACTCTACTCTACTGTACTCCACCTCTACTGTGCTCCACTGTACTCCACTGTACTCTAGCTCTACTGTGCTCCACTGTACTCTACCTCTACTGTACTCCACTGTACTCTACCTCTACTGTACTCCACTGTACTCTACCTCTACTGTACTCCACTGTATTCTACCTCTACTGTACTCCACTGTAGTCTACCTCAACTTTACTCCACTGTACTCTACCTCTACTGTGCTCCACTGTACTCTACCTCTACTGTACTCCACTGTAGTCTACCTCAACTATACTCCACTGTACTCTACCTCTACTGTGCTCCACTGTACTCTACCTTTACTGTAATCCACTGTACTCTACCTCTACTGTACTCCACTGTAGTCTACCTCAACTATACTCCACTGTACTCTACCTCTACTGTACTCCACTGTACTCTACCTCTACTCTGCTGTACTGTACTCTATCTCTACTGTGCTCCACTGTACTCTACCTCTACTGTACTCCACTGTAGTCTACCTCAACTATACTCAACTGTACTCTACCTCTACTGTGCTCCACTGTACTCTACCTCTACTGTGCACTACTGTACTATATCTCTACTGTGCTCCACTGTACTCTACCTCTACTGTACTCCACTGTACTCCACCTCTGTGCACTACTGTACTCTATCTCTACTGTGCTCCACTGTACTCTACCTCTACTGTACTCCACTGTACTCCACCTCTACAGTGATCCACTGTACTCTACCTCTACTGTACTCCACTGTACTCCACCTCTACAGTGATCCACTGTACTCTACCTCTACTGTACTCCACTGTACTCTACCTCTACTCTGCTCTACTGTACTCTATCTCTACTGTGCTCCACTGTACTCTACCTCAACTATACTCCACTGTACTCTATCTTTACTCTAATCCACTGTACTCTATCTCTACTCTACTCCATTCTACTCTATCTCTACTGTACTCCACTGTACTCTACCTCTACTCTACTCTACTGTACTCCACCTCTACTGTGCTCCACTGTACTCCACTGTACTCTAGCTCTACTGTGCTCCACTGTACTCTACCTCTACTGTACTCCACTGTACTCTACCTCTACTGTGCTCCACTGTACTCTACCTCCACTGTACTCTACCTCTACTGTACTCCACTGTACTCTACCTCTACTGTACTCCACTGTATTCTACCTCTACTGTGCTCTACTGTACTCTACCTCTACTGTACTCCACTGTACTCTACCTCTACTGTACTGTACTGTTCTCTACCTCTACTGTACTCTACTGTACTCCACCTCTACTGTGCTCCACTGTACTCCACTGTACTCTACCTCTACTGTGCTCCACTGTACTCTACCTCTACTGTAATCCACTGTACTCTATCTCTACTGTGCTCCACTGTACTCTACCTCTACTGTACTCCACTGTACTCTATCTCTACTGTTCTCCACTGTACTCTACCTCTACTGTGCTCCACTGTACTCCACTGTACTCTATCTCTACTGTGATCCACTCTACTCTACCTCTGCTGTGCTCCACTGTACTCTATATCTACTCTACTCCACTGTACTCTATCTCTATAGTACTCCACTGTATTCTACCTCTACTCTACTCTACTGTACTCCACCTCTACTGTGCTCCCCTGTACTCCACTGTACTCTTCCTCTCTGTACTCCACTGTACTCTATCTCTACTGTGCTCCACTGTACTCTACCTGTACTTTGCTCTAATGTACTCTATTCTACTGTGATCCACTGTACTCTATTTCTACTGTACCCCACTGTACTCTACCTCTACTGTGCTCAACTGTACTCTACCTCTACTGTGCTCCACTGTACACTACCTCTACTGTACTCCACTATACTCTACCTCTACTGTGCTCCACTGTACTCTACCTCTACTGTGCTCCACTGTACTCTACCTCTACTGTGCTCCACTGTACTCTATCTCTACTGTACTCCACTGTACTCTACCTCTACAGTGCTCCACTGTGCTCTACCTCAACTGTACTCCACTGTACTCTACCTCTACTCTTCTCTACTGTGCTCTACCTCTACTGTACTCCACTGTACTCTACCTCTACTCTGCTCTACTGTACTCTATCTCTATTGTGCTCCACTGTACTCTACCTCTACTGTACTCCACTGTAGTCTACCTCAACTATACTCCACTGTAATCTACCTCTACTGTGCTCCACTGTACTCTACCTCTACTGTAATCCACTGTACTCTACCTCTACTGTACTCCACTGTAGTCTACCTCAACTATACTCCACTGTACTCTACCTCTACTGTGCTCCACTGTACTCTACCTCTACTGTGCTCTACTGTACTCTATCTCTACTGTGCTCCATTGTACTCTACCTCTACTGTACTCCACTGTACTCCACCTCTACAGTGCTCCACTGTACTCTACCTCTACTGTACTCCACTGTACTCTACCTCTACTGTACTCCACTGTACTCTACCTCTACTGTACTCCACTGTACTCTACCTCTACTGTACTGTACTGTAGTCTACCTCTACTGTACTCTACTGTACTACACCTCTACTGTGCTCCACTGTACTCTACCTGTACTGTACTCCACTGTACTCTGTCTCTACTGTGCTCCACTGTACTCTACCTCTACTGTACTCCACTGTACTCTACCTCTACTGTGCTCCACTGTACTCTACCTCTACTGTACTCCACTGTACTCTATCTCTACTGTTTTCCACTCTACTCTACCTCTACTGTGCTCAGCTGTACTTTACCTCTACTGTGCTCCACTGCACTCTATCTCTACTGTACTCCACTGTACTCTACCTCTATAGGTGCTCCACTGTGCTCTACCTCTACTCTACTCTACTGTACTCTACATCTACTCTGCTCTACTGTACTCTACCTCTACTGTACTCCACTGTACTCTACCTCTACTATACTCCACTGTACTCTACCTCTACTGTGCTCTACTGTACTCTATCTCTACAGTGCTCCACTGTACTCTACCTCTACTGTACTCTACTCTACTCCACCTCTAATGTGCTCCACTCTACTCTACCTCTACTGTACTCCACTGTACTCTACCTCTACTCTGCTCTACTGTACTCTATCTCTACTGTGCTCCACTGTACTCTACCTCTACTGTACTCCACTGTAGTCTACCTCAACTATACTCCACTGTACTCTACCTCTACTGTGCTCCACTGTACTCTACCTCTACTGTGCTCTACTGTACTCTATCTCTACTGTGCTCCACTGTACTCTACCTCTACTGTACTCCACTGTACTCTATCTCTACTCTAATCCACTGTACTCTATCTCTACTCTACTCCACTCTACTCTATCTCTACTGTACTCCACTGTACTCTACATATACTCTACTCTACTGTACTCCACCTCTACTGTGCTCCACTGTACTCCACTGTACTCTACCTCTACTGTACTCCACTGTACTCTACCTCTACTGTACTCCACTGTACTCTACCTCTACTGTACTCCACTGTACTCTACCTCTACTGTACTCCACTGTATTCTACCTCTACTGTACTCCACTGTAGTCTACCTCAACTTTACTCCACTGTACTCTACCTCTACTGTGCTCCACTGTACTCTACATCTACTGTACTCCACTGTAGTCTACCTCAACTATACTCCACTGTACTCTACCTCTACTGTGCTCCACTGTACTCTACCTCTACTGTAATCCACTGTACTCTAACTCTACTGTACTCCACTGTAGTCTACCTCAACTATACTCCACTGTACTCTACCTCTACTGTACTCCACTGTACTCTACCTCTACTCTGCTGTACTGTACTCTATCTCTACTGTGCTCCACTGTACTCTACCTCTACTGTACTCCACTGTAGTCTACCTCAACTATACTCAACTGTACTCTACCTCTACTGTGCTCCACTGTACTCTACCTCTACTGTGCACTACTGTACTATATCTCTACTGTGCTCCACTGTACTCTACCTCTACTGTACTCCACTGTACTCCACCTCTGTGCACTACTGTACTCTATCTCTACTGTGCTCCACTGTACTCTACCTCTACTGTACTCCACTGTACTCCACCTCTACAGTGATCCACTGTACTCTACCTCTACTGTACTCCACTGTACTCCACCTCTACAGTGATCCACTGTACTCTACCTCTACTGTACTCCACTGTACTCTACCTCTACTCTGCTCTACTGTACTCTATCTCTACTGTGCTCCACTGTACTCTACCTCAACTATACTCCACTGTACTCTATCTTTACTCTAATCCACTGTACTCTATCTCTACTCTACTCCATTCTACTCTATCTCTACTGTACTCCACTGTACTCTACCTCTACTCTACTCTACTGTACTCCACCTCTACTGTGCTCCACTGTACTCCACTGTACTCTAGCTCTACTGTGCTCCACTGTACTCTACCTCTACTGTACTCCACTGTACTCTACCTCTACTGTGCTCCACTGTACTCTACCTCCACTGTACTCTACCTCTACTGTACTCCACTGTACTCTACCTCTACTGTACTCCACTGTATTCTACCTCTACTGTGCTCTACTGTACTCTACCTCTACTGTACTCCACTGTACTCTACCTCTACTGTACTGTACTGTTCTCTACCTCTACTGTACTCTACTGTACTCCACCTCTACTGTGCTCCACTGTACTCCACTGTACTCTACCTCTACTGTGCTCCACTGTACTCTACCTCTACTGTAATCCACTGTACTCTATCTCTACTGTGCTCCACTGTACTCTACCTCTACTGTACTCCACTGTACTCTATCTCTACTGTTCTCCACTGTACTCTACCTCTACTGTGCTCCACTGTACTCCACTGTACTCTATCTCTACTGTGATCCACTCTACTCTACCTCTGCTGTGCTCCACTGTACTCTATATCTACTCTACTCCACTGTACTCTATCTCTATAGTACTCCACTGTATACTACCTCTACTCTACTCTACTGTACTCCACCTCTACTGTGCTCCCCTGTACTCCACTGTACTCTTCCTCTCTGTACTCCACTGTACTCTATCTCTACTGTGCTCCACTGTACTCTACCTGTACTTTGCTCTAATGTACTCTATTCTACTGTGATCCACTGTACTCTATTTCTACTGTACCCCACTGTACTCTACCTCTACTGTGCTCAACTGTACTCTACCTCTACTGTGCTCCACTGTACACTACCTCTACTGTACTCCACTATACTCTACCTCTACTGTGCTCCACTGTACTCTACCTCTACTGTGCTCCACTGTACTCTACCTCTACTGTGCTCCACTGTACTCTATCTCTACTGTACTCCACTGTACTCTACCTCTACAGTGCTCCACTGTGCTCTACCTCAACTGTACTCCACTGTACTCTACCTCTACTCTTCTCTACTGTGCTCTACCTCTACTGTACTCCACTGTACTCTACCTCTACTCTGCTCTACTGTACTCTATCTCTATTGTGCTCCACTGTACTCTACCTCTACTGTACTCCACTGTAGTCTACCTCAACTATACTCCACTGTAATCTACCTCTACTGTGCTCCACTGTACTCTACCTCTACTGTAATCCACTGTACTCTACCTCTACTGTACTCCACTGTAGTCTACCTCAACTATACTCCACTGTACTCTACCTCTACTGTGCTCCACTGTACTCTACCTCTACTGTGCTCTACTGTACTCTATCTCTACTGTGCTCCATTGTACTCTACCTCTACTGTACTCCACTGTACTCCACCTCTACAGTGCTCCACTGTACTCTACCTCTACTGTACTCCACTGTACTCTACCTCTACTGTACTCCACTGTACTCTACCTCTACTGTACTCCACTGTACTCTACCTGTACTGTACTGTACTGTAGTCTACCTCTACTGTACTCTACTGTACTACACCTCTACTGTGCTCCACTGTACTCTACCTGTACTGTACTCCACTGTACTCTGTCTCTACTGTGCTCCACTGTACTCTACCTCTACTGTACTCCACTGTACTCTACCTCTACTGTGCTCCACTGTACTCTACCTCTACTGTACTCCACTGTACTCTATCTCTACTGTTCTCCACTCTACTCTACCTCTACTGTGCTCAGCTGTACTTTACCTCTACTGTGCTCCACTGCACTCTATCTCTACTGTACTCCACTGTACTCTACCTCTATAGGTGCTCCACTGTGCTCTACCTCTACTCTACTCTACTGTACTCTACCTCTACTCTGCTCTACTGTACTCTACCTCTACTGTACTCCACTGTACTCTACCTCTACTATACTCCACTGTACTCTACCTCTACTGTGCTCTACTGTACTCTATCTCTACAGTGCTCCACTGTACTCTACCTCTACTGTACTCTACTCTACTCCACCTCTAATGTGCTCCACTCTACTCTACCTCTACTGTACTCCACTGTACTCTACCTCTACTCTGCTCTACTGTACTCTATCTCTACTGTGCTCCACTGTACTCTACCTCTACTGTACTCCACTGTAGTCTACCTCAACTATACTCCACTGTACTCTACCTCTACTGTGCTCCACTGTACTCTACCTCTACTGTGCTCTACTGTACTCTATCTCTACTGTGCTCCACTGTACTCTACCTCTACTGTACTCCACTGTACTCCACCTCTACAGTGCTCCACTGTACTCTACCTCTACTGTACTCCACTGTACTCTACCTCTACTCTGCTCTACTGTACTCTATCTCTACTGTTCTCCACTGTACTCTACCTCTACTGTACTCCACTCTAGTCTACCTCAACTATACTCCACTGTACTCTACCTCTACTGTGCTCCACTGTACTCTACCTCTACTCTGCTCTACTGTACTCTATCTCTACTGTGCTCCACTGTACTCTACCTCTACTGTAATCCACTCTAGTCTACCTCAACTATACTCCACTGTACTCTACCTCTACTGTGCTCCACTGTACTCTACCTCTACTGTGCTCTACTGTACTCTATCTCTACTGTGCTCCACTGTACTCTACCTCTACTGTACTCCACATTACTCTACATCTACTCTGCTCTACTGTGCTCTATCTCTACTGTGCTCTACTGTACTCTACCTCTACTGTACTCCACTGTAGTCTACCTCAACTATACTCCACTGTACAATACCTCTACTGTGCTCTACTGTACTCTGCCTCTACTGTGCTCTACTGTACTCTATCTCTACTGTGCTCCACTGTACTCTATCTCTACTGTGCTCCACTGTACTCTACCTCTACTGTACTCCACATTACTCTACATCTACTCTGCTCTACTGTACTCTATCTCTACTGTGCTCCACTGTACTCTACCTCTACTGTACTCCACTGTAGTCTACCTCAACTATACTCCACTGTACTCTACCTCTACTGTGCTCCACTGTACTCTACCTCTACTGTGCTCTACTGTACTCTACCTCTACTGTGCTCCACTGTACTCTACCTCTACTGTACTCCACTGTACTCTATCTCTACTGTTCTCCACTCTACTCTACCTCTACTGTGCTCAGCTGTACTCTACCTCTACTATACTCCACTGTACTCTACCTCTACTGTGCTCTACTGTACTCCATCTCTACAGTGCTCCACTGTACTCTACCTCTACTGTACTCTACTCTACTCCACCTCTAATGTGCTCCACTCTACTCTACTTCTACTGTACTCCACTGTACTCTCACGCTACTCTGCTCTACTGTACTCTATCTCTACTGTGCTCCACTGTACTCTACCTCTACTGTACTCCACTGTAGTCTACCTCAACTATACTCCACTGTACTCTACCTCTACTGTGCTCCACTGTACTCTACCTCTACTGTGCTCTACTGTACTCTATCTCTACTGTGCTCCACTGTACTCTACCTCTACTGTACTCCACTGTACTCCACCTCTACAGTGCTCCACTGTACTCTACCTCTACTGTACTCCACTGTACTCTACCTCTACTCTGCTCTACTGTACTCTATCTCTACTGTGCTCCACTGTATTCTACCTCTACTGTACTCCACTCTAGTCTACCTCAACTATACTCCACTGTACTCTACTTCTACTGTGCTCCACTGTACTCTACCTCTACTGTGCTCTACTGTACTCTATCTCTACTGTGCTCCACTGTACTCTACCTCTACTGTACTCCACATTACTCTACATCTACTCTGCTCTACTGTACTCTATCTCTACTGTGCTCCACTGTACTCTACCTCTACTGTATTCCACTGTAGTCTACCTCAACTATACTCCACTGTACTCTACCTCTACTGTGCTCCACTGTACTCTACCTCTACTGTGCTCTACTGTACTCTATCTCTACTGTGCTCCACTGTACTCTACCTCTACTGTATTCCACTGTACTCCACCTCTACAGTGCTCCACTGTACTCTACCTCTACTGTACTCCACTGTACTCTACCTCTACTCTGCTCTACTGTACTCTATCTCTACTGTGCTCCACTGTACTCTACCTCTACTGTACTCCACTCTAGTCTACCTCAACTATACTCCACTGTACTCTACCTCTACTGTGCTCCACTGTACTCTACCTCTACTGTGCTCTACTGTACTCTATCTCTAGTGTGCTCCACTGTACTCTACCTCTACTGTACTCCACATTACTCTACCTCTACTCTGCTCTACTGTACTCTATCTCTACTGTGCTCCACTGTACTCTACCTCTACTGTACTCCACTCTAGTCTACCTCAACTATACTCCACTGTACTCTACCTCTACTGTGCTTCACTGTACTCTACCTCTACTGTGCTCTACTGTACTCTATCTCTACTGTGCTCCACTGTACTCTACCTCTACTGTACTCCACTGTACTCTACCTCTACTCTGCTGTACTGCACTCTATCTCTACTGTGCTCCACTGTACTCTACCTCTAATGTACTCCACTGTAGTCTACCTCAACTATACTCCACTGTACTCTACCTCTACTGTGCTCCACTGTACTCTACCTCTACTGTGCACTACTGTACTCTATCTCTACTGTGCTCCACTGTACTCTACCTCTACTGTACTCCACTGTACCCCACCTCTACATTGATCCACTGTACTCTACCTCTACTGTACTCCACTGTACTCCACCTCTACAGTGATCCACTGTACTCTACCTCTACTGTACTCCACTGTACTCTACCTCTACTCTGCTCTACTGTACTCTATCTCTACTGTGCTCCACTGTACTCTACCTCAACTATACTCCACTGTACTCTATCTTTACTCTAATCCACTGTACTCTATCTCTACTCTACTCCACTCTACTCTATCTCTACTGTACTCCACTGTACTCTACCTCTACTCTACTCTACTGTATTCCACCTCTACTGTGCTTCACTGTACTCCACTGTACTCTAGCTCTACTGTGCTCCACTGTACTATACCTCTACTGTACTCCACTGTACTCTACCTCTACTGTGCTCCACTGTACTCTACCTCCACTGTACTCTACCTCTACTGTACTCCACTGTACTCTACCTCTACTGTACTCCACTGTATTCTACCTCTACTGTGCTCTACTGTACTCTACCTCTACTGTACTCCACTGTACTCTACCTCTACTGTACTGTACTGTTCTCTACCTCTACTGTACTCTACTGTACTCCACCTCTACTGTGCTCCACTGTACTCCACTGTACTCTACCTCTACTGTGCTGCACTGTACTCTACCTCTACTGTAATCCACTGTACTCTATCTCTACTGTGCTCCACTGTACTCTTCCTCTACTGTACTCCACTGTACTCTATCTCTACTGTTCTCCACTGTACTCTACCTCTACTGTGCTCTACTGTACTCCACTGTACTCTATCTCTACTGTGATCCACTGTACTCTACCTCTGCTGTGCTCCACTGTACTCTATATCTACTCTACTCCACTGTACTCTATCTCTATAGTACTCCACTGTATTCTACCTCTACTCTACTCTACTGTACTCCACCTCTACTGTGCTCCACTGTACTCCACTGTACTCTTCCTCTCTGTACTCCACTGTACTCTATCTCTACTGTGCTCCACTGTACTCTACCTCTACTTTGCTCTAATGTACTCTACTCTACTGTGCTCCACTGTACTCTATTTCTACTGTACCCCACTGTACTCTACCTCTACTGTGCTCAACTGTACTCTACCTCTACGGTGCTCCACTGTACACTACCTCTACTGTACTCCACTGTACTCTACCTCTACTGTGCTCCACTGTACTCTACCTCTACTGTGCTCCACTGTACTCTACCTCTACTGTGCTCCACTGTACTCTATCTCTACTGTACTCCACTGTACTCTACCTCTACAGTGCTCCACTGTGCTCTACCTCAACTGTACTCCACTGTACTCTACCTCTACTGTACTCCACTGTAGTCTATCTCTACTGTACTCCACTGTACTCTACCTCTACAGTGCTCCACTGTGCTCTACCTCTACTGTAATCCACTGTACTCTACCTCTACTGTACTCCACTGTAGTCTACCTCAACTATACTCCACTGTACTCTACCTCTACTGTGCTCCACTGTACTCTACCTCTACTGTGCTCTACTGTACTCTATCTCTACTGTGCTCCATTGTACTCTACCTCTACTGTACTCCACTGTACTCCACCTCTACAGTGCTCCACTGTACTCTACCTCTACTGTACTCCACTGTACTCTACCCCTACTGTGCTCTTCTGTACTCTACCTCTACTGTACTCCACTGTACTCTACCTCTACTGTACTGTACTGTTCTTTACCTCTACTGTACTCTACTGTACTCCACCTCTACTGTACTCCACTGTACTCCACTGTACTCTACCTCTACTGTGCTCCACTGTACTCTACCTCTACTGTACTCCACTGTAGTCTACCTCAACTTTACTCCACTGTACTCTACCTCTACTGTGCTCCACTGTACTCTATCTCTACTCTAATCCACTGTACTCTATCTCTACTCTACTCCACTCTACTCTATCTCTACTGTACTCCACTGTACTCTACATATACTCTACTCTACTGTACTCCACCTCTACTGTGCTCCACTGTACTCCACTGTACTCTAGCTCTACTGTGCTCCACTGTACTCTACCTCTACTGTACTCCACTGTACTCTACCTCTACTGTACTCCACTGTACTCTACCTCTACTGTACTCCACTGTATTCTACCTCTACTGTACTCCACTGTAGTCTACCTCAACTTTACTCCACTGTACTCTACCTCTACTGTGCTCCACTGTACTCTACCTCTACTGTACTCCACTGTAGTCTACCTCAACTATACTCCACTGTACTCTACCTCTACTGTGCTCCACTGTACTCTACCTCTACTGTAATCCACTGTACTCTACCTCTACTGTACTCCACTGTAGTCTACCTCAACTATACTCCACTGTACTCTACCTCTACTGTACTCCACTGTACTCTACCTCTACTCTGCTGTACTGTACTCTATCTCTACTGTGCTCCACTGTACTCTACCTCTACTGTACTCCACTGTAGTCTACCTCAACTATACTCCACTGTACTCTACCTCTACTGTGCACTACTGTACTATATCTCTACTGTGCTCCACTGTACTCTACCTCTACTGTACTCCACTGTACTCCACCTCTGTGCACTACTGTACTCTATCTCTACTGTGCTCCACTGTACTCTACCTCTACTGTACTCCACTGTACTCCACCTCTACAGTGATCCACTGTACTCTACCTCTACTGTACTCCACTGTACTCCACCTCTACAGTGATCCACTGTACTCTACCTCTACTGTACTCCACTGTACTCTACCTCTACTCTGCTCTACTGTACTCTATCTCTACTGTGCTCCACTGTACTCTACCTCAACTATACTCCACTGTACTCTATCTTTACTCTAATCCACTGTACTCTATCTCTACTCTACTCCATTCTACTCTATCTCTACTGTACTCCACTGTACTCTACCTCTACTCTACTCTACTGTACTCCACCTCTACTGTGCTCCACTGTACTCCACTGTACTCTAGCTCTACTGTGCTCCACTGTACTCTACCTCTACTGTACTCCACTGTACTCTACCTCTACTGTGCTCCACTGTACTCTACCTCCACTGTACTCTACCTCTACTGTACTCCACTGTACTCTACCTCTACTGTACTCCACTGTATTCTACCTCTACTGTGCTCTACTGTACTCTACCTCTACTGTACTCCACTGTACTCTACCTCTACTGTACTGTACTGTTCTCTACCTCTACTGTACTCTACTGTACTCCACCTCTACTGTGCTCCACTGTACTCCACTGTACTCTACCTCTACTGTGCTCCACTGTACTCTACCTCTACTGTAATCCACTGTACTCTATCTCTACTGTGCTCCACTGTACTCTACCTCTACTGTACTCCACTGTACTCTATCTCTACTGTTCTCCACTGTACTCTACCTCTACTGTGCTCCACTGTACTCCACTGTACTCTATCTCTACTGTGATCCACTCTACTCTACCTCTGCTGTGCTCCACTGTACTCTATATCTACTCTACTCCACTGTACTCTATCTCTATAGTACTCCACTGTATTCTACCTCTACTCTACTCTACTGTACTCCACCTCTACTGTGCTCCCCTGTACTCCACTGTACTCTTCCTCTCTGTACTCCACTGTACTCTATCTCTACTGTGCTCCACTGTACTCTACCTCTACTTTGCTCTAATGTACTCTATTCTACTGTGATCCACTGTACTCTATTTCTACTGTACCCCACTGTACTCTACCTCTACTGTGCTCAACTGTACTCTACCTCTACTGTGCTCCACTGTACACTACCTCTACTGTACTCCACTATACTCTACCTCTACTGTGCTCCACTGTACTCTACCTCTACTGTGCTCCACTGTACTCTACCTCTACTGTGCTCCACTGTACTCTATCTCTACTGTACTCCACTGTACTCTACCTCTACAGTGCTCCACTGTGCTCTACCTCAACTGTACTCCACTGTACTCTACCTCTACTCTTCTCTACTGTGCTCTACCTCTACTGTACTCCACTGTACTCTACCTCTACTCTGCTCTACTGTACTCTATCTCTATTGTGCTCCACTGTACTCTACCTCTACTGTACTCCACTGTAGTCTACCTCAACTATACTCCACTGTAATCTACCTCTACTGTGCTCCACTGTACTCTACCTCTACTGTAATCCACTGTACTCTACCTCTACTGTACTCCACTGTAGTCTACCTCAACTATACTCCACTGTACTCTACCTCTACTGTGCTCCACTGTACTCTACCTCTACTGTGCTCTACTGTACTCTATCTCTACTGTGCTCCATTGTACTCTACCTCTACTGTACTCCACTGTACTCCACCTCTACAGTGCTCCACTGTACTCTACCTCTACTGTACTCCACTGTACTCTACCTCTACTGTACTCCACTGTACTCTACCTCTACTGTACTCCACTGTACTCTACCTCTACTGTACTGTACTGTAGTCTACCTCTACTGTACTCTACTGTACTACACCTCTACTGTGCTCCACTGTACTCTACCTGTACTGTACTCCACTGTACTCTGTCTCTACTCTGCTCCACTGTACTCTACCTCTACTGTACTCCACTGTACTCTACCTCTACTGTGCTCCACTGTACTCTACCTCTACTGTACTCCACTGTACTCTATCTCTACTGTTCTCCACTCTACTCTACCTCTACTGTGCTCAGCTGTACTTTACCTCTACTGTGCTCCACTGCACTCTATCTCTACTGTACTCCACTGTACTCTACCTCTATAGGTGCTCCACTGTGCTCTACCTCTACTCTACTCTACTGTACTCTACCTCTACTCTGCTCTACTGTACTCTACCTCTACTGTACTCCACTGTACTCTACCTCTACTATACTCCACTGTACTCTACCTCTACTGTGCTCTACTGTACTCTATCTCTACAGTGCTCCACTGTACTCTACCTCTACTGTACTCTACTCTACTCCACCTCTAATGTGCTCCACTCTACTCTACCTCTACTGTACTCCACTGTACTCTACCTCTACTCTGCTCTACTGTACTCTATCTCTACTGTGCTCCACTGTACTCTACCTCTACTGTACTCCACTGTAGTCTACCTCAACTATACTCCACTGTACTCTACCTCTACTGTGCTCCACTGTACTCTACCTCTACTGTGCTCTACTGTACTCTATCTCTACTGTGCTCCACTGTACTCTACCTCTACTGTACTCCACTGTACTCCACCTCTACAGTGCTCCACTGTACTCTACCTCTACTGTACTCCACTGTACTCTACCTCTACTCTGCTCTACTGTACTCTATCTCTACTGTTCTCCACTGTACTCTACCTCTACTGTACTCCACTCTAGTCTACCTCAACTATACTCCACTGTACTCTACCTCTACTGTGCTCCACTGTACTCTACCTCTACTCTGCTCTACTGTACTCTATCTCTACTGTGCTCCACTGTACTCTACCTCTACTGTAATCCACTCTAGTCTACCTCAACTATACTCCACTGTACTCTACCTCTACTGTGCTCCACTGTACTCTACCTCTACTGTGCTCTACTGTACTCTATCTCTACTGTGCTCCACTGTACTCTACCTCTACTGTACTCCACATTACTCTACATCTACTCTGCTCTACTGTGCTCTATCTCTACTGTGCTCCACTGTACTCTACCTCTACTGTACTCCACTGTAGTCTACCTCAACTATACTCCACTGTACAATACCTCTACTGTGCTCTACTGTACTCTGCCTCTACTGTGCTCTACTGTACTCTATCTCTACTGTGCTCCACTGTACTCTATCTCTACTGTGCTCCACTGTACTCTACCTCTACTGTACTCCACATTACTCTACATCTACTCTGCTCTACTGTACTCTATCTCTACTGTGCTCCACTGTACTCTACCTCTACTGTACTCCACTGTAGTCTACCTCAACTATACTCCACTGTACTCTACCTCTACTGTGCTCCACTGTACTCTACCTCTACTGTGCTCTACTGTACTCTACCTCTACTGTGCTCCACTGTACTCTACCTCTACTGTACTCCACATTACTCTACATCTACTCTGCTCTACTGTACTCTATCTCTACTGTGCTCCACTGTACTCTACCTCTACTGTACTCCACTGTAGTCTACCTCAACTATACTCCACTGTACTCTAGCTCTACTGTACTCCACTGTATTCTACCTCTACTGTACTCCACTGTAGTCTACCTCAACTTTACTCCACTGTACTCTACCTCTACTGTGCTCCACTGTACTCTATCTCTACTCTAATCCACTGTACTCTATCTCTACTCTACTCCACTCTACTCTATCTCTACTGTACTCCACTGTATTCTACCTCTACTCTACTCTACTGTACTCCACCTCTACTGTGCTCCACTGTACTCCACTGTACTCTTCCTCTCTGTACTCCACTGTACTCTATCTCTACTGTGCTCCATTGTACTCTACCTCTACTTTGCTCTAATGTACTCTACTCTACTGTGCTCCACTGTACTCTATTTCTACTGTAACCCACTGTACTCTACCTCTACTGTGCTCAACTGTACTCTACCTCTACGGTGCTCCACTGTACACTACCTCTACTGTACTCCACTGTACTCTACCTCTACTGTGCTCCACTGTACTCTACCTCTACTGTGCTCCACTGTACTCTACCTCTACTGTGCTCCACTGTACTCTATCTCTACTGTACTCCACTGTACTCTACCTCTACAGTGCTCCACTGTGCTCTACCTCAACTGTACTCCACTGTACTCTACCTCTACTCTTCTCTACTGTGCTCTACCTCTACTGTACTCCACTGTACTCTACCTCTACTCTGCTCTACTGTACTCTATCTCTATTGTGCTCCACTGTACTCTACCTCTACTGTACTCCACTGTAGTCTACCTCAACTATACTCCACTGTACTCTACCTCTACTGTGCTCCACTGTACTCTACCTCTACTCTGCTCTACTGTACTCTATCTCTACTGTGCTCCACTGTACTCTACCTCTACAGTGCTCCACTGTACTCTACCTCTACTGTACTCCACTGTACTCTACCCCTACTCTGCTCTATTGTACTCTATCTCTACTGTGCTCCACTGTACTCTACCTCTACTGTACTCCACTGTAGTCTACCTCAACTTTACTCCACTGTACTCTACCTCTACTGTGCTCCACTGTACTCTATCTCTACTCTAATCCACTGTACTCTATCTCTACTCTACTCCACTCTACTCTATCTCTACTGTACTCCACTGTACTCTACATATACTCTACTCTACTGTACTCCACCTCTACTGTGCTCCACTGTACTCCACTGTACTCTAGCTCTACTGTGCTCCACTGTACTCTACCTCTACTGTACTCCACTGTACTCCACCTCTACAGTGCTCCACTGTACTCTACCTCTACTGTACTCCACTGTACTCTACCTCTACTCTGCTCTACTGTACTCTATCTCTACTGTGCTCCACTGTACTCTACCTCTACTGTACTCCACTCTAGTCTACCTCAACTATACTCCACTGTACTCTACCTCTACTGTGCTCCACTGTACTCTACCTCTACTGTGCTCTACTGTACTCTATCTCTAGTGTGCTCCACTGTACTCTACCTCTACTGTACTCCACATTACTCTACCTCTACTCTGCTCTACTGTACTCTATCTCTACTGTTCTCCACTGTACTCTACCTCTACTGTACTCCACTCTAGTCTACCTCAACTATACTCCACTGTACTCTACCTCTACTGTGCTCCACTGTACTCTACCTCTACTGTGCTCTACTGTACTCTATCTCTACTGTGCTCCACTGTACTCTACCTCTACTGTACTCCACTGTACTCTACCTCTACTCTGCTGTACTGTACTCTATCTCTACTGTGCTCCACTGTACTCTACCTCTACTGTACTCCACTGTAGTCTACCTCAACTATACTCAACTGTACTCTACCTCTACTGTGCTCCACTGTACTCTACCTCTACTGTGCACTACTGTACTATATCTCTACTGTGCTCCACTGTACTCTACCTCTACTGTACTCCACTGTACTCCACCTCTGTGCACTACTGTACTCTATCTCTACTGTGCTCCACTGTACTCTACCTCTACTGTACTCCACTGTACTCCACCTCTACAGTGATCCACTGTACTCTACCTCTACTGTACTCCACTGTACTCCACCTCTACAGTGATCCACTGTACTCTACCTCTACTGTACTCCACTGTACTCTACCTCTACTCTGCTCTACTGTACTCTATCTCTACTGTGCTCCACTGTACTCTACATCAACTATACTCCACTGTACTCTATCTTTACTCTAATCCACTGTACTCTATCTCTACTCTACTCCATTCTACTCTATCTCTACTGTACTCCACCTCTACTGTGCTCCACTGTACTCCACTGTACTCTAGCTCTACTGTGCTCCACTGTACTCTACCTCTACTGTACTCCACTGTACTCTACCTCTACTGTGCTCCACTGTACTCTACCTCCACTGTACTCTACCTCTACTGTACTCCACTGTACTCTACCTCTACTGTACTCCACTGTATTCTACCTCTACTGTGCTCTACTGTACTCTACCTCTACTGTACTCCACTGTACTCTACCTCTACTGTACTGTACTGTTCTCTACCTCTACTGTACTCTACTGTACTCCACCTCTACTGTGCTCCACTGTACTCCACTGTACTCTACCTCTACTGTGCTCCACTGTACTCTACCTCTACTGTAATCCACTGTACTCTATCTCTACTGTGCTCCACTGTACTCTACCTCTACTGTACTCCACTGTACTCTATCTCTACTCTTCTCCACTGTACTCTACCTCTACTGTGCTCCACTGTACTCCACTGTACTCTATCTCTACTGTGATCCACTCTACTCTACCTCTGCTGTGCTCCACTGTACTCTATATCTACTCTACTCCACTGTACTCTATCTCTATAGTACTCCACTGTATTCTACCTCTACTCTACTCTAATGTACTCCACCTCTACTGTGCTCCCCTGTACTCCACTGTACTCTTCCTCTCTGTACTCCACTGTACTCTATCTCTACTGTGCTCCACTGTACTCTACCTCTACTTTGCTCTAATGTACTCTATTCTACTGTGATCCACTGTACTCTTTTTCTACTGTACCCCACTGTACTCTACCTCTACTGTGCTCAACTGTACTCTACCTCTACTGTGCTCCACTGTACACTACCTCTACTGTACTCCACTATACTCTACCTCTACTGTGCTCCACTGTACTCTACCTCTACTGTGCTCCACTGTACTCTACCTCTACTGTGCTCCACTGTACTCTGTCTCTACTGTACTCCACTGTACTCTACCTCTACAGTGCTCCACTGTGCTCTATCTCAACTGTACTCCACTGTACTCTACCTCTACTCTTCTCTACTGTGCTCTACCTCTACTGTACTCCACTGTACTCTACCTCTACTCTGCTCTACTGTACCCTATCTCTATTGTGCTCCACTGTACTCTACCTCTACTGTACTCCACTGTAGTCTACCTCAACTATACTCCACTGTACTCTACCTCTACTGTGCTCCACTGTACTCTACCTCTACTGTAATCCACTGTACTCTACCTCTACTGTACTCCACTGTAGTCTACCTCAACTATACTCCACTGTACTCTACCTCTACTGTGCTCCACTGTACTCTACCTCTACTGTGCACTGTACTCTACCTCTACTGTGCTCCACTGTACTCTACCTCTACTGTGCTCTACTGTACTCTATCTCTACTGTGCTCCACTGTACTCTACCTCTACTGTACTCCACTGTACTCCACCTCTACTCTGCTGTACTGTACTCTATCTCTACTGTGCTCCACTGTACTCTACCTCTACTGTACTCCACTGTAGTCTACCTCAACTATACTCAACTGTACTCTACCTCTACTGTGCTCCACTGTACTCTCCCTCTACTGTGCACTACTCTACTATATCTCTACTGTGCTCCACTGTACTCTACCTCTACTGTACTCCACTGTACTCCACCTCTGTGCACTACTGTACTCTATCTCTACTGTGCTCCACTGTGCTCTACCTCTACTGTACTCCACTGTACTCCACCTCTACTCTGCTGTACTGTACTCTATCTCTACTGTGCTCCACTGTACTCTACCTCTACTGTACTCCACTGTAGTCTACCTCAACTATACTCAACTGTACTCTACCTCTACTGTGCTCCACTGTACTCTACCTCTACTGTAATCCACTGTACTCTACCTCAACTATACTCCACTGTACTCTACCTCAACTATACTCCACTGTACTCTACCTCTACTCTAATCCACTGTACTCTATCTCTACTCTACTCCACTATACTCTATCTCTACTGTACTCCACTGTACTCTACCTCTACTCTTCTCTACTGTACTCCACCTCTACTGTGCTCCACTGTACTCCACTGTACTCTAGCTCTACTCTGCTCCACTGTACTCTACCTCTACTGTACTCCACTGTACTCTCCCTCTACTGTGCTCCACTGTACTCTAGCTCTACTGTACTCCACTGTACTCTACCTCTACTGTACTCCACTGTACTCTACCTCTACTCTGCTCTACTGTACTCTATCTCCATTGTGCTCCACTGTACTCTACCTCTACTGTACTCCACTGTAGTCTACCTCAACTATACTCCACTGTACTCTACCTCTACTGTGCTCCACTGTACTCTACCGCTACTGTAATCCACTGTACTCTACCTCTACTGTACTGCACTGTAGTCTACCTCAACTATACTCCACTGTACTCTACCTCTACTGTGTTCCACTGTACTCTACCTCTACTGTGCTCTACTGTACTCTATCTCTACTGTGCTCCATTGTACTCTACCTCTACTCTACTCCACTGTACTCTACCTCTACTCTGCTCTACTGTACTCTATCTCTACTGTGCTCCACTGTACTCTACCTCTACTGTACTCCACTGTAGTCTACCTCAACTATACTCCACTGTACTCTACCTCTACTGTGCTCCACTGTACTCTACCTCAACTATACTCCACTGTACTCTATCTCTACTCTAATCCACTGTACTCTATCTCTACTCTACTCCACTCTACTCAATCTCTACTGTACTCCACTGTACTCTACCTCTACTCTTCTCTACTGTACTCCACCTCTACTGTGCTCCACTGTACTCCACTGTACTCTAGCTCTACTCTGCTCCACTGTACTCTACCTCTACTGTACTCTACTGTACTCTCCCTCTACTGTGCTCCACTGTACTCTAGCTCTACTGTACTCCACTGTACTCTACCTCTACTGTACTCCACTGTACTCTACCTCTACTGTACTCCACTGTATTCTACCTCTACTGTGCTCTACTGTACTCTACCTCTACTGTACTCCACTGTACTCTACCTCTACTGTACTGTACTGTTCTCTACCTCTACTGTACTCTACTGTACTCCACCTCTACTGTGCTCCACTGTACTCCACTGTACTCTACCTCTACTGTGCTCCACTGTACTCTACCTCTACTGTACTCCGCTGTACTCTATCTCTACTGTGCTCCACTGTACTCTACCTCTACTGTACTCCACTGTACTCTACCTCTACTGTGCTCCACTGTACTCTACCTCTACTGTACTCCACTCTACTCTACCTCTACTGTGCTCAACTGTACTCTACCTCTACTGTGCTCCACTGCACTCTATCTCTACTGTACTTCTCTGTACTCTACCTCTATAGGTGCTCCACTGTGCTCTACCTCTACTCTACTCTGCTGTACTCTACCTCTACTCTGCTCTACTGTACTCTACCTCTACTGTACTCCACTGTACTCTACCTCTACTATACTCCACTGTACTCTACCTCTACTGTGCTCTACTGTACTCTATCTCTACTGTGCTCCACTGTACTCTACCTCTACTGTACTCTACTCTACTCCACCTCTAATGTGCTCCACTCTACTCTACCTCTACTGTGCTCCACTGTACTCTACCTCTACTGTACTCCACTGTAGTCTACCTCAACTATACTCCACTGTACTCTACCTCTACTGTGCTCCACTGTACTCTACCTCTACTGTGCTCTACTGTACTCTATCTCTACTGTGCTCCACTGTACTCGACCTCTACTGTACTCCACTGTACTCCACCTCTACAGTGCTCCACTGTACTCTACCTCTACTGTACTCCACTGTACTCTACCTCTACTCTGCTCTACTCTACTCTATCTCTACTGTGCTCCACTGTACTCTACCTCTACTGTACTCCACTCTAGTCTACCTCAACTATACTCCACTGTACTCTACCTCTACTGTGCTCCACTGTACTCTACCTCTACTCTGCTCTACTGTACTCTATCTCTACTGTGCTCCACTGTACTCTACATCTACTGTACTCCACTCTAGTCTACCTCAACTATACTCCACTGTACTCTACCTCTACTGTGCTCCACTGTACTCTACCTCTACTGTGCTCTACTGTACTCTATCTCTACTGTGCACCACTGTACTCTACCTCTACTGCACTCCACATTATTCTACATCTACTCTGCTCTACTGTACTCTATCTCTACTGTGCTCCACTGTACTCTACCTCTACTGTACTCCACTGTAGTCTACCTCAACTATACTCCACTGTACTCTACCTCTACTGTGCTCCACTGTACTCTACCTCTACTGTGCTCTACTGTACTCTCTCTCTACTGTGCTCCACTGTACTCTACCTCTACTGTACTCCACTGTACTCCACCTCTACAGTGCTCCACGTACTCTACCTCTACTGTGCTCCACTGTACTCTACCTATACTGTGCTCTACTTTACTCTATCTCTACTGTGCTCCACTGTACTCTACCTCTACTGTACTCCACATTACTCTACCTCTACTCTGCTCTACTGTACTCTATCTCTACTGTGCTCCACTGTACTCTACCTCTACTGTACTCCACTCTAGTCTACCTCAACTATACTCCACTGTACTCTACCTCTACTGTGCTCCACTGTACTCTACCTCTACTGTGCTCTACTGTACTCTATCTCTACTGTACTGTACTGTAGTCTACCTCTACTGTACTCTACTGTACTCCACCTCTACTGTGCTCCACTGTACTCTACCTGTACTGTACTCCACTGTACTCTGTCTCTACTGTGCTCCACTGTACTCTACCTCTACTGTACTCCACTGTACTCTACCTCTACTGTACTCCACTGTACTCTACCTCTACTGTACTGTACTGTAGTCTACCTCTACTGTACTCTACTGTACTACACCTCTACTGTGCTCCACTGTACTCTACCTGTACTGTACTCCACTGTACTCTGTCTCTACTGTGCTCCACTGTACTCTACCTCTACTGTACTCCACTGTACTCTACCTCTACTGTGCTCCACTGTACTCTACCTCTACTGTACTCCACTGTACTCTATCTCTACTGTTCTCCACTCTACTCTACCTCTACTGTGCTCAGCTGTACTCTACCTCTACTGTGCTCCACTGCACTCTATCTCTACTGTACTCCATTGTACTCTACCTCTACTCTTCTCTACTGTACTCCACCTCTACTGTGCTCCACTGTACTCCACTGTACTCTAGCTCTACTCTGCTCCACTGTACTCTACCTCTACTGTACTCCACTGTACTCTCCCTCTACTGTGCTCCACTGTACTCTAGCTCTACTGTACTCCACTGTACTCTACCTCTACTGTACTCCACTGTACTCTACCTCTACTGTACTCCACTGTATTCTACCTCTACTGTGCTCTACTGTACTCTACCTCTACTGTACTCCACTGTACTCTACCTCTACTGTACTGTACTGTTCTCTACCTCTACTGTACTCTACTGTACTCCACCTCTACTGTGCTCCACTGTACTCCACTGTACTCTACCTCTACTGTGCTCCACTGTACTCTACCTCTACTGTACTCCGCTGTACTCTATCTCTACTGTGCTCCACTGTACTCTACCTCTACTGTACTCCACTGTACTCTACCTCTACTGTGCTCCACTGTACTCTACCTCTACTGTACTCCACTCTACTCTACCTCTACTGTGCTCAACTGTACTCTACCTCTACTGTGCTCCACTGCACTCTATCTCTACTGTACTCCACTGTACTCTACCTCTATAGGTGCTCCACTGTGCTCTACCTCTACTCTACTCTGCTGTACTCTACCTCTACTCTGCTCTACTGTACTCTACCTCTACTGTACTCCACTGTACTCTACCTCTACTATACTCCACTGTACTCTACCTCTACTGTGCTCTACTGTACTCTATCTCTACTGTGCTCCACTGTACTCTACCTCTACTGTACTCTACTCTACTCCACCTCTAATGTGCTCCACTCTACTCTACCTCTACTGTGCTCCACTGTACTCTACCTCTACTGTACTCCACTGTAGTCTACCTCAACTATACTCCACTGTACTCTACCTCTACTGTGCTCCACTGTACTCTACCTCTACTGTGCTCTACTGTACTCTATCTCTACTGTGCTCCACTGTACTCGACCTCTACTGTACTCCACTGTACTCCACCTCTACAGTGCTCCACTGTACTCTACCTCTACTGTACTCCACTGTACTCTACCTCTACTCTGCTCTACTCTACTCTATCTCTACTGTGCTCCACTGTACTCTACCTCTACTGTACTCCACTCTAGTCTACCTCAACTATACTCCACTGTACTCTACCTCTACTGTGCTCCACTGTACTCTACCTCTACTCTGCTCTACTGTACTCTATCTCTACTGTGCTCCACTGTACTCTACATCTACTGTACTCCACTCTAGTCTACCTCAACTATACTCCACTGTACTCTACCTCTACTGTGCTCCACTGTACTCTACCTCTACTGTGCTCTACTGTACTCTATCTCTACTGTGCACCACTGTACTCTACCTCTACTGCACTCCACATTATTCTACATCTACTCTGCTCTACTGTACTCTATCTCTACTGTGCTCCACTGTACTCTACCTCTACTGTACTCCACTGTAGTCTACCTCAACTATACTCCACTGTACTCTATCTCTACTGTGCTCCACTGTACTCTACATCTACTGTACTCCACTCTAGTCTACCTCAACTATACTCCACTGTACTCTCTCTCTACTGTGCTCCACTGTACTCTACCTCTACTCTACTCCACTGTACTCCACCTCTACAGTGCTCCACGTACTCTACCTCTACTGTGCTCCACTGTACTCTACCTCTACTGTGCTCTACTTTACTCTATCTCTACTGTGCTCCACTGTACTCTACCTCTACTGTACTCCACATTACTCTACCTCTACTCTGCTCTACTGTACTCTATCTCTACTGTGCTCCACTGTACTCTACCTCTACTGTACTCCACTCTAGTCTACCTCAACTATACTCCACTGTACTCTACCTCTACTGTGCTCCACTGTACTCTACCTCTACTGTGCTCTACTGTACTCTATCTCTACTGTACTGTACTGTAGTCTACCTCTACTGTACTCTACTGTACTCCACCTCTACTGTGCTCCACTGTACTCTACCTGTACTGTACTCCACTGTACTCTGTCTCTACTGTGCTCCACTGTACTCTACCTCTACTGTACTCCACTGTACTCTACCTCTACTGTACTCCACTGTACTCTACCTCTACTGTACTGTACTGTAGTCTACCTCTACTGTACTCTACTGTACTACACCTCTACTGTGCTCCACTGTACTCTACCTGTACTGTACTCCACTGTACTCTGTCTCTACTGTGCTCCACTGTACTCTACCTCTACTGTACTCCACTGTACTCTACCTCTACTGTGCTCCACTGTACTCTACCTCTACTGTACTCCACTGTACTCTATCTCTACTGTTCTCCACTCTACTCTACCTCTACTGTGCTCAGCTGTACTTTACCTCTACTGTGCTCCACTGCACTCTATCTCTACTGTACTCCACTGTACTCTACCTCTATAGGTGCTCCACTGTGCTCTACCTCTACTCTACTCTACTGTACTCTACCTCTACTCTGCTCTACTGTACTCTACCTCTACTGTACTCCACTGTACTCTACCTCTACTATACTCCACTGTACTCTACCTCTACTGTGCTCTACTGTACTCTATCTCTACAGTGCTCCACTGTACTCTACCTCTACTCTGCTCTACTGTACTCTACCTCTACTGTACTCCACTGTACTCTACCTCTACTATACTCCACTGTACTCTACCTCTACTGTGCTCTACTGTACTCTATCTCTACAGTGCTCCACTGTACTCTACCTCTACTGTACTCTACTCTACTCCACCTCTAATGTGCTCCACTCTACTCTACCTCTACTGTACTCCACTGTACTCTACCTCTACTCTGCTCTACTGTACTCTATCTCTACTGTGCTCCACTGTACTCTACCTCTACTGTACTCCACTGTAGTCTACCTCAACTATACTCCACTGTACTCTACCTCTACTGTGCTCCACTGTACTCTACCTCTACTGTGCTCTACTGTACTCTATCTCTACTGTGCTCCACTGTACTCTACCTCTACTGTACTCCACTGTACTCCACCTCTACAGTGCTCCACTGTACTCTACCTCTACTGTACTCCACTGTACTCTACCTCTACTCTGCTCTACTGTACTCTATCTCTACTGTTCTCCACTGTACTCTACCTCTACTGTACTCCACTCTAGTCTACCTCAACTATACTCCACTGTACTCTACCTCTACTGTGCTCTACTGTACTCTACCTCTACTCTGCTCTACTGTACTCTATCTCTACTGTGCTCCACTGTACTCTACCTCTACTGTAATCCACTCTAGTCTACCTCAACTATACTCCACTGTACTCTACCTCTACTGTGCTCCACTGTACTCTACCTCTACTGTGCTCTACTGTACTCTATCTCTACTGTGCTCCACTGTACTCTACCTCTACTGTACTCCACATTACTCTACATCTACTCTGCTCTACTGTGCTCTATCTCTACTGTGCTCCACTGTACTCTACCTCTACTGTACTCCACTGTAGTCTACCTCAACTATACTCCACTGTACAATACCTCTACTGTGCTCTACTGTACTCTGCCTCTACTGTGCTCTACTGTACTCTATCTCTACTGTGCTCCACTGTACTCTATCTCTACTGTGCTCCACTGTACTCTACCTCTACTGTACTCCACATTACTCTACATCTACTCTGCTCTACTGTACTCTATCTCTACTGTGCTCCACTGTACTCTACCTCTACTGTACTCCACTGTAGTCTACCTCAACTATACTTCACTGTACTCTACCTCTACTGTGCTCCACTGTACTCTACCTCTACTGTGCTCTACTGTACTCTACCTCTACTGTGCTCCACTGTACTCTACCTCTACTGTACTCCACTGTACTCTATCTCTACTGTTCTCCACTCTACTCTACCTCTACTGTGCTCAGCTGTACTCTACCTCTACTATACTCCACTGTACTCTACCTCTACTGTGCTCTACTGTACTCCATCTCTACAGTGCTCCACTGTACTCTACCTCTACTGTACTCTACTCTACTCCACCTCTAATGTGCTCCACTCTACTCTACTTCTACTGTACTCCACTGTACTCTACCTCTACTCTGCTCTACTGTACTCTATCTCTACTGTGCTCCACTGTACTCTACCTCTACTGTACTCCACTGTAGTCTACCTCAACTATACTCCACTGTACTCTACCTCTACTGTGCTCCACTGTACTCTACCTCTACTGTGCTCTACTGTACTCTATCTCTACTGTGCTCCACTGTACTCTACCTCTACTGTACTCCACTGTACTCCACCTCTACAGTGCTCCACTGTACTCTACCTCTACTGTACTCCACTGTACTCTACCTCTACTCTGCTCTACTGTACTCTATCTCTACTGTGCTCCTCTGTATTCTACCTCTACTGTACTCCACTCTAGTCTACCTCAACTATACTCCACTGTACTCTACCTCTACTGTGCTCCACTGTACTCTACCTCTACTCTGCTCTACTGTACTCTATCTCTACTGTGCTCCACTGTACTCTACCTCTACTGTACTCCACTCTAGTCTACCTCAACTATACTCCACTGTACTCTACTTCTACTGTGCTCCACTGTACTCTACCTCTACTGTGCTCTACTGTACTCTATCTCTACTGTGCTCCACTGTACTCTACCTCTACTGTACTCCACATTATTCTACATCTACTCTGCTCTACTGTACTCTATCTCTACTGTGCTCCACTGTACTCTACCTCTACTGTATTCCACTGTAGTCTACCTCAACTATACTCCACTGTACTCTACCTCTACTGTGCTCCACTGTACTCTACCTCTACTGTGCTCTACTGTACTCTATCTCTACTGTGCTCCACTGTACTCTACCTCTACTGTACTCCACTGTACTCCACCTCTACAGTGCTCCACTGTACTCTACCTCTACTGTACTCCACTGTACTCTACCTCTACTCTGCTCTACTGTACTCTATCTCTACTGTGCTCCACTGTACTCTACCTCTACTGTACTCCACTCTAGTCTACCTCAACTATACTCCACTGTACTCTACCTCTACTGTGCTCCACTGTACTCTACCTCTACTGTGCTCTACTGTACTCTATCTCTAGTGTGCTCCACTGTACTCTACCTCTACTGTACTCCACATTACTCTACCTCTACTCTGCTCTACTGTTCTCTATCTCTACTGTGCTCCACTGTACTCTACCTCTACTGTACTCCACTCTAGTCTACCTCAACTATACTCCACTGTACTCTACCTCTACTGTGCTTCACTGTACTCTACCTCTACTGTGCTCTACTGTACTCTATCTCTACTGTGCTCCACTGTACTCTACCTCTACTGTACTCCACTGTACTCTACCTCTACTCTGCTGTACTGCACTCTATCTCTACTGTGCTCCACTGTACTCTACCTCTAATGTACTCCACTGTAGTCTACCTCAACTATACTCCACTGTACTCTACCTCTACTGTGCTCCACTGTACTCTACCTCTACTGTGCTCCACTGTACTCTACCTCCACTGTACTCTACCTCTACTGTACTCCACTGTACTCTACCTCTACTGTACTCCACTGTATTCTACCTCTACTGGGCTCTACTGTACTCTACCTCTACTGTACTCCACTGTACTCTACCTCTACTGTGCACTACTGTACTCTATCTCTACTGTGCTCCACTGTACTCTACCTCTACTGTACTCCACTGTACCCCACCTCTACAGTGATCCACTGTACTCTACCTCTACTGTACTCCACTGTACTCCACCTCTACAGTGATCCACTGTACTCTACCTCTACTGTACTCCACTGTACTCTACCTCTACTCTGCTCTACTGTACTCTATCTCTACTGTGCTCCACTGTACTCTACCTCAACTATACTCCACTGTACTCTATCTTTACTCTAATCCACTGTACTCTATCTCTACTCTACTCCACTCTACTCTATCTCTACTGTACTCCACTGTACTCTACCTCTACTGTACTCTACTGTATTCCACCTCTACTGTGCTTCACTGTACTCCACTGTACTCTAGCTCTACTGTGCTCCACTGTACTCTACCTCTACTGTACTCCACTGTACTCTACCTCTACTGTGCTCCACTGTACTCTACCTCCACTGTACTCTACCTCTACTGTACTCCACTGTACTCTACCTCTACTGTACTCCACTGTATTCTACCTCTACTGGGCTCTACTGTACTCTACCTCTACTGTACTCCACTGTACTCTACCTCTACTGTACTGTACTGTTCTCTACCTCTACTGTACTCTACTGTACTCCACCTCTACTGTGCTCCACTGTACTCCACTGTACTCTACCTCTACTGTGCTGCACTGTACTCTACCTCTACTGTAATCCACTGTACTCTATCTCTACTGTGCTCCACTGTACTCTACCTCTACTGTACTCCACTGTACTCTATCTCTACTGTTCTCCACTGTACTCTACCTCTACTGTGCTCTACTGTACTCCACTGTACTCTATCTCTACTGTGATCCACTGTACTCTACCTCTGCTGTGCTCCACTGTACTCTATATCTACTCTACTCCACTGTACTCTATCTCTATAGTACTCCACTGTATTCTACCTCTACTCTACTCTACTGTACTCCACCTCTACTGTGCTCCACTGTACTCCACTGTACTCTTCCTCTCTGTACTCCACTGTACTCTATCTCTACTGTGCTCCACTGTACTCTACCTCTACTTTGCTCTAATGTACTCTACTCTACTGTGCTCCACTGTACTCTATTTCTACTGTACCCCACTGTACTCTACCTCTACTGTGCTCAACTGTACTCTACCTCTACGGTGCTCCACTGTACACTACCTCTACTGTACTCCACTGTACTCTACCTCTACTGTGCTCCACTGTACTCTACCTCTACTGTGCTCCACTGTACTCTACCTCTACTGTGCTCCACTGTACTCTATCTCTACTGTACTCCACTGTACTCTACCTCTACAGTGCTCCACTGTGCTCTACCTCAACTGTACTCCACTGTACTCTACCTCTACTCTTCTCTACTGTACTCTACCTCTACTGTACTCCACTGTACTCTACCTCTACTCTGCTCTACTGTACTCTATCTCTATTGTGCTCCACTGTACTCTACCTCTACTGTACTCCACTGTAGTCTACCTCAACTATACTCCACTGTACTCTACCTCTACTGTGTTCCACTGTACTCTACCTCTACTGTAATCCACTGTACTCTACCTCTACTGTACTCCACTGTAGTCTACCTCAACTATACTCCACTGTACTCTACCTCTACTGTGCTCCACTGTACTCTACCTCTACTGTGCTCTACTGTACTCTATCTCTACTGTGCTCCATTGTACTCTACCTCTACTGTACTCCACTGTACTCCACCTCTACAGTGCTCCACTGTACTCTACCTCTACTGTACTCCACTGTACTCTACCCCTACTGAGCTCTTCTGTACTCTACCTCTACTGTACTCCACTGTACTCTACCTCTACTGTACTGTACTGTTCTTTACCTCTACTGTACTCTACTGTACTCCACCTCTACTGTACTCCACTGTACTCCACTGTACTCTACCTCTACTGTGCTCCACTGTACTCTACCTCTACTGTACTCCACTGTACTCTATCTCTACTGTGCTCCACTGTACTCTACCTCTACTGTACTCCACTCTACTCTATCTCTACTGTTCTCCACTGTACTCTACCTCTACTGTACTCCACTGTAGTCTACCTCAACTTTACTCCACTGTACTCTACCTCTACTGTGCTCCACTGTACTCTATCTCTACTCTAATCCACTCTACTCTATCTCTACTCTACTCCACTCTACTCTATCTCTACTGTACTCCACTGTACTCTACATATACTCTACTCTACTGTACTCCACCTCTACTGTGCTCCACTGTACTCCACTGTACTCTAGCTCTACTGTGCTCCACTGTACTCTACCTCTACTGTACTCCACTGTACTCTACCTCTACTGTACTCCACTGTACTCTACCTCTACTGTACTCCACTGTATTCTACCTCTACTGTACTCCACTGTAGTCTACCTCAACTTTACTCCACTGTACTCTACCTCTACTGTGCTCCACTGTACTCTACCTCTACTGTACTCCACTGTAGTCTACCTCAACTATACTCCACTGTACTCTACCTCTACTGTGCTCCACTGTGCTCTACCTCTACTGTAATCCACTGTACTCTACCTCTACTGTACTCCACTGTAGTCTACCTCAACTATACTCCACTGTACTCTACCTCTACTGTGCTCGACTGTACTCTACCTCTACTGTGCTCTACTGTACTCTATCTCTACTGTGCTCCATTGTACTCTACCTCTACTGTACTCCACTGTACTCCACCTCTACAGTGCTCCACTGTACTCTACCTCTACTGTACTCCACTGTACTCTACCCCTACTGTGCTCTTCTGTACTCTACCTCTACTGTACTCCACTGTACTCTACCTCTACTGTACTGTACTGTTCTTTACCTCTACTGTACTCTACTGTACTCCACTGTACTCCACTGTACTCTACCTCTACTGTGCTCCACTGTACTCTACCTCTAATGTACTCCACTGTACTCTATCTCTACTGTGCTCCACTGTACTCTACCTCTACTGTACTCCACTGTACTCTACCTCTACTCTGCTGTACTGCACTCTATCTCTACTGTGCTCCACTGTACTCTACCTCTAATGTACTCCACTGTAGTCTACCTCAACTATACTCCACTGTACTCTACCTCTACTGTGCTCCACTGTACTCTACCTCTACTGTGCTCCACTGTACTCTACCTCCACTGTACTCTACCTCTACTGTACTCCACTGTACTCTACCTCTACTGTACTCCACTGTATTCTACCTCTACTGGGCTCTACTGTACTCTACCTCTACTGTACTCCACTGTACTCTACCTCTACTGTGCACTACTGTACTCTATCTCTACTGTGCTCCACTGTACTCTACCTCTACTGTACTCCACTGTACCCCACCTCTACAGTGATCCACTGTACTCTACCTCTACTGTACTCCACTGTACTCCACCTCTACAGTGATCCACTGTACTCTACCTCTACTGTACTCCACTGTACTCTACCTCTACTCTGCTCTACTGTACTCTATCTCTACTGTGCTCCACTGTACTCTACCTCAACTATACTCCACTGTACTCTATCTTTACTCTAATCCACTGTACTCTATCTCTACTCTACTCCACTCTACTCTATCTCTACTGTACTCCACTGTACTCTACCTCTACTGTACTCTACTGTATTCCACCTCTACTGTGCTTCACTGTACTCCACTGTACTCTAGCTCTACTGTGCTCCACTGTACTCTACCTCTACTGTACTCCACTGTACTCTACCTCTACTGTGCTCCACTGTACTCTACCTCCACTGTACTCTACCTCTACTGTACTCCACTGTACTCTACCTCTACTGTACTCCACTGTATTCTACCTCTACTGGGCTCTACTGTACTCTACCTCTACTGTACTCCACTGTACTCTACCTCTACTGTACTGTACTGTTCTCTACCTCTACTGTACTCTACTGTACTCCACCTCTACTGTGCTCCACTGTACTCCACTGTACTCTACCTCTACTGTGCTGCACTGTACTCTACCTCTACTGTAATCCACTGTACTCTATCTCTACTGTGCTCCACTGTACTCTACCTCTACTGTACTCCACTGTACTCTATCTCTACTGTTCTCCACTGTACTCTACCTCTACTGTGCTCTACTGTACTCCACTGTACTCTATCTCTACTGTGATCCACTGTACTCTACCTCTGCTGTGCTCCACTGTACTCTATATCTACTCTACTCCACTGTACTCTATCTCTATAGTACTCCACTGTATTCTACCTCTACTCTACTCTACTGTACTCCACCTCTACTGTGCTCCACTGTACTCCACTGTACTCTTCCTCTCTGTACTCCACTGTACTCTATCTCTACTGTGCTCCACTGTACTCTACCTCTACTTTGCTCTAATGTACTCTACTCTACTGTGCTCCACTGTACTCTATTTCTACTGTACCCCACTGTACTCTACCTCTACTGTGCTCAACTGTACTCTACCTCTACGGTGCTCCACTGTACACTACCTCTACTGTACTCCACTGTACTCTACCTCTACTGTGCTCCACTGTACTCTACCTCTACTGTGCTCCACTGTACTCTACCTCTACTGTGCTCCACTGTACTCTATCTCTACTGTACTCCACTGTACTCTACCTCTACAGTGCTCCACTGTGCTCTACCTCAACTGTACTCCACTGTACTCTACCTCTACTCTTCTCTACTGTACTCTACCTCTACTGTACTCCACTGTACTCTACCTCTACTCTGCTCTACTGTACTCTATCTCTATTGTGCTCCACTGTACTCTACCTCTACTGTACTCCACTGTAGTCTACCTCAACTATACTCCACTGTACTCTACCTCTACTGTGTTCCACTGTACTCTACCTCTACTGTAATCCACTGTACTCTACCTCTACTGTACTCCACTGTAGTCTACCTCAACTATACTCCACTGTACTCTACCTCTACTGTGCTCCACTGTACTCTACCTCTACTGTGCTCTACTGTACTCTATCTCTACTGTGCTCCATTGTACTCTACCTCTACTGTACTCCACTGTACTCCACCTCTACAGTGCTCCACTGTACTCTACCTCTACTGTACTCCACTGTACTCTACCCCTACTGAGCTCTTCTGTACTCTACCTCTACTGTACTCCACTGTACTCTACCTCTACTGTACTGTACTGTTCTTTACCTCTACTGTACTCTACTGTACTCCACCTCTACTGTACTCCACTGTACTCCACTGTACTCTACCTCTACTGTGCTCCACTGTACTCTACCTCTACTGTACTCCACTGTACTCTATCTCTACTGTGCTCCACTGTACTCTACCTCTACTGTACTCCACTCTACTCTATCTCTACTGTTCTCCACTGTACTCTACCTCTACTGTACTCCACTGTAGTCTACCTCAACTTTACTCCACTGTACTCTACCTCTACTGTGCTCCACTGTACTCTATCTCTACTCTAATCCACTCTACTCTATCTCTACTCTACTCCACTCTACTCTATCTCTACTGTACTCCACTGTACTCTACATATACTCTACTCTACTGTACTCCACCTCTACTGTGCTCCACTGTACTCCACTGTACTCTAGCTCTACTGTGCTCCACTGTACTCTACCTCTACTGTACTCCACTGTACTCTACCTCTACTGTACTCCACTGTACTCTACCTCTACTGTACTCCACTGTATTCTACCTCTACTGTACTCCACTGTAGTCTACCTCAACTTTACTCCACTGTACTCTACCTCTACTGTGCTCCACTGTACTCTACCTCTACTGTACTCCACTGTAGTCTACCTCAACTATACTCCACTGTACTCTACCTCTACTGTGCTCCACTGTGCTCTACCTCTACTGTAATCCACTGTACTCTACCTCTACTGTACTCCACTGTAGTCTACCTCAACTATACTCCACTGTACTCTACCTCTACTGTGCTCGACTGTACTCTACCTCTACTGTGCTCTACTGTACTCTATCTCTACTGTGCTCCATTGTACTCTACCTCTACTGTACTCCACTGTACTCCACCTCTACAGTGCTCCACTGTACTCTACCTCTACTGTACTCCACTGTACTCTACCCCTACTGTGCTCTTCTGTACTCTACCTCTACTGTACTCCACTGTACTCTACCTCTACTGTACTGTACTGTTCTTTACCTCTACTGTACTCTACTGTACTCCACTGTACTCCACTGTACTCTACCTCTACTGTGCTCCACTGTACTCTACCTCTAATGTACTCCACTGTACTCTATCTCTACTGTGCTCCACTGTACTCTACCTCTACTGTACTCCACTCTACTCTATCTCTACTGTTCTCCACTGTACTCTACCTCTACTGTACTCCACTGTAGTCTACCTCAACTTTACTCCACTGTACTCTACCTCTACTGTGCTCCACTGTACTCTATCTCTACTCTAATCCACTGTACTCTATCTCTAATCTACTCCACTCTACTCTATCTCTACTGTACTCCACTGTACTCTACATATACTCTACTCTACTGTACTCCACCTCTACTGTGCTCCACTGTACTCCACTGTACTCTAGCTCTACTGTGCTCCACTGTACTCTACCTCTACTGTACTCCACTGTACTCTACCTCTACTGTACTCCACTGTACTCTACCTCTACTGTACTCCACTGTATTCTACCTCTACTGTACTCCACTGTAGTCTACCTCAACTTTACTCCACTACCACTGTACCACTGTACTCTACCTCTACTGTGCTCCACTGTACTCTATCTCTACTCTAATCCACTGTACTCTATCTCTACTCTACTCCACTCTACTCTATCTCTACTGTACTCCACTGTACTCTACATATACTCTACTCTACTGTACTCCACCTCTACTGTGCTCCACTGTACTCCACTGTACTCTAGCTCTACTGTACTCCACTGTATTCTACCTCTACTGTACTCCACTGTAGTCTACCTCAACTTTACTCCACTGTACTCTACCTCTACTGTGCTCCAATGTACTCTATCTCTACTCTAATCCACTGTACTCTATCTCTACTCTACTCCACTCTACTCTATCTCTACTGTACTCCACTGTATTCTACCTCTACTCTACTCTACTGTACTCCACCTCTACTGTGCTCCACTGTACTCCACTGTACTCTTCCTCTCTGTACTCCACTGTACTCTATCTCTACTGTGCTCCACTGTACTCTACCTCTACTTTGCTCTAATGTACTCTACTCTACTGTGCTCCACTGTACTCTATTTCTACTGTAACCCACTGTACTCTACCTCTACTGTGCTCAACTGTACTCTACCTCTACGGTGCTCCACTGTACACTACCTCTACTGTACTCCACTGTACTCTACCTCTACTGTGCTCCACTGTACTCTATCTCTACTGTACTCCACTGTACTCTACCTCTACAGTGCTCCACTGTGCTCTACCTCAACTGTACTCCACTGTACTCTACCTCTACTCTTCTCTACTGTGCTCTACCTCTAATGTACTCCACTGTACTCTACCTCTACTCTGCTCTACTGTACTCTATCTCTATTGTGCTCCACTGTACTCTACCTCTACTGTACTCCACTGTAGTCTATTTCAACTATACTCCACTGTACTCTACCTCTACTGTGCTCCACTGTACTCTACCTCTACTGTGCTCTACTGTACTCTATCTCTACTGTGCTCCATTGTACTCTACCTCTACTGTACTCCACTGTACTCCACCTCTACAGTGCTCCACTGTACTCTACCTCTACTGTACTCCACTGTACTCTACCCCTACTCTGCTCTATTGTACTCTATCTCTACTGTGCTCCACTGTACTCTACCTCTACTGTACTCCACTGTAGTCTACCTCAACTTTACTCCACTGTACTCTACCTCTACTGTGCTCCACTGTACTCTATCTCTACTCTAATCCACTGTACTCTATCTCTACTCTACTCCACTCTACTCTATCTCTACTGTACTCCACTGTACTCTACATATACTCTACTCTACTGTACTCCACCTCTACTGTGCTCCACTGTACTCCACTGTACTCTAGCTCTACTGTGCTCCACTGTACTCTACCTCTACTGTACTCCACTGTACTCTACCTCTACTGTACTCCACTGTACTCTACCTCTACTGTACTCCACTGTATTCTACCTCTACTGTGCTCTTCTGTACTCTACCTCTACTGTACTCCACTGTACTCTACCTCTACTGTACTGTACTGTTCTTTACCTCTACTGTACTCTACTGTACTCCACCTCTACTGTACTCCACTGTACTCCACTGTACTCTACCTCTACTGTGCTCCACTGTACTCTACCTCTACTGTACTCCACTGTACTCTATCTCTACTGTGCTCCACTGTACTCTACCTCTACTGTACTCCACTCTACTCTATCTCTACTGTTCTCCACTGTACTCTACCTCTACTGTGCTCCACTGTACTCCACTGTACTCTACCTCTACTGTGATCCACTGTACTCTACCTCTACTGTACTCCACTGTACTCTACCTCTACTCTGCTCTACTGTACTCTATCTCTAATGTGCTCTACTGTACTCTGCCTCTATTATACTCCACTGTACTCTACCTCTACTGTGCTCCACTGTACTCTACCTCTACTGTGCTCCACTGTACACTTCCTCTCCTCTACTCCACTGTACTCTATCTCTACTCTAATCCACTGTACTCTATCTCTACTCTACTCCACTCTACTCTATCTCTACTGTAATCCACTGTACTCTACCTATACTGTGCTCCACTGTACTCTACCTCTACTGTGCTCCACTGTACTCTACCTCAACTATACTCCACTGTACTCTATCTCTACTCTAATCCACTGTACTCTATCTCTACTCTACTCCACTCTACTCTATCTCTACTGTAATCCACTGTACTCTACCTATACTCTACTCTACTCGACTCCACCTCTACTGTGCTCCACTGTACTCCACTGTACTCTAGCTCTACTGTGCTCCACTGTACTCTACCTCTACTGTACTCCACTGTACTCTACCTCTACTGTGCTCCACTGTACTCTACCTCTACTGTACTCCACTGTACTCTACCTCTACTGTACTCCACTGTACTCTACCTCTACTGTACTCCACTGTATTCTACCTCTACTGTGCTCCACTGTACTCCACTGTACTCTATCTCTACTGTACTCCACTGTACTCTACCTCTACAGTGCTCCACTGTGCTCTACCTCAACTGTAATCCACTGTACTCTACCTCTACCCTTCTCTACTGTGCTCTACCTCTACTGTACTCCACTGTACTCTACCTCTACTCTGCTCTACTGTACTCTATCTCTATTGTGCTCCACTGTACTCTACCTCTACTGTACTCCACTGTAGTCTACCTCAACTATACTCCACTGTACTCTACCTCTACTGTGCTCCACTGTACTCTACCTCTACTGTAATCCACTGTACTCTACCTCTACTGTACTCCACTGTAGTCTACCTCAACTATACTCCACTGTACTCTACCTCTACTGTGCTCCACTGTACTCTACCTCTACTGTGCTCTACTGTACTCTATCTCTACTGTGCTCCATTGTACTCTACCTCTACTGTACTCCACTGTACTCCACCTCTACAGTGCTCCACTGTACTCTACCTCTACTGTACTCCACTGTACTCTACCCCTACTGTGCTCTTCTGTACTCTACCTCTACTGTACTCCACTGTACTCTACCTCTACTGTACTGTACTGTTCTTTACCTCTACTGTACTCTACTGTACTCCACCTCTACTGTACTCCACTGTACTCCACTGTACTCTACCTCTACTGTGCTCCACTGTACTCTACCTCTACTGTACTCCACTGTACTCTATCTCTACTGTGCTCCACTGTACTCTACCTCTACTGTACTCCACTCTACTCTATCTCTACTGTTCTCCACTGTACTCTACCTCTACTGTACTCCACTGTAGTCTACCTCAACTTTACTCCACTGTACTCTACCTCTACTGTGCTCCACTGTACTCTATCTCTACTCTAATCCACTGTACTCTATCTCTACTCTACTCCACTCTACTCTATCTCTACTGTACTCCACTGTACTCTACATATACTCTACTCTACTGTACTCCACCTCTACTGTGCTCCACTGTACTCCACTGTACTCTAGCTCTACTGTGCTCCACTGTACTCTACCTCTACTGTACTCCACTGTACTCTACCTCTACTGTACTCCACTGTACTCTACCTCTACTGTACTCCACTGTATTCTACCTCTACTGTACTCCACTGTAGTCTACCTCAACTTTACTCCACTGTACTCTACCTCTACTGTGCTCCACTGTACTCTACCTCTACTGTACTCCACTGTATTCTACCTCTACTGTACTCCACTGTAGTCTACCTCAACTTTACTCCACTGTACTCTACCTCTACTTTGCTCCACTGTACTCTACCTCTACTGTACTCCACTGTACTCTACCTCTACTGTACTCCACTGTATTCTACCTCTACTGTGCTCTACTGTACTCTACCTCTACTGTACTCCACTGTACTCTACCTCTACTGTACTGTACTGTTCTCTACCTCTACTGTACTCTACTGTACTCCACCTCTACTGTGCTCCACTGTACTCTACCTCTACTGTACTCCACTGTACTCTATCTCTAATGTTCTCCACTGTACTCTACCTCTACTGTGCTCCACTGTACTCCACTGTACTCTATCTCTACTGTGATCCACTGTACTCTTTCTCTGCCGTGCTCCACTGTACTCTATATCTACTCTACTCCACTGTACTCTATCTCTATTGTACTCCACTGTACTCTACCTCTACTGTACTCTACTGTACTCCACCTCTAGTGTGCTCCACTGTACTCCACTGTACTCTTCCTCTACTGTACTCCACTGTACTCTATCTCTACTGTGCTCCACTGTACTCTACCTCTACTTTGCTCTAATATACTCTACTCTACTGTGCTCCACTGTACTCTATTTCTACTGTACCCCACTGTACTCTACCTCTACTGTGCTCAACTGTACTCTACCTCTACTGTGCTCCACTGAACACTACCTCTACTGTACTCCACTGTACTCTACCTCTACTGTGCTCCACTGTACTCTACCTCTACTGTGCTCCACTGTACTCTACCTCTACTGTGCTCTACTTTACTCTACCTCTACTGTGCTCCAACTGTACTCTACCTCTGCTGTACTCCACTGTACTCCACCTCTACAGTGCTCCACTGTACTCTACCTCTACTGTACTCCACTGTACTCTACCTCTACTCTGCTCTACTGTACTCTATCTCTACTGTGCTCCACTGTACTGTACCTCTACTGTGCTCTACTGTACTCTATCTCTACTGTGCTCCACTGTACTCTACCTCTACTGTAGTCCACTGTACTCCACCTCTACAGTACTCCACTGTACTCTACCTCTACTGTACTCCACTGTAAACTACCTCTACTGTACTCCACTGTACTCTACCTCTACTGTGCTCCACTGTACTCTACCTCTACTGTGCTCCACTGTACTCTACCTCTACTGTGCTCCACTGTACTCTATCTCTACTGTACTCCACTGTACTCTACCTCTACAGTGCTCCACTGTGCTCTACCTCAACTGTACTCCACAGTACTCTACCTCTACTCTGCTCTACTGTGCTCTACCTCTACTGTACTCCACTGTACTCTACCTCTACTCTGCTCTACTGTACTCTATCTCTATTGTGCTCCACTGTACTCTATCTCTACTGTACTCCACTGTAGTCTACCTCAACTATACTCCACTGTACTCTACCTCTACTGTGCTCCACTGTACTCTACCTCTACTGTGCTCTACTGTACTCTACCTCTACTGTGCTCCACTGTACTCTACCTCTACTGTACTCCACTGTACTCCACCTCTACAGTGCTCCACTGTACTCTACCTCTACTGTACTCCACTGAACTCTACCTCTACTCTGCTCTACTGTACTCTATCTCTATTGTGCTCCACTGTACTCTATCTCTACTGTACTCCACTGTAGTCTACCTCAACTATACTCCACTGTACTCTAGCTCTACTGTGCTCCACTGTACTCTACCTCTACTGTACTCCACTGTACTCTACCTCTACTGTGCTCCACTGTACTCTACCTCTACTGTACTCCACTGTACTCTACCTCTACTGTACTCCACTGTATTCTACCTCTACTGTGCTCTACTGTACTCTACCTCTACTGTACTCCACTGTACTCTACCTCTACTGTACTGTACTGTTCTCTACCTCTACTGTACTCTACTGTACTCCACCTCTACTGTAATCTACTGTACTCCACTGTACTCCACTGTACTCTACCTCTACTGTGCTCCACTGTACTCTACCTCTACTGTGCTCTACTGTACTCTATCTCTACTGTGCTCCACTGTACTCTACCTCTACTGTACTCCACTGTACTCTACCTCTACTGTACTCCACTGTATTCCACCTCTACTATGCTCCACTGTACTCCACTGTACTCTAGCTCTACTGTGCTCCACGGTACTCTACCTCTACTGTACTCCACTGTACTCTACCTCTACTGTGCTCCACTCTACTCTACCTCTACTGTGCTCCACTGTACTCTACCTCTACTGTGCTCAGCTGTATTCTACCTCTACTGTGCTCCACTGCACATTATCTCTACTGTACTCCACTGTACTCTACCTCTACAGTGCTCCACTGTGCTCTACCTCTACTCTACTCCACTGTACTCTACCTCTACTCTGCTTTACTGTACTCTACCTCTACTGTACTCCACTGTACTCTACCTCTACTATACTCCACTGTACTCTACCTCTACTGTGCTCTACTGTACTCTATCTCTACTGTGCTCCACTGTACTCTACCTCTACTGTACTCCACTGTACTCTACCTCTACTGTACTCCACTGTACTCTACCTCTACAGTGATCCACTGTACTCTACCTCTACTGTACTCCACTGTACTCTACCTCTACTCTGCTCTACTGTACTCTATCTCTACTGTGCTCCACTGTACTCTACCTCTACTGTACTCCACTGTAGTCTACCTCAACCAGTGGCGGTTCTAGCCCATTTCAACTGGGGGGGCCAAGCTGGGGCCAGTTGTACTGTTAGAGGGGCCAGTTACATTTAGACCTTATTGTTGTCCTATCATTTTCTGCACTGCTGCAGGCATTAACAGGCAAAATACCGTGTTTATAATCATTCAACAATGTATTTGCATTTCCATTATATTTTTACATTTGCATTACATATTCAGTATTAGTCACAGTAACTGTAATAGACATGATGTCCTTCTTTCTCTTCATTTTGAGAACTATAGAGCAAAAGCAATGGGGACCAAGAAGCTTATTAATTCATTTACTGAAAATAACTGACTTAGGTAACTACGTCTAACCGTTTACAGGGTTCCTGCACACTTTTTAAAGTCAAATTTAAGGCTTTTTAAGACCTAAAGAAATCAAAATTAATACCGTAGGGGTCTGCAATATTGACAAAAATATATTTAAATATTTTCAACGTTTTGTTGATAATAATTAGATGATATTTTACTGATTGTGTTTTTGTGCTGGTGCCATGGCTGGTTTAGGCCTGTTGTTGACAGCTGACTCACGGAGATATTAATATTTTTCATATCATATGCAGTAGTCAGTTCACAGCAGTGACAGAAATAAATTTCTTAATTAAGGAGCAATATTTGCCACCTTAAACTGATTTCCAGGGGCATTTTCACCTATATATGGACATTTTTTCTAAACTTATTTAGAGTTATGCAATGCATCACCTTTTATGTCAAATACTAACATTCAAATTAAACAATAATTATACTTATTTATACAATAATACTTAATTATACAATAATTATACAGTACCACTGTTACCAGTCAAATTAATTAATTCAATCAAAATCCATCTTTGCAGTGCAGAGGTGACACAGAAGTGGCATTAATATACTTACACTCCATTTACAATTGCATAAATAAAGCTATGAGATTTTTTAAAATCAATATTTAAATATGAAATGATTTCTAATTTTAACGTTTTAATTAAAGGATACTTTAAATATGAAACTAAAACCGCCAGTAGGCGGCGGCAAGTCCCTGTAAGAGGGATTCATTCATTCAACCGATTTGTTCAAACGGCTGATTCTTTCCATAGATTCTTTCGGGAAAGAAGCAAGTGATTCGTTCAAAACGCGGATTTCAGACTAGTCAATAAATCATCGCTGTGTTGCATTGAGACTCTGCTACGGTTTCATTATGAAATTGTAGTCGGCGAAACAAAGGGAAAACAAACAATATTGACAATATTGTGTCTAAAAAGTAACTCCCAAAGTTAACTTATTGTTAATTTAACTGTTGTATAACATAAATATCACAGTTGCAATTGTGCACGGGAAAACGGCACTCTTGCTGATGTGATATTCTAATATAAGAACATAATATGATATAAATATAAGACAAAAACTAATTTGGTGACATAGCCTACCTATGAACTGCAAACAGCAGTGAAAGGACGATAGACAAATGCGATGTCAGCTCACAGTGCCTCGTACATAGTTAAAACAATGATTACAATATCATAATAGACAATAGGCTACACATCATCACACCCCATACGCACATAAAGAATGAACTTACAACTGAACTGACATTTACCAACTTTCTCCTTCTCTCCTCTCTCGCGTGCAGGAAACAGACATTAGCCTACTCTGCCGCGATTCCCGCGAATGTGATGCGAATTGTCACGTGAAAATGCAAATCCACAAAGATAGAATAATAAAAAATAATACGCATACGATTACAACGATAGCAAAAAACAGTTTTGTAAAAATTATTTCAAACTCCACATTTAGGGGGGCCACAAGGGGGGCCAAGCTTTTTGTCACAGGGGCAATGGCCCCCCCTGGCCTCCCTCTAGAACCGCCACTGACCTCAACTATACTCCACTGTACTCTACCTCTACTCTGCTCCACTGTACTCTACCTCAACTATACTCCACTGTACTCTATCTCTACTCTAATCCACTGTACTCTATCTCTACTCTACTCCACTCTACTCTATCTCTACTGTACTCCACTGTACTCTACCTCTACTCTTCTCTACTGTACTCCACCTCTACTGTGCTCCACTGTACTCCACTGTACTCTAGCTCTACTCTGCTCCACTGTACTCTACCTCTACTGTACTCCACTGTACTCTACCTCTACTGTGCTCCACTGTACTCTAGCTCTACTGTACTCCACTGTACTCTACCTCTACTGTACTCCACTGTACTCTACCTCTACTGTACTCCACTGTATTCTACCTCTACTGTGCTCTACTGTACTCTACCTCTACTGTACTCCACTGTACTCTACCTCTACTGTGCTCCACTGTACTCTACCTCTACTGTACTCCACTGTACTCTACCTCTACTGTACTCCACTGTACTCTACCTCTACTGTGCTCCACTGTACTCTACCTCTACTGTGCTCCACTGTACTCTATCTCTACTGTACTCTACTGTACTCTACCTCTACTGTACTCCACTGTACTCTATCTCTACTGTACTCCACTGTACTCTACCTCTACTGTGCTCTACTGTACTCTATCTCTACTGTGCTCCACTGTACTCTAACTCTACTGTACTCCACTGTAGTTTACCTCTACTGTGCTCCACTGTACTCTACCTCTACTGTGCTCCACTGTACTCTACCTCTACTGTGCTCCACTGTACTCTATCTCTACTGTACTCCACTGTACTCTACCTCTACAGTACTCCACTGTTCTCTACCTCTACTGTACTCCACTGTACTCTACCTCTACTGTGCTCCACTGTACTCTACCTCAACTATACTCCAATGTACTCTATCTCTACTCTAATCCACTGTACTCTATCTCTACTCTACTCCACTCTACTCCATCTCTACTGTACTCCACTGTACTCTACCTCTACTGTGCTCCACTGTACTCTACCTCTACTGTACTCCACTGTACTCTACCTCTACTGTACTCCACTGTACTCCACTGTACTCTAGCTCTACTGTGCTCCACTGTACTCTACCTCTACTGTACTCCACTGTACTCTACCTCTACTGTACTCCACTGTATTCAACCTCTACTGTGCTCTACTGTACTCTACATCTACTGTACTCCACTGTACTCTACCTCTACTGTGCTCTACTGTACTCTATCTCTACTGTGCTCCACTGTACTCTACCTCTACTGTACTCCACTGTACTCCACCTCTACAGTGCTCCACTGTACTCTACCTCTACTGTACTCCACTGTACTCTACCTCTACTCTGCTCTACTGTACTCTATCTCTACTGTGCTCCACTGTACTCTACCTCTAATGTACTCCAGTGTAGTCTACCTCAACTATACTCCACTGTACTCTACCTCTACTGTGCTCCACTGTACTCTACCTCAACTATACTCCACTGTACTCTATCTCTACTCTAATCCACTGTACTCTATCTCTACTCTACTCCACTCTACTCTATCTCTACTGTACTCCACTGTACTCTACCTTTACTCTACTCTACTGTACTCCACCTCTACTGTGCTCCACTGTACTCCACTGTACCCTAGCTCTACTGTGCTCCACTGTACTCTATCTCTACTGTACTCCACTGTATTCTACCTCTACTGTGCTCTACTGTACTCTACCTCTACTGTACTCCACTGTACTCTACCTCTACTGTACTGTACTGTACTCTACCTCTACTGTACTCTACTGTACTCCACCTCTACTGTGCTCCACTGTACTCCACTGTACTCTACCTCTACTGTGCTCCACTGTACTCTACCTCAACTATACTCCACTGTACTCTATCTCTACTCTAATCCACTGTACTCTATCTCTACTCTACTCCACTCTACTCTATCTCTACTGTACTCCACTGTACTCTACCTCTACTCTTCTCTACTGTACTCCACCTCTACTGTGCTCCACTGTACTCCACTGTACTCTAGCTCTACTCTGCTCCACTGTACTCTACCTCTACTGTACTCCACTGTACTCTACCTCTACTGTGCTCCACTGTACTCTAGCTCTACTGTACTCCACTGTACTCTACCTCTACTGTACTCCACTGTACTCTACCTATACTGTACTCCACTGTATTCTACCTCTACTGTGCTCTACTGTACTCTACCTCTACTGTACTCCACTGTACTCTACCTCTACTGTGCTCCACTGTACTCTACCTCTACTGTACTCCACTGTACTCTACCTCTACTGTACTCCACTGTACTCTACCTCTACTGTGCTCCACTGTACTCTACCTCTACTGTGCTCCACTGTACTCTATCTCTACTGTACTCTACTGTACTCTACCTCTACTGTACTCCACTGTACTCTATCTCTACTGTACTCCACTGTACTCTACCTCTACTGTGCTCTACTGTACTCTATCTCTACTGTGCTCCACTGTACTCTAACTCTACTGTACTCCACTGTAGTTTACCTCTACTGTGCTCCACTGTACTCTACCTCTACTGTGCTCCACTGTACTCTACCTCTACTGTGCTCCACTGTACTCTATCTCTACTGTACTCCACTGTACTCTACCTCTACAGTACTCCACTGTTCTCTACCTCTACTGTACTCCACTGTACTCTACCTCTACTGTGCTCCACTGTACTCTACCTCAACTATACTCCAATGTACTCTATCTCTACTCTAATCCACTGTACTCTATCTCTACTCTACTCCACTCTACTCCATCTCTACTGTACTCCACTGTACTCTACCTCTACTGTGCTCCACTGTACTCTACCTCTACTGTACCCCACTGTACTCTACCTCTACTGTACTCCACTGTACTCCACTGTACTCTAGCTCTACTGTGCTCCACTGTACTCTACCTCTACTGTACTCCACTGTACTCTACCTCTACTGTACTCCACTGTATTCTACCTCTACTGTGCTCTACTGTACTCTACATCTACTGTACTCCACTGTACTCTACCTCTACTGTGCTCTACTGTACTCTATCTCTACTGTGCTCCACTGTACTCTACCTCTACTGTACTCCACTGTACTCCACCTCTACAGTGCTCCACTGTACTCTACCTCTACTGTACTCCACTGTACTCTACCTCTACTCTGCTCTACTGTACTCTATCTCTACTGTGCTCCACTGTACTCTACCTCTACTGTGCTCCACTGTACTCTACCTCAACTATACTCCACTGTACTCTATCTCTACTCTAATCCACTGTACTCTATCTCTACTCTACTCCACTCTACTCTATCTCTACTGTACTCCACTGTACTCTACCTTTACTCTACTCTACTGTACTCCACCTCTACTGTGCTCCACTGTACTCCACTGTACCCTAGCTCTACTGTGCTCCACTGTACTCTATCTCTACTGTACTCCACTGTATTCTACCTCTACTGTGCTCTACTGTACTCTACCTCTACTGTACTCCACTGTACTCTACCTCTACTGTACTGTACTGTACTCGACCTCTACTGTACTCTACTGTACTCCACCTCTACTGTGCTCCACTGTACTCCACTGTACTCTACCTCTACTGTGCTCCACTGTACTCTACCTCTACTGTACTCCACTGTACTCTATCTCTACTGTGCTCCACTGTACTCTACCTCTACTGTACTCCACTGTACTCTATCTCTACTGTTCTCCACTCTACTCTACCTCTACTGTGCTCAGCTGTACTCTACCTCTACTGTGCTCCACTGCACTCTATCTCTACTGTACTCCACTGTACTCTACCTCTACAGTGCTCCACTGTGCTCTACCTCTACTCTACTCCACTGTCGTCTACCTCTACTCTGCTCTACTGTACTCTACCTCTACTGTACTCCACTGTACTCTACCTCTACTATTCTCCACTGTACTCTACCTCTACTGTGTTCTACTGTACTCTATCTCTACTGTGCTCCACTGTACTCTACCTCTACTGTACTCTACTCTACTCCACCTCTAATGTGCTCCACTCTACTCTACCTCTACTGTACTCCACTGTACTCTACCTCTACTCTGCTCTACTGTACTCTATCTCTACTGTGCTCCACTGTTCTCTACCTCTACTGTACTCCACTGTAGTCTGCCTCAACTATACTCCACTGTACTCTACCTCTAGTGTGCTCCACTGTACTCTACCTCTACTGTGCTCTACTGTACTCTATCTCTACTGTGCTCCACTGTACTCTACCTCTACTGTACTCCACTGTACTCCACCTCTACAGTGCTCCACTGTACTCTACCTCTACTGTGCTCCACTGTACTCTACCTCTAATGTACTCCACTGTAGTCTACCTCAACTATACTCCACTGTACTCTACCTCTACTGTGCTCCACTGTACTCTATCTCTACTGTACTCCACTGTACTCTACCTCTACAGTACTCCACTGTTCTCTACCTCTACTGTACTCCACTGTACTCTACCTCTACTGTGCTCCACTGTACTCTACCTCAACTATACTCCAATGTACTCTATCTCTACTCTAATCCACTGTACTCTATCTCTACTCTACTCCACTCTACTCCATCTCTACTGTACTCCACTGTACTCTACCTCTACTGTGCTCCACTGTACTCTACCTCTACTGTACTCCACTGTACTCTACCTCTACTGTACTCCACTGTACTCCACTGTACTCTAGCTCTACTGTGCTCCACTGTACTCTACCTCTACTGTACTCCACTGTACTCTACCTCTACTGTACTCCACTGTATTCTACCTCTACTGTGCTCTACTGTACTCTACATCTACTGTACTCCACTGTACTCTACCTCTACTGTGCTCTACTGTACTCTATCTCTACTGTGCTCCACTGTACTCTACCTCTACTGTACTCCACTGTACTCCACCTCTACAGTGCTCCACTGTACTCTACCTCTACTGTACTCCACTGTACTCTACCTCTACTCTGCTCTACTGTACTCTATCTCTACTGTGCTCCACTGTACTCTACCTCTAATGTACTCCAGTGTAGTCTACCTCAACTATACTCCACTGTACTCTACCTCTACTGTGCTCCACTGTACTCTACCTCAACTATACTCCACTGTACTCTATCTCTACTCTAATCCACTGTACTCTATCTCTACTCTACTCCACTCTACTCTATCTCTACTGTACTCCACTGTACTCTACCTTTACTCTACTCTACTGTACTCCACCTCTACTGTGCTCCACTGTACTCCACTGTACCCTAGCTCTACTGTGCTCCACTGTACTCTATCTCTACTGTACTCCACTGTATTCTACCTCTACTGTGCTCTACTGTACTCTACCTCTACTGTACTCCACTGTACTCTACCTCTACTGTACTGTACTGTACTCTACCTCTACTGTACTCTACTGTACTCCACCTCTACTGTGCTCCACTGTACTCCACTGTACTCTACCTCTACTGTGCTCCACTGTACTCTACCTCAACTATACTCCACTGTACTCTATCTCTACTCTAATCCACTGTACTCTATCTCTACTCTACTCCACTCTACTCTATCTCTACTGTACTCCACTGTACTCTACCTCTACTCTTCTCTACTGTACTCCACCTCTACTGTGCTCCACTGTACTCCACTGTACTCTAGCTCTACTCTGCTCCACTGTACTCTACCTCTACTGTACTCCACTGTACTCTACCTCTACTGTGCTCCACTGTACTCTAGCTCTACTGTACTCCACTGTACTCTACCTCTACTGTACTCCACTGTACTCTACCTATACTGTACTCCACTGTATTCTACCTCTACTGTGCTCTACTGTACTCTACCTCTACTGTACTCCACTGTACTCTACCTCTACTGTGCTCCACTGTACTCTACCTCTACTGTACTCCACTGTACTCTACCTCTACTGTACTCCACTGTACTCTACCTCTACTGTGCTCCACTGTACTCTACCTCTACTGTGCTCCACTGTACTCTATCTCTACTGTACTCTACTGTACTCTACCTCTACTGTACTCCACTGTACTCTATCTCTACTGTACTCCACTGTACTCTACCTCTACTGTGCTCTACTGTACTCTATCTCTACTGTGCTCCACTGTACTCTAACTCTACTGTACTCCACTGTAGTTTACCTCTACTGTGCTCCACTGTACTCTACCTCTACTGTGCTCCACTGTACTCTACCTCTACTGTGCTCCACTGTACTCTATCTCTACTGTACTCCACTGTACTCTACCTCTACAGTACTCCACTGTTCTCTACCTCTACTGTACTCCACTGTACTCTACCTCTACTGTGCTCCACTGTACTCTACCTCAACTATACTCCAATGTACTCTATCTCTACTCTAATCCACTGTACTCTATCTCTACTCTACTCCACTCTACTCCATCTCTACTGTACTCCACTGTACTCTACCTCTACTGTGCTCCACTGTACTCTACCTCTACTGTACCCCACTGTACTCTACCTCTACTGTACTCCACTGTACTCCACTGTACTCTAGCTCTACTGTGCTCCACTGTACTCTACCTCTACTGTACTCCACTGTACTCTACCTCTACTGTACTCCACTGTATTCTACCTCTACTGTGCTCTACTGTACTCTACATCTACTGTACTCCACTGTACTCTACCTCTACTGTGCTCTACTGTACTCTATCTCTACTGTGCTCCACTGTACTCTACCTCTACTGTACTCCACTGTACTCCACCTCTACAGTGCTCCACTGTACTCTACCTCTACTGTACTCCACTGTACTCTACCTCTACTCTGCTCTACTGTACTATATCTCTACTGTGCTCCACTGTACTCTACCTCTACTGTGCTCCACTGTACTCTACCTCAACTATACTCCACTGTACTCTATCTCTACTCTAATCCACTGTACTCTATCTCTACTCTACTCCACTCTACTCTATCTCTACTGTACTCCACTGTACTCTACCTTTACTCTACTCTACTGTACTCCACCTCTACTGTGCTCCACTGAACTCCACTGTACCCTAGCTCTACTGTGCTCCACTGTACTCTATCTCTACTGTACTCCACTGTATTCTACCTCTACTGTGCTCTACTGTACTCTACCTCTACTGTACTCCACTGTACTCTACCTCTACTGTACTGTACTGTACTCTACCTCTACTGTACTCTACTGTACTCCACCTCTACTGTGCTCCACTGTACTCCACTGTACTCTACCTCTACTGTGCTCCACTGTACTCTACCTCTACTGTACTCCACTGTACTCTATCTCTACTGTGCTCCACTGTACTCTACCTCTACTGTACTCCACTGTACTCTATCTCTACTGTTCTCCACTCTACTCTACCTCTACTGTGCTCAGCTGTACTCTACCTCTACTGTGCTCCACTGCACTCTATCTCTACTGTACTCCACTGTACTCTACCTCTACAGTGTTCCACTGTGCTCTACCTCTACTCTACTCCACTGTCGTCTACCTCTACTCTGCTCTACTGTACTCTACCTCTACTGTACTCCACTGTACTCTACCTCTACTATTCTCCACTGTACTCTACCTCTACTGTGTTCTACTGTACTCTATCTCTACTGTGCTCCACTGTACTCTACCTCTACTGTACTCTACTCTACTCCACCTCTAATGTGCTCCACTCTACTCTACCTCTACTGTACTCCACTGTACTCTACCTCTACTCTGCTCTACTGTACTCTATCTCTACTGTGCTCCACTGTTCTCTACCTCTACTGTACTCCACTGTAGTCTGCCTCAACTATACTCCACTGTACTCTACCTCTAGTGTGCTCCACTGTACTCTACCTCTACTGTGCTCTACTGTACTCTATCTCTACTGTGCTCCACTGTACTCTACCTCTACTGTACTCCACTGTACTCCACCTCTACAGTGCTCCACTGTACTCTACCTCTACTGTGCTCCACTGTACTCTACCTCTAATGTACTCCACTGTAGTCTACCTCAACTATACTCCACTGTACTCTACCTCTACTGTGCTCCACTGTACTCTACCTCAACTATACTCCACTGTACTCTATCTCTACTCTAATCCACTGTACTCTATCTCTACTCTACTCCACTCTACTCTATCTCTACTGTACTCCACTGTACTCTACCTTTACTCTACTCTACTGTACTCCACCTCTACTGTGCTCCACTGTACTCCACTGTACCCTAGCTCTACTGTGCTCCACTGTACTCTATCTCTACTGTACTCCACTGTATTCTACCTCTACTGTGCTCTACTGTACTCTACCTCTACTGTACTCCACTGTACTCTACCTCTACTGTACTGTACTGTATTCTACCTCTACTGTACTCTACTGTACTCCACCTCTACTGTGCTCCACTGTACTCTACTGTACTCTACCTCTACTGTGCTCCAATGTACTCTACCTCTACTGTACTCCACTGTACTCTATCTCTACTGTGCTCCACTGTACTCTACCTCTACTGTACTCTACTGTACTCCACCTCTACTGTGCTCCACTGTACTCCACTGTACTCTACCTCTACTGTGCTCCAATGTACTCTACCTCTACTGTACTCCACTGTACTCTATCTCTACTGTGCTCCACTGTACTCTACCTCTACTGTACTCCACTGTACTCTACCTCTACTGTACTGTACTGTACTCTACCTCTACTGTACTCTACTGTACTCCACCTCTACTGTGCTCCACTGTACTCCACTGTACTCTACCTCTACTGTGCTCCAATGTACTCTACCTCTACTGTACTCCACTGTACTCTACCTCTACTGTACTCCACTGTATTCTACCTCTACTGTGCTCTACTGTACTCTACCTCTACTCTACTCCACTGTACTCTACCTCTACTGTGCTCCACTGTACTCTACCTCTACTGTACTCCACTGTACTCTACCTCTACTGTACTCCACTGTACTCTACCTCTACTGTGCTCCACTGTACTCTACCTCTACTGTGCTCCACTGTACTCTATCTCTACTGTACTCTACTGTACTCTACCTCTACTGTACTCCACTGTACTCTATCTCTACTGTACTCCACTGTACTCTACCTCTACTGTGCTCTACTGTACTCTATCTCTACTGTGCTCCACTGTACTCTAACTCTACTGTACTCCACTGTAGTTTACCTCTACTGTGCTCCACTGTACTCTACCTCTACTGTGCTCCACTGTACTCTACCTCTACTGTGCTCCACTGTACTCTATCTCTACTGTACTCCACTGTACTCTACCTCTACAGTACTCCACTGTTCTCTACCTCTACTGTACTCCACTGTACTCTACCTCTACTGTGCTCCACTGTACTCTACCTCAACTATACTCCAATGTACTCTATCTCTACTCTAATCCACTGTACTCTATCTCTACTCTACTCCACTCTACTCCATCTCTACTGTACTCCACTGTACTCTACCTCTACTGTGCTCCACTGTACTCTACCTCTACTGTACTCCACTGTACTCTACCTCTACTGTACTCCACTGTACTCCACTGTACTCTAGCTCTACTGTGCTCCACTGTACTCTACCTCTACTGTACTCCACTGTACTCTACCTCTACTGTACTCCACTGTATTCTACCTCTACTGTGCTCTACTGTACTCTACATCTACTGTACTCCACTGTACTCTACCTCTACTGTGCTCTACTGTACTCTATCTCTACTGTGCTCCACTGTACTCTACCTCTACTGTACTCCACTGTACTCCACCTCTACAGTGCTCCACTGTACTCTACCTCTACTGTACTCCACTGTACTCTACCTCTACTCTGCTCTACTGTACTCTATCTCTACTGTGCTCCACTGTACTCTACCTCTACTCTGCTCCACTGTACTCTACCTCAACTATACTCCACTGTACTCTATCTCTACTCTAATCCACTGTACTCTATCTCTACTCTACTCCACTCTACTCTATCTCTACTGTACTCCACTGTACTCTACCTTTACTCTACTCTACTGTACTCCACCTCTACTGTGCTCCACTGTACTCCACTGTACCCTAGCTCTACTGTGCTCCACTGTACTCTATCTCTACTGTACTCCACTGTATTCTACCTCTACTGTGCTCTACTGTACTCTACCTCTACTGTACTCCACTGTACTCTACCTCTACTGTACTGTACTGTACTCTACCTCTACTGTACTCTACTGTACTCCACCTCTACTGTGCTCCACTGTACTCCACTGTACTCTACCTCTACTGTGCTCCACTGTACTCTACCTCTACTGTACTCCACTGTACTCTATCTCTACTGTGCTCCACTGTACTCTACCTCTACTGTACTCCACTGTACTCTATCTCTACTGTTCTCCACTCTACTCTACCTCTACTGTGCTCAGCTGTACTCTACCTCTACTGTGCTCCACTGCACTCTATCTCTACTGTACTCCACTGTACTCTACCTCTACAGTGCTCCACTGTGCTCTACCTCTACTCTACTCCACTGTCGTCTACCTCTACTCTGCTCTACTGTACTCTACCTCTACTGTACTCCACTGTACTCTACCTCTACTATTCTCCACTGTACTCTACCTCTACTGTGTTCTACTGTACTCTATCTCTACTGTGCTCCACTGTACTCTACCTCTACTGTACTCTACTCTACTCCACCTCTAATGTGCTCCACTCTACTCTACCTCTACTGTACTCCACTGTACTCTACCTCTACTCTGCTCTACTGTACTCTATCTCTACTGTGCTCCACTGTTCTCTACCTCTACTGTACTCCACTGTAGTCTGCCTCAACTATACTCCACTGTACTCTACCTCTAGTGTGCTCCACTGTACTCTACCTCTACTGTGCTCTACTGTACTCTATCTCTACTGTGCTCCACTGTACTCTACCTCTACTGTACTCCACTGTACTCCACCTCTACAGTGCTCCACTGTACTCTACCTCTACTGTGCTCCACTGTACTCTACCTCTAATGTACTCCACTGTATTCTACCTCAACTATACTCCACTGTACTCTACCTCTACTGTGCTCCACTGTACTCTACCTCAACTATACTCCACTGTACTCTATCTCTACTCTAATCCACTGTACTCTATCTCTACTCTACTCCACTCTACTCTATCTCTACTGTACTCCACTGTACTCTACCTTTACTCTACTCTACTGTACTCCACCTCTACTGTGCTCCACTGTACTCCACTGTACCCTAGCTCTACTGTGCTCCACTGTACTCTATCTCTACTGTACTCCACTGTATTCTACCTCTACTGTGCTCTACTGTACTCTACCTCTACTGTACTCCACTGTACTCTACCTCTACTGTACTGTACTGTATTCTACCTCTACTGTACTCTACTGTACTCCACCTCTACTGTGCTCCACTGTACTCTACTGTACTCTACCTCTACTGTGCTCCAATGTACTCTACCTCTACTGTACTCCACTGTACTCTATCTCTACTTTGCTCCACTGTACTCTACCTCTACTGTACTCTACTGTACTCCACCTCTACTGTGCTCCACTGTACTCCACTGTACTCTACCTCTACTGTGCTCCAATGTACTCTACCTCTACTGTACTCCACTGTACTCTATCTCTACTGTGCTCCACTGTACTCTACCTCTACTGTACTCCACTGTACTCTACCTCTACTGTACTGTACTGTACTCTACCTCTACTGTACTCTACTGTACTCCACCTCTACTGTGCTCCACTGTACTCCACTGTACTCTACCTCTACTGTGCTCCAATGTACTCTACCTCTACTGTACTCCACTGTACTCTAGCTCTACTGTGCTCCACTGTACTCTACCTCTACTGTACTCCACTGTACTCTACCTCTACTGTGCTCCACTGTACTCTACCTCTACTGTACTCCACTGTACTCTACCTCTACTGTACTCCACTGTACTCTACCTCTACTGTACTCCACTGTATTCTACCTCTACTGTGCTCTACTGTACTCTACCTCTACTGTACTCCACTGTACTCTACCTCTACTGTACTGTACTGTTCTCTACCTCTACTGTACTCTACTGTACTCCACCTTTACTGTACTCTACTGTACTCCACTGTACTCCACTGTACTCTACCTCTACTGTGCTCCACTGTACTCTACCTCTACTGTACTCCACTGTACTCTACCTCTACTGTATTCCACTGTATTCCACCTCTACTATGCTCCACTGTACTCCACTGTACTCTAGCTCTACTGTGCTCCACGGTACTCTACCTCTACTGTACTCCACTGTACTCTACCTCTACTGTGCTCCACTCTACTCTACCTCTACTGTGCTCCACTGTACTCTACCTCTACTGTGCTCAGCTGTACTCTACCTCTACTGTGCTCCACTGCACATTATCTCTACTGTACTCCACTGTACTCTACCTCTACTGTTCTCCACTGTACTCTACCTCTACTGTACTCCACTGTATTCTACCTCTACTGTGCTCTACTGTACTCTACCTCTACTGTACTCCACTGTTCTCTACCTCTACTGTACTCCACTGTACTCTACCTCTACTGTGCTCCACTGTACTCTACCTCAACTATACTCCAATGTACTCTATCTCTACTCTAATCCACTGTACTCTATCTCTACTCTACTCCACTCTACTCCATCTCTACTGTACTCCACTGTACTCTACCTCTACTGTGCTCCACTGTACTCTACCTCTACTGTACTCCACTCTACTCTACCTCTACTGTACTCCACTGTACTCCACTGTACTCTAGCTCTACTGTGCTCCACTGTACTCTACCTCTACTGTACTCCACTGTACTCTACCTCTACTGTACTCCACTGTATTCTACCTCTACTGTGCTCTACTGTACTCTACATCTACTGTACTCCACTGTACTCTACCTCTACTGTGCTCTACTGTACTCTATCTCTACTGTGCTCCACTGTACTCTACCTCTACTGTACTCCACTGTACTCCACCTCTACAGTGCTCCACTGTACTCTACCTCTACTGTACTCCACTGTACTCTACCTCTACTCTGCTCTACTGTACTCTATCTCTACTGTGCTCCACTGTACTCTACCTCTAATGTACTCCAGTGTAGTCTACCTCAACTATACTCCACTGTACTCTACCTCTACTGTGCTCCACTGTACTCTACCTCAACTATACTCCACTGTACTCTATCTCTACTCTAATCCACTGTACTCTATCTCTACTCTACTCCACTCTACTCTATCTCTACTGTACTCCACTGTACTCTACCTTTACTCTACTCTACTGTACTCCACCTCTACTGTGCTCCACTGTACTCCACTGTACCCTAGCTCTACTGTGCTCCACTGTACTCTATCTCTACTGTACTCCACTGTATTCTACCTCTACTGTGCTCTACTGTACTCTACCTCTACTGTACTCCACTGTACTCTACCTCTACTGTACTGTACTGTACTCTACCTCTACTGTACTCTACTGTACTCCACCTCTACTGTGCTCCACTGTACTCCACTGTACTCTACCTCTACTGTGCTCCACTGTACTCTACCTCAACTATACTCCACTGTACTCTATCTCTACTCTAATCCACTGTACTCTATCTCTACTCTACTCCACTCTACTCTATCTCTACTGTACTCCACTGTACTCTACCTCTACTCTTCTCTACTGTACTCCACCTCTACTGTGCTCCACTGTACTCCACTGTACTCTAGCTCTACTCTGCTCCACTGTACTCTACCTCTACTGTACTCCACTGTACTCTACCTCTACTGTGCTCCACTGTACTCTAGCTCTACTGTACTCCACTGTACTCTACCTCTACTGTACTCCACTGTACTCTACCTCTACTGTACTCCACTGTATTCTACCTCTACTGTGCTCTACTGTACTCTACCTCTACTGTACTCCACTGTACTCTACCTCTACTGTGCTCCACTGTACTCTACCTCTACTGTACTCCACTGTACTCTACCTCTACTGTACTCCACTGTACTCTACCTCTACTGTGCTCCACTGTACTCTACCTCTACTGTGCTCCACTGTACTCTATCTCTACTGTACTCTACTGTACTCTACCTCTACTGTACTCCACTGTACTCTATCTCTACTGTACTCCACTGTACTCTACCTCTACTGTGCTCTACTGTACTCTATCTCTACTGTGCTCCACTGTACTCTAACTCTACTGTACTCCACTGTAGTTTACCTCTACTGTGCTCCACTGTACTCTACCTCTACTGTGCTCCACTGTACTCTACCTCTACTGTGCTCCACTGTACTCTATCTCTACTGTACTCCACTGTACTCTACCTCTACAGTACTCCACTGTTCTCTACCTCTACTGTACTCCACTGTACTCTACCTCTACTGTGCTCCACTGTACTCTACCTCAACTATACTCCAATGTACTCTATCTCTACTCTAATCCACTGTACTCTATCTCTACTCTACTCCACTCTACTCCATCTCTACTGTACTCCACTGTACTCTACCTCTACTGTGCTCCACTGTACTCTACCTCTACTGTACTCCACTGTACTCTACCTCTACTGTACTCCACTGTACTCCACTGTACTCTAGCTCTACTGTGCTCCACTGTACTCTACCTCTACTGTACTCCACTGTACTCTACCTCTACTGTACTCCACTGTATTCTACCTCTACTGTGCTCTACTGTACTCTACATCTACTGTACTCCACTGTACTCTACCTCTACTGTGCTCTACTGTACTCTATCTCTACTGTGCTCCACTGTACTCTACCTCTACTGTACTCCACTGTACTCCACCTCTACAGTGCTCCACTGTACTCTACCTCTACTGTACTCCACTGTACTCTACCTCTACTCTGCTCTACTGTACTCTATCTCTACTGTGCTCCACTGTACTCTACCTCTACTGTGCTCCACTGTACTCTACCTCAACTATACTCCACTGTACTCTATCTCTACTCTAATCCACTGTACTCTATCTCTACTCTACTCCACTCTACTCTATCTCTACTGTACTCCACTGTACTCTACCTTTACTCTACTCTACTGTACTCCACCTCTACTGTGCTCCACTGTACTCCACTGTACCCTAGCTCTACTGTGCTCCACTGTACTCTATCTCTACTGTACTCCACTGTATTCTACCTCTACTGTGCTCTACTGTACTCTACCTCTACTGTACTCCACTGTACTCTACCTCTACTGTACTGTACTGTACTCTACCTCTACTGTACTCTACTGTACTCCACCTCTACTGTGCTCCACTGTACTCCACTGTACTCTACCTCTACTGTGCTCCACTGTACTCTACCTCTACTGTACTCCACTGTACTCTATCTCTACTGTGCTCCACTGTACTCTACCTCTACTGTACTCCACTGTACTCTATCTCTACTGTTCTCCACTCTACTCTACCTCTACTGTGCTCAGCTGTACTCTACCTCTACTGTGCTCCACTGCACTCTATCTCTACTGTACTCCACTGTACTCTACCTCTACAGTGCTCCACTGTGCTCTACCTCTACTCTACTCCACTGTCGTCTACCTCTACTCTGCTCTACTGTATTCTACCTCTACTGTACTCCACTGTACTCTACCTCTACTATTCTCCACTGTACTCTACCTCTACTGTGTTCTACTGTACTCTATCTCTACTGTGCTCCACTGTACTCTACCTCTACTGTACTCTACTCTACTCCACCTCTAATGTGCTCCACTCTACTCTACCTCTAGTGTACTCCACTGTACTCTACCTCTACTCTGCTCTACTGTACTCTATCTCTACTGTGCTCCACTGTTCTCTACCTCTACTGTACTCCACTGTAGTCTGCCTCAACTATACTCCACTGTACTCTACCTCTAGTGTGCTCCACTGTACTCTACCTCTACTGTGCTCTACTGTACTCTATCTCTACTGTGCTCCACTGTACTCTACCTCTACTGTACTCCACTGTACTCCACCTCTACAGTGCTCCACTGTACTCTACCTCTACTGTGCTCCACTGTACTCTACCTCTAATGTACTCCACTGTAGTCTACCTCAACTATACTCCACTGTACTCTACCTCTACTGTGCTCCACTGTACTCTACCTCAACTATACTCCACTGTACTCTATCTCTACTCTAATCCACTGTACTCTATCTCTACTCTACTCCACTCTACTCTATCTCTACTGTACTCCACTGTACTCTACCTTTACTCTACTCTACTGTACTCCACCTCTACTGTGCTCCACTGTACTCCACTGTACCCTAGCTCTACTGTGCTCCACTGTACTCTATCTCTACTGTACTCCACTGTATTCTACCTCTACTGTGCTCTACTGTACTATACCTCTACTGTACTCCACTGTACTCTACCTCTACTGTACTGTACTGTATTCTACTTCTACTGTACTCTACTGTACTCCACCTCTACTGTGCTCCACTGTACTCTACTGTACTCTACCTCTACTGTGCTCCAATGTACTCTACCTCTACTGTACTCCACTGTACTCTATCTCTACTGTGCTCCACTGTACTCTACCTCTACTGTACTCTACTGTACTCCACCTCTACTGTGCTCCACTGTACTCCACTGTACTCTACCTCTACTGTGCTCCAATGTACTCTACCTCTACTGTACTCCACTGTACTCTATCTCTACTGTGCTCCACTGTACTCTACCTCTACTGTACTCCACTGTACTCTACCTCTACTGTGCTCCACTGTACTCTACCTCTACTGTACTCCACTGTACTCTACCTCTACTGTACTGTACTGTACTCTACCTCTACTGTACTCTACTGTACTCCACCTCTACTGTGCTCCACTGTACTCCACTGTACTCTACCTCTACTGTGCTCCAATGTACTCTACCTCTACTGTACTCCACTGTACTCTAGCTCTACTGTGCTCCACTGTACTCTACCTCTACTGTACTCCACTGTACTCTACCTCTACTGTGCTCCACTGTACTCTACCTCTACTGTACTCCACTGTACTCTACCTCTACTGTACTCCACTGTACTCTACCTCTACTGTACTCCACTGTATTCTACCTCTACTGTGCTCTACTGTACTCTACCTCTACTGTACTCCACTGTACTCTACCTCTACTGTACTGTACTGTTCTCTACCTCTACTGTACTCTACTGTACTCCACCTTTACTGTACTCTACTGTACTCCACTGTACTCCACTGTACTCTACCTCTACTGTGCTCCACTGTACTCTACCTCTACTGTGCTCTACTGTACTCTATCTCTACTGTGCTCCACTGTACTCTACCTCTACTGTACTCCACTGTACTCTACCTCTACTGTATTCCACTGTATTCCACCTCTACTATGCTCCACTGTACTCCACTGTACTCTAGCTCTACTGTGCTCCACGGTACTCTACCTCTACTGTACTCCACTGTACTCTACCTCTACTGTGCTCCACTCTACTCTACCTCTACTGTGCTCCACTGTACTCTACCTCTACTGTGCTCAGCTGTACTCTACCTCTACTGTGCTCCACTGCACATTATCTCTACTGTACTCCACTGTACTCTACCTCTACTGTTCTCCACTGTACTCTACCTCTACTGTACTCCACTGTATTCTACCTCTACTGTGCTCTACTGTACTCTACCTCTACTGTACTCCACTGTACTCTACCTCTACTGTGCTCCACTGTACTCTACCTCTACTGTACTCCACTGTACTCTACCTCTACTTTACTCCACTGTACTCTACCTACCTCTACTGTGCTCCACTGTACTCTACCTCTACTGTGCTCCACTGTACTCTACTGTACTCTACCTCTACTGTACTCCACTGTACTCTATCTCTACTGTACTCCACTGTACTCTACCTCTACTGTGCTCTACTGTACTCTATCTCTACTGTGCTCCACTGTACTCTAACTCTACTGTACTCCACTGTAGTTTACCTCTACTGTGCTCCACTGTACTCTACCTCTACTGTGCTCCACTGTACTCTACCTCTACTGTGCTCCACTGTACTCTATCTCTACTGTGCTCCACTGTACTCTACCTCTACAGTACTCCACTGTTCTCTACCTCTACTGTACTCCACTGTACTCTACCTCTACTGTGCTCCACTGTACTCTACCTCAACTATACTCCAATGTACTCTATCTCTACTCTAATCCACTGTACTCTATCTCTACTCTACTCCACTCTACTCCATCTCTACTGTACTCCACTGTACTCTACCTCTACTGTGCTCCACTGTACTCTACCTCTACTGTAGTGTACTGTTCTCTACCTCTACTGTACTCTACTGTACTCCACCTTTACTGTACTCTACTGTACTCCACTGTACTCCACTGTACTCTACCTCTACTGTGCTCCACTGTACTCTACCTCTACTGTACTCCACTGTACTCTACCTCTACTGTGCTCCACTGTACTCTACCTCTACTGTACTCCACTGTACTCTACCTCTACTGTACTCCACTGTACTCTACCTCTACTGTACTCCACTGTATTCTACCTCTACTGTGCTCCACTGTACTCTACCTCTACTGTACTCCACTGTACTCTACCTCTACTGTACTGTACTGTTCTCTACCTCTACTGTACTCTACTGTACTCCACCTTTACTGTACTCTACTGTACTCCACTGTACTCCACTGTACTCTACCTCTACTGTGCTCCACTGTACTCTACCTCTACTGTGCTCTACTGTACTCTATCTCTACTGTGCTCCACTGTACTCTACCTCTACTGTACTCCACTGTACTCTACCTCTACTGTATTCCACTGTATTCCACCTCTACTATGCTCCACTGTACTCCACTGTACTCTAGCTCTACTGTGCTCCACGGTACTCTACCTCTACTGTACTCCACTGTACTCTACCTCTACTGTGCTCCACTCTACTCTACCTCTACTGTGCTCCACTGTACTCTACCTCTACTGTGCTCAGCTGTACTCTACCTCTACTGTGCTCCACTGCACATTATCTCTACTGTACTCCACTGTACTCTACCTCTACTGTTCTCCACTGTACTCTACCTCTACTGTACTCCACTGTATTCTACCTCTACTGTGCTCTACTGTACTCTACCTCTACTGTACTCCACTGTTCTCTACCTCTACTGTACTCCACTGTACTCTACCTCTACTGTGCTCCACTGTACTCTACCTCAACTATACTCCAATGTACTCTATCTCTACTCTAATCCACTGTACTCTATCTCTACTCTACTCCACTCTACTCCATCTCTACTGTACTCCACTGTACTCTACCTCTACTGTGCTCCACTGTACTCTACCTCTACTGTACTCCACTGTACTCTACCTCTACTGTACTCCACTGTACTCCACTGTACTCTAGCTCTACTGTGCTCCACTGTACTCTACCTCTACTGTACTCCACTGTACTCTACCTCTACTGTACTCCACTGTATTCTACCTCTACTGTGCTCTACTGTACTCTACATCTACTGTACTCCACTGTACTCTACCTCTACTGTGCTCTACTGTACTCTATCTCTACTGTGCTCCACTGTACTCTACCTCTACTGTACTCCACTGTACTCCACCTCTACAGTGCTCCACTGTACTCTACCTCTACTGTACTCCACTGTACTCTACCTCTACTCTGCTCTACTGTACTCTATCTCTACTGTGCTCCACTGTACTCTACCTCTAATGTACTCCAGTGTAGTCTACCTCAACTATACTCCACTGTACTCTACCTCTACTGTGCTCCACTGTACTCTACCTCAACTATACTCCACTGTACTCTATCTCTACTCTAATCCACTGTACTCTATCTCTACTCTACTCCACTCTACTCTATCTCTACTGTACTCCACTGTACTCTACCTTTACTCTACTCTACTGTACTCCACCTCTACTGTGCTCCACTGTACTCCACTGTACCCTAGCTCTACTGTGCTCCACTGTACTCTATCTCTACTGTACTCCACTGTATTCTACCTCTACTGTGCTCTACTGTACTCTACCTCTACTGTACTCCACTTTACTCTACCTCTACTGTACTGTACTGTACTCTACCTCTACTGTACTCTACTGTACTCCACCTCTACTGTGCTCCACTGTACTCCACTGTACTCTACCTCTACTGTGCTCCACTGTACTCTACCTCAACTATACTCCACTGTACTCTATCTCTACTCTAATCCACTGTACTCTATCTCTACTCTACTCCACTCTACTCTATCTCTACTGTACTCCACTGTACTCTACCTCTACTCTTCTCTACTGTACTCCACCTCTACTGTGCTCCACTGTACTCCACTGTACTCTAGCTCTACTCTGCTCCACTGTACTCTACCTCTACTGTACTCCACTGTACTCTACCTCTACTGTGCTCCACTGTACTCTAGCTCTACTGTACTCCACTGTACTCTACCTCTACTGTACTCCACTGTACTCTACCTCTACTGTACTCCACTGTATTCTACCTCTACTGTGCTCTACTGTACTCTACCTCTACTGTACTCCACTGTACTCTACCTCTACTGTGCTCCACTGTACTCTACCTCTACTGTACTCCACTGTACTCTACCTCTACTGTACTCCACTGTACTCTACCTCTACTGTGCTCCACTGTACTCTACCTCTACTGTGCTCCACTGTACTCTATCTCTACTGTACTCTACTGTACTCTACCTCTACTGTACTCCACTGTACTCTATCTCTACTGTACTCCACTGTACTCTACCTCTACTGTGCTCTACTGTACTCTATCTCTACTGTGCTCCACTGTACTCTAACTCTACTGTACTCCACTGTAGTTTACCTCTACTGTGCTCCACTGTACTCTACCTCTACTGTGCTCCACTGTACTCTACCTCTACTGTGCTCCACTTTACTCTATCTCTACTGTACTCCACTGTACTCTACCTCTACAGTACTCCACTGTTCTCTACCTCTACTGTACTCCACTGTACTCTACCTCTACTGTGCTCCACTGTACTCTACCTCAACTATACTCCAATGTACTCTATCTCTACTCTAATCCACTGTACTCTATCTCTACTCTACTCCACTCTACTCCATCTCTACTGTACTCCACTGTACTCTACCTCTACTGTGCTCCACTGTACTCTACCTCTACTGTACTCCACTGTACTCTACCTCTACTGTACTCCACTGTACTCCACTTTACTCTAGCTCTACTGTGCTCCACTGTACTCTACCTCTACTGTACTCCACTGTACTCTACCTCTACTGTACTCCACTGTATTCTACCTCTACTGTGCTCTACTGTACTCTACATCTACTGTACTCCACTGTACTCTACCTCTACTGTGCTCTACTGTACTCTATCTCTACTGTGCTCCACTGTACTCTACCTCTACTGTACTCCACTGTACTCCACCTCTACAGTGCTCCACTGTACTCTACCTCTACTGTACTCCACTGTACTCTACCTCTACTCTGCTCTACTGTACTCTATCTCTACTGTGCTCCACTGTACTCTACCTCTACTGTGCTCCACTGTACTCTACCTCAACTATACTCCACTGTACTCTATCTCTACTCTAATCCACTGTACTCTATCTCTACTCTACTCCACTCTACTCTATCTCTACTGTACTCCACTGTACTCTACCTTTACTCTACTCTACTGTACTCCACCTCTACTGTGCTCCACTGTACTCCACTGTACCCTAGCTCTACTGTGCTCCACTGTACTCTATCTCTACTGTACTCCACTGTATTCTACCTCTACTATGCTCTACTGTACTCTACCTCTACTGTACTCCACTGTACTCTACCTCTACTGTACTGTACTGTACTCTACCTCTACTGTACTCTACTGTACTCCACCTCTACTGTGCTCCACTGTACTCCACTGTACTCTACCTCTACTGTGCTCCACTGTACTCTACCTCTACTGTACTCCACTGTACTCTATCTCTACTGTGCTCCACTGTACTCTACCTCTACTGTACTCCACTGTACTCTATCTCTACTGTTCTCCACTCTACTCTACCTCTACTGTGCTCAGCTGTACTCTACCTCTACTGTGCTCCACTGCACTCTATCTCTACTGTACTCCACTGTACTCTACCTCTACAGTGCTCCACTGTGCTCTACCTCTACTCTACTCCACTGTCGTCTACCTCTACTCTGCTCTACTGTACTCTACCTCTACTGTACTCCACTGTACTCTACCTCTACTATTCTCCACTGTACTCTACCTCTACTGTGTTCTACTGTACTCTATCTCTACTGTGCTCCACTGTACTCTACCTCTACTGTACTCTACTCTACTCCACCTCTAATGTGCTCCACTCTACTCTACCTCTACTGTACTCCACTGTACTCTACCTCTACTCTGCTCTACTGTACTCTATCTCTACTGTGCTCCACTGTTCTCTACCTCTACTGTACTCCACTGTAGTCTGCCTCAACTATACTCCACTGTACTCTACCTCTAGTGTGCTCCACTGTACTCTACATCTACTGTGCTCTACTGTACTCTATCTCTACTGTGCTCCACTGTACTCTACCTCTACTGTACTCCACTGTACTCCACCTCTACAGTGCTCCACTGTACTCTACCTCTACTGTGCTCCACTGTACTCTACCTCTAATGTACTCCACTGTAGTCTACCTCAACTATACTCCACTGTACTCTACCTCTACTGTGCTCCACTGTACTCTACCTCAACTATACTCCACTGTACTCTATCTCTACTCTAATCCACTGTACTCTATCTCTACTCTACTCCACTCTACTCTATCTCTACTGTACTCCACTGTACTCTACCTTTACTCTACTCTACTGTACTCCACCTCTACTGTGCTCCACTGTACTCCACTGTACCCTAGCTCTACTGTGCTCCACTGTACTCTATCTCTACTGTACTCCACTGTATTCTACCTCTACTGTGCTCTACTGTACTCTACCTCTACTGTACTCCACTGTACTCTACCTCTACTGTACTGTACTGTATTCTACCTCTACTGTACTCTACTGTACTCCACCTCTACTGTGCTCCACTGTACTCTACTGTACTCTACCTCTACTGTGCTCCAATGTACTCTACCTCTACTGTACTCCACTGTACTCTATCTCTACTGTGCTCCACTGTACTCTACCTCTACTGTACTCTACTGTACTCCACCTCTACTGTGCTCCACTGTACTCCACTGTACTCTACCTCTACTGTGCTCCAATGTACTCTACCTCTACTGTACTCCACTGTACTCTATCTCTACTGTGCTCCACTGTACTCTACCTCTACTGTACTCCACTGTACTCTACCTCTACTGTGCTCCACTGTACTCTACCTCTACTGTACTCCACTGTACTCTACCTCTACTGTACTGTACTGTACTCTACCTCTACTGTACTCTACTGTACTCCACCTCTACTGTGCTCCACTGTACTCCACTGTACTCTACCTCTACTGTGCTCCAATGTACTCTACCTCTACTGTACTCCACTGTACTCTAGCTCTACTGTGCTCCACTGTACTCTACCTCTACTGTACTCCACTGTACTCTACCTCTACTGTGCTCCGCTGTACTCTACCTCTACTGTACTCCACTGTACTCTACCTCTACTGTACTCCACTGTATTCTACCTCTACTGTGCTCTACTGTACTCTACCTCTACTGTACTCCACTGTACTCTACCTCTACTGTACTGTACTGTTCTCTACCTCTACTGTACTCTACTGTACTCCACCTTTACTGTACTCTACTGTACTCCACTGTACTCCACTGTACTCTACCTCTACTGTGCTCCACTGTACTCTACCTCTACTGTGCTCTACTGTACTCTATCTCTACTGTGCTCCACTGTACTCTACCTCTACTGTACTCCACTGTACTCTACCTCTACTGTATTCCACTGTATTCCACCTCTACTATGCTCCACTGTACTCCACTGTACTCTAGCTCTACTGTGCTCCACGGTACTCTACCTCTACTGTACTCCACTGTACTCTACCTCTACTGTGCTCCACTCTACTCTACCTCTACTGTGCTCCACTGTACTCTACCTCTACTGTGCTCAGCTGTACTCTACCTCTACTGTGCTCCACTGCACATTATCTCTACTGTACTCCACTGTACTCTACCTCTACTGTTCTCCACTGTACTCTACCTCTACTGTACTCCACTGTATTCTACCTCTACTGTGCTCTACTGTACTCTACCTCTACTGTACTCCACTGTACTCTACCTCTACTGTGCTCCACTGTACTCTACCTCTACTGTACTCCACTGTACTCTACCTCTACTTTACTCCACTGTACTCTACCTACCTCTACTGTGCTCCACTGTACTCTACCTCTACTGTGCTCCACTGTACTCTATCTCTACTGTACTCTACTGTACTCTACCTCTACTGTACTCCACTGTACTCTATCTCTACTGTACTCCACTGTACTCTACCTCTACTGTGCTCTACTGTACTCTATCTCTACTGTGCTCCACTGTACTCTAACTCTACTGTACTCCACTGTAGTTTACCTCTACTGTGCTCCACTGTACTCTACCTCTACTGTGCTCCACTGTACTCTACCTCTACTGTGCTCCACTGTACTCTATCTCTACTGTGCTCCACTGTACTCTACCTCTACAGTACTCCACTGTTCTCTACCTCTACTGTACTCCACTGTACTCTACCTCTACTGTGCTCCACTGTACTCTACCTCAACTATACTCCAATGTACTCTATCTCTACTCTAATCCACTGTACTCTATCTCTACTCTACTCCACTCTACTCCATCTCTACTGTACTCCACTGTACTCTACCTCTACTGTGCTCCACTGTACTCTACCTCTACTGTACTCCACTGTACTCTACCTCTACTGTACTCCACTGTACTCCACTGTACTCTAGCTCTACTGTGCTCCACTGTACTCTACCTCTACTGTACTCCACTGTACTCTACCTCTACTGTACTCCACTGTATTCTACCTCTACTGTGCTCTACTGTACTCTACATCTACTGTACTCCACTGTACTCTACCTCTACTGTGCTCTACTGTACTCTATCTCTACTGTGCTCCACTGTACTCTACCTCTACTGTACTCCACTGTACTCCACCTCTACAGTGCTCCACTGTACTCTACCTCTACTGTACTCCACTGTACTCTACCTCTACTCTGCTCTACTGTACTCTATCTCTACTGTGCTCCACTGTACTCTACCTCTAATGTACTCCACTGTAGTCTACCTCAACTATACTCCACTGTACTCTACCTCTACTGTGCTCCACTGTACTCTACCTCAACTATACTCCACTGTACTCTATCTCTACTCTAATCCACTGTACTCTATCTCTACTCTACTCCACTCTACTCTATCTCTACTGTACTCCACTGTACTCTACCTTTACTCTACTCTACTGTACTCCACCTCTACTGTGCTCCACTGTACTCCACTGTACCCTAGCTCTACTGTGCTCCACTGTACTCTATCTCTACTGTACTCCACTGTATTCTACCTCTACTGTGCTCTACTGTACTCTACCTCTACTGTACTCCACTGTACTCTACCTCTACTGTACTATACTGTACTCTACCTCTACTGTACTCTACTGTACTCCACCTCTACTGTGCTCCACTGTACTCCACTGTACTCTACCTCTACTGTGCTCCACTGTACTCTACCTCTACTGTACTCCACTGTACTCTATCTCTACTGTGCTCCACTGTACTCTACCTCTACTGTACTCCACTGTACTCTATCTCTACTGTTCTCCACTCTACTCTACCTCTACTGTGCTCAGCTGTACTCTACCTCTACTGTGCTCCACTGTACTCCACTGTACTCTAGCTCTACTGTGCTCCACTGTACTCTACCTCTACTGTACTGTACTGTTCTCTATCTCTACTGTACTCTACTGTACTCCACCTCTACTGTGCTCCACTGTACTCCACTGTACTCTACCTCTACTGTTCTCCACTGTACTCTACCTCTACTGTAATCCACTGTACTCTATCTCTACTGTGCTCCACTGTACTCTACCTCTACAGTGCTCCACTGTACTCTACCTCTACTGTACTCCACTGTACTCTACCTCTACTCTGCTCTACTGTACTCTATCTCTACTGTGCTCCACTGTACTCTACCTCTACTGTACTCCACTGTAGTCTACCTCAACCAGTGGCGGTTCTAGCCCATTTCAACTGGGGGGGCCAAGCTGGGGCCAGTTGTACTGTTAGAGGGGCCAGTTACATTTAGACCTTTTTGTTGTCCTATCATTTTCTGCACTGCTGCAGGCATTAACAGGCAAAATACCGTGTTTATAATCATTCAACAATGTATTTGCATTTCCATTATATTTTTACATTTGCATTACATATTCAGTATTAGTCACAGTAACTGTAATAGACATGATGTCCTTCTTTCTCTTCATTTTGAGAACTATAGTTCAAAAGCAATGGGGACCAAGAAGCTTATTAATTCATTTACTGAAAATAACTGACTTAGGTAACTACGTCTAACCGTTTACAGGGTTCCTGCACACTTTTTAAAGTCAAATTTAAGGCTTTTTAAGACCTAAAGAAATCAAAATTAATACCGTAGGGGTGTGCAATATTGACAAAAATATATTTAAATATTTTCAACGTTTTGTTGATAATAATTAGATGATATTTTACTGATTGTGTTTTTGTGCTGGTGCCATGGCTGGTTTAGGCCTGTTGTTGACAGCTGACTCACGGAGATATTAATATTTTTCATATCATATGCAGTAGTCAGTTCACAGCAGTGACAGAAATAAATTTCTTAATTAAGGAGCAATATTTGCCACCTTAAACTGATTTCCAGGGGCATTTTCACCTATATATGGACATTTTTTCTAAACTTATTTAGAGTTATGCAATGCATCACCTTTTATGTCAAATACTAACATTCAAATTAAACAATAATTATACTTATTTATACAATAATACTTAATTATACAATAATTATACAGTACCACTGTTACCAGTCAAATTAATTAATTCAATCAAAATCCATCTTTGCAGTGCAGAGGTGACACAGAAGTGGCATTAATATACTTACACTCCATTTACAATTGCATAAATAAAGCTATGAGATTTTTTTAAAATCAATATTTAAATATGAAATGATTTCTAATTTTAACGTTTTAATTAAAGGATACTTTAAATATGAAACTAAAACCGCCAGTAGGCGGCGGCAAGTCCCTGTAAGAGGGATTCATTCATTCAACCGATTTGTTCAAACGGCTGATTCTTTCCATAGATTCTTTCGGGAAAGAAGCAAGTGATTCGTTCAAAACGCGGATTTCAGACTAGTCAATAAATCATCGCTGTGTTGCATTGAGACTCTGCTACGGTTTCATTATGAAATTGTAGTCGGCGAAATAAAGGGAAAACAAACAATATTGACAATATTGTGTCTAAAAAGTAACTCCCAAAGTTAACTTATTGTTAATTTAACTGTTGTATAACATAAATATCACAGTTGCAATTGTGCACGGGAAAACGGCACTCTTGCTGATGTGATATTCTAATATAAGAACATAATATGATATAAATATAAGACAAAAACTAATTTGGTGACATAGCCTACCTATGAACTGCACACAGCAGTGAAAGGACGATAGACAAATGCGATGTCAGCTCACAGTGCCTCGTACATAGTTAAAACAATGATTACAATATCATAATAGACAATAGGCTACACATCATCACACCCCATACGCACATAAAGAATGAACTTACAACTGAACTGATATTTACCAACTTTCTCCTTCTCTCCTCTCTCGCGTGCAGGAGACAGACATTAGCCTACTCTGACGCGATTCCCGCGAATGTGATGCGAATTGTCACGTGAAAATGCAAATCCACAAAGATAGAATAATAAAAAATAATACGCATACGATTACAACGATAGCAAAAAACAGTTTTGTAAAAATTATTTCAAACTCCACATTTAGGGGGGCCACAAGGGGGGCCAAGCTTTTTGTCACAGGGGCACTGGCCCCCCCTGGCCTCCCTCTAGAACCGCCACTGACCTCAACTATACTCCACTGTACTCTACCTCTACTGTGCTCCACTGTACTCTACCTCAACTATACTCCACTGTACTCTATCTCTACTCTAATCCACTGTACTCTATCTCTACTCTACTCCACTCTACTCTATCTCTACTGTACTCCACTGTACTCTACCTCTACTCTTCTCTACTGTACTCCACCTCTACTGTGCTCCACTGTACTCCACTGTACTCTAGCTCTACTCTGCTCCACTGTACTCTACCTCTACTGTACTCCACTGTACTCTACCTCTACTGTGCTCCACTGTACTCTAGCTCTACTGTACTCCACTGTACTCTACCTCTACTGTACTCCACTGTACTCTACCTCTACTGTACTCCACTGTATTCTACCTCTACTGTGCTCTACTGTACTCTACCTCTACTGTACTCCACTGTACTCTACCTCTACTGTGCTCCACTGTACTCTACCTCTACTGTACTCCACTGTACTCTACCTCTACTGTACTCCACTGTATTCTACCTCTACTGTGCTCTTCTGTACTCTACCTCTACTGTACTCCACTGTACTCTACCTCTACTGTACTCCACTGTACTCTACCTCTACTCTACTCCACTGTATTCTACCTCTACTGTGCTCTTCTGTACTCTACCTCTACTGTACTCCACTGTACTCTACCTCTACTGTACTGTACTGTTCTTTACCTCTACTGTACTCTACTGTACTCCACCTCTACTGTACTCCACTGTACTCCACTGTACTCTACCTCTACTGTGCTCCACTGTACTCTACCTCTACTGTACTCCACTGTACTCTATCTCTACTGTGCTCCACTGTACTCTACCTCTACTGTACTCCACTCTACTCTATCTCTACTGTTCTCCACTGTACTCTACCTCTACTGTGCTCCACTGTACTCCACTGTACTCTACCTCTACTGTGATCCACTGTACTCTACCTCTACTGTACTCCACTGTACTCTACCTCTACTCTGCTCTACTGTACTCTATCTCTAATGTGCTCTACTGTACTCTACCTCTATTATACTCCACTGTACTCTACCTCTACTGTGCTCCACTGTACTCTACCTCTACTGTGCTCCACTGTACACTTCCTCTCCTCTACTCCACTGTACTCTATCTCTACTCTAATCCACTGTACTCTATCTCTACTCTACTCCACTCTACTCTATCTCTACTGTAATCCACTGTACTCTACCTATACTGTGCTCCACTGTACTCTACCTCTACTGTGCTCCACTGTACTCTACCTCAACTATACTCCACTGTACTCTATCTCTACTCTAATCCACTGTACTCTATCTCTACTCTACTCCACTCTACTCTATCTCTACTGTAATCCACTGTACTCTACCTATACTCTACTCTACTCGACTCCACCTCTACTGTGCTCCACTGTACTCCACTGTACTCTAGCTCTACTGTGCTCCACTGTACTCTACCTCTACTGTACTCCACTGTACTCTACCACTACTGTGCTCCACTGTACTCTACCTCTACTCTACTCCACTGTACTCTACCTCTACTGTACTCCACTGTACTCTACCTCTACTGTACTCCACTGTATTCTACCTCTACTGTGCTCCACTGTACTCCACTGTACTCTATCTCTACTGTACTCCACTGTACTCTACCTCTACAGTGCTCCACTGTGCTCTACCTCAACTGTACTCCACTGTACTCTACCTCTACCCTTCTCTACTGTGCTCTACCTCTACTGTACTCCACTGTACTCTACCTCTACTCTGCTCTACTGTACTCTATCTCTATTGTGCTCCACTGTACTCTACCTCTACTGTACTCCACTGTAGTCTACCTCAACTATACTCCACTGTACTCTACCTCTACTGTGCTCCACTGTACTCTACCTCTACTGTAATCCACTGTACTCTACCTCTACTGTACTCCACTGTAGTCTACCTCAACTATACTCCACTGTACTCTACCTCTACTGTGCTCCACTGTACTCTACCTCTACTGTGCTCTACTGTACTCTATCTCTACTGTGCTCCATTGTACTCTACCTCTACTGTACTCCACTGTACTCCACCTCTACAGTGCTCCACTGTACTCTACCTCTACTGTACTCCACTGTACTCTACCCCTACTGTGCTCTTCTGTACTCTACCTCTACTGTACTCCACTGTACTCTACCTCTACTGTACTGTACTGTTCTTTACCTCTACTGTACTCTACTGTACTCCACCTCTACTGTACTCCACTGTACTCCACTGTACTCTACCTCTACTGTGCTCCACTGTACTCTACCTCTACTGTACTCCACTGTACTCTATCTCTACTGTGCTCCACTGTACTCTACCTCTACTGTACTCCACTCTACTCTATCTCTACTGTTCTCCACTGTACTCTACCTCTACTGTACTCCACTGTAGTCTACCTCAACTTTACTCCACTGTACTCTACCTCTACTGTGCTCCACTGTACTCTATCTCTACTCTACTCCACTCTACTCTATCTCTACTGTACTCCACTGTACTCTACATATACTCTACTCTACTGTACTCCACCTCTACTGTGCTCCACTGTACTCCACTGTACTCTAGCTCTACTGTGCTCCACTGTACTCTACCTCTACTGTACTCCACTGTACTCTACCTCTACTGTACTCCACTGTACTCTACCTCTACTGTACTCCACTGTATTCTACCTCTACTGTACTCCACTGTAGTCTACCTCAACTTTACTCCACTGTACTCTACCTCTACTGTGCTCCACTGTACTCTACCTCTACTGTACTCCACTGTATTCTACCTCTACTGTACTCCACTGTAGTCTACCTCAACTTTACTCAACTGTACTCTACCTCTACTGTGCTCCACTGTACTCTACCTCTACTGTACTCCACTGTACTCTACCTCTACTGTACTCCACTGTATTCTACCTCTACTGTGCTCTACTGTACTCTACCTCTACTGTACTCCACTGTACTCTACCTCTACTGTAGTGTACTGTTCTCTACCTCTACTGTACTCTACTGTACTCCACCTCTACTGTGCTCCACTGTACTCTACCTCTACTGTACTCCACTGTACTCTATCTCTAATGTTCTCCACTGTACTCTACCTCTACTGTGCTCCACTGTACTCCACTGTACTCTATCTCTACTGTGATCCACTGTACTCTTTCTCTGCCGTGCTCCACTGTACTCTATATCTACTCTACTCCACTGTACTCTATCTCTATTGTACTCCACTGTACTCTACCTCTACTGTACTCTACTGTACTCCACCTCTAGTGTGCTCCACTGTACTCCACTGTACTCTTCCTCTACTGTACTCCACTGTACTCTATCTCTACTGTGCTCCACTGTACTCTACCTCTACTTTGCTCTAATATACTCTACTCTACTGTGCTCCACTGTACTCTATTTCTACTGTACCCCACTGTACTCTACCTCTACTGTGCTCAACTGTACTCTACCTCTACTGTGCTCCACTGAACACTACCTCTACTGTACTCCACTGTACTCTACCTCTACTGTGCTCCACTGTACTCTACCTCTACTGTGCTCCACTGTACTCTACCTCTACTGTGCTCCACTGTACTCTATCTCTACTGTACTCCACTGTACTCTACCTCTACAGTGCTCCACTGTGCTCTACCTCAACTGTACTCCACTGTACTCTACCTCTACTCTGCTCTACTGTGCTCTACCTCTACTGTACTCCACTGTACTCTACCTCTACTCTGCTCTACTGTACTCTATCTCTATTGTGCTCCACTGTACTCTATCTCTACTGTACTCCACTGTAGTCTACCTCAACTATACTCCACTGTACTCTACCTCTACTGTGCTCCACTGTACTCTACCTCTACTGTGCTCTACTTTACTCTACCTCTACTGTGCTCCACTGTACTCTACCTCTACTGTACTCCACAGTACTCCACCTCTACAGTGCTCCACTGTACTCTACCTCTACTGTACTCCACTGTACTCTACCTCTACTCTGCTCTACTGTACTCTATCTCTACTGTGCTCCACTGTACTCTACCTCTACTGTGCTCTACTGTACTCTATCTCTACTGTGCTCCACTGTACTCTACCTCTACTGTAGTCCACTGTACTCCACCTCTACAGTACTCCACTGTACTCTACCTCTACTGTACTCCACTGTACTCTACCTCTACTCTGCTCTACTGTACTCTATCTCTAATGTGCTCTACTGTACTCTACCTCTATTATACTCCACTGTACTCTACCTCTACTGTGCTCCACTGTACTCTACCTCTACTGTGCTCCACTGTACACTACCTCTACTCTACTCCACTGTACACTACCTCTACTCTGCTCTACTGTACTCTACCTCTACTGTACTCAACTGTACTCTACCTCTACTAGACTCCACTGTACTCTACCTCTACTGTGCTCTACTGTACTCTATCTCTACTGTGCTCCACTGTACTCTACCTCTACTGTACTCTACTCTACTCCACCTCTAATGTGCTCCACTCTACTCTACCTCTACTGTACTCCACTGCACTCTACCTCTACTCTGCTCTACTGTACTCTATCTCTACTGTGCTCACTGTACTCTACCTCTACTGTACTCCACTGTACTCTACCTCTACTGTACTCCACTGTACTCTACCTCTACTATACTCCACTGTATTCTACCTCTACTGTGCTCTACTGTACTCTACCTCTACTGTGCTCCACTGTACTCTACCTCTACTGTACTTTACTGTTCTCTACCTCTACTGTACTCTACTGTTCTCCACCTCTACTGTGCTCCACTGTACTCCACTTTACTCTACCTCTACTGTGCTCCACTGTACTCTACCTCTACTGTAATCCACTGTACTCTATCTCTACTGTGCTCCACCTCTACTGTGCTCCACTGTACTCCACTGTACTCTAGCTCACCTGTGCTCCACTGTACTCTACCTCTACTGTACTCCACTGTACTCTACCTCTACTGTGCTCCACTGTACTCTACCTCCACTGTACTCCACTGTACTCTACCTCTACTGTACTCCACTGTACTCTACCTCTACTGTACTCCACTGTATTCTACCTCTACTGTGCTCTACTGTACTCTACCTCTACTGTACTCCACTGTACTCTACCTCTACTGTACTGTACTGTTCTCTACCTCTACTGTACTCTACTGTACTCCACCTCTACTGTGCTCCACTGTACTCCACTGTACTCTACCTCTACTGTTCTCCACTGTACTCTACCTCTACTGTAATCCACTGTACTCTATCTCTACTGTGCTCCACTGTACTCTACCTCTACTGTACTCCACTGTACTCTATCTCTACTGTTCTCCACTGTACTCTACCTCTACTGTGCTCCACTGTACTCCACTGTACTCTATCTCTACTGTGATCCACTGTACTCTTTCTCTGCCGTGCTCCACTGTACTCTATATCTACTCTACTCCACTGTACTCTATCTCTATTGTACTCCACTGTACTCTACCTCTACTGTACTCTACTGTACTCCACCTCTAGTGTGCTCCACTGTACTCCACTGTACTCTTCCTCTACTGTACTCCACTGTACTCTATCTCTACTGTGCTCCACTGTACTCTACCTCTACTTTGCTCTAATATACTCTACTCTACTGTGCTCGACTGTACTCTATTTCTACTGTACCCCACTGTACTCTACCTCTACTGTGCTCCACTGTACTCTACCTCTACTGTGCTCCACTGTACACTACCTCTACTGTACTCCACTGTACTCTACCTCTACTGTGCTCCACTGTACTCTACCTCTACTGTGCTCCACTGTACTCTACCTCTACTGTGCTCCACTGTACTCTATCTCTACTGTACTCCACTGTACTCTACCTCTACAGTGCTCCACTGTGCTCTACCTCAACTGTACTCCACAGTACTCTACCTCTACTCTGCTCTACTGTGCTCTACCTCTACTGTACTCCACTGTACTCTACCTCTACTCTGCTCTACTGTACTCTATCTCTATTGTGCTCCACTGTACTCTATCTCTACTGTACTCCACTGTAGTCTACCTCAACTATACTCCACTGTACTCTACCTCTACTGTGCTCCACTGTACTCTACCTCTACTGTGCTCTACTGTACTCTACCTCTACTGTGCTCCACTGTACTCTACCTCTACTGTACTCCACTGTACTCCACCTCTACAGTGCTCCACTGTACTCTACCTCTACTGTACTCCACTGTACTCTACCTCTACTCTGCTCTACTGTACTCTATCTCTATTGTGCTCCACTGTACTCTATCTCTACTGTACTCCACTGTAGTCTACCTCAACTATACTCCACTGTACTCTAGCTCTACTGTGCTCCACTGTACTCTACCTCTACTGTACTCCACTGTACTCTACCTCTACTGTGCTCCACTGTACTCTACCTCTACTGTACTCCACTGTACTCTACCTCTACTGTACTCCACTGTATTCTACCTCTACTGTGCTCTACTGTACTCTACCTCTACTGTACTCCACTGTACTCTACCTCTACTGTACTGTACTGTTCTCTACCTCTACTGTACTCTACTGTACTCCACCTCTACTGTACTCTACTGTACTCCACTGTACTCCACTGTACTCTACCTCTACTGTGCTCCACTGTACTCTACCTCTACTGTGCTCTACTGTACTCTATCTCTACTGTGCTCCACTGTACTCTACCTCTACTGTACTCCACTGTACTCTACCTCTACTGTACTCCACTGTATTCCACCTCTACTATGCTCCACTGTACTCCACTGTACTCTAGCTCTACTGTGCTCCACGGTACTCTACCTCTACTGTACTCCACTGTACTCTACCTCTACTGTGCTCCACTCTACTCTACCTCTACTGTGCTCCACTGTACTCTACCTCTACTGTGCTCAGCTGTACTCTACCTCTACTGTGCTCCACTGCACATTATCTCTACTGTACTCCACTGTACTCTACCTCTACAGTGCTCCACTGTGCTCTACCTCTACTCTACTCCACTGTACTCTACCTCTACTCTGCTCTACTGTACTCTACCTCTACTGTACTCCACTGTACTCTACCTCTACTATACTCCACTGTACTCTACCTCTACTGTGCTCTACTGTACTCTATCTCTACTGTGCTCCACTGTACTCTACCTCTACTGTACTCCACTGTACTCTACCTCTACTGTACTCCACTGTACTCTACCTCTACAGTGCTCCACTGTACTCTACCTCTACTGTACTCCACTGTACTCTACCTCTACTCTGCTCTACTGTACTCTATCTCTACTGTGCTCCACTGTACTCTACCTCTACTGTACTCCACTGTAGTCTACCTCAACCAGTGGCGGTTCTAGCCCATTTCAACTGGGGGGGCCAAGCTGGGGCCAGTTGTACTGTTAGAGGGGCCAGTTACATTTAGACCTTATTGTTGTCCTATCATTTTCTGCACTGCTGCAGGCATTAACAGGCAAAATACCGTGTTTATAATCATTCAACAATGTATTTGCATTTCCATTATATTTTTACATTTGCATTACATATTCAGTATTAGTCACAGTAACTGTAATAGACATGATGTCCTTCTTTCTCTTCATTTTGAGAACTATAGAGCAAAAGCAATGGGGACCAAGAAGCTTATTAATTCATTTACTGAAAATAACTGACTTAGGTAACTACGTCTAACCGTTTACAGGGTTCCTGCACACTTTTTAAAGTCAAATTTAAGGCTTTTTAAGACCTAAAGAAATCAAAATTAATACCGTAGGGGTGTGCAATATTGACAAAAATATATTTAAATATTTTCAACGTTTTGTTGATAATAATTAGATGATATTTTACTGATTGTGTTTTTGTGCTGGTGCCATGGCTGGTTTAGGCCTGTTGTTGACAGCTGACTCACGGAGATATTAATATTTTTCATATCATATGCAGTAGTCAGTTCACAGCAGTGACAGAAATACATTTCTTAATTAAGGAGCAATATTTGCCACCTTAAACTGATTTCCAGGGGCATTTTCACCTATATATGGACATTTTTTCTAAACTTATTTAGAGTTATGCAATGCATCACCTTTTATGTCAAATACTAACATTCAAATTAAACAATAATTATACTTATTTATACAATAATACTTAATTATACAATAATTATACAGTACCACTGTTACCAGTCAAATTAATTAATTCAATCAAAATCCATCTTTGCAGTGCAGAGGTGACACATAAGTGGCATTAATATACTTACACTCCATTTACAATTGCATAAATAAAGCTATGAGATTTTTTAAAATCAATATTTAAATATGAAATGATTTCTAATTTTAACGTTTTAATTAAAGGATACTTTAAATATGAAACTAAAACCGCCAGTAGGCGGCGGCAAGTCCCTGTAAGAGGGATTCATTCATTCAACCGATTTGTTCAAACGGCTGATTCTTTCCATAGATTCTTTCGGGAAAGAAGCAAGTGATTCGTTCAAAACGCGGATTTCAGACTAGTCAATAAATCATCGCTGTGTTGCATTGAGACTCTGCTACGGTTTCATTATGAAATTGTAGTCGGCGAAACAAAGGGAAAACAAACAATATTGACAATATTGTGTCTAAAAAGTAACTCCCAAAGTTAACTTATTGTTAATTTAACTGTTGTATAACATAAATATCACAGTTGCAATTGTGCACGGGAAAACGGCACTCTTGCTGATGTGATATTCTAATATAAGAACATAATATGATATAAATATAAGACAAAAACTAATTTGGTGACATAGCCTACCTATGAACTGCAAACAGCAGTGAAAGGACGATAGACAAATGCGATGTCAGGTCACAGTGCCTCGTACATAGTTAAAACAATGATTACAATATCATAATAGACAATAGGCTACACATCATCACACCCCATACGCACATAAAGAATGAACTTACAACTGAACTGACATTTACCAACTTTCTCCTTCTCTCCTCTCTCGCGTGCAGGAAACAGACATTAGCCTACTCTGCCGCGATTCCCGCGAATGTGATGCGAATTGTCACGTGAAAATGCAAATCCACAAAGATAGAATAATAAAAAATAATACGCATACGATTACAACGATAGCAAAAAACAGTTTTGTAAAAATTATTTCAAACTCCACATTTAGGGGGGCCACAAGGGGGGGCAAGCTTTTTGTCACAGGGGCAATGGCCCCCCCTGGCCTCCCTCTAGAACCGCCACTGACCTCAACTATACTCCACTGTACTCTACCTCTACTGTGCTCCACTGTACTCTACCTCAACTATACTCCACTGTACTCTATCTCTACTCTAATCCACTGTACTCTATCTCTACTCTACTCCACTCTACTCTATCTCTACTGTACTCCACTGTACTCTACCTCTACTCTTCTCTACTGTACTCCACCTCTACTGTGCTCCACTGTACTCCACTGTACTCTAGCTCTACTCTGCTCCACTGTACTCTACCTCTACTGTACTCCACTGTACTCTACCTCTACTGTGCTCCACTGTACTCTAGCTCTACTGTACTCCACTGTACTCTACCTCTACTGTACTCCACTGTACTCTACCTCTACTCTACTCCACTGTATTCTACCTCTACTGTGCTCTACTGTACTCTACCTCTACTGTACTCCACTGTACTCTACCTCTACTGTGCTCCACTGTACTCTACCTCTACTGTACTCCACTGTACTCTACCTCTACTGTACTCCACTGTACTCTACCTCTACTGTGCTCCACTGTACTCTACCTCTACTGTGCTCCACTGTACTCTATCTCTACTGTACTCTACTGTACTCTACCTCTACTGTACTCCACTGTACTCTATCTCTACTGTACTCCACTGTACTCTACCTCTACTGTGCTCTACTGTACTCTATCTCTACTGTGCTCCACTGTACTCTAACTCTACTGTACTCCACTGTAGTTTACCTCTACTGTGCTCCACTGTACTCTACCTCTACTGTGCTCCACTGTACTCTACCTCTACTGTGCTCCACTGTACTCTATCTCTACTGTACTCCACTGTACTCTACCTCTACAGTACTCCACTGTTCTCTACCTCTACTGTACTCCACTGTACTCTACCTCTACTGTGCTCCACTGTGCTCTACCTCAACTATACTCCAATGTACTCTATCTCTACTCTAATCCACTGTACTCTATCTCTACTCTACTCCACTCTACTCCATCTCTACTGTACTCCACTGTACTCTACCTCTACTGTGCTCCACTGTACTCTACCTCTACTGTACTCCACTGTACTCTACCTCTACTGTACTCCACTGTACTCCACTGTACTCTAGCTCTACTGTGCTCCACTGTACTCTACCTCTACTGTACTCCACTGTACTCTACCTCTACTGTACTCCACTGTATTCTACCTCTACTGTGCTCTACTGTACTCTACATCTACTGTACTCCACTGTACTCTACCTCTACTGTGCTCTACTGTACTCTATCTCTACTGTGCTCCACTGTACTCTACCTCTACTGTACTCCACTGTACTCCACCTCTACAGTGCTCCACTGTACTCTACCTCTACTGTACTCCACTGTACTCTACCTCTACTCTGCTCTACTGTACTCTATCTCTACTGTGCTCCACTGTACTCTACCTCTAATGTACTCCAGTGTAGTCTACCTCAACTATACTCCACTGTACTCTACCTCTACTGTGCTCCACTGTACTCTACCTCAACTATACTCCACTGTACTCTATCTCTACTCTAATCCACTGTACTCTATCTCTACTCTACTCCACTCTACTCTATCTCTACTGTACTCCACTGTACTCTACCTTTACTCTACTCTACTGTACTCCACCTCTACTGTGCTCCACTGTACTCCACTGTACCCTAGCTCTACTGTGCTCCACTGTACTCTATCTCTACTGTACTCCACTGTATTCTACCTCTACTGTGCTCTACTGTACTCTACCTCAACTATACTCCACTGTACTCTATCTCTACTCTAATCCACTGTACTCTATCTCTACTCTACTCCACTCTACTCTATCTCTACTGTACTCCACTGTACTCTACCTCTACTCTTCTCTACTGTACTCCACCTCTACTGTGCTCCACTGTACTCCACTGTACTCTAGCTCTACTCTGCTCCACTGTACTCTACCTCTACTGTACTCCACTGTACTCTACCTCTACTGTGCTCCACTGTACTCTAGCTCTACTGTACTCCACTGTACTCTACCTCTACTGTACTCCACTGTACTCTACCTCTACTGTACTCCACTGTATTCTACCTCTACTGTGCTCTACTGTACTCTACCTCTACTGTACTCCACTGTACTCTACCTCTACTGTGCTCCACTGTACTCTACCTCTACTGTACTCCACTGTACTCTACCTCTACTGTACTCCACTGTACTCTACCTCTACTGTGCTCCACTGTACTCTACCTCTACTGTGCTCTACTGTACTCTATCTCTACTGTACTCTACTGTACTCTACCTCTACTGTACTCCACTGTACTCTATCTCTACTGTACTCCACTGTACTCTACCTCTACTGTGCTCTACTGTACTCTATCTCTACTGTGCTCCACTGTACTCTAACTCTACTGTACTCCACTGTAGTTTACCTCTACTGTGCTCCACTGTACTCTACCTCTACTGTGCTCCACTGTACTCTACCTCTACTGTGCTCCACTGTACTCTATCTCTACTGTACTCCACTGTACTCTACCTCTACAGTACTCCACTGTTCTCTACCTCTACTGTACTCCACTGTACTCTACCTCTACTGTGCTCCACTGTACTCTACCTCAACTATACTCCAATGTACTCTATCTCTACTCTAATCCACTGTACTCTATCTCTACTCTACTCCACTCTACTCCATCTCGACTGTACTCCACTGTACTCTACCTCTACTGTGCTCCACTGTACTCTACCTCTACTGTACTCCACTGTACTCTACCTCTACTGTACTCCACTGTACTCCACTGTACTCTAGCTCTACTGTGCTCCACTGTACTCTACCTCTACTGTACTCCACTGTACTCTACCTCTACTGTACTCCACTGTATTCTACCTCTACTGTGCTCTACTGTACTCTACATCTACTGTACTCCACTGTACTCTACCTCTACTGTGCTCTACTGTACTCTATCTCTACTGTGCTCCACTGTACTCTACCTCTACTGTACTCCACTGTACTCCACCTCTACAGTGCTCCACTGTACTTTACCTCTACTGTACTCCACTGTACTCTACCTCTACTCTGCTCTACTGTACTCTATCTCTACTGTGCTCCACTGTACTCTACCTCTAATGTACTCCAGTGTAGTCTACCTCAACTATACTCCACTGTACTCTACCTCTACTGTGCTCCACTGTACTCTACCTCAACTATACTCCACTGTACTCTATCTCTACTCTAATCCACTGTACTCTATCTTTACTCTACTCTACTGTACTCCACCTCTACTGTGCTCCACTGTACTCCACTGTACCCTAGCTCTACTGTGCTCCACTGTACTCTATCTCTACTGTACTCCACTGTATTCTACCTCTACTGTGCTCTACTGTACTCTACCTCTACTGTACTCCACTGTACTCTACCTCTACTGTACTGTACTGTACTCTACCTCTACTGTACTCTACTGTACTCCACCTCTACTGTGCTCCACTGTACTCCACTGTACTCTACCTCTACTGTGCTCCACTGTACTCTACCTCTACTGTACTCCACTGTACTCTATCTCTACTGTGCTCCACTGTACTCTACCTCTACTGTACTCCACTGTACTCTATCTCTACTGTTCTCCACTCTACTCTACCTCTACTGTGCTCAGCTGTACTCTACCTCTACTGTGCTCCACTGCACTCTATCTCTACTGTACTCCACTGTACTCTACCTCTACAGTGCTCCACTGTGCTCTACCTCTACTCTACTCCACTGTCGTCTACCTCTACTCTGCTCTACTGTACTCTACCTCTACTGTACTCCACTGTACTCTACCTCTACTATTCTCCACTGTACTCTACCTCTACTGTGCTCTACTGTACTCTATCTCTACTGTGCTCCACTGTACTCTACCTCTACTGTACTCTACTCTACTCCACCTCTAATGTGCTCCACTCTACTCTACCTCTACTGTACTCCACTGTACTCTACCTCTACTCTGCTCTACTGTACTCTATCTCTACTGTGCTCCACTGTTCTCTACCTCTACTGTACTCCACTGTAGTCTGCCACAACTATACTCCACTGTACTCTACCTCTAGTGTGCTCCACTGTACTCTACCTCTACTGTGCTCTACTGTACTCTATCTCTACTGTGCTCCACTGTACTCTACCTCTACTGTACTCCACTGTACTCCACCTCTACAGTGCTCCACTGTACTCTACCTCTACTGTGCTCCACTGTACTCTACCTCTAATGTACTCCACTGTAGTCTACCTCAACTATACTCCACTGTACTCTACCTCTACTGTGCTCCACTGTACTCTACCTCAACTATACTCCACTGTACTCTATCTCTACTCTAATCCACTGTACTCTATCTCTACTCTACTCCACTCTACTCTATCTCTACTGTACTCCACTGTACTCTACCTTTACTCTACTCTACTGTACTCCACCTCTACTGTGCTCCACTGTACTCCACTGTACCCTAGCTCTACTGTGCTCCACTGTACTCTATCTCTACTGTACTCCACTGTATTCTACCTCTACTGTGCTCTACTGTACTCTACCTCTACTGTACTCCACTGTACTCTACCTCTACTGTACTGTACTGTACTCTACCTCTACTGTACTCTACTGTACTCCACCTCTACTGTGCTCCACTGTACTCCACTGTACTCTACCTCTACTGTGCTCCAATGTACTCTACCTCTACTGTACTCCACTGTACTCTATCTCTACTGTGCTCCACTGTACTCTACCTCTACTGTACTCTACTGTACTCCACCTCTACTGTGCTCCACTGTACTCCACTGTACTCTACCTCTACTGTGCTCCAATGTACTCTACCTCTACTGTACTCCACTGTACTCTATCTCTACTGTGCTCCACTGTACTCTACCTCTACTGTACTCCACTGTACTCTACCTCTACTGTGCTCCACTGTACTCTACCTCTACTGTACTCCACTGTACTCTACCTCTACTGTACTGTACTGTACTCTACCTCTACTGTACTCTACTGTACTCCACCTCTACTGTGCTCCACTGTACTCCACTGTACTCTACCTCTACTGTGCTCCAATGTACTCTACCTCTACTGTACTCCACTGTACTCTAGCTCTACTGTGCTCCACTGTACTCTACCTCTACTGTACTCCACTGTACTCTACCTCTACTGTGCTCCACTGTACTCTACCTCTACTGTACTCCACTGTACTCTACCTCTACTGTACTCCACTGTACTCTACCTCTACTGTACTCCACTGTATTCTACCTCTACTGTGCTCTACTGTACTCTACCTCTACTGTACTCCACTGTACTCTACCTCTACTGTACTGTACTGTTCTCTACCTCTACTGTACTCTACTGTACTCCACCTTTACTGTACTCTACTGTACTCCACTGTACTCCACTGTACTCTACCTCTACTGTGCTCCACTGTACTCTACCTCTACTGTGCTCTACTGTACTCTATCTCTACTGTGCTCCACTGTACTCTACCTCTACTGTACTCCACTGTACTCTACCTCTACTGTATTCCACTGTATTCCACCTCTACTATGCTCCACTGTACTCCACTGTACTCTAGCTCTACTGTGCTCCACGGTACTCTACCTCTACTGTACTCCACTGTACTCTACCTCTACTGTGCTCCACTCTACTCTACCTCTACTGTGCTCCACTGTACTCTACCTCTACTGTGCTCAGCTGTACTCTACCTCTACTGTGCTCCACTGCACATTATCTCTACTGTACTCCACTGTACTCTACCTCTGCTGTACTCCACTGTACTCTACCTCTACTGTGCTCCACTGTACTCTATCTCTACTGTACTCTACTGTACTCTACCTCTACTGTACTCCACTGTACTCTATCTCTACTGTACTCCACTGTACTCTACCTCTACTGTGCTCTACTGTACTCTATCTCTACTGTGCTCCACTGTACTCTACCTCTACAGTACTCCACTGTTCTCTACCTCTACTGTACTCCACTGTACTCTACCTCTACTGTGCTCCACTGTACTCTACCTCAACTATACTCCAATGTACTCTATCTCTACTCTAATCCACTGTACTCTATCTCTACTCTACTCCACTCTACTCCATCTCTACTGTACTCCACTGTACTCTACCTCTACTGTGCTCCACTGTACTCTACCTCTACTGTACTCCACTGTACTCTACCTCTACTGTACTCCACTGTACTCCACTGTACTCTAGCTCTACTGTGCTCCACTGTACTCTACCTCTACTGTACTCCACTGTACTCTACCTCTACTGTACTCCACTGTATTCTACCTCTACTGTGCTCTACTGTACTCTACATCTACTGTACTCCACTGTACTCTACCTCTACTGTGCTCTACTGTACTTTATCTCTACTGTGCTCCACTGTACTCTACCTCTACTGTACTCCACTGTACTCCACCTCTACAGTGCTCCACTGTACTCTACCTCTACTGTACTCCACTTTACTCTACCTCTACTCTGCTCTACTGTACTCTATCTCTACTGTGCTCCACTGTACTCTACCTCTAATGTACTCCACTGTAGTCTACCTCAACTATACTCCACTGTACTCTACCTCTACTGTGCTCCACTGTACTCTACCTCAACTATACTCCACTGTACTCTATCTCTACTCTAATCCACTGTACTCTATCTCTACTCTACTCCACTCTACTCTATCTCTACTGTACTCCACTGTACTCTACCTTTACTCTACTCTACTGTACTCCACCTCTACTGTGCTCCACTGTACTCCACTGTACCCTAGCTCTACTGTGCTCCACTGTACTCTATCTCTACTGTACTCCACTGTATTCTACCTCTACTGTGCTCTACTGTACTCTACCTCTACTGTACTCCACTGTACTCTACCTCTACTGTACTGTACTGTACTCTACCTCTACTGTACTCTACTGTACTCCACCTCTACTGTGCTCCACTGTACTCCACTGTACTCTACCTCTACTGTGCTCCACTGTACTCTACCTCTACTGTACTCCACTGTACTCTATCTCTACTGTGCTCCACTGTACTCTACCTCTACTGTACTCCACTGTACTCTATCTCTACTGTTCTCCACTCTACTCTACCTCTACTGTGCTCAGCTGTACTCTACCTCTACTGTGCTCCACTGCACTCTATCTCTACTGTACTCCACTGTACTCTACCTCTACAGTGCTCCACTGTGCTCTACCTCTACTCTACTCCACTGTCGTCTACCTCTACTCTGCTCTACTGTACTCTACCTCTACTGTACTCCACTGTACTCTACCTCTACTATTCTCCACTGTACTCTACCTCTACTGTGCTCTACTGTACTCTATCTCTACTGTGCTCCACTGTACTCTACCTCTACTGTACTCTACTCTACTCCACCTCTAATGTGCTCCACTCTACTCTACCTCTACTGTACTCGACTGTACTCTACCTCTACTCTGCTCTACTGTACTCTATCTCTACTGTGCTCCACTGTACTCTACCTCTACTGTACTCCACTGTAGTCTGCCTCAACTATACTCCACTGTACTCTACCTCTAGTGTGCTCCACTGTACTCTACCTCTACTGTGCTCCACTGTACTCTACCTCTACTGTACTCCACTGTACTCCACCTCTACAGTGCTCCACTGTACTCTACCTCTACTGTACTCCACTGTACTCCACCTCTACAGTGCTCCACTGTACTCTACCTCTACTGTACTCCACTGTAGTCTACCTCAACCAGTGGCGGTTCTAGCCCATTTCAACTGGGGGGGCCAAGCTGGGGCCAGTTGTACTGTTAGAGGGGCCAGTTACATTTAGACCTTATTGTTGTCCTATCATTTTCTACACTGCTGCAGGCATTAACAGGCAAAATACCGTGTTTATAATCATTCAATAATGTATTTGCATTTCCATTATATTTTTACATTTGCATTACATATTCAGTATTAGTCACAGTAACTGTAATAGACATGATGTCCTTCTTTCTCTTCATTTTGAGAACTATAGAGCAAAAGCAATGGGGACCAAGAAGCTTATTAATTCATTTACTGAAAATAACTGACTTAGGTAACTACGTCTAACCGTTTACAGGGTTCCTGCACACTTTTTAAAGTCAAATTTAAGGCTTTTTAAGACCTAAAGAAATCAAAATTAATACCGTAGGGGTGTGCAATATTGACAAAAATATATTTAAATATTTTCAACGTTTTGTTGATAATAATTAGATGATATTTTACTGATTGTGTTTTTGTGCTGGTGCCATGGCTGGTTTAGGCCTGTTGTTGACAGCTGACTCACGGAGATATTAATATTTTTCATATCATATGCAGTAGTCAGTTCACAGCAGTGACAGAAATAAATTTCTTAATTAAGGAGCAATATTTGCCACCTTAAACTGATTTCCAGGGGCATTTTCACCTATATATGGACATTTTTTCTAAACTTATTTAGAGTTATGCAATGCATCACCTTTTATGTCAAATACTAACATTCAAATTAAACAATAATTATACTTATTTATACAATAATACTTAATTATACAATAATTATACAGTACCACTGTTACCAGTCAAATTAATTAATTCAATCAAAATCCATCTTTGCAGTGCAGAGGTGACACAGAAGTGGCATTAATATACTTACACTCCATTTACAATTGCATAAATAAAGCTATGAGATTTTTTTAAAATCAATATTTAAATATGAAATGATTTCTAATTTTAACGTTTTAATTAAAGGATACTTTAAATATGAAACTAAAACCGCCAGTAGGCGGCGGCAAGTCCCTGTAAGAGGGATTCATTCATTCAACCGATTTGTTCAAACGGCTGATTCTTTCCATAGATTCTTTCGGGAAAGAAGCAAGTGATTCGTTCAAAACGCGGATTTCAGACTAGTCAATAAATCATCGCTGTGTTGCATTGAGACTCTGCTACGGTTTCATTATGAAATTGTAGTCGGCGAAATAAAGGGAAAACAAACAATATTGACAATATTGTGTCTAAAAAGTAACTCCCAAAGTTAACTTATTGTTAATTTAACTGTTGTATAACATAAATATCACAGTTGCAATTGTGCACGGGAAAACGGCACTCTTGCTGATGTGATATTCTAATATAAGAACATAATATGATATAAATATAAGACAAAAACTAATTTGGTGACATAGCCTACCTATGAACTGCACACAGCAGTGAAAGGACGATAGACAAATGCGATGTCAGCTCACAGTGCCTCGTACATAGTTAAAACAATGATTACAATATCATAATAGACAATAGGCTACACATCATCACACCCCATACGCACATAAAGAATGAACTTACAACTGAACTGATATTTACCAACTTTCTCCTTCTCTCCTCTCTCGCGTGCAGGAGACAGACATTAGCCTACTCTGACGCGATTCCCGCGAATGTGATGCGAATTGTCACGTGAAAATGCAAATCCACAAAGATAGAATAATAAAAAATAATACGCATACGATTACAACGATAGCAAAAAACAGTTTTGTAAAAATTATTTCAAACTCCACATTTAGGGGGGCCACAAGGGGGGCCAAGCTTTTTGTCACAGGGGCATTGGCCCCCCCTGGCCTCCCTCTAGAACCGCCACTGACCTCAACTATACTCCACTGTACTCTACCTCTACTGTGCTCCACTGTACTCTACCTCAACTATACTCCACTGTACTCTATCTCTACTCTAATCCACTGTACTCTATCTCTACTCTACTCCACTCTACTCTATCTCTACTGTACTCCACTGTACTCTACCTCTACTCTTCTCTACTGTACTCCACCTCTACTGTGCTCCACTGTACTCCACTGTACTCTAGCTCTACTCTGCTCCACTGTACTCTACCTCTACTGTACTCCACTGTACTCTACCTCTACTGTGCTCCACTGTACTCTAGCTCTACTGTACTCCACTGTACTCTACCTCTACTGTACTCCACTGTACTCTACCTCTACTGTACTCCACTGTATTCTACCTCTACTGTGCTCTACTGTACTCTACCTCTACTGTTCTCCACTGTACTCTACCTCTACTGTGCTCCACTGTACTCTACCTCTACTGTACTCCACTGTACTCTACCTCTACTGTACTCCACTGTATTCTACCTCTACTGTGCTCTACTGTACTCTACCTCTACTGTACTCCACTGTACTCTACCTCTACTGTACTGTACTCTACCTCTACTGTACTCTACTGTACTCCACCTCTACTGTGCTCCACTGTACTCCACTGTACTCTACCTCTACTGTTCTCCACTGTACTCTACCTCTACTGTAATCCACTGTACTCTATCTCTACTGTGCTCCACTGTACTCTACCTCTACTGTACTCCACTGTACTCTATCTCTACTGTTCTCCACTGTACTCTACCTCTACTGTGCTCCACTGTACTCCACTGTACTCTATCTCTACTGTGATCCACTGTACTCTTTCTCTACCGTGCTCCACTGTACTCTATATCTACTCTACTCCACTGTACTCTATCTCTATTGTACTCCACTGTACTCTACCTCTACAGTACTCTACTGTACTCCACCTCTAGTGTGCTCCACTGTACTCCACTGTACTCTTCCTCTACTGTACTCCACTGTACTCTATCTCTACTGTGCTCCACTGTACTCTACCTCTACTTTGCTCTAATATACTCTACTCTACTGTGCTCCACTGTACTCTATTTCTACTGTACCCCACTGTACTCTACCTCTACTGTGCTCCACTGTACTCTACCTCTACTGTGCTCCACTGTACACTACCTCTACTGTACTCCACTGTACTCTACCTCTACTGTGCTCCACTGTACTCTACCTCTACTGTGCTCCACTGTACTCTACCTCTACTGTGCTCCACTGTACTCTATCTCTACTGTACTCCACTGTACTCTACCTCTACAGTGCTCCACTGTGCTCTACCTCAACTGTACTCCACTGTACTCTACCTCTACTCTGCTCTACTGTGCTCTACCTCTACTGTACTCCACTGTACTCTACCTCTACTCTGCTCTACTGTACTCTACCTCTACTGTACTCCACTGTACTCTACCTCTACTCTGCTCTACTGTACTCTATCTCTATTGTGCTCCACTGTACTCTATCTCTACTGTACTCCACTGTAGTCTACCTCAAATATACTCCACTGTACTCTACCTCTACTGTGCTCCACTGTACTCTACCTCTACTGTACTCCACTGTACTCTACCTCTACTGTACTCCACTGTAGTCTACCTCAACTATACTCCACTGTACTCTACCTCTACTGTGCTCCACTGTACTCTACCTCTACTGTGCTCTACTGTACTCTATCTCTACTGTGCTCCATTGTACTCTACCTCTACTGTACTCCACTGTACTCCACCTCTACAGTGCTCCACTGTACTCTACCTCTACTGTACTCCACTCCACTGTACTCTACCCCTACTCTGCTCTATTGTACTCTATCTCTACTGTGCTCCACTGTACTCTACCTCTACTGTACTCCACTGTAGTCTACCTCAACTATACTCCACTGTACTCTACCTCTACTGTGCTCCACTGTACTCTACCTCAACTATACTCCACTGTACTCTATCTCTACTCTAATCCACTGTACTCTATCTCTACTCTACTCCACTCTACTCTATCTCTACTGTAATCCACTGTACTCTACCTATACTCTACTCTACTGTACTCCACCTCTACTGTGCTCCACTGTACTCCACTGTACTCTAGCTCTACTGTGCTCCACTGTACTCTACCTCTACTGTACTCCACTGTACTCTACCTCTACTGTACTCCACTGTACTCTACCTCTACTGTACTCCACTGTACTCTACCTCTACTGTACTCCACTGTATTCTACCTCTACTGTGCTCTACTGTACTCTACCTCTACTGTACTCCACTGTACTCTACCTCTACTGTACTGTACTGTTCTCTACCTCTACTGTACTCTACTGTACTCCACCTCTACTGTACTCTACTGTACTCCACTGTACTCCACTGTACTCTACCTCTACTGTGCTCCACTGTACTCTACCTCTACTGTGCTCTACTGTACTCTATCTCTACTGTGCTCCACTGTACTCTACCTCTACTGTACTCCACTGTACTCTACCTCTACTGTACTCCACTGTATTCCACCTCTACTATGCTCTACTGTACTCCACTGTACTCTACCTCTACTGTGCTCCACTCTACTCTACCTCTACTGTGCTCCACTGTACTCTACCTCTACTGTGCTCAGCTGTACTCTACCTCTACTGTGCTCCACTGCACATTATCTCTACTGTACTCCACTGTACTCTACCTCTACTGTACTCCACTGTACTCTACCTCTACTGTACTCCACTGTATTCTACCTCTACTGTGCTCTACTGTACTCTACCTCTACTGTACTCCACTGTACTCTACCTCTACTGTGCTCCACTGTACTCTACCTCTACTGTACTCCACTGTACTCTACCTCTACTTTACTCCACTGTACTCTACCTCTACTGTGCTCCACTGTACTCTACCTCTACTGTGCTCCACTGTACTCTATCTCTACTGTACTCTACTGTACTCTACCTCTACTGTACTCCACTGTACTCTATCTCTACTGTACTCCACTGTACTCTACCTCTACTGTGCTCTACTGTACTCTATCTCTACTGTGCTCCACTGTACTCTAACTCTACTGTACTCCACTGTAGTTTACCTCTACTGTGCTCCACTGTACTCTACCTCTACTGTGCTCCACTGTACTCTACCTCTACTGTGCTCCACTGTACTCTATCTCTACTGTACTCCACTGTACTCTACCTCTACAGTACTCCACTGTTCTCTACCTCTACTGTACTCCACTGTACTCTACCTCTACTGTGCTCCACTGTACTCTACCTCAACTATACTCCAATGTACTCTATCTCTACTCTAATCCACTGTACTCTATCTCTACTCTACTCCACTCTACTCCATCTCTACTGTACTCCACTGTACTCTACCTCTACTGTGCTCCACTGTACTCTGCCTCTACTGTACTCCACTGTACTCTACCTCTACTGTTCTCCACTGTACTCCACTGTACTCTAGCTCTACTGTGCTCCACTGTACTCTACCTCTACTGTACTCCACTGTACTCTACCTCTACTGTACTCCACTGTATTCTACCTCTACTGTGCTCTACTGTACTCTACATCTACTGTACTCCACTGTACTCTACCTCTACTGTGCTCTACTGTACTCTATCTCTACTGTGCTCCACTGTACTCTACCTCTACTGTACTCCACTGTACTCCACCTCTACAGTGCTCCACTGTACTCTACCTCTACTGTACTCCACTGTACTCTACCTCTACTCTGCTCTACTGTACTCTATCTCTACTGTGCTCCACTGTACTCTACCTCTAATGTACTCCACTGTAGTCTACCTCAACTATACTCCACTGTACTCTACCTCTACTGTGCTCCACTGTACTCTACCTATACTCTACTCTACTGTACTCCACCTCTACTGTGCTCCACTGTACTCCACTGTACTCTACCTCTACTGTTCTCCACTGTACTCTACCTCTACTGTAATCCACTGTACTCTATCTCTACTGTGCTCCACTGTACTCTACCTCTACTGTACTCCACTGTACTCTATCTCTACTGTTCTCCACTGTACTCTACCTCTACTGTGCTCCACTGTACTCCACTGTACTCTATCTCTACTGTGATCCACTGTACTCTTTCTCTGCCGTGCTCCACTGTACTCTATATCTACTCTACTCCACTGTACTCTATCTCTATTGTACTCCACTGTACTCTATCTCTACAGTACTCTACTGTACTCCACCTCTAGTGTGCTCCACTGTACTCCACTGTACTCTTCCTCTACTGTACTCCACTGTACTCTATCTCTACTGTGCTCCACTGTACTCTACCTCTACTTTGCTCTAATATACTCTACTCTACTGTGCTCCACTGTACTCTATTTCTACTGTACCCCACTGTACTCTACCTCTACTGTGCTCCACTGTACTCTACCTCTACTGTGCTCCACTGTACACTACCTCTACTGTACTCCACTGTACTCTACCTCTACTGTGCTCCACTGTACTCTACCTCTACTGTGCTCCACTGTACTCTACCTCTACTGTGCTCCACTGTACTCTATCTCTACTGTACTCCACTGTACTCTACCTCTACAGTGCTCCACTGTGCTCTACCTCAACTGTACTCCACTTTACTCTACCTCTACTCTGCTCTACTGTGCTCTACCTCTACTGTACTCCACTGTACTCTACCTCTACTCTGCTCTACTGTACTCTACCTCTACTGTACTCCACTGTACTCTACCTCTACTCTGCTCTACTGTACTCTATCTCTATTGTGCTCCACTGTACTCTATCTCTACTGTACTCCACTGTAGTCTACCTCAACTATACTCCACTGTACTCTACCTCTACTGTGCTCCACTGTACTCTACCTCTACTGTACTCCACTGTACTCTACCTCTACTGTACTCCACTGTAGTCTACCTCAACTATACTCCACTGTACTCTACCTCTACTGTGCTCCACTGTACTCTACCTCTACTGTGCTCTACTGTACTCTATCTCTACTGTGCTCCATTGTACTCTACCTCTACTGTACTCCACTGTACTCCACCTCTACAGTGCTCCACTGTACTCTACCTCTACTGTACTCCACTCCACTGTACTCTACCCCTACTCTGCTCTATTGTACTCTATCTCTACTGTGCTCCACTGTACTCTACCTCTACTGTACTCCACTGTAGTCTACCTCAACTATACTCCACTGTACTCTACCTCTACTCTGCTCCACTGTACTCTACCTCAACTATACTCCACTGTACTCTATCTCTACTCTAATCCACTGTACTCTATCTCTACTCTACTCCACTCTACTCTATCTCTACTGTAATCCACTGTACTCTACCTATACTCTACTCTACTGTACTCCACCTCTACTGTGCTCCACTGTACTCCACTGTACTCTAGCTCTACTGTGCTCCACTGTACTCTACCTCTACTGTACTCCACTGTACTCTACCTCTACTGTACTCCACTGTACTCTACCTCTACTGTACTCCACTGTACTCTACCTCTACTGTACTCCACTGTATTCTACCTCTACTGTGCTCTACTGTACTCTACCTCTACTGTACTCCACTGTACTCTACCTCTACTGTACTGTACTGCTCTCTACCTCTACTGTACTCTACTGTACTCCACCTCTACTGTACTCTACTGTACTCCACTGTACTCCACTGTACTCTACCTCTACTGTGCTCCACTGTACTCTACCTCTACTGTGCTCTACTGTACTCTATCTCTACTGTGCTCCACTGTACTCTACCTCTACTGTACTCCACTGTACTCTACCTCTACTGTACTCCACTGTATTCCACCTCTACTATGCTCCACTGTACTCCACTGTACTCTAGCTCTACTGTGCTCCACGGTACTCTACCTCTACTGTACTCCACTGTACTCTACCTCTACTGTGCTCCACTCTACTCTACCTCTACTGTGCTCCACTGTACTCTACCTCTACTGTGCTCAGCTGTACTCTACCTCTACTGTGCTCCACTGCACATTATCTCTACTGTACTCCACTGTACTCTACCTCTACTGTACTCCACTGTACTCTACCTCTACTGTACTCCACTGTATTCTACCTCTACTGTGCTCTACTGTACTCTACCTCTACTGTACTCCACTGTACTCTACCTCTACTGTGCTCCACTGTACTCTACCTCTACTGTACTCCACTGTACTCTACCTCTACTTTACTCCACTGTACTCTACCTCTACTGTGCTCCACTGTACTCTACCTCTACTGTGCTCCACTGTACTCTATCTCTACTGTACTCTACTGTACTCTACCTCTACTGTACTCCACTGTACTCTATCTCTACTGTACTCCACTGTACTCTACCTCTACTGTGCTCTACTGTACTCTATCTCTACTGTGCTCCACTGTACTCTAACTCTACTGTACTCCACTGTAGTTTACCTCTACTGTGCTCCACTGTACTCTACCTCTACTGTGCTCCACTGTACTCTACCTCTACTGTGCTCCACTGTACTCTATCTCTACTGTACTCCACTGTACTCTACCTCTACAGTACTCCACTGTTCTCTGCCTCTACTGTACTCCACTGTACTCTACCTCTACTGTGCTCCACTGTACTCTACCTCAACTATACTCCAATGTACTCTATCTCTACTCTAATCCACTGTACTCTATCTCTACTCTACTCCACTCTACTCCATCTCTACTGTACTCCACTGTACTCTACCTCTACTGTGCTCCACTGTACTCTACCTCTACTGTACTCCACTGTACTCTACCTCTACTGTACTCCACTGTACTCCACTGTACTCTAGCTCTACTGTGCTCCACTGTACTCTACCTCTACTGTACTCCACTGTACTCTACCTCTACTGTACTCCACTGTATTCTACCTCTACTGTGCTCTACTGTACTCTACATCTACTGTACTCCACTGTACTCTACCTCTACTGTGCTCTACTGTACTCTATCTCTACTGTGCTCCACTGTACTCTACCTCTACTGTACTCCACTGTACTCCACCTCTACAGTGCTCCACTGTACTCTACCTCTACTGTACTCCACTGTACTCTACCTCTACTCTGCTCTACTGTACTCTATCTCTACTGTGCTCCACTGTACTCTACCTCTAATGTACTCCACTGTAGTCTACCTCAACTATACTCCACTGTACTCTACCTCTACTGTGCTCCACTGTACTCTACCTCAACTATACTCCACTGTACTCTATCTCTACTCTAATCCACTGTACTCTATCTCTACTCTACTCCACTCTACTCTATCTCTACTGTACTCCACTGTACTCTACCTTTACTCTACTCTACTGTACTCCACCTCTACTGTGCTCCACTGTACTCCACTGTACCCTAGCTCTACTGTGCTCCACTGTACTCTATCTCTACTGTACTCCACTGTATTCTACCTCTACTGTGCTCTACTGTACTCTACCTCTACTGTACTCCACTGTACTCTACCTCTACTGTACTGTACTGTACTCTACCTCTACTGTACTCTACTGTACTCCACCTCTACTGTGCTCCACTGTACTCCACTGTACTCTACCTCTACTGTGCTCCACTGTACTCTACCTCTACTGTACTCCACTGTACTCTATCTCTACTGTGCTCCACTGTACTCTACCTCTACTGTACTCCACTGTACTCTATCTCTACTGTTCTCCACTCTACTCTACCTCTACTGTGCTCAGCTGTACTCTACCTCTACTGTGCTCCACTGCACTCTATCTCTACTGTACTCCACTGTACTCTACCTCTACAGTGCTCCACTGTGCTCTACCTCTACTCTACTCCACTGTCGTCTACCTCTACTCTGCTCTACTGTACTCTACCTCTACTGTACTCCACTGTACTCTACCTCTACTATTCTCCACTGTACTCTACCTCTACTGTGCTCTACTGTACTCTATCTCTACTGTGCTCCACTGTACTCTACCTCTACTGTACTCTACTCTACTCCACCTCTAATGTGCTCCACTCTACTCTACCTCTACTGTACTCCACTGTACTCTACCTCTACTCTGCTCTACTGTACTCTATCTCTACTGTGCTCCACTGTACTCTACCTCTACTGTACTCCACTGTAGTCTGCCTCAACTATACTCCACTGTACTCTACCTCTAGTGTGCTCCACTGTACTCTACCTCTACTGTGCTCTACTGTACTCTATCTCTACTGTGCTCCACTGTACTCTACCTCTACTGTACTCCACTGTACTCCACCTCTACAGTGCTCCACTGTACTCTACCTCTACTGTACTCCACTGTACTCCACCTCTACAGTGCTCCACTGTACTCTACCTCTACTGTACTCCACTGTAGTCTACCTCAACCAGTGGCGGTTCTAGCCCATTTCAACTGGGGGGGCCAAGCTGGGGCCAGTTGTACTGTTAGAGGGGCCAGTTACATTTAGACCTTATTGTTGTCCTATCATTTTCTGCACTGCTGCAGGCATTAACAGGCAAAATACCGTGTTTATAATCATTCAACAATGTATTTGCATTTCCATTATATTTTTACATTTGCATTACATATTCAGTATTAGTCACAGTAACTGTAATAGACATGATGTCCTTCTTTCTCTTCATTTTGAGAACTATAGAGCAAAAGCAATGGGGACCAAGAAGCTTATTAATTCATTTACTGAAAATAACTGACTTAGGTAACTACGTCTAACCGTTTACAGGGTTCCTGCACACTTTTTAAAGTCAAATTTAAGGCTTTTTAAGACCTAAAGAAATCAAAATTAATACCGTAGGGGTGTGCAATATTGACAAAAATATATTTAAATATTTTCAACGTTTTGTTGATAATAATTAGATGATATTTTACTGATTGTGTTTTTGTGCTGGTGCCATGGCTGGTTTAGGCCTGTTGTTGACAGCTGACTCACGGAGATATTAATATTTTTCATATCATATGCAGTAGTCAGTTCACAGCAGTGACAGAAATAAATTTCTTAATTAAGGAGCAATATTTGCCACCTTAAACTGATTTCCAGGGGCATTTTCACCTATATATGGACATTTTTTCTAAACTTATTTAGAGTTATGCAATGCATCACCTTTTATGTCAAATACTAACATTCAAATTAAACAATAATTATACTTATTTATACAATAATACTTAATTATACAATAATTATACAGTACCACTGTTACCAGTCAAATTAATTAATTCAATCAAAATCCATCTTTGCAGTGCAGAGGTGACACAGAAGTGGCATTAATATACTTACACTCCATTTACAATTGCATAAATAAAGCTATGAGATTTTTTTAAAATCAATATTTAAATATGAAATGATTTCTAATTTTAACGTTTTAATTAAAGGATACTTTAAATATGAAACTAAAACCGCCAGTAGGCGGCGGCAAGTCCCTGTAAGAGGGATTCATTCATTCAACCGATTTGTTCAAACGGCTGATTCTTTCCATAGATTCTTTCGGGAAAGAAGCAAGTGATTCGTTCAAAACGCGGATTTCAGACTAGTCAATAAATCATCGCTGTGTTGCATTGAGACTCTGCTACGGTTTCATTATGAAATTGTAGTCGGCGAAATAAAGGGAAAACAAACAATATTGACAATATTGTGTCTAAAAAGTAACTCCCAAAGTTAACTTATTGTTAATTTAACTGTTGTATAACATAAATGTCACAGTTGCAATTGTGCACGGGAAAACGGCACTCTTGCTGATGTGATATTCTAATATAAGAACATAATATGATATAAATATAAGACAAAAACTAATTTGGTGACATAGCCTACCTATGAACTGCACACAGCAGTGAAAGGACGATAGACAAATGCGATGTCAGCTCACAGTGCCTCGTACATAGTTAAAACAATGATTACAATATCATAATAGACAATAGGCTACACATCATCACACCCCATACGCACATAAAGAATGAACTTACAACTGAACTGATATTTACCAACTTTCTCCTTCTCTCCTCTCTCGCGTGCAGGAGACAGACATTAGCCTACTCTGCCGCGATTCCCGCGAATGTGATGCGAATTGTCACGTGAAAATGCAAATCCACAAAGATAGAATAATAAAAAATAATACGCATACGATTACAACGATAGCAAAAAACAGTTTTGTAAAAATTATTTCAAACTCCACATTTAGGGGGGCCACAAGGGGGGCCAAGCTTTTTGTCACAGGGGCACTGGCCCCCCCTGGCCTCCCTCTAGAACCGCCACTGACCTCAACTATACTCCACTGTACTCTACCTCTACTGTGCTCCACTGTACTCTACCTCAACTATACTCCACTGTACTCTATCTCTACTCTAATCCACTGTACTCTATCTCTACTCTACTCCACTCTACTCTATCTCTACTGTACTCCACTGTACTCTACCTCTACTCTTCTCTACTGTACTCCACCTCTACTGTGCTCCACTGTACTCCACTGTACTCTAGCTCTACTCTGCTCCACTGTACTCTACCTCTACTGTATTCCACTGTACTCTACCTCTACTGTGCTCCACTGTACTCTAGCTCTACTGTACTCCACTGTACTCTACCTCTACTGTACTCCACTGTACTCTACCTCTACTGTACTCCACTGTATTCTACCTCTACTGTGCTCTACTGTACTCTACCTCTACTGTACTCCACTGTACTCTACCTCTACTGTGCTCCACTGTACTCTACCTCTACTGTACTCCACTGTACTCTACCTCTACTGTACTCCACTGTACTCTACCTCTACTGTGCTCCACTGTACTCTACCTCTACTGTGCTCCACTGTACTCTATCTCTACTGTACTCTACTGTACTCTACCTCTACTGTACTCCACTGTACTCTACCTCTACTGTGCTCCACTGTACTCTATCTCTACTGTACTCCACTGTACTCTACCTCTACAGTACTCCACTGTTCTCTACCTCTACTCTACTCCACTGTACTCTACCTCTACTGTGCTCCACTGTACTCTACCTCAACTATACTCCAATGCACTCTATCTCTACTCTAATCCACTGTACTCTATCTCTACTCTACTCCACTCTACTGTACTCCACTGTACTCTACCTCTACTGTGCTCCACTGTACTCTACCTCTACTGTACTCCACTGTACTCTACCTCTACTGTACTCCACTGTACTCCACTGTACTCTAGCTCTACTGTGCTCCACTGTACTCTACCTCTACTGTACTCCACTGTACTCTACCTCTACTGTACTCCACTGTATTCTACCTCTACTGTGCTCTACTGTACTCTACATCTACTGTACTCCACTGTACTCTACCTCTACTTTGCTCTACTGTACTCTATCTCTACTGTGCTCCACTGTACTCTACCTCTACTGTACTCCACTGTACTCCACCTCTACAGTGCTCCACTGTACTCTACCTCTACTGTACTCCACTGTACTCTACCTCTAATCTGCTCTACTGTACTCTATCTCTACTGTGCTCCACTGTACTCTACCTCTAATGTACTCCACTGTAGTCTACCTCAACTATACTCCACTGTACTCTACCTCTACTGTGCTCCACTGTACTCTACCTCAACTATACTCCACTGTACTCTATCTCTACTCTAATCCACTGTACTCTATCTCTACTCTACTCCACTCTACTCTATCTCTACTGTACTCCACTGTACTCTACCTTTACTCTACTCTACTGTACTCCACCTCTACTGTGCTCCACTGTACTCCACTGTACCCTAGCTCTACTGTGCTCCACTGTACTCTATCTCTACTGTACTCCACTGTATTCTACCTCTACTGTGCTCTACTGTACTCTACCTCTACTGTACTCCACTGTACTCTACCTCTACTGTACTGTACTGTACTCTACCTCTACTGTACTCCACCTCTACTGTGCTCCACTGTACTCCACTGTACTCTACCTCTACTGTGCTCCACTGTACTCTACCTCTACTGTACTCCACTGTACTCTATCTCTACTGTGCTCCACTGTACTCTACCTCTACTGTACTCCACTGTACTCTATCTCTACTGTTCTCCACTCTACTCTACATCTACTGTGCTCAGTTGTACTCTACCTCTACTGTGCTCCACTGCACTCTATCTCTACTGTACTCCACTGTACTCTACCTCTACAGTGCTCCACTGTGCTCTACCTCTACTCTACTCCACTGTCGTCTACCTCTACTCTGCTCTACTGTACTCTACCTCTACTGTACTCCACTGTACTCTACCTCTACTATTCTCCACTGTACTCTACCTCTACTGTGCTCTACTATACTCTATCTCTACTGTGCTCCACTGTACTCTACCTCTACTGTACTCCACTGTAGTCTACCTCAACTATACTCCACTGTACTCTACCTCTACTGTGCTCCACTGTACTCTACCTCTACTGTGCTCCACTGTACTCTACCTCTACTGTACTCCACTCTAGTCTACCTCAACTATACTCCACTGTACTCTACCTCTACTGTGCTCCACTGTACTCTACCTCTACTGTGCTCTACTGTACTCTATCTCTACTGTGCTCCACTGTACTCTACCTCTACTGTACTCCACATTACTCTACCTCTACTCTGCTCTACTGTACTCTATCTCTACTGTGCTCCACTGTACTCTACCTCTACTGTACTCCACTGTAGTCTACCTCAACTATACTCTACTGTACTCTACCTCTACTGTGCTCCACTGTACTCTACCTCTACTGTGCTCTACTGTACTCTATCTCTACTGTGCTCCACTGTACTCTACCTCTACTGTACTCCACTGTACTCCACCTCTACAGTGCTCCACTGTACTCTACCTCTACTGTACTCCACTGTACTCTACCTCTACTCTGCTCTACTGTACTCTATCTCTACTGTGCTCACTGTACTCTACCTCTACTGTACTCCACTGTAGTCTACCTCAACTATACTCCACTGTACTCTACCTCTATGGTGCTCGACTGTACTCTACCTCTACTCTGCTCTACTGTACTCTATCTCTACTGTGCTCACTGTACTCTACCTCTACTGTACTCCACTGTAGTCTACCTCAACTATACTCCACTGTACTCTACCTCTATGGTGCTCCACTGTACTCTACCTCTACTGTAATCCACTGTACTCTATCTCTACTGTGCTCCACTGTACTCTACCTCTACTGTACTCCACTGTACTCTATCTCTACTGTTCTCCACTGTACTCTACCTCCACTGTACTCCACTGTACTCTACCTCTACTGTACTCCACTGTAGTCTACCTCTACTGTACTCCACTGTATTCTACCTCTACTGTGCTCTACTGTACTCTACCTCTACTGTACTCCACTGTACTCTACCTCTACTGTACTGTACTGTTCTCTACCTCTACTGTACTCTACTGTACTCCACCTCTACTGTGCTCCACTGTACTCCACTGTACTCTACCTCTACTGTTCTCCACTGTACTCTACCTCTACTGTGCTCCACTGTACTCTACCTCCACTGTACTCCACTGTACTCTACCTCTACTGTACTCCACTGTACTCTACCTCTACTGTACTCCACTGTATTCTACCTCTACTGTGCTCTACTGTACTCTACCTCTACTATACTCCACTGTACTCTACCTCTACTGTACTGTACTGTTCTCTACCTCTACTGTACTCTACTGTACTCCACCTCTACTGTGCTCCACTGTACTCCACTGTACTCTAGCTCTACTGTAATCCACTGTACTCTACCTCTACTGTACTCCACTGTACTCTACCTCTACTGTGCTCCACTGTACTCTACCTCCACTGTACTCCACTGTACTCTACCTCTACTGTACTCCACTGTACTCTACCTCTACTGTACTCCACTGTATTCTACCTCTACTGTGCTCTACTGTACTCTATCTCTACTGTACTCCACTGTACTCTACCTCTACTGTACTGTACTGTTCTCTACCTCTACTGTACTCTACTGTACTCCACCTCTACTGTGCTCCACTGTACTCCACTGTACTCTACCTCTACTGTTCTCCACTGTACTCTACCTCTACTGTAATCCACTGTACTCTATCTCTACTGTGCTCCACTGTACTCTACCTCTACTGTACTCCACTGTACTCTATCTCTACTGTTCTCCACTGTACTCTACCTCTATTGTGCTCCACTGTACTCCACTGTACTCTATCTCTACTATGATCCACTGTACTCTTTCTCTGCCGTGCTCCACTGTACTCTATATCTACTCTACTCCACTGTACTCTATCTCTATTGTACTCCACTGTACTCTACCTCTACAGTACTCTACTGTACTCCACCTCTAGTGTGCTCCACTGTACTCCACTGTACTCTTCCTCTACTGTACTCCACTGTACTCTATCTCTACTGTGCTCCACTGTACTCTACCTCTACTTTGCTCTAATATACTCTACTCTACTGTGCTCCACTGTACTCTATTTCTACTGTACCCCACTGTACTCTACCTCTACTGTGCTCCACTGTACTCTACCTCTACTGTGCTCCACTGTACACTACCTCTACTGTACTCCACTGTACTCTACCTCTACTGTGCTCCACTGTACTCTACCTCTACTGTGCTCCACTGTACTCTACCTCTACTGTGCTCCACTGTACTCTATCTCTACTGTACTCCACTGTACTCTACCTCTACAGTGCTCCACTGTGCTCTACCTCAACTGTACTCCACTGTACTCTACCTCTACTCTGCTCTACTGTGCTCTACCTCTACTGTACTCCACTGTACTCTACCTCTACTCTGCTCTACTGTACTCTACCTCTACTGTACTCCACTGTACTCTACCTCTACTCTGCTCTACTGTACTCTATCTCTATTGTGCTCCACTGTACTCTATCTCTACTGTACTCCACTGTAGTCTACCTCAACTATACTCCACTGTACTCTACCTCTACTGTGCTCCACTGTACTCTACCTCTACTGTACTCCACTGTACTCTACCTCTACTGTACTCCACTGTAGTCTACCTCAACTATACTCCACTGTACTCTACCTCTACTGTGCTCCACTGTACTCTACCTCTACTGTGCTCTACTGTACTCTATCTCTACTGTGCTCCATTGTACTCTACCTCTACTGTACTCCACTGTACTCCACCTCTACAGTGCTCCACTGTACTCTACCTCTACTGTACTCCACTCCACTGTACTCTACCCCTACTCTGCTCTATTGTACTCTATCTCTACTGTGCTCCACTGTACTCTACCTCTACTGTACTCCACTGTAGTCTACCTCAACTATACTCCACTGTACTCTACCTCTACTGTGCTCCACTGTACTCTACCTCAACTATACTCCACTGTACTCTATCTCTACTCTAATCCACTGTACTCTATCTCTACTCTACTCCACTCTACTCTATCTCTACTGTAATCCACTGTACTCTACCTATACTCTACTCTACTGTACTCCACCTCTACTGTGCTCCACTGTACTCCACTGTACTCTAGCTCTACTGTGCTCCACTGTACTCTACCTCTACTGTACTCCACTGTACTCTACCTCTACTGTACTCCACTGTACTCTACCTCTACTGTACTCCACTGTACTCTACCTCTACTGTACTCCACTGTATTCTACCTCTACTGTGCTCTACTGTACTCTACCTCTACTGTACTCCACTGTACTCTACCTCTACTGTACTGTACTGTTCTCTACCTCTACTGTACTCTACTGTACTCCACCTCTACTGTACTCTACTGTACTCCACTGTACTCCACTGTACTCTACCTCTACTGTGCTCCACTGTACTCTACCTCTACTGTGCTCTACTGTACTCTATCTCTACTGTGCTCCACTGTACTCTACCTCTACTGTACTCCACTGTACTCTACCTCTACTGTACTCCACTGTATTCCACCTCTACTATGCTCCACTGTACTCCACTGTACTCTAGCTCTACTGTGCTCCACGGTACTCTACCTCTACTGTACTCCACTGTACTCTACCTCTACTGTGCTCCACTGTACTCTAACTCTACTGTACTCCACTGTAGTTTACCTCTACTGTGCTCCACTGTACTCTACCTCTACTGTGCTCCACTGTACTCTACCTCTACTGTGCTCCACTGTACTCTATCTCTACTGTACTCCACTGTACTCTACCTCTACTGTGCTCTACTGTACTCTATCTCTACTGTGCTCCACTGTACTCTAACTCTACTGTACTCTACTGTAGTTTACCTCTACTGTGCTCCACTGTACTCTACCTCTACTGTACTCCACTGTACTCTACCTCTACTGTGCTCCACTGTACTCTACCTCAACTATACTCCAATGTACTCTATCTCTACTCTAATCCACTGTACTCTATCTCTACTCTACTCCACTCTACTCCATCTCTACTGTACTCCACTGTACTCTACCTCTACTGTGCTCCACTGTACTCTACCTCTACTGTACTCCACTGTACTCTACCTCTACTGTACTCCACTGTACTCCACTGTACTCTAGCTCTACTGTGCTCCACTGTACTCTACCTCTACTGTACTCCACTGTACTCTACCTCTACTGTACTCCACTGTATTCTACCTCTACTGTGCTCCACTGTACTCTACCTCTACTGTACTCCACTGTACTCTACCTCTACTGTACTCCACTGTACTCCACTGTACTCTAGCTCTACTGTGCTCCACTGTACTCTACCTCTACTGTACTCCACTGTACTCTACCTCTACTGTACTCCACTGTATTCTACCTCTACTGTGCTCTACTGTACTCTACATCTACTGTACTCCACTGTACTCTACCTCTACTGTGCTCTACTGTACTATATCTCTACTGTGCTCCACTGTACTCTACCTCTACTGTACTCCACTGTACTCCACCTCTACAGTGCTCCACTGTACTCTACCTCTACTGTACTCCACTGTACTCTACCTCTACTCTGCTCTACTGTACTCTATCTCTACTGTGCTCCACTGTACTCTACCTCTAATGTACTCCACTGTAGTCTACCTCAACTATACTCCACTGTACTCTACCTCTACTGTGCTCCACTGTACTCTACCTCAACTATACTCCACTGTACTCTATCTCTAATCCACTGTACTCTATCTCTACTCTACTCCACTCTACTCTATCTCTACTGTAATCCACTGTACTCTACCTATACTCTACTCTACTGTACTCCACCTCTACTGTGCACCACTGTACTCCACTGTACTCTAGCTCTACTGTGCTCCACTGTACTCTACCTCTACTGTACTCCACTGTACTCTACCTCTACTGTGCTCCACTGTACTCTACCTCTACTGTACTCCACTGTACTCTACCTCTACTGTACTCCACTGTTTTCTACCTCTACTGTGCTCTACTGTACTCTACCTCTACTGTACTCCACTGTACTCTACCTCTACTGTACTGTACTGTTCTCTACCTCTACTGTACTCTACTGTACTCCACCTCTACTGTACTCTACTCTACTCCACTGTACTCCACTGTACTCTACCTCTACTGTGCTCCACTGTACTCTACCTCTAATGTGCTCTACTGTACTCTATCTCTACTGTGCTCCATTGTACTCTACCTCTACTGTACTCCACTGTACTCTACCTCTACTGTACTCCACTGTATTCCACCTCTACTATGCTCCACTGTACTCCACTGTACTCTAGCTCTACTGTGCTCCACGGTACTCTACCTCTACTGTACTCCACTTTACTCTACCTCTACTGTGCTCCACTCTACTCTACCTCTACTGTGCTCCACTGTACTCTACCTCTACTGTGCTCAGCTGTACTCTACCTCTACTGTGCTCCACTGCACATTATCTCTACTGTACTCCACTGTACTCTACCTCTACAGTGCTCCACTGTGCTCTACCTCTACTCTACTCCACTGTACTCTACCTCTACTCTGCTCTACTGTACTCTACCTCTACTGTACTCCACTGTACTCTACCTCTACTATACTCCACTGTACTCTACCTCTACTGTGCTCTACTGTACTCTATCTCTACTGTGCTCCACTGTACTCTACCTCTACTGTACTCCACTGTACTCTACCTCTACTGTACTCCACTGTACTCTACCTCTACAGTGCTCCACTGTACTCTACCTCTACTGTACTCCACTGTACTCTACCTCTACTCTGCTCTACTGTACTCTATCTCTACTGTGCTCCACTGTACTCTACCTCTACTGTACTCCACTGTAGTCTACCTCAACCAGTGGCGGTTCTAGCCCATTTCAACTGGGGGGGCCAAGCTGGGGCCAGTTGTACTGTTAGAGGGGCCAGTTACATTTAGACCTTCTTGTTGTCCTATCATTTTCTGCACTGCTGCAGGCATTAACAGGCAAAATACCGTGTTTATAATCATTCAACAATGTATTTGCATTTCCATTATATTTTTACATTTGCATTACATATTCAGTATTAGTCACAGTAACTGTAATAGACATGATGTCCTTCTTTCTCTTCATTTTGAGAACTATAGAGCAAAAGCAATGGGGACCAAGAAGCTTATTAATTCATTTACTGAAAATAACTGACTTAGGCAACTACGTCTAACCGTTTACAGGGTTCCTGCACACTTTTTAAAGTCAAATTTAAGGCTTTTTAAGACCTAAAGAAATCAAAATTAATACCGTAGGGGTGTGCAATATTGACAAAAATATATTTAAATATTTTCAACGTTTTGTTGATAATAATTAGATGATATTTTACTGATTGTGTTTTTGTGCTGGTGCCATGGCTGGTTTAGGCCTGTTGTTGACAGCTGACTCACGGAGATATTAATATTTTTCATATCATATGCAGTAGTCAGTTCACAGCAGTGACAGAAATAAATTTCTTAATTAAGGAGCAATATTTGCCACCTTAAACTGATTTCCAGGGGCATTTTCACCTATATATGGACATTTTTTCTAAACTTATTTAGAGTTATGCAATGCATCACCTTTTATGTCAAATACTAACATTCAAATTAAACAATAATTATACTTATTTATACAATAATACTTAATTATACAATAATTATACAGTACCACTGTTACCAGTCAAATTAATTAATTCAATCAAAATCCATCTTTGCAGTGCAGAGGTGACACAGAAGTGGCATTAATATACTTACACTCCATTTACAATTGCATAAATAAAGCTATGAGATTTTTTTAAAATCAATATTTAAATATGAAATGATTTCTAATTTTAACGTTTTAATTAAAGGATACTTTAAATATGAAACTAAAACCGCCAGTAGGCGGCGGCAAGTCCCTGTAAGAGGGATTCATTCATTCAACCGATTTGTTTAAACGGCTGATTCTTTCCATAGATTCTTTCGGGAAAGAAGCAAGTGATTCGTTCAAAACGCGGATTTCAGACTAGTCAATAAATCATCGCTGTGTTGCATTGAGACTCTGCTACGGTTTCATTATGAAATTGTAGTCGGCGAAATAAAGGGAAAACAAACAATATTGACAATATTGTGTCTAAAAAGTAACTCCCAAAGTTAACTTATTGTTAATTTAACTGTTGTATAACATAAATATCACAGTTGCAATTGTGCACGGGAAAACGGCACTCTTGCTGATGTGATATTCTAATATAAGAACATAATATGATATAAATATAAGACAAAAACTAATTTGGTGACATAGCCTACCTATGAACTGCACACAGCAGTGAAAGGACGATAGACAAATGCGATGTCAGCTCACAGTGCCTCGTACATAGTTAAAACAATGATTACAATATCATAATAGACAATAGGCTACACATCATCACACCCCATACGCACATAAAGAATGAACTTACAACTGAACTGACATTTACCAACTTTCTCCTTCTCTCCTCTCTCGCGTGCAGGAGACAGACATTAGCCTACTCTGCCGCGATTCCCGCGAATGTGATGCGAATTGTCACGTGAAAATGCAAATCCACAAAGATAGAATAATAAAAAATAATACGCATACGATTACAACGATAGCAAAAAACAGTTTTGTAAAAATTATTTCAAACTCCACATTTAGGGGGGCCACAAGGGGGGCCAAGCTTTTTGTCACAGGGGCACTGGCCCCCCCTGGCCTCCCTCTAGAACCGCCACTGACCTCAACTATACTCCACTGTACTCTACCTCTACTGTGCTCCACTGTACTCTACCTCAACTATACTCCACTGTACTCTATCTCTACTCTAATCCACTGTACTCTATCTCTACTCTACTCCACTCTACTCTATCTCTACTGTACTCCACTGTACTCTACCTCTACTCTTCTCTACTGTACTCCACCTCTACTGTGCTCCACTGTACTCCACTGTACTCTAGCTCTACTCTGCTCCACTGTACTCTACCTCTACTGTACTCCACTGTACTCTACCTCTACTGTGCTCCACTGTACTCTAGCTCTACTGTACTCCACTGTACTCTACCTCTACTGTACTCCACTGTACTCTACCTCTACTGTACTCCACTGTATTCTACCTCTACTGTGCTCTACTGTACTCTACCTCTACTGTACTCCACTGTACTCTACCTCTACTGTGCTCCACTGTACTCTACCTCTACTGTACTCCACTGTACTCTACCTCTACTGTACTCCACTGTACTCTACCTCTACTGTGCTCCACTGTACTCTACCTCTACTGTGCTCCACTGTACTCTATCTCTACTGTACTCTACTGTACTCTACCTCTACTGTACTCCACTGTACTCTACCTCTACTGTGCTCCACTGTACTCTACCTCAACTATACTCCAATGTACTCTATCTCTACTCTAATCCACTGTACTCTATCTCTACTCTACTCCACTCTACTCCATCTCTACTGTACTCCACTGTACTCTACCTCTACTGTACTCCACTGTACTCTACCTCTACTGTGCTCCACTGTACTCTACCTCTACTGTACTCCACTGTACTCTACCTCTACTGTACTCCACTGTACTCTATCTCTACTGTGCTCCACTGTACTCTACCTCTACTGTACTCCACTGTACTCTACCTCTACTGTGCTCCACTGTACTCTACCTCTACTGTACTCCACTGTACTCTACCTCTACTGTACTCCACTGTACTCTACCTCTACTGTGCTCCACTGTACTCTATCTCTACTGTACTCCACTGTACTCTACCTCTACTGTACTCTACCTCTACAGTACTCCACTGTTCTCTACCTCTACTGTACTCCACTGTACTCTACCTCTACTGTGCTCCACTGTACTCTACCTCTACAGTACTCCACTGTTCTCTACCTCTACTGTACTCCACTGTACTCTACCTCTACAGTACTCCACTGTTCTCTACCTCTACTGTGCTCCACTGTACTCTACCTCTACAGTACTCCACTGTTCTCTACCTCTACTGTACTCCACTGTACTCTACCTCTACTGTGCTCCACTGTACTCTACCTCAACTATACTCCAATGTACTCTATCTCTACTCTAATCCACTGTACTCTATCTCTACTCTACTCCACTCTACTCCATCTCTACTGTACTCCACTGTACTCTACCTCTACTGTGCTCCACTGTACTCTACCTCTACTGTACTCCACTGTACTCTACCTCTACTGTACTCCACTGTACTCCACTGTACTCTAGCTCTACTGTGCTCCACTGTACTCTACCTCTACTGTACTCCACTGTACTCTACCTCTACTGTACTCCACTGTATTCTACCTCTACTGTGCTCTACTGTACTCTACATCTACTGTACTCCACTGTACTCTACCTCTACTGTGCTCTACTGTACTCTATCTCTACTGTGCTCCACTGTACTCTACCTCTACTGTACTCCAATGTACTCCACCTCTACAGTGCTCCACTGTACTCTACCTCTACTGCACTCCACTGTACTCTACCTCTAATCTGCTCTACTGTACTCTATCTCTACTGTGCTCCACTGTACTCTACCTCTAATGTACTCCACTGTAGTCTACCTCAACTATACTCCACTGTACTCTACCTCTACTGTGCTCCACTGTACTCTACCTCAACTATACTCCACTGTACTCTATCTCTACTCTAATCCACTGTACTCTATCTCTACTGTACTCCACTGTACTCTACCTCTACTGTACTCCACTGTAGTCTACCTCAACTATACTCCACTGTACTCTACCTCTACTGTACTCCACTCTAGTCTACCTCAACTATACTCCACTGTACTCTACCTCTACTGTGCTCCACTGTACTCTACCTCTACTCTACTCCACTCTACTCTATCTCTACTGTACTCCACTGTACTCTACCTCTACTCTTCTCTACTGTACTCCACCTCTACTGTGCTCCACTGTACTCCACTGTACTCTACCTCTACTGTGCTCCACTGTACTCTACCTCTACTGTACTCCACTGTACTCTACCTCTACTGTGCTCCAATGTTCTCTACCTCTACTGTACTCCACTGTACTCTACCTCTACTGTGCTCCACTGTACTCTACCTCTACTGTGCTCCACTGTACTCTACCTCTACTGTGCTCCACTGTACTCTACCTCTACTGTTCTCCACTCTACTCTACCTCTACTGTGCTCAGCTGTACTCTACCTCTACTGTGCTCCACTGCACTCTATCTCTACTGTACTCCACTGTACTCTACCTCTACAGTGCTCCACTGTGCTCTACCTCTACTCTACTCCACTGTACTCTACCTCTACTCTGCTCTACTGTACTCTACCTCTACTGTGCTCTACTGTACTCTATCTCTACTGTGCTCCACTGTACTCTACCTCTACTGTACTCTACTCTACTCCACCTCTAATGTGCTCCACTCTACTCTACCTCTACTGTACTCCACTGTACTCTACCTCTACTCTGCTCTACTGTACTCATTCTGTACTCTGCTCCACTGTACTCTACCTCTACTGTACTCCACTGTAGTCTACCTCAACTATACTCCACTGTACTCTACCTCTACTGTGCTCCACTGTACTCTACCTCTACTGTGCTCTACTGTACTCTATCTCTACTGTGCTCCACTGTACTCTACCTCTACTGTACTCCATTGTACTCCACCTCTACAGTGCTCCACTGTACTCTACCTCTACTGTACTCCACTGTACTCTACCTCTACTCTGCTCTACTGTACTCTATCTCTACTGTGCTCCACTGTACTCTACCTCTAATGTACTCCACTGTAGTCTACCTCAACTATACTCCACTGTACTCAACCTCTACTGTGCTCCACTGTACTCTACCTCTACTCTGCTCTACTGTACTCTATCTCTATTGTGCTCCACTGTACTCTATCTCTACTGTACTCCACTGTAGTCTACCTCAACTATACTCCACTGTACTCTAGCTCTACTGTGCTCCACTGTACTCTACCTCTACTGTACTCCACTGTACTCTACCTCTACTGTGCTCCACTGTACTCTACCTCTACTGTACTCCACTGTACTCTACCTCTACTGTACTCCACTGTATTCTACCTCTACTGTGCTCTACTGTACTCTACCTCTACTGTACTCCACTGTACTCTACCTCTACTGTACTGTACTGTTCTCTACCTCTACTGTACTCTACTGTACTCCACCTCTACTGTACTCTACTGTACTCCACTGTGCTCCACTGTACTCTACCTCTACTGTGCTCTACTGTACTCTATCTCTACTGTGCTCCACTGTACTCTACCTCTACTGTACTCCACTGTACTCTACCTCTACTGTACTCCACTGTATTCCACCTCTACTATGCTCCACTGTACTCCACTGTACTCTAGCTCTACTGTGCTCCACGGTACTCTACCTCTACTGTACTCCACTGTACTCTACCTCTACTGTGCTCCACTCTACTCTACCTCTACTGTGCTCCACTGTACTCTACCTCTACTGTGCTCAGCTGTACTCTACCTCTACTGTGCTCCACTGCACATTATCTCTACTGTACTCCACTGTACTCTACCTCTACAGTGCTCCACTGTGCTCTACCTCTACTCTACTCCACTGTACTCTACCTCTACTCTGCTCTACTGTACTCTACCTCTACTGTACTCCACTGTACTCTACCTCTACTATACTCCACTGTACTCTACCTCTACTGTGCTCTACTGTACTCTATCTCTACTGTGCTCCACTGTACTCTACCTCTACTGTACTCCACTGTACTCTACCTCTACTGTACTCCACTGTACTCTACCTCTACAGTGCTCCACTGTACTCTACCTCTACTGTACTCCACTGTACTCTACCTCTACTCTGCTCTACTGTACTCTATCTCTACTGTGCTCCACTGTACTCTACCTCTACTGTACTCCACTGTAGTCTACCTCAACCAGTGGCGGTTCTAGCCCATTTCAACTGGGGGGGCCAAGCTGGGGCCAGTTGTACTGTTAGAGGGGCCAGTTACATTTAGACCTTATTGTTGTCCTATCATTTTCTGCACTGCTGCAGGCATTAACAGGCAAAATACCGTGTTTATAATCATTCAACAATGTATTTGCATTTCCATTATATTTTTACATTTGCATTACATATTCAGTATTAGTCACAGTAACTGTAATAGACATGATGTCCTTCTTTCTCTTCATTTTGAGAACTATAGAGCAAAAGCAATGGGGACCAAGAAGCTTATTAATTCATTTACTGAAAATAACTGACTTAGGTAACTACGTCTAACCGTTTACAGGGTTCCTGCACACTTTTTAAAGTCAAATTTAAGGCTTTTTAAGACCTAAAGAAATCAAAATTAATACCGTAGGGGTGTGCAATATTGACAAAAATATATTTAAATATTTTCAACGTTTTGTTGATAATAATTAGATGATATTTTACTGATTGTGTTTTTGTGCTGGTGCCATGGCTGGTTTAGGCCTGTTGTTGACAGCTGACTCACGGAGATATTAATATTTTTCATATCATATGCAGTAGTCAGTTCACAGCAGTGACAGAAATAAATTTCTTAATTAAGGAGCAATATTTGCCACCTTAAACTGATTTCCAGGGGCATTTTCACCTATATATGGACATTTTTTCTAAACTTATTTAGAGTTATGCAATGCATCACCTTTTATGTCAAATACTAACATTCAAATTAAACAATAATTATACTTATTTATACAATAATACTTAATTATACAATAATTATACAGTACCACTGTTACCAGTCAAATTAATTAATTCAATCAAAATCCATCTTTGCAGTGCAGAGGTGACACAGAAGTCGCATTAATATACTTACACTCCATTTACAATTGCATAAATAAAGCTATGAGATTTTTTAAAATCAATATTTAAATATGAAATGATTTCTAATTTTAACGTTTTAATTAAAGGATACTTTAAATATGAAACTAAAACCGCCAGTAGGCGGCGGCAAGTCCCTGTAAGAGGGATTCATTCATTCAACCGATTTGTTCAAACGGCTGATTCTTTCCATAGATTCTTTCGGGAAAGAAGCAAGTGATTCGTTCAAAACGCGGATTTCAGACTAGTCAATAAATCATCGCTGTGTTGCATTGAGACTCTGCTACGGTTTCATTATGAAATTGTAGTCGGCGAAACAAAGGGAAAACAAACAATATTGACAATATTGTGTCTAAAAAGTAACTCCCAAAGTTAACTTATTGTTAATTTAACTGTTGTATAACATAAATATCACAGTTGCAATTGTGCACGGGAAAACGGCACTCTTGCTGATATGTATTCTAATATAAGAACATAATATGATATAAATATAAGACAAAAACTAATTTGGTGACATAGCCTACCTATGAACTGCAAACAGCAGTGAAAGGACGATAGACAAATGCGATGTCAGCTCACAGTGCCTCGTACATAGTTAAAACAATGATTACAATATCATAATAGACAATAGGCTACACATCATCACACCCCATACGCACATAAAGAATGAACTTACAACTGAACTGACATTTACCAACTTTCTCCTTCTCTCCTCTCTCGCGTGCAGGAAACAGACATTAGCCTACTCTGCCGCGATTCCCGCGAATGTGATGCGAATTGTCACGTGAAAATGCAAATCCACAAAGATAGAATAATAAAAAATAATACGCATACGATTACAACGATAGCAAAAAACAGTTTTGTAAAAATTATTTCAAACTCCACATTTAGGGGGGCCACAAGGGGGGCCAAGCTTTTTGTCACAGGGGCAATGGCCCCCCCTGGCCTCCCTCTAGAACCGCCACTGACCTCAACTATACTCCACTGTACTCTACCTCTACTGTGCTCCACTGTACTCTACCTCAACTATACTCCACTGTACTCTATCTCTACTCTAATCCACTGTACTCTATCTCTACTCTACTCCACTCTACTCTATCTCTACTGTACTCCACTGTACTCTACCTCTACTCTTCTCTACTGTACTCCACCTCTACTGTGCTCCACTGTACTCCACTGTACTCTAGCTCTACTCTGCTCCACTGTACTCTACCTCTACTGTACTCCACTGTACTCTACCTCTACTGTGCTCCACTGTACTCTAGCTCTACTGTACTCCACTGTACTCTACCTCTACTGTACTCCACTGTACTCTACCTCTACTGTACTCCACTGTATTCTACCTCTACTGTGCTCTACTGTACTCTACCTCTACTGTACTCCACTGTACTCTACCTCTACTGTGCTCCACTGTACTCTACCTCTACTGTACTCCACTGTACTCTACCTCTACTGTACTCCACTGTACTCTACCTCTACTGTGCTCCACTGTACTCTACCTCTACTGTGCTCCACTGTACTCTATCTCTACTGTACTCTACTGTACTCTACCTCTACTGTACTCCACTGTACTCTATCTCTACTGTACTCCACTGTACTCTACCTCTACTGTGCTCTACTGTACTCTATCTCTACTGTGCTCCACTGTACTCTAACTCTACTGTACTCCACTGTAGTTTACCTCTACTGTGCTCCACTGTACTCTACCTCTACTGTGCTCCACTGTACTCTACCTCTACTGTGCTCCACTGTACTCTATCTCTACTGTACTCCACTGTACTCTACCTCTACAGTACTCCACTGTTCTCTACCTCTACTGTACTCCACTGTACTCTACCTCTACTGTGCTCCACTGTACTCTACCTCAACTATACTCCAATGTACTCTATCTCTACTCTAATCCACTGTACTCTATCTCTACTCTACTCCACTCTACTCCATCTCTACTGTACTCCACTGTACTCTACCTCTACTGTGCTCCACTGTACTCTACCTCTACTGTACTCCACTGTACTCTACCTCTACTGTACTCCACTGTACTCCACTGTACTCTAGCTCTACTGTACTCCACTGTACTCTACCTCTACTGTACTCCACTGTACTCTACCTCTACTGTACTCCACTGTATTCTACCTCTACTGTGCTCTACTGTACTCTACATCTACTGTACTCCACTGTACTCTACCTCTACTGTGCTCTACTGTACTCTATCTCTACTGTGCTCCACTGTACTCTACCTCTACTGTACTCCACTGTACTCTACCTCTACTCTGCTCTACTGTACTCTATCTCTACTGTGCTCCACTGTACTCTACCTCTACTGTACTCCACTGTACTCTACCTCTACTCTGCTGTACTGTACTCCACCTCTACAGTGCTCCACTGTACTCTACCTCTACTGTACTCCACTGTACTCTACCTCTACTCTGCTCTACTGTACTCTATCTCTACTGTGCTCCACTGTACTCTACCTCTAATGTACTCCACTGTAGTCTACCTCAACTATACTCCACTGTACTCTACCTCTACTGTGCTCCACTGTACTCTACCTCAACTATACTCCACTGTACTCTATCTCTACTCTAATCCACTGTACTCTATCTCTACTGTACTCCACTGTACTCTACCTCTACTGTACTCCACTGTAGTCTACCTCAACTATACTCCACTGTACTCTACCTCTACTGTACTCCAATCTAGTCTACCTCAACTATACTCCACTGTACTCTACCTCTACTGTGCTCCACTGTACTCTACCTCTACTGTGCTCTACTGTACTCTATCTCTACTGTGCTCCACTGTACTCTACCTCTACTGTACTCCACTGTACTCTACCTCTACTCTGCTGTACTGTACTCTATCTCTACTGTGCTCCACTGTACTCTACCTCTACTGTACTCCACTGTAGTCTACCTCAACTATACTCCACTGTACTCTACCTCTACTGTGCTCCACTGTACTCTACCTCTACTGTGCTCTACTGTACTCTATCTCTACTGTGCTCCACTGTACTCTACCTCTACTGTACTCCACTGTACTCCACCTCTACAGTGATCCACTGTACTCTACCTCTACTGTACTCCACTGTACTCTACCTCTACTCTGCTCTACTCTACTCTATCTCTACTGTGCTCCACTGTACTCTACCTCTACTGTACTCCACTGTAGTCTACCTCAACTATACTCCACTGTACTCTACCTCTACTGTGCCCCACTGTACTCTACCTCAACTATACTCCACTGTACTCTATCTTTACTCTAATCCACTGTACTCTAACTCTACTCTACTCCACTCTACTCTATCTCTACTGTACTACACTGTACTCTACCTCTACTCTACTCTACTGTACTCCACCTCTACTGTGCTCCACTGTACTCCACTGTACTCTAGCTCTACTTTGCTCCACTGTACTCTACCTCTACTGTACTCCACTGTACTCTACCTCTACTGTACTCCACTGTACTCTACCTCTACTGTACTCCACTGTATTCTACCTCTACTGTGCTCTACTGTACTCTACCTCTACTGTACTCCACTGTACTCTACCTCTACTGTACTGTACTGTTCTCTACCTCTACTGTACTCTAATGTATTCCACCTCTACTGTGCTCCACTGTACTCCACTGTACTCTACCTCTACTGTGCTCCACTGTACTCTACCTCTACTGTGCTCCACTGTACTCTACCTCTACTGTACTCCACTGTACTCTACCTCTACTGTGCTCCACTGTACTCTACCTCTACTGTACTCCACTGTACTCTACCTCTACTGTACTCCACTGTACTCCACTGTACTCTAGCTCTACTGTGCTCCACTGTACTCTATCTCTACTGTGCTCCACTGTACTCTACCTCTACTGTACTCCACTGTACTCCACCTCTACAGTGCTCCACTGTACTCTACCTCTACTGTACTCCACTGTACTCTACCTCTACTCTGCTCTACTGTACTCTATCTCTACTGTGCTCCAATGTACTCTACCTCTAATGTACTCCACTGTAGTCTACCTCAACTATACTCCACTGTACTCTACCTCTACTGTGCTCCACTGTACTCTACCTCAACTATACTCCACTGTACTCTATCTCTACTCTAATCCACTGTACTCTATCTCTACTGTACTCCACTGTACTCTACCTCTACTGTACTCCACTGTAGTCTACCTCAACTATACTCCACTGTACTCTACCTCTACTGTACTCCACTCTAGTCTACCTCAACTATACTCCACTGTACTCTACCTCTACTGTGCTCCACTGTACTCTACCTCTACTGTGATCTACTGTACTCTATCTCTACTGTGCTCCACTGTACTCTACCTCTACTGTACTCCACTGTACTCTACCTCTACTCTGCTGTACTGTACTCTATCTCTACTGTGCTCCACTGTACTCTACCTCTACTGTACTCCACTGTAGTCTACCTCAACTATACTCCACTGTACTCTACCTCTACTGTGCTCCACTGTACTCTACCTCTACTGTGCTCTACTGTACTCTATCTCTACTGTGCTCCACTGTACTCTACCTCTACTGTACTCCACTGTACTCCACCTCTACAGTGATCCACTGTACTCTACCTCTACTGTACTCCACTGTACTCTACCTCTACTCTGCTCTACTCTACTCTATCTCTACTGTGCTCCACTGTACTCTACCTCTACTGTACTCCACTGTAGTCTACCTCAACTATACTCCACTGTACTCTACCTCTACTGTGCCCCACTGTACTCTACCTCAACTATACTCCACTGTACTCTATCTTTACTCTAATCCACTGTACTCTAACTCTACTCTACTCCACTCTACTCTATCTCTACTGTACTACACTGTACTCTACCTCTACTCTACTCTACTGTACTCCACCTCTACTGTGCTCCACTGTACTCCACTGTACTCTAGCTCTACTTTGCTCCACTGTACTCTACCTCTACTGTACTCCACTGTACTCTACCTCTACTGTACTCCACTGTACTCTACCTCTACTGTACTCCACTGTATTCTACCTCTACTGTGCTCTACTGTACTCTACCTCTACTGTACTCCACTGTACTCTACCTCTACTGTACTGTACTGTTCTCTACCTCTACTGTACTCTAATGTATTCCACCTCTACTGTGCTCCACTGTACTCCACTGTACTCTACCTCTACTGTGCTCCACTGTACTCTACCTCTACTGTAATCCACTGTACTCCATCTCTACTGTGCTCCACTGTACTCTACCTCTACTGTACTCCACTATACTCTATCTCTACTGTTCTCCACTGTACTCTACCTCTACTGTGCTCCACTGTACTCCACTGTACTCTATCTCTACTGTTCTCCACTGTACTCTACCTCTACTGTGCTCCACTGTACTCCACTGTACTCTATCTCTACTGTGATCCACTGTACTCTACCTCTGCTGTGCTCCACTGTACTCTATATCTACTCTACTCCACTGTACTCTATCTCTATTGTACTCCACTGTACTCTACCTCTAGTGTACTCTACTGTACTCCACCTCTACTGTGCTCCACTGTACTCCACTGTACTCTTCCTCTACTGTACTCCACTGTACTCTATCTCTACTGTGCTCCACTGTACTCTACCTCTACTTTGCTCTAATGTACTCTACTCTACTGTGCTCCACTGTACTCTATTTCTACTGTACCCCACTGTACTCTACCTCTACTGTGCTCCACTGTACTCTACCTCTACTGTGCTCCACTGTACACTACCTCTACTGCACTCCACTGTACTCTACCTCTACTGTGCTCCACTGTACTCTACCTCTACTGTGCTCCACTGTACTCTACCTCTACTGTGCTCCACTGTGCTCTACCTCTACTGTGCTCCACTGTACTCTACCTCTACTCTGCTCTACTGTACTCATTCTCTACTGTGCTCCACTGTACTCTACCTCTACTGTACTCTACTGTAGTCTACCTCAACTATAAACCACTGTACTCTACCTCTACTGTGCTCCACTGTACTCTACCTCTACTCTGCTTTACTGTACTCTATCTCTACTGTGCTCCACTGTACTCTACCTCTACTGTACTCCACTGTACTCCACCTCTACAGTGCTCCACTGTACTCTACCTCTACTGTACTCCACTGTACTCCACCTCTACAGTGCTCCACTGTACTCTACCTCTACTGTACTTCACTGTACTCTACCTCTACTCTGCTCTACTGTACTCTATCTCTACTGTACTCCACTGTACTCTACCTCTACTGTACCCCACTGTAGTCTACCTCAACTATACTCCACTGTACTCTTCCTCTACTGTGCTCCACTGTACTCTACCTCTACTGTGCTCCACTGTACTCTATCTATACTCTAATCCACTGTACTCTATCTCTACTCTACTCCACTCTACTCTATCTCTACTGTACTCCACTGTACTCTACCTCTACTCTACACTACTGTACTCCACCTCTACTGTGCTCCACTGTACTCCACTGTACTCTAGCTCTACTGTGCTCCACTGTACTCTACCTCTACTGTACTCCACTGTACTCTACCTCTACTGTGCTCCACTGTACTCTACCTCTACTGTACTCCACTGTATTCTACCTCTACTGTGCTCTACTGTACTCTACATCTACTGTACTCCACTGTACTCTACCTCTACTGTACTGTACTGTTTTCTACCTCTACTGTACTCTACTTTACTCCACCTCTACTGTGCTCCACTGTACTCCACTGTACTCTACCGCTACTGTGCTCCACTGTACTCTACCTCTACTGTACTCCACTGTACTCTATCTCTACTGTTCTCCACTGTACTCTACCTCTACTGTGCTCCACTGTACTCTACCGCTACTTTGCTCCACTGTACTCTACCTCTACTGTGCTCCACTGTACTCTACCTCTACTGTACTCCACTGTACTCTATCTCTACTGTACTCCACTGTACTCTACCTCTACTGTGCTCCACTGTACTCTACCTCTACTGTACTCCACTGTACTCTATCTCTACTGTACTCCACTGTACTCTACCTCTACTGTGCTCCACTGTACTCTACCTCTACTGTACTCCACTGTACTCTACCTCTACTGTACTGTACTGTTTTCTACCTCTACTGTACTCTACTGTACTCCACCTCTACTGTGCTCCACTGTACTCCACTGTACTCTACCGCTACTGTGCTCCACTGTACTCTACCTCTACTGTACTCCACTGTACTCTATCTCTACTGTTCTCCACTGTACTCTACCTCTACTGTGTTCCACTGTACTCTACCGCTACTTTGCTCCACTGTACTCTACCTCTACTGTGCTCCACTGTACTCTACCTCTACTGTACTCCACTGTACTCTATCTCTACTGTACTCCACTGTACTCTACCTCTACTGTGCTCCACTGTACTCTACCTCTACTGTACTCCACTGTACTCTACCTCTACTGTGCTCCACTGTTCTCTACCTCTACTGTACTCCACTGTACTCTACCTCTACTGTGCTCCACTGTACTCTACCTCTACTGTGCTCAACTGTACTCTACCTCTACTGTGCTCCACTGTACTCTACCTCTACTGTTCTCCACTCTACTATACCTCTACTGTGCTCAGCTGTACTCTACCTCTACTGTGCTCCACTGCACTCTATCTCTACTGTACTCCACTGTACTCTACCTCTACAGTGCTCCACTGTGCTCTACCTCTACTCTACTCCACTGTACTCTACCTCTACTCTGCTCTACTGTACTCTACCTCTACTGTGCTCTACTGTACTCTATCTCTACTGTGCTCCACTGTACTCTACCTCTACTGTACTCTACTCTACTCCACCTCTAATGTGTTCCACTCTACTCTACCTCTACTGTACTCCACTGTACTCTACCTCTACTCTGCTCTACTGTACTCATTCTCTACTCTGCTCCACTGTACTCTACCTCTACTGTACTCCACTGTAGTCTACCTCAACTATACTCCACTGTACTCTACCTCTACTGTGCTCCACTGTATTCTACCTCTACTGTGCTCTACTGTACTCTATCTCTACTCTGCTCCACTGTACTCTACCTCTACTGTACTCCACTGTACTCCACCTCTACAGTGCTCCACTGTACTCTACCTCTACTGTACTCCACTGTACTCTAGCTCTACTGTGCTCCACTGTACTCTACCTCTACTCTACTCCACTGTACTCTACCTCTACTGTACTCCTTGTATTCTGCCTCTACTGTGCTGTACTGTACTCTGCCTCTACTGTACTCCACTGTACTCTACCTCTACTTTGCTCTACTGTACTCTATCTCTACTGTGCTCCACTGTACTCTACCTCTACTGTACTCCATTGTACTCCACCTCTACAGTGCTCCACTGTACTCTACCTCTACTGTACTCCACTGTACACTACCTCTACTCTGCTCTACTGTACTCTATCTCTACTGTGCTCCACTGTACTCTACCTCTAATGTACTCCACTGTAGTCTACCTCAACTATACTCCACTGTACTCTACCTCTACTGTGCTCCACTGTACTCTACCTCAACTATACTCCACTGTACTCTATCTCTACTCTAATCCACTGTACTCTATCTCTACTCTACTCCACTCTTCTCTATCTCTACTGTACTCCACTGTACTCTACCTTTACTCTACTCTACTGTACTCCACCTCTACTTTGCTCCACTGTACTCCACTGTACTCTACCTCTACTCTACTCTACTGTGCTCCACCTCTACTGTGCTCCACTGTACTCCACTGTACTCTAGCTCTACTGTGCTCCACTGTACTCTACCTCTACTGTACTCCACTGTACTCTACCTCTACTGTGCTCCACTGTACTCTACCTCCACTGTACTCCACTGTACTCTACCTCTACTGAACTCCACTGTACTCTACCTCTACTGTACTCCACTGTATTCTACCTCTACTGTGCTCTACTGTGCTCTACCTCTACTGTACTCCACTGTACTCTACCTCTACTGTACTGTACTGTTCTCTACCTCTACTGTACTCTACTGTACTCCACCTCTACTGTGATCCACTGTACTCCACTGTACTCTACCTCTACTGTTCTCCACTGTACTCTACCTCTACTGTAATCCACTGTACTCTATCTCTACTGTGCTCCACTGTACTCTACCTCTACTGTACTCCACTGTACTCTACCTCTACTCTACACTACTGTACTCCACCTCTACTGTGCTCCACTGTACTCCACTGTACTCTAGCTCTACTGTGCTCCACTGTACTCTACCTCTACTGTACTCCACTGTACTCTACCTCTACTGTGCTCCACTGTACTCTACCTCTACTGTACTCCACTGTATTCTACCTCTACTGTGCTCTACTGTACTCTACATCTACTGTACTCCACTGTACTCTACCTCTACTGTACTGTACTGTTTTCTACCTCTACTGTACTCTACTTTACTCCACCTCTACTGTGCTCCACTGTACTCCACTGTACTCTACCGCTACTGTGCTCCACTGTACTCTACCTCTACTGTACTCCACTGTACTCTATCTCTACTGTTCTCCACTGTACTCTACCTCTACTGTGTCCACTGTACTCTACCGCTACTTTGCTCCACTGTACTCTACCTCTACTGTGCTCCACTGTACTCTACCTCTACTGTACTCCACTGTACTCTATCTCTACTGTACTCCACTGTACTCTACCTCTACTGTGCTCCACTGTACTCTACCTCTACTGTACTCCACTGTACTCTATCTCTACTGTACTCCACTGTACTCTACCTCTACTGTGCTCCACTGTACTCTACCTCTACTGTACTCCACTGTACTCTACCTCTACTGTACTGTACTGTTTTCTACCTCTACTGTACTCTACTGTACTCCACCTCTACTGTGCTCCACTGTACTCCACTGTACTCTACCGCTACTGTGCTCCACTGTACTCTACCTCTACTGTACTCCACTGTACTCTATCTCTACTGTTCTCCACTGTACTCTACCTCTACTGTGTTCCACTGTACTCTACCGCTACTTTGCTCCACTGTACTCTACCTCTACTGTGCTCCACTGTACTCTACCTCTACTGTACTCCACTGTACTCTATCTCTACTGTACTCCACTGTACTCTACCTCTACTGTGCTCCACTGTACTCTACCTCTACTGTACTCCACTGTACTCTACCTCTACTGTGCTCCACTGTTCTCTACCTCTACTGTACTCCACTGTACTCTACCTCTACTGTGCTCCACTGTACTGTACTCTACCTCTACTGTGCTCAACTGTACTCTACCTCTACTGTGCTCCACTGTACTCTACCTCTACTGTTCTCCACTCTACTATACCTCTACTGTGCTCAGCTGTACTCTACCTCTACTGTGCTCCACTGCACTCTATCTCTACTGTACTCCACTGTACTCTACCTCTACAGTGCTCCACTGTGCTCTACCTCTACTCTACTCCACTGTACTCTACCTCTACTCTGCTCTACTGTACTCTACCTCTACTGTGCTCTACTGTACTCTATCTCTACTGTGCTCCACTGTACTCTACCTCTACTGTACTCTACTCTACTCCACCTCTAATGTGTTCCACTCTACTCTACCTCTACTGTACTCCACTGTACTCTACCTCTACTCTGCTCTACTGTACTCATTCTCTACTCTGCTCCACTGTACTCTACCTCTACTGTACTCCACTGTAGTCTACCTCAACTATACTCCACTGTACTCTACCTCTACTGTGCTCCACTGTATTCTACCTCTACTGTGCTCTACTGTACTCTATCTCTACTCTGCTCCACTGTACTCTACCTCTACTGTACTCCACTGTACTCCACCTCTACAGTGCTCCACTGTACTCTACCTCTACTGTACTCCACTGTACTCTAGCTCTACTGTGCTCCACTGTACTCTACCTCTACTCTACTCCACTGTACTCTACCTCTACTGTACTCCTTGTATTCTACCTCTACTGTGCTCTACTGTACTCTGCCTCTACTGTACTCCACTGTACTCTACCTCTACTTTGCTCTACTGTACTCTATCTCTACTGTGCTCCACTGTACTCTACCTCTACTGTACTCCATTGTACTCCACCTCTACAGTGCTCCACTGTACTCTACCTCTACTGTACTCCACTGTACACTACCTCTACTCTGCTCTACTGTACTCTATCTCTACTGTGCTCCACTGTACTCTACCTCTAATGTACTCCACTGTAGTCTACCTCAACTATACTCCACTGTACTCTACCTCTACTGTGCTCCACTGTACTCTACCTCAACTATACTCCACTGTACTCTATCTCTACTCTAATCCACTGTACTCTATCTCTACTCTACTCCACTCTTCTCTATCTCTACTGTACTCCACTGTACTCTACCTTTACTCTACTCTACTGTACTCCACCTCTACTTTGCTCCACTGTACTCCACTGTACTCTACCTCTACTCTACTCTACTGTGCTCCACCTCTACTGTGCTCCACTGTACTCCACTGTACTCTAGCTCTACTGTGCTCCACTGTACTCTACCTCTACTGTACTCCACTGTACTCTACCTCTACTGTGCTCCACTGTACTCTACCTCCACTGTACTCCACTGTACTCTACCTCTACTGTACTCCACTGTACTCTACCTCTACTGTACTCCACTGTATTCTACCTCTACTGTGCTCTACTGTGCTCTACCTCTACTGTACTCCACTGTACTCTACCTCTACTGTACTGTACTGTTCTCTACCTCTACTGTACTCTACTGTACTCCACCTCTACTGTGATCCACTGTACTCCACTGTACTCTACCTCTACTGTTCTCCACTGTACTCTACCTCTACTGTAATCCACTGTACTCTATCTCTACTGTGCTCCACTGTACTCTACCTCTACTGTACTCCACTGTACTCTATCTCTACTGTTCTCCACTGTACTCTACCTCTACTGTGCTCCACTGTACTCCACTGTACTCTATCTCTACTGTGATCCACTGTACTCTTTCTCTGCCGTGCTCCACTGTACTCTATATCTACTCTACTCCACTGTACTCTATCTCTATTGTACTCCACTGTACTCTACCTCTACTGTACTCTACTGTACTCCACCTCTAGTGTGCTCCACTGTACTCCACTGTACTCTTCCTCTACTGTACTCCACTGTACTCTATCTCTACTGTGCTCCACTGTACTCTACCTCTACTTTTCTCTAATATACTCTACTCTACTGTGCTCCACTGTACTCTATTTCTACTGTACCCCACTGTACTCTACCTCTACTGTGCTCCACTGTACTCTACCTCTACTGTGCTCCACTGTACACTACCTCTACTGTACTCCACTGTACTCTACCTCTACTGTGCTCCACTGTACTCTACCTCTACTGTGCTCCACTGTACTCTACCTCTACTGTGCTCCACTGTACTCTATCTCTACTGTACTCAACTGTACTCTACCTCTACAATGCTCCACTGTGCTCTACCTCAACTGTACTCCACTGTACTCTACCTCTACTCTGCTCTACTGTGCTCTACCTCTACTGTACTCCACTGTACTCTACCTCTACTCTGCTCTACTGTACTCTATCTCTATTGTGCTCCACTGTACTCTATCTCTACTGTACTCCACTGTAGTCTACCTCAACTATACTCCACTGTACTCTACCTCTACTGTGCTCCACTGTACTCAACCTCTACTGTGCTCCACTGTACTCTACCTCTACTGTACTCCACTGTACTCCACCTCTACAGTGCTCCACTGTACTCTACCTCTACTGTACTCCACTGTACTCTACCTCTACTCTGCTTTACTGTACTCTATCTCTACTGTGCTCCACTGTACTCTACCTCTACTGTGCTCTACTGTACTCTATCTCTACTGTGCTCCACTGTACTCTACCTCTACTGTAGTCCACTGTACTCCACCTCTACAGTGCTCCACTGTACTCTACCTCTACTGTACTCCACTGTACTCTACCTCTACTCTGCTCTACTGTACTCTATCTCTAATGTGCTCTACTGTACTCTACCTCTATTATACTCCACTGTACTCTACCTCTACTGTGCTCCACTGTACTCTACCTCTACTGTGCTCCACTGTACACTACCTCTACTCTACTCCACTGTACACTACCTCTACTCTGCGCTACTGTACTCTGCCTCTACTTTACTCAACTGTACTCTACCTCTACTAGACTCCACTGTACTCTACCTCTACTGTGCTCTACTGTACTCTATCTCTACTGTGCTCCACTGTACTCTACCTCTACTGTACTCTACTCTACTCCACCTCTAATGTGCTCCACTCTACTCTACCTCTACTGTACTCCACTGCACTCTACCTCTACTCTGCTCTACTGTACTCTATCTCTACTGTGCTCACTGTACTCTACCTCTACTGTACTCCACTGTAGTCTACCTCAACTATACTCCACTGTACTCTACCTCTATGGTGCTCCACTGTACTCTACCTCTACTGTGCTCTACTGTACTCTATCTCTACTGTGCTCCACTGTACTCTACCTCTACTGTAGTCCACTGTACTCCACCTCTACAGTGCTACACTGTACTCTACCTCTACTGTACTCCACTGTACTCTACCTCTACTCTGCTCTACTGTACTCTATCTCTACTGTGCTCCACTGTACTCTACCTCTACTGTACTCCACTCTAGTCTACCTCAACTATACTCCACTGTACTCTACCTCTACTGTGCTCCACTGTACTCTACCTCTACTGTGCTCTACTGTACTCTATCTCTACTGTGCTCCACTGTACTCTATCTCTACTGTACTCCACTGTACTCTACCTCTACTGTACTCCACTGTACTCTACCTCTACTATACTCCACTGTATTCTACCTCTACTGTGCTCTACTGTACTCTACCTCTACTGTACTCCACTGTACTCTACCTCTACTGTACTTTACTGTTCTCTACCTCTACTGTACTCTACTGTTCTCCACCTCTACTGTGCTCCACTGTACTCCACTTTACTCTACCTCTACTGTACTCCACTGTACTCTACCTCTACTGTACTTTACTGTTCTCTACCTCTACTGTACTCTACTGTTCTCCACCTCTACTGTGCTCCACTGTACTCCACTTTACTCTACCTCTACTGTGCTCCACTGTACTCTACCTCTACTGTGCTCCACTGTACTCTACCTCTACTGTGCTCCACTGTACTCTATCTCTACTGTACTCAACTGTACTCTACCTCTACAATGCTCCACTGTGCTCTACCTCAACTGTACTCCACTGTACTCTACCTCTACTCTGCTCTACTGTGCTCTACCTCTACTGTACTCCACTGTACTCTACCTCTACTCTGCTCTACTGTACTCTATCTCTATTGTGCTCCACTGTACTCTATCTCTACTGTACTCCACTGTAGTCTACCTCAACTATACTCCACTGTACTCTACCTCTACTGTGCTCCACTGTACTCAACCTCTACTGTGCTCCACTGTACTCTACCTCTACTGTACTCCACTGTACTCCACCTCTACAGTGCTCCACTGTACTCTACCTCTACTGTACTCCACTGTACTCTACCTCTACTCTGCTTTACTGTACTCTATCTCTACTGTGCTCCACTGTACTCTACCTCTACTGTGCTCTACTGTACTCTATCTCTACTGTGCTCCACTGTACTCTACCTCTACTGTAGTCCACTGTACTCCACCTCTACAGTGCTCCACTGTACTCTACCTCTACTGTACTCCACTGTACTCTACCTCTACTCTGCTCTACTGTACTCTATCTCTAATGTGCTCTACTGTACTCTACCTCTATTATACTCCACTGTACTCTACCTCTACTGTGCTCCACTGTACTCTACCTCTACTGTGCTCCACTGTACACTACCTCTACTCTACTCCACTGTACACTACCTCTACTCTGCGCTACTGTACTCTGCCTCTACTTTACTCAACTGTACTCTACCTCTACTAGACTCCACTGTACTCTACCTCTACTGTGCTCTACTGTACTCTATCTCTACTGTGCTCCACTGTACTCTACCTCTACTGTACTCTACTCTACTCCACCTCTAATGTGCTCCACTCTACTCTACCTCTACTGTACTCCACTGCACTCTACCTCTACTCTGCTCTACTGTACTCTATCTCTACTGTGCTCACTGTACTCTACCTCTACTGTACTCCACTGTAGTCTACCTCAACTATACTCCACTGTACTCTACCTCTATGGTGCTCCACTGTACTCTACCTCTACTGTGCTCTACTGTACTCTATCTCTACTGTGCTCCACTGTACTCTACCTCTACTGTAGTCCACTGTACTCCACCTCTACAGTGCTACACTGTACTCTACCTCTACTGTACTCCACTGTACTCTACCTCTACTCTGCTCTACTGTACTCTATCTCTACTGTGCTCCACTGTACTCTACCTCTACTGTACTCCACTCTAGTCTACCTCAACTATACTCCACTGTACTCTACCTCTACTGTGCTCCACTGTACTCTACCTCTACTGTGCTCTACTGTACTCTATCTCTACTGTGCTCCACTGTACTCTATCTCTACTGTACTCCACTGTACTCTACCTCTACTGTACTCCACTGTACTCTACCTCTACTATACTCCACTGTATTCTACCTCTACTGTGCTCTACTGTACTCTACCTCTACTGTACTCCACTGTACTCTACCTCTACTGTACTTTACTGTTCTCTACCTCTACTGTACTCTACTGTTCTCCACCTCTACTGTGCTCCACTGTACTCCACTTTACTCTACCTCTACTGTACTCCACTGTACTCTACCTCTACTGTACTTTACTGTTCTCTACCTCTACTGTACTCTACTGTTCTCCACCTCTACTGTGCTCCACTGTACTCCACTTTACTCTACCTCTACTGTGCTCCACTGTACTCTACCTCTACTGTAATCCACTGTACTCTATCTCTACTGTGCTCCACTGTACTCTACCTCTACTGTACTCCACTGTACTCTATCTCTACTGTTCTCCACTGTACTCTACCTCTACTGTACTCCACTGTACTCTACCTCTACTCTACTCTACTGTGCTCCACCTCTACTGTGCTCCACTGTACTCCACTGTACTCTAGCTCTACTGTGCTCCACTGTACTCTACCTCTACTGTACTCCACTGTACTCTACCTCTACTGTGCTCCACTGTACTCTACCTCCACTGTACTCCACTGTACTCTACCTCTACTGTACTCCACTGTACTCTACCTCTACTGTACTCCACTGTATTCTACCTCTACTGTGCTCTACTGTACTCTACCTCTACTGTACTCCACTGTACTCTACCTCTACTGTACTGTACTGTTCTCTACCTCTACTGTACTCTACTCTACTCCACCTCTACTGTGCTCCACTGTACTCCACTGTACTCTACCTCTACTGTTCTCCACTGTACTCTACCTCTACTGTAATCCACTGTACTCTATCTCTACTGTGCTCCACTGTACTCTACCTCTACTGTACTCCACTGTACTCTATCTCTACTGTTCTCCACTGTACTCTACCTCTACTGTGCTCCACTGTACTCCACTGTACTCTATCTCTACTGTGATCCACTGTACTCTTTCTCTGCCGTGCTCCACTGTACTCTATATCTACTCTACTCCACAGTACTCTATCTCTATTTTACTCCACTGTACTCTACCTCTACAGTACTCTACTGTACTCCACCTCTAGTGTGCTCCACTGTACTCCACTGTACTCTTCCTCTACTGTACTCCACTGTACTCTATCTCTACTGTGCTCCACTGTACTCTACCTCTACTTTGCTCTAATATACTCTACTCTACTGTGCTCCACTGTACTCTATTTCTACTGTACCCCACTGTACTCTACCTCTACTTTGCTCCACTGTACTCTACCTCTACTGTGCTCCACTGTACACTACCTCTACTGTACTCCACTGTACTCTACCTCTACTGTGCTCCACTGTACTCTACCTCTACTGTGCTCCACTTAACTCTACCTCTACTGTGCTCCACTGTACTCTATCTCTACTGTACTCCACTGTACTCTACCTCTACAGTGCTCCACTGTGCTCTACCTCAACTGTACTCCACTGTACTCTACCTCTACTCTGCTCTACTGTGCTCTACCTCTACTGTACTCCACTGTACTCTACCTCTACTCTGCTCTACTGTACTCTACCTCTACTGTACTCCACTGTACTCTACCTCTACTGTGCTCCACTGTACTCTACCTCTACTGTACTCCACTGTACTCTACCTCTACTGTACTCCACTGTACTCTACCTCTACTGTACTCCACTGTATTCTACCTCTACTGTGCTCTACTGTACTCTACTTCTACTGTACTCCACTGTACTCTACCTCTACTGTACTGTACTGTTCTCTACCTCTACTGTACTCTACTGTACTCCACCTCTACTCTACTCTACTGTACTCCACTGTACTCCACTGTACTCTACCTCTACTGTGCTCCACTGTACTCTACCTCTACTGTGCTCTACTGTACTCTATCTCTACTGTGCTCCACTGTACTCTACCTCTACTGTACTCCACTGTACTCTACCTCTACTGTACTCCACTGTATTCCACCTCTACTATGCTCCACTCTACTCCACTGTACTCTAGCTCTACTGTGCTCCACGGTACTCTACCTCTACTGTACTCCACTGTACTCTACCTCTACTGTGCTCCACTGTACTCTACCTCTACTGTGCTCCACTGTTCTCTACCTCTACTGTACTCCACTGTACTCTACCTCTACTGTGCTCCACTGTACTCTACCTCTACTGTGCTCCACTGTACTCTACCTCTACTGTGCTCCACTGTACTCTACCTCTACTGTTCTCCACTCTACTCTACCTCTACTGTGCTCAGCTGTACTCTACCTCTACTGTGCTCCACTGCACTCTATCTCTACTGTACTCCACTGTACTCTACCTCTACAGTGCTCCACTGTGCTCTACCTCTACTCTACTCCACTGTACTCTACCTCTACTCTGCTCTACTGTACTCTACCTCTACTGTGCTCTACTGTACTCTATCTCTACTGTGCTCCACTGTACTCTACCTCTACTGTACTCTACTCTACTCCACCTTTAATGTGTTCCACTCTACTCTACCTCTACTGTACTCCACTGTACTCTACCTCTACTCTGCTCTACTGTACTCATTCTCTACTCTGCTCCACTGTACTCTACCTCTACTGTACTCCACTGTAGTCTACCTCAACTATACTCCACTGTACTCTACCTCTACTGTGCTCCACTGTATTCTACCTCTACTGTGCTCTACTGTACTCTATCTCTACTCTGCTCCACTGTACTCTACCTCTACTGTACTCCACTGTACTCCACCTCTACAGTGCTCCACTGTACTCTACCTCTACTGTACTCCACTGTACTCTAGCTCTACTGTGCTCCACTGTACTCTACCTCTACTGTACTCCACTGTACTCTACCTCTACTGTACTCCACTGTATTCTACCTCTACTGTGCTCTACTGTACTCTACCTCTACTGTACTCCACTGTACTCTACCTCTACTTTGCTCTACTGTACTCTATCTCTACTGTGCTCCACTGTACTCTACCTCTACTGTACTCCATTGTACTCCACCTCTACAGTGCTCCACTGTACTCTACCTCTACTGTACTCCATTGTACTCCACCTCTACAGTGCTCCACTGTACTCTACCTCTACTGTACTCCACTGTACTCTACCTCTACTCTGCTCTACTGTACTCTATCTCTACTGTGCTCCACTGTACTCTACCTCTAATGTACTCCACTGTAGTCTACCTCAACTATACTCCACTGTACTCTACCTCTACTGTGCTCCACTGTACTCTACCTCAACTATACTCCACTGTACTCTATCTCTACTCTAATCCACTGTACTCTATCTCTACTCTACTCCACTCTTCTCTATCTCTACTGTACTCCACTGTACTCTACCTTTACTCTACTCTACTGTACTCCACCTCTACTTTGCTCCACTGTACTCCACTGTACTCTAGCTCTACTGTGCTCCACTGTACTCTACCTCTACTGTACTCCACTGTACTCTACCTCTACTGTGCTCCACTGTACTCTACCTCTACTGTACTCCACTGTACTCTACCTCTACTGTACTCCACTGTACTCTACCTCTACTGTACTCCACTGTATTCTACCTCTACTGTGCTCTACTGTACTCTACCTCTACTGTACTCCACTGTACTCTACCTCTACTCTACTGTACTGTTCTCTACCTCTACTGTACTTTACAGTACTCCACCTCTACTGTACTCCACTGCACTCCACTGTACTCTACCTCTACTGTGCTCCACTGTACTCTACCTCTACTGTAATCCACTGTACTCTATCTCTACTGTGCTCCACTGTACTCTACCTCTACTGTACTCCACTGTACTCTATCTCTACTGTTCTCCACTGTACTCTACCTCTACTGTACTCCACTGTACTCTACCTCTACTCTACTCTACTGTGCTCCACCTCTACTGTGCTCCACTGTACTCCACTGTACTCTAGCTCTACTGTGCTCCACTGTACTCTACCTCTACTGTACTCCACTGTACTCTACCTCTATTGTGCTCCACTGTACTCTACCTCCACTGTACTCCACTGTACTCTACCTCTACTGTACTCCACTGTACTCTACCTCTACTGTACTCCACTGTATTCTACCTCTACTGTGCTCTACTGTGCTCTACCTCTACTGTACTCCACTGTACTCTACCTCTACTGTACTGTACTGTTCTCTACCTCTACTGTACTCTACTGTACTCCACCTCTACTGTGCTCCACTGTACTCCACTGTACTCTACCTCTACTGTTCTCCACTGTACTCTACCTCTACTGTAATCCACTGTACTCTATCTCTACTGTGCTCCACTGTACTCTACCTCTACTGTACTCCACTGTACTCTATCTCTACTGTTCTCCATTGTACTCTACCTCTACTGTGCTCCACTGTACTCCACTGTACTCTATCTCTACTGTGATCCACTGTACTCTTTCTCTGCCGTGCTCCACTGTACTCTATATCTACTCTACTCCACTGTACTCTATCTCTATTGTACTCCACTGTACTCTACCTCTACTGTACTCTACTGTACTCCACCTCTAGTGTGCTCCACTGTACTCCACTGTACTCTTCCTCTACTGTACTCCACTGTACTCTATCTCTACTGTGCTCCACTGTACTCTACCTCTACTTTGCTCTAATATACTCTACTCTACTGTGATCCACTGTACTCTATTTCTACTGTACCCCACTGTACTCTACCTCTACTGTGCTCCACTGTACTCTACCTCTACTGTGCTCCACTGTACACTACCTCTACTGTACTCCACTGTACTCTACCTCTACTGAGCTCCACTGTACTCTACCTCTACTGTGCTCCACTGTACTCTACCTCTACTGTGCTCCACTGTACTCTATCTCTACTGTACTCAACTGTACTCTACCTCTACAATGCTCCACTGTGCTCTACCTCTACTGTAGTCCACTGTACTCCACCTCTACAGTGCTCCACTGTACTCTACCTCTACTGTACTCCACTGTACTCTACCTCTACTCTGCTCTACTGTACTCTATCTCTAATGTGCTCTACTGTACTCTACCTCTATTATACTCCACTGTACTCTACCTCTACTGTGCTCCACTGTACTCTACCTCTACTGTGCTCCACTGTACACTACCTCTACTCTACTCCACTGTACACTACCTCTACTCTGCGCTACTGTACTCTGCCTCTACTTTACTCAACTGTACTCTACCTCTACTAGACTCCACTGTACTCTACCTCTACTGTGCTCTACTGTACTCTATCTCTACTGTGCTCCACTGTACTCTACCTCTACTGTACTCTACTCTACTCCACCTCTAATGTGCTCCACTCTACTCTACCTCTACTGTACTCCACTGCACTCTACCTCTACTCTGCTCTACTGTACTCTATCTCTACTGTGCTCACTGTACTCTACCTCTACTGTACTCCACTGTAGTCTACCTCAACTATACTCCACTGTACTCTACCTCTATGGTGCTCCACTGTACTCTACCTCTACTGTGCTCTACTGTACTCTATCTCTACTGTGCTCCACTGTACTCTACCTCTACTGTAGTCCACTGTACTCCACCTCTACAGTGCTACACTGTACTCTACCTCTACTGTACTCCACTGTACTCTACCTCTACTCTGCTCTACTGTACTCTATCTCTACTGTGCTCCACTGTACTCTACCTCTACTGTACTCCACTCTAGTCTACCTCAACTATACTCCACTGTACTCTACCTCTACTGTGCTCCACTGTACTCTACCTCTACTGTGCTCTACTGTACTCTATCTCTACTGTGCTCCACTGTACTCTATCTCTACTGTACTCCACTGTACTCTACCTCTACTGTACTCCACTGTACTCTACCTCTACTATACTCCACTGTATTCTACCTCTACTGTGCTCTACTGTACTCTACCTCTACTGTACTCCACTGTACTCTACCTCTACTGTACTTTACTGTTCTCTACCTCTACTGTACTCTACTGTTCTCCACCTCTACTGTGCTCCACTGTACTCCACTTTACTCTACCTCTACTGTACTCCACTGTACTCTACCTCTACTGTACTTTACTGTTCTCTACCTCTACTGTACTCTACTGTTCTCCACCTCTACTGTGCTCCACTGTACTCCACTTTACTCTACCTCTACTGTGCTCCACTGTACTCTACCTCTACTGTAATCCACTGTACTCTATCTCTACTGTGCTCCACTGTACTCTACCTCTACTGTACTCCACTGTACTCTATCTCTACTGTTCTCCACTGTACTCTACCTCTACTGTACTCCACTGTACTCTACCTCTACTCTACTCTACTGTGCTCCACCTCTACTGTGCTCCACTGTACTCCACTGTACTCTAGCTCTACTGTGCTCCACTGTACTCTACCTCTACTGTACTCCACTGTACTCTACCTCTACTGTGCTCCACTGTACTCTACCTCCACTGTACTCCACTGTACTCTACCTCTACTGTACTCCACTGTACTCTACCTCTACTGTACTCCACTGTATTCTACCTCTACTGTGCTCTACTGTACTCTACCTCTACTGTACTCCACTGTACTCTACCTCTACTGTACTGTACTGTTCTCTACCTCTACTGTACTCTACTCTACTCCACCTCTACTGTGCTCCACTGTACTCCACTGTACTCTACCTCTACTGTTCTCCACTGTACTCTACCTCTACTGTAATCCACTGTACTCTATCTCTACTGTGCTCCACTGTACTCTACCTCTACTGTACTCCACTGTACTCTATCTCTACTGTTCTCCACTGTACTCTACCTCTACTGTGCTCCACTGTACTCCACTGTACTCTATCTCTACTGTGATCCACTGTACTCTTTCTCTGCCGTGCTCCACTGTACTCTATATCTACTCTACTCCACAGTACTCTATCTCTATTTTACTCCACTGTACTCTACCTCTACAGTACTCTACTGTACTCCACCTCTAGTGTGCTCCACTGTACTCCACTGTACTCTTCCTCTACTGTACTCCACTGTACTCTATCTCTACTGTGCTCCACTGTACTCTACCTCTACTTTGCTCTAATATACTCTACTCTACTGTGCTCCACTGTACTCTATTTCTACTGTACCCCACTGTACTCTACCTCTACTTTGCTCCACTGTACTCTACCTCTACTGTGCTCCACTGTACACTACCTCTACTGTACTCCACTGTACTCTACCTCTACTGTGCTCCACTGTACTCTACCTCTACTGTGCTCCACTTAACTCTACCTCTACTGTGCTCCACTGTACTCTATCTCTACTGTACTCCACTGTACTCTACCTCTACAGTGCTCCACTGTGCTCTACCTCAACTGTACTCCACTGTACTCTACCTCTACTCTGCTCTACTGTGCTCTACCTCTACTGTACTCCACTGTACTCTACCTCTACTCTGCTCTACTGTACTCTACCTCTACTGTACTCCACTGTACTCTACCTCTACTGTGCTCCACTGTACTCTACCTCTACTGTACTCCACTGTACTCTACCTCTACTGTACTCCACTGTACTCTACCTCTACTGTACTCCACTGTATTCTACCTCTACTGTGCTCTACTGTACTCTACTTCTACTGTACTCCACTGTACTCTACCTCTACTGTACTGTACTGTTCTCTACCTCTACTGTACTCTACTGTACTCCACCTCTACTCTACTCTACTGTACTCCACTGTACTCCACTGTACTCTACCTCTACTGTGCTCCACTGTACTCTACCTCTACTGTGCTCTACTGTACTCTATCTCTACTGTGCTCCACTGTACTCTACCTCTACTGTACTCCACTGTACTCTACCTCTACTGTACTCCACTGTATTCCACCTCTACTATGCTCCACTGTACTCCACTGTACTCTAGCTCTACTGTGCTCCACGGTACTCTACCTCTACTGTACTCCACTGTACTCTACCTCTACTGTGCTCCACTGTACTCTACCTCTACTGTGCTCCACTGTTCTCTACCTCTACTGTACTCCACTGTACTCTACCTCTACTGTGCTCCACTGTACTCTACCTCTACTGTGCTCCACTGTACTCTACCTCTACTGTGCTCCACTGTACTCTACCTCTACTGTTCTCCACTCTACTCTACCTCTACTCTGCTCAGCTGTACTCTACCTCTACTGTGCTCCACTGCACTCTATCTCTACTGTACTCCACTGTACTCTACCTCTACAGTGCTCCACTGTGCTCTACCTCTACTCTACTCCACTGTACTCTACCTCTACTCTGCTCTACTGTACTCTACCTCTACTGTGCTCTACTGTACTCTATCTCTACTGTGCTCCACTGTACTCTACCTCTACTGTACTCTACTCTACTCCACCTTTAATGTGTTCCACTCTACTCTACCTCTACTGTACTCCACTGTACTCTACCTCTACTCTGCTCTACTGTACTCATTCTCTACTCTGCTCCACTGTACTCTACCTCTACTGTACTCCACTGTAGTCTACCTCAACTATACTCCACTGTACTCTACCTCTACTGTGCTCCACTGTATTCTACCTCTACTGTGCTCTACTGTACTCTATCTCTACTCTGCTCCACTGTACTCTACCTCTACTGTACTCCACTGTACTCCACCTCTACAGTGCTCCACTGTACTCTACCTCTACTGTACTCCACTGTACTCTAGCTCTACTGTGCTCCACTGTACTCTACCTCTACTGTACTCCACTGTACTCTACCTCTACTGTACTCCACTGTATTCTACCTCTACTGTGCTCTACTGTACTCTACCTCTACTGTACTCCACTGTACTCTACCTCTACTTTGCTCTACTGTACTCTATCTCTACTGTGCTCCACTGTACTCTACCTCTACTGTACTCCATTGTACTCCACCTCTACAGTGCTCCACTGTACTCTACCTCTACTGTACTCCATTGTACTCCACCTCTACAGTGCTCCACTGTACTCTACCTCTACTGTACTCCACTGTACTCTACCTCTACTCTGCTCTACTGTACTCTATCTCTACTGTGCTCCACTGTACTCTACCTCTAATGTACTCCACTGTAGTCTACCTCAACTATACTCCACTGTACTCTACCTCTACTGTGCTCCACTGTACTCTACCTCAACTATACTCCACTGTACTCTATCTCTACTCTAATCCACTGTACTCTATCTCTACTCTACTCCACTCTTCTCTATCTCTACTGTACTCCACTGTACTCTACCTTTACTCTACTCTACTGTACTCCACCTCTACTTTGCTCCACTGTACTCCACTGTACTCTAGCTCTACTGTGCTCCACTGTACTCTACCTCTACTGTACTCCACTGTACTCTACCTCTACTGTGCTCCACTGTACTCTACCTCTACTGTACTCCACTGTACTCTACCTCTACTGTACTCCACTGTACTCTACCTCTACTGTACTCCACTGTATTCTACCTCTACTGTGCTCTACTGTACTCTACCTCTACTGTACTCCACTGTACTCTACCTCTACTCTACTGTACTGTTCTCTACCTCTACTGTACTTTACAGTACTCCACCTCTACTGTACTCCACTGCACTCCACTGTACTCTACCTCTACTGTGCTCCACTGTACTCTACCTCTACTGTAATCCACTGTACTCTATCTCTACTGTGCTCCACTGTACTCTACCTCTACTGTACTCCACTGTACTCTATCTCTACTGTTCTCCACTGTACTCTACCTCTACTGTACTCCACTGTACTCTACCTCTACTCTACTCTACTGTGCTCCACCTCTACTGTGCTCCACTGTACTCCACTGTACTCTAGCTCTACTGTGCTCCACTGTACTCTACCTCTACTGTACTCCACTGTACTCTACCTCTATTGTGCTCCACTGTACTCTACCTCCACTGTACTCCACTGTACTCTACCTCTACTGTACTCCACTGTACTCTACCTCTACTGTACTCCACTGTATTCTACCTCTACTGTGCTCTACTGTGCTCTACCTCTACTGTACTCCACTGTACTCTACCTCTACTGTACTGTACTGTTCTCTACCTCTACTGTACTCTACTGTACTCCACCTCTACTGTGCTCCACTGTACTCCACTGTACTCTACCTCTACTGTTCTCCACTGTACTCTACCTCTACTGTAATCCACTGTACTCTATCTCTACTGTGCTCCACTGTACTCTACCTCTACTGTACTCCACTGTACTCTATCTCTACTGTTCTCCACTGTACTCTACCTCTACTGTGCTCCACTGTACTCCACTGTACTCTATCTCTACTGTGATCCACTGTACTCTTTCTCTGCCGTGCTCCACTGTACTCTATATCTACTCTACTCCACTGTACTCTATCTCTATTGTACTCCACTGTACTCTACCTCTACTGTACTCTACTGTACTCCACCTCTAGTGTGCTCCACTGTACTCCACTGTACTCTTCCTCTACTGTACTCCACTGTACTCTATCTCTACTGTGCTCCACTGTACTCTACCTCTACTTTGCTCTAATATACTCTACTCTACTGTGCTCCACTGTACTCTATTTCTATTGTACCCCACTGTACTCTACCTCTACTGTGCTCCACTGTACTCTACCTCTACTGTGCTCCACTGTACACTACCTCTACTGTACTCCACTGTACTCTACCTCTACTGAGCTCCACTGTACTCTACCTCTACTGTGCTCCACTGTACTCTACCTCTACTGTGCTCCACTGTACTCTATCTCTACTGTACTCAACTGTACTCTACCTCTACAATGCTCCACTGTGCTCTACCTCAACTGTACTCCACTGTACTCTACCTCTACTCTGCTCTACTGTGCTCTACCTCTACTGTACTCCACTGTACTCTACCTCTACTCTGCTCTACTGTACTCTATCTCTATTGTGCTCCACTGTACTCTATCTCTACTGTACTCCACTGCAGTCTACCTCAACTATACTCCACTGTACTCTACCTCTACTGTGCTCCACTGTACTCAACTCTACTGTGCTCTACTGTACTCTACCTCTACTGTGCTCCACTGTACTCTACCTCTACTGTACTCCACTGTACTCCACCTCTACAGTGCTCCACTGTACTCTACCTCTACTGTACTCCACTGTACTCTACCTCTACTCTGCTCTACTGTACTCTATCTCTACTGTGCTCCACTGTACTCTACCTCTACTGTGCTCTACTGTACTCTATCTCTACTGTGCTCCACTGTACTCTACCTCTACTGTAGTCCACTGTACTCCACCTCTACAGTGCTCCACTGTACTCTACCTCTACTGTACTCCACTGTACTCTACCTCTACTCTGCTCTACTGTACTCTATCTCTAATGTGCTCTACTGTACTCTACCTCTATTATACTCCACTGTACTCTACCTCTACTGTGCTCCACTGTACTCTACCTCTACTGTGCTCCACTGTACACTACCTCTACTCTACTCCACTGTACACTACCTCTACTCTGCGCTACTGTACTCTACCTCTACTGTACTCAACTGTACTCTACCTCTACTAGACTCCACTGTACTCTACCTCTACTGTGCTCTACTGTACTCTATCTCTACTGTGCTCCACTGTACTCTACCTCTACTGTACTCTACTCTACTCCACCTCTAATGTGCTCCACTCTACTCTACCTCTACTGTACTCCACTGCACTCTACCTCTACTCTGCTCTACTGTACTCTATCTCTATTGTGCTCCACTGTACTCTATCTCTACTGTACTCCACTGCAGTCTACCTCAACTATACTCCACTGTACTCTACCTCTACTGTGCTCCACTGTACTCAACTCTACTGTGCTCTACTGTACTCTACCTCTACTGTGCTCCACTGTACTCTACCTCTACTGTACTCCACTGTACTCCACCTCTACAGTGCTCCACTGTACTCTACCTCTACTGTACTCCACTGTACTCTACCTCTACTCTGCTCTACTGTACTCTATCTCTACTGTGCTCCACTGTACTCTACCTCTACTGTGCTCTACTGTACTCTATCTCTACTGTGCTCCACTGTACTCTACCTCTACTGTAGTCCACTGTACTCCACCTCTACAGTGCTCCACTGTACTCTACCTCTACTGTACTCCACTGTACTCTACCTCTACTCTGCTCTACTGTACTCTATCTCTAATGTGCTCTACTGTACTCTACCTCTATTATACTCCACTGTACTCTACCTCTACTGTGCTCCACTGTACTCTACCTCTACTGTGCTCCACTGTACACTACCTCTACTCTACTCCACTGTACACTACCTCTACTCTGCGCTACTGTACTCTACCTCTACTGTACTCAACTGTACTCTACCTCTACTAGACTCCACTGTACTCTACCTCTACTGTGCTCTACTGTACTCTATCTCTACTGTGCTCCACTGTACTCTACCTCTACTGTACTCTACTCTACTCCACCTCTAATGTGCTCCACTCTACTCTACCTCTACTGTACTCCACTGCACTCTACCTCTACTCTGCTCTACTGTACTCTATCTCTACTGTGCTCACTGTACTCTACCTCTACTGTACTCCACTGTAGTCTACCTCAACTATACTCCACTGTACTCTACCTCTATGGTGCTCCACTGTACTCTACCTCTACTGTGCTCTACTGTACTCTATCTCTACTGTGCTCCACTGTACTCTACCTCTACTGTAGTCCACTGTACTCCACCTCTACAGTGCTACACTGTACTCTACCTCTACTGTACTCCACTGTACTCTACCTCTACTATGCTCTACTGTACTCTATCTCTACTGTGCTCCACTGTACTCTACCTCTACTGTACTCCACTCTAGTCTACCTCAACTATACTCCACTGTACTCTACCTCTACTGTGCTCCACTGTACTCTACCTCTACTGTGCTCTACTGTACTCTATCTCTACTGTGCTCCACTGTACTCTATCTCTACTGTACTCCACTGTACTCTACCTCTACTGTAGTCCACTGTACTCCACCTCTACAGTGCTACACTGTACTCTACCTCTACTGTACTCCACTGTACTCTACCTCTACTCTGCTCTACTGTACTCTATCTCTACTGTGCTCCACTGTACTCTACCTCTACTGTACTCCACTCTAGTCTACCTCAACTATACTCCACTGTACTCTACCTCTACTGTGCTCCACTGTACTCTACCTCTACTGTGCTCTACTGTACTCTATCTCTACTGTGCTCCACTGTACTCTATCTCTACTGTACTCCACTGTACTCTACCTCTACTGTACTCCACTGTACTCTATCTCTACTGTACTCCACTGTACTCTACCTCTACTGTGCTCCACTGTACTCTACCTCTACTGTACTCCACTGTACTCTACCTCTACTGTACTGTACTGTTTTCTACCTCTACTGTACTCTACTGTACTCCACCTCTACTGTGCTCCACTGTACTCCACTGTACTCTACCGCTACTGTGCTCCACTGTACTCTACCTCTACTGTACTCCACTGTACTCTATCTCTACTGTTCTCCACTGTACTCTACCTCTACTGTGTTCCACTGTACTCTACCGCTACTTTGCTCCACTGTACTCTACCTCTACTGTGCTCCACTGTACTCTACCTCTACTGTACTCCACTGTACTCTATCTCTACTGTACTCCACTGTACTCTACCTCTACTGTGCTCCACTGTACTCTACCTCTACTGTACTCCACTGTACTCTACCCTTACTGTGCTCCACTGTTCTCTACCTCTACTGTACTCCACTGTACTCTACCTCTACTGTGCTCCACTGTACTCTACCTCTACTGTGCTCAACTGTACTCTACCTCTACTGTGCTCCACTGTACTCTACCTCTACTGTTCTCCACTCTACTCTACCTCTACTGTGCTCAGCTGTACTCTACCTCTACTGTGCTCCACTGCACTCTATCTCTACTGTACTCCACTGTACTCTACCTCTACAGTGCTCCACTGTGCTCTACCTCTACTCTACTCCACTGTACTCTACCTCTACTCTGCTCTACTGTACTCTACCTCTACTGTGCTCTACTGTACTCTATCTCTACTGTGCTCCACTGTACTCTACCTCTACTGTACTCTACTCTACTCCACCTCTAATGTGTTCCACTCTACTCTACCTCTACTGTACTCCACTGTACTCTACCTCTACTCTGCTCTACTGTACTCATTCTCTACTCTGCTCCACTGTACTCTACCTCTACTGTACTCCACTGTAGTCTACCTCAACTATACTCCACTGTACTCTACCTCTACTGTGCTCCACTGTATTCTACCTCTACTGTGCTCTACTGTACTCTATCTCTACTCTGCTCCACTGTACTCTACCTCTACTGTACTCCACTGTACTCCACCTCTACAGTGCTCCACTGTACTCTACCTCTACTGTACTCCACTGTACTCTAGCTCTACTGTGCTCCACTGTACTCTACCTCTACTGTACTCCACTGTACTCTACCTCTACTGTACTCCTTGTATTCTACCTCTACTGTGCTCTACTGTACTCTGCCTCTACTGTACTCCACTGTACTCTACCTCTACTTTGCTCTACTGTACTCTATCTCTACTGTGCTCCACTGTACTCTACCTCTACTGTACTCCATTGTACTCCACCTCTACAGTGCTCCACTGTACTCTACCTCTACTGTACTCCACTGTACACTACCTCTACTCTGCTCTACTGTACTCTATCTCTACTGTGCTCCACTGTACTCTACCTCTAATGTACTCCACTGTAGTCTACCTCAACTATACTCCACTGTACTCTACCTCTACTGTGCTTCACTGTACTCTACCTCAACTATACTCCACTGTACTCTATCTCTACTCTAATCCACTGTACTCTATCTCTACTCTACTCCACTCTTCTCTATCTCTACTGTACTCCACTGTACTCTACCTTTACTCTACTCTACTGTACTCCACCTCTACTTTGCTCCACTGTACTCCACTGTACTCTAGCTCTACTGTGCTCCACTGTACTCTACCTCTACTGTACTCCACTGTACTCTACCTCTACTGTGCTCCACTGTACTCTACCTCTACTGTACTCCACTGTACTCTACCTCTACTGTACTCCACTGTACTCTACCTCTACTGTACTCCACTGTATTCTACCTCTACTGTGCTCTACTGTACTCTACCTCTACTGTACTCCACTGTACTCTACCTCTACTCTACTGTACTGTTCTCTACCTCTACTGTACTTTACAGTACTCCACCTCTACTGTACTCCACTGCACTCCACTGTACTCTACCTCTACTGTGCTCCACTGTACTCTACCTCTACTGTAATCCACTGTACTCTATCTCTACTGTGCTCCACTGTACTCTACCTCTACTGTACTCCACTGTACTCTATCTCTACTGTTCTCCACTGTACTCTACCTCTACTGTACTCCACTGTACTCTACCTCTACTCTACTCTACTGTGCTCCACCTCTACTGTGCTCCACTGTACTCCACTGTACTCTAGCTCTACTGTGCTCCACTGTACTCTACCTCTACTGTACTCCACTGTACTCTACCTCTACTGTGCTCCACTGTACTCTACCTCCACTGTACTCCACTGTACTCTACCTCTACTGTACTCCACTGTACTCTACCTCTACTGTACTCCACTGTATTCTACCTCTACTGTGCTCTACTGTGCTCTACCTCTACTGTACTCCACTGTACTCTACCTCTACTGTACTGTACTGTTATCTACCTCTACTGTACTCTACTGTACTCCACCTCTACTGTGATCCACTGTACTCCACTGTACTCTACCTCTACTGTTCTCCACTGTACTCTACCTCTACTGTAATCCACTGTACTCTATCTCTACTGTGCTCCACTGTACTCTACCTCTACTGTACTCCACTGTACTCTATCTCTACTGTTCTCCACTGTACTCTACCTCTACTGTGCTCCACTGTACTCCACTGTACTCTATCTCTACTGTGATCCACTGTACTCTTTCTCTGCCGTGCTCCACTGTACTCTATATCTACTCTACTCCACTGTACTCTATCTCTATTGTACTCCACTGTACTCTACCTCTACTGTACTCTACTGTACTCCACCTCTAGTGTGCTCCACTGTACTCCACTGTACTCTTCCTCTACTGTACTCCACTGTACTCTATCTCTACTGTGCTCCACTGTACTCTACCTCTACTTTGCTCTAATATACTCTACTCTACTGTGCTCCACTGTACTCTATTTCTACTGTACCCCACTGTACTCTACCTCTACTGTGCTCCACTGTACTCTACCTCTACTGTGCTCCACTGTACACTACCTCTACTGTACTCCACTGTACTCTACCTCTACTGTGCTCCACTGTACTCTACCTCTACTGTGCTCCACTGTACTCTACCTCTACTGTGCTCCACTGTACTCTATCTCTACTGTACTCAACTGTACTCTACCTCTACAATGCTCCACTGTGCTCTACCTCAACTGTACTCCACTGTACTCTACCTCTACTCTGCTCTACTGTGCTCTACCTCTACTGTACTCCACTGTACTCTACCTCTACTCTGCTCTACTGTACTCTATCTCTATTGTGCTCCACTGTACTCTATCTCTACTGTACTCCACTGTAGTCTACCTCAACTATACTCCACTGTACTCTACCTCTACTGTGCTCCACTGTACTCAACCTCTACTGTGCTCCACTGTACTCTACCTCTACTGTACTCCACTGTACTCCACCTCTACAGTGCTCCACTGTACTCTACCTCTACTGTACTCCACTGTACTCTAGCTCTACTCTGCTTTACTGTACTCTATCTCTACTGTGCTCCACTGTACTCTACCTCTACTGTGCTCTACTGTACTCTATCTCTACTGTGCTCCACTGTACTCTACCTCTACTGTAGTCCACTGTACTCCACCCCTACAGTGCTCCACTGTACTCTACCTCTACTGTACTCCACTGTACTCTACCTCTACTCTGCTCTACTGTACTCTATCTCTAATGTGCTCTACTGTACTCTACCTCTATTATACTCCACTGTACTCTACCTCTACTGTGCTCCACTGTACTCTACCTCTACTGTGCTCCACTGTACACTACCTCTACTCTACTCCACTGTACACTACCTCTACTCTGCGCTACTGTACTCTGCCTCTACTTTACTCAACTGTACTCTACCTCTACTAGACTCCACTGTACTCTACCTCTACTGTGCTCTACTGTACTCTATCTCTACTGTGCTCCACTGTACTCTACCTCTACTGTACTCTACTCTACTCCACCTCTAATGTGCTCCACTCTACTCTACCTCTACTGTACTCCACTGCACTCTACCTCTACTCTGCTCTACTGTACTCTATCTCTACTGTGCTCACTGTACTCTACCTCTACTGTACTCCACTGTAGTCTACCTCAACTATACTCCACTGTACTCTACCTCTATGGTGCTCCACTGTACTCTACCTCTACTGTGCTCTACTGTACTCTATCTCTACTGTGCTCCACTGTACTCTACCTCTACTGTAGTCCACTGTACTCCACCTCTACAGTGCTACACTGTACTCTACCTCTACTGTACTCCACTGTACTCTACCTCTACTCTGCTCTACTGTACTCTATCTCTACTGTGCTCCACTGTACTCTACCTCTACTGTACTCCACTCTAGTCTACCTCAACTATACTCCACTGTACTCTACCTCTACTGTGCTCCACTGTACTCTACCTCTACTGTGCTCTACTGTACTCTATCTCTACTGTGCTCCACTGTACTCTATCTCTACTGTACTCCACTGTACTCTACCTCTACTGTACTCCACTGTACTCTACCTCTACTATACTCCACTGTATTCTACCTCTACTGTGCTCTACTGTACTCTACCTCTACTGTACTCCACTGTACTCTACCTCTACTGTACTTTACTGTTCTCTACCTCTACTGTACTCTACTGTTCTCCACCTCTACTGTGCTCCACTGTACTCCACTTTACTCTACCTCTACTGTACTCCACTGTACTCTACCTCTACTGTACTTTACTGTTCTCTACCTCTACTGTACTCTACTGTTCTCCACCTCTACTGTGCTCCACTGTACTCCACTTTACTCTACCTCTACTGTGCTCCACTGTACTCTACCTCTACTGTGCTCCACTGTACTCTACCTCTACTGTGCTCCACTGTACTCTATCTCTACTGTACTCAACTGTACTCTACCTCTACAATGCTCCACTGTGCTCTACCTCAACTGTACTCCACTGTACTCTACCTCTACTCTGCTCTACTGTGCTCTACCTCTACTGTACTCCACTGTACTCTACCTCTACTCTGCTCTACTGTACTCTATCTCTTTTGTGCTCCACTGTACTCTATCTCTACTGTACTCCACTGTAGTCTACCTCAACTATACTCCACTGTACTCTACCTCTACTGTGCTCCACTGTACTCAACCTCTACTGTGCTCCACTGTACTCTACCTCTACTGTACTCCACTGTACTCCACCTCTACAGTGCTCCACTGTACTCTACCTCTACTGTACTCCACTGTACTCTACCTCTACTCTGCTTTACTGTACTCTATCTCTACTGTGCTCCACTGTACTCTACCTCTACTGTGCTCTACTGTACTCTATCTCTACTGTGCTCCACTGTACTCTACCTCTACTGTAGTCCACTGTACTCCACCTCTACAGTGCTCCACTGTACTCTACCTCTACTGTACTCCACTGTACTCTACCTCTACTCTGCTCTACTGTACTCTATCTCTAATGTGCTCTACTGTACTCTACCTCTATTATACTCCACTGTACTCTACCTCTACTGTGCTCCACTGTACTCTACCTCTACTGTGCTCCACTGTACACTACCTCTACTCTACTCCACTGTACACTACCTCTACTCTGCGCTACTGTACTCTGCCTCTACTTTACTCAACTGTACTCTACCTCTACTAGACTCCACTGTACTCTACCTCTACTGTGCTCTACTGTACTCTATCTCTACTGTGCTCCACTGTACTCTACCTCTACTGTACTCTACTCTACTCCACCTCTAATGTGCTCCACTCTACTCTACCTCTACTGTACTCCACTGCACTCTACCTCTACTCTGCTCTACTGTACTCTATCTCTACTGTGCTCACTGTACTCTACCTCTACTGTACTCCACTGTAGTCTACCTCAACTATACTCCACTGTACTCTACCTCTATGGTGCTCCACTGTACTCTACCTCTACTGTGCTCTACTGTACTCTATCTCTACTGTGCTCCACTGTACTCTACCTCTACTGTAGTCCACTGTACTCCACCTCTACAGTGCTACACTTTACTCTACCTCTACTGTACTCCACTGTACTCTACCTCTACTCTGCTCTACTGTACTCTATCTCTACTGTGCTCCACTGTACTCTACCTCTACTGTACTCCACTCTAGTCTACCTCAACTATACTCCACTGTACTCTACCTCTACTGTGCTCCACTGTACTCTACCTCTACTGTGCTCTACTGTACTCTATCTCTACTGTGCTCCACTGTACTCTATCTCTACTGTACTCCACTGTACTCTACCTCTACTGTACTCCACTGTACTCTACCTCTACTATACTCCACTGTATTCTACCTCTACTGTGCTCTACTGTACTCTACCTCTACTGTACTCCACTGTACTCTACCTCTACTGTACTTTACTGTTCTCTACCTCTACTGTACTCTACTGTTCTCCACCTCTACTGTGCTCCACTGTACTCCACTTTACTCTACCTCTACTGTACTCCACTGTACTCTACCTCTACTGTACTTTACTGTTCTCTACCTCTACTGTACTCTACTGTTCTCCACCTCTACTGTGCTCCACTGTACTCCACTTTACTCTACCTCTACTGTGCTCCACTGTACTCTACCTCTACTGTAATCCACTGTACTCTATCTCTACTGTGCTCCACTGTACTCTACCTCTACTGTACTCCACTGTACTCTATCTCTACTGTTCTCCACTGTACTCTACCTCTACTGTACTCCACTGTACTCTACCTCTACTCTACTCTACCGTGCTCCACCTCTACTGTGCTCCACTGTACTCCACTGTACTCTAGCTCTACTGTGCTCCACTGTACTCTACCTCTACTGTACTCCACTGTACTCTACCTCTACTGTGCTCCACTGTACTCTACCTCCACTGTACTCCACTGTACTCTACCTCTACTGTACTCCACTGTACTCTACCTCTACTGTACTCCACTGTATTCTACCTCTACTGTGCTCTACTGTACTCTACCTCTACTGTACTCCACTGTACTCTACCTCTACTGTACTGTACTGTTCTCTACCTCTACTGTACTCTACTCTACTCCACCTCTACTGTGCTCCACTGTACTCCACTGTACTCTACCTCTACTGTTCTCCACTGTACTCTACCTCTACTGTAATCCACTGTACTCTATCTCTACTGTGCTCCACTGTACTCTACCTCTACTGTACTCCACTGTACTCTATCTCTACTGTTCTCCACTGTACTCTACGTCTACTGTGCTCCACTGTACTCCACTGTACTCTATCTCTACTGTGATCCACTGTACTCTTTCTCTGCCGTGCTCCACTGTACTCTATATCTACTCTACTCCACAGTACTCTATCTCTATTTTACTCCACTGTACTCTACCTCTACAGTACTCTACTGTACTCCACCTCTAGTGTGCTCCACTGTACTCCACTGTACTCTTCCTCTACTGTACTCCACTGTACTCTATCTCTACTGTGCTCCACTGTACTCTACCTCTACTTTGCTCTAATATACTCTACTCTACTGTGCTCCACTGTACTCTATTTCTACTGTACCCCACTGTACTCTACCTCTACTTTGCTCCACTGTACTCTACCTCTACTGTGCTCCACTGTACACTACCTCTACTGTACTCCACTGTACTCTACCTCTACTGTGCTCCACTGTACTCTACCTCTACTGTGCTCCACTTAACTCTACCTCTACTGTGCTCCACTGTACTCTATCTCTACTGTACTCCACTGTACTCTACCTCTACAGTGCTCCACTGTGCTCTACCTCAACTGTACTCCACTGTACTCTACCTCTACTCTGCTCTACTGTGCTCTACCTCTACTGTACTCCACTGTACTCTACCTCTACTCTGCTCTACTGTACTCTACCTCTACTGTACTCCACTGTACTCTACCTCTACTGTGCTCCACTGTACTCTACCTCTACTGTACTCCACTGTACTCTACCTCTACTGTACTCCACTGTACTCTACCTCTACTCTACTCCACTGTATTCTACCTCTACTGTGCTCTACTGTACTCTACCTCTACTGTACTCCACTGTACTCTACCTCTACTGTACTGTACTGTTCTCTACCTCTACTGTACTCTACTGTACTCCACCTCTACTCTACTCTACTGTACTCCACTGTACTCCACTGTACTCTACCTCTACTGTGCTCCACTGTACTGCCGTGCAAAGGCAAAAGACCGTAACTTCGTTTTTGGTCGAAAATGAGTTATTGATATTTTTGGCACATTCAAGACCTCCTTTATCATGTGGATAAATATCTTGAGTCAATTCTGTTGTTTTTTCGAGAAAATAATGGTTTGTCTTAACCGTAACTTTCAAAAGCCCATGAGAAACCAAGGCAGAACACCGTAACACCAGTTACGGCTCTTTGGCTTAGTTTTGGAACGCTCATATTGAGTTACGGCACTCTGCCTTTGTTTAGCCGCGCGTCAATATGAAGTTACGGTGCTGGCGTTCTATCAAATAATGCTACCAATCAGATTATACGGTGTTCTGCCTTTGTTTTACTCTCCATTAAAATTGAAATTACGATGTAGCCTGTGTACTTTGTATAGCTACCATCCGTCCCTGTAACTTCTGATGTCCTGCATAGCTTTGTCCTGCACTAATGCGGTCAGAACATTTCTTAACCCGCTCCATCGACAAACGTGCGATATCGATTGCGAAGGATGCAGTTGACAGAAAAATGTTACACATGCCGTAGCAGATCAATACAACAAAGAACTAAAGCCCCGCCTCACCCAGTTCGGGTACCGGACCTAGTTGAAACAATCATGCATCTAGCTGGCAGAGTGCCAAAACTTCGCCGGCGCCTTCAGCTCCGCCCTGAACACGGTCGAGCCAACGCGGGACTAATATCACAGAGTGATAATAATGAAGCAAGGGTATATTGGGGCAAACAACATACTGAAGCAAGTGCTGGTGCATACAACATCAGAACAGCTGTTAAAAGCATGCATACAAAACACAGCGTCAGGAATAAATCCGCGGGACGAGCGAAGTGCACGCACAATAATAGGGCAGACAGCTGAAACCAACGCATACTGAAAAGACGCAGAACACAGAAGGTTGTGCTATAAATGCATTAGTCGTCTAAGTAGTCCAGAACGCGCTCCCTACTGAGTCCTAAGGGCTAAAGCACTGCATATGCTACTTTTCGTGAATGGAGCGTGACACATTCGAACACGAATCTCGGTAAACGCCTGTGAAAGTATGCGTCTTTCAGATTCACCGCTATAATCCAGTCTCCGGGTCGAATGTGCGCGAGGATCTGTTTTATCGTGATCATTACATTACATTATAACGCGTGTTTAGCAAGTCTTGTGCCACTCGGTACCACTTGAAGATACTCTTTAGTCTTTACCGCTATGGAGGTATTTTGTCATGTCTAATGTATTAATAGGGCCACCAGAATGCAACCAAAGCACAATAACTAGAAGGCTAGGTAATTGTAAATCATACAAAATAATTGCCATGATCACTAGATTTTATACAGGTGTTACTATAATGATTTTGTATGTGATCAGCAACCAAATATTGATAATGTGGAAGTTACTGCCTTTTGCCTTGGCATGACTTTTCACTTTTGGCTGACAATACAAAGGCAGAGTACAGTAACTTCAAAATAGTGGTCAAAAATCAAGTTTGAGCTAAAAATTTTGTTATGTAGATAATTTTCATTACTTAAACATCTAACTGACAGATTTTCAGTGTCCTACCTATAATTACTTCGGCGGGACAACTAAAAATCTTTAAAGTCATTTTTCTCAGTTCCACACTCTAGCGAGTTAAGGTCTTTTGCCTTTGTAGGGCAGTGTACTCTACCTCTACTGTGCTCTACTGTACTCTATCTCTACTGTGCTCCACTGTACTCTACCTCTACTGTACTCCACTGTATTCCACCTCTACTATGCTCCACTGTACTCCACTGTACTCTAGCTCTACTGTGCTCCACGGTACTCTACCTCTACTGTACTCCACTGTACTCTACCTCTACTGTGCTCCACTGTACTCTACCTCTACTGTGCTCCACTGTTCTCTACCTCTACTGTACTCCACTGTACTCTACCTCTACTGTGCTCCACTGTACTCTACCTCTACTGTGCTCCACTGTACTCTACCTCTACTGTGCTCCACTGTACTCTACCTCTACTGTTCTCCACTCTACTCTACCTCTACTGTGCTCAGCTGTACTCTACCTCTACTGTGCTCCACTGCACTCTATCTCTACTGTACTCCACTGTACTCTACCTCTACAGTGCTCCACTGTGCTCTACCTCTACTCTACTCCACTGTACTCTACCTCTACTCTGCTCTACTGTACTCTACCTCTACTGTGCTCTACTGTACTCTATCTCTACTGTGCTCCACTGTACTCTACCTCTACTGTACTCTACTCTACTCCACCTTTAATGTGTTCCACTCTACTCTACCTCTACTGTACTCCACTGTACTCTACCTCTACTCTGCTCTACTGTACTCATTCTCTACTCTGCTCCACTGTACTCTACCTCTACTGTACTCCACTGTAGTCTACCTCAACTATACTCCACTGTACTCTACCTCTACTGTGCTCCACTGTATTCTACCTCTACTGTGCTCTACTGTACTCTATCTCTACTCTGCTCCACTGTACTCTACCTCTACTGTACTCCACTGTACTCCACCTCTACAGTGCTCCACTGTACTCTACCTCTACTGTACTCCACTGTACTCTAGCTCTACTGTGCTCCACTGTACTCTACCTCTACTGTACTCCACTGTACTCTACCTCTACTGTACTCCACTGTATTCTACCTCTACTGTGCTCTACTGTACTCTACCTCTACTGTACTCCACTGTACTCTACCTCTACTTTGCTCTACTGTACTCTATCTCTACTGTGCTCCACTGTACTCTACCTCTACTGTACTCCATTGTACTCCACCTCTACAGTGCTCCACTGTACTCTACCTCTACTGTACTCCATTGTACTCCACCTCTACAGTGCTCCACTGTACTCTACCTCTACTGTACTCCACTGTACTCTACCTCTACTCTGCTCTACTGTACTCTATCTCTACTGTGCTCCACTGTACTCTACCTCTAATGTACTCCACTGTAGTCTACCTCAACTATACTCCACTGTACTCTACCTCTACTGTGCTCCACTGTACTCTACCTCAACTATACTCCACTGTACTCTATCTCTACTCTAATCCACTGTACTCTATCTCTACTCTACTCCACTCTTCTCTATCTCTACTGTACTCCACTGTACTCTACCTTTACTCTACTCTACTGTACTCCACCTCTACTTTGCTCCACTGTACTCCACTGTACTCTAGCTCTACTGTGCTCCACTGTACTCTACCTCTACTGTACTCCACTGTACTCTACCTCTACTGTGCTCCACTGTACTCTACCTCTACTGTACTCCACTGTACTCTACCTCTACTGTACTCCACTGTACTCTACCTCAACTGTACTCCACTGTATTCTACCTCTACTGTGCTCTACTGTACTCTACCTCTACTGTACTCCACTGTACTCTACCTCTACTCTACTGTACTGTTCTCTACCTCTACTGTACTTTACAGTACTCCACCTCTACTGTACTCCACTGCACTCCACTGTACTCTACCTCTACTGTGCTCCACTGTACTCTACCTCTACTGTAATCCACTGTACTCTATCTCTACTGTGCTCCACTGTACTCTACCTCTACTGTACTCCACTGTACTCTATCTCTACTGTTCTCCACTGTACTCTACCTCTACTGTACTCCACTGTACTCTACCTCTACTCTACTCTACTGTGCTCCACCTCTACTGTGCTCCACTGTACTCCACTGTACTCTAGCTCTACTGTGCTCCACTCTACTCTACCTCTACTGTACTCCACTGTACTCTACCTCTATTGTGCTCCACTGTACTCTACCTCCACTGTACTCCACTGTACTCTACCTCTACTGTACTCCACTGTACTCTACCTCTACTGTACTCCACTGTATTCTACCTCTACTGTGCTCTACTGTGCTCTACCTCTACTGTACTCCACTGTACTCTACCTCTACTGTACTGTACTGTTCTCTACCTCTACTGTACTCTACTGTACTCCACCTCTACTGTGCTCCACTGTACTCCACTGTACTCTACCTCTACTGTTCTCCACTGTACTCTACCTCTACTGTAATCCACTGTACTCTATCTCTACTGTGCTCCACTGTACTCTACCTCTACTGTACTCCACTGTACTCTATCTCTACTGTTCTCCACTGTACTCTACCTCTACTGTGCTCCACTGTACTCCACTGTACTCTATCTCTACTGTGATCCACTGTACTCTTTCTCTGCCGTGCTCCACTGTACTCTATATCTACTCTACTCCACTGTACTCTATCTCTATTGTACTCCACTGTACTCTACCTCTACTTTACTCTACTGTACTCCACCTCTAGTGTGCTCCACTGTACTCCACTGTACTCTTCCTCTACTGTACTCCACTGTACTCTATCTCTACTGTGCTCCACTGTACTCTACCTCTACTTTGCTCTAATATACTCTACTCTACTGTGCTCCACTGTACTCTATTTCTACTGTACCCCACTGTACTCTACCTCTACTGTGCTCCACTGTACTCTACCTCTACTGTGCTCCACTGTACACTACCTCTACTGTACTCCACTGTACTCTACCTCTACTGTGCTCCACTGTACTCTACCTCTACTGTGCTCCACTGTACTCTACCTCTACTGTGCTCCACTGTACTCTATCTCTACTGTACTCAACTGTACTCTACCTCTACAATGCTCCACTGTGCTCTACCTCAACTGTACTCCACTGTACTCTACCTCTACTCTGCTCTACTGTGCTCTACCTCTACTGTACTCCACTGTACTCTACCTCTACTCTGCTCTACTGTACTCTATCTCTATTGTGCTCCACTGTACTCTATCTCTACTGTACTCCACTGTAGTCTACCTCAACTATACTCCACTGTACTCTACCTCTACTGTGCTCCACTGTACTCAACTCTACTGTGCTCTACTGTACTCTACCTCTACTGTGCTCCACTGTACTCTACCTCTACTGTACTCCACTGTACTCCACCTCTACAGTGCTCCACTGTACTCTACCTCTACTGTACTCCACTGTACTCTACCTCTACTCTGCTCTACTGTACTCTATCTCTACTGTGCTCCACTGTACTCTACCTCTACTGTGCTCTACTGTACTCTATCTCTACTGTGCTCCACTGTACTCTACCTCTACTGTAGTCCACTGTACTCCACCTCTACAGTGCTCCACTGTACTCTACCTCTACTGTACTCCACTGTACTCTACCTCTACTCTGCTCTACTGTACTCTATCTCTAATGTGCTCTACTGTACTCTACCTCTATTATACTCCACTGTACTCTACCTCTACTGTGCTCCACTGTACTCTACCTCTACTGTGCTCCACTGTACACTACCTCTACTCTACTCCACTGTACACTACCTCTACTCTGCGCTACTGTACTCTACCTCTACTGTACTCAACTGTACTCTACCTCTACTAGACTCCACTGTACTCTACCTCTACTGTGCTCTACTGTACTCTATCTCTACTGTGCTCCACTGTACTCTACCTCTACTGTACTCTACTCTACTCCACCTCTAATGTGCTCCACTCTACTCTACCTCTACTGTACTCCACTGCACTCTACCTCTACTCTGCTCTACTGTACTCTATCTCTACTGTGCTCACTGTACTCTACCTCTACTGTACTCCACTGTAGTCTACCTCAACTATACTCCACTGTACTCTACCTCTATGGTGCTCCACTGTACTCTACCTCTACTGTGCTCTACTGTACTCTATCTCTACTGTGCTCCACTGTACTCTACCTCTACTGTAGTCCACTGTACTCCACCTCTACAGTGCTACACTGTACTCTACCTCTACTGTACTCCACTGTACTCTACCTCTACTCTGCTCTACTGTACTCTATCTCTACTGTGCTCCACTGTACTCTACCTCTACTGTACTCCACTCTAGTCTACCTCAACTATACTCCACTGTACTCTACCTCTACTGTGCTCCACTGTACTCTACCTCTACTGTGCTCTACTGTACTCTATCTCTAGTGTGCTCCACTGTACTCTATCTCTACTGTACTCCACTGTACTCTACCTCTACTGTACTCCACTGTACTCTACCTCTACTATACTCCACTGTATTCTACCTCTACTGTGCTCTCCTGTACTCTACCTCTACTGTACTCCACTGTACTCTACCTCTACTGTACTTTACTGTTCTCTACCTCTACTGTACTCTACTGTTCTCCACCTCTACTGTGCTCCACTGTACTCCACTTTACTCTACCTCTACTGTACTCCACTGTACTCTACCTCTACTGTACTTTACTGTTCTCTACCTCTACTGTACTCTACTGTTCTCCACCTCTACTGTGCTCCACTGTACTCCACTTTACTCTACCTCTACTGTGCTCCACTGTACTCTACCTCTACTGTAATCCACTGTACTCTATATCTACTGTGCTCCACTGTACTCTACCTCTACTGTACTCCACTGTACTCTATCTCTACTGTTCTCCACTGTACTCTACCTCTACTGTACTCCACTGTACTCTACCTCTACTCTACTCTACTGTGCTCCACCTCTACTGTGCTCCACTGTACTCAACTGTACTCTAGCTCTACTGTGCTCCACTGTACTCTACCTCTACTGTACTCCACTGTACTCTACCTCTACTGTGCTCCACTGTACTCTACCTCCACTGTACTCCACTGTACTCTACCTCTACTGTACTCCACTGTACTCTACCTCTACTGTACTCCACTGTATTCTACCTCTACTGTGCTCTACTGTACTCTACATCTACTGTACTCCACTGTACTCTACCTCTACTGTACTGTACTGTTCTCTACCTCTACTGTACTCTACTCTACTCCACCTCTACTGTGCTCCACTGTACTCCACTGTACTCTACCTCTACTGTTCTCCACTGTACTCTACCTCTACTGTAATCCACTGTACTCTATCTCTACTGTGCTCCACTGTACTCTACCTCTACTGTACTCCACTGTACTCTATCTCTACTGTTCTCCACTGTACTCTACCTCTACTGTGCTCCACAGTACTCCACTGTACTCTATCTCTACTGTGATCCACTGTACTCTTTCTCTGCCTTGCTCCACTGTACTCTATATCTACTCTACTCCACTATACTCTATCTCTATTGTACTCCACTGTACTCTACCTCTACAGTACTCTACTGTACTCCACCTCTAGTGTGCTCCACTGTACTCCACTGTACTCTTCCTCTACTGTACTCCACTGTACTCTATCTCTACTGTGCTCCACTGTACTCTACCTCTACTTTGCTCTAATATACTCTACTCTACTGTGCTCCACTGTACTCTATTTCTACTGTACCCCACTGTACTCTACCTCTACTTTGCTCCACTGTGCTCTACCTCAACTGTACTCCACTGTACTCTACCTCTACTCTGCTCTACTGTGCTCTACCTCTACTGTACTCCACTGTACTCTACCTCTACTCTGCTCTACTGTACACTACCTCTACTGTACTCCACTGTACTCTACCTCTACTGTGCTCCACTGTACTCTACCTCTACTGTACTCCACTGTACTCTACCTCTACTGTACTCCACTGTACTCTACCTCTACTGTACTCCACTGTATTCTACCTCTACTGTGCTCTACTGTACTCTACCTCTACTGTACTCCACTGTACTCTACCTCTACTGTACTGTACTGTTCTCTACCTCTACTGTACTCTACTGTACTCCACCTCTACTCTACTCTACTGTACTCCACTGTACTCCACTGTACTCTACCTCTACTGTGCTCCACTGTACTCTACCTCTACTGTGCTCTACTGTACTCTATCTCTACTGTGCTCCACTGTACTCTACCTCTACTGTACTCCACTGTACTCTACCTCTACTGTACTCCACTGTATTCCACCTCTACTATGCTCCACTGTACTCCACTGTACTCTAGCTCTACTGTGCTCCACGGTACTCTACCTCTACTGTACTCCACTGTACTCTACCTCTACTGTGCTCCACTCTACTCTACCTCTACTGTGCTCCACTGTACTCTACCTCTACTGTGCTCAGCTGTACTCTACCTCTACTGTGCTCCACTGCACATTATCTTTACTGTACTCCACTGTACTCTACCTCTAAAGTGCTCCACTGTGCTCTACCTCTACTCTACTCCACTGTACTCTACCTCTACTCTGCTCTACTGTACTCTACCTCTACTGTACTCCACTGTACTCTACCTCTACTATACTCCACTGTACTCTACCTCTACTGTGCTCTACTGTACTCTATCTCTACTGTGCTCCACTGTACTCTACCTCTACTGTACTCCACTGTACTCTACCTCTACTGTGCTCCACTGTACTCTACCTCTACTGTACTCCACTGTACTCTACCTCTACTCTGCTCTACTGTACTCTATCTCTAATGTGCTCTACTGTACTCTACCTCTATTATACTCCACTGTACTCTACCTCTACTGTGCTCCACTGTACTCTACCTCTACTGTGCTCCACTGTACACTACCTCTACTCTACTCCACTGTACACTACCTCTACTCTGCGCTACTGTACTCTACCTCTACTGTACTCAACTGTACTCTACCTCTACTAGACTCCACTGTACTCTACCTCTACTGTGCTCTACTGTACTCTATCTCTACTGTGCTCCACTGTACTCTACCTCTACTGTACTCTACTCTACTCCACCTCTAATGTGCTCCACTCTACTCTACCTCTACTGTACTCCACTGCACTCTACCTCTACTCTGCTCTACTGTACTCTATCTCTACTGTGCTCACTGTACTCTACCTCTACTGTACTCCACTGTAGTCTACCTCAACTATACTCCACTGTACTCTACCTCTATGGTGCTCCACTGTACTCTACCTCTACTGTGCTCTACTGTACTCTATCTCTACTGTGCTCCACTGTACTCTACCTCTACTGTACTCCACTGTACTCTACCTCTACTGTACTCCACTGTACTCTACCTCTACTATACTCCACTGTATTCTACCTCTACTGTGCTCTACTGTACTCTACCTCTACTGTACTCCACTGTACTCTACCTCTACTGTACTTTACTGTTCTCTACCTCTACTGTACTCTACTGTTCTCCACCTCTACTGTGCTCCACTGTACTCCACTTTACTCTACCTCTACTGTACTCCACTGTACTCTACCTCTACTGTACTTTACTGTTCTCTACCTCTACTGTACTCTACTGTTCTCCACCTCTACTGTGCTCCACTGTACTCCACTTTACTCTACCTCTACTGTGCTCCACTGTACTCTACCTCTACTGTAATCCACTGTACTCTATCTCTACTGTGCTCCACTGTACTCTACCTCTACTGTACTCCACTGTACTCTATCTCTACTGTTCTCCACTGTACTCTACGTCTACTGTACTCCACTGTACTCTACCTCTACTCTACTCTACTGTGCTCCACCTCTACTGTGCTCCACTGTACTCCACTGTACTCTAGCTCTACTGTGCTCCACTGTACTCTACCTCTACTGTACTCCACTGTACTCTACCTCTACTGTGCTCCACTGTACTCTACCTCCACTGTACTCCACTGTACTCTACCTCTACTGTACTCCACTGTACTCTACCTCTACTGTACTCCACTGTATTCTACCTCTACTGTGCTCTACTGTACTCTACCTCTACTGTACTCCACTGTACTCTACCTCTACTGTACTGTACTGTTCTCTACCTCTACTGTACTCTACTGTACTCCACCTCTACTGTGCTCCACTGTACTCCACTGTACTCTACCTCTACTGTTCTCCACTGTACTCTACCTCTACTGTAATCCACTGTACTCTATCTCTACTGTGCTCCACTGTACTCTACCTCTACTGTACTCCACTGTACTCTATCTCTACTGTTCTCCACTGTACTCTACCTCTACTGTGCTCCACTGTACTCCACTGTACTCTATCTCTACTGTGATCCACTGTACTCTTTCTCTGCCGTGCTCCACTGTACTCTATATCTACTCTACTCCACTGTACTCTATCTCTATTGTACTCCACTGTACTCTACCTCTACAGTACTCTACTGTACTCCACCTCTAGTGTGCTCCACTGTACTCCACTGTACTCTTCCTCTACTGTACTCCACTGTACTCTATCTCTACTGTGCTCCACTGTACTCTACCTCTACTTTGCTCTAATATACTCTACTTTACTGTGCTCCACTGTACTCTATTTCTACTGTACCCCACTGTACTCTACCTCTACTGTGCTCCACTGTACTCTACCTCTACTGTGCTCCACTGTACACTACCTCTACTGTACTCCACTGTACTCTACCTCTACTGTGCTCCACTGTACTCTACCTCTACTGTGCTCCACTTAACTCTACCTCTACGGTGCTCCACTGTACTCTATCTCTACTGTACTCCACTGTACTCTACCTCTACAGTGCTCCACTGTGCTCTACCTCAACTGTACTCCACTGTACTCTACCTCTACTCTGCTCTACTGTGCTCTACCTCTACTGTACTCCACTGTACTCTACCTCTACTCTGCTCTACTGTACTCTACCTCTACTGTACTCCACTGTACTCTACCTCTACTGTGCTCCACTGTACTCTACCTCTACTGTACTCCACTGTACTCTACCTCTACTGTACTCCACTGTACTCTACCTCTACTGTACTCCACTGTATTCTACCTCTACTGTGCTCTACTGTACTCTACCTCTACTGTACTCCACTGTACTCTACCTCTACTGTACTGTACTGTTCTCTACCTCTACTGTACTCTACTGTACTCCACCTCTACTGTACTCTACTGTACTCCACTGTACTCCACTGTACTCTACCTCTACTGTGCTCCACTGTACTCTACCTCTACTGTGCTCTACTGTACTCTATTTCTACTGTGCTCCACTGTACTCTACCTCTACTGTACTCCACTGTACTCTACCTCTACTGTACTCCACTGTATTCCACCTCTACTATGCTCCACTGTACTCCACTGTACTCTAGCTCTACTGTGCTCCACGGTACTCTACCTCTAATGTACTCCACTGTACTCTACCTCTACTGTGCTCCACTCTACTCTACCTCTACTGTGCTCCACTGTACTCTACCTCTACTGTGCTCAGCTGTACTCTACCTCTACTGTGCTCCACTGCACATTATCTCTACTGTACTCCACTGTACTCTACCTCTACAGTGCTCCACTGTGCTCTACCTCTACTCTACTCCACTGTACTCTACCTCTACTCTGCTCTACTGTACTCTACCTCTACTGTACTCCACTGTACTCTACCTCTACTATACTCCACTGTACTCTACCTCTACTGTGCTCTACTGTACTCTATCTCTACTGTGCTCTACTGTACTCTACCTCTACTGTACTCCACTGTACTCTACCTCTACTGTACTCCACTGTACTCTACCTCTACAGTGCTCCACTGTACTCTACCTCTACTGTACTCCACTGTACTCTACCTCTACTCTGCTCTACTGTACTCTATCTCTACTGTGCTCCACTGTACTCTACCTCTACTGTACTCCACTGTAGTCTACCTCAACCAGTGGCGGTTCTAGCCCATTTCAACTGGGGGGGCCAAGCTGGGGCCAGTTGTACTGTTAGAGGGGCCAGTTACATTTAGACCTTATTGTTGTCCTATCATTTTCTGCACTGCTGCAGGCATTAACAGGCAAAATACCGTGTTTATAATCATTCAACAATGTATTTGCATTTCCATTATATTTTTACATTTGCATTACATATTCAGTATTAGTCACAGTAACTGTAATAGACATGATGTCCTTCTTTCTCTTCATTTTGAGAACTATAGAGCAAAAGCAATGGGGACCAAGAAGCTTATTAATTCATTTACTGAAAATAACTGACTTAGGTAACTACGTCTAACCGTTTACAGGGTTCCTGCACACTTTTTAAAGTCAAATTTAAGGCTTTTTAAGACCTAAAGAAATCAAAATTAATACCGTAGGGGTGTGCAATATTGACAAAAATATATTTAAATATTTTCAACGTTTTGTTGATAATAATTAGATGATATTTTACTGATTGTGTTTTTGTGCTGGTGCCATGGCTGGTTTAGGCCTGTTGTTGACAGCTGACTCACGGAGATATTAATATTTTTCATATCATATGCAGTAGTCAGTTCACAGCAGTGACAGAAATAAATTTCTTAATTAAGGAGCAATATTTGCCACCTTAAACTGATTTCCAGGGGCATTTTCACCTATATATGGACATTTTTTCTAAACTTATTTAGAGTTATGCAATGCATCACCTTTTATGTCAAATACTAACATTCAAATTAAACAATAATTATACTTATTTATACAATAATACTTAATTATACAATAATTATACAGTACCACTGTTACCAGTCAAATTAATTAATTCAATCAAAATCCATCTTTGCAGTGCAGAGGTGACACAGAAGTGGCATTAATATACTTACACTCCATTTACAATTGCATAAATAAAGCTATGAGATTTTTTTAAAATCAATATTTAAATATGAAATGATTTCTAATTTTAACGTTTTAATTAAAGGATACTTTAAATATGAAACTAAAACCGCCAGTAGGCGGCGGCAAGTCCCTGTAAGAGGGATTCATTCATTCAACCGATTTGTTCAAACGGCTGATTCTTTCCATAGATTCTTTCGGGAAAGAAGCAAGTGATTCGTTCAAAACGCGGATTTCAGACTAGTCAATAAATCATCGCTGTGTTGCATTGAGACTCTGCTACGGTTTCATTATGAAATTGTAGTCGGCGAAATAAAGGGAAAACAAACAATATTGACAATATTGTGTCTAAAAAGTAACTCCCAAAGTTAACTTATTGTTAATTTAACTGTTGTATAACATAAATATCACAGTTGCAATTGTGCACGGGAAAACGGCACTCTTGCTGATGTGATATTCTAATATAAGAACATAATATGATATAAATATAAGACAAAAACTAATTTGGTGACATAGCCTACCTATGAACTGCACACAGCAGTGAAAGGACGATAGACAAATGCGATGTCAGCTCACAGTGCCTCGTACATAGTTAAAACAATGATTACAATATCATAATAGACAATAGGCTACACATCATCACACCCCATACGCACATAAAGAATGAACTTACAACTGAACTGACATTTACCAACTTTCTCCTTCTCTCCTCTCTCGCGTGCAGGAGACAGACATTAGCCTACTCTGCCGCGATTCCCGCGAATGTGATGCGAATTGTCACGTGAAAATGCAAATCCACAAAGATAGAATAATAAAAAATAATACGCATACGATTACAACGATAGCAAAAAACAGTTTTGTAAAAATTATTTCAAACTCCACATTTAGGGGGGCCACAAGGGGGGCCAAGCTTTTTGTCACAGGGGCACTGGCCCCCCCTGGCCTCCCTCTAGAACCGCCACTGACCTCAACTATACTCCACTGTACTCTACCTCTACTGTGCTCCACTGTACTCTACCTCAACTATACTCCACTGTACTCTATCTCTACTCTATCTCTACTCTAATCCACTGTACTCTATCTCTACTCTACTCCACTCTACTCTATCTCTACTGTACTCCACTGTACTCTACCTCTACTCTTCTCTACTGTACTCCACCTCTACTGTGCTCCACTGTACTCCACTGTACTCTAGCTCTACTCTGCTCCACTGTACTCTACCTCTACTGTACTCCACTGTACTCTACCTCTACTGTGCTCCACTGTACTCTAGCTCTACTGTACTCCACTGTACTCTACCTCTACTGTACTCCACTGTACTCTACCTCTACTGTACTCCACTGTATTCTACCTCTACTGTGCTCTACTGTACTCTACCTCTACTGTACTCCACTGTACTCTACCTCTACTGTGCTCCACTGTACTCTACCTCTACTGTGCTCCACTGTACTCTATCTCTACTGTACTCTACTGTACTCTACCTCTACTGTACTCCACTGTACTCTATCTCTACTGTACTCCACTGTACTCTACCTCTACTGTGCTCTACTGTACTCTATCTCTACTGTGCTCCACTGTACTCTACCTCTACTGTACTCTACTCTACTCCAACTCTAATGTGCTCCACTCTACTCTACCTCTACTGTACTCGACTGTACTCTACCTCTACTCTGCTCTACTGTACTCTATCTCTACTGTGCTCCACTGTACTCTAACTCTACTGTACTCCACTGTAGTTTACCTCTACTGTGCTCCACTGTACTCTACCTCTACTGTGCTCCACTGTACTCTACCTCTACTGTGCTCCACTGTACTCTATCTCTACTGTACTCCACTGTACTCTACCTCTACAGTACTCCACTGTTCTCTACCTCTACTGTACTCCACTGTACTCTACCTCTACTGTGCTCCACTGTACTCTACCTCAACTATACTCCAATGTACTCTATCTCTACTGTACTCCACTGTACTCCACTGTACTCTAGCTCTACTGTGCTCCACTGTACTCTACCTCTACTGTACTCCACTGTACTCTACCTCTACTGTACTCCACTGTATTCTACCTCTACTGTGCTCTACTGTACTCTACATCTACTGTACTCCACTGTACTCTACCTCTACTGTGCTCTACTGTACTCTATCTCTACTGTGCTCCACTGTACTCTACCTCTACTGTACTCCACTGTACTCCACCTCTACAGTGCTCCACTGTACTCTACCTCTACTGTACTCCACTGTACTCTACCTCTACTCTGCTCTACTGTACTCTATCTCTACTGTGCTCCACTGTGCTCTACCTCTAATGTACTCCACTGTAGTCTACCTCAACTATACTCCACTGTACTCTACCTCTACTGTGCTCTACTGTACTCTACCTCAACTATACTCCACTGTACTCTATCTCTACTCTAATCCACTGTACTCTATCTCTACTCTACTCCACTCTACTCTATCTCTACTGTACTCCACTGTACTCTACCTTTACTCTACTCTACTGTACTCCACCTCTACTCTGCTCCACTGTACTCCACTGTACCCTAGCTCTACTGTGCTCCACTGTACTCTATCTCTACTGTACTCCACTGTATTCTACCTCTACTGTGCTCTACTGTACTCTACCTCTACTGTACTCCACTGTACTCTACCTCTACTGTACTGTATTGTACTCTACCTCTACTGTACTCTACTGTACTCCACCTCTACTGTGCTCCACTGTACTCCACTGTACTCTACCTCTAATGTGCTCCACTGTACTCTACCTCTACTGTACTCCACTGTACTCTATCTCTACTGTGCTCCACTGTACTCTACCTCTACTGTACTCCACTGTACTCTATCTCTACTGTTCTCCACTCTACTCTACCTCTACTGTGCTCAGCTGTACTCTACCTCTACTGTGCTCCACTGCACTCTATCTCTACTGTACTCCACTGTACTCTACCTCTACAGTGCTCCACTGTGCTCTACCTCTACTCTACTCCACTGTCGTCTACCTCTACTCTGCTCTACTGTACTCTACCTCTACTGTACTCCACTGTACTCTACCTCTACTATTCTCCACTGTACTCTACCTCTACTGTGCTCTACTGTACTCTATCTCTACTGTGCTCCACTGTACTCTACCTCTACTGTACTCCACTCTAGTCTACCTCAACTATACTCCACTGTACTCTACCTCTACTGTGTTCCACTGTACTCTACCTCTACTGTGCTCTACTGTACTCTATCTCTACTGTGCTCCACTGTACTCTACCTCTACTGTACTCCACATTACTCTACCTCTACTCTGGTCTACTGTACTCTATCTCTACTGTACTCCACTGTACTCTACCTCTACTGTACTCCACTGTAGTCTACCTCAACTATACTCCACTGTACTCTACCTCTACTGTGCTCCACTGTACTCTACCTCTACTGTGCTCTACTGTACTCTATCTCTACTGTGCTCCACTGTACTCTACCTCTACTGTACTCCACTGTACTCCACCTCTACAGTGCTCCACTGTACTCTACCTCTACTGTACTCGACTGTACTCTACCTCTACTCTGCTCTACTGTACTCTATCTCTACTGTGCTCCACTGTACTCTACCTCTACTGTACTCCACTCTAGTCTACCTCAACTATACTCCACTGTACTCTACCTCTACTGTGCTCCACTGTACTCTACCTCTACTCTGCTCTACTGTACTCTATCTCTACTGTGCTCCACTGTACTCTACCTCTACTGTACTCCACATTACTCTACCTCTACTCTGCTCTATTGTACTCTATCTCTACTGTGCTCCACTGTACTCTACCTCTACTGTACTCCACTCTAGTCTACCTCAACTATACTCCACTGTACTCTACCTCTACTGTGCTCCACTGTACTCTACCTCTACTGTGCTCTACTGTACTCTATCTCTACTGTGCTCCACTGTACTCTACCTCTACTGTACTCCACTGTACTCTACCTCTACTCTGCTGTACTGTACTCTATCTCTACTGTGCTCCACTGTACTCTACCTCTACTGTACTCCACTGTAGTCTACCTCAACTATACTCCACTGTACTCTACCTCTACTGTGCCCCACTGTACTCTACCTCAACTATACTCCACTGTACTCTATCTTTACTCTAATCCACTGTACTCTATCTCTACTCTACTCCACTCTACTCTATCTCTACTGTACTCCACTGTACTCTACCTCTACTCTACTCTACTGTACTCCACCTCTACTGTGCTCCACTGTACTCCACTGTACTCTAGCTCTACTTTGCTCCACTGTACTCTACCTCTACTGTACTCCACTGTACTCTACCTCTAATGTGCTCCACTGTACTCTACCTCCACTCTACTCCACTGTACTCTACCTCTACTGTACTCCACTGTACTCTACCTCTACTGTACTCCACTGTATTCTACCTCTACTGTGCTCTACTGTACTCTACCTCTACTGTACTCCACTGTACTCTACCTCTACTGTGCTCCACTGTACTCTACCTCTACTGTGCTCCACTGTACTCTATCTCTACTGTACTCTACTGTACTCTACCTCTACTGTACTCCACTGTACTCTATCTCTACTGTACTCCACTGTACTCTACCTCTACTGTGCTCTACTGTACTCTATCTCTACTGTGCTCCACTGTACTCTACCTCTACTGTACTCTACTCTACTCCAACTCTAATGTGCTCCACTCTACTCTACCTCTACTGTACTCCACTGTACTCTACCTCTACTCTGCTCTACTGTACTCTATCTCTACTGTGCTCCACTGTACTCTAACTCTACTGTACTCCACTGTAGTTTACCTCTACTGTGCTCCACTGTACTCTACCTCTACTGTGCTCCACTGTACTCTACCTCTACTGTGCTCCACTGTACTCTATCTCTACTGTACTCCACTGTACTCTACCTCTACAGTACTCCACTGTTCTCTACCTCTACTGTACTCCACTGTAGTTTACCTCTACTGTGCTCCACTGTACTCTACCTCTACTGTGCTCCACTGTACTCTACCTCTACTGTGCTCCACTGTACTCTATCTCTACTGTACTCCACTGTACTCTACCTCTACAGTACTCCACTGTTCTCTACCTCTACTGTACTCCACTGTACTCTACCTCTACTGTGCTCCACTGTACTCTACCTCAACTATACTCCAATTTACTCTATCTCTACTGTACTCCACTGTACTCCACTGTACTCTAGCTCTACTGTGCTCCACTGTACTCTACCTCTACTGTACTCCACTGTACTCTACCTCTACTGTACTCCACTGTATTCTACCTCTACTGTGCTCTACTGTACTCTACATCTACTGTACTCCACTGTACTCTACCTCTACTGTGCTCTACTGTACTCTATCTCTACTGTGCTCCACTGTACTCTACCTCTACTGTACTCCACTGTACTCCACCTCTACAGTGCTCCACTGTACTCTACCTCTACTGTACTCCACTGTACTCTACCTCTACTCTGCTCTACTGTACTCTATCTCTACTGTGCTCCACTGTGCTCTACCTCTAATGTACTCCACTGTAGTCTACCTCAACTATACTCCACTGTACTCTACCTCTACTGTGCTCTACTGTACTCTACCTCAACTATACTCCACTGTACTCTATCTCTACTCTAATCCACTGTACTCTATCTCTACTCTACTCCACTCTACTCTATCTCTACTGTACTCCACTGTACTCTACCTTTACTCTACTCTACTGTACTCCACCTCTACTGTGCTCCACTGTACTCCACTGTACCCTAGCTCTACTGTGCTCCACTGTACTCTATCTCTACTGTACTCCACTGTATTCTACCTCTACTGTGCTCTACTGTACTCTACCTCTACTGTACTCCACTGTACTCTACCTCTACTGTACTGTACTGTACTCTACCTCTACTGTACTCTACTGTACTCCACCTCTACTGTGCTCCACTGTACTCCACTGTACTCTACCTCTAATGTGCTCCAATGTACTCTACCTCTACTGTACTCCACTGTACTCTATCTCTACTGTGCTCCACTGTACTCTACCTCTACTGTACTCCACTGTACTCTATCTCTACTGTTCTCCACTCTACTCTACCTCTACTGTGCTCAGCTGTACTCTACCTCTACTGTGCTCCACTGCACTCTATCTCTACTGTACTCCACTGTACTCTACCTCTACAGTGCTCCACTGTGCTCTACCTCTACTCTACTCCACTGTCGTCTACCTCTACTCTGCTCTACTGTACTCTACCTCTACTGTACTCCACTGTACTCTACCTCTACTATTCTCCACTGTACTCTACCTCTACTGTGCTCTACTGTACTCTATCTCTACTGTGCTCCACTGTACTCTACCTCTACTGTACTCCACTCTAGTCTACCTCAACTATACTCCACTGTACTCTACCTCTACTGTGTTCCACTGTACTCTACCTCTACTGTGCTCTACTGTACTCTATCTCTACTGTGCTCCACTGTACTCTACCTCTACTGTACTCCACATTACTCTACCTCTACTCTGCTCTACTGTACTCTATCTCTACTGTACTCCACTGTACTCTACCTCTACTGTACTCCACTGTAGTCTACCTCAACTATACTCCACTGTACTCTACCTCTACTGTGCTCCACTGTACTCTACCTCTACTGTGCTCTACTGTACTCTATCTCTACTGTGCTCCACTGTACTCTACCTCTACTGTACTCCACTGTACTCCACCTCTACAGTGCTCCACTGTACTCTACCTCTACTGTACTCCACTGTACTCTACCTCTACTCTGCTCTACTGTACTCTATCTCTACTGTGCTCCACTGTACTCTACCTCTACTGTACTCCACTCTAGTCTACCTCAACTATACTCCACTGTACTCTACCTCTACTGTGCTCCACTGTACTCTACCTCTACTCTGCTCTACTGTACTCTATCTCTACTGTGCTCCACTGTACTCTACCTCTACTGTACTCCACATTACTCTACCTCTACTCTGCTCTATTGTACTCTATCTCTACTGTGCTCCACTGTACTCTACCTCTACTGTACTCCACTCTAGTCTACCTCAACTATACTCCACTGTACTCTACCTCTACTGTGCTCCACTGTACTCTACCTCTACTGTGCTCTACTGTACTCTATCTCTACTGTGCTCCACTGTACTCTACCTCTACTGTACTCCACTGTACTCTACCTCTACTCTGCTGTACTGTACTCTATCTCTACTGTGCTCCACTGTACTCTACCTCTACTGTACTCCACTGTAGTCTACCTCAACTATACTCCACTGTACTCTACCTCTACTGTGCCCCACTGTACTCTACCTCAACTATACTCCACTGTACTCTATCTTTACTCTAATCCACTGTACTCTATCTCTACTCTACTCCACTCTACTCTATCTCTACTGTACTCCACTGTACTCTACCTCTACTCTACTCTACTGTACTCCACCTCTACTGTGCTCCACTGTACTCTACCTCTACTGTACTCCACTGTACTCTAGCTCTACTTTGCTCCACTGTACTCTACCTCTACTGTACTCCACTGTACTCTACCTCTACTGTGCTCCACTGTACTCTACCTCCACTCTACTCCACTGTACTCTACCTCTACTGTACTCCACTGTACTCTACCTCTACTGTACTCCACTGTATTCTACCTCTACTGTGCTCTACTGTACTCTACCTCTACTGTACTCCACTGTACTCTACCTCTACTGTGCTCCACTGTACTCTACCTCTACTGTGCTCCACTGTACTCTATCTCTACTGTACTCTACTGTACTCTACCTCTACTGTACTCCACTGTACTCTATCTCTACTGTACTCCACTGTACTCTACCTCTACTGTGCTCTACTGTACTCTATCTCTACTGTGCTCCACTGTACTCTACCTCTACTGTACTCTACTCTACTCCAACTCTAATGTGCTCCACTCTACTCTACCTCTACTGTACTCCATTGTACTCTACCTCTACTCTGCTCTACTGTACTCTATCTCTACTGTGCTCCACTGTACTCTAACTCTACTGTACTCCACTGTAGTTTACCTCTACTGTGCTCCACTGTACTCTACCTCTACTGTGCTCCACTGTACTCTACCTCTACTGTGCTCCACTGTACTCTATCTCTACTGTACTCCACTGTACTCTACCTCTACAGTACTCCACTGTTCTCTACCTCTACTGTACTCCACTGTACTCTACCTCTACTGTGCTCCACTGTACTCTACCTCAACTATACTCCAATGTACTCTATCTCTACTGTACTCCACTGTACTCCACTGTACTCTAGCTCTACTGTGCTCCACTGTACTCTACCTCTACTGTACTCCACTGTACTCTACCTCTACTGTACTCCACTGTATTCTACCTCTACTGTGCTCTACTGTACTCTACATCTACTGTACTCCACTGTACTCTACCTCTACTGTGCTCTACTGTACTCTATCTCTACTGTGCTCCACTGTACTCTACCTCTACTGTACTCCACTGTACTCCACCTCTACAGTGCTCCACTGTACTCTACCTCTACTGTACTCCACTGTACTCTACCTCTACTCTGCTCTACTGTACTCTATCTCTACTGTGCTCCACTGTGCTCTACCTCTAATGTACTCCACTGTAGTCTACCTCAACTATACTCCACTGTACTCTACCTCTACTGTGCTCTACTGTACTCTACCTCAACTATACTCCACTGTACTCTATCTCTACTCTAATCCACTGTACTCTATCTCTACTCTACTCCACTCTACTCTATCTCTACTGTACTCCACTGTACTCTACCTTTACTCTACTCTACTGTACTCCACCTCTACTGTGCTCCACTGTACTCCACTGTACCCTAGCTCTACTGGCTCCACTGTACTCTATCTCTACTGTACTCCACTGTATTCTACCTCTACTGTGCTCTACTGTACTCTACCTCTACTGTACTCCACTGTACTCTACCTCTACTGTACTGTACTGTACTCTACCTCTACTGTACTCTACTGTACTCCACCTCTACTGTGCTCCACTGTACTCCACTGTACTCTACCTCTAATGTGCTCCACTGTACTCTACCTCTACTGTACTCCACTGTACTCTATCTCTACTGTGCTCCACTGTACTCTACCTCTACTGTACTCCACTGTACTCTATCTCTACTGTTCTCCACTCTACTCTACCTCTACTGTGCTCAGCTGTACTCTACCTCTACTGTGCTCCACTGCACTCTATCTCTACTGTACTCCACTGTACTCTACCTCTACAGTGCTCCACTGTGCTCTACCTCTACTCTACTCCACTGTCGTCTACCTCTACTCTGCTCTACTGTACTCTACCTCTACTGTACTCCACTGTACTCTACCTCTACTATTCTCCACTGTACTCTACCTCTACTGTGCTCTACTGTACTCTATCTCTACTGTGCTCCACTGTACTCTACCTCTACTGTACTCCACTCTAGTCTACCTCAACTATACTCCACTGTACTCTACCTCTACTGTGTTCCACTGTACTCTACCTCTACTGTGCTCTACTGTACTCTATCTCTACTGTGCGCCACTGTACTCTACCTCTACTGTACTCCACATTACTCTACCTCTACTCTGCTCTACTGTACTCTATCTCTACTGTACTCCACTGTACTCTACCTCTACTGTACTCCACTGTAGTCTACCTCAACTATACTCCACTGTACTCTACCTCTACTGTGCTCCACTGTACTCTACCTCTACTGTGCTCTACTGTACTCTATCTCTACTGTGCTCCACTGTACTCTACCTCTACTGTACTCCACTGTACTCCACCTCTACAGTGCTCCACTGTACTCTACCTCTACTGTACTCCACTGTACTCTACCTCTACTCTGCTCTACTGTACTCTATCTCTACTGTGCTCCACTGTACTCTACCTCTACTGTACTCCACTCTAGTCTACCTCAACTATACTCCACTGTACTCTACCTCTACTGTGCTCCACTGTACTCTACCTCTACTCTGCTCTACTGTACTCTATCTCTACTGTGCTCCACTGTACTCTACCTCTACTGTACTCCACATTACTCTACCTCTACTCTGCTCTATTGTACTCTATCTCTACTGTGCTCCACTGTACTCTACCTCTACTGTACTCCACTCTAGTCTACCTCAACTATACTCCACTGTACTCTACCTCTACTGTGCTCCACTGTACTCTACCTCTACTGTGCTCTACTGTACTCTATCTCTACTGTGCTCCACTGTACTCTACCTCTACTGTACTCCACTGTACTCTACCTCTACTCTGCTGTACTGTACTCTATCTCTACTGTGCTCGACTGTACTCTACCTCTACTGTACTCCACTGTAGTCTACCTCAACTATACTCCACTGTACTCTACTTCTACTGTGCTCCACTGTACTCTACCTCTACTGTGCTATACTGTACTCTATCTCTACTGTGCTCCACTGTACTCTACCTCTACTGTACTCCACTGTACTCCACCTCTACAGTGATCCAATGTACTCTACCTCTACTGTACTCCACTGTACTCTACCTCTACTGTTATCCACTCTACTCTACCTCTACTGTGCTCTACTGTACTCTATCTCTACTGTGCTCCACTGTACTCTACCTCTACTGTACTCCACTGTACTCTACCTCTACTCTGCTGTACTGTACTCTATCTCTACTGTGCTCCACTGTACTCTACCTCTACTGTACTCCACTGTAGTCTACCTCAACTATACTCCACTGTACTCTACCTCTACTGTGCTCCACTGTACTCTACCTCTACTGTGCTCTACTGTACTCTATCTCTACTGTGCTCCACTGTACTCTACCTCTACTGTACTCCACTGTACTCCACCTCTACAGTGATCCACTGTACTCTACCTCTACTGTACTCAACTGTACTCTACCTCTACTCTGCTCTACTGTACTCTATCTCTACTGTGCTCCACTGTACTCTACCTCTACTGTACTCCACTGTAGTCTACCTCAACTATACTCCACTGTACTCTACCTCTACTGTGCCCCACTGTACTCTACCTCAACTATACTCCACTGTACTCTATCTTTACTCTAATCCACTGTACTCTATCTCTACTCTACTCCACTCTACTCTATCTCTACTGTACTCCACTGTACTCTACCTCTACTCTACTCTACTGTACTCCACCTCTACTGTGCTCCACTGTACTCCACTGTACTCTAGCTCTACTTTGCTCCACTGTACTCTACCTCTACTGTACTCCACTGTACTCTACCTCTACTGTGCTCCACTGTACTCTACCTCCACTCTACTCCACTGTACTCTACCTCTACTGTACTCCACTGTACTCTACCTCTACTGTACTCCACTGTATTCTACCTCTACTGTGCTCTACTGTACTCTACCTCTACTGTACTCCACTGTACTCTACCTCTACTGTACTCCACTGTACTCTACCTCTACTGTACTCCACTGTATTCTACCTCTACTGTGCTCTACTGTACTCTACCTCTACTGTACTCCACTGTACTCTACCTCTACTGTACTGTACTGTTCTCTACCTCTACTGTACTCTAATGTATTCCACCTCTACTGTGCTCCACTGTACTCCACTGTACTCTACCTCTACTGTGCTCCACTGTACTCTACCTCTACTGTAATCCACTGTACTCCATCTCTACTGTGCTCCACTGTACTCTACCTCTACTGTACTCCACTATACTCTATCTCTACTGTTCTCCACTGTACTCTACCTCTACTGTGCTCCACTGTACTCCACTGTACTCTATCTCTACTGTGATCCACTGTACTCTACCTCTGCTGTGCTCCACTGTACTCTATATCTACTCTACTCCACTGTACTCTATCTCTATTGTACTCCACTGTACTCTACCTCTACCGTACTCTACTGTACTCCACCTCTACTGTGCTCCACTGTACTCCACTGTACTCTTCCTCTACTGTACTCCACTGTACTCTATCTCTACTGTGCTCCACTGTACTCTACCTCTACTTTGCTCTAATGTACTCTACTCTACTGTGCTCCACTGTACTCTATTTCTACTGTACCCCACTGTACTCTACCTCTCCTGTGCTCCACTGTACTCTACCTCTACTGTGCTCCACTGTACACTACCTCTACTGTACTCCACTGTACTCTACCTCTACTGTGCTCCACTGTACTCTACCTCTACTGTGCTCCACTGTACTCTACCTCTACTGTGCTCCACTGTACTCTACCTCTACTGTGCTCCACTGTACTCTACCTCTACTCTGCTCTACTGTACTCATTCTCTACTGTGCTCCACTGTACTCTACCTCTACTGTACTCCACTGTAGTCTACCTCAACTATAAACCACTGTACTCTACCTCTACTGTGCTCCACTGTACTCTACCTCTACTGTGCTCTACTGTACTCTATCTCTACTGTGCTCCACTGTACTCTACCTCTACTGTACTCCACTGTACTCTACCTCTACTGTACTCCACTGTACTCCACTGTACTCTAGCTCTACTGTGCTCCACTGTGCTCTACCTCTACTCTACTCCACTGTACTCTTCCTCTACTGTGCTCCACTGTACTCTACCTCTACTGTGCTCCACTGTACTCTATCTATACTCTAATCCACTGTACTCTATCTCTACTCTACTCCACTCTACTCTATCTCTACTGTACTCCACTGTACTCTACCTCTACTCTACACTACTGTACTCCACCTCTACTGTGCTCCACTGTACTCCACTGTACTCTAGCTCTACTGTGCTCCACTGTACTCTACCTCTACTGTACTCCACTGTACTCTACCTCTACTGTGCTCCACTGTACTCTACCTCTACTGTACTCCACTGTATTCTACCTCTACTGTGCTCTACTGTACTCTACATCTACTGTACTCCACTGTACTCTACCTCTACTGTACTGTACTGTTTTCTACCTCTACTGTACTCTACTTTACTCCAACTCTACTGTGCTCCACTGTACTCCACTGTACTCTACCACTACTGTGCTCCACTGTACTCTACCTCTACTGTACTCCACTGTACTCTATCTCTACTGTTCTCCACTGTACTCTACCTCTACTGTGCTCCACTGTACTCTACCGCTACTTTGCTCCACTGTACTCTACCTCTACTGTGCTCCACTGTACTCTACCTCTACTGTACTCCACTGTACTCTATCTCTACTGTACTCCACTGTACTCTACCTCTACTGTGCTCCACTGTACTCTACCTCTACTGTACTCCACTGTACTCTATCTCTACTGTACTCCACTGTACTCTACCTCTACTGTGCTCCACTGTACTCTACCTCTACTGTACTCCACTGTACTCTACCTCTACTGTACTGTACTGTTTTCTACCTCTACTGTACTCTACTGTACTCCACCTCTACTGTGCTCCACTGTACTCCACTGTACTCTACCGCTACTGTGCTCCACTGTAGTCTACCTCTACTGTACTCCACTGTACTCTATCTCTACTGTTCTCCACTGTACTCTACCTCTACTGTGTTCCACTGTACTCTACCGCTACTTTGCTCCACTGTACTCTACCTCTACTGTGCTCCACTGTACTCTACCTCTACTGTACTCCACTGTACTCTATCTCTACTGTACTACACTGTACTCTACCTCTACTGTGCTCCACTGTACTCTACCTCTACTGTACTCCACTGTACTCTACCTCTACTGTGCTCCACTGTTCTCTACCTCTACTGTACTCCACTGTACTCTACCTCTACTGTGCTCCACTGTACTCTACCTCTACTGTGCTCAACTGTACTCTACCTCTACTGTGCTCCACTGTACTCTACCTCTACTGTTCTCCACTCTACTCTACCTCTACTGTGCTCAGCTGTACTCTACCTCTACTGTGCTCCACTGCACTCTATCTCTACTGTACTCCACTGTACTCTACCTCTACAGTGCTCCACTGTGCTCTACCTCTACTCTACTCCACTGTACTCTACCTCTACTCTGCTCTACTGTACTCTACCTCTACTGTGCTCTACTGTACTCTATCTCTACTGTGCTCCACTGTACTCTACCTCTACTGTACTCTACTCTACTCCACCTCTAATGTGTTCCACTCTACTCTACCTCTACTGTACTCCACTGTACTCTACCTCTACTCTGCTCTACTTTACTCATTCTCTACTCTGCTCCACTGTACTCTACCTCTACTGTACTCCACTGTAGTCTACCTCAACTATACTCCACTGTACTCTACCTCTACTGTGCTCCACTGTATTCTACCTCTACTGTGCTCTACTGTACTCTATCTCTACTCTGCTCCACTGTACTCTACCTCTACTGTACTCCACTGTACTCCACCTCTACAGTGCTCCACTGTACTCTACCTCTACTGTACTCCACTGTACTCTAGCTCTACTGTGCTCCACTGTACTCTACCTCTACTGTACTCCACTGTACTCTACCTCTACTGTACTCCTTGTATTCTACCTCTACTGTGCTCTACTGTACTCTGCCTCTACTGTACTCCACTGTACTCTACCTCTACTTTGCTCTACTGTACTCTATCTCTACTGTGCTCCACTGTACTCTACCTCTACTGTACTCCATTGTACTCCACCTCTACAGTGCTCCACTGTACTCTACCTCTACTGTACTCCACTGTACACTACCTCTACTCTGCTCTACTGTACTCTATCTCTACTGTGCTCCACTGTACTCTACCTCTAATGTACTCCACTGTAGTCTACCTCAACTATACTCCACTGTACTCTACCTCTACTGTGCTCCACTGTACTCTACCTCAACTATACTCCACTGTACTCTATCTCTACTCTAATCCACTGTACTCTATCTCTACTCTACTCCACTCTTCTCTATCTCTACTGTACTCCACTGTACTCTACCTTTACTCTACTCTACTGTACTCCACCTCTACTTTGCTCCACTGTACTCCACTGTACTCTAGCTCTACTGTGCTCCACTGTACTCTACCTCTACTGTACTCCACTGTACTCTACCTCTACTGTGCTCCACTGTACTCTACCTCTACTGTACTCCACTGTACTCTACCTCTACTGTACTCCACTGTACTCTGCCTCTACTGTACTCCACTGTATTCTACCTCTACTGTGCTCTACTGTACTCTACCTCTACTGTACTCCACTGTACTCTACCTCTACTCTACTGTACTGTTCTCTACCTCTACTGTACTTTACAGTACTCCACCTCTACTGTACTCCACTGCACTCCACTGTACTCTACCTCTACTGTGCTCCACTGTACTCTACCTCTACTGTAATCCACTGTACTCTATCTCTACTGTTCTCCACTGTACTCTACCTCTACTGTACTCCACTGTACTCTACCTCTACTCTACTCTACTGTGCTCCACCTCTACTGTGCTCCACTGTACTCCACTGTACTCTAGCTCTACTGTGCTCCACTGTACTCTACCTCTACTGTACTCCACTGTACTCTACCTCTACTGTGCTCCACTGTACTCTACCTCCACTGTACTCCACTGTACTCTACCTCTACTGTACTCCACTGTACTCTACCTCTACTGTACTCCACTGTATTCTACCTCTACTGTGCTCTACTGTGCTCTACCTCTACTGTACTCCACTGTACTCTACCTCTACTGTACTGTACTGTTCTCTACCTCTACTGTACTCTACTGTACTCCACCTCTACTGTGATCCACTGTACTCCACTGTACTCTACCTCTACTGTTCTCCACTGTACTCTACCTCTACTGTAATCCACTGTACTCTATCTCTACTGTGCTCCACTGTACTCTACCTCTACTGTACTCCACTGTACTCTATCTCTACTGTTCTCCACTGTACTCTACCTCTACTGTGCTCCACTGTACTCCACTGTACTCTATCTCTACTGTGATCCACTGTACTCTTTCTCTGCCGTGCTCCACTGTACTCTATATCTACTCTACTCCACTGTACTCTATCTCTATTGTACTCCACTGTACTCTACCTCTACTGTACTCTACTGTACTCCACCTCTAGTGTGCTCCACTGTACTCCACTGTACTCTTCCTCTACTGTACTCCACTGTACTCTATCTCTACTGTGCTCCACTGTACTCTACCTCTACTTTGCTCTAATATACTCTACTCTACTGTGCTCCACTGTACTCTATTTCTACTGTACCCCACTGTACTCTACCTCTACTGTGCTCCACTGTACTCTACCTCTACTGTGCTCCACTGTACACTACCTCTACTGTACTCCACTGTACTCTACCTCTACTGTGCTCCACTGTACTCTACCTCTACTGTGCTCCACTGTACTCTACCTCTACTGTGCTCCACTGTACTCTATCTCTACTGTACTCAACTGTACTCTACCTCTACAATGCTCCACTGTGCTCTACCTCAACTGTACTCCACTGTACTCTACCTCTACTCTGCTCTACTGTGCTCTACCTCTACTGTACTCCACTGTACTCTACCTCTACTCTGCTCTACTGTACTCTATCTCTATTGTGCTCCACTGTACTCTATCTCTACTGTACTCCACTGTAGTCTACCTCAACTATACTCCACTGTACTCTACCTCTACTGTGCTCCACTGTACTCAACCTCTACTGTGCTCCACTGTACTCTACCTCTACTGTACTCCACTGTACTCCACCTCTACAGTGCTCCACTGTACTCTATCTCTACTGTACTCCACTGTACTCTACCTCTACTCTGCTTTACTGTACTCTATCTCTACTGTGCTCCACTGTACTCTACCTCTACTGTGCTCTACTGTACTCTATCTCTACTGTGCTCCACTGTACTCTACCTCTACTGTAGTCCACTGTACTCCACCTCTACAGTGCTCCACTGTACTCTACCTCTACTGTACTCCACTGTACTCTACCTCTACTCTGCTCTACTGTACTCTATCTCTAATGTGCTCTACTGTACTCTACCTCTATTATACTCCACTGTACTCTACCTCTACTGTGCTCCACTGTACTCTACCTCTACTGTGCTCCACTGTACACTACCTCTACTCTACTCCACTGTACACTACCTCTACTCTGCGCTACTGTACTCTGCCTCTACTTTACTCAACTGTACTCTACCTCTACTAGACTCCACTGTACTCTACCTCTACTGTGCTCTACTGTACTCTATCTCTACTGTGCTCCACTGTACTCTACCTCTACTGTACTCTACTCTACTCCACCTCTAATGTGCTCCACTCTACTCTACCTCTACTGTACTCCACTGCACTCTACCTCTACTCTGCTCTACTGTACTCTATCTCTACTGTGCTCACTGTACTCTACCTCTACTGTACTCCACTGTAGTCTACCTCAACTATACTCCACTGTACTCTACCTCTATGGTGCTCCACTGTACTCTACCTCTACTGTGCTCTACTGTACTCTATCTCTACTGTGCTCCACTGTACTCTACCTCTACTGTAGTCCACTGTACTCCACCTCTACAGTGCTACACTGTACTCTACCTCTACTGTACTCCACTGTACTCTACCTCTACTCTGCTCTACTGTACTCTATCTCTACTGTGCTCCACTGTACTCTACCTCTACTGTACTCCACTCTAGTCTACCTCAACTATACTCCACTGTACTCTACCTCTACTGTGCTCCACTGTACTCTACCTCTACTGTGCTCTACTGTACTCTATCTCTACTGTGCTCCACTGTACTCTATCTCTACTGTACTCCACTGTACTCTACCTCTACTGTACTCCACTGTACTCTACCTCTACTATACTCCACTGTATTCTACCTCTACTGTGCTCTACTGTACTCTACCTCTACTGTACTCCACTGTACTCTACCTCTACTGTACTTTACTGTTCTCTACCTCTACTGTACTCTACTGTTCTCCACCTCTACTGTGCTCCACTGTACTCCACTTTACTCTACCTCTACTGTACTCCACTGTACTCTACCTCTACTGTACTTTACTGTTCTCTACCTCTACTGTACTCTACTGTTCTCCACCTCTACTGTGCTCCACTGTACTCCACTTTACTCTACCTCTACTGTGCTCCACTGTACTCTACCTCTACTGTGCTCCACTGTACTCTACCTCTACTGTGCTCCACTGTACTCTATCTCTACTGTACTCAACTGTACTCTACCTCTACAATGCTCCACTGTGCTCTACCTCAACTGTACTCCACTGTACTCTACCTCTACTCTGCTCTACTGTGCTCTACCTCTACTGTACTCCACTGTACTCTACCTCTACTCTGCTCTACTGTACTCTATCTCTATTGTGCTCCACTGTACTCTATCTCTACTGTACTCCACTGTAGTCTACCTCAACTATACTCCACTGTACTCTACCTCTACTGTGCTCCACTGTACTCAACCTCTACTTTGCTCCACTGTACTCTACCTCTACTGTACTCCACTGTACTCCACCTCTACAGTGCTCCACTGTACTCTACCTCTACTGTACTCCACTGTACTCTACCTCTACTCTGCTTTACTGTACTCTATCTCTACTGTGCTCCACTGTACTCTACCTCTACTGTGCTCTACTGTACTCTATCTCTACTGTGCTCCACTGTACTCTACCTCTACTGTAGTCCACTGTACTCCACCTCTACAGTGCTCCACTGTACTCTACCTCTACTGTACTCCACTGTACTCTACCTCTACTCTGCTCTACTGTACTCTATCTCTAATGTGCTCTACTGTACTCTACCTCTATTATACTCCACTGTACTCTACCTCTACTGTGCTCCACTGTACTCTACCTCTACTGTGCTCCACTGTACACTACCTCTACTCTACTCCACTGTACACTACCTCTACTCTGCGCTACTGTACTCTGCCTCTACTTTACTCAACTGTACTCTACCTCTACTAGACTCCACTGTACTCTACCTCTACTGTGCTCTACTGTACTCTATCTCTACTGTGCTCCACTGTACTCTACCTCTACTGTACTCTACTCTACTCCACCTCTAATGTGCTCCACTCTACTCTACCTCTACTGTACTCCACTGCACTCTACCTCTACTCTGCTCTACTGTACTCTATCTCTACTGTGCTCACTGTACTCTACCTCTACTGTACTCCACTGTAGTCTACCTCAACTATACTCCACTGTACTCTACCTCTATGGTGCTCCACTGTACTCTACCTCTACTGTGCTCTACTGTACTCTATCTCTACTGTGCTCCACTGTACTCTACCTCTACTGTAGTCCACTGTACTCCACCTCTACAGTGCTACACTGTACTCTACCTCTACTGTACTCCACTGTACTCTACCTCTACTCTGCTCTACTGTACTCTATCTCTACTGTGCTCCACTGTACTCTACCTCTACTGTACTCCACTCTAGTCTACCTCAACTATACTCCACTGTACTCTACCTCTACTGTGCTCCACTGTACTCTACCTCTACTGTGCTCTACTGTACTCTATCTCTACTGTGCTCCACTGTACTCTATCTCTACTGTACTCCACTGTACTCTACCTCTACTGTACTCCACTGTACTCTACCTCTACTATACTCCACTGTATTCTACCTCTACTGTGCTCTACTGTACTCTACCTCTACTGTACTCCACTGTACTCTACCTCTACTGTACTTTACTGTTCTCTACCTCTACTGTACTCTACTGTTCTCCACCTCTACTGTGCTCCACTGTACTCCACTTTACTCTACCTCTACTGTACTCCACTGTACTCTACCTCTACTGTACTTTACTGTTCTCTACCTCTACTGTACTCTACTGTTCTCCACCTCTACTGTGCTCCACTGTACTCCACTTTACTCTACCTCTACTGTGCTCCACTGTACTCTACCTCTACTGTAATCCACTGTACTCTATCTCTACTGTGCTCCACTGTACTCTACCTCTACTGTACTCCACTGTACTCTATCTCTACTGTTCTCCACTGTACTCTACCTCTACTGTACTCCACTGTACTCTACCTCTACTCTACTCTACTGTGCTCCACCTCTACTGTGCTCCACTGTACTCCACTGTACTCTAGCTCTACTGTGCTCCACTGTACTCTACCTCTACTGTACTCCACTGTACTCTACCTCTACTGTGCTCCACTGTACTCTACCTCCACTGTACTCCACTGTACTCTACCTCTACTGTACTCCACTGTACTCTACCTCTACTGTACTCCACTGTATTCTACCTCTACTGTGCTCTACTGTACTCTACCTCTACTGTACTCCACTGTACTCTACCTCTACTGTACTGTACTGTTCTCTACCTCTACTGTACTCTACTCTACTCCACCTCTACTGTGCTCCACTGTACTCCACTGTACTCTACCTCTACTGTTCTCCACTGTACTCTACCTCTACTGTAATCCACTGTACTCTATCTCTACTGTGCTCCACTGTACTGTACCTCTACTGTACTCCACTGTACTCTATCTCTACTGTTCTCCACTGTACTCTACCTCTACTGTGCTCCACTGTACTCCACTGTACTCTATCTCTACTGTGATCCACTGTACTCTTTCTCTGCCGTGCTCCACTGTACTCTATATCTACTCTACTCCACAGTACTCTATCTCTATTTTACTCCACTGTACTCTACCTCTACAGTACTCTACTGTACTCCACCTCTAGTGTGCTCCACTGTACTCCACTGTACTCTTCCTCTACTGTACTCCACTGTACTCTACCTCTACTGTACTCCACTCTAGTCTACCTCAACTATACTCCACTGTACTCTACCTCTACTGTGCTCCACTGTACTCTACCTCTACTGTGCTCTACTGTACTCTATCTCTACTGTGCTCCACTGTACTCTATCTCTACTGTACTCCACTGTACTCTACCTCTACTGTACTCCACTCTACTCTACCTCTACTATACTCCACTGTATTCTACCTCTACTGTGCTCTACTGTACTCTACCTCTACTGTACTCCACTGTACTCTACCTCTACTGTACTTTACTGTTCTCTACCTCTACTGTACTCTACTGTTCTCCACCTCTACTGTGCTCCACTGTACTCCACTTTACTCTACCTCTACTGTACTCCACTGTACTCTACCTCTACTGTACTTTACTGTTCTCTACCTCTACTGTACTCTACTGTTCTCCACCTCTACTGTGCTCCACTGTACTCCACTTTACTCTACCTCTACTGTGCTCCACTGTACTCTACCTCTACTGTGCTCCACTGTACTCTACCTCTACTGTGCTCCACTGTACTCTATCTCTACTGTACTCAACTGTACTCTACCTCTACAATGCTCCACTGTGCTCTACCTCAACTGTACTCCACTGTACTCTACCTCTACTCTGCTCTACTGTGCTCTACCTCTACTGTACTCCACTGTACTCTACCTCTACTCTGCTCTACTGTACTCTATCTCTATTGTGCTCCACTGTACTCTATCTCTACTGTACTCCACTGTAGTCTACCTCAACTATACTCCACTGTACTCTACCTCTACTGTGCTCCACTGTACTCAACCTCTACTGTGCTCCACTGTACTCTACCTCTACTGTACTCCACTGTACTCCACCTCTACAGTGCTCCACTGTACTCTACCTCTACTGTACTCCACTGTACTCTACCTCTACTCTGCTTTACTGTACTCTATCTCTACTGTGCTCCACTGTACTCTACCTCTACTGTGCTCTACTGTACTCTATCTCTACTGTGCTCCACTGTACTCTACCTCTACTGTAGTCCACTGTACTCCACCTCTACAGTGCTCCACTGTACTCTACCTCTACTGTACTCCACTGTACTCTACCTCTACTCTGCTCTACTGTACTCTATCTCTAATGTGCTCTACTGTACTCTACCTCTATTATACTCCACTGTACTCTACCTCTACTGTGCTCCACTGTACTCTACCTCTACTGTGCTCCACTGTACACTACCTCTACTCTACTCCACTGTACACTACCTCTACTCTGCGCTACTGTACTCTGCCTCTACTTTACTCAACTGTACTCTACCTCTACTAGACTCCACTGTACTCTACCTCTACTGTGCTCTACTGTACTCTATCTCTACTGTGCTCCACTGTACTCTACCTCTACTGTACTCTACTCTACTCCACCTCTAATGTGCTCCACTCTACTCTACCTCTACTGTACTCCACTGCACTCTACCTCTACTCTGCTCTACTGTACTCTATCTCTACTGTGCTCACTGTACTCTACCTCTACTGTACTCCACTGTAGTCTACCTCAACTATACTCCACTGTACTCTACCTCTATGGTGCTCCACTGTACTCTACCTCTACTGTGCTCTACTGTACTCTATCTCTACTGTGCTCCACTGTACTCTACCTCTACTGTAGTCCACTGTACTCCACCTCTACAGTGCTACACTGTACTCTACCTCTACTGTACTCCACTGTACTCTACCTCTACTCTGCTCTACTGTACTCTATCTCTACTGTGCTCCACTGTACTCTACCTCTACTGTACTCCACTCTAGTCTACCTCAACTATACTCCACTGTACTCTACCTCTACTGTGCTCCACTGTACTCTACCTCTACTGTGCTCTACTGTACTCTATCTCTACTGTGCTCCACTGTACTCTATCTCTACTGTACTCCACTGTACTCTACCTCTACTGTACTCCACTGTACTCTACCTCTACTATACTCCACTGTATTCTACCTCTACTGTGCTCTACTGTACTCTACCTCTACTGTACTCCACTGTACTCTACCTCTACTGTACTTTACTGTTCTCTACCTCTACTGTACTCTACTGTTCTCCACCTCTACTGTGCTCCACTGTACTCCACTTTACTCTACCTCTACTGTACTCCACTGTACTCTACCTCTACTGTACTTTACTGTTCTCTACCTCTACTGTACTCTACTGTTCTCCACCTCTACTGTGCTCCACTGTACTCCACTTTACTCTACCTCTACTGTGCTCCACTGTACTCTACCTCTACTGTAATCCACTGTACTCTATCTCTACTGTGCTCCACTGTACTCTACCTCTACTGTACTCCACTGTACTCTATCTCTACTGTTCTCCACTGTACTCTACCTCTACTGTACTCCACTGTACTCTACCTCTACTCTACTCTACTGTGCTCCACCTCTACTGTGCTCCACTGTACTCCACTGTACTCTAGCTCTACTGTGCTCCACTGTACTCTACCTCTACTGTACTCCACTGTACTCTACCTCTACTGTGCTCCACTGTACTCTACCTCCACTGTACTCCACTGTACTCTACCTCTACTGTACTCCACTGTACTCTACCTCTACTGTACTCCACTGTATTCTACCTCTACTGTGCTCTACTGTACTCTACCTCTACTGTACTCCACTGTACTCTACCTCTACTGTACTGTACTGTTCTCTACCTCTACTGTACTCTACTCTACTCCACCTCTACTGTGCTCCACTGTACTCCACTGTACTCTACCTCTACTGTTCTCCACTGTACTCTACCTCTACTGTAATCCACTGTACTCTATCTCTACTGTGCTCCACTGTACTCTACCTCTACTGTACTCCACTGTACTCTATCTCTACTGTTCTCCACTGTACTCTACCTCTACTGTGCTCCACTGTACTCCACTGTACTCTATCTCTACTGTGATCCACTGTACTCTTTCTCTGCCGTGCTCCACTGTACTCTATATCTACTCTACTCCACAGTACTCTATCTCTATTTTACTCCACTGTACTCTACCTCTACAGTACTCTACTGTACTCCACCTCTAGTGTGCTCCACTGTACTCCACTGTACTCTTCCTCTACTGTACTCCACTGTACTCTATCTCTACTGTGCTCCACTGTACTCTACCTCTACTTTGCTCTAATATACTCTACTCTACTGTGCTCCACTGTACTCTATTTCTACTGTACCCCACTGTACTCTACCTCTACTTTGCTCCACTGTACTCTACCTCTACTGTGCTCCACTGTACACTACCTCTACTGTACTCCACTGTACTCTACCTCTACTGTGCTCCACTGTACTCTACCTCTACTGTGCTCCACTTAACTCTACCTCTACTGTGCTCCACTGTACTCTATCTCTACTGTACTCCACTGTACTCTACCTCTACAGTGCTCCACTGTGCTCTACCTCAACTGTACTCCACTGTACTCTACCTCTACTCTGCTCTACTGTGCTCTACCTCTACTGTACTCCACTGTACTCTACCTCTACTCTGCTCTACTGTACTCTACCTCTACTGTACTCCACTGTACTCTACCTCTACTGTGCTCCACTGTACTCTACCTCTACTGTACTCCACTGTACTCTACCTCTACTGTACTCCACTGTACTCTACCTCTACTGTACTCCACTGTATTCTACCTCTACTGTGCTCTACTGTACTCTACCTCTACTGTACTCCACTGTACTCTACCTCTACTGTACTGTACTGTTCTCTACCTCTACTGTACTCTACTGTACTCCACCTCTACTCTACTCTACTGTACTCCACTGTACTCCACTGTACTCTACCTCTACTGTGCTCCACTGTACTCTACCTCTACTGTGCTCTACTGTACTCTATCTCTACTGTGCTCCACTGTACTCTACCTCTACTGTACTCCACTGTACTCTACCTCTACTGTACTCCACTGTATTCCACCTCTACTATGCTCCACTGTACTCCACTGTACTCTAGCTCTACTGTGCTCCACGGTACTCTACCTCTACTGTACTCCACTGTACTCTACCTCTACTGTGCTCCACTGTACTCTACCTCTACTGTGCTCCACTGTTCTCTACCTCTACTGTACTCCACTGTACTCTACCTCTACTGTGCTCCACTGTACTCTACCTCTACTGTGCTCCACTGTACTCTACCTCTACAGTGCTCCACTGTACTCTACCTCTACTGTTCTCCACTCTACTCTACCTCTACTGTGCTCAGCTGTACTCTACCTCTACTGTGCTCCACTGCACTCTATCTCTACTGTACTCCACTGTACTCTACCTCTACAGTGCTCCACTGTGCTCTACCTCTACTCTACTCCACTGTACTCTACCTCTACTCTGCTCTACTGTACTCTACCTCTACTGTGCTCTACTGTACTCTATCTCTACTGTGCTCCACTGTACTCTACCTCTACTGTACTCTACTCTACTCCACCTTTAATGTGTTCCACTCTACTCTACCTCTACTGTACTCCACTGTACTCTACCTCTACTCTGCTCTACTGTACTCATTCTCTACTCTGCTCCACTGTACTCTACCTCTACTGTACTCCACTGTAGTCTACCTCAACTATACTCCACTGTACTCTACCTCTACTGTGCTCCACTGTATTCTACCTCTACTGTGCTCTACTGTACTCTATCTCTACTCTGCTCCACTGTACTCTACCTCTACTGTACTCCACTGTACTCCACCTCTACAGTGCTCCACTGTACTCTACCTCTACTGTACTCCACTGTACTCTAGCTCTACTGTGCTCCACTGTACTCTACCTCTACTGTACTCCACTGTACTCTACCTCTACTGTACTCCACTGTATTCTACCTCTACTGTGCTCTACTGTACTCTACCTCTACTGTACTCCACTGTACTCTACCTCTACTTTGCTCTACTGTACTCTATCTCTACTGTGCTCCACTGTACTCTACCTCTACTGTACTCCATTGTACTCCACCTCTACAGTGCTCCACTGTACTCTACCTCTACTGTACTCCATTGTACTCCACCTCTACAGTGCTCCACTGTACTCTACCTCTACTGTACTCCACTGTACTCTACCTCTACTCTGCTCTACTGTACTCTATCTCTACTGTGCTCCACTGTACTCTACCTCTAATGTACTCCACTGTAGTCTACCTCAACTATACTCCACTGTACTCTACCTCTACTGTGCTCCACTGTACTCTACCTCAACTATACTCCACTGTACTCTATCTCTACTCTAATCCACTGTACTCTATCTCTACTCTACTCCACTCTTCTCTATCTCTACTCTACTCCACTGTACTCTACCTTTACTCTACTCTACTGTACTCCACCTCTACTTTGCTCCACTGTACTCCACTGTACTTTAGCTCTACTGTGCTCCACTGTACTCTACCTCTACTGTACTCCACTGTACTCTACCTCTACTGTGCTCCACTGTACTCTACCTCTACTGTACTCCACTGTACTCTACCTCTACTGTACTCCACTGTACTCTACCTCTACTGTACTCCACTGTATTCTACCTCTACTGTGCTCTACTGTACTCTACCTCTACTGTACTCCACTGTACTCTACCTCTACTCTACTGTACTGTTCTCTACCTCTACTGTACTTTACAGTACTCCACCTCTACTGTACTCCACTGCACTCCACTGTACTCTACCTCTACTGTGCTCCACTGTACTCTACCTCTACTGTAATCCACTGTACTCTATCTCTACTGTGCTCCACTGTACTCTACCTCTACTGTACTCCACTGTACTCTATCTCTACTGTTCTCCACTGTACTCTACCTCTACTGTACTCCACTGTACTCTACCTCTACTCTACTCTACTGTGCTCCACCTCTACTGTGCTCCACTGTACTCCACTGTACTCTAGCTCTACTGTGCTCCACTGTACTCTACCTCTACTGTACTCCACTGTACTCTACCTCTATTGTGCTCCACTGTACTCTACCTCCACTGTACTCCACTGTACTCTACCTCTACTGTACTCCACTGTACTCTACCTCTACTGTACTCCACTGTATTCTACCTCTACTGTGCTCTACTGTGCTCTACCTCTACTGTACTCCACTGTACTCTACCTCTACTGTACTGTACTGTTCTCTACCTCTACTGTACTCTACTGTACTCCACCTCTACTGTGCTCCACTGTACTCCACTGTACTCTACCTCTACTGTTCTCCACTGTACTCTACCTCTACTGTAATCCACTGTACTCTATCTCTACTGTGCTCCACTGTACTCTACCTCTACTGTACTCCACTGTACTCTATCTCTACTGTTCTCCACTGTACTCTACCTCTACTGTGCTCCACTGTACTCCACTGTACTCTATCTCTACTGTGATACACTGTACTCTTTCTCTGCCGTGCTCCACTGTACTCTATATCTACTCTACTCCACTGTACTCTATCTCTATTGTACTCCACTGTACTCTACCTCTACTGTACTCTACTGTACTCCACCTCTAGTGTGCTCCACTGTACTCCACTGTACTCTTCCTCTACTGTACTCCACTGTACTCTATCTCTACTGTGCTCCACTGTACTCTACCTCTACTTTGCTCTAATATACTCTACTCTACTGTGCTCCACTGTACTCTATTTCTACTGTACCCCACTGTACTCTACCTCTACTGTGCTCCACTGTACTCTACCTCTACTGTGCTCCACTGTACACTACCTCTACTGTACTCCACTGTACTCTACCTCTACTGTGCTCCACTGTACTCTACCTCTACTGTGCTCCACTGTACTCTACCTCTACTGTGCTCCACTGTACTCTATCTCTACTGTACTCAACTGTACTCTACCTCTACAATGCTCCACTGTGCTCTACCTCAACTGTACTCCACTGTACTCTACCTCTACTCTGCTCTACTGTGCTCTACCTCTACTGTACTCCACTGTACTCTACCTCTACTCTGCTCTACTGTACTCTATCTCTATTGTGCTCCACTGTACTCTATCTCTACTGTACTCCACTGTAGTCTACCTCAACTATACTCCACTGTACTCTACCTCTACTGTGCTCCACTGTACTCAACTCTACTGTGCTCTACTGTACTCTACCTCTACTGTGCTCCACTGTACTCTACCTCTACTGTACTCCACTGTACTCCACCTCTACAGTGCTCCACTGTACTCTACTTCTACTGTACTCCACTGTACTCTACCTCTACTCTGCTCTACTGTACTCTATCTCTACTGTGCTCCACTGTACTCTACCTCTACTGTGCTCTACTGTACTCTATCTCTACTGTGCTCCACTGTACTCTACCTCTACTGTAGTCCACTGTACTCCACCTCTACAGTGCTCCACTGTACTCTACCTCTACTGTACTCCACTGTACTCTACCTCTACTCTGCTCTACTGTACTCTATCTCTAATGTGCTCTACTGTACTCTACCTCTATTATACTCCACTGTACTCTACCTCTACTGTGCTCCACTGTACTCTACCTCTACTGTGCTCCACTGTACACTACCTCTACTCTACTCCACTGTACACTACCTCTACTCTGCGCTACTGTACTCTACCTCTACTGTACTCAACTGTACTCTACCTCTACTAGACTCCACTGTACTCTACCTCTACTGTGCTCTACTGTACTCTATCTCTACTGTGCTCCACTGTACTCTACCTCTACTGTACTCTACTCTACTCCACCTCTAATGTGCTCCACTCTACTCTACCTCTACTGTACTCCACTGCACTCTACCTCTACTCTGCTCTACTGTACTCTATCTCTACTGTGCTCACTGTACTCTACCTCTACTGTACTCCACTGTAGTCTACCTCAACTATACTCCACTGTACTCTACCTCTATGGTGCTCCACTGTACTCTACCTCTACTGTGCTCTACTGTACTCTATCTCTACTGTGCTCCACTGTACTCTACCTCTACTGTAGTCCACTGTACTCCACCTCTACAGTGCTACACTGTACTCTACCTCTACTGTACTCCACTGTACTCTACCTCTACTCTGCTCTACTGTACTCTATCTCTACTGTGCTCCACTGTACTCTACCTCTACTGTACTCCACTCTAGTCTACCTCAACTATACTCCACTGTACTCTACCTCTACTGTGCTCCACTGTACTCTACCTCTACTGTGCTCTACTGTACTCTATCTCTACTGTGCTCCACTGTACTCTATCTCTACTGTACTCCACTGTACTCTACCTCTACTGTACTCCACTGTACTCTACCTCTACTATACTCCACTGTATTCTACCTCTACTGTGCTCTCCTGTACTCTACCTCTACTGTACTCCACTGTACTCTACCTCTACTGTACTTTACTGTTCTCTACCTCTACTGTACTCTACTGTTCTCCACCTCTACTGTGCTCCACTGTACTCCACTTTACTCTACCTCTACTGTACTCCACTGTACTCTACCTCTACTGTACTTTACTGTTCTCTACCTCTACTGTACTCTACTGTTCTCCACCTCTACTGTGCTCCACTGTACTCCACTTTACTCTACCTCTACTGTGCTCCACTGTACTCTACCTCTACTGTAATCCACTGTACTCTATATCTACTGTGCTCCACTGTACTCTACCTCTACTGTACTCCACTGTAATCTATCTCTACTGTTCTCCACTGTACTCTACCTCTACTGTACTCCACTGTACTCTACCTCTACTCTACTCTACTGTGCTCCACCTCTACTGTGCTCCACTGTACTCCACTGTACTCTAGCTCTACTGTGCTCCACTGTACTCTACCTCTACTGTACTCCACTGTACTCTACCTCTACTGTGCTCCACTGTACTCTACCTCCACTGTACTCCACTGTACTCTACCTCTACTGTACTGTACTGTTCTCTACCTCTACTGTACTCTACTCTACTCCACCTCTACTGTGCTCCACTGTACTCCACTGTACTCTACCTCTACTGTTCTCCACTGTACTCTACCTCTACTGTAATCCACTGTACTCTATCTCTACTGTGCTCCACTGTACTCTACCTCTACTGTACTCCACTGTACTCTATCTCTACTGTTCTCCACTGTACTCTACCTCTACTGTGCTCCACAGTACTCCACTGTACTCTATCTCTACTGTGATCCACTGTACTCTTTCTCTGCCTTGCTCCACTGTACTCTATATCTACTCTACTCCACTATACTCTATCTCTATTGTACTCCACTGTACTCTACCTCTACAGTACTCTACTGTACTCCACCTCTAGTGTGCTCCACTGTACTCCACTGTACTCTTCCTCTACTGTACTCCACTGTACTCTATCTCTACTGTGCTCCACTGTACTCTACCTCTACTTTGCTCTAATATACTCTACTCTACTGTGCTCCACTGTACTCTATTTCTACTGTACCCCACTGTACTCTACCTCTACTTTGCTCCACTGTGCTCTACCTCAACTGTACTCCACTGTACTCTACCTCTACTCTGCTCTACTGTGCTCTACCTCTACTGTACTCCACTGTACTCTACCTCTACTCTGCTCTACTGTACACTACCTCTACTGTACTCCACTGTACTCTACCTCTACTGTGCTCCACTGTACTCTACCTCTACTGTACTCCACTGTACTCTACCTCTACTGTACTCCACTGTACTCTACCTCTACTGTACTCCACTGTATTCTACCTCTACTGTGCTCTACTGTACTCTACCTCTACTGTACTCCACTGTACTCTACCTCTACTGTACTGTACTGTTCTCTACCTCTACTGTACTCTACTGTACTCCACCTCTACTCTACTCTACTGTACTCCACTGTACTCCACTGTACTCTACCTCTACTGTGCTCCACTGTACTCTACCTCTACTGTGCTCTACTGTACTCTATCTCTACTGTGCTCCACTGTACTCTACCTCTACTGTACTCCACTGTACTCTACCTCTACTGTACTCCACTGTATTCCACCTCTACTATGCTCCACTGTACTCCACTGTACTCTAGCTCTACTGTGCTCCACGGTACTCTACCTCTACTGTACTCCACTGTACTCTACCTCTACTGTGCTCCACTCTACTCTACCTCTACTGTGCTCCACTGTACTCTACCTCTACTGTGCTCAGCTGTACTCTACCTCTACTGTGCTCCACTGCACATTATCTTTACTGTACTCCACTGTACTCTACCTCTAAAGTGCTCCACTGTGCTCTACCTCTACTCTACTCCACTGTACTCTACCTCTACTCTGCTCTACTGTACTCTACCTCTACTGTACTCCACTGTACTCTACCTCTACTATACTCCACTGTACTCTACCTCTACTGTGCTCTACTGTACTCTATCTCTACTGTGCTCCACTGTACTCTACCTCTACTGTACTCCACTGTACTCTACCTCTACTGTGCTCCACTGTACTCTACCTCTACTGTACTCCACTGTACTCTACCTCTACTCTGCTCTACTGTACTCTATCTCTAATGTGCTCTACTGTACTCTACCTCTATTATACTCCACTGTACTCTACCTCTACTGTGCTCCACTGTACTCTACCTCTACTGTGCTCCACTGTACACTACCTCTACTCTACTCCACTGTACACTACCTCTACTCTGCGCTACTGTACTCTACCTCTACTGTACTCAACTGTACTCTACCTCTACTAGACTCCACTGTACTCTACCTCTACTGTGCTCTACTGTACTCTATCTCTACTGTGCTCCACTGTACTCTACCTCTACTGTACTCTACTCTACTCCACCTCTAATGTGCTCCACTCTACTCTACCTCTACTGTACTCCACTGCACTCTACCTCTACTCTGCTCTACTGTACTCTATCTCTACTGTGCTCACTGTACTCTACCTCTACTGTACTCCACTGTAGTCTACCTCAACTATACTCCACTGTACTCTACCTCTATGGTGCTCCACTGTACTCTACCTCTACTGTGCTCTACTGTACTCTATCTCTACTGTGCTCCACTGTACTCTACCTCTACTGTACTCCACTGTACTCTACCTCTACTGTACTCCACTGTACTCTACCTCTACTATACTCCACTGTATTCTACCTCTACTGTGCTCTACTGTACTCTACCTCTACTGTACTCCACTGTACTCTACCTCTACTGTACTTTACTGTTCTCTACCTCTACTGTACTCTACTGTTCTCCACCTCTACTGTGCTCCACTGTACTCCACTTTACTCTACCTCTACTGTACTCCACTGTACTCTACCTCTACTGTACTTTACTGTTCTCTACCTCTACTGTACTCTACTGTTCTCCACCTCTACTGTGCTCCACTGTACTCCACTTTACTCTACCTCTACTGTGCTCCACTGTACTCTACCTCTACTGTAATCCACTGTACTCTATCTCTACTGTGCTCCACTGTACTCTACCTCTACTGTACTCCACTGTACTCTATCTCTACTGTTCTCCACTGTACTCTACGTCTACTGTACTCCACTGTACTCTACCTCTACTCTACTCTACTGTGCTCCACCTCTACTGTGCTCCACTGTACTCCACTGTACTCTAGCTCTACTGTGCTCCACTGTACTCTACCTCTACTGTACTCCACTGTACTCTACCTCTACTGTGCTCCACTGTACTCTACCTCCACTGTACTCCACTGTACTCTACCTCTACTGTACTCCACTGTACTCTACCTCTACTGTACTCCACTGTATTCTACCTCTACTGTGCTCTACTGTACTCTACCTCTACTGTACTCCACTGTACTCTACCTCTACTGTACTGTACTGTTCTCTACCTCTACTGTACTCTACTGTACTCCACCTCTACTGTGCTCCACTGTACTCCACTGTACTCTACCTCTACTGTTCTCCACTGTACTCTACCTCTACTGTAATCCACTGTACTCTATCTCTACTGTGCTCCACTGTACTCTACCTCTACTGTACTCCACTGTACTCTATCTCTACTGTTCTCCACTGTACTCTACCTCTACTGTGCTCCACTGTACTCCACTGTACTCTATCTCTACTGTGATCCACTGTACTCTTTCTCTGCCGTGCTCCACTGTACTCTATATCTACTCTACTCCACTGTACTCTATCTCTATTGTACTCCACTGTACTCTACCTCTACAGTACTCTACTGTACTCCACCTCTAGTGTGCTCCACTGTACTCCACTGTACTCTTCCTCTACTGTACTCCACTGTACTCTATCTCTACTGTGCTCCACTGTACTCTACCTCTACTTTGCTCTAATATACTCTACTTTACTGTGCTCCACTGTACTCTATTTCTACTGTACCCCACTGTACTCTACCTCTACTGTGCTCCACTGTACTCTACCTCTACTGTGCTCCACTGTACACTACCTCTACTGTACTCCACTGTACTCTACCTCTACTGTGCTCCACTGTACTCTACCTCTACTGTGCTCCACTTAACTCTACCTCTACGGTGCTCCACTGTACTCTATCTCTACTGTACTCCACTGTACTCTACCTCTACAGTGCTCCACTGTGCTCTACCTCAACTGTACTCCACTGTACTCTACCTCTACTCTGCTCTACTGTGCTCTACCTCTACTGTACTCCACTGTACTCTACCTCTACTCTGCTCTACTGTACTCTACCTCTACTGTACTCCACTGTACTCTACCTCTACTGTGCTCCACTGTACTCTACCTCTACTGTACTCCACTGTACTCTACCTCTACTGTACTCCACTGTACTCTACCTCTACTGTACTCCACTGTATTCTACCTCTACTGTGCTCTACTGTACTCTACCTCTACTGTACTCCACTGTACTCTACCTCTACTGTACTGTACTGTTCTCTACCTCTACTGTACTCTACTGTACTCCACCTCTACTGTACTCTACTGTACTCCACTGTACTCCACTGTACTCTACCTCTACTGTGCTCCACTGTACTCTACCTCTACTGTGCTCTACTGTACTCTATTTCTACTGTGCTCCACTGTACTCTACCTCTACTGTACTCCACTGTACTCTACCTCTACTGTACTCCACTGTATTCCACCTCTACTATGCTCCACTGTACTCCACTGTACTCTAGCTCTACTGTGCTCCACGGTACTCTACCTCTAATGTACTCCACTGTACTCTACCTCTACTGTGCTCCACTCTACTCTACCTCTACTGTGCTCCACTGTACTCTACCTCTACTGTGCTCAGCTGTACTCTACCTCTACTGTGCTCCACTGCACATTATCTCTACTGTACTCCACTGTACTCTACCTCTACAGTGCTCCACTGTGCTCTACCTCTACTCTACTCCACTGTACTCTACCTCTACTCTGCTCTACTGTACTCTACCTCTACTGTACTCCACTGTACTCTACCTCTACTATACTCCACTGTACTCTACCTCTACTGTGCTCTACTGTACTCTATCTCTACTGTGCTCTACTGTACTCTACCTCTACTGTACTCCACTGTACTCTACCTCTACTGTACTCCACTGTACTCTACCTCTACAGTGCTCCACTGTACTCTACCTCTACTGTACTCCACTGTACTCTACCTCTACTCTGCTCTACTGTACTCTATCTCTACTGTGCTCCACTGTACTCTACCTCTACTGTACTCCACTGTAGTCTACCTCAACCAGTGGCGGTTCTAGCCCATTTCAACTGGGGGGGCCAAGCTGGGGCCAGTTGTACTGTTAGAGGGGCCAGTTACATTTAGACCTTATTGTTGTCCTATCATTTTCTGCACTGCTGCAGGCATTAACAGGCAAAATACCGTGTTTATAATCATTCAACAATGTATTTGCATTTCCATTATATTTTTACATTTGCATTACATATTCAGTATTAGTCACAGTAACTGTAATAGACATGATGTCCTTCTTTCTCTTCATTTTGAGAACTATAGAGCAAAAGCAATGGGGACCAAGAAGCTTATTAATTCATTTACTGAAAATAACTGACTTAGGTAACTACGTCTAACCGTTTACAGGGTTCCTGCACACTTTTTAAAGTCAAATTTAAGGCTTTTTAAGACCTAAAGAAATCAAAATTAATACCGTAGGGGTGTGCAATATTGACAAAAATATATTTAAATATTTTCAACGTTTTGTTGATAATAATTAGATGATATTTTACTGATTGTGTTTTTGTGCTGGTGCCATGGCTGGTTTAGGCCTGTTGTTGACAGCTGACTCACGGAGATATTAATATTTTTCATATCATATGCAGTAGTCAGTTCACAGCAGTGACAGAAATAAATTTCTTAATTAAGGAGCAATATTTGCCAACTTAAACTGATTTCCAGGGGCATTTTCACCTATATATGGACATTTTTTCTAAACTTATTTAGAGTTATGCAATGCATCACCTTTTATGTCAAATACTAACATTCAAATTAAACAATAATTATACTTATTTATACAATAATACTTAATTATACAATAATTATACAGTACCACTGTTACCAGTCAAATTAATTAATTCAATCAAAATCCATCTTTGCAGTGCAGAGGTGACACAGAAGTGGCATTAATATACTTACACTCCATTTACAATTGCATAAATAAAGCTATGAGATTTTTTTAAAATCAATATTTAAATATGAAATGATTTCTAATTTTAACGTTTTAATTAAAGGATACTTTAAATATGAAACTAAAACCGCCAGTAGGCGGCGGCAAGTCCCTGTAAGAGGGATTCATTCATTCAACCGATTTGTTCAAACGGCTGATTCTTTCCATAGATTCTTTCGGGAAAGAAGCAAGTGATTCGTTCAAAACGCGGATTTCAGACTAGTCAATAAATCATCGCTGTGTTGCATTGAGACTCTGCTACGGTTTCATTATGAAATTGTAGTCGGCGAAATAAAGGGAAAACAAACAATATTGACAATATTGTGTCTAAAAAGTAACTCCCAAAGTTAACTTATTGTTAATTTAACTGTTGTATAACATAAATATCACAGTTGCAATTGTGCACGGGAAAACGGCACTCTTGCTGATGTGATATTCTAATATAAGAACATAATATGATATAAATATAAGACAAAAACTAATTTGGTGACATAGCCTACCTATGAACTGCACACAGCAGTGAAAGGACGATAGACAAATGCGATGTCAGCTCACAGTGCCTCGTACATAGTTAAAACAATGATTACAATATCATAATAGACAATAGGCTACACATCATCACACCCCATACGCACATAAAGAATGAACTTACAACTGAACTGACATTTACCAACTTTCTCCTTCTCTCCTCTCTCGCGTGCAGGAGACAGACATTAGCCTACTCTGCCGCGATTCCCGCGAATGTGATGCGAATTGTCACGTGAAAATGCAAATCCACAAAGATAGAATAATAAAAAATAATACGCATACGATTACAACGATAGCAAAAAACAGTTTTGTAAAAATTATTTCAAACTCCACATTTAGGGGGGCCACAAGGGGGGCCAAGCTTTTTGTCACAGGGGCACTGGCCCCCCCTGGCCTCCCTCTAGAACCGCCACTGACCTCAACTATACTCCACTGTACTCTACCTCTACTGTGCTCCACTGTACTCTACCTCAACTATACTCCACTGTACTCTATCTCTACTCTATCTCTACTCTAATCCACTGTACTCTATCTCTACTCTACTCCACTCTACTCTATCTCTACTGTACTCCACTGTACTCTACCTCTACTCTTCTCTACTGTACTCCACCTCTACTGTGCTCCACTGTACTCCACTGTACTCTAGCTCTACTCTGCTCCACTGTACTCTACCTCTACTGTACTCCACTGTACTCTACCTCTACTGTGCTCCACTGTACTCTAGCTCTACTGTACTCCACTGTACTCTACCTCTACTGTACTCCACTGTACTCTACCTCTACTGTACTCCACTGTATTCTACCTCTACTGTGCTCTACTGTACTCTACCTCTACTGTACTCCACTGTACTCTACCTCTACTGTGCTCCACTGTACTCTACCTCTACTGTGCTCCACTGTACTCTATCTCTACTGTACTCTACTGTACTCTACCTCTACTGTACTCCACTGTACTCTATCTCTACTGTACTCCACTGTACTCTACCTCTACTGTGCTCTACTGTACTCTATCTCTACTGTGCTCCACTGTACTCTACCTCTACTGTACTCTACTCTACTCCAACTCTAATGTGCTCCACTCTACTCTACCTCTACTGTACTCGACTGTACTCTACCTCTACTCTGCTCTACTGTACTCTATCTCTACTGTGCTCCACTGTACTCTAACTCTACTGTACTCCACTGTAGTTTACCTCTACTGTGCTCCACTGTACTCTACCTCTACTGTGCTCCACTGTACTCTACCTCTACTGTGCTCCACTGTACTCTATCTCTACTGTACTCCACTGTACTCTACCTCTACAGTACTCCACTGTTCTCTACCTCTACTGTACTCCACTGTACTCTACCTCTACTGTGCTCCACTGTACTCTACCTCAACTATACTCCAATGTACTCTATCTCTACTGTACTCCACTGTACTCCACTGTACTCTAGCTCTACTGTGCTCCACTGTACTCTACCTCTACTGTACTCCACTGTACTCTACCTCTACTGTACTCCACTGTATTCTACCTCTACTGTGCTCTACTGTACTCTACATCTACTGTACTCCACTGTACTCTACCTCTACTGTGCTCTACTGTACTCTATCTCTACTGTGCTCCACTGTACTCTACCTCTACTGTACTCCACTGTACTCCACCTCTACAGTGCTCCACTGTACTCTACCTCTACTGTACTCCACTGTACTCTACCTCTACTCTGCTCTACTGTACTCTATCTCTACTGTGCTCCACTGTGCTCTACCTCTAATGTACTCCACTGTAGTCTACCTCAACTATACTCCACTGTACTCTACCTCTACTGTGCTCTACTGTACTCTACCTCAACTATACTCCACTGTACTCTATCTCTACTCTAATCCACTGTACTCTATCTCTACTCTACTCCACTCTACTCTATCTCTACTGTACTCCACTGTACTCTACCTTTACTCTACTCTACTGTACTCCACCTCTACTCTGCTCCACTGTACTCCACTGTACCCTAGCTCTACTGTGCTCCACTGTACTCTATCTCTACTGTACTCCACTGTATTCTACCTCTACTGTGCTCTACTGTACTCTACCTCTACTGTACTCCACTGTACTCTACCTCTACTGTACTGTACTGTACTCTACCTCTACTGTACTCTACTGTACTCCACCTCTACTGTGCTCCACTGTACTCCACTGTACTCTACCTCTAATGTGCTCCACTGTACTCTACCTCTACTGTACTCCACTGTACTCTATCTCTACTGTGCTCCACTGTACTCTACCTCTACTGTACTCCACTGTACTCTATCTCTACTGTTCTCCACTCTACTCTACCTCTACTGTGCTCAGCTGTACTCTACCTCTACTGTGCTCCACTGCACTCTATCTCTACTGTACTCAACTGTACTCTACCTCTACAATGCTCCACTGTGCTCTACCTCAACTGTACTCCACTGTACTCTACCTCTACTCTGCTCTACTGTGCTCTACCTCTACTGTACTCCACTGTACTCTACCTCTACTCTGCTCTACTGTACTCTATCTCTATTGTGCTCCACTGTACTCTATCTCTACTGTACTCCACTGTAGTCTACCTCAACTATACTCCACTGTACTCTACCTCTACTGTGCTCCACTGTACTCAACCTCTACTGTGCTCCACTGTACTCTACCTCTACTGTACTCCACTGTACTCCACCTCTACAGTGCTCCACTGTACTCTACCTCTACTGTACTCCACTGTACTCTACCTCTACTCTGCTTTACTGTACTCTATCTCTACTGTGCTCCACTGTACTCTACCTCTACTGTGCTCTACTGTACTCTATCTCTACTGTGCTCCACTGTACTCTACCTCTACTGTAGTCCACTGTACTCCACCTCTACAGTGCTCCACTGTACTCTACCTCTACTGTACTCCACTGTACTCTACCTCTACTCTGCTCTACTGTACTCTATCTCTAATGTGCTCTACTGTACTCTACCTCTATTATACTCCACTGTACTCTACCTCTACTGTGCTCCACTGTACTCTACCTCTACTGTGCTCCACTGTACACTACCTCTACTCTACTCCACTGTACACTACCTCTACTCTGCGCTACTGTACTCTGCCTCTACTTTACTCAACTGTACTCTACCTCTACTAGACTCCACTGTACTCTACCTCTACTGTGCTCTACTGTACTCTATCTCTACTGTGCTCCACTGTACTCTACCTCTACTGTACTCTACTCTACTCCACCTCTAATGTGCTCCACTCTACTCTACCTCTACTGTACTCCACTGCACTCTACCTCTACTCTGCTCTACTGTACTCTATCTCTACTGTGCTCACTGTACTCTACCTCTACTGTACTCCACTGTAGTCTACCTCAACTATACTCCACTGTACTCTACCTCTATGGTGCTCCACTGTACTCTACCTCTACTGTGCTCTACTGTACTCTATCTCTACTGTGCTCCACTGTACTCTACCTCTACTGTAGTCCACTGTACTCCACCTCTACAGTGCTACACTGTACTCTACCTCTACTGTACTCCACTGTACTCTACCTCTACTCTGCTCTACTGTACTCTATCTCTACTGTGCTCCACTGTACTCTACCTCTACTGTACTCCACTCTAGTCTACCTCAACTATACTCCACTGTACTCTACCTCTACTGTGCTCCACTGTACTCTACCTCTACTGTGCTCTACTGTACTCTATCTCTACTGTGCTCCACTGTACTCTATCTCTACTGTACTCCACTGTACTCTACCTCTACTGTACTCCACTGTACTCTACCTCTACTATACTCCACTGTATTCTACCTCTACTGTGCTCTACTGTACTCTACCTCTACTGTACTCCACTGTACTCTACCTCTACTGTACTTTACTGTTCTCTACCTCTACTGTACTCTACTGTTCTCCACCTCTACTGTGCTCCACTGTACTCCACTTTACTCTACCTCTACTGTACTCCACTGTACTCTACCTCTACTGTACTTTACTGTTCTCTACCTCTACTGTACTCTACTGTTCTCCACCTCTACTGTGCTCCACTGTACTCCACTTTACTCTACCTCTACTGTGCTCCACTGTACTCTACCTCTACTGTAATCCACTGTACTCTATCTCTACTGTGCTCCACTGTACTCTACCTCTACTGTACTCCACTGTACTCTATCTCTACTGTTCTCCACTGTACTCTACCTCTACTGTACTCCACTGTACTCTACCTCTACTCTACTCTACTGTGCTCCACCTCTACTGTGCTCCACTGTACTCCACTGTACTCTAGCTCTACTGTGCTCCACTGTACTCTACCTCTACTGTACTCCACTGTACTCTACCTCTACTGTGCTCCACTGTACTCTACCTCCACTGTACTCCACTGTACTCTACCTCTACTGTACTCCACTGTACTCTACCTCTACTGTACTCCACTGTATTCTACCTCTACTGTGCTCTACTGTACTCTACCTCTACTGTACTCCACTGTACTCTACCTCTACTGTACTGTACTGTTCTCTACCTCTACTGTACTCTACTCTACTCCACCTCTACTGTGCTCCACTGTACTCCACTGTACTCTACCTCTACTGTTCTCCACTGTACTCTACCTCTACTGTAATCCACTGTACTCTATCTCTACTGTGCTCCACTGTACTCTACCTCTACTGTACTCCACTGTACTCTATCTCTACTGTTCTCCACTGTACTCTACCTCTACTGTGCTCCACTGTACTCCACTGTACTCTATCTCTACTGTGATCCACTGTACTCTTTCTCTGCCGTGCTCCACTGTACTCTATATCTACTCTACTCCACAGTACTCTATCTCTATTTTACTCCACTGTACTCTACCTCTACAGTACTCTACTGTACTCCACCTCTAGTGTGCTCCACTGTACTCCACTGTACTCTTCCTCTACTGTACTCCACTGTACTCTATCTCTACTGTGCTCCACTGTACTCTACCTCTACTTTGCTCTAATATACTCTACTCTACTGTGCTCCACTGTACTCTATTTCTACTGTACCCCACTGTACTCTACCTCTACTTTGCTCCACTGTACTCTACCTCTACTGTGCTCCACTGTACACTACCTCTACTGTACTCCACTGTACTCTACCTCTACTGTGCTCCACTGTACTCTACCTCTACTGTGCTCCACTTAACTCTACCTCTACTGTGCTCCACTGTACTCTATCTCTACTGTACTCCACTGTACTCTACCTCTACAGTGCTCCACTGTGCTCTACCTCAACTGTACTCCACTGTACTCTACCTCTACTCTGCTCTACTGTGCTCTACCTCTACTGTACTCCACTGTACTCTACCTCTACTCTGCTCTACTGTACTCTACCTCTACTGTACTCCACTGTACTCTACCTCTACTGTGCTCCACTGTACTCTACCTCTACTGTACTCCACTGTACTCTACCTCTACTGTACTCCACTGTACTCTACCTCTACTGTACTCCACTGTATTCTACCTCTACTGTGCTCTACTGTACTCTACCTCTACTGTACTCCACTGTACTCTACCTCTACTGTACTGTACTGTTCTCTACCTCTACTGTACTCTACTGTACTCCACCTCTACTCTACTCTACTGTACTCCACTGTACTCCACTGTACTCTACCTCTACTGTGCTCCACTGTACTCTACCTCTACTGTGCTCTACTGTACTCTATATCTACTGTGCTCCACTGTACTCTACCTCTACTGTACTCCACTGTACTCTACCTCTACTGTACTCCACTGTATTCCACCTCTACTATGCTCCACTGTACTCCACTGTACTCTAGCTCTACTGTGCTCCACGGTACTCTACCTCTACTGTACTCCACTGTACTCTACCTCTACTGTGCTCCACTGTACTCTACCTCTACTGTGCTCCACTGTTCTCTACCTCTACTGTACTCCACTGTACTCTACCTCTACTGTGCTCCACTGTACTCTACCTCTACTGTGCTCCACTGTACTCTACCTCTACTGTGCTCCACTGTACTCTACCTCTACTGTTCTCCACTCTACTCTACCTCTACTGTGCTCAGCTGTACTCTACCTCTACTGTGCTCCACTGCACTCTATCTCTACTGTACTCCACTGTACTCTACCTCTACAGTGCTCCACTGTGCTCTACCTCTACTCTACTCCACTGTACTCTACCTCTACTCTGCTCTACTGTACTCTACCTCTACTGTGCTCTACTGTACTCTATCTCTACTGTGCTCCACTGTACTCTACCTCTACTGTACTCTACTCTACTCCACCTTTAATGTGTTCCACTCTACTCTACCTTTACTGTACTCCACTGTACTCTACCTCTACTCTGCTCTACTGTACTCATTCTCTACTCTGCTCCACTGTACTCTACCTCTACTGTACTCCACTGTAGTCTACCTCAACTATACTCCACTGTACTCTACCTCTACTGTGCTCCACTGTATTCTACCTCTACTGTGCTCTACTGTACTCTATCTCTACTCTGCTCCACTGTACTCTACCTCTACTGTACTCCACTGTACTCCACCTCTACAGTGCTCCACTGTACTCTACCTCTACTGTACTCCACTGTACTCTAGCTCTACTGTGCTCCACTGTACTCTACCTCTACTGTACTCCACTGTACTCTACCTCTACTGTACTCCACTGTATTCTACCTCTACTGTGCTCTACTGTACTCTACCTCTACTGTACTCCACTGTACTCTACCTCTACTTTGCTCTACTGTACTCTATCTCTACTGTGCTCCACTGTACTCTACCTCTACTGTACTCCATTGTACTCCACCTCTACAGTGCTCCACTGTACTCTACCTCTACTGTACTCCATTGTACTCCACCTCTACAGTGCTCCACTGTACTCTACCTCTACTGTACTCCACTGTACTCTACCTCTACTCTGCTCTACTGTACTCTATCTCTACTGTGCTCCACTGTACTCTACCTCTAATGTACTCCACTGTAGTCTACCTCAACTATACTCCACTGTACTCTACCTCTACTGTGCTCCACTGTACTCTACCTCAACTATACTCCACTGTACTCTATCTCTACTCTAATCCACTGTACTCTATCTCTACTCTACTCCACTCTTCTCTATCTCTACTCTACTCCACTGTACTCTACCTTTACTCTACTCTACTGTACTCCACCTCTACTTTGCTCCACTGTACTCCACTGTACTTTAGCTCTACTGTGCTCCACTGTACTCTACCTCTACTGTACTCCACTGTACTCTACCTCTACTGTGCTCCACTGTACTCTACCTCTACTGTACTCCACTGTACTCTACCTCTACTGTACTCCACTGTACTCTACCTCTACTGTACTCCACTGTATTCTACCTCTACTGTGCTCTACTGTACTCTACCTCTACTGTACTCCACTGTACTCTACCTCTACTCTACTGTACTGTTCTCTACCTCTACTGTACTTTACAGTACTCCACCTCTACTGTACTCCACTGCACTCCACTGTACTCTACCTCTACTGTGCTCCACTGTACTCTACCTCTACTGTAATCCACTGTACTCTATCTCTACTGTGCTCCACTGTACTCTACCTCTACTGTACTCCACTGTACTCTATCTCTACTGTTCTCCACTGTACTCTACCTCTACTGTACTCCACTGTACTCTACCTCTACTCTACTCTACTGTGCTCCACCTCTACTGTGCTCCACTGTACTCCACTGTACTCTAGCTCTACTGTGCTCCACTGTACTCTACCTCTACTGTACTCCACTGTACTCTACCTCTATTGTGCTCCACTGTACTCTACCTCCACTGTACTCCACTGTACTCTACCTCTACTGTACTCCACTGTACTCTACCTCTACTGTACTCCACTGTATTCTACCTCTACTGTGCTCTACTGTGCTCTACCTCTACTGTACTCCACTGTACTCTACCTCTACTGTACTTTACTGTTCTCTACCTCTACTGTACTCTACTGTACTCCACCTCTACTGTGCTCCACTGTACTCCACTGTACTCTACCTCTACTGTTCTCCACTGTACTCTACCTCTACTGTAATCCACTGTACTCTATCTCTACTGTGCTCCACTGTACTCTACCTCTACTGTACTCCACTGTACTCTATCTCTACTGTTCTCCACTGTACTCTACCTCTACTGTGCTCCACTGTACTCCACTGTACTCTATCTCTACTGTGATACACTGTACTCTTTCTCTGCCGTGCTCCACTGTACTCTATATCTACTCTACTCCACTGTACTCTATCTCTATTGTACTCCACTGTACTCTACCTCTACTGTACTCTACTGTACTCCACCTCTAGTGTGCTCCACTGTACTCCACTGTACTCTTCCTCTACTGTACTCCACTGTACTCTATCTCTACTGTGCTCCACTGTACTCTACCTCTACTTTGCTCTAATATACTCTACTCTACTGTGCTCCACTGTACTCTATTTCTACTGTACCCCACTGTACTCTACCTCTACTGTGCTCCACTGTACTCTACCTCTACTGTGCTCCACTGTACACTACCTCTACTGTACTCCACTGTACTCTACCTCTACTGTGCTCCACTGTACTCTACCTCTACTGTGCTCCACTGTACTCTACCTTTACTGTGCTCCACTGTACTCTATCTCTACTGTACTCAACTGTACTCTACCTCTACAATGCTCCACTGTGCTCTACCTCAACTGTACTCCACTGTACTCTACCTCTACTCTGCTCTACTGTGCTCTACCTCTACTGTACTCCACTGTACTCTACCTCTACTCTGCTCTACTGTACTCTATCTCTATTGTGCTCCACTGTACTCTATCTCTACTGTACTCCACTGTAGTCTACCTCAACTATACTCCACTGTACTCTACCTCTACTGTGCTCCACTGTACTCAACTCTACTGTGCTCTACTGTACTCTACCTCTACTGTGCTCCACTGTACTCTACCTCTACTGTACTCCACTGTACTCCACCTCTACAGTGCTCCACTGTACTCTACCTCTACTGTACTCCACTGTACTCTACCTCTACTCTGCTCTACTGTACTCTATCTCTACTGTGCTCCACTGTACTCTACCTCTACTGTGCTCTACTGTACTCTATCTCTACTGTGCTCCACTGTACTCTACCTCTACTGTAGTCCACTGTACTCCACCTCTACAGTGCTCCACTGTACTCTACCTCTACTGTACTCCACTGTACTCTACCTCTACTCTGCTCTACTGTACTCTATCTCTAATGTGCTCTACTGTACTCTACCTCTATTATACTCCACTGTACTCTACCTCTACTGTGCTCCACTGTACACTACCTCTACTCTACTCCACTGTACACTACCTCTACTCTGCGCTACTGTACTCTACCTCTACTGTACTCAACTGTACTCTACCTCTACTAGACTCCACTGTACTCTACCTCTACTGTGCTCTACTGTACTCTATCTCTACTGTGCTCCACTGTACTCTACCTCTACTGTACTCTACTCTACTCCACCTCTACAGTGCTCCACTGTACTCTACCTCTACTGTACTCCACTGTACTCTACCTCTACTCTGCTCTACTGTACTCTATCTCTACTGTGCTCCACTGTACTCTACCTCTACTGTGCTCTACTGTACTCTATCTCTACTGTGCTCCACTGTACTCTACCTCTACTGTAGTCCACTGTACTCCACCTCTACAGTGCTCCACTGTACTCTACCTCTACTGTACTCCACTGTACTCTACCTCTACTCTGCTCTACTGTACTCTATCTCTAATGTGCTCTACTGTACTCTACCTCTATTATACTCCACTGTACTCTACCTCTACTGTGCTCCACTGTACACTACCTCTACTCTACTCCACTGTACACTACCTCTACTCTGCGCTACTGTACTCTACCTCTACTGTACTCAACTGTACTCTACCTCTACTAGACTCCACTGTACTCTACCTCTACTGTGCTCTACTGTACTCTATCTCTACTGTGCTCCACTGTACTCTACCTCTACTGTACTCTACTCTACTCCACCTCTAATGTGCTCCACTCTACTCTACCTCTACTGTACTCCACTGCACTCTACCTCTACTCTGCTCTACTGTACTCTATCTCTACTGTGCTCACTGTACTCTACCTCTACTGTACTCCACTGTAGTCTACCTCAACTATACTCCACTGTACTCTACCTCTATGGTGCTCCACTGTACTCTACCTCTACTGTGCTCTACTGTACTCTATCTCTACTGTGCTCCACTGTACTCTACCTCTACTGTAGTCCACTGTACTCCACCTCTACAGTGCTACACTGTACTCTACCTCTACTGTACTCCACTGTACTCTACCTCTACTCTGCTCTACTGTACTCTATCTCTACTGTGCTCCACTGTACTCTACCTCTACTGTACTCCACTCTAGTCTACCTCAACTATACTCCACTGTACTCTACCTCTACTGTGCTCCACTGTACTCTACCTCTACTGTGCTCTACTGTACTCTATCTCTACTGTGCTCCACTGTACTCTATCTCTACTGTACTCCACTGTACTCTACCTCTACTGTACTCCACTGTACTCTACCTCTACTATACTCCACTGTATTCTACCTCTACTGTGCTCTCCTGTACTCTACCTCTACTGTACTCCACTGTACTCTACCTCTACTGTACTTTACTGTTCTCTACCTCTACTGTACTCTACTGTTCTCCACCTCTACTGTGCTCCACTGTACTCCACTTTACTCTACCTCTACTGTACTCCACTGTACTCTACCTCTACTGTACTTTACTGTTCTCTACCTCTACTGTACTCTACTGTTCTCCACCTCTACTGTGCTCCACTGTACTCCACTTTACTCTACCTCTACTGTGCTCCACTGTACTCTACCTCTACTGTAATCCACTGTACTCTATATCTACTGTGCTCCACTGTACTCTACCTCTACTGTACTCCACTGTACTCTATCTCTACTGTTCTCCACTGTACTCTACCTCTACTGTACTCCACTGTACTCTACCTCTACTCTACTCTACTGTGCTCCACCTCTACTGTGCTCCACTGTACTCCACTGTACTCTAGCTCTACTGTGCTCCACTGTACTCTACCTCTACTGTACTCCACTGTACTCTACCTCTACTGTGCTCCACTGTACTCTACCTCCACTGTACTCCACTGTACTCTACCTCTACTGTACTGTACTGTTCTCTACCTCTACTGTACTCTACTCTACTCCACCTCTACTGTGCTCCACTGTACTCCACTGTACTCTACCTCTACTGTTCTCCACTGTACTCTACCTCTACTGTAATCCACTGTACTCTATCTCTACTGTGCTCCACTGTACTCTACCTCTACTGTACTCCACTGTACTCTATCTCTACTGTTCTCCACTGTACTCTACCTCTACTGTGCTCCACAGTACTCCACTGTACTCTATCTCTACTGTGATCCACTGTACTCTTTCTCTGCCTTGCTCCACTGTACTCTATATCTACTCTACTCCACTATACTCTATCTCTATTGTACTCCACTGTACTCTACCTCTACAGTACTCTACTGTACTCCACCTCTAGTGTGCTCCACTGTACTCCACTGTACTCTTCCTCTACTGTACTCCACTGTACTCTATCTCTACTGTGCTCCACTGTACTCTACCTCTACTTTGCTCTAATATACTCTACTCTACTGTGCTCCACTGTACTCTATTTCTACTGTACCCCACTGTACTCTACCTCTACTTTGCTCCACTGTGCTCTACCTCAACTGTACTCCACTGTACTCTACCTCTACTCTGCTCTACTGTGCTCTACCTCTACTGTACTCCACTGTACTCTACCTCTACTCTGCTCTACTGTACACTACCTCTACTGTACTCCACTGTACTCTACCTCTACTGTGCTCCACTGTACTCTACCTCTACTGTACTCCACTGTACTCTACCTCTACTGTACTCCACTGTACTCTACCTCTACTGTACTCCACTGTATTCTACCTCTACTGTGCTCTACTGTACTCTACCTCTACTGTACTCCACTGTACTCTACCTCTACTGTACTGTACTGTTCTCTACCTCTACTGTACTCTACTGTACTCCACCTCTACTCTACTCTACTGTACTCCACTGTACTCCACTGTACTCTACCTCTACTGTGCTCCACTGTACTCTACCTCTACTGTGCTCTACTGTACTCTATCTCTACTGTGCTCCACTGTACTCTACCTCTACTGTACTCCACTGTACTCTACCTCTACTGTACTCCACTGTATTCCACCTCTACTATGCTCCACTGTACTCCACTGTACTCTAGCTCTACTGTGCTCCACGGTACTCTACCTCTACTGTACTCCACTGTACTCTACCTCTACTGTGCTCCACTCTACTCTACCTCTACTGTGCTCCACTGTACTCTACCTCTACTGTGCTCAGCTGTACTCTACCTCTACTGTGCTCCACTGCACATTATCTTTACTGTACTCCACTGTACTCTACCTCTAAAGTGCTCCACTGTGCTCTACCTCTACTCTACTCCACTGTACTCTACCTCTACTCTGCTCTACTGTACTCTACCTCTACTGTACTCCACTGTACTCTACCTCTACTATACTCCACTGTACTCTACCTCTACTGTGCTCTACTGTACTCTATCTCTACTGTGCTCCACTGTACTCTACCTCTACTGTACTCCACTGTACTCTACCTCTACTGTGCTCCACTGTACTCTACCTCTACTGTACTCCACTGTACTCTACCTCTACTCTGCTCTACTGTACTCTATCTCTAATGTGCTCTACTGTACTCTACCTCTATTATACTCCACTGTACTCTACCTCTACTGTGCTCCACTGTACTCTACCTCTACTGTGCTCCACTGTACACTACCTCTACTCTACTCCACTGTACACTACCTCTACTCTGCGCTACTGTACTCTACCTCTACTGTACTCAACTGTACTCTACCTCTACTAGACTCCACTGTACTCTACCTCTACTGTGCTCTACTGTACTCTATCTCTACTGTGATCCACTGTACTCTACCTCTACTGTACTCTACTCTACTCCACCTCTAATGTGCTCCACTCTACTCTACCTCTACTGTACTCCACTGCACTCTACCTCTACTCTGCTCTACTGTACTCTATCTCTACTGTGCTCACTGTACTCTACCTCTACTGTACTCCACTGTAGTCTACCTCAACTATACTCCACTGTACTCTACCTCTATGGTGCTCCACTGTACTCTACCTCTACTGTGCTCTACTGTACTCTATCTCTACTGTGCTCCACTGTACTCTACCTCTACTGTACTCCACTGTACTCTACCTCTACTGTACTCCACTGTACTCTACCTCTACTATACTCCACTGTATTCTACCTCTACTGTGCTCTACTGTACTCTACCTCTACTGTACTCCACTGTACTCTACCTCTACTGTACTTTACTGTTCTCTACCTCTACTGTACTCTACTGTTCTCCACCTCTACTGTGCTCCACTGTACTCCACTTTACTCTACCTCTACTGTACTCCACTGTACTCTACCTCTACTGTACTTAACTGTTCTCTACCTCTACTGTACTCTACTGTTCTCCACCTCTACTGTGCTCCACTGTACTCCACTTTACTCTACCTCTACTGTGCTCCACTGTACTCTACCTCTACTGTAATCCACTGTACTCTATCTCTACTGTGCTCCACTGTACTCTACCTCTACTGTACTCCACTGTACTCTATCTCTACTGTTCTCCACTGTACTCTACGTCTACTGTACTCCACTGTACTCTACCTCTACTCTACTCTACTGTGCTCCACCTCTACTGTGCTCCACTGTACTCCACTGTACTCTAGCTCTACTGTGCTCCACTGTACTCTACCTCTACTGTACTCCACTGTACTCTACCTCTACTGTGCTCCACTGTACTCTACCTCCACTGTACTCCACTGTACTCTACCTCTACTGTACTCCACTGTACTCTACCTCTACTGTACTCCACTGTATTCTACCTCTACTGTGCTCTACTGTACTCTACCTCTACTGTACTCCACTGTACTCTACCTCTACTGTACTGTACTGTTCTCTACCTCTACTGTACTCTACTGTACTCCACCTCTACTGTGCTCCACTGTACTCCACTGTACTCTACCTCTACTGTTCTCCACTGTACTCTACCTCTACTGTAATCCACTGTACTCTATCTCTACTGTGCTCCACTGTACTCTACCTCTACTGTACTCCACTGTACTCTATCTCTACTGTTCTCCACTGTACTCTACCTCTACTGTGCTCCACTGTACTCCACTGTACTCTATCTCTACTGTGATCCACTGTACTCTTTCTCTGCCGTGCTCCAATGTACTCTATATCTACTCTACTCCACTGTACTCTATCTCTATTGTACTCCACTGTACTCTACCTCTACAGTACTCTACTGTACTCCACCTCTAGTGTGCTCCACTGTACTCCACTGTACTCTTCCTCTACTGTACTCCACTGTACTCTATCTCTACTGTGCTCCACTGTACTCTACCTCTACTTTGCTCTAATATACTCTACTTTACTGTGCTCCACTGTACTCTATTTCTACTGTACCCCACTGTACTCTACCTCTACTGTGCTCCACTGTACTCTACCTCTACTGTGCTCCACTGTACACTACCTCTACTGTACTCCACTGTACTCTACCTCTACTGTGCTCCACTGTACTCTACCTCTACTGTGCTCCACTTAACTCTACCTCTACGGTGCTCCACTGTACTCTATCTCTACTGTACTCCACTGTACTCTACCTCTACAGTGCTCCACTGTGCTCTACCTCAACTGTACTCCACTGTACTCTACCTCTACTCTGCTCTACTGTGCTCTACCTCTACTGTACTCCACTGTACTCTACCTCTACTCTGCTCTACTGTACTCTACCTCTACTGTACTCCACTGTACTCTACCTCTACTGTGCTCCACTGTACTCTACCTCTACTGTACTCCACTGTACTCTACCTCTACTGTACTCCACTGTACTCTACCTCTACTGTACTCCACTGTATTCTACCTCTACTGTGCTCTACTGTACTCTACCTCTACTGTACTCCACTGTACTCTACCTCTACTGTACTGTACTGTTCTCTACCTCTACTGTACTCTACTGTACTCTACCTCTACTGTACTCTACTGTACTCCACTGTACTCCACTGTACTCTACCTCTACTGTGCTCCACTGTACTCTACCTCTACTGTGCTCTACTGTACTCTATTTCTACTGTGCTCCACTGTACTCTACCTCTACTGTACTCCACTGTACTCTACCTCTACTGTACTCCACTGTATTCCACCTCTACTATGCTCCACTGTACTCCACTGTACTCTAGCTCTACTGTGCTCCACGGTACTCTACCTCTAATGTACTCCACTGTACTCTACCTCTACTGTGCTCCACTCTACTCTACCTCTACTGTGCTCCACTGTACTCTACCTCTACTGTGCTCAGCTGTACTCTACCTCTACTGTGCTCCACTGCACATTATCTCTACTGTACTCCACTGTACTCTACCTCTACAGTGCTCCACTGTGCTCTACCTCTACTCTACTCCACTGTACTCTACCTCTACTCTGCTCTACTGTACTCTACCTCTACTGTACTCCACTGTACTCTACCTCTACTATACTCCACTGTACTCTACCTCTACTGTGCTCTACTGTACTCTATCTCTACTGTGCTCTACTGTACTCTACCTCTACTGTACTCCACTGTACTCTACCTCTACTGTACTCCACTGTACTCTACCTCTACAGTGCTCCACTGTACTCTACCTCTACTGTACTCCACTGTACTCTACCTCTACTCTGCTCTACTGTACTCTATCTCTACTGTGCTCCACTGTACTCTACCTCTACTGTACTCCACTGTAGTCTACCTCAACCAGTGGCGGTTCTAGCCCATTTCAACTGGGGGGGCCAAGCTGGGGCCAGTTGTACTGTTAGAGGGGCCAGTTACATTTAGACCTTATTGTTGTCCTATCATTTTCTGCACTGCTGCAGGCATTAACAGGCAAAATACCGTGTTTATAATCATTCAACAATGTATTTGCATTTCCATTATATTTTTACATTTGCATTACATATTCAGTATTAGTCACAGTAACTGTAATAGACATGATGTCCTTCTTTCTCTTCATTTTGAGAACTATAGAGCAAAAGCAATGGGGACCAAGAAGCTTATTAATTCATTTACTGAAAATAACTGACTTAGGTAACTACGTCTAACCGTTTACAGGGTTCCTGCACACTTTTTAAAGTCAAATTTAAGGCTTTTTAAGACCTAAAGAAATCAAAATTAATACCGTAGGGGTGTGCAATATTGACAAAAATATATTTAAATATTTTCAACGTTTTGTTGATAATAATTAGATGATATTTTACTGATTGTGTTTTTGTGCTGGTGCCATGGCTGGTTTAGGCCTGTTGTTGACAGCTGACTCACGGAGATATTAATATTTTTCATATCATATGCAGTAGTCAGTTCACAGCAGTGACAGAAATAAATTTCTTAATTAAGGAGCAATATTTGCCACCTTAAACTGATTTCCAGGGGCATTTTCACCTATATATGGACATTTTTTCTAAACTTATTTAGAGTTATGCAATGCATCACCTTTTATGTCAAATACTAACATTCAAATTAAACAATAATTATACTTATTTATACAATAATACTTAATTATACAATAATTATACAGTACCACTGTTACCAGTCAAATTAATTAATTCAATCAAAATCCATCTTTGCAGTGCAGAGGTGACACAGAAGTGGCATTAATATACTTACACTCCATTTACAATTGCATAAATAAAGCTATGAGATTTTTTTAAAATCAATATTTAAATATGAAATGATTTCTAATTTTAACGTTTTAATTAAAGGATACTTTAAATATGAAACTAAAACCGCCAGTAGGCGGCGGCAAGTCCCTGTAAGAGGGATTCATTCATTCAACCGATTTGTTCAAACGGCTGATTCTTTCCATAGATTCTTTCGGGAAAGAAGCAAGTGATTCGTTCAAAACGCGGATTTCAGACTAGTCAATAAATCATCGCTGTGTTGCATTGAGACTCTGCTACGGTTTCATTATGAAATTGTAGTCGGCGAAATAAAGGGAAAACAAACAATATTGACAATATTGTGTCTAAAAAGTAACTCCCAAAGTTAACTTATTGTTAATTTAACTGTTGTATAACATAAATATCACAGTTGCAATTGTGCACGGGAAAACGGCACTCTTGCTGATGTGATATTCTAATATAAGAACATAATATGATATAAATATAAGACAAAAACTAATTTGGTGACATAGCCTACCTATGAACTGCACACAGCAGTGAAAGGACGATAGACAAATGCGATGTCAGCTCACAGTGCCTCGTACATAGTTAAAACAATGATTACAATATCATAATAGACAATAGGCTACACATCATCACACCCCATACGCACATAAAGAATGAACTTACAACTGAACTGACATTTACCAACTTTCTCCTTCTCTCCTCTCTCGCGTGCAGGAGACAGACATTAGCCTACTCTGCCGCGATTCCCGCGAATGTGATGCGAATTGTCACGTGAAAATGCAAATCCACAAAGATAGAATAATAAAAAATAATACGCATACGATTACAACGATAGCAAAAAACAGTTTTGTAAAAATTATTTCAAACTCCACATTTAGGGGGGCCACAAGGGGGGCCAAGCTTTTTGTCACAGGGGCACTGGCCCCCCCTGGCCTCCCTCTAGAACCGCCACTGACCTCAACTATACTCCACTGTACTCTACCTCTACTGTGCTCCACTGTACTCTACCTCAACTATACTCCACTGTACTCTATCTCTACTCTATCTCTACTCTAATCCACTGTACTCTATCTCTACTCTACTCCACTCTACTCTATCTCTACTGTACTCCACTGTACTCTACCTCTACTCTTCTCTACTGTACTCCACCTCTACTGTGCTCCACTGTACTCCACTGTACTCTAGCTCTACTCTGCTCCACTGTACTCTACCTCTACTGTACTCCACTGTACTCTACCTCTACTGTGCTCCACTGTACTCTAGCTCTACTGTACTCCACTGTACTCTACCTCTACTGTACTCCACTGTACTCTACCTCTACTGTACTCCACTGTATTCTACCTCTACTGTGCTCTACTGTACTCTACCTCTACTGTACTCCACTGTACTCTACCTCTACTGTGCTCCACTGTACTCTACCTCTACTGTGCTCCACTGTACTCTATCTCTACTGTACTCTACTGTACTCTACCTCTACTGTACTCCACTGTACTCTATCTCTACTGTACTCCACTGTACTCTACCTCTACTGTGCTCTACTGTACTCTATCTCTACTGTGCTCCACTGTACTCTACCTCTACTGTACTCTACTCTACTCCAACTCTAATGTGCTCCACTCTACTCTACCTCTACTGTACTCGACTGTACTCTACCTCTACTCTGCTCTACTGTACTCTATCTCTACTGTGCTCCACTGTACTCTAACTCTACTGTACTCCACTGTAGTTTACCTCTACTGTGCTCCACTGTACTCTACCTCTACTGTGCTCCACTGTACTCTACCTCTACTGTGCTCCACTGTACTCTATCTCTACTGTACTCCACTGTACTCTACCTCTACAGTACTCCACTGTTCTCTACCTCTACTGTACTCCACTGTACTCTACCTCTACTGTGCTCCACTGTACTCTACCTCAACTATACTCCAATGTACTCTATCTCTACTGTACTCCACTGTACTCCACTGTACTCTAGCTCTACTGTGCTCCACTGTACTCTACCTCTACTGTACTCCACTGTACTCTACCTCTACTGTACTCCACTGTATTCTACCTCTACTGTGCTCTACTGTACTCTACATCTACTGTACTCCACTGTACTCTACCTCTACTGTGCTCTACTGTACTCTATCTCTACTGTGCTCCACTGTACTCTACCTCTACTGTACTCCACTGTACTCCACCTCTACAGTGCTCCACTGTACTCTACCTCTACTGTACTCCACTGTACTCTACCTCTACTCTGCTCTACTGTACTCTATCTCTACTGTGCTCCACTGTGCTCTACCTCTAATGTACTCCACTGTAGTCTACCTCAACTATACTCCACTGTACTCTACCTCTACTGTGCTCTACTGTACTCTACCTCAACTATACTCCACTGTACTCTATCTCTACTCTAATCCACTGTACTCTATCTCTACTCTACTCCACTCTACTCTATCTCTACTGTACTCCACTGTACTCTACCTTTACTCTACTCTACTGTACTCCACCTCTACTCTGCTCCACTGTACTCCACTGTACCCTAGCTCTACTGTGCTCCACTGTACTCTATCTCTACTGTACTCCACTGTATTCTACCTCTACTGTGCTCTACTGTACTCTACCTCTACTGTACTCCACTGTACTCTACCTCTACTGTACTGTACTGTACTCTACCTCTACTGTACTCTACTGTACTCCACCTCTACTGTGCTCCACTGTACTCCACTGTACTCTACCTCTAATGTGCTCCACTGTACTCTACCTCTACTGTACTCCACTGTACTCTATCTCTACTGTGCTCCACTGTACTCTACCTCTACTGTACTCCACTGTACTCTATCTCTACTGTTCTCCACTCTACTCTACCTCTACTGTGCTCAGCTGTACTCTACCTCTACTGTGCTCCACTGCACTCTATCTCTACTGTACTCCACTGTACTCTACCTCTACAGTGCTCCACTGTGCTCTACCTCTACTCTACTCCACTGTCGTCTACCTCTACTCTGCTCTACTGTACTCTACCTCTACTGTACTCCACTGTACTCTACCTCTACTATTCTCCACTGTACTCTACCTCTACTGTGCTCTACTGTACTCTATCTCTACTGTGCTCCACTGTACTCTACCTCTACTGTACTCCACTCTAGTCTACCTCAACTATACTGCACTGTACTCTACCTCTACTGTGTTCCACTGTACTCTACCTCTACTGTGCTCTACTGTACTCTATCTCTACTGTGCTCCACTGTACTCTACCTCTACTGTACTCCACATTACTCTACCTCTACTCTAATCTACTGTACTCTATCTCTACTGTACTCCACTGTACTCTACCTCTACTGTACTCCACTGTAGTCTACCTCAACTATACTCCACTGTACTCTACCTCTACTGTGCTCCACTGTACTCTACCTCTACTGTGCTCTACTGTACTCTATCTCTACTGTGCTCCACTGTACTCTACCTCTACTGTACTCCACTGTACTCCACCTCTACAGTGCTCCACTGTACTCTACCTCTACTGTACTCCACTGTACTCTACCTCTACTCTGCTCTACTGTACTCTATCTCTACTGTGCTCCAATGTACTCTACCTCTACTGTACTCCACTCTAGTCTACCTCAACTATACTCCACTGTACTCTACCTCTACTGTGCTCCACTGTACTCTACCTCTACTCTGCTCTACTGTACTCTATCTCTACTGTGCTCCACTGTACTCTACCTCTACTGTACTCCACATTACTCTACCTCTACTCTGCTCTATTGTACTCTATCTCTACTGTGCTCCACTGTACTCTACCACTACTGTACTCCACTCTAGTCTACCTCAACTATACTCCACTGTACTCTACCTCTACTGTGCTCCACTGTACTCTACCTCTACTGTGCTCTACTGTACTCTATCTCTACTGTGCTCCACTGTACTCTACCTCTACTGTACTCCACTGTACTCTACCTCTACTCTGCTGTACTGTACTCTATCTCTACTGTGCTCCACTGTACTCTACCTCTACTGTACTCCACTGTAGTCTACCTCAACTATACTCCACTGTACTCTACCTCTACTGTGCCCCACTGTACTCTACCTCAACTATACTCCACTGTACTCTATCTTTACTCTAATCCACTGTACTCTATCTCTACTCTACTCCACTCTACTCTATCTCTACTGTACTCCACTGTACTCTACCTCTACTCTACTCTACTGTACTCCACCTCTACTGTGCTCCACTGTACTCCACTGTACTCTAGCTCTACTTTGCTCCACTGTACTCTACCTCTACTGTACTCCACTGTACTCTACCTCTACTGTGCTCCACTGTACTCTACCTCCACTCTACTCCACTGTACTCTACCTCTACTGTACTCCACTGTACTCTACCTCTACTGTACTCCACTGTATTCTACCTCTACTGTGCTCTACTGTACTCTACCTCTACTGTACTCCACTGTACTCTACCTCTACTGTGCTCCACTGTACTCTACCTCTACCGTGCTCCACTGTACTCTATCTCTACTGTACTCTACTGTACTCTACCTCTACTGTACTCCACTGTACTCTATCTCTACTGTACTCCACTGTACTCTACCTCTACTGTGCTCTACTGTACTCTATCTCTACTGTGCTCCACTGTACTCTACCTCTACTGTACTCTACTCTACTCCAACTCTAATGTGCTCCACTCTACTCTACCTCTACTGTACTCCACTGTACTCTACCTCTACTCTGCTCTACTGTACTCTATCTCTACTGTGCTCCACTGTACTCTAACTCTACTGTACTCCACTGTAGTTTACCTCTACTGTGCTCCACTGTACTCTACCTCTACTCTGCTCCACTATACTCTACCTCTACTGTGCTCCACTGTACTCTATCTCTACTGTACTCCACTGTACTCTACCTCTACAGTACTCCACTGTTCTCTACCTCTACTGTACTCCACTGTACTCTACCTCTACTGTGCTCCACTGTACTCTACCTCAACTATACTCCAATGTACTCTATCTCTACTGTACTCCACTGTACTCCACTGTACTCTAGCTCTACTGTGCTCCACTGTACTCTACCTCTACTGTACTCCACTGTACTCTACCTCTACTGTACTCCACTGTATTCTACCTCTACTGTGCTCTACTGTACTCTACATCTACTGTACTCCACTGTACTCTACCTCTACTGTGCTCTACTGTACTCTATCTCTACTGTGCTCCACTGTACTCTACCTCTACTGTACTCCACTGTACTCCACCTCTACAGTGCTCCACTGTACTCTACCTCTACTGTACTCCACTGTACTCTACCTCTACTCTGCTCTACTGTACTCTATCTCTACTGTGCTCCACTGTGCTCTACCTCTAATGTACTCCACTGTAGTCTACCTCAACTATACTCCACTGTACTCTACCTCTACTGTGCTCTACTGTACTCTACCTCAACTATACTCCACTGTACTCTATCTCTACTCTAATCCACTGTACTCTATCTCTACTCTACTCCACTCTACTCTATCTCTACTGTACTCCACTGTACTCTACCTTTACTCTACTCTACTGTACTCCACCTCTACTGTGCTCCACTGTACTCCACTGTACCCTAGCTCTACTGTGCTCCACTGTACTCTATCTCTACTGTACTCCACTGTATTCTACCTCTACTGTGCTCTACTGTACTCTACCTCTACTGTGCTCCACTGTACTCTACCTCTACTGTGCTCTACTGTACTCTATCTCTACTGTGCTCCACTGTACTCTACCTCTAATGTACTCCACTGTACTCTACCTCTACTCTGCTGTACTGTACTCTATCTCTACTGTGCTCCACTGTACTCTACCTCTACTGTACTCCACTGTAGTCTACCTCAACTATACTCCACTGTACTCTACCTCTACTGTGCCCCACTGTACTCTACCTCAACTATACTCCACTGTACTCTATCTTTACTCTAATCCACTGTACTCTATCTCTACTCTACTCCACTCTACTCTATCTCTACTGTACTCCACTGTACTCTACCTCTACTCTACTCTACTGTACTCCACCTCTACTGTGCTCCACTGTACTCCACTGTACTCTAGCTCTACTTTGCTCCACTGTACTCTACCTCTACTGTACTCCACTGTACTCTACCTCTACTGTGCTCCACTGTACTCTACCTCCACTCTACTCCACTGTACTCTACCTCTACTGTACTCCACTGTACTCTACCTCTACTGTACTCCACTGTATTCTACCTCTACTGTGCTCTACTGTACTCTACCTCTACTGTACTCCACTGTACTCTACCTCTACTGTGCTCCACTGTACTCTACCTCTACTGTGCTCCACTGTTCTCTACCTCTACTGTACTCCACTGTACTCTACCTCTACTGTGCTCCACTGTACTCTACCTCTACTGTGCTCCACTGTACTCTACCTCTACTGTACTCCACTGTACTCTACCTCTACTGTGCTCCACTGCACTCTACCTCAACTATACTCCAATGTACTCTATCTCTACTCTAATCCACTGTACTCTATCTCTACTCTACTCCACTCTACTCTATCTCTACTGTACTCCACTGTACTCTACCTCTACTGTGCTCCACTGTACTCTACCTCTACTGTACTCCACTGTACTCTACCTCTACTATACTCCACTGTACTCCACTGTACTCTAGCTCTACTGTGCTCCACTGTACTCTACCTCTACTGTACTCCACTGTACTCTACCTCTACTGTACTCCACTGTACTCCACTGTACTCTAGCTCTACTGTGCTCTACTGTACTCAACCTCTACTGTACTCCACTGTACTCTACCTCTACTGTGCTCTACTGTACTCTATCTCTACTGTGCTCCACTGTACTCTACCTCTACTGTGCTCTACTGTACTCTATCTCTACTGTGCTCCACTGTACTCTACCTCTACTGTACTCTACTCTACTCCAACTCTAATGTGCTCCACTCTACTCTACCTCTACTGTACTCCACTGTACTCTACCTCTACTCTGCTCTACTGTACTCTATCTCTACTGTGCTCCACTGTACTCTAACTCTACTGTACTCCACTGTAGTTTACCTCTACTGTGCTCCACTGTACTCTACCTCTACTGTGCTCCACTGTACTCTACCTCTACTGTGCTCCACTGTACTCTATCTCTACTGTACTCCACTGTACTCTACCTCTACAGTACTCCACTGTTCTCTACCTCTACTGTACTCCACTGTACTCTACCTCTACTGTGCTCCACTGTACTCTACCTCAACTATACTCCAATGTACTCTATCTCTACTGTACTCCACTGTACTCCACTGTACTCTAGCTCTACTGTGCTCCACTGTACTTTACCTCTACTGTACTCCACTGTACTCTACCTCTACTGTACTCCACTGTATTCTACCTCTACTGTGCTCTACTGTACTCTACATCTACTGTACTCCACTGTACTCTACCTCTACTGTGCTCTACTGTACTCTATCTCTACTGTGCTCCACTGTACTCTACCTCTACTGTACTCCACTGTACTCCACCTCTACAGTGCTCCACTGTACTCTACCTCTACTGTACTCCACTGTACTCTACCTCTACTCTGCTCTACTGTACTCTATCTCTACTGTGCTCCACTGTGCTCTACCTCTAATGTACTCCACTGTAGTCTACCTCAACTATACTCCACTGTACTCTACCTCTACTGTGCTCTACTGTACTCTACCTCAACTATACTCCACTGTACTCTATCTCTACTCTAATCCACTGTACTCTATCTCTACTCTACTCCACTCTACTCTATCTCTACTGTACTCCACTGTACTCTACCTTTACTCTACTCTACTGTACTCCACCTCTACTGTGCTCCACTGTACTCCACTGTACCCTAGCTCTACTGTGCTCCACTGTACTCTATCTCTACTGTACTCCACTGTATTCTACCTCTACTGTGCTCTACTGTACTCTACCTCTACTGTACTCCACTGTACTCTACCTCTACTGTACTGTACTGTACTCTACCTCTACTGTAATCTACTGTACTCCACCTCTACTGTGCTCCACTGTACTCCACTGTACTCTACCTCTAATGTGCTCCACTGTACTCTACCTCTACTGTACTCCACTGTACTCTATCTCTACTGTGCTCCACTGTACTCTACCTCTACTGTACTCCACTGTACTCTATCTCTACTGTTCTCCACTCTACTCTACCTCTACTGTGCTCAGCTGTACTCTACCTCTACTGTGCTCCACTGCACTCTATCTCTACTGTACTCCACTGTACTCTACCTCTACAGTGCTCCACTGTGCTCTACCTCTACTCTACTCCACTGTCGTCTACCTCTACTCTGCTCTACTGTACTCTACCTCTACTGTACTCCACTGTACTCTACCTCTACTATTCTCCACTGTACTCTACCTCTACTGTGCTCTACTGTACTCTATCTCTACTGTGCTCCACTGTACTCTACCTCTACTGTACTCCACTCTAGTCTACCTCAACTATACTCCACTGTACTCTACCTCTACTGTGTTCCACTGTACTCTACCTCTACTGTGCTCTACTGTACTCTATCTCTACTGTGCTCCACTGTACTCTACCTCTACTGTACTCCACATTACTCTACCTCTACTCTGCTCTACTGTACTCTATCTCTACTGTACTCCACTGTACTCTACCTCTACTGTACTCCACTGTAGTCTACCTCAACTATACTCCACTGTACTCTACCTCTACTGTGCTCCACTGTACTCTACCTCTACTGTGCTCTACTGTACTCTATCTCTACTGTGCTCCACTGTACTCTACCTCTACTGTACTCCACTGTACTCCACCTCTACAGTGCTCCACTGTACTCTACCTCTACTGTACTCCACTGTACTCTACCTCTACTCTGCTCTACTGTACTCTATCTCTACTGTGCTCCACTGTACTCTACCTCTACTGTACTCCACTCTAGTCTACCTCAACTATACTCCACTGTACTCTACCTCTACTGTGCTCCACTGTACTCTACCTCTACTCTGCTCTACTGTACTCTATCTCTACTGTGCTCCACTGTACTCTACCTCTACTGTACTCCACATTACTCTACCTCTACTCTGCTCTATTGTACTCTATCTCTACTGTGCTCCACTGTACTCTACCTCTACTGTACTCCACTCTAGTCTACCTCAACTATACTCCACTGTACTCTACCTCTACTGTGCTCCACTGTACTCTACCTCTACTGTGCTCTACTGTACTCTATCTCTACTGTGCTCCACTGTACTCTACCTCTACTGTACTCCACTGTACTCTACCTCTACTCTGCTGTACTGTACTCTATCTCTACTGTGCTCCACTGTACTCTACCTCTACTGTACTCCACTGTAGTCTACCTCAACTATACTCCACTGTACTCTACCTCTACTGTGCCCCACTGTACTCTACCTCAACTATACTCCACTGTACTCTATCTTTACTCTAATCCACTGTACTCTATCTCTACTCTACTCCACTCTACTCTATCTCTACTGTACTCCACTGTACTCTACCTCTACTCTACTCTACTGTACTCCACCTCTACTGTGCTCCACTGTACTCCACTGTACTCTAGCTCTACTTTGCTCCACTGTACTCTACCTCTACTGTACTCCACTGTACTCTACCTCTACTGTGCTCCACTGTACTCTACCTCCACTCTACTCCACTGTACTCTACCTCTACTGTACTCCACTGTACTCTACCTCTACTGTACTCCACTGTATTCTACCTCTACTGTGCTCTACTGTACTCTACCTCTACTGTACTCCACTGTACTCTACCTCTACTGTGCTCCACTGTACTCTACCTCTACTGTGCTCCACTGTACTCTATCTCTACTGTACTCTACTGTACTCTACCTCTACTGTACTCCACTGTACTCTATCTCTACTGTACTCCACTGTACTCTACCTCTACTGTGCTCTACTGTACTCTATCTCTACTGTGCTCCACTGTATTCTACCTCTACTGTACTCTACTCTACTCCAACTCTAATGTGCTCCACTCTACTCTACCTCTACTGTACTCCACTGTACTCTACCTCTACTCTGCTCTACTGTACTCTATCTCTACTGTGCTCCACTGTACTCTAACTCTACTGTACTCCACTGTAGTTTACCTCTACTGTGCTCCACTGTACTCTACCTCTACTGTGCTCCACTGTACTCTACCTCTACTGTGCTCCACTGTACTCTATCTCTACTGTACTCCACTGTACTCTACCTCTACAGTACTCCACTGTTCTCTACCTCTACTGTACTCCACTGTACTCTACCTCTACTGTGCTCCACTGTACTCTACCTCAACTATACTCCAATGTACTCTATCTCTACTGTACTCCACTGTACTCCACTGTACTCTAGCTCTACTGTGCTCCACTGTACTCTACCTCTACTGTACTCCACTGTACTCTACCTCTACTGTACTCCACTGTATTCTACCTCTACTGTGCTCTACTGTACTCTACATCTACTGTACTCCACTGTACTCTACCTCTACTGTGCTCTACTGTACTCTATCTCTACTGTGCTCCACTGTACTCTACCTCTACTGTACTCCACTGTACTCCACCTCTACAGTGCTCCACTGTACTCTACCTCTACTGTACTCCACTGTACTCTACCTCTACTCTGCTCTACTGTACTCTATCTCTACTGTGCTCCACTGTGCTCTACCTCTAATGTACTCCACTGTAGTCTACCTCAACTATACTCCACTGTACTCAACCTCTACTGTGCTCTACTGTACTCTACCTCAACTATACTCCACTGTACTCTATCTCTACTCTAATCCACTGTACTCTATCTCTACTCTACTCCACTCTACTCTATCTCTACTGTACTCCACTGTACTCTACCTTTACTCTACTCTACTGTACTCCACCTCTACTGTGCTCCACTGTACTCCACTGTACCCTAGCTCTACTGTGCTCCACTGTACTCTATCTCTACTGTACTCCACTGTATTCTACCTCTACTGTGCTCTACTGTACTCTACCTCTACTGTACTCCACTGTACTCTACCTCTACTGTACTGTACTGTACTCTACCTCTACTGTACTCTACTGTACTCCACCTCTACTGTGCTCCACTGTACTCCACTGTACTCTACCTCTAATGTGCTCCACTGTACTCTACCTCTACTGTACTCCACTGTACTCTATCTCTACTGTGCTCCACTGTACTCTACCTCTACTGTACTCCACTGTACTCTATCTCTACTGTTCTCCACTCTACTCTACCTCTACTGTGCTCAGCTGTACTCTACCTCTACTGTGCTCCACTGCACTCTATCTCTACTGTACTCCACTGTACTCTACCTCTACAGTGCTCCACTGTGCTCTACCTCTACTCTACTCCACTGTCGTCTACCTCTACTCTGCTCTACTGTACTCTACCTCTACTGTACTCCACTGTACTCTACCTCTACTATTCTCCACTGTACTCTACCTCTACTGTGCTCTACTGTACTCTATCTCTACTGTGCTCCACTGTACTCTACCTCTACTGTACTCCACTCTAGTCTACCTCAACTATACTCCACTGTACTCTACCTCTACTGTGTTCCACTGTACTCTACCTCTACTGTGCTCTACTGTACTCTATCTCTACTGTGCTCCACTGTACTCTACCTCTACTGTACTCCACATTACTCTACCTCTACTCTGCTCTACTGTACTCTATCTCTACTGTACTCCACTGTACTCTACCTCTACTGTACTCCACTGTAGTCTACCTCAACTATACTCCACTGTACTCTACCTCTACTGTGCTCCACTGTACTCTACCTCTACTGTGCTCTACTGTACTCTATCTCTACTGTGCTCCACTGTACTCTACCTCTACTGTACTCCACTGTACTCCACCTCTACAGTGCTCCACTGTACTCTACCTCTACTGTACTCCACTGTACTCTACCTCTACTCTGCTCTACTGTACTCTATCTCTACTGTGCTCCACTGTACTCTACCTCTACTGTACTCCACTCTAGTCTACCTCAACTTTACTCCACTGTACTCTACCTCTACTGTGCTCCACTGTACTCTACCTCTACTCTGCTCTACTGTACTCTATCTCTACTGTGCTCCACTGTACTCTACCTCTACTGTACTCCACATTACTCTACCTCTACTCTGCTCTATTGTACTCTATGTCTACTGTGCTCCACTGTACTCTACCTCTACTGTACTCCACTCTAGTCTACCTCAACTATACTCCACTGTACTCTACCTCTACTGTGCTCCACTGTACTCTACCTCTACTGTGCTCTACTGTACTCTATCTCTACTGTGCTCCACTGTACTCTACCTCTACTGTACTCCACTGTACTCTACCTCTACTCTGCTGTACTGTACTCTATCTCTACTGTGCTCGACTGTACTCTACCTCTACTGTACTCCACTGTAGTCTACCTCAACTATACTCCACTGTACTCTACTTCTACTGTGCTCCACTGTACTCTACCTCTACTGTGCTATACTGTACTCTATCTCTACTGTGCTCCACTGTACTCTACCTCTACTGTACTCCACTGTACTCCACCTCTACAGTGATCCACTGTACTCTACCTCTACTGTACTCCACTGTACTCTACCTCTACTGTTATCCACTCTACTCTACCTCTACTGTGCTCTACTGTACTCTATCTCTACTGTGATCCACTGTACTCTACCTCTACTGTACTCCACTGTACTCTACCTCTACTCTGCTGTACTGTACTCTATCTCTACTGTGCTCCACTGTACTCTACCTCTACTGTACTCCACTGTAGTCTACCTCAACTATACTCCACTGTACTCTACCTCTACTGTGCTCCACTGTACTCTACCTCTACTGTGCTCTACTGTACTCTATCTCTACTGTGCTCCACTGTACTCTACCTCTACTGTACTCCACTGTACTCCACCTCTACAGTGATCCACTGTACTCTACCTCTACTGTACTCAACTGTACTCTACCTCTACTCTGCTCTACTGTACTCTATCTCTACTGTGCTCCACTGTACTCTACCTCTACTGTACTCCACTGTAGTCTACCTCAACTATACTCCACTGTACTCTACCTCTACTGTGCCCCACTGTACTCTACCTCAACTATACTCCACTGTACTCTATCTTTACTCTAATCCACTGTACTCTATCTCTACTCTACTCCACTCTACTCTATCTCTACTGTACTCCACTGTACTCTACCTCTACTCTACTCTACTGTACTCCACCTCTACTGTGCTCCACTGTACTCCACTGTACTCTAGCTCTACTTTGCTCCACTGTACTCTACCTCTACTGTACTCCACTGTACTCTACCTCTACTGTGCTCCACTGTACTCTACCTCCACTCTACTCCACTGTACTCTACCTCTACTGTACTCCACTGTACTCTACCTCTACTGTACTCCACTGTATTCTACCTCTACTGTGCTCTACTGTACTCTACCTCTACTGTACTCCACTGTACTCTACCTCTACTGTACTCCACTGTACTCTACCTCTACTGTACTCCACTGTATTCTACCTCTACTGTGCTCTACTGTACTCTACCTCTACTGTACTCCACTGTACTCTACCTCTACTGTACTGTACTGTTCTCTACCTCTACTGTACTCTAATGTATTCCACCTCTACTGTGCTCCACTGTACTCCACTGTACTCTACCTCTACTGTGCTCCACTGTACTCTACCTCTACTGTAATCCACTGTACTCCATCTCTACTGTGCTCCACTGTACTCTACCTCTACTGTACTCCACTATACTCTATCTCTACTGTTCTCCACTGTACTCTACCTCTACTGTGCTCCACTGTACTCCACTGTACTCTATCTCTACTGTGATCCACTGTACTCTACCTCTGCTGTGCTCCACTGTACTCTATATCTACTCTACTCCACTGTACTCCACCTCTACAGTGCTCCACTGTACTCTACCTCTACTGTACTCCACTGTACTCTACCTCTACTCTGCTCTACTGTACTCTATCTCTACTGTGCTCCACTGTACTCTACCTCTACTGTACTCCACTCTAGTCTACCTCAACTATACTCCACTGTACTCTACCTCTACTGTGCTCCACTGTACTCTACCTCTACTCTGCTCTACTGTACTCTATCTCTACTGTGCTCCACTGTACTCTACCTCTACTGTACTCCACATTACTCTACCTCTACTCTGCTCTATTGTACTCTATCTCTACTGTGCTCCACTGTACTCTACCTCTACTGTACTCCACTCTAGTCTACCTCAACTATACTCCACTGTACTCTACCTCTACTGTGCTCCACTGTACTCTACCTCTACTGTGCTCTACTGTACTCTATCTCTACTGTGCTCCACTGTACTCTACCTCTACTGTACTCCACTGTACTCTACCTCTACTCTGCTGTACTGTACTCTATCTCTACTGTGCTCCACTGTACTCTACCTCTACTGTACTCCACTGTAGTCTACCTCAACTATACTCCACTGTACTCTACCTCTACTGTGCCCCACTGTACTCTACCTCAACTATACTCCACTGTACTCTATCTTTACTCTAATCCACTGTACTCTATCTCTACTCTACTCCACTCTACTCTATCTCTACTGTACTCCACTGTACTCTACCTCTACTCTACTCTACTGTACTCCACCTCTACTGTGCTCCACTGTACTCCACTGTACTCTAGCTCTACTTTGCTCCACTGTACTCTACCTCTACTGTACTCCACTGTACTCTACCTCTACTGTGCTCCACTGTACTCTACCTCCACTCTACTCCACTGTACTCTACCTCTACTGTACTCCACTGTACTCTACCTCTACTGTACTCCACTGTATTCTACCTCTACTGTGCTCTACTGTACTCTACCTCTACTGTACTCCACTGTACTCTACCTCTACTGTGCTCCACTGTACTCTACCTCTACTGTGCTCCACTGTACTCTATCTCTACTGTACTCTACTGTACTCTACCTCTACTGTACTCCACTGTACTCTATCTCTACTGTACTCCACTGTACTCTACCTCTACTGTGCTCTACTGTACTCTATCTCTACTGTGCTCCACTGTACTCTACCTCTACTGTACTCTACTCTACTCCAACTCTAATGTGCTCCACTCTACTCTACCTCTACTGTACTCCACTGTACTCTACCTCTACTCTGCTCTACTGTACTCTATCTCTACTGTGCTCCACTGTACTCTAACTCTACTGTACTCCACTGTAGTTTACCTCTACTGTGCTCCACTGTACTCTACCTCTACTGTGCTCCACTGTACTCTACCTCTACTGTGCTCCACTGTACTCTATCTCTACTGTACTCCACTGTACTCTACCTCTACAGTACTCCACTGTTCTCTACCTCTACTGTACTCCACTGTACTCTACCTCTACTGTGCTCCACTGTACTCTACCTCAACTATACTCCAATGTACTCTATCTCTACTGTACTCCACTGTACTCCACTGTACTCTAGCTCTACTGTGCTCCACTGTACTCTACCTCTACTGTACTCCACTGTACTCTACCTCTACTGTACTCCACTGTATTCTACCTCTACTGTGCTCTACTGTACTCTACATCTACTGTACTCCACTGTACTCTACCTCTACTGTGCTCTACTGTACTCTATCTCTACTGTGCTCCACTGTACTCTACCTCTACTGTACTCCACTGTACTCCACCTCTACAGTGCTCCACTGTACTCTACCTCTACTGTACTCCACTGTACTCTACCTCTACTCTGCTCTACTGTACTCTATCTCTACTGTGCTCCACTGTGCTCTACCTCTAATGTACTCCACTGTAGTCTACCTCAACTATACTCCACTGTACTCAACCTCTACTGTGCTCTACTGTACTCTACCTCAACTATACTCCACTGTACTCTATCTCTACTCTAATCCACTGTACTCTATCTCTACTCTACTCCACTCTACTCTATCTCTACTGTACTCCACTGTACTCTACCTTTACTCTACTCTACTGTACTCCACCTCTACTGTGCTCCACTGTACTCCACTGTACCCTAGCTCTACTGTGCTCCACTGTACTCTATCTCTACTGTACTCCACTGTATTCTACCTCTACTGTGCTCTACTGTACTCTACCTCTACTGTACTCCACTGTACTCTACCTCTACTGTACTGTACTGTACTCTACCTCTACTGTACTCTACTGTACTCCACCTCTACTGTGCTCCACTGTACTCCACTGTACTCTACCTCTAATGTGCTCCACTGTACTCTACCTCTACTGTACTCCACTGTACTCTATCTCTACTGTGCTCCACTGTACTCTACCTCTACTGTACTCCACTGTACTCTATCTCTACTGTTCTCCACTCTACTCTACCTCTACTGTGCTCAGCTGTACTCTACCTCTACTGTGCTCCACTGCACTCTATCTCTACTGTACTCCACTGTACTCTACCTCTACAGTGCTCCACTGTGCTCTACCTCTACTCTACTCCACTGTCGTCTACCTCTACTCTGCTCTACTGTACTCTACCTCTACTGTACTCCACTGTACTCTACCTCTACTATTCTCCACTGTACTCTACCTCTACTGTGCTCTACTGTACTCTATCTCTACTGTGCTCCACTGTACTCTACCTCTACTGTACTCCACTCTAGTCTACCTCAACTATACTCCACTGTACTCTACCTCTACTGTGTTCCACTGTACTCTACCTCTACTGTGCTCTACTGTACTCTATCTCTACTGTGCTCCACTGTACTCTACCTCTACTGTACTCCACATTACTCTACCTCTACTCTGCTCTACTGTACTCTATCTCTACTGTACTCCACTGTACTCTACCTCTACTGTACTCCACTGTAGTCTACCTCAACTATACTCCACTGTACTCTACCTCTACTGTGCTCCACTGTACTCTACCTCTACTGTGCTCTACTGTACTCTATCTCTACTGTGCTCCACTGTACTCTACCTCTACTGTACTCCACTGTACTCCACCTCTACAGTGCTCCACTGTACTCTACCTCTACTGTACTCCACTGTACTCTACCTCTACTCTGCTCTACTGTACTCTATCTCTACTGTGCTCCACTGTACTCTACCTCTACTGTACTCCACTCTAGTCTACCTCAACTATACTCCACTGTACTCTACCTCTACTGTGCTCCACTGTACTCTACCTCTACTCTGCTCTACTGTACTCTATCTCTACTGTGCTCCACTGTACTCTACCTCTACTGTACTCCACATTACTCTACCTCTACTCTGCTCTATTGTACTCTATGTCTACTGTGCTCCACTGTACTCTACCTCTACTGTACTCCACTCTAGTCTACCTCAACTATACTCCACTGTACTCTACCTCTACTGTGCTCCACTGTACTCTACCTCTACTGTGCTCTACTGTACTCTATCTCTACTGTGCTCCACTGTACTCTACCTCTACTGTACTCCACTGTACTCTACCTCTACTCTGCTGTACTGTACTCTATCTCTACTGTGCTCGACTGTACTCTACCTCTACTGTACTCCACTGTAGTCTACCTCAACTATACTCCACTGTACTCTACTTCTACTGTGCTCCACTGTACTCTACCTCTACTGTGCTATACTGTACTCTATCTCTACTGTGCTCCACTGTACTCTACCTCTACTGTACTCCACTGTACTCCACCTCTACAGTGATCCACTGTACTCTACCTCTACTGTACTCCACTGTACTCTACCTCTACTGTTATCCACTCTACTCTACCTCTACTGTGCTCTACTGTACTCTATCTCTACTGTGATCCACTGTACTCTACCTCTACTGTACTCCACTGTACTCTACCTCTACTCTGCTGTACTGTACTCTATCTCTACTGTGCTCCACTGTACTCTACCTCTACTGTACTCCACTGTAGTCTACCTCAACTATACTCCACTGTACTCTACCTCTACTGTGCTCCACTGTACTCTACCTCTACTGTGCTCTACTGTACTCTATCTCTACTGTGCTCCACTGTACTCTACCTCTACTGTACTCCACTGTACTCCACCTCTACAGTGATCCACTGTACTCTACCTCTACTGTACTCAACTGTACTCTACCTCTACTCTGCTCTACTGTACTCTATCTCTACTGTGCTCCACTGTACTCTACCTCTACTGTACTCCACTGTAGTCTACCTCAACTATACTCCACTGTACTCTACCTCTACTGTGCCCCACTGTACTCTACCTCAACTATACTCCACTGTACTCTATCTTTACTCTAATCCACTGTACTCTATCTCTACTCTACTCCACTCTACTCTATCTCTACTGTACTCCACTGTACTCTACCTCTACTCTACTCTACTGTACTCCACCTCTACTGTGCTCCACTGTACTCCACTGTACTCTAGCTCTACTTTGCTCCACTGTACTCTACCTCTACTGTACTCCACTGTACTCTACCTCTACTGTGCTCCACTGTACTCTACCTCCACTCTACTCCACTGTACTCTACCTCTACTGTACTCCACTGTACTCTACCTCTACTGTACTCCACTGTATTCTACCTCTACTGTGCTCTACTGTACTCTACCTCTACTGTACTCCACTGTACTCTACCTCTACTGTACTCCACTGTACTCTACCTCTACTGTACTCCACTGTATTCTACCTCTACTGTGCTCTACTGTACTCTACCTCTACTGTACTCCACTGTACTCTACCTCTACTGTACTGTACTGTTCTCTACCTCTACTGTACTCTAATGTATTCCACCTCTACTGTGCTCCACTGTACTCCACTGTACTCTACCTCTACTGTGCTCCACTGTACTCTACCTCTACTGTAATCCACTGTACTCCATCTCTACTGTGCTCCACTGTACTCTACCTCTACTGTACTCCACTATACTCTATCTCTACTGTTCTCCACTGTACTCTACCTCTACTGTGCTCCACTGTACTCCACTGTACTCTATCTCTACTGTGATCCACTGTACTCTACCTCTGCTGTGCTCCACTGTACTCTATATCTACTCTACTCCACTGTACTCTATCTCTATTGTACTCCACTGTACTCTACCTCTACCGTACTCTACTGTACTCCACCTCTACTGTGCTCCACTGTACTCCACTGTACTCTTCCTCTACTGTACTCCACTGTACTCTATCTCTACTGTGCTCCACTGTACTCTACCTCTACTTTGCTCTAATGTACTCTACTCTACTGTGCTCCACTGTACTCTATTTCTACTGTACCCCACTGTACTCTACCTCTCCTGTGCTCCACTGTACTCTACCTCTACTGTGCTCCACTGTACACTACCTCTACTGTACTCCACTGTACTCTACCTCTACTGTGCTCCACTGTACTCTACCTCTACTGTGCTCCACTGTACTCTACCTCTACTGTGCTCCACTGTACTCTACCTCTACTCTGCTCTACTGTACTCATTCTCTACTGTGCTCCACTGTACTCTACCTCTACTGTACTCCACTGTAGTCTACCTCAACTATAAACCACTGTACTCTACCTCTACTGTGCTCCACTGTACTCTACCTCTACTGTGCTCTACTGTACTCTATCTCTACTTTGCTCCACTGTACTCTACCTCTACTGTACTCCACTGTACTCCACCTCTACAGTGCTCCACTGTACTCTACCTCTACTGTACTCCACTGTACTCTACCTGTACTCTGCTCTACTGTACTCTATCTCTACTGTACTCCACTGTACTCTACCTCTACTGTACTCCACTGTAGTCTACCTCAACTATACTCCACTGTACTCTTCCTCTACTGTGCTCCACTGTACTCTACCTCTACTGTGCTCCACTGTACTCTATCTATACTCTAATCCACTCTACTCTATCTCTACTGTACTCCACTGTACTCTACCTCTACTCTACACTACTGTACTCCACCTCTACTGTGCTCCACTGTACTCCACTGTACTCTAGCTCTACTGTGCTCCACTGTACTCTACCTTTACTGTACTCCACTGTACTCTACCTCTACTGTGCTCCAGTGTACTCTACCTCTACTGTACTCCACTGTATTCTACCTCTACTGTGCTCTACTGTACTCTACATCTACTGTACTCCACTGTACTCTACCTCTACTGTACTGTACTGTTTTCTACCTCTACTGTACTCTACTGTACTCCACCTCTACTGTGCTCCACTGTACTCCACTGTACTCTACCGCTACTGTGCTCCACTGTACTCTACCTCTACTGTACTCCACTGTACTCTATCTCTACTGTTCTCCACTGTACTCTACCTCTATTGTGCTCCACTGTACTCTACCGCTACTTTGCTCCACTGTACTCTACCTCTACTGTGCTCCACTGTACTCTACCTCTACTGTACTCCACTGTACTCTATCTCTACTGTACTCCACTGTACTCTACCTCTACTGTGCTCCACTGTACTCTACCTCTACTGTACTCCACTGTACTCTATCTCTACTGTACTCCACTGTACTCTACCTCTACTGTGCTCCACTGTACTCTACCTCTACTGTACTCCACTGTATTCTACCTCTACTGTGCTCTACTGTACTCTACATCTACTGTACTCCACTGTACTCTACCTCTACTGTACTGTACTGTTTTCTACCTCTACTGTACTCTACTGTACTCCACCTCTACTGTGCTCCACTGTACTCTACCTCTACTGTACTCCACTGTACTCTATCTCTACTGTTCTCCACTGTACTCTACCTCTACTGTGCTCCACTGTACTCTACCGCTACCTTGCTCCACTGTACTCTACCTCTACTGTGCTGCACTGTACTCTACCTCTACTGTACTCCACTGTACTCTATCTCTACTGTACTCCACTGTACTCTACCTCTACTGTGCTCCACTGTACTCTACCTCTACTGTACTCCACTGTACTCTACCTCTACTGTGCTCCACTGTTCTCTACCTCTACTGTACTCCACTGTACTCTACCTCTACTGTGCTCCACTGTACTCTACCTCTACTGTGCTCCACTGTACTCTACCTCTACTGTGCTCCACTGTACTCTACCTCTACTGTTCTCCACTCTACTCTACCTCTACTGTGCTCAGCTGTACTCTACCTCTACTGTGCTCCACTGCACTCTATCTCTACTGTACTCCACTGTACTCTACCTCTACAGTGCTCCACTGTGCTCTACCTCTACTCTACTCCACTGTACTCTACCTCTACTCTGCTCTACTGTACTCTACCTCTACTGTGCTCTACTGTACTCTATCTCTACTGTGCTCCACTGTACTCTACCTCTACTGTACTCTACTCTACTCCACCTCTAATGTGCTCCACTCTACTCTACCTCTACTGTACTCCACTGTACTCTACCTCTACTCTGCTCTACTGTACTCATTCTCTACTCTGCTCCACTGTACTCTACCTCTACTGTACTCCACTGTAGTCTACCTCAACTATACTCCACTGTACTCTACCTCTACTGTGCTCCACTGTACTCTACCTCTACTGTGCTCTACTGTACTCTATCTCTACTCTGCTCCACTGTACTCTACCTCTACTGTACTCCACTGTACTCCACCTCTACAGTGCTCCACTGTACTCTACCTCTACTGTACTCCACTGTACTCTAGCTCTACTGTGCTCCACTGTACTCTACCTCTACTGTACTCCACTGTACTCTACCTCTACTGTACTCCACTGTATTCTACCTCTACTGTGCTCTACTGTACTCTACCTCTACTCTACTCCACTGTACTCTACCTCTACTGTGCTCTACTGTACTCTACCTCTACTGTACTCCACTGTACTCTACCTCTACTGTGCTCTACTGTACTCTATCTCTACTGTGCTCCACTGTACTCTACCTCTACTGTACTCCATTGTACTCCACCTCTACAGTGCTCCACTGTACTCTACCTCTACTGTGCTCCACTGTACTCTATCTCTACTGTGCTCCACTGTACTCTACCTCTAATGTACTCCACTGTAGTCTACCTCAACTATACTCCACTGTACTCTACCTCTACTGTGCTCCACTGTACTCTACCTCAACTATACTCCACTGTACTCTATCTCTACTCTAATCCACTGTACTCTATCTCTACTCTACTCCACTCTTCTCTATCTCTACTGTACTCCACTGTACTCTACCTTTACTCTACTCTACTGTACTCCACCTCTACTTTGCTCCACTGTACTCCACTGTACTCTAGCTCTACTGTGCTCCACTGTACTCTACCTCTACTGTACTCCACTGTACTCTACCTCTACTGTGCTCCACTGTACTCTACCTCTACTGTACTCCACTGTACTCTACCTCTACTGTACTCCACTGTACTCTACCTCTACTGTACTCCACTGTATTCTACCTCTACTGTGCTCTACTGTACTCTACCTCTACTGTACTCCACTGTACTCTACCTCTACTCTACTGTACTGTTCTCTACCTCTACTGTACTTTACAGTACTCCACCTCTACTGTACTCCACTGCACTCCACTGTACTCTACCTCTACTGTGCTCCACTGTACTCTACCTCTACTGTACTCCACTGTACTCTATCTCTACTGTGCTCCACTGTACTCTACCTCTACTGTACTCCACTGTACTCTATCTCTACTGTACTCCACTGTATTCTACCTCTACTGTGCTCTACTGTACTCTACCTCTACTGTACTCCACTGTACTCTACCTCTACTGTGCTCTACTGTACTCTATCTCTACTGTGCTCCACTGTACTCTACCTCTACTGTACTCCACTGTACTCCACCTCTACAGTGCTCCACTGTACTCTACCTCTACTGTACTCCACTGTACTCTACCTCTACTCTGCTCTTCTGTACTCTATCTCTACTGTGCTCCACTGTACTCTACCTCTACTGTACTCCACTGTAGTCTACCTCTACTGTGCTCCACTGTACTCTACCTCAACTATACTCCACTGTACTCTATCTCTACTCTAATCCACTGTACTCTATCTCTACTCTACTCCACTCTACTCTATCTCTACTGTACTCCACTGTACTCTACCTTTACTCTACTCTACTGTACTCCACCTCTACTGTGCTCCACTGTACTCCACTGTACTCTAGCTCTACTGTGCTCCACTGTACTCTATCTCTACTGTACTCCACTGTATTCTACCTCTACTGTGCTCTACTGTACTCTACACTACTGTGCTCCACTGTACTCTATTTCTACTGTACCCCACTATACTCTACCTCTACTTTGCTCCACTGTACTCTACCTCTACTGTGCTCCACTGTACACTACCTCTACTGTACTCCACTGTACTCTACCTCTACTGTGCTCCACTGTACTCTATCTCTACTGTACTCTACTGTACTCTACCTCTACTGTACTCCACTGTACTCTATCTCTACTGTACTCCACTGTACTCTACCTCTACTGTGCTCTACTGTACTCTATCTCTACTGTGCTCCACTGTACTCTACCTCTACTGTACTCTACTCTACTCCAACTCTAATGTGCTCCACTCTACTCTACCTCTACTGTACTCCACTGTACTCTACCTCTACTCTGCTCTACTCTGCTCTACTGTACTGTATCTCTACTGTGCTCCACTGTACTCTACCTCTACTGTGCTCCACTGTACTCTACCTCTACTGTGCTCCACTGTACTCTATCTCTACTGTACTCCACTGTACTCTACCTCTACAGTACTCCACTGTTCTCTACCTCTACTGTACTCCACTGTACTCTACCTCTACTGTGCTCCACTGCACTCTACCTCAACTATACTCCAATGTACTCTATCTCTACTCTAATCCACTGTACTCTATCTCTACTCTACTCCACTCTACTCTATCTCTACTGTACTCCACTGTACTCTACCTCTACTGTGCTCCACTGTACTCTACCTCTACTGTACTCCACTGTACTCTACCTCTACTGTACTCCACTGTACTCCACTGTACTCTAGCTCTACTGTGCTCCACTGTACTCTACCTCTACTGTACTCCACTGTACTCTACCTCTACTGTACTCCACTGTATTCTACCTCTACTGTGCTCTACTGTACTCAACCTCTACTGTACTCCACTGTACTCTACCTCTACTGTGCTCTACTGTACTCTATCTCTACTGTGCTCCACTGTACTCTACCTCTACTGTACTCCACTCTACTCCACCTCTACAGTGCTCCACTGTACTCTACCTCTACTGTACTCCACTGTACTCTACCTCTACTCTGCTCTACTGTACTCTATCTCTACTGTGCTCCACTGTACTCTACCTCTACTGTACTCCACTGTACTCTACCTCTACTGTACTCCACTGTACTCTACCTCTACTGTACTCCACTGTATTCTACCTCTACTGTGCTCTACTGTACTCTACCTCTACTGTACTCCACTGTACTCTACCTCTACTCTACTGTACAGTTCTATACCTCTACTGTACTTTACAGTACTCCACCTCTACTGTACTCCACTGCACTCCACTGTACTCTACCTCTACTGTGCTCCACTGTACTCTACCTCTACTGTACTCCACTGTACTCTATCTCTACTGTGCTCCACTGTACTCTACCTCTACTGTACTCCACTGTATTCTACCTCTACTGTGCTCTACTGTACTCTACCTCTACTGTACTCCACTGTACTCTACCTCTACTGTGCTCTACTGTACTCTATCTCTACTGTGCTCCACTGTACTCTACCTCTACTGTACTCCACTGTACTCCACCTCTACAGTGCTCCACTGTACTCTACCTCTACTGTACTCCACTGTACTCTACCTCTACTCTGCTCTACTGTACTCTACCTCTACTGTACTCCACTGTACTCCACCTCTACAGTGCTCCACTGTACTCTACCTCTACTGTACTCCACTGTACTCTACCTGTACTCTGCTCTACTGTACTCTATCTCTACTGTACTCCACTGTACTCTACCTCTACTGTACTCCACTGTAGTCTACCTCAACTATACTCCACTGTACTCTTCCTCTACTGTGCTCCACTGTACTCTACCTCTACTGTGCTCCACTGTACTCTATCTATACTCTAATCCACTCTACTCTATCTCTACTGTACTCCACTGTACTCTACCTCTACTCTACACTACTGTACTCCACCTCTACTGTGCTCCACTGTACTCCACTGTACTCTAGCTCTACTGTGCTCCACTGTACTCTACCTTTACTGTACTCCACTGTACTCTACCTCTACTGTGCTCCACTGTACTCTACCTCTACTGTACTCCACTGTATTCTACCTCTACTGTGCTCTACTGTACTCTACATCTACTGTACTCCACTGTACTCTACCTCTACTGTACTGTACTGTTTTCTACCTCTACTGTACTCTACTGTACTCCACCTCTACTGTGCTCCACTGTACTCCACTGTACTCTACCGCTACTGTGCTCCACTGTACTCTACCTCTACTGTACTCCACTGTACTCTACCTCTACTGTGCTCCACTGTACTCTACCTCTACTGTGCTCCACTGTACTCTATCTCTACTGTACTCTACTGTACTCTACCTCTACTGTACTCCACTGTACTCTATCTCTACTGTACTCCACTGTACTCTACCTCTACTGTGCTCTACTGTACTCTATCTCTACTGTGCTCCACTGTACTCTACCTCTACTGTACTCTACTCTACTCCAACTCTAATGTGCTCCACTCTACTCTACCTCTACTGTACTCCACTGTACTCTACCTCTACTCTGCTCTACTGTACTCTATCTCTACTGTGCTCCACTGTACTCTAACTCTACTTTACTCCACTGTAGTTTACCTCTACTGTGCTCCACTGTACTCTACCTCTACTGTGCTCCACTGTACTCTACCTCTACTGTGCTCCACTGTACTCTATCTCTACTGTACTCCACTGTACTCTACCTCTACAGTACTCCACTGTTCTCTACCTCTACTGTACTCCACTGTACTCTACCTCTACTGTGCTCCACTGTACTCTACCTCAACTATACTCCAATGTACTCTATCTCTACTGTACTCCACTGTACTCCACTGTACTCTAGCTCTACTGTGCTCCACTGTACTCTACCTCTACTGTACTCCACTGTACTCTACCTCTACTGTACTCCACTGTATTCTACCTCTACTGTGCTCTACTGTACTCTACATCTACTGTACTCCACTGTACTCTACCTCTACTGTGCTCTACTGTACTCTATCTCTACTGTGCTCCACTGTACTCTACCTCTACTGTACTCCACTGTACTCCACCTCTACAGTGCTCCACTGTACTCTACCTCTACTGTACTCCACTGTACTCTACCTCTACTCTGCTCTACTGTACTCTATCTCTACTGTGCTCCACTGTGCTCTACCTCTAATGTACTCCACTGTAGTCTACCTCAACTATACTCCACTGTACTCAACCTCTACTGTGCTCTACTGTACTCTACCTCAACTATACTCCACTGTACTCTATCTCTACTCTAATCCACTGTACTCTATCTCTACTCTACTCCACTCTACTCTATCTCTACTGTACTCCACTGTACTCTACCTTTACTCTACTCTACTGTACTCCACCTCTACTGTGCTCCACTGTACTCCACTGTACCCTAGCTCTACTGTGCTCCACTGTACTCTATCTCTACTGTACTCCACTGTATTCTACCTCTACTGTGCTCTACTGTACTCTACCTCTACTGTACTCCACTGTACTCTACCTCTACTGTACTGTACTGTACTCTACCTCTACTGTACTCTACTGTACTCCACCTCTACTGTGCTCCACTGTACTCCACTGTACTCTACCTCTAATGTGCTCCACTGTACTCTACCTCTACTGTACTCCACTGTACTCTATCTCTACTGTGCTCCACTGTACTCTACCTCTACTGTACTCCACTGTACTCTATCTCTACTGTTCTCCACTCTACTCTACCTCTACTGTGCTCAGCTGTACTCTACCTCTACTGTGCTCCACTGCACTCTATCTCTACTGTACTCCACTGTACTCTACCTCTACAGTGCTCCACTGTGCTCTACCTCTACTCTACTCCACTGTCGTCTACCTCTACTCTGCTCTACTGTACTCTACCTCTACTGTACTCCACTGTACTCTACCTCTACTATTCTCCACTGTACTCTACCTCTACTGTGCTCTACTGTACTCTATCTCTACTGTGCTCCACTGTACTCTACCTCTACTGTACTCCACTCTAGTCTACCTCAACTATACTCCACTGTACTCTACCTCTACTGTGTTCCACTGTACTCTACCTCTACTGTGCTCTACTGTACTCTATCTCTACTGTGCTCCACTGTACTCTACCTCTACTGTACTCCACATTACTCTACCTCTACTCTGCTCTACTGTACTCTATCTCTACTGTACTCCACTGTACTCTACCTCTACTGTACTCCACTGTAGTCTACCTCAACTATACTCCACTGTACTCTACCTCTACTGTGCTCCACTGTACTCTACCTCTACTGTGCTCTACTGTACTCTATCTCTACTGTGCTCCACTGTACTCTACCTCTACTGTACTCCACTGTACTCCACCTCTACAGTGCTCCACTGTACTCTACCTCTACTGTACTCCACTGTACTCTACCTCTACTCTGCTCTACTGTACTCTATCTCTACTGTGCTCCACTGTACTCTACCTCTACTGTACTCCACTCTAGTCTACCTCAACTATACTCCACTGTACTCTACCTCTACTGTGCTCCACTGTACTCTACCTCTACTCTGCTCTACTGTACTCTATCTCTACTGTGCTCCACTGTACTCTACCTCTACTGTACTCCACATTACTCTACCTCTACTCTGCTCTATTGTACTCTATGTCTACTGTGCTCCACTGTACTCTACCTCTACTGTACTCCACTCTAGTCTACCTCAACTATACTCCACTGTACTCTACCTCTACTGTGCTCCACTGTACTCTACCTCTACTGTGCTCTACTGTACTCTATCTCTACTGTGCTCCACTGTACTCTACCTCTACTGTACTCCACTGTACTCTACCTCTACTCTGCTGTACTGTACTCTATCTCTACTGTGCTCGACTGTACTCTACCTCTACTGTACTCCACTGTAGTCTACCTCAACTATACTCCACTGTACTCTACTTCTACTGTGCTCCACTGTACTCTACCTCTACTGTGCTATACTGTACTCTATCTCTACTGTGCTCCACTGTACTCTACCTCTACTGTACTCCACTGTACTCCACCTCTACAGTGATCCACTGTACTCTACCTCTACTGTACTCCACTGTACTCTACCTCTACTGTTATCCACTCTACTCTACCTCTACTGTGCTCTACTGTACTCTATCTCTACTGTGATCCACTGTACTCTACCTCTACTGTACTCCACTGTACTCTACCTCTACTCTGCTGTACTGTACTCTATCTCTACTGTGCTCCACTGTACTCTACCTCTACTGTACTCCACTGTAGTCTACCTCAACTATACTCCACTGTACTCTACCTCTACTGTGCTCCACTGTACTCTACCTCTACTGTGCTCTACTGTACTCTATCTCTACTGTGCTCCACTGTACTCTACCTCTACTGTACTCCACTGTACTCCACCTCTACAGTGATCCACTGTACTCTACCTCTACTGTACTCAACTGTACTCTACCTCTACTCTGCTCTACTGTACTCTATCTCTACTGTGCTCCACTGTACTCTACCTCTACTGTACTCCACTGTAGTCTACCTCAACTATACTCCACTGTACTCTACCTCTACTGTGCCCCACTGTACTCTACCTCAACTATACTCCACTGTACTCTATCTTTACTCTAATCCACTGTACTCTATCTCTACTCTACTCCACTCTACTCTATCTCTACTGTACTCCACTGTACTCTACCTCTACTCTACTCTACTGTACTCCACCTCTACTGTGCTCCACTGTACTCCACTGTACTCTAGCTCTACTTTCCTCCACTGTACTCTACCTCTACTGTACTCCACTGTACTCTACCTCTACTGTGCTCCACTGTACTCTACCTCCACTCTACTCCACTGTACTCTACCTCTACTGTACTCCACTGTACTCTACCTCTACTGTACTCCACTGTATTCTACCTCTACTGTGCTCTACTGTACTCTACCTCTAGTGTACTCCACTGTACTCTACCTCTACTGTACTCCACTGTACTCTACCTCTACTGTACTCCACTGTATTCTACCTCTACTGTGCTCTACTGTACTCTACCTCTACTGTACTCCACTGTACTCTACCTCTACTGTACTGTACTGTTCTCTACCTCTACTGTACTCTAATGTATTCCACCTCTACTGTGCTCCACTGTACTCCACTGTACTCTACCTCTACTGTGCTCCACTGTACTCTACCTCTACTGTAATCCACTGTACTCCATCTCTACTGTGCTCCACTGTACTCTACCTCTACTGTACTCCACTATACTCTATCTCTACTGTTCTCCACTGTACTCTACCTCTACTGTGCTCCACTGTACTCCACTGTACTCTATCTCTACTGTGATCCACTGTACTCTACCTCTGCTGTGCTCCACTGTACTCTATATCTACTCTACTCCACTGTACTCTATCTCTATTGTACTCCACTGTACTCTACCTCTACCGTACTCTACTGTACTCCACCTCTACTGTGCTCCACTGTACTCCACTGTACTCTTCCTCTACTGTACTCCACTGTACTCTATCTCTACTGTGCTCCACTGTACTCTACCTCTACTTTGCTCTAATGTACTCTACTCTACTGTGCTCCACTGTACTCTATTTCTACTGTACCCCACTGTACTCTACCTCTCCTGTGCTCCACTGTACTCTACCTCTACTGTGCTCCACTGTACACTACCTCTACTGTACTCCACTGTACTCTACCTCTACTGTGCTCCACTGTACTCTACCTCTACTGTGCTCCACTGTACTCTACCTCTACTGTGCTCCACTGTACTCTACCTCTACTCTGCTCTACTGTACTCATTCTCTACTGTGCTCCACTGTACTCTACCTCTACTGTACTCCACTGTAGTCTACCTCAACTATAAACCACTGTACTCTACCTCTACTGTGCTCCACTGTACTCTACCTCTACTGTGCTCTACTGTACTCTATCTCTACTTTGCTCCACTGTACTCTACCTCTACTGTACTCCACTGTACTCCACCTCTACAGTGCTCCACTGTACTCTACCTCTACTGTACTCCACTGTACTCTACCTGTACTCTGCTCTACTGTACTCTATCTCTACTGTACTCCACTGTACTCTACCTCTACTGTACTCCACTGTAGTCTACCTCAACTATACTCCACTGTACTCTTCCTCTACTGTGCTCCACTGTACTCTACCTCTACTGTGCTCCACTGTACTCTATCTATACTCTAATCCACTCTACTCTATCTCTACTGTACTCCACTGTACTCTACCTCTACTCTACACTACTGTACTCCACCTCTACTGTGCTCCACTGTACTCCACTGTACTCTAGCTCTACTGTGCTCCACTGTAATCTACCTTTACTGTACTCCACTGTACTCTACCTCTACTGTGCTCCACTGTACTCTACCTCTACTGTACTCCACTGTATTCTACCTCTACTGTGCTCTACTGTACTCTACATCTACTGTACTCCACTGTACTCTACCTCTACTGTACTGTACTGTTTTCTACCTCTACTGTACTCTACTGTACTCCACTTCTACTGTGCTCCACTGTACTCCACTGTACTCTACCGCTACTGTGCTCCACTGTACTCTACCTCTACTGTACTCCACTGTACTCTATCTCTACTGTTCTCCACTGTACTCTACCTCTATTGTGCTCCACTGTACTCTACCGCTACTTTGCTCCACTGTACTCTACCTCTACTGTGCTCCACTGTACTCTACCTCTACTGTACTCCACTGTACTCTATCTCTACTGTACTCCACTGTACTCTACCTCTACTGTGCTCCACTGTACTCTACCTCTACTGTACTCCACTGTACTCTATCTCTACTGTACTCCACTGTACTCTACCTCTACTGTGCTCCACTGTACTCTACCTCTACTGTACTCCACTGTATTCTACCTCTACTGTGCTCTACTGTACTCTACATCTACTGTACTCCACTGTACTCTACCTCTACTGTACTGTACTGTTTTCTACCTCTACTGTACTCTACTGTACTCCACCTCTACTGTGCTCCACTGTACTCTACCTCTACTGTACTCCACTGTACTCTACCGCTACCTTGCTCCACTGTACTCTACCTCTACTGTGCTGCACTGTACTCTACCTCTACTGTACTCCACTGTACTCTATCTCTACTGTACTCCACTGTACTCTACCTCTACTGTGCTCCACTGTACTCTACCTCTACTGTACTCCACTGTACTCTACCTCTACTGTGCTCCACTGTTCTCTACCTCTACTGTACTCCACTGTTCTCTACCTCTACTCTACTCCACTGTACTCTACCTCTACTGTGCTCCACTGTACTCTACCTCTACTGTGCTCCACTGTACTCTACCTCTACTGTGCTCCACTGTACTCTACCTCTACTGTTCTCCACTCTACTCTACCTCTACTGTGCTCAGCTGTACTCTACCTCTACTGTGCTCCACTGCACTCTATCTCTACTGTACTCCACTGTACTCTACCTCTACAGTGCTCCACTGTGCTCTACCTCTACTCTACTCCACTGTACTCTACCTCTACTCTGCTCTACTGTACTCTACCTCTACTGTGCTCTACTGTACTCTATCTCTACTGTGCTCCACTGTACTCTACCTCTACTGTACTCTACTCTACTCCACCTCTAATGTGCTCCACTCTACTCTACCTCTACTGTACTCCACTGTACTCTACCTCTACTCTGCTCTACTGTACTCATTCTCTACTCTGCTCCACTGTACTCTACCTCTACTGTACTCCACTGTAGTCTACCTCAACTATACTCCACTGTACTCTACCTCTACTGTGCTCCACTGTACTCTACCTCTACTGTGCTCTACTGTACTCTATCTCTACTCTGCTCCACTGTACTCTACCTCTACTGTACTCCACTGTACTCCACCTCTACAGTGCTCCACTGTACTCTACCTCTACTGTACTCCACTGTACTCTAGCTCTACTGTGCTCCACTGTACTCTACCTCTACTGTACTCCACTGTACTCTACCTCTACTGTACTCCACTGTATTCTACCTCTACTGTGCTCTACTGTACTCTACCTCTACTCTACTCCACTGTACTCTACCTCTACTGTGCTCTACTGTACTCTACCTCTACTGTACTCCACTGTACTCTACCTCTACTGTGCTCTACTGTACTCTATCTCTACTGTGCTCCACTGTACTCTACCTCTACTGTACTCCATTGTACTCCACCTCTACAGTGCTCCACTGTACTCTACCTCTACTGTGCTCCACTGTACTCTATCTCTACTGTGCTCCACTGTACTCTACCTCTAATGTACTCCACTGTAGTCTACCTCAACTATACTCCACTGTACTCTACCTCTACTGTGCTCCACTGTACTCTACCTCAACTATACTCCACTGTACTCTATCTCTACTCTAATCCACTGTACTCTATCTCTACTCTACTCCACTCTTCTCTATCTCTACTGTACTCCACTGTACTCTACCTTTACTCTACTCTACTGTACTCCACCTCTACTTTGCTCCACTGTACTCCACTGTACTCTAGCTCTACTGTGCTCCACTGTACTCTACCTCTACTGTACTCCACTGTACTCTACCTCTACTGTACTCCACTGTATTCTACCTCTACTGTGCTCTACTGTACTCTACATCTACTGTACTCCACTGTACTCTACCTCTACTGTACTGTACTGTTTTCTACCTCTACTGTACTCTACTGTACTCCACCTCTACTGTGCTCCACTGTACTCTACCTCTACTGTACTCCACTGTACTCTACCGCTACCTTGCTCCACTGTACTCTACCTCTACTGTGCTGCACTGTACTCTACCTCTACTGTACTCCACTGTACTCTATCTCTACTGTACTCCACTGTACTCTACCTCTACTGTGCTCCACTGTACTCTACCTCTACTGTACTCCACTGTACTCTACCTCTACTGTGCTCCACTGTTCTCTACCTCTACTGTACTCCACTGTTCTCTACCTCTACTCTACTCCACTGTACTCTACCTCTACTGTGCTCCACTGTACTCTACCTCTACTGTGCTCCACTGTACTCTACCTCTACTGTGCTCCACTGTACTCTACCTCTACTGTTCTCCACTCTACTCTACCTCTACTGTGCTCAGCTGTACTCTACCTCTACTGTGCTCCACTGCACTCTATCTCTACTGTACTCCACTGTACTCTACCTCTACAGTGCTCCACTGTGCTCTACCTCTACTCTACTCCACTGTACTCTACCTCTACTCTGCTCTACTGTACTCTACCTCTACTGTGCTCTACTGTACTCTATCTCTACTGTGCTCCACTGTACTCTACCTCTACTGTACTCTACTCTACTCCACCTCTAATGTGCTCCACTCTACTCTACCTCTACTGTACTCCACTGTACTCTACCTCTACTCTGCTCTACTGTACTCATTCTCTACTCTGCTCCACTGTACTCTACCTCTACTGTACTCCACTGTAGTCTACCTCAACTATACTCCACTGTACTCTACCTCTACTGTGCTCCACTGTACTCTACCTCTACTGTGCTCTACTGTACTCTATCTCTACTCTGCTCCACTGTACTCTACCTCTACTGTACTCCACTGTACTCCACCTCTACAGTGCTCCACTGTACTCTACCTCTACTGTACTCCACTGTACTCTAGCTCTACTGTGCTCCACTGTACTCTACCTCTACTGTACTCCACTGTACTCTACCTCTACTGTACTCCACTGTATTCTACCTCTACTGTGCTCTACTGTACTCTACCTCTACTCTACTCCACTGTACTCTACCTCTACTGTGCTCTACTGTACTCTACCTCTACTGTACTCCACTGTACTCTACCTCTACTGTGCTCTACTGTACTCTATCTCTACTGTGCTCCACTGTACTCTACCTCTACTGTACTCCATTGTACTCCACCTCTACAGTGCTCCACTGTACTCTACCTCTACTGTGCTCCACTGTACTCTATCTCTACTGTGCTCCACTGTACTCTACCTCTAATGTACTCCACTGTAGTCTACCTCAACTATACTCCACTGTACTCTACCTCTACTGTGCTCCACTGTACTCTACCTCAACTATACTCCACTGTACTCTATCTCTACTCTAATCCACTGTACTCTATCTCTACTCTACTCCACTCTTCTCTATCTCTACTGTACTCCACTGTACTCTACCTTTACTCTACTCTACTGTACTCCACCTCTACTTTGCTCCACTGTACTCCACTGTACTCTAGCTCTACTGTGCTCCACTGTACTCTACCTCTACTGTACTCCACTGTACTCTACCTCTACTGTGCTCCACTGTACTCTACCTCTACTGTACTCCACTGTACTCTACCTCTACTGTACTCCACTGTACTCTACCTCTACTGTACTCCACTGTATTCTACCTCTACTGTGCTCTACTGTACTCTACCTCTACTGTACTCCACTGTACTCTACCTCTACTCTACTGTACTGTTCTCTACCTCTACTGTACTTTACAGTACTCCACCTCTAATGTACTCCACTGCACTCCACTGTACTCTACCTCTACTGTGCTCCACTGTACTCTACCTCTACTGTACTCCACTGTACTCTATCTCTACTGTGCTCCACTGTACTCTACCTCTACTGTACTCCACTGTACTCTATCTCTACTGTACTCCACTGTATTCTACCTCTACTGTGCTCTACTGTACTCTACCTCTACTGTACTCCACTGTACTCTACCTCTACTGTGCTCTACTGTACTCTATCTCTACTGTGCTCCACTGTACTCTACCTCTACTGTACTCCACTGTACTCCACCTCTACAGTGCTCCACTGTACTCTACCTCTACTGTACTCCACTGTACTCTACCTCTACTCTGCTCTTCTGTACTCTATCTCTACTGTGCTCCACTGTACTCTACCTCTACTGTACTCCACTGTAGTCTACCTCTACTGTGCTCCACTGTACTCTACCTCAACTATACTCCACTGTACTCTATCTCTACTCTAATCCACTGTACTCTATCTCTACTCTACTCCACTCTACTCTATCTCTACTGTACTCCACTGTACTCTACCTTTACTCTACTCTACTGTACTCCACCTCTACTGTGCTCCACTGTACTCCACTGTACTCTAGCTCTACTGTGCTCCACTGTACTCTATCTCTACTGTACTCCACTGTATTCTACCTCTACTGTGCTCTACTGTACTCTACACTACTGTGCTCCACTGTACTCTATTTCTACTGTACCCCACTATACTCTACCTCTACTTTGCTCCACTGTACTCTACCTCTACTGTGCTCCACTGTACACTACCTCTACTGTACTCCACTGTACTCTACCTCTACTGTGCTCCACTGTACTCTATCTCTACTGTACTCTACTGTACTCTACCTCTACTGTACTCCACTGTACTCTATCTCTACTGTACTCCACTGTACTCTACCTCTACTGTGCTCTACTGTACTCTATCTCTACTGTGCTCCACTGTACTCTACCTCTACTGTACTCTACTCTACTCCAACTCTAATGTGCTCCACTCTACTCTACCTCTACTGTACTCCACTGTACTCTACCTCTACTCTGCTCTACTCTGCTCTACTGTACTGTATCTCTACTGTGCTCCACTGTACTCTACCTCTACTGTGCTCCACTGTACTCTACCTCTACTGTGCTCCACTGTACTCTATCTCTACTGTACTCCACTGTACTCTACCTCTACAGTACTCCACTGTTCTCTACCTCTACTGTACTCCACTGTACTCTACCTCTACTGTGCTCCACTGCACTCTACCTCAACTATACTCCAATGTACTCTATCTCTACTCTAATCCACTGTACTCTATCTCTACTCTACTCCACTCTACTCTATCTCTACTGTACTCCACTGTACTCTACCTCTACTGTGCTCCACTGTACTCTACCTCTACTGTACTCCACTGTACTCTACCTCTACTGTACTCCACTGTACTCCACTGTACTCTAGCTCTACTGTGCTCCACTGTACTCTACCTCTACTGTACTCCACTGTACTCTACCTCTACTGTACTCCACTGTATTCTACCTCTACTGTGCTCTACTGTACTCAACCTCTACTGTACTCCACTGTACTCTACCTCTACTGTGCTCTACTGTACTCTATCTCTACTGTGCTCCACTGTACTCTACCTCTACTGTACTCCACTCTACTCCACCTCTACAGTGCTCCACTGTACTCTACCTCTACTGTACTCCACTGTACTCTACCTCTACTCTGCTCTACTGTACTCTATCTCTACTGTGCTCCACTGTACTCTACCTCTACTGTACTCCACTGTACTCTACCTCTACTGTACTCCACTGTACTCTACCTCTACTGTACTCCACTGTATTCTACCTCTACTGTGCTCTACTGTACTCTACCTCTACTGTACTCCACTGTACTCTACCTCTACTCTACTGTACAGTTCTATACCTCTACTGTACTTTACAGTACTCCACCTCTACTGTACTCCACTGCACTCCACTGTACTCTACCTCTACTGTGCTCCACTGTACTCTACCTCTACTGTACTCCACTGTACTCTATCTCTACTGTGCTCCACTGTACTCTACCTCTACTGTACTCCACTGTATTCTACCTCTACTGTGCTCTACTGTACTCTACCTCTACTGTACTCCACTGTACTCTACCTCTACTGTGCTCTACTGTACTCTATCTCTACTGTGCTCCACTGTACTCTACCTCTACTGTACTCCACTGTACTCCACCTCTACAGTGCTCCACTGTACTCTACCTCTACTGTACTCCACTGTACTCTACCTCTACTCTGCTCTACTGTACTCTACCTCTACTGTACTCCACTGTACTCCACCTCTACAGTGCTCCACTGTACTCTACCTCTACTGTACTCCACTGTACTCTACCTGTACTCTGCTCTACTGTACTCTATCTCTACTGTACTCCACTGTACTCTACCTCTACTGTACTCCACTGTAGTCTACCTCAACTATACTCCACTGTACTCTTCCTCTACTGTGCTCCACTGTACTCTACCTCTACTGTGCTCCACTGTACTCTATCTATACTCTAATCCACTCTACTCTATCTCTACTGTACTCCACTGTACTCTACCTCTACTCTACACTACTGTACTCCACCTCTACTGTGCTCCACTGTACTCCACTGTACTCTAGCTCTACTGTGCTCCACTGTACTCTACCTTTACTGTACTCCACTGTACTCTACCTCTACTGTGCTCCACTGTACTCTACCTCTACTGTACTCCACTGTATTCTACCTCTACTGTGCTCTACTGTACTCTACATCTACTGTACTCCACTGTACTCTACCTCTACTGTACTGTACTGTTTTCTACCTCTACTGTACTCTACTGTACTCCACCTCTACTGTGCTCCACTGTACTCCACTGTACTCTACCGCTACTGTGCTCCACTGTACTCTACCTCTACTGTACTCCACTGTACTCTATCTCTACTGTTCTCCACTGTACTCTACCTCTATTGTGCTCCACTGTACTCTACCGCTACTTTGCTCCACTGTACTCTACCTCTACTGTGCTCCACTGTACTCTACCTCTACTGTACTCCACTGTACTCTATCTCTACTGTACTCCACTGTACTCTACCTCTACTGTGCTCCACTGTACTCTACCTCTACTGTACTCCACTGTACTCTATCTCTACTGTACTCCACTGTACTCTACCTCTACTGTGCTCCACTGTACTCTACCTCTACTGTACTCCACTGTATTCTACCTCTACTGTGCTCTACTGTACTCTACATCTACTGTACTCCACTGTACTCTACCTCTACTGTACTGTACTGTTTTCTACCTCTACTGTACTCTACTGTACTCCACCTCTACTGTGCTCCACTGTACTCTACCTCTACTGTACTCCACTGTACTCTATCTCTACTGTTCTCCACTGTACTCTACCTCTACTGTGCTCCACTGTACTCTACCGCTACCTTGCTCCACTGTACTCTACCTCTACTGTGCTGCACTGTACTCTACCTCTACTGTACTCCACTGTACTCTATCTCTACTGTACTCCACTGTACTCTACCTCTACTGTGCTCCACTGTACTCTACCTCTACTGTACTCCACTGTACTCTACCTCTACTGTGCTCCACTGTTCTCTACCTCTACTGTACTCCACTGTACTCTACCTCTACTGTGCTCCACTGTACTCTACCTCTACTGTGCTCCACTGTACTCTACCTCTACTGTGCTCCACTGTACTCTACCTCTACTGTTCTCCACTCTACTCTACCTCTACTGTGCTCAGCTGTACTCTACCTCTACTGCGCTCCACTGCACTCTATCTCTACTGTACTCCACTGTACTCTACCTCTACAGTGCTCCACTGTGCTCTACCTCTACTCTACTCCACTGTACTCTACCTCTACTCTGCTCTACTGTACTCTACCTCTACTGTGCTCTACTGTACTCTATCTCTACTGTGCTCCACTGTACTCTACCTCTACTGTACTCTACTCTACTCCACCTCTAATGTGCTCCACTCTACTCTACCTCTACTGTACTCCACTGTACTCTACCTCTACTCTGCTCTACTGTACTCATTCTCTACTCTGCTCCACTGTACTCTACCTCTACTGTACTCCACTGTAGTCTACCTCAACTATACTCCACTGTACTCTACCTCTACTGTGCTCCACTGTACTCTACCTCTACTGTGCTCTACTGTACTCTATCTCTACTCTGCTCCACTGTACTCTACCTCTACTGTACTCCACTGTACTCCACCTCTACAGTGCTCCAATGTACTCTACCTCTACTGTACTCCACTGCACTCTAGCTCTACTGTGCTCCACTGTACTCTACCTCTACTGTACTCCACTGTACTCTACCTCTACTGTACTCCACTGTATTCTACCTCTACTGTGCTCTACTGTACTCTACCTCTACTCTACTCCACTGTACTCTACCTCTACTGTGCTCTACTGTACTCTACTTCTACTGTACTCCACTGTACTCTACCTCTACTGTGCTCTACTGTACTCTATCTCTACTGTGCTCCACTGTACTCTACCTCTACTGTACTCCATTGTACTCCACCTCTACAGTGCTCCACTGTACTCTACTGTACTCCACTGTACTCTACCTCTACTCTGCTCTACTGTATTCTATCTCTACTGTGCTCCACTGTACTCTACCTCTAATGTACTCCACTGTAGTCTACCTCAACTATACTCCACTGTACTCTACCTCTACTGTGCTCCACTGTACTCTACCTCAACTATACTCCACTGTACTCTATCTCTACTCTAATCCACTGTACTCTATCTCTACTCTACTCCACTCTTCTCTATCTCTACTGTACTCCACTGTACTCTACCTTTACTCTACTCTACTGTACTCCACCTCTACTTTGCTCCACTGTACTCCACTGTACTCTACCTCTACTGTACTCCACTGTACTCTACCTCTACTGTACTCCACTGTACTCTACCTCTACTGTACTCCACTGTATTCTACCTCTACTGTGCTCTACTGTACTCTACCTCTACTGTACTCCACTGTACTCTACCTCTACTCTACTGTACTGTTCTCTACCTCTACTGTACTTTACAGTACTCCACCTCTACTGTACTCCACTGCACTCCACTGTACTCTACCTCTACTGTGCTCCACTGTACTCTACCTCTACTGTACTCCACTGTACTCTATCTCTACTGTGATCCACTGTACTCTACCTCTACTGTACTCCACTGTACTCTATCTCTACTGTACTCCACTGTATTCTACCTCTACTGTGCTCTACTGTACTCTACCTCTACTGTACTCCACTGTACTCTACCTCTACTGTGCTCTACTGTACTCTATCTCTACTGTGCTCCACTGTACTCTACCTCTACTGTACTCCACTGTACTCCACCTCTACAGTGCTCCACTGTACTCTACCTCTACTGTACTCCACTGTACTCTACCTCTACTCTGCTCTTCTGTACTCTATCTCTACTGTGCTCCACTGTACTCTACCTCTACTGTACTCCACTGTAGTCTACCTCTACTGTGCTCCACTGTACTCTACCTCAACTATACTCCACTGTACTCTATCTCTACTCTAATCCACTGTACTCTATCTCTACTCTACTCCACTCTACTCTATCTCTACTGTACTCCACTGTACTCTACCTTTACTCTACTCTACTGTACTCCACCTCTACTGTGCTCCACTGTACTCCACTGTACTCTAGCTCTACTGTGCTCCACTGTACTCTATCTCTACTGTACTCCACTGTATTCTACCTCTACTGTGCTCTACTGTACTCTACGCTACTGTGCTCCACTGTACTCTATTTCTACTGTACCCCACTATACTCTACCTCTACTTTGCTCCACTGTACTCTACCTCTACTGTGCTCCACTGTACACTACCTCTACTGTACTCCACTGTACTCTACCTCTACTGTGCTCCACTGTACTCTATCTCTACTGTACTCTACTGTACTCTACCTCTACTGTACTCCACTGTACTCTATCTCTACTGTACTCCACTGTACTCTACCTCTACTGTGCTCTACTGTACTCTATCTCTACTGTGCTCCACTGTACTCTACCTCTACTGTACTCTACTCTACTCCAACTCTAATGTGCTCCACTCTACTCTACCTCTACTGTACTCCACTGTACTCTACCTCTACTCTGCTCTACTCTGCTCTACTGTACTGTATCTCTACTGTGCTCCACTGTACTCTAACTCTACTGTACTCCACTGTAGTTTACCTCTACTGTGCTCCACTGTACTCTACCTCTACTGTGCTCCACTGTACTCTACCTCTACTGTGCTCCACTGTACTCTATCTCTACTGTACTCCACTGTACTCTACCTCTACAGTACTCCACTGTTCTCTACCTCTACTGTACTCCACTGTACTCTACCTCTACTGTGCTCCACTGCACTCTACCTCAACTATACTCCAATGTACTCTATCTCTACTCTAATCCACTGTACTCTATCTCTACTCTACTCCACTCTACTCTATCTCTACTGTACTCCACTGTACTCTACCTCTACTGTGCTCCACTGTACTCTACCTCTACTGTACTCCACTGTACTCTACCTCTACTGTACTCCACTGTACTCCACTGTACTCTAGCTCTACTGTGCTCCACTGTACTCTACCTCTACTGTACTCCACTGTACTCTACCTCTACTGTACTCCACTGTATTCTACCTCTACTGTGCTCTACTGTACTCAACCTCTACTGTACTCCACTGTACTCTACCTCTACTGTGCTCTACTGTACTCTATCTCTACTGTGCTCCACTGTACTCTACCTCTACTGAACTCCACTCTACTCCACCTCTACAGTGCTCCACTGTACTCTACCTCTACTGTACTCCACTGTACTCTACCTCTACTCTGCTCTACTGTACTCTATCTCTACTGTGCTCCACTGTACTCTACCTCTACTGTACTCCACTGTACTCTACCTCTACTGTACTCCACTGTACTCTACCTCTACTGTACTCCACTGTATTCTACCTCTACTGTGCTCTACTGTACTCTACCTCTACTGTACTCCACTGTACTCTACCTCTACTCTACTGTACAGTTCTATACCTCTACTGTACTTTACAGTACTCCACCTCTACTGTACTCCACTGCACTCCACTGTACTCTACCTCTACTGTGCTCCACTGTACTCTACCTCTACTGTACTCCACTGTACTCTATCTCTACTGTGCTCCACTGTACTCTACCTCTACTCTACTCCACTGTACTCTATCTCTACTGTACTCCACTGTATTCTACCTCTACTGTGCTCTACTGTACTCTACCTCTACTGTACTCCACTGTACTCTACCTCTACTGTGCTCTACTGTACTCTATCTCTACTGTGCTCCACTGTACTCTACCTCTACTGTACTCCACTGTACTCCACCTCTACAGTGCTCCACTGTACTCTACCTCTACTGTACTCCACTGTACTCTACCTCTACTCTGCTCTACTGTACTCTATCTCTATTGTGCTCCACTGTACTCTACCTCTACTGTACTCCACTGTAGTCTACCTCTACTGTGCTCCACTGTACTCTACCTCAACTATACTCCACTGTACTCTATCTCTACTCTAATCCACTGTACTCTATCTCTACTCTACTCCACTCTACTCTATCTCTACTGTACTCCACTGTACTCTACCTTTACTCTACTCTACTGTACTCCACCTCTACTGTGCTCCACTGTACTCCACTGTACTCTAGCTCTACTGTGCTCCACTGTACTCTATCTCTACTGTACTCCACTGTATTCTACCTCTTCTGTGCTCTACTGTACTCTACGCTACTGTGCTCCACTGTACTCTATTTCTACTGTACCCCACTATACTCTACCTCTACTGTGCTCCACTGTACTCTACCTCTACTGTGCTTCACTGTACACTACCTCTACTGTACTCCACTGTACTCTACCTCTACTGTGCTCCACTGTACTCTACCTCTACTGTGCTCCACTGTACTCTATCTCTACTGTACTCTACTGTACTCTACCTCTACTGTACTCCACTGTACTCTATCTCTACTGTACTCCACTGTACTCTACCTCTACTGTGCTCTACTGTACTCTATCTCTACTGTGCTCCACTGTACTCTACCTCTACTGTACTCTACTCTACTCCAACTCTAATGTGCTCCACTCTACTCTACCTCTACTGTACTCCACTGTACTCTACCTCTACTCTGCTCTACTGTACTCTATCTCTACTGTGCTCCACTGTACTCTAACTCTACTGTACTCCACTGTAGTTTACCTCTACTGTGCTCCACTGTACTCTACCTCTACTGTACTCCACTGTACTCTACCTCTACTGTGCTCCACTGCACTCTACCTCAACTATACTCCAATGTACTCTATCTCTACTCTAATCCACTGTACTCTATCTCTACTCTACTCCACTCTACTCTATCTCTACTGTACTCCACTGTACTCTACCTCTACTGTGCTCCACTGTACTCTACCTCTACTGTACTCCACTGTACTCTACCTCTACTATACTCCACTGTACTCCACTGTACTCTAGCTCTACTGTGCTCCACTGTACTCTACCTCTACTGTACTCCACTGTACTCTACCTCTACTGTACTCCACTGTACTCCACTGTACTCTAGCTCTACTGTGCTCTACTGTACTCAACCTCTACTGTACTCCACTGTACTCTACCTCTACTGTGCTCTACTGTACTCTATCTCTACTGTGCTCCACTGTACTCTACCTCTACTGTACTCCACTGTACTCCACCTCTACAGTGCTCCACTGTACTCTACCTCTACTGTACTCCACTGTACTCTACCTCTACTCTGCTCTACTGTACTCTATCTCTACTGTGCTCCACTGTACTCTACCTCTAATGTACTCCACTGTAGTCTACCTCAACTATACTCCACTGTACTCTGCCTCTACTGTGCTCCACTGTACTCTACCTCAACTATACTCCACTGTACTCTATCTCTACTCTAATCCACTCTACTCTATCTCTACTCTACTCCACTCTACTCTATCTCTACTGTACTCCACTGTACTCTACCTTTACTCTACTCTACTGTACTCCACCTCTACTGTGCTCCACTGTACTCCACTGTACTCTAGCTCTACTGTGCTCCACTGTACTCTATCTCTACTGTACTCCACTGTATTCTACCTCTACTGTGCTCTACTGTACTCTACCTCTACTGTACTCCACTGTACTCTACCTCTACTGTACTGTACTGTACTCTACCTCTACTGTACTCTACTGTACTCCACCTCTACTGTGCTCCACTGTACTCCACTGTACTCTACCTCTACTGTGCTCCACTGTACTCTACCTCTACTGTACTCCACTGTACTCTATCTCTACTGTACTCCACTGTATTCTACCTCTACTGTGCTCTACTGTACTCTACCTCTACTGTACTCCACTGTACTCTACCTCTACTGTGCTCTACTGTACTCTATCTCTACTGTGCTCCACTGTACTCTACCTCTACTGTACTCCACTGTACTCCACCTCTACAGTGCTCCACTGTACTCTACCTCTACTCTGCTCTACTGTACTCTATCTCTATTGTGCTCCACTGTACTCTACCTCTACTGTACTCCACTGTAGTCTACCTCTACTGTGCTCCACTGTACTCTACCTCAACTATACTCCACTGTACTCTATCTCTACTCTAATCCACTGTACTCTATCTCTACTCTACTCCACTCTACTCTATCTCTACTGTACTCCACTGTACTCTACCTTTACTCTACTCTACTGTACTCCACCTCTACTGTGCTCCACTGTACTCTACCTCTACTGTACTCCACTGTATTCTACCTCTACTGTGCTCTACTGTACTCTACCTCTACTGTACTCCACTGTACTCTACCTCTACTCTACTGTACTGTTCTCTACCTCTACTGTACTTTACAGTACTCCACCTCTACTGTACTCCACTGCACTCCACTGTACTCTACCTCTACTGTGCTCCACTGTACTCTACCTCTACTGTACTCCACTGTACTCTATCTCTACTGTGCTCCACTGTACTCTACCTCTACTGTACTCCACTGTACTCTATCTCTACTGTACTCCACTGTATTCTACCTCTACTGTGCTCTACTGTACTCTACCTCTACTGTACTCCACTGTACTCTACCTCTACTGTGCTCTACTGTACTCTATCTCTACTGTGCTCCACTGTACTCTACCTCTACTGTACTCCACTGTACTCCACCTCTACAGTGCTCCACTGTACTCTACCTCTACTGTACTCCACTGTACTCTACCTCTACTCTGCTCTTCTGTACTCTATCTCTACTGTGCTCCACTGTACTCTACCTCTACTGTACTCCACTGTAGTCTACCTCTACTGTGCTCCACTGTACTCTACCTCAACTATACTCCACTGTACTCTATCTCTACTCTAATCCACTGTACTCTATCTCTACTCTACTCCACTCTACTCTATCTCTACTGTACTCCACTGTACTCTACCTTTACTCTACTCTACTGTACTCCACCTCTACTGTGCTCCACTGTACTCCACTGTACTCTAGCTCTACTGTGCTCCACTGTACTCTATCTCTACTGTACTCCACTGTATTCTACCTCTACTGTGCTCTACTGTACTCTACGCTACTGTGCTCCACTGTACTCTATTTCTACTGTACCCCACTATACTCTACCTCTACTTTGCTCCACTGTACTCTACCTCTACTGTGCTCCACTGTACACTACCTCTACTGTACTCCACTGTACTCTACCTCTACTGTGCTCCACTGTACTCTATCTCTACTGTACTCTACTGTACTCTACCTCTACTGTACTCCACTGTACTCTATCTCTACTGTACTCCACTGTACTCTACCTCTACTGTGCTCTACTGTACTCTATCTCTACTGTGCTCCACTGTACTCTACCTCTACTGTACTCTACTCTACTCCAACTCTAATGTGCTCCACTCTACTCTACCTCTACTGTACTCCACTGTACTCTACCTCTACTCTGCTCTACTCTGCTCTACTGTACTGTATCTCTACTGTGCTCCACTGTACTCTACCTCTACTGTGCTCCACTGTACTCTACCTCTACTGTGCTCCACTGTACTCTATCTCTACTGTACTCCACTGTACTCTACCTCTACAGTACTCCACTGTTCTCTACCTCTACTGTACTCCACTGTACTCTACCTCTACTGTGCTCCACTGCACTCTACCTCAACTATACTCCAATGTACTCTATCTCTACTCTAATCCACTGTACTCTATCTCTACTCTACTCCACTCTACTCTATCTCTACTGTACTCCACTGTACTCTACCTCTACTGTGCTCCACTGTACTCTACCTCTACTGTACTCCACTGTACTCTACCTCTACTGTACTCCACTGTACTCCACTGTACTCTAGCTCTACTGTGCTCCACTGTACTCTACCTCTACTGTACTCCACTGTACTCTACCTCTACTGTACTCCACTGTATTCTACCTCTACTGTGCTCTACTGTACTCAACCTCTACTGTACTCCACTGTACTCTACCTCTACTGTGCTCTACTGTACTCTATCTCTACTGTGCTCCACTGTACTCTACCTCTACTGTACTCCACTCTACTCCACCTCTACAGTGCTCCACTGTACTCTACCTCTACTGTACTCCACTGTACTCTACCTCTACTCTGCTCTACTGTACTCTATTTCTACTGTGCTCCACTGTACTCTACCTCTACTGTACTCCACTGTACTCTACCTCTACTGTACTCCACTGTATTCTACCTCTACTGTGCTCTACTGTACTCTACCTCTACTGTACTCCACTGTACTCTACCTCTACTCTACTGTACAGTTCTATACCTCTACTGTACTTTACAGTACTCCACCTCTACTGTACTCCACTGCACTCCACTGTACTCTACCTCTACTGTGCTCCACTCTACTCTACCTCTACTGTACTCCACTGTACTCTATCTCTACTGTGCTCCACTGTACTCTACCTCTACTGTACTCCACTGTATTCTACCTCTACTGTGCTCTACTGTACTCTACCTCTACTGTACTCCACTGTACTCTACCTCTACTGTGCTCTACTGTACTCTATCTCTACTGTGCTCCACTGTACTCTACCTCTACTGTACTCCACTGTACTCCACCTCTACAGTGCTCCACTGTACTCTACCTCTACTGTACTCCACTGTACTCTACCTCTACTCTGCTCTACTGTACTCTACCTCTACTGTACTCCACTGTACTCCACCTCTACAGTGCTCCACTGTACTCTACCTCTACTGTACTCCACTGTACTCTACCTGTACTCTGCTCTACTGTACTCTATCTCTACTGTACTCCACTGTACTCTACCTCTACTGTACTCCACTGTAGTCTACCTCAACTATACTCCACTGTACTCTTCCTCTACTGTGCTCCACTGTACTCTACCTCTACTGTGCTCCACTGTACTCTATCTATACTCTAATCCACTCTACTCTATCTCTACTGTACTCCACTGTACTCTACCTCTACTCTACACTACTGTACTCCACCTCTACTGTGCTCCACTGTACTCCACTGTACTCTAGCTCTACTGTGCTCCACTGTACTCTACCTTTACTGTACTCCACTGTACTCTACCTCTACTGTGCTCCACTGTACTCTACCTCTACTGTACTCCACTGTATTCTACCTCTACTGTGCTCTACTGTACTCTACATCTACTGTACTCCACTGTACTCTACCTCTACTGTACTGTACTGTTTTCTACCTCTACTGTACTCTACTGTACTCCACCTCTACTGTGCTCCACTGTACTCCACTGTACTCTACCGCTACTGTGCTCCACTGTACTCTACCTCTACTGTACTCCACTGTACTCTATCTCTACTGTTCTCCACTGTACTCTACCTCTATTGTGCTCCACTGTACTCTACCGCTACTTTGCTCCACTGTACTCTACCTCTACTGTGCTCCACTGTACTCTACCTCTACTGTACTCCACTGTACTCTATCTCTACTGTACTCCACTGTACTCTACCTCTACTGTGCTCCACTGTACTCTACCTCTACTGTACTCCACTGTACTCTATCTCTACTGTACTCCACTGTACTCTACCTCTACTGTGCTCCACTGTACTCTACCTCTACTGTACTCCACTGTATTCTACCTCTACTGTGCTCTACTGTACTCTACATCTACTGTACTCCACTGTACTCTACCTCTACTGTACTGTACTGTTTTCTACCTCTACTGTACTCTACTGTACTCCACCTCTACTGTGCTCCACTGTACTCTACCTCTACTGTACTCCACTGTACTCTATCTCTACTGTTCTCCACTGTACTCTACCTCTACTGTGCTCCACTGTACTCTACCGCTACCTTGCTCCACTGTACTCTACCTCTACAGTGCTCCACTGTGCTCTACCTCTACTCTACTCCACTGTACTCTACCTCTACTCTGCTCTACTGTACTCTACCTCTACTGTGCTCTACTGTACTCTATCTCTACTGTGCTCCACTGTACTCTACCTCTACTGTACTCTACTCTACTCCACCTCTAATGTGCTCCACTCTACTCTACCTCTACTGTACTCCACTGTACTCTACCTCTACTCTGCTCTACTGTACTCATTCTCTACTCTGCTCCACTGTACTCTACCTCTACTGTACTCCACTGTAGTCTACCTCAACTATACTCCACTGTACTCTACCTCTACTGTGCTCCACTGTACTCTACCTCTACTGTGCTCTACTGTACTCTATCTCTACTCTGCTCCACTGTACTCTACCTCTACTGTACTCCACTGTACTCCACCTCTACAGTGCTCCAATGTACTCTACCTCTACTGTACTCCACTGTACTCTAGCTCTACTGTGCTCCACTGTACTCTACCTCTACTGTACTCCACTGTACTCTACCTCTACTGTACTCCACTGTATTCTACCTCTACTGTGCTCTACTGTACTCTACCTCTACTCTACTCCACTGTACTCTACCTCTACTGTGCTCTACTGTACTCTACCTCTACTGTACTCCACTGTACTCTACCTCTACTGTGCTCTACTGTACTCTATCTCTACTGTGCTCCACTGTACTCTACCTCTACTGTACTCCATTGTACTCCACCTCTACAGTGCTCCACTGTACTCTACTGTACTCCACTGTACTCTACCTCTACTCTGCTCTACTGTATTCTATCTCTACTGTGCTCCACTAAACTCTACCTCTAATGTACTCCACTGTAGTCTACCTCAACTATACTCCACTGTACTCTACCTCTACTGTGCTCCACTGTACTCTACCTCAACTATACTCCACTGTACTCTATCTCTACTCTAATCCACTGTACTCTATCTCTACTCTACTCCACTCTTCTCTATCTCTACTGTACTCCACTGTACTCTACCTTTACTCTACTCTACTGTACTCCACCTCTACTTTGCTCCACTGTACTCCACTGTACTCTAGCTCTACTGTGCTCCACTGTACTCTACCTCTACTGTACTCCACTGTACTCTACCTCTACTGTGCTCCACTGTACTCTACCTCTACTGTACTCCACTGTACTCTACCTCCACTGTACTCCACTGTACTCTACCTCTACTGTACTCCACTGTATTCTACCTCTACTGTGCTCTACTGTACTCTACCTCTACTGTACTCCACTGTACTCTACCTCTACTCTACTGTACTGTTCTCTACCTCTACTGTACTTTACAGTACTCCACCTCTACTGTACTCCACTGCACTCCACTGTACTCTACCTCTACTGTGCTCCACTGTACTCTACCTCTACTGTACTCCACTGTACTCTATCTCTACTGTGATCCACTGTACTCTACCTCTACTGTACTCCACTGTACTCTATCTCTACTGTACTCCACTGTATTCTACCTCTACTGTGCTCTACTGTACTCTACCTCTACTGTACTCCACTGTACTCTACCTCTACTGTGCTCTACTGTACTCTATCTCTACTGTGCTCCACTGTACTCTACCTCTACTGTACTCCACTGTACTCCACCTCTACAGTGCTCCACTGTACTCTACCTCTACTGTACTCCACTGTACTCTACCTCTACTCTGCTCTTCTGTACTCTATCTCTACTGTGCTCCACTGTACTCTACCTCTACTGTACTCCACTGTAGTCTACCTCTACTGTGCTCCACTGTACTCTACCTCAACTATACTCCACTGTACTCTATCTCTACTCTAATCCACTGTACTCTATCTCTACTCTACTCCACTCTACTCTATCTCTACTGTACTCCACTGTACTCTACCTTTACTCTACTCTACTGTACTCCACCTCTACTGTGCTCCACTGTACTCCACTGTACTCTAGCTCTACTGTGCTCCACTGTACTCTATCTCTACTGTACTCCACTGTATTCTACCTCTACTGTGCTCTACTGTACTCTACGCTACTGTGCTCCACTGTACTCTATTTCTACTGTACCCCACTATACTCTACCTCTACTTTGCTCCACTGTACTCTACCTCTACTGTGCTCCACTGTACACTACCTCTACTGTACTCCACTGTACTCTACCTCTACTGTGCTCCACTGTACTCTATCTCTACTGTACTCTACTGTACTCTACCTCTACTGTACTCCACTGTACTCTATCTCTACTGTACTCCACTGTACTCTACCTCTACTGTGCTCTACTGTACTCTATCTCTACTGTGCTCCACTGTACTCTACCTCTACTGTACTCTACTCTACTCCAACTCTAATGTGCTCCACTCTACTCTACCTCTACTGTACTCCACTGTACTCTACCTCTACTCTGCTCTACTCTGCTCTACTGTACTGTATCTCTACTGTGCTCCACTGTACTCTAACTCTACTGTACTCCACTGTAGTTTACCTCTACTGTGCTCCACTGTACTCTACCTCTACTGTGCTCCACTGTACTCTACCTCTACTGTGCTCCACTGTACTCTATCTCTACTGTACTCCACTGTACTCTACCTCTACAGTACTCCACTGTTCTCTACCTCTACTGTACTCCACTGTACTCTACCTTTACTGTGCTCCACTGCACTCTACCTCAACTATACTCCAATGTACTCTATCTCTACTCTAATCCACTGTACTCTATCTCTACTCTACTCCACTCTACTCTATCTCTACTGTACTCCACTGTACTCTACCTCTACTGTGCTCCACTGTACTCTACCTCTACTGTACTCCACTGTACTCTACCTCTACTGTACTCCACTGTACTCCACTGTACTCTAGCTCTACTGTGCTCCACTGTACTCTACCTCTACTGTACTCCACTGTACTCTACCTCTACTGTACTCCACTGTATTCTACCTCTACTGTGCTCTACTGTACTCAACCTCTACTGTACTCCACTGTACTCTACCTCTACTGTGCTCTACTGTACTCTATCTCTACTGTGCTCCACTGTACTCTACCTCTACTGTACTCCACTCTACTCCACCTCTACAGTGCTCCACTGTACTCTACCTCTACTGTACTCCACTGTACTCTACCTCTACTCTGCTCTACTGTACTCTATCTCTACTGTGCTCCACTGTACTCTACCTCTACTGTACTCCACTGTACTCTACCTCTACTGTACTCCACTGTACTCTACCTCTACTGTACTCCACTGTATTCTACCTCTACTGTGCTCTACTGTACTCTACCTCTACTGTACTCCACTGTACTCTACCTCTACTCTACTGTACAGTTCTATACCTCTACTGTACTTTACAGTACTCCACCTCTACTGTACTCCACTGCACTCCACTGTACTCTACCTCTACTGTGCTCCACTGTACTCTACCTCTACTGTACTCCACTGTACTCTATCTCTACTGTGCTCCACTGTACTCTACCTCTACTGTACTCCACTGTACTCTATCTCTACTGTACTCCACTGTATTCTACCTCTACTGTGCTCTACTGTACTCTACCTCTACTGTACTCCACTGTACTCTACCTCTACTGTGCTCTACTGTACTCTATCTCTACTGTGCTCCACTGTACTCTACCTCTACTGTACTCCACTGTACTCCACCTCTACAGTGCTCCACTGTACTCTACCTCTACTGTACTCCACTGTACTCTACCTCTACTCTGCTCTACTGTACTCTATCTCTATTGTGCTCCACTGTACTCTACCTCTATTGTACTCCACTGTAGTCTACCTCTACTGTGCTCCACTGTACTCTACCTCAACTATACTCCACTGTACTCTATCTCTACTCTAATCCACTGTACTCTATCTCTACTCTACTCCACTCTACTCTATCTCTACTGTACTCCACTGTACTCTACCTTTACTCTACTCTACTGTACTCCACCTCTACTGTGCTCCACTGTACTCCACTGTACTCTAGCTCTACTGTGCTCCACTGTACTCTATCTCTACTGTACTCCACTGTATTCTACCTCTTCTGTGCTCTACTGTACTCTACGCTACTGTGCTCCACTGTACTCTATTTCTACTGTACCCCACTATACTCTACCTCTACTGTGCTCCACTGTACTCTACCTCTACTGTGCTTCACTGTACACTACCTCTACTGTACTCCACTGTACTCTACCTCTACTGTGCTCCACTGTACTCTACCTCTACTGTGCTCCACTGTACTCTATCTCTACTGTACTCTACTGTACTCTACCTCTACTGTACTCCACTGTACTCTATCTCTACTGTACTCCACTGTACTCTACCTCTACTGTGCTCTACTCTACTCTATCTCTACTGTGCTCCACTGTACTCTACCTCTACTGTACTCTACTCTACTCCAACTCTAATGTGCTCCACTCTACTCTACCTCTACTGTACTCCACTGTATTCTACCTCTACTCTGCTCTACTGTACTCTATCTCTACTGTGCTCCACTGTACTCTAACTCTACTGTACTCCACTGTAGTTTACCTCTACTGTGCTCCACTGTACTCTACCTCTACTGTACTCCACTGTACTCTACCTCTACTGTGCTCCACTGCACTCTACCTCAACTATACTCCAATGTACTCTATCTCTACTCTAATCCACTGTACTCTATCTCTACTCTACTCCACTCTACTCTATCTCTACTGTACTCCACTGTACTCTACCTCTACTGTGCTCCACTGTACTCTACCTCTACTGTACTCCACTGTACTCTACCTCTACTATACTCCACTGTACTCCACTGTACTCTAGCTCTACTGTGCTCCACTGTACTCTACCTCTACTGTACTCCACTGTACTCTACCTCTACTGTACTCCACTGTACTCCACTGTACTCTAGCTCTACTGTGCTCTACTGTACTCAACCTCTACTGTACTCCACTGTACTCTACCTCTACTGTGCTCTACTGTACTCTATCTCTACTGTGCTCCACTGTACTCTACCTCTACTGTACTCCACTGTACTCCACCTCTACAGTGCTCCACTGTACTCTACCTCTACTGTACTCCACTGTACTCTACCTCTACTCTGCTCTACTGTACTCTATCTCTACTGTGCTCCACTGTACTCTACCTCTAATGTACTCCACTGTAGTCTACCTCAACTATACTCCACTGTACTCTGCCTCTACTGTGCTCCACTGTACTCTACCTCAACTATACTCCACTGTACTCTATCTCTACTCTAATCCACTGTACTCTATCTCTACTCTACTCCACTCTACTCTATCTCTACTGTACTCCACTGTACTCTACCTTTACTCTACTCTACTGTACTCCACCTCTACTGTGCTCCACTGTACTCCACTGTACTCTACCTCTACTGTGCTCCACTGTACTCTATCTCTACTGTACTCCACTGTACTCTACCTCTACAGTACTCCACTGTTCTCTACCTCTACTGTACTCCACTGTACTCTACCTCTACTGTGCTCCACTGCACTCTACCTCAACTATACTCCAATGTACTCTATCTCTACTCTAATCCACTGTACTCTATCTCTACTCTACTCCACTCTACTCTATCTCTACTGTACTCCACTGTACTCTACCTCTACTGTGCTCCACTGTACTCTACCTCTACTGTACTCCACTGTACTCTACCTCTACTGTACTCCACTGTACTCCACTGTACTCTAGCTCTACTGTGCTCCACTGTACTCTACCTCTACTGTACTCCACTGTACTCTACCTCTACTGTACTCCACTGTATTCTACCTCTACTGTGCTCTACTGTACTCAACCTCTACTGTACTCCACTGTACTCTACCTCTACTGTGCTCTACTGTACTCTATCTCTACTGTGCTCCACTGTACTCTACCTCTACTGTACTCCACTCTACTCCACCTCTACAGTGCTCCACTGTACTCTACCTCTACTGTACTCCACTGTACTCTACCTCTACTCTGCTCTACTGTACTCTATCTCTACTGTGCTCCACTGTACTCTACCTCTACTGTACTCCACTGTACTCTACCTCTACTGTACTCCACTGTACTCTACCTCTACTGTACTCCACTGTATTCTACCTCTACTGTGCTCTACTGTACTCTACCTCTACTGTACTCCACTGTACTCTACCTCTACTCTACTGTACAGTTCTATACCTCTACTGTACTTTACAGTACTCCACCTCTACTGTACTCCACTGCACTCCACTGTACTCTACCTCTACTGTGCTCCACTGTACTCTACCTCTACTGTACTCCACTGTACTCTATCTCTACTGTGCTCCACTGTACTCTACCTCTACTGTACTCCACTGTACTCTATCTCTACTGTACTCCACTGTATTCTACCTCTACTGTGCTCTACTGTACTCTACCTCTACTGTACTCCACTGTACTCTACCTCTACTGTGCTCTACTGTACTCTATCTCTACTGTGCTCCACTGTACTCTACCTCTACTGTACTCCACTGTACTCCACCTCTACAGTGCTCCACTGTACTCTACCTCTACTGTACTCCACTGTACTCTACCTCTACTCTGCTCTACTGTACTCTATCTCTATTGTGCTCCACTGTACTCTACCTCTATTGTACTCCACTGTAGTCTACCTCTACTGTGCTCCACTGTACTCTACCTCAACTATACTCCACTGTACTCTATCTCTACTCTAATCCACTGTACTCTATCTCTACTCTACTCCACTCTACTCTATCTCTACTGTACTCCACTGTACTCTACCTTTACTCTACTCTACTGTACTCCACCTCTACTGTGCTCCACTGTACTCCACTGTACTCTAGCTCTACTGTGCTCCACTGTACTCTATCTCTACTGTACTCCACTGTATTCTACCTCTTCTGTGCTCTACTGTACTCTACGCTACTGTGCTCCACTGTACTCTATTTCTACTGTACCCCACTATACTCTACCTCTACTGTGCTCCACTGTACTCTACCTCTACTGTGCTTCACTGTACACTACCTCTACTGTACTCCACTGTACTCTACCTCTACTGTGCTCCACTGTACTCTACCTCTACTGTGCTCCACTGTACTCTATCTCTACTGTACTCTACTGTACTCTACCTCTACTGTACTCCACTGTACTCTATCTCTACTGTACTCCACTGTACTCTACCTCTACTGTGCTCTACTCTACTCTATCTCTACTGTGCTCCACTGTACTCTACCTCTACTGTACTCTACTCTACTCCAACTCTAATGTGCTCCACTCTACTCTACCTCTACTGTACTCCACTGTACTCTACCTCTACTCTGCTCTACTGTACTCTATCTCTACTGTGCTCCACTGTACTCTAACTCTACTGTACTCCACTGTAGTTTACCTCTACTGTGCTCCACTGTACTCTACCTCTACTGTACTCCACTGTACTCTACCTCTACTGTGCTCCACTGCACTCTACCTCAACTATACTCCAATGTACTCTATCTCTACTCTAATCCACTGTACTCTATCTCTACTCTACTCCACTCTACTCTATCTCTACTGTACTCCACTGTACTCTACCTCTACTGTGCTCCACTGTACTCTACCTCTACTGTACTCCACTGTACTCTACCTCTACTATACTCCACTGTACTCCACTGTACTCTAGCTCTACTGTGCTCCACTGTACTCTACCTCTACTGTACTCCACTGTACTCTACCTCTACTGTACTCCACTGTACTCCACTGTACTCTAGCTCTACTGTGCTCTACTGTACTCAACCTCTACTGTACTCCACTGTACTCTACCTCTACTGTGCTCTACTGTACTCTATCTCTACTGTGCTCCACTGTACTCTACCTCTACTGTACTCCACTGTACTCCACCTCTACAGTGCTCCACTGTACTCTACCTCTACTGTACTCCACTGTACTCTACCTCTACTCTGCTCTACTGTACTCTATCTCTACTGTGCTCCACTGTACTCTACCTCTAATGTACTCCACTGTAGTCTACCTCAACTATACTCCACTGTACTCTGCCTCTACTGTGCTCCACTGTACTCTACCTCAACTATACTCCACTGTACTCTATCTCTACTCTATACCACTGTACTCTATCTCTACTCTACTCCACTCTACTCTATCTCTACTGTACTCCACTGTACTCTACCTTTACTCTACTCTACTGTACTCCACCTCTACTGTGCTCCACTGTACTCCACTGTACTCTAGCTCTACTGTGCTCCACTGTACTCTATCTCTACTGTACTCCACTGTATTCTACCTCTACTGTGCTCTACTGTACTCTACCTCTACTGTACTCCACTGTACTCTACCTCTACTGTACTGTACTGTACTCTACCTCTACTGTACTCTACTGTACTCCACCTCTACTGTGCTCCACTGTACTCCACTGTACTCTACCTCTACTGTGCTCCACTGTACTCTACCTCTACTGTACTCCACTGTACTCTATCTCTACTGTACTCCACTGTATTCTACCTCTACTGTGCTCTACTGTACTCTACCTCTACTGTACTCCACTGTACTCTACCTCTACTGTGCTCTACTGTACTCTATCTCTACTGTGCTCCACTGTACTCTACCTCTACTCTACTCCACTGTACTCCACCTCTACAGTGCTCCACTGTACTCTACCTCTACTGTACTCCACTGTACTCTACCTCTACTCTGCTCTACTGTACTCTATCTCTATTGTGCTCCACTGTACTCTACCTCTACTGTACTCCACTGTAGTCTACCTCTACTGTGCTCCACTGTACTCTACCTCAACTATACTCCACTGTACTCTATCTCTACTCTAATCCACTGTACTCTATCTCTACTCTACTCCACTCTACTCTATCTCTACTGTACTCCACTGTACTCTACCTTTACTCTACTCTACTGTACTCCACCTCTACTGTGGTCCACTGTACTCCACTGTACTCTAGCTCTACTGTGCTCCACTGTACTCTATCTCTACTGTACTCCACTGTATTCTACCTCTACTGTGCTCTACTGTACTCTACGCTACTGTGCTCCACTGTACTCTATTTCTACTGTACCCCACTATACTCTACCTCTACTGTGCTCCACTGTACTCTACCTCTACTGTGCTTCACTGTACACTACCTCTACTGTACTCCACTGTACTCTACCTCTACTGTGCTCCACTGTACTCTACCTCTACTGTGCTCCACTGTACTCTATCTCTACTGTACTCTACTGTACTCTACCTCTACTGTACTCCACTGTACTCTATCTCTACTGTACTCCACTGTACTCTACCTCTACTGTGCTCTACTGTACTCTATCTCTACTGTGCTCCACTGTACTCTACCTCTACTGTACTCTACTCTACTCCAACTCTAATGTGCTCCACTCTACTCTACCTCTACTGTACTCCACTGTACTCTACCTCTACTCTGCTCTACTGTACTCTATCTCTACTGTGCTCCACTGTACTCTAACTCTACTGTACTCCACTGTAGTTTACCTCTACTGTGCTCCACTGTACTCTACCTCTACTGTACTCCACTGTACTCTACCTCTACTGTGCTCCACTGCACTCTACCTCAACTATACTCCAATGTACTCTATCTCTACTCTAATCCACTGTACTCTATCTCTACTCTACTCCACTCTACTCTATCTCTACTGTACTCCACTGTACTCTACCTCTACTGTGCTCCACTGTACTCTACCTCTACTGTACTCCACTGTAATCTACCTCTACTATACTCCACTGTACTCCACTGTACTCTAGCTCTACTGTGCTCCACTGTACTCTACCTCTACTGTACTCCACTGTACTCTACCTCTACTGTACTCCACTGTACTCCACTGTACTCTAGCTCTACTGTGCTCTACTGTACTCAACCTCTACTGTACTCCACTGTACTCTACCTCTACTGTGCTCTACTGTACTCTATCTCTACTGTGCTCCACTGTACTCTACCTCTACTCTACTCCACTGTACTCCACCTCTACAGTGCTCCACTGTACTCTACCTCTACTGTACTCCACTGTACTCTACCTCTACTGTGCTCTACTGTACTCTATCTCTACTCTGCTCCACTGTACTCTACCTCTACTGTACTCCACTGTACTCCACCTCTACAGTGCTCCACTGTACTCTACCTCTACTGTACTCCACTGTACTCTAGCTCTACTGTGCTCCACTGTACTCTACCTCTACTGTACTCCACTGTACTCTACCTCTACTGTACTCCACTGTATTCTACCTCTACTGTGCTCTACTGTACTCTACCTCTACTCTACTCCACTGTACTCTACCTCTACTGTGCTCTACTGTACTCTACCTCTACTGTACTCCACTGTACTCTACCTCTACTGTGCTCTACTGTACTCTATCTCTACTGTGCTCCACTGTACTCTACCTCTACTGTACTCCATTGTACTCCACCTCTACAGTGCTCCACTGTACTCTACCTCTACTGTACTCCACTGTACTCTACCTCTACTCTGCTCTACTGTACTCTATCTCTACTGTGCTCCACTGTACTCTACCTCTAATGTACTCCACTGTAGTCTACCTCAACTATACTCCACTGTACTCTACCTCTACTGTGCTCCACTGTACTCTACCTCAACTATACTCCACTGTACTCTATCTCTACTCTAATCCACTGTACTCTATCTCTACTCTACTCCACTCTTCTCTATCTCTACTGTACTCCACTGTACTCTACCTTTACTCTACTCTACTGTACTCCACCTCTACTTTGCTCCACTGTACTCCACTGTACTCTAGCTCTACTGTGCTCCACTGTACTCTACCTCTACTGTACTCCACTGTACTCTACCTCTACTGTGCTCCACTGTACTCTACATCTACTGTACTCCACTGTACTCTACCTCTACTGTACTCCACTGTACTCTACCTCTACTGTACTCCACTGTATTCTACCTCTACTGTGCTCTTCTGTACTCTACCTCTACTGTACTCCACTGTACTCTACCTCTACTCTACTGTACTGTTCTCTACCTCTACTGTACTTTACAGTACTCCACCTCTACTGTACTCCACTGCACTCCACTGTACTCTACCTCTACTGTGCTCCACTGTACTCTACCTCTACTGTACTCCACTGTACTCTATCTCTACTGTGCTCCACTGTACTCTACCTCTACTGTACTCCACTGTACTCTATCTCTACTGTACTCCACTGTATTCTACCTCTACTGTGCTCTACTGTACTCTACCTCTACTGTACTCCACTGTACTCTACCTCTACTGTGCTCTACTGTACTCTATCTCTACTGTGCTCCACTGTACTCTACCTCTACTGTACTCCACTGTACTCCACCTCTACAGTGCTCCACTGTACTCTACCTCTACTGTACTCCACTGTACTCTACCTCTACTCTGCTCTTCTGTACTCTATCTCTACTGTGCTCCACTGTACTCTACCTCTACTGTACTCCACTGTAGTCTACCTCTACTGTGCTCCACTGTACTCTACCTCAACTATACTCCACTGTACTCTATCTCTACTCTAATCCACTGTACTCTATCTCTACTCTACTCCACTCTACTCTATCTCTACTGTACTCCACTGTACTCTACCTTTACTCTACTCTACTGTACTCCACCTCTACTGTGCTCCACTGTACTCCACTGTACTCTAGCTCTACTGTGCTCCACTGTACTCTATCTCTACTGTACTCCACTGTATTCTACCTCTACTGTGCTCTACTGTACTCTACGCTACTGTGCTCCACTGTACTCTATTTCTACTGTACCCCACTATACTCTACCTCTACTTTGCTCCACTGTACTCTACCTCTACTGTGCTCCACTGTACACTACCTCTACTGTACTCCACTGTACTCTACCTCTACTGTGCTCCACTGTACTCTATCTCTACTGTACTCTACTGTACTCTACCTCTACTGTACTCCACTGTACTCTATCTCTACTGTACTCCACTGTACTCTACCTCTACTGTGCTCTACTGTACTCTATCTCTACTGTGCTCCACTGTACTCTACCTCTACTGTACTCTACTCTACTCCAACTCTAATGTGCTCCACTCTACTCTACCTCTACTGTACTCCACTGTACTCTACCTCTACTCTGCTCTACTCTGCTCTACTGTACTTTATCTCTACTGTGCTCCACTGTACTCTAACTCTACTGTACTCCACTGTAGTTTACCTCTACTGTGCTCCACTGTACTCTACATCTACTGTGCTCCACTGTACTCTACCTCTACTGTGCTCCACTGTACTCTATCTCTACTGTACTCCACTGTACTCTACCTCTACAGTACTCCACTGTTCTCTACCTCTACTGTACTCCACTGTACTCTACCTCTACTGTGCTCCACTGCACTCTACCTCAACTATACTCCAATGTACTCTATCTCTACTCTAATCCACTGTACTCTATCTCTACTCTACTCCACTCTACTCTATCTCTACTGTACTCCACTGTACTCTACCTCTACTGTGCTCCACTGTACTCTACCTCTACTGTACTCCACTGTACTCTACCTCTACTGTACTCCACTGTACTCCACTGTACTCTAGCTCTACTGTGCTCCACTGTACTCTACCTCTACTGTACTCCACTGTACTCTACCTCTACTGTACTCCACTGTATTCTACCTCTACTGTGCTCTACTGTACTCAACCTCTACTGTACTCCACTGTACTCTACCTCTACTGTGCTCTACTGTACTCTATCTCTACTGTGCTCCACTGTACTCTACCTCTACTGTACTCCACTCTACTCCACCTCTACAGTGCTCCACTGTACTCTACCTCTACTGTACTCCACTGTACTCTACCTCTACTCTGCTCTACTGTACTCTATCTCTACTGTGCTCCACTGTACTCTACCTCTACTGTACTCCACTGTACTCTACCTCTACTGTACTCCACTGTACTCTACCTCTACTGTACTCCACTGTATTCTACCTCTACTGTGCTCTACTGTACTCTACCTCTACTGTACTCCACTGTACTCTACCTCTACTCTACTGTACAGTTCTATACCTCTACTGTACTTTACAGTACTCCACCTCTACTGTACTCCACTGTACTCTACCTCTACAGTACTCCACTGTTCTCTACCTCTACTGTACTCCACTGTACTCTACCTCTACTGTGCTCCACTGTACTCTACCTCAACTATACTCCAATGTACTCTATCTCTACTGTACTCCACTGTACTCCACTGTACTCTAGCTCTACTGTGCTCCACTGTACTCTACCTCTACTGTACTCCACTGTACTCTACCTCTACTGTACTCCACTGTATTCTACCTCTACTGTGCTCTACTGTACTCTACATCTACTGTACTCCACTGTACTCTACCTCTACTGTGCTCTACTGTACTCTATCTCTACTGTGCTCCACTGTACTCTACCTCTACTGTACTCCACTGTACTCCACCTCTACAGTGCTCCACTGTACTCTACCTCTACTGTACTCCACTGTACTCTACCTCTACTCTGCTCTACTGTACTCTATCTCTACTGTGCTCCACTGTGCTCTACCTCTAATGTACTCCAATGTAGTCTACCTCAACTATACTCCACTGTACTCTACCTCTACTGTGCTCTACTGTACTCTACCTCAACTATACTCCACTGTACTCTATCTCTACTCTAATCCACTGTACTCTATCTCTACTCTACTCCACTCTACTCTATCTCTACTGTACTCCACTGTACTCTACCTTTACTCTACTCTACTGTACTCCACCTCTACTGTGCTCCACTGTACTCCACTGTACCCTAGCTCTACTGTGCTCCACTGTACTCTATCTCTACTGTACTCCACTGTATTCTACCTCTACTGTGCTCTACTGTACTCTACCTCTACTGTACTCCACTGTACTCTACCTCTACTGTACTGTACTGTACTCTACCTCTACTGTACTCTACGGTACTCCACCTCTACTGTGCTCCACTGTACTCCACTGTACTCTACCTCTAATGTGCTCCACTGTACTCTACCTCTACTGTACTCCACTGTACTCTATCTCTACTGTGCTCCACTGTACTCTACCTCTACTGTACTCCACTGTACTCTATCTCTACTGTTCTCCACTCTACTCTACCTCTACTGTGCTCAGCTGTACTCTACCTCTACTGTGCTCCACTGCACTCTATCTCTACTGTACTCCACTGTACTCTACCTCTACAGTGCTCCACTGTGCTCTACCTCTACTCTACTCCACTGTCGTCTACCTCTACTCTGCTCTACTGTACTCTACCTCTACTGTACTCCACTGTACTCTACCTCTACTATTCTCCACTGTACTCTACCTCTACTGTGCTCTACTGTACTCTATCTCTACTGTGCTCCACTGTACTCTACCTCTACTGTACTCCACTCTAGTCTACCTCAACTATACTCCACTGTACTCTACCTCTACTGTGTTCCACTGTACTCTACCTCTACTGTGCTCTACTGTACTCTATCTCTACTGTGCTCCACTGTACTCTACCTCTACTGTACTCCACATTACTCTACCTCTACTCTGCTCTACTGTACTCTATCTCTACTGTACTCCACTGTACTCTACCTCTACTGTACTCCACTGTAGTCTACCTCAACTATACTCCACTGTACTCTACCTCTACTGTGCTCCACTGTACTCTACCTCTACTGTGCTCTACTGTACTCTATCTCTACTGTGCTCCACTGTACTCTACCTCTACTGTACTCCACTGTACTCCACCTCTACAGTGCTCCACTGTACTCTACCTCTACTGTACTCCACTGTACTCTACCTCTACTCTGCTCTACTGTACTCTATCTCTACTGTGCTCCACTGTACTCTACCTCTACTGTACTCCACTCTAGTCTACCTCAACTATACTCCACTGTACTCTACCTCTACTGTGCTCCACTGTACTCTACCTCTACTCTGCTCTACTGTACTCTATCTCTACTGTGCTCCACTGTACTCTACCTCTACTGTACTCCACATTACTCTACCTCTACTCTGCTCTATTGTACTCTATCTCTACTGTGCTCCACTGTACTCTACCTCTACTGTACTCCACTCTAGTCTACCTCAACTATACTCCACTGTACTCTACCTCTACTGTGCTCCACTGTACTCTACCTCTACTGTGCTCTACTGTACTCTATCTCTACTGTGCTCCACTGTACTCTACCTCTACTGTACTCCACTGTACTCTACCTCTACTCTGCTGTACTGTACTCTATCTCTACTGTGCTCGACTGTACTCTACCTCTACTGTACTCCACTGTAGTCTACCTCAACTATACTCCACTGTACTCTACTTCTACTGTGCTCCACTGTACTCTACCTCTACTGTGCTATACTGTACTCTATCTCTACTGTGCTCCACTGTACTCTACCTCTACTGTACTCCACTGTACTCCACCTCTACAGTGATCCACTGTACTCTACCTCTACTGTACTCCACTGTACTCTACCTCTACTGTTATCCACTCTACTCTACCTCTACTGTGCTCTACTGTACTCTATCTCTACTGTGCTCCACTGTACTCTACCTCTACTGTACTCCACTGTACTCTACCTCTACTCTGCTGTACTGTACTCTATCTCTACTGTGCTCCACTGTACTCTACCTCTACTGTACTCCACTGTAGTCTACCTCAACTATACTCCACTGTACTCTACCTCTACTGTGCTCCACTGTACTCTACCTCTACTGTGCTCTACTGTACTCTATCTCTACTGTGCTCCACTGTACTCTACCTCTACTGTACTCCACTGTACTCCACCTCTACAGTGATCCACTGTACTCTACCTCTACTGTACTCAACTGTACTCTACCTCTACTCTGCTCTACTGTACTCTATCTCTACTGTGCTCCACTGTACTCTACCTCTACTGTACTCCACTGTAGTCTACCTCAACTATACTCCACTGTACTCTACCTCTACTGTGCCCCACTGTACTCTACCTCAACTATACTCCACTGTACTCTATCTTTACTCTAATCCACTGTACTCTATCTCTACTCTACTCCACTCTACTCTATCTCTACTGTACTCCACTGTACTCTACCTCTACTCTACTCTACTGTACTCCACCTCTACTGTGCTCCACTGTACTCCACTGTACTCTAGCTCTACTTTGCTCCACTGTACTCTACCTCTACTGTACTCCACTGTACTCTACCTCTACTGTGCTCCACTGTACTCTACCTCCACTCTACTCCACTGTACTCTACCTCTACTGTACTCCACTGTACTCTACCTCTACTGTACTCCACTGTATTCTACCTCTACTGTGCTCTACTGTACTCTACCTCTACTGTACTCCACTGTACTCTACCTCTACTGTACTCCACTGTACTCTACCTCTACTGTACTCCACTGTATTCTACCTCTACTGTGCTCTACTGTACTCTACCTCTACTGTACTCCACTGTACTCTACCTCTACTGTACTGTACTGTTCTCTACCTCTACTGTACTCTAATGTATTCCACCTCTACTGTGCTCCACTGTACTCCACTGTACTCTACCTCTACTGTGCTCCACTGTACTCTACCTCTACTGTAATCCACTGTACTCCATCTCTACTGTGCTCCACTGTACTCTACCTCTACTGTACTCCACTATACTCTATCTCTACTGTTCTCCACTGTACTCTACCTCTACTGTGCTCCACTGTACTCCACTGTACTCTATCTCTACTGTGATCCACTGTACTCTACCTCTGCTGTGCTCCACTGTACTCTATATCTACTCTACTCCACTGTACTCTATCTCTATTGTACTCCACTGTACTCTACCTCTACCGTACTCTACTGTACTCCACCTCTACTGTGCTCCACTGTACTCCACTGTACTCTTCCTCTACTGTACTCCACTGTACTCTATCTCTACTGTGCTCCACTGTACTCTACCTCTACTTTGCTCTAATGTACTCTACTCTACTGTGCTCCACTGTACTCTATTTCTACTGTACCCCACTGTACTCTACCTCTCCTGTGCTCCACTGTACTCTACCTCTACTGTGCTCCACTGTACACTACCTCTACTGTACTCCACTGTACTCTACCTCTACTGTGCTCCACTGTACTCTACCTCTACTGTGCTCCACTGTACTCTACCTCTACTGTGCTCCACTGTACTCTACCTCTACTCTGCTCTACTGTACTCATTCTCTACTGTGCTCCACTGTACTCTACCTCTACTGTACTCCACTGTAGTCTACCTCAACTATAAACCACTGTACTCTACCTCTACTGTGCTCCACTGTACTCTACCTCTACTGTGCTCTACTGTACTCTATCTCTACTGTGCTCCACTGTACTCTACCTCTACTGTACTCCACTGTACTCCACCTCTACAGTGCTCCACTGTACTCTACCTCTACTGTACTCCACTGTACTCTACCTGTACTCTGCTCTACTGTACTCTATCTCTACTGTACTCCACTGTACTCTACCTCTACTGTACTCCACTGTAGTCTACCTCAACTATACTCCACTGTACTCTTCCTCTACTGTGCTCCACTGTACTCTACCTCTACTGTGCTCCACTGTACTCTATCTATACTCTAATCCACTCTACTCTATCTCTACTGTACTCCACTGTACTCTACCTCTACTCTACACTACTGTACTCCACCTCTACTGTGCTCCACTGTACTCCACTGTACTCTAGCTCTACTGTGCTCCACTGTACTCTACCTTTACTGTACTCCACTGTACTCTACCTCTACTGTGCTCCACTGTACTCTACCTCTACTGTACTCCACTGTATTCTACCTCTACTGTGCTCTACTGTACTCTACATCTACTGTACTCCACTGTACTCTACCTCTACTGTACTGTACTGTTTTCTACCTCTACTGTACTCTACTGTACTCCACCTCTACTGTGCTCCACTGTACTCCACTGTACTCTACCGCTACTGTGCTCCACTGTACTCTACCTCTACTGTACTCCACTGTACTCTATCTCTACTGTTCTCCACTGTACTCTACCTCTATTGTGCTCCACTGTACTCTACCGCTACTTTGCTCCACTGTACTCTACCTCTACTGTGCTCCACTGTACTCTACCTCTACTGTACTCCACTGTACTCTATCTCTACTGTACTCCACTGTACTCTACCTCTACTGTGCTCCACTGTACTCTACCTCTACTGTACTCCACTGTACTCTATCTCTACTGTACTCCACTGTACTCTACCTCTACTGTGCTCCACTGTACTCTACCTCTACTGTACTCCACTGTATTCTACCTCTACTGTGCTCTACTGTACTCTACATCTACTGTACTCCACTGTACTCTACCTCTACTGTACTGTACTGTTTTCTACCTCTACTGTACTCTACTGTACTCCACCTCTACTGTGCTCCACTGTACTCTACCTCTACTGTACTCCACTGTACTCTATCTCTACTGTTCTCCACTGTACTCTACCTCTACTGTGCTCCACTGTACTCTACCGCTACCTTGCTCCACTGTACTCTACCTCTACTGTGCTGCACTGTACTCTACCTCTACTGTACTCCACTGTACTCTATCTCTACTGTACTCCACTGTACTCTACCTCTACTGTGCTCCACTGTACTCTACCTCTACTGTACTCCACTGTACTCTACCTCTACTGTGCTCCACTGTTCTCTACCTCTACTGTACTCCACTGTACTCTACCTCTACTGTGCTCCACTGTACTCTACCTCTACTGTGCTCCACTGTACTCTACCTCTACTGTGCTCCACTGTACTCTACCTCTACTGTTCTCCACTCTACTCTACCTCTACTGTGCTCAGCTGTACTCTACCTCTACTGTGCTCCACTGCACTCTATCTCTACTGTACTCCACTGTACTCTACCTCTACAGTGCTCCACTGTGCTCTACCTCTACTCTACTCCACTGTACTCTACCTCTACTCTGCTCTACTGTACTCTACCTCTACTGTGCTCTACTGTACTCTATCTCTACTGTGCTCCACTGTACTCTACCTCTACTGTACTCTACTCTACTCCACCTCTAATGTGCTCCACTCTACTCTACCTCTACTGTACTCCACTGTACTCTACCTCTACTCTGCTCTACTGTACTCATTCTCTACTCTGCTCCACTGTACTCTACCTCTACTGTACTCCACTGTAGTCTACCTCAACTATACTCCACTGTACTCTACCTCTACTGTGCTCCACTGTACTCTACCTCTACTGTGCTCTACTGTACTCTATCTCTACTCTGCTCCACTGTACTCTACCTCTACTGTACTCCACTGTACTCCACCTCTACAGTGCTCCACTGTACTCTACCTCTACTGTACTCCACTGTACTCTAGCTCTACTGTGCTCCACTGTACTCTACCTCTACTGTACTCCACTGTACTCTACCTCTACTGTACTCCACTGTATTCTACCTCTACTGTGCTCTACTGTACTCTACCTCTACTCTACTCCACTGTACTCTACCTCTACTGTGCTCTACTGTACTCTACCTCTACTGTACTCCACTGTACTCTACCTCTACTGTGCTCTACTGTACTCTATCTCTACTGTGCTCCACTGTACTCTACCTCTACTGTACTCCATTGTACTCCACCTCTACAGTGCTCCACTGTACTCTACCTCTACTGTGCTCCACTGTACTCTATCTCTACTGTGCTCCACTGTACTCTACCTCTAATGTACTCCACTGTAGTCTACCTCAACTATACTCCACTGTACTCTACCTCTACTGTGCTCCACTGTACTCTACCTCAACTATACTCCACTGTACTCTATCTCTACTCTAATCCACTGTACTCTATCTCTACTCTACTCCACTCTTCTCTATCTCTACTGTACTCCACTGTACTCTACCTTTACTCTACTCTACTGTACTCCACCTCTACTTTGCTCCACTGTACTCCACTGTACTCTAGCTCTACTGTGCTCCACTGTACTCTACCTCTACTGTACTCCACTGTACTCTACCTCTACTGTGCTCCACTGTACTCTACCTCTACTGTACTCCACTGTACTCTACCTCTACTGTACTCCACTGTACTCTACCTCTACTGTACTCCACTGTATTCTACCTCTACTGTGCTCTACTGTACTCTACCTCTACTGTACTCCACTGTACTCTACCTCTACTCTACTGTACTGTTCTCTACCTCTACTGTACTTTACAGTACTCCACCTCTACTGTACTCCACTGCACTCCACTGTACTCTACCTCTACTGTGCTCCACTGTACTCTACCTCTACTGTACTCCACTGTACTCTATCTCTACTGTGCTCCACTGTACTCTACCTCTACTGTACTCCACTGTACTCTATCTCTACTGTACTCCACTGTATTCTACCTCTACTGTGCTCTACTGTACTCTACCTCTACTGTACTCCACTGTACTCTACCTCTACTGTGCTCTACTGTACTCTATCTCTACTGTGCTCCACTGTACTCTACCTCTACTGTACTCCACTGTACTCCACCTCTACAGTGCTCCACTGTACTCTACCTCTACTGTACTCCACTGTACTCTACCTCTACTCTGCTCTTCTGTACTCTATCTCTACTGTGCTCCACTGTACTCTACCTCTACTGTACTCCACTGTAGTCTACCTCTACTGTGCTCCACTGTACTCTACCTCAACTATACTCCACTGTACTCTATCTCTACTCTAATCCACTGTACTCTATCTCTACTCTACTCCACTCTACTCTATCTCTACTGTACTCCACTGTACTCTACCTTTACTCTACTCTACTGTACTCCACCTCTACTGTGCTCCACTGTACTCCACTGTACTCTAGCTCTACTGTGCTCCACTGTACTCTATCTCTACTGTACTCCACTGTATTCTACCTCTACTGTGCTCTACTGTACTCTACGCTACTGTGCTCCACTGTACTCTATTTCTACTGTACCCCACTATACTCTACCTCTACTTTGCTCCACTGTACTCTACCTCTACTGTGCTCCACTGTACACTACCTCTACTGTACTCCACTGTACTCTACCTCTACTGTGCTCCACTGTACTCTATCTCTACTGTACTCTACTGTACTCTACCTCTACTGTACTCCACTGTACTCTATCTCTACTGTACTCCACTGTACTCTACCTCTACTGTGCTCTACTGTACTCTATCTCTACTGTGCTCCACTGTACTCTACCTCTACTGTACTCTACTCTACTCCAACTCTAATGTGCTCCACTCTACTCTACCTCTACTGTACTCCACTGTACTCTACCTCTACTCTGCTCTACTCTGCTCTACTGTACTGTATCTCTACTGTGCTCCACTGTAAACTACCTCTACTGTGCTCCACTGTACTCTACCTCTACTGTGCTCCACTGTACTCTATCTCTACTGTACTCCACTGTACTCTACCTCTACAGTACTCCACTGTTCTCTACCTCTACTGTACTCCACTGTACTCTACCTCTACTGTGCTCCACTGCACTCTACCTCAACTATACTCCAATGTACTCTATCTCTACTCTAATCCACTGTACTCTATCTCTACTCTACTCCACTCTACTCTATCTCTACTGTACTCCACTGTACTCTACCTCTACTGTGCTCCACTGTACTCTACCTCTACTGTACTCCACTGTACTCTACCTCTACTGTACTCCACTGTACTCCACTGTACTCTAGCTCTACTGTGCTCCACTGTACTCTACCTCTACTGTACTCCACTGTACTCTACCTCTACTGTACTCCACTGTATTCTACCTCTACTGTGCTCTACTGTACTCAACCTCTACTGTACTCCACTGTACTCTACCTCTACTGTGCTCTACTGTACTCTATCTCTACTGTGCTCCACTGTACTCTACCTCTACTGTACTCCACTCTACTCCACCTCTACAGTGCTCCACTGTACTCTACCTCTACTGTACTCCACTGTACTCTACCTCTACTCTGCTCTACTGTACTCTATCTCTACTGTGCTCCACTGTACTCTACCTCTACTGTACTCCACTGTACTCTACCTCTACTGTACTCCACTGTACTCTACCTCTACTGTACTCCACTGTATTCTACCTCTACTGTGCTCTACTGTACTCTACCTCTACTGTACTCCACTGTACTCTACCTCTACTCTACTGTACAGTTCTATACCTCTACTGTACTTTACAGTACTCCACCTCTACTGTACTCCACTGCACTCCACTGTACTCTACCTCTACTGTGCTCCACTGTACTCTACCTCTACTGTACTCCACTGTACTCTATCTCTACTGTGCTCCACTGTACTCTACCTCTACTGTACTCCACTGTATTCTACCTCTACTGTGCTCTACTGTACTCTACCTCTACTGTACTCCACTGTACTCTACCTCTACTGTGCTCTACTGTACTCTATCTCTACTGTGCTCCACTGTACTCTACCTCTACTGTACTCCACTGTACTCCACCTCTACAGTGCTCCACTGTACTCTACCTCTACTGTACTCCACTGTACTCTACCTCTACTCTGCTCTACTGTACTCTACCTCTACTGTACTCCACTGTACTCCACCTCTACAGTGCTCCACTGTACTCTACCTCTACTGTACTCCACTGTACTCTACCTGTACTCTGCTCTACTGTACTCTATCTCTACTGTACTCCACTGTACTCTACCTCTACTGTACTCCACTGTAGTCTACCTCAACTATACTCCACTGTACTCTTCCTCTACTGTGCTCCACTGTACTCTACCTCTACTGTGCTCCACTGTACTCTATCTATACTCTAATCCACTCTACTCTATCTCTACTGTACTCCACTGTACTCTACCTCTACTCTACACTACTGTACTCCACCTCTACTGTGCTCCACTGTACTCCACTGTACTCTAGCTCTACTGTGCTCCACTGTACTCTACCTTTACTGTACTCCACTGTACTCTACCTCTACTGTGCTCCACTGTACTCTACCTCTACTGTACTCCACTGTATTCTACCTCTACTGTGCTCTACTGTACTCTACATCTACTGTACTCCACTGTACTCTACCTCTACTGTACTGTACTGTTTTCTACCTCTACTGTACTCTACTGTACTCCACCTCTACTGTGCTCCACTGTACTCCACTGTACTCTACCGCTACTGTGCTCCACTGTACTCTACCTCTACTGTACTCCACTGTACTCTATCTCTACTGTTCTCCACTGTACTCTACCTCTATTGTGCTCCACTGTACTCTACCGCTACTTTGCTCCACTGTACTCTACCTCTACTGTGCTCCACTGTACTCTACCTCTACTGTACTCCACTGTACTCTATCTCTACTGTACTCCACTGTACTCTACCTCTACTGTGCTCCACTGTACTCTACCTCTACTGTACTCCACTGTACTCTATCTCTACTGTACTCCACTGTACTCTACCTCTACTGTGCTCCACTGTACTCTACCTCTACTGTACTCCACTGTATTCTACCTCTACTGTGCTCTACTGTACTCTACATCTACTGTACTCCACTGTACTTTACCTCTACTGTACTGTACTGTTTTCTACCTCTACTGTACTCTACTGTACTCCACCTCTACTGTGCTCCACTGTACTCTACCTCTACTGTACTCCACTGTACTCTATCTCTACTGTTCTCCACTGTACTCTACCTCTACTGTGCTCCACTGTACTCTACCGCTACCTTGCTCCACTGTACTCTACCTCTACTGTGCTGCACTGTACTCTACCTCTACTGTACTCCACTGTACTCTATCTCTACTGTACTCCACTGTACTCTACCTCTACTGTGCTCCACTGTACTCTACCTCTACTGTACTCCACTGTACTCTACCTCTACTGTGCTCCACTGTTCTCTACCTCTACTGTACTCCACTGTACTCTACCTCTACTGTGCTCCACTGTACTCTACCTCTACTGTGCTCCACTGTACTCTACCTCTACTGTGCTCCACTGTACTCTACCTCTACTGTTCTCCACTCTACTCTACCTCTACTGTGCTCAGCTGTACTCTACCTCTATTGCGCTCCACTGCACTCTATCTCTACTGTACTCCACTGTACTCTACCTCTACAGTGCTCCACTGTGCTCTACCTCTACTCTACTCCACTGTACTCTACCTCTACTCTGCTCTACTGTACTCTACCTCTACTGTGCTCTACTGTACTCTATCTCTACTGTGCTCCACTGTACTCTACCTCTACTGTACTCTACTCTACTCCACCTCTAATGTGCTCCACTCTACTCTACCTCTACTGTACTCCACTGTACTCTACCTCTACTCTGCTCTACTGTACTCATTCTCTACTCTGCTCCACTGTACTCTACCTCTACTGTACTCCACTGTAGTCTACCTCAACTATACTCCACTGTACTCTACCTCTACTGTGCTCCACTGTACTCTACCTCTACTGTGCTCTACTGTACTCTATCTCTACTCTGCTCCACTGTACTCTACCTCTACTGTACTCCACTGTACTCCACCTCTACAGTGCTCCAATGTACTCTACCTCTACTGTACTCCACTGTACTCTAGCTCTACTGTGCTCCACTGTACTCTACCTCTACTGTACTCCACTGTACTCTACCTCTACTGTACTCCACTGTATTCTACCTCTACTGTGCTCTACTGTACTCTACCTCTACTCTACTCCACTGTACTCTACCTCTACTGTGCTCTACTGTACTCTACCTCTACTGTACTCCACTGTACTCTACCTCTACTGTGCTCTACTGTACTCTATCTCTACTGTGCTCCACTGTACTCTACCTCTACTGTACTCCATTGTACTCCACCTCTACAGTGCTCCACTGTACTCTACTGTACTCCACTGTACTCTACCTCTACTCTGCTCTACTGTATTCTATCTCTACTGTGCTCCACTGTACTCTACCTCTAATGTACTCCACTGTAGTCTACCTCAACTATACTCCACTGTACTCTACCTCTACTGTGCTCCACTGTACTCTACCTCAACTATACTCCACTGTACTCTATCTCTACTCTAATCCACTGTACTCTATCTCTACTCTACTCCACTCTTCTCTATCTCTACTGTACTCCACTGTACTCTACCTTTACTCTACTCTACTGTACTCCACCTCTACTTTGCTCCACTGTACTCCACTGTACTCTAGCTCTACTGTGCTCCACTGTAGTCTACCTCTACTGTACTCCACTGTACTCTACCTCTACTGTGCTCCACTGTACTCTACCTCTACTGTACTCCACTGTACTCTACCTCTACTGTACTCCACTGTACTCTACCTCTACTGTACTCCACTGTATTCTACCTCTACTGTGCTCTACTGTACTCTACCTCTACTGTACTCCACTGTACTCTACCTCTACTCTACTGTACTGTTCTCTACCTCTACTGTACTTTACAGTACTCCACCTCTACTGTACTCCACTGCACTCCACTGTACTCTACCTCTACTGTGCTCCACTGTACTCTACCTCTACTGTACTCCACTGTACTCTATCTCTACTGTGATCCACTGTACTCTACCTCTACTGTACTCCACTGTACTCTATCTCTACTGTACTCCACTGTATTCTACCTCTACTGTGCTCTACTGTACTCTACCTCTACTGTACTCCACTGTACTCTACCTCTACTGTGCTCTACTGTACTCTATCTCTACTGTGCTCCTCTGTACTCTACCTCTACTGTACTCCACTGTACTCCACCTCTACAGTGCTCCACTGTACTCTACCTCTACTGTACTCCACTGTACTCTACCTCTACTCTGCTCTTCTGTACTCTATCTCTACTGTGCTCCACTGTACTCTACCTCTACTGTACTCCACTGTAGTCTACCTCTACTGTGCTCCAATGTACTCTACCTCAACTATACTCCACTGTACTCTATCTCTACTCTAATCCACTGTACTCTATCTCTACTCTACTCCACTCTACTCTATCTCTACTGTACTCCACTGTACTCTACCTTTACTCTACTCTACTGTACTCCACCTCTACTGTGCTCCACTGTACTCCACTGTACTCTAGCTCTACTGTGCTCCACTGTACTCTATCTCTACTGTACTCCACTGTATTCTACCTCTACTGTGCTCTACTGTACTCTACGCTACTGTGCTCCACTGTACTCTATTTCTACTGTACCCCACTATACTCTACCTCTACTTTGCTCCACTGTACTCTACCTCTACTGTGCTCCACTGTACACTACCTCTACTGTACTCCACTGTACTCTACCTCTACTGTGCTCCACTGTACTCTATCTCTACTCTACTCTACTGTACTCTACCTCTACTGTACTCCACTGTACTCTATCTCTACTGTACTCCACTGTACTCTACCTCTACTGTGCTCTACTGTACTCTATCTCTACTGTGCTCCACTGTACTCTACCTCTACTGTACTCTACTCTACTCCAACTCTAATGTGCTCCACTCTACTCTACCTCTACTGTACTCCACTGTACTCTACCTCTACTCTGCTCTACTCTGCTCTACTGTACTGTATCTCTACTGTGCTCCACTGTACTCTAACTCTACTGTACTCCACTGTAGTTTACCTCTACTGTGCTCCACTGTACTCTACCTCTACTGTGCTCCACTGTACTCTACCTCTACTGTGCTCCACTGTACTCTATCTCTACTGTACTCCACTGTACTCTACCTCTACAGTACTCCACTGTTCTCTACCTCTACTGTACTCCACTGTACTCTACCTCTACTGTGCTCCACTGCACTCTACCTCAACTATACTCCAATGTACTCTATCTCTACTCTAATCCACTGTACTCTATCTCTACTCTACTCCACTCTACTCTATCTCTACTGTACTCCACTGTACTCTACCTCTACTGTGCTCCACTGTACTCTACCTCTACTGTACTCCACTGTACTCTACCTCTACTGTACTCCACTGTACTCCACTGTACTCTAGCTCTACTGTGCTCCACTGTACTCTACCTCTACTGTACTCCACTGTACTCTACCTCTACTGTACTCCACTGTATTCTACCTCTACTGTGCTCTACTGTACTCAACCTCTACTGTACTCCACTGTACTCTACCTCTACTGTGCTCTACTGTACTCTATCTCTACTGTGCTCCACTGTACTCTACCTCTACTGTACTCCACTCTACTCCACCTCTACAGTGCTCCACTGTACTCTACCTCTACTGTACTCCACTGTACTCTACCTCTACTCTGCTCTACTGTACTCTATCTCTACTGTGCTCCACTGTACTCTACCTCTACTGTACTCCACTGTACTCTACCTCTACTGTACTCCACTGTACTCTACCTCTACTGTACTCCACTGTATTCTACCTCTACTGTGCTCTACTGTACTCTACCTCTACTGTACTCCACTGTACTCTACCTCTACTCTACTGTACAGTTCTATACCTCTACTGTACTTTACAGTACTCCACCTCTACTGTACTCCACTGCACTCCACTGTACTCTACCTCTACTGTGCTCCACTGTACTCTACCTCTACTGTACTCCACTGTACTCTATCTCTACTGTACTCCACTGTATTCTACCTCTACTGTGCTCTACTGTACTCTACCTCTACTGTACTCCACTGTACTCTACCTCTACTGTACTCCACTGTACTCTACCTCTACTGTACTCCACTTTATTCTACCTCTACTGTGCTCTACTGTACTCTACCTCTACTGTACTCCACTGTACTCTACCTCTACTGTACTGTACTGTTCTCTACCTCTACTGTACTCTAATGTATTCCACCTCTACTGTGCTCCACTGTACTCCACTGTACTCTACCTCTACTGTGCTCCACTGTACTCTACCTCTACTGTAATCCACTGTACTCCATCTCTACTGTGCTCCACTGTACTCTACCTCTACTGTACTCCACTATACTCTATCTCTACTGTTCTCCACTGTACTCTACCTCTACTGTGCTCCACTGTACTCCACTGTACTCTATCTCTACTGTGATCCACTGTACTCTACCTCTGCTGTGCTCCACTGTACTCTATATCTACTCTACTCCACTGTACTCTATCTCTATTGTACTCCACTGTACTCTACCTCTACCGTACTCTACTGTACTCCACCTCTACTGTGCTCCACTGTACTCCACTGTACTCTTCCTCTACTGTACTCCACTGTACTCTATCTCTACTGTGCTCCACTGTACTCTACCTCTACTTTGCTCTAATGTACTCTACTCTACTGTGCTCCACTGTACTCTATTTCTACTGTACCCCACTGTACTCTACCTCTCCTGTGCTCCACTGTACTCTACCTCTACTGTGCTCCACTGTACACTACCTCTACTGTACTCCACTGTACTCTACCTCTACTGTGCTCCACTGTACTCTACCTCTACTGTGCTCCACTGTACTCTACCTCTACTGTGCTCCACTGTACTCTACCTCTACTCTGCTCTACTGTACTCATTCTCTACTGTGCTCCACTGTACTCTACCTCTACTGTACTCCACTGTAGTCTACCTCAACTATAAACCACTGTACTCTACCTCTACTGTGCTCCACTGTACTCTACCTCTACTGTGCTCTACTGTACTCTATCTCTACTGTGCTCCACTGTACTCTACCTCTACTGTACTCCACTGTACTCCACCTCTACAGTGCTCCACTGTACTCTACCTCTACTGTACTCCACTGTACTCTACCTGTACTCTGCTCTACTGTACTCTATCTCTACTGTACTCCACTGTACTCTACCTCTACTGTACTCCACTGTAGTCTACCTCAACTATACTCCACTGTACTCTTCCTCTACTGTGCTCCACTGTACTCTACCTCTACTGTGCTCCACTGTACTCTATCTATACTCTAATCCACTCTACTCTATCTCTACTGTACTCCACTGTACTCTACCTCTACTCTACACTACTGTACTCCACCTCTACTGTGCTCCACTGTACTCCACTGTACTCTAGCTCTACTGTGCTCCACTGTACTCTACCTTTACTGTACTCCACTGTACTCTACCTCTACTGTGCTCCACTGTACTCTACCTCTACTGTACTCCACTGTATTCTACCTCTACTGTGCTCTACTGTACTCTACATCTACTGTACTCCACTGTACTCTACCTCTACTGTACTGTACTGTTTTCTACCTCTACTGTACTCTACTGTACTCCACCTCTACTGTGCTCCACTGTACTCCACTGTACTCTACCGCTACTGTGCTCCACTGTACTCTACCTCTACTGTACTCCACTGTACTCTATCTCTACTGTTCTCCACTGTACTCTACCTCTATTGTGCTCCACTGTACTCTACCGCTACTTTGCTCCACTGTACTCTACCTCTACTGTGCTCCACTGTACTCTACCTCTACTGTACTCCACTGTACTCTATCTCTACTGTACTCCACTGTACTCTACCTCTACTGTGCTCCACTGTACTCTACCTCTACTGTACTCCACTGTACTCTATCTCTACTGTACTCCACTGTACTCTACCTCTACTGTGCTCCACTGTACTCTACCTCTACTGTACTCCACTGTATTCTACCTCTACTGTGCTCTACTGTACTCTACATCTACTGTACTCCACTGTACTCTACCTCTACTGTACTGTACTGTTTTCTACCTCTACTGTACTCTACTGTACTCCACATCTACTGTGCTCCACTGTACTCTACCTCTACTGTACTCCACTGTACTCTATCTCTACTGTTCTCCACTGTACTCTACCTCTACTGTGCTCCACTGTACTCTACCGCTACCTTGCTCCACTGTACTCTACCTCTACTGTGCTGCACTGTACTCTACCTCTACTGTACTCCACTGTACTCTATCTCTACTGTACTCCACTGTACTCTACCTCTACTGTGCTCCACTGTACTCTACCTCTACTGTACTCCACTGTACTCTACCTCTACTGTGCTCCACTGTTCTCTACCTCTACTGTACTCCACTGTACTCTACCTCTACTGTGCTCCACTGTACTCTACCTCTACTGTGCTCCACTGTACTCTACCTCTACTGTGCTCCACTGTACTCTACCTCTACTGTTCTCCACTCTACTCTACCTCTACTGTGCTCAGCTGTACTCTACCTCTACTGTGCTCCACTGCACTCTATCTCTACTGTACTCCACTGTACTCTACCTCTACAGTGCTCCACTGTGCTCTACCTCTACTCTACTCCACTGTACTCTACCTCTACTCTGCTCTACTGTACTCTACCTCTACTGTGCTCTACTGTACTCTATCTCTACTGTGCTCCACTGTACTCTACCTCTACTGTACTCTACTCTACTCCACCTCTAATGTGCTCCACTCTACTCTACCTCTACTGTACTCCACTGTACTCTACCTCTACTCTGCTCTACTGTACTCATTCTCTACTCTGCTCCACTGTACTCTACCTCTACTGTACTCCACTGTAGTCTACCTCAACTATACTCCACTGTACTCTACCTCTACTGTGCTCCACTGTACTCTACCTCTACTGTGCTCTACTGTACTCTATCTCTACTCTGCTCCACTGTACTCTACCTCTACTGTACTCCACTGTACTCCACCTCTACAGTGCTCCACTGTACTCTACCTCTACTGTACTCCACTGTACTCTAGCTCTACTGTGCTCCACTGTACTCTACCTCTACTGTACTCCACTGTACTCTACCTCTACTGTACTCCACTGTATTCTACCTCTACTGTGCTCTACTGTACTCTACCTCTACTCTACTCCACTGTACTCTACCTCTACTGTGCTCTACTGTACTCTACCTCTACTGTACTCCACTGTACTCTACCTCTACTGTGCTCTACTGTACTCTATCTCTACTGTGCTCCACTGTACTCTACCTCTACTGTACTCCATTGTACTCCACCTCTACAGTGCTCCACTGTACTCTACCTCTACTGTGCTCCACTGTACTCTATCTCTACTGTGCTCCACTGTACTCTACCTCTAATGTACTCCACTGTAGTCTACCTCAACTATACTCCACTGTACTCTACCTCTACTGTGCTCCACTGTACTCTACCTCAACTATACTCCACTGTACTCTATCTCTACTCTAATCCACTGTACTCTATCTCTACTCTACTCCACTCTTCTCTATCTCTACTGTACTCCACTGTACTCTACCTTTACTCTACTCTACTGTACTCCACCTCTACTTTGCTCCACTGTACTCCACTGTACTCTAGCTCTACTGTGCTCCACTGTACTCTACCTCTACTGTACTCCACTGTACTCTACCTCTACTGTACTCCACTGTACTCTACCTCTACTGTACTCCACTGTATTCTACCTCTACTGTGCTCTACTGTACTCTACCTCTACTGTACTCCACTGTACTCTACCTCTACTCTACTGTACTGTTCTCTACCTCTACTGTACTTTACAGTACTCCACCTCTACTGTACTCCACTGCACTCCACTGTACTCTACCTCTACTGTGCTCCACTGTACTCTACCTCTACTGTACTCCACTGTACTCTATCTCTACTGTGCTCCACTGTACTCTACCTCTACTGTACTCCACTGTACTCTATCTCTACTGTACTCCACTGTATTCTACCTCTACTGTGCTCTACTGTACTCTACCTCTACTGTACTCCACTGTACTCTACCTCTACTGTGCTCTACTGTACTCTATCTCTACTGTGCTCCACTGTACTCTACCTCTACTGTACTCCACTGTACTCCACCTCTACAGTGCTCCACTGTACTCTACCTCTACTGTACTCCACTGTACTCTACCTCTACTCTGCTCTTCTGTACTCTATCTCTACTGTGCTCCACTGTACTCTACCTCTACTGTACTCCACTGTAGTCTACCTCTACTGTGCTCCACTGTACTCTACCTCAACTATACTCCACTGTACTCTATCTCTACTCTAATCCACTGTACTCTATCTCTACTCTACTCCACTCTACTCTATCTCTACTGTACTCCACTGTACTCTACCTTTACTCTACTCTACTGTACTCCACCTCTACTGTGCTCCACTGTACTCCACTGTACTCTAGCTCTACTGTGCTCCACTGTACTCTATCTCTACTGTACTCCACTGTATTCTACCTCTACTGTGCTCTACTGTACTCTACGCTACTGTGCTCCACTGTAATCTATTTCTACTGTACCCCACTATACTCTACCTCTACTTTGCTCCACTGTACTCTACCTCTACTGTGCTCCACTGTACACTACCTCTACTGTACTCCACTGTACTCTACCTCTACTGTGCTCCACTGTACTCTATCTCTACTGTACTCTACTGTACTCTACCTCTACTGTACTCCACTGTACTCTATCTCTACTGTACTCCACTGTACTCTACCTCTACTGTGCTCTACTGTACTCTATCTCTACTGTGCTCCACTGTACTCTACCTCTACTGTACTCTACTCTACTCCAACTCTAATGTGCTCCACTCTACTCTACCTCTACTGTACTCCACTGTACTCTACCTCTACTCTGCTCTACTCTGCTCTACTGTACTGTATCTCTACTGTGCTCCACTGTACTCTACCTCTACTGTGCTCCACTGTACTCTACCTCTACTGTGCTCCACTGTACTCTATCTCTACTGTACTCCACTGTACTCTACCTCTACAGTACTCCACTGTTCTCTACCTCTACTGTACTCCACTGTACTCTACCTCTACTGTGCTCCACTGCACTCTACCTCAACTATACTCCAATGTACTCTATCTCTACTCTAATCCACTGTACTCTATCTCTACTCTACTCCACTCTACTCTATCTCTACTGTACTCCACTGTACTCTACCTCTACTGTGCTCCACTGTACTCTACCTCTACTGTACTCCACTGTACTCTACCTCTACTGTACTCCACTGTACTCCACTGTACTCTAGCTCTACTGTGCTCCACTGTACTCTACCTCTACTGTACTCCACTGTACTCTACCTCTACTGTACTCCACTGTATTCTACCTCTACTGTGCTCTACTGTACTCAACCTCTACTGTACTCCACTGTACTCTACCTCTACTGTGCTCTACTGTACTCTATCTCTACTGTGCTCCACTGTACTCTACCTCTACTGTACTCCACTCTACTCCACCTCTACAGTGCTCCACTGTACTCTACCTCTACTGTACTCCACTGTACTCTACCTCTACTCTGCTCTACTGTACTCTATCTCTACTGTGCTCCACTGTACTCTACCTCTACTGTACTCCACTGTACTCTACCTCTACTGTACTCCACTGTACTCTACCTCTACTGTACTCCACTGTATTCTACCTCTACTGTGCTCTACTGTACTCTACCTCTACTGTACTCCACTGTACTCTACCTCTACTCTACTGTACAGTTCTATACCTCTACTGTACTTTACAGTACTCCACCTCTACTGTACTCCACTGCACTCCACTGTACTCTACCTCTACTGTGCTCCACTGTACTCTACCTCTACTGTACTCCACTGTACTCTATCTCTACTGTGCTCCACTGTACTCTACCTCTACTGTACTCCACTGTATTCTACCTCTACTGTGCTCTACTGTACTCTACCTCTACTGTACTCCACTGTACTCTACCTCTACTGTGCTCTACTGTACTCTATCTCTACTGTGCTCCACTGTACTCTACCTCTACTGTACTCCACTGTACTCCACCTCTACAGTGCTCCACTGTACTCTACCTCTACTGTACTCCACTGTACTCTACCTCTACTCTGCTCTACTGTACTCTACCTCTACTGTACTCCACTGTACTCCACCTCTACAGTGCTCCACTGTACTCTACCTCTACTGTACTCCACTGTACTCTACCTGTACTCTGCTCTACTGTACTCTATCTCTACTGTACTCCACTGTACTCTACCTCTACTGTACTCCACTGTAGTCTACCTCAACTATACTCCACTGTACTCTTCCTCTACTGTGCTCCACTGTACTCTACCTCTACTGTGCTCCACTGTACTCTATCTATACTCTAATCCACTCTACTCTATCTCTACTGTACTCCACTGTACTCTACCTCTACTCTACACTACTGTACTCCACCTCTACTGTGCTCCACTGTACTCCACTGTACTCTACCGCTACTGTGCTCCACTGTACTCTACCTCTACTGTACTCCACTGTACTCTATCTCTACTGTTCTCCACTGTACTCTACCTCTATTGTGCTCCACTGTACTCTACCGCTACTTTGCTCCACTGTACTCTACCTCTACTGTGCTCCACTGTACTCTACCTCTACTGTACTCCACTGTACTCTATCTCTACTGTACTCCACTGTACTCTACCTCTACTGTGCTCCACTGTACTCTACCTCTACTGTACTCCACTGTACTCTATCTCTACTGTACTCCACTGTACTCTACCTCTACTGTGCTCCACTGTACTCTACCTCTACTGTACTCCACTGTATTCTACCTCTACTGTGCTCTACTGTACTCTACATCTACTGTACTCCACTGTACTCTACCTCTACTGTACTGTACTGTTTTCTACCTCTACTGTACTCTACTGTACTCCACCTCTACTGTGCTCCACTGTACTCTACCTCTACTGTACTCCACTGTACTCTATCTCTACTGTTCTCCACTGTACTCTACCTCTACTGTGCTCCACTGTACTCTACCGCTACCTTGCTCCACTGTACTCTACCTCTACTGTGCTGCACTGTACTCTACCTCTACTGTACTCCACTGTACTCTATCTCTACTGTACTCCACTGTACTCTACCTCTACTGTGCTCCACTGTACTCTACCTCTACTGTACTCCACTGTACTCTACCTCTACTGTGCTCCACTGTTCTCTACCTCTACTGTACTCCACTGTACTCTACCTCTACTGTGCTCCACTGTACTCTACCTCTACTGTGCTCCACTGTACTCTACCTCTACTGTGCTCCACTGTACTCTACCTCTACTGTTCTCCACTCTACTCTACCTCTACTGTGCTCAGCTGTACTCTACCTCTACTGCGCTCCACTGCACTCTATCTCTACTGTACTCCACTGTACTCTACCTCTACAGTGCTCCACTGTGCTCTACCTCTACTCTACTCCACTGTACTCTACCTCTACTCTGCTCTACTGTACTCTACCTCTACTGTGCTCTACTGTACTCTATCTCTACTGTGCTCCACTGTACTCTACCTCTACTGTACTCTACTCTACTCCACCTCTAATGTGCTCCACTCTACTCTACCTCTACTGTACTCCACTGTACTCTACCTCTACTCTGCTCTACTGTACTCATTCTCTACTCTGCTCCACTGTACTCTACCTCTACTGTACTCCACTGTAGTCTACCTCAACTATACTCCACTGTACTCTACCTCTACTGTGCTCCACTGTACTCTACCTCTACTGTGCTCTACTGTACTCTATCTCTACTCTGCTCCACTGTACTCTACCTCTACTGTACTCCACTGTACTCCACCTCTACAGTGCTCCAATGTACTCTACCTCTACTGTACTCCACTGTACTCTAGCTCTACTGTGCTCCACTGTACTCTACCTCTACTGTACTCCACTGTACTCTACCTCTACTGTACTCCACTGTATTCTACCTCTACTGTGCTCTACTGTACTCTACCTCTACTCTACTCCACTGTACTCTACCTCTACTGTGCTCTACTGTACTCTACCTCTACTGTACTCCACTGTACTCTACCTCTACTGTGCTCTACTGTACTCTATCTCTACTGTGCTCCACTGTACTCTACCTCTACTGTACTCCATTGTACTCCACCTCTACAGTGCTCCACTGTACTCTACTGTACTCCACTGTACTCTACCTCTACTCTGCTCTACTGTATTCTATCTCTACTGTGCTCCACTGTACTCTACCTCTAATGTACTCCACTGTAGTCTACCTCAACTATACTCCACTGTACTCTACCTCTACTGTGCTCCACTGTACTCTACCTCAACTATACTCCACTGTACTCTATCTCTACTCTAATCCACTGTACTCTATCTCTACTCTACTCCACTCTTCTCTATCTCTACTGTACTCCACTGTACTCTACCTTTACTCTACTCTACTGTACTCCACCTCTACTTTGCTCCACTGTACTCCACTGTACTCTAGCTCTACTGTGCTCCACTGTAGTCTACCTCTACTGTACTCCACTGTACTCTACCTCTACTGTGCTCCACTGTACTCTACCTCTACTGTACTCCACTGTACTCTACCTCTACTGTACTCCACTGTACTCTACCTCTACTGTACTCCACTGTATTCTACCTCTACTGTGCTCTACTGTACTCTACCTCTACTGTACTCCACTGTACTCTACCTCTACTCTACTGTACTGTTCTCTACCTCTACTGTACTTTACAGTACTCCACCTCTACTGTACTCCACTGCACTCCACTGTACTCTACCTCTACTGTGCTCCACTGTACTCTACCTCTACTGTACTCCACTGTACTCTATCTCTACTGTGATCCACTGTACTCTACCTCTACTGTACTCCACTGTACTCTATCTCTACTGTACTCTACTGTATTCTACCTCTACTGTGCTCTACTGTACTCTACCTCTACTGTACTCCACTGTACTCTAGCTCTACTGTGCTCTACTGTACTCTATCTCTACTGTGCTCCACTGTACTCTACCTCTACTGTACTCCACTGTACTCCACCTCTACAGTGCTCCACTGTACTCTACCTCTACTGTACTCCACTGTACTCTACCTCTACTCTGCTCTTCTGTACTCTATCTCTACTGTGCTCCACTGTACTCTACCTCTACTGTACTCCACTGTAGTCTACCTCTACTGTGCTCCACTGTACTCTACCTCAACTATACTCCACTGTACTCTATCTCTACTCTAATCCACTGTACTCTATCTCTACTCTACTCCACTCTACTCTATCTCTACTGTACTCCACTGTACTCTACCTTTACTCTACTCTACTGTACTCCACCTCTACTGTGCTCCACTGTACTCCACTGTACTCTAGCTCTACTGTGCTCCACTGTACTCTATCTCTACTGTACTCCACTGTATTCTACCTCTACTGTGCTCTACTGTACTCTACGCTACTGTGCTCCACTGTACTCTATTTCTACTGTACCCCACTATACTCTACCTCTACTTTGCTCCACTGTACTCTACCTCTACTGTGCTCCACTGTACACTACCTCTACTGTACTCCACTGTACTCTACCTCTACTGTGCTCCACTGTACTCTATCTCTACTGTACTCTACTGTACTCTACCTCTACTGTACTCCACTGTACTCTATCTCTACTGTACTCCACTGTACTCTACCTCTACTGTGCTCTACTGTACTCTATCTCTACTGTGCTCCACTGTACTCTACCTCTACTGTACTCTACTCTACTCCAACTCTAATGTGCTCCACTCTACTCTACCTCTACTGTACTCCACTGTACTCTACCTCTACTCTGCTCTACTCTGCTCTACTGTACTGTATCTCTACTGTGCTCCACTGTACTCTAACTCTACTGTACTCCACTGTAGTTTACCTCTACTGTGCTCCACTGTACTCTACCTCTACTGTGCTCCACTGTACTCTACCTCTACTGTGCTCCACTGTACTCTATCTCTACTGTACTCCACTGTACTCTACCTCTACAGTACTCCACTGTTCTCTACCTCTACTGTACTCCACTGTACTCTACCTCTACTGTGCTCCACTGCACTCTACCTCAACTATACTCCAATGTACTCTATCTCTACTCTAATCCACTGTACTCTATCTCTACTCTACTCCACTCTACTCTATCTCTACTGTACTCCACTGTACTCTACCTCTACTGTGCTCCACTGTACTCTACCTCTACTGTACTCCACTGTACTCTACCTCTACTGTACTCCACTGTACTCCACTGTACTCTAGCTCTACTGTGCTCCACTGTACTCTACCTCTACTGTACTCCACTGTACTCTACCTCTACTGTACTCCACTGTATTCTACCTCTACTGTGCTCTACTGTACTCAACCTCTACTGTACTCCACTGTACTCTACCTCTACTGTGCTCTACTGTACTCTATCTCTACTGTGCTCCACTGTACTCTACCTCTACTGTACTCCACTCTACTCCACCTCTACAGTGCTCCACTGTACTCTACCTCTACTGTACTCCACTGTACTCTACCTCTACTCTGCTCTACTGTACTCTATCTCTACTGTGCTCCACTGTACTCTACCTCTACTGTACTCCACTGTACTCTACCTCTACTGTACTCCACTGTACTCTACCTCTACTGTACTCCACTGTATTCTACCTCTACTGTGCTCTACTGTACTCTACCTCTACTGTACTCCACTGTACTCTACCTCTACTCTACTGTACAGTTCTATACCTCTACTGTACTTTACAGTACTCCACCTCTACTGTACTCCACTGCACTCCACTGTACTCTACCTCTACTGTGCTCCACTGTACTCTACCTCTACTGTACTCCACTGTACTCTATCTCTACTGTGCTCCACTGTACTCTACCTCTACTGTACTCCACTGTACTCTATCTCTACTGTACTCCACTGTATTCTACCTCTACTGTGCTCTACTGTACTCTACCTCTACTGTACTCCACTGTACTCTACCTCTACTGTGCTCTACTGTACTCTATCTCTACTGTGCTCCACTGTACTCTACCTCTACTGTACTCCACTGTACTCCACCTCTACAGTGCTCCACTGTACTCTACCTCTACTGTACTCCACTGTACTCTACCTCTACTCTGCTCTACTGTACTCTATCTCTATTGTGCTCCACTGTACTCTACCTCTACTGTACTCCACTGTAGTCTACCTCTACTGTGCTCCACTGTACTCTACCTCAACTATACTCCACTGTACTCTATCTCTACTCTAATCCACTGTACTCTATCTCTACTCTACTCCACTCTACTCTATCTCTACTGTACTCCACTGTACTCTACCTTTACTCTACTCTACTGTACTCCACCTCTACTGTGCTCCACTGTACTCCACTGTACTCTAGCTCTACTGTGCTCCACTGTACTCTATCTCTACTGTACTCCACTGTATTCTACCTCTTCTGTGCTCTACTGTACTCTACGCTACTGTGCTCCACTGTACTCTACCTCTACTGTGCTTCACTGTACACTACCTCTACTGTACTCCACTGTACTCTACCTCTACTGTGCTCCACTGTACTCTACCTCTACTGTGCTCCACTGTACTCTACCTCTACTGTAATCTACTCTATTCCAACTCTAATGTGCTCCACTCTACTCTACCTCTACTGTACTCCACTGTACTCTACCTCTACTCTGCTCTACTGTACTCTATCTCTACTGTGCTCCACTGTACTCTAACTCTACTGTACTCCACTGTAGTTTACCTCTACTGTGCTCCACTGTACTCTACCTCTACTGTACTCCACTGTACTCTACCTCTACTGTGCTCCACTGCACTCTACCTCAACTATACTCCAATGTACTCTATCTCTACTCTAATCCACTGTACTCTATCTCTACTCTACTCCACTCTACTCTATCTCTACTGTACTCCACTGTACTCTACCTCTACTGTGCTCCACTGTACTCTACCTCTACTGTACTCCACTGTACTCTACCTCTACTATACTCCACTGTACTCCACTGTACTCTAGCTCTACTGTGCTCCACTGTACTCTACCTCTACTGTACTCCACTGTACTCTACCTCTACTGTACTCCACTGTACTCCACTGTACTCTAGCTCTACTGTGCTCTACTGTACTCAACCTCTACTGTACTCCACTGTACTCTACCTCTACTGTGCTCTACTGTACTCTATCTCTACTGTGCTCCACTGTACTCTACCTCTACTGTACTCCACTGTACTCCACCTCTACAGTGCTCCACTGTACTCTACCTCTACTGTACTCCACTGTACTCTACCTCTACTCTGCTCTACTGTACTCTATCTCTACTGTGCTCCACTGTACTCTACCTCTAATGTACTCCACTGTAGTCTACCTCAACTATACTCCACTGTACTCTGCCTCTACTGTGCTCCACTGTACTCTACCTCAACTATACTCCACTGTACTCTATCTCTACTCTAATCCACTGTACTCTATCTCTACTCTACTCCACTCTACTCTATCTCTACTGTACTCCACTGTACTCTACCTTTACTCTACTCTACTGTACTCCACCTCTACTGTGCTCCACTGTACTCCACTGTACTCTAGCTCTACTGTGCTCCACTGTACTCTATCTCTACTGTACTCCACTGTATTCTACCTCTACTGTGCTCTACTGTACTCTACCTCTACTGTACTCCACTGTACTCTACCTCTACTGTACTGTACTGTACTCTACCTCTACTGTACTCTACTGTACTCCACCTCTACTGTGCTCCACTGTACTCCACTGTACTCTACCTCTACTGTGCTCCACTGTACTCTACCTCTACTGTACTCCACTGTACTCTATCTCTACTGTACTCCACTGTATTCTACCTCTACTGTGCTCTACTGTACTCTACCTCTACTGTACTCCACTGTACTCTACCTCTACTGTGCTCTACTGTACTCTATCTCTACTGTGCTCCACTGTACTCTACCTCTACTGTACTCCACTGTACTCCACCTCTACAGTGCTCCACTGTACTCTACCTCTACTGTACTCCACTGTACTCTACCTCTACTCTGCTCTACTGTACTCTATCTCTATTGTGCTCCACTGTACTCTACCTCTACTGTACTCCACTGTAGTCTACCTCTACTGTGCTCCACTGTACTCTACCTCAACTATACTCCACTGTACTCTATCTCTACTCTAATCCACTGTACTCTATCTCTACTCTACTCCACTCTACTCTAACTCTACTGTACTCCACTGTACTCTACCTTTACTCTACTCTACTGTACTCCACCTCTACTGTGCTCCACTGTACTCCACTGTACTCTAGCTCTACTGTGCTCCACTGTACTCTATCTCTACTGTACTCCACTGTATTCTACCTCTACTGTGCTCTACTGTACTCTACGCTACTGTGCTCCACTGTACTCTATTTCTACTGTACCCCACTATACTCTACCTCTACTGTGCTCCACTGTACTCTACCTCTACTGTGCTTCACTGTACACTACCTCTACTGTACTCCACTGTACTCTACCTCTACTGTGCTCCACTGTACTCTACCTCTACTGTGCTCCACTGTACTCTATCTCTACTGTACTCTACTGTACTCTACCTCTACTGTACTCCACTGTACTCTATCTCTACTGTACTCCACTGTACTCTACCTCTACTGTGCTCTACTGTACTCTATCTCTACTGTGCTCCACTGTACTCTACCTCTACTGTACTCTACTCTACTCCAACTCTAATGTGCTCCACTCTACTCTACCTCTACTGTACTCCACTGTACTCTACCTCTACTCTGCTCTACTGTACTCTATCTCTACTGTGCTCCACTGTACTCTAACTCTACTGTACTCCACTGTAGTTTACCTCTACTGTGCTCCACTGTACTCTACCTCTACTGTACTCCACTGTACTCTACCTCTACTGTGCTCCACTGCACTCTACCTCAACTATACTCCAATGTACTCTATCTCTACTCTAATCCACTGTACTCTATCTCTACTCTACTCCACTCTACTCTATCTCTACTGTACTCCACTGTACTCTACCTCTACTGTGCTCCACTGTACTCTACCTCTACTGTACTCCACTGTACTCTACCTCTACTATACTCCACTGTACTCCACTGTACTCTAGCTCTACTGTGCTCCACTGTACTCTACCTCTACTGTACTCCACTGTACTCTACCTCTACTGTACTCCACTGTACTCCACTGTACTCTAGCTCTACTGTGCTCTACTGTACTCAACCTCTACTGTACTCCACTGTACTCTACCTCTACTGTGCTCTACTGTACTCTATCTCTACTGTGCTCCACTGTACTCTACCTCTACTCTACTCCACTGTACTCCACCTCTACAGTGCTCCACTGTACTCTACCTCTACTGTACTCCACTGTACTCTACCTCTACTGTGCTCTACTGTACTCTATCTCTACTCTGCTCCACTGTACTCTACCTCTACTGTACTCCACTGTACTCCACCTCTACAGTGCTCCACTGTACTCTACCTCTACTGTACTCCACTGTACTCTAGCTCTACTGTGCTCCACTGTACTCTACCTCTACTGTACTCCACTGTACTCTACCTCTACTGTACTCCACTGTATTCTACCTCTACTGTGCTCTACTGTACTCTACCTCTACTCTACTCCACTGTACTCTACCTCTACTGTGCTCTACTGTACTCTACCTCTACTGTACTCCACTGTACTCTACCTCTACTGTGCTCTACTGTACTCTATCTCTACTGTGCTCCACTGTAATCTACCTCTACTGTACTCCATTGTACTCCACCTCTACAGTGCTCCACTGTACTCTACCTCTACTGTACTCCACTGTACTCTACCTCTACTCTGCTCTACTGTACTCTATCTCTACTGTGCTCCACTGTACTCTACCTCTAATGTACTCCACTGTAGTCTACCTCAACTATACTCCACTGTACTCTACCTCTACTGTGCTCCACTGTACTCTACCTCAACTATACTCCACTGTACTCTATCTCTACTCTAATCCACTGTACTCTATCTCTACTCTACTCCACTCTTCTCTATCTCTACTGTACTCCACTGTACTCTACCTTTACTCTACTCTACTGTACTCCACCTCTACTTTGCTCCACTGTACTCCACTGTACTCTAGCTCTACTGTGCTCCACTGTACTCTACCTCTACTGTACTCCACTGTACTCTACCTCTACTGTGCTCCACTGTACTCTACCTCTACTGTACTCCACTGTACTCTACCTCTACTGTACTCCACTGTACTCTACCTCTACTGTACTCCACTGTATTCTACCTCTACTGTGCTCTTCTGTACTCTACCTCTACTGTACTCCACTGTACTCTACCTCTACTCTACTGTACTGTTCTCTACCTCTACTGTACTTTACAGTACTCCACCTCTACTGTACTCCACTGCACTCCACTGTACTCTACCTCTACTGTGCTCCACTGTACTCTACCTCTACTGTACTCCACTGTACTCTATCTCTACTGTGCTCCACTGTACTCTACCTCTACTGTACTCCACTGTACTCTATCTCTACTGTACTCCACTGTATTCTACCTCTACTGTGCTCTACTGTACTCTACCTCTACTGTACTCCACTGTACTCTACCTCTACTGTGCTCTACTGTACTCTATCTCTACTGTGCTCCACTGTACTCTACCTCTACTGTACTCCACTGTACTCCACCTCTACAGTGCTCCACTGTACTCTACCTCTACTGTACTCCACTGTACTCTACCTCTACTCTGCTCTTCTGTACTCTATCTCTACTGTGCTCCACTGTACTCTACCTCTACTGTACTCCACTGTAGTCTACCTCTACTGTGCTCCACTGTACTCTACCTCAACTATACTCCACTGTACTCTATCTCTACTCTAATCCACTGTACTCTATCTCTACTCTACTCCACTCTACTCTATCTCTACTGTACTCCACTGTACTCTACCTTTACTCTACTCTACTGTACTCCACCTCTACTGTGCTCCACTGTACTCCACTGTACTCTAGCTCTACTGTGCTCCACTGTACTCTATCTCTACTGTACTCCACTGTATTCTACCTCTACTGTGCTCTACTGTACTCTACGCTACTGTGCTCCACTGTACTCTATTTCTACTGTACCCCACTATACTCTACCTCTACTTTGCTCCACTGTACTCTACCTCTACTGTGCTCCACTGTACACTACCTCTACTGTACTCCACTGTACTCTACCTCTACTGTGCTCCACTGTACTCTATCTCTACTGTACTCTACTGTACTCTACCTCTACTGTACTCCACTGTACTCTATCTCTACTGTACTCCACTGTACTCTACCTCTACTGTGCTCTACTGTACTCTATCTCTACTGTGCTCCACTGTACTCTACCTCTACTGTACTCTACTCTACTCCAACTCTAATGTGCTCCACTCTACTCTACCTCTACTGTACTCCACTGTACTCTACCTCTACTCTGCTCTACTCTGCTCTACTGTACTTTATCTCTACTGTGCTCCACTGTACTCTAACTCTACTGTACTCCACTGTAGTTTACCTCTACTGTGCTCCACTGTAGTTTACCTCTACTGTGCTCCACTGTACTCTACCTCTACTGTGCTCCACTGTACTCTACCTCTACTGTGCTCCACTGTACTTTATCTCTACTGTACTCCACTGTACTCTACCTCTACAGTACTCCACTGTTCTCTACCTCTACTGTACTCCACTGTACTCTACCTCTACTGTGCTCCACTGCACTCTACCTCAACTATACTCCAATGTACTCTATCTCTACTCTAATCCACTGTACTCTATCTCTACTCTACTCCACTCTACTCTATCTCTACTGTACTCCACTGTACTCTACCTCTACTGTGCTCCACTGTACTCTACCTCTACTGTACTCCACTGTACTCTACCTCTACTGTACTCCACTGTACTCCACTGTACTCTAGCTCTACTGTGCTCCACTGTACTCTACCTCTACTGTACTCCACTGTACTCTACCTCTACTGTACTCCACTGTATTCTACCTCTACTGTGCTCTACTGTACTCAACCTCTACTGTACTCCACTGTACTCTACCTCTACTGTGCTCTACTGTACTCTATCTCTACTGTGCTCCACTGTACTCTACCTCTACTGTACTCCACTCTACTCCACCTCTACAGTGCTCCACTGTACTCTACCTCTACTGTACTCCACTGTACTCTACCTCTACTCTGCTCTACTGTACTCTATCTCTACTGTGCTCCACTGTACTCTACCTCTACTGTACTCCACTGTACTCTACCTCTACAGTGCTCCACTGTACTCTACCTCTACTGTACTCCACTGTATTCTACCTCTACTGTGCTCTACTGTACTCTACCTCTACTGTACTCCACTGTACTCTACCTCTACTCTACTGTACAGTTCTATACCTCTACTGTACTTTACAGTACTCCACCTCTACTGTACTCCACTGCACTCCACTGTACTCTACCTCTACTGTGCTCCACTGTACTCTACCTCTACTGTACTCCACTGTACTCTATCTCTACTGTGCTCCACTGTACTCTACCTCTACTGTACTCCACTCTACTCTATCTCTACTGTACTCCACTGTATTCTACCTCTACTGTGCTCTACTGTACTCTACCTCTACTGTACTCCACTGTACTCTACCTCTACTGTGCTCTACTGTACTCTATCTCTACTGTGCTCCACTGTACTCTACCTCTACTGTACTCCACTGTACTCCACCTCTACAGTGCTCCACTGTACTCTACCTCTACTGTACTCCACTGTACTCTACCTCTACTCTGCTCTACTGTACTCTATCTCTATTGTGCTCCACTGTACTCTACCTCTAATGTACTCCACTGTAGTCTACCTCTACTGTGCTCCACTGTACTCTACCTCAACTATACTCCACTGTACTCTATCTCTACTCTAATCCACTGTACTCTATCTCTACTCTACTCCACTCTACTCTATCTCTACTGTACTCCACTGTACTCTACCTTTACTCTACTCTACTGTACTCCACCTCTACTGTGCTCCACTGTACTCCACTGTACTCTAGCTCTACTGTGCTCCACTGTACTCTATCTCTACTGTACTCCACTGTATTCTACCTCTACTGTGCTCTACTGTACTCTACGCTACTGTGCTCCACTGTGCTCTATTTCTACTGTACCCCACTATACTCTACCTCTACTGTGCTCCACTGTACTCTACCTCTACTGTGCTTCACTGTACACTACCTCTACTGTACTCCACTGTACTCTACCTCTACTGTGCTCCACTGTACTCTACCTCTACTGTGCTCCACTGTACTCTATCTCTACTGTACTCTACTGTACTCTACCTCTACTGTACTCCACTGTACTCTATCTCTACTGTACTCCACTGTACTCTACCTCTACTGTGCTCTACTGTACTCTATCTCTACTGTGCTCCACTGTACTCTACCTCTACTGTACTCTACTCTACTCCAACTCTAATGTGCTCCACTCTACTCTACCTCTACTGTACTCCACTGTACTCTACCTCTACTCTGCTCTACTGTACTCTATCTCTACTGTGCTCCACTGTACTCTAACTCTACTGTACTCCACTGTAGTTTACCTCTACTGTGCTCCACTGTACTCTACCTCTACTGTACTCCACTGTACTCTACCTCTACTGTGCTCCACTGCACTCTACCTCAACTATACTCCAATGTACTCTATCTCTACTCTAATCCACTGTACTCTATCTCTACTCTACTCCACTCTACTCTATCTCTACTGTACTCCACTGTACTCTACCTCTACTGTGCTCCACTGTACTCTACCTCTACTGTACTCCACTGTACTCTACCTCTACTATACTCCACTGTACTCCACTGTACTCTAGCTCTACTGTGCTCCACTGTACTCTACCTCTACTGTACTCCACTGTACTCTACCTCTACTGTACTCCACTGTACTCCACTGTACTCTAGCTCTACTGTGCTCTACTGTACTCAACCTCTACTGTACTCCACTGTACTCTACCTCTACTGTGCTCTACTGTACTCTATCTCTACTGTGCTCCACTGTACTCTACCTCTACTCTACTCCACTGTACTCCACCTCTACAGTGCTCCACTGTACTCTACCTCTACTGTACTCCACTGTACTCTACCTCTACTGTGCTCTACTGTACTCTATCTCTACTCTGCTCCACTGTACTCTACCTCTACTGTACTCCACTGTACTCCACCTCTACAGTGCTCCACTGTACTCTACCTCTACTGTACTCCACTGTACTCTAGCTCTACTGTGCTCCACTGTACTCTACCTCTACTGTACTCCACTGTACTCTACCTCTACTGTACTCCACTGTATTCTACCTCTACTGTGCTCTACTGTACTCTACCTCTACTCTACTCCACTGTACTCTACCTCTACTGTGCTCTACTGTACTCTACCTCTACTGTACTCCACTGTACTCTACCTCTACTGTGCTCTACTGTACTCTATCTCTACTGTGCTCCACTGTAATCTACCTCTACTGTACTCCATTGTACTCCACCTCTACAGTGCTCCACTGTACTCTACCTCTACTGTACTCCACTGTACTCTACCTCTACTCTGCTCTACTGTACTCTATCTCTACTGTGCTCCACTGTACTCTACCTCTAATGTACTCCACTGTAGTCTACCTCAACTATACTCCACTGTACTCTACCTCTACTGTGCTCCACTGTACTCTACCTCAACTATACTCCACTGTACTCTATCTCTACTCTAATCCACTGTACTCTATCTCTACTCTACTCCACTCTTCTCTATCTCTACTGTACTCCACTGTACTCTACCTTTACTCTACTCTACTGTACTCCACCTCTACTTTGCTCCACTGTACTCCACTGTACTCTAGCTCTACTGTGCTCCACTGTACTCTACCTCTACTGTGCTCCACTGTACTCTACCTCTACTGTACTCCACTGTACTCTACCTCTACTGTACTCCACTGTACTCTACCTCTACTGTACTCCACTGTATTCTACCTCTACTGTGCTCTTCTGTACTCTACCTCTACTGTACTCCACTGTACTCTACCTCTACTCTACTGTACTGTTCTCTACCTCTACTGTACTTTACAGTACTCCACCTCTACTGTACTCCACTGCACTCCACTGTACTCTACCTCTACTGTGCTCCACTGTACTCTACCTCTACTGTACTCCACTGTACTCTATCTCTACTGTGCTCCACTGTACTCTACCTCTACTGTACTCCACTGTACTCTATCTCTACTGTACTCCACTGTATTCTACCTCTACTGTGCTCTACTGTACTCTACCTCTACTGTACTCCACTGTACTCTACCTCTACTGTGCTCTACTGTACTCTATCTCTACTGTGCTCCACTGTACTCTACCTCTACTGTACTCCACTGTACTCCACCTCTACAGTGCTCCACTGTACTCTACCTCTACTGTACTCCACTGTACTCTACCTCTACTCTGCTCTTCTGTACTCTATCTCTACTGTGCTCCACTGTACTCTACCTCTACTGTACTCCACTGTAGTCTACCTCTACTGTGCTCCACTGTACTCTACCTCAACTATACTCCACTGTACTCTATCTCTACTCTAATCCACTGTACTCTATCTCTACTCTACTCCACTCTACTCTATCTCTACTGTACTCCACTGTACTCTACCTTTACTCTACTCTACTGTACTCCACCTCTACTGTGCTCCACTGTACTCCACTGTACTCTAGCTCTACTGTGCTCCACTGTACTCTATCTCTACTGTACTCCACTGTATTCTACCTCTACTGTGCTCTACTGTACTCTACGCTACTGTGCTCCACTGTACTCTATTTCTACTGTACCCCACTATACTCTACCTCTACTTTGCTCCACTGTACTCTACCTCTACTGTGCTCCACTGTACACTACCTCTACTGTACTCCACTGTACTCTACCTCTACTGTGCTCCACTGTACTCTATCTCTACTGTACTCTACTGTACTCTACCTCTACTGTACTCCACTGTACTCTATCTCTACTGTACTCCACTGTACTCTACCTCTACTGTGCTCTACTGTACTCTATCTCTACTGTGCTCCACTGTACTCTACCTCTACTGTACTCTACTCTACTCCAACTCTAATGTGCTCCACTCTACTCTACCTCTACTGTACTCCACTGTACTCTACCTCTACTCTGCTCTACTCTGCTCTACTGTACTTTATCTCTACTGTGCTCCACTGTACTCTAACTCTACTGTACTCCACTGTAGTTTACCTCTACTGTGCTCCACTGTAGTTTACCTCTACTGTGCTCCACTGTACTCTACCTCTACTGTGCTCCACTGTACTCTACCTCTACTGTGCTCCACTGTACTTTATCTCTACTGTACTCCACTGTACTCTACCTCTACAGTACTCCACTGTTCTCTACCTCTACTGTACTCCACTGTACTCTACCTCTACTGTGCTCCACTGCACTCTACCTCAACTATACTCCAATGTACTCTATCTCTACTCTAATCCACTGTACTCTATCTCTACTCTACTCCACTCTACTCTATCTCTACTGTACTCCACTGTACTCTACCTCTACTGTGCTCCACTGTACTCTACCTCTACTGTACTCCACTGTACTCTACCTCTACTGTACTCCACTGTACTCCACTGTACTCTAGCTCTACTGTGCTCCACTGTACTCTACCTCTACTGTACTCCACTGTACTCTACCTCTACTGTACTCCACTGTATTCTACCTCTACTGTGCTCTACTGTACTCAACCTCTACTGTACTCCACTGTACTCTACCTCTACTGTGCTCTACTGTACTCTATCTCTACTGTGCTCCACTGTACTCTACCTCTACTGTACTCCACTCTACTCCACCTCTACAGTGCTCCACTGTACTCTACCTCTACTGTACTCCACTGTACTCTACCTCTACTCTGCTCTACTGTACTCTATCTCTACTGTGCTCCACTGTACTCTACCTCTACTGTACTCCACTGTACTCTACCTCTACAGTGCTCCACTGTACTCTACCTCTACTGTACTCCACTGTATTCTACCTCTACTGTGCTCTACTGTACTCTACCTCTACTGTACTCCACTGTACTCTACCTCTACTCTACTGTACAGTTCTATACCTCTACTGTACTTTACAGTACTCCACCTCTACTGTACTCCACTGCACTCCACTGTACTCTACCTCTACTGTGCTCCACTGTACTCTACCTCTACTGTACTCCACTGTACTCTATCTCTACTGTGCTCCACTGTACTCTACCTCTACTGTACTCCACTCTACTCTATCTCTACTGTACTCCACTGTATTCTACCTCTACTGTGCTCTACTGTACTCTACCTCTACTGTACTCCACTGTACTCTACCTCTACTGTGCTCTACTGTACTCTATCTCTACTGTGCTCCACTGTACTCTACCTCTACTGTACTCCACTGTACTCCACCTCTACAGTGCTCCACTGTACTCTACCTCTACTGTACTCCACTGTACTCTACCTCTACTCTGCTCTACTGTACTCTATCTCTATTGTGCTCCACTGTACTCTACCTCTAATGTACTCCACTGTAGTCTACCTCTACTGTGCTCCACTGTACTCTACCTCAACTATACTCCACTGTACTCTATCTCTACTCTAATCCACTGTACTCTATCTCTACTCTACTCCACTCTACTCTATCTCTACTGTACTCCACTGTACTCTACCTTTACTCTACTCTACTGTACTCCACCTCTACTGTGCTCCACTGTACTCCACTGTACTCTAGCTCTACTGTGCTCCACTGTACTCTATCTCTACTGTACTCCACTGTATTCTACCTCTACTGTGCTCTACTGTACTCTACGCTACTGTGCTCCACTGTGCTCTATTTCTACTGTACCCCACTATACTCTACCTCTACTGTGCTCCACTGTACTCTACCTCTACTGTGCTTCACTGTACACTACCTCTACTGTACTCCACTGTACTCTACCTCTACTGTGCTCCACTGTACTCTACCTCTACTGTGCTCCACTGTACTCTATCTCTACTGTACTCTACTGTACTCTACCTCTACTGTACTCCACTGTACTCTATCTCTACTGTACTCCACTGTACTCTACCTCTACTGTGCTCTACTGTACTCTATCTCTACTGTGCTCCACTGTACTCTACCTCTACTGTACTCTACTCTACTCCAACTCTAATGTGCTCCACTCTACTCTACCTCTACTGTACTCCACTGTACTCTACCTCTACTCTGCTCTACTGTACTCTATCTCTACTGTGCTCCACTGTACTCTAACTCTACTGTACTCCACTGTAGTTTACCTCTACTGTGCTCCACTGTACTCTACCTCTACTGTACTCCACTGTACTCTACCTCTACTGTGCTCCACTGCACTCTACCTCAACTATACTCCAATGTACTCTATCTCTACTCTAATCCACTGTACTCTATCTCTACTCTACTCCACTCTACTCTATCTCTACTGTACTCCACTGTACTCTACCTCTACTGTGCTCCACTGTACTCTACCTCTACTGTACTCCACTGTACTCTACCTCTACTATACTCCACTGTACTCCACTGTACTCTAGCTCTACTGTGCTCCACTGTACTCTACCTCTACTGTACTCCACTGTACTCTACCTCTACTGTACTCCACTGTACTCCACTGTACTCTAGCTCTACTGTGCTCTACTGTACTCAACCTCTACTGTACTCCACTGTACTCTACCTCTACTGTGCTCTACTGTACTCTATCTCTACTGTGCTCCACTGTACTCTACCTCTACTGTACTCCACTGTACTCCACCTCTACAGTGCTCCACTGTACTCTACCTCTACTGTACTCCACTGTACTCTACCTCTACTCTGCTCTACTGTACTCTATCTCTACTGTGCTCCACTGTACTCTACCTCTAATGTACTCCACTGTAGTCTACCTCAACTATACTCCACTGTACTCTGCCTCTACTGTGCTCCACTGTACTCTACCTCTACTATACTCCACTGTACTCTATCTCTACTCTAATCCACTGTACTCTATCTCTACTCTACTCCACTCTACTCTATCTCTACTGTACTCCACTGTACTCTACCTTTACTCTACTCTACTGTACTCCACTTCTACTGTGCTCCACTGTACTCCACTGTACTCTAGCTCTACTGTGCTCCACTGTACTCTATCTCTACTGTACTCCACTGTATTCTACCTCTACTGTGCTCTACTGTACTCTACCTCTACTGTACTCCACTGTACTCTACCTCTACTGTACTGTACTGTACTCTACCTCTACTGTACTCTACTGTACTCCACCTCTACTGTGCTCCACTGTACTCCACTGTACTCTACCTCTACTGTGCTCCACTGTACTCTACCTCTACTGTACTCCACTGTACTCTATCTCTACTGTACTCCACTGTATTCTACCTCTACTGTGCTCTACTGTACTCTACCTCTACTGTACTCCACTGTACTCTACCTCTACTGTGCTCTACTGTACTCTATCTCTACTGTGCTCCACTGTACTCTACCTCTACTGTACTCCACTGTACTCCACCTCTACAGTGCTCCACTGTACTCTACCTCTACTGTACTCCACTGTAATCTACCTCTACTCTGCTCTACTGTACTCTATCTCTATTGTGCTCCACTGTACTCTACCTCTACTGTACTCCACTGTAGTCTACCTCTACTGTGCTCCACTGTACTCTACCTCAACTATACTCCACTGTACTCTATCTCTACTCTAATCCACTGTACTCTATCTCTACTCTACTCCACTCTACTCTATCTCTACTGTACTCCACTGTACTCTACCTTTACTCTACTCTACTGTACTCCACCTCTACTGTGCTCCACTGTACTCCACTGTACTCTAGCTCTACTGTGCGCCACTGTACTCTATCTCTACTGTACTCCACTGTATTCTACCTCTACTGTGCTCTACTGTACTCTACGCTACTGTGCTCCACTGTACTCTATTTCTACTGTACCCCACTATACTCTACCTCTACTGTGCTCCACTGTACTCTACCTCTACTGTGCTTCACTGTACACTACCTCTACTGTACTCCACTGTACTCTACCTCTACTGTGCTCCACTGTACTCTACCTCTACTGTGCTCCACTGTACTCTATCTCTACTGTACTCTACTGTACTCTACCTCTACTGTACTCCACTGTACTCTATCTCTACTGTACTCCACTGTACTCTACCTCTACTGTGCTCTACTGTACTCTATCTCTACTGTGCTCCACTGTACTCTACCTCTACTGTACTCTACTCTACTCCAACTCTAATGTGCTCCACTCTACTCTACCTCTACTGTACTCCACTGTACTCTACCTCTACTCTGCTCTACTGTACTCTATCTCTACTGTGCTCCACTGTACTCTAACTCTACTGTACTCCACTGTAGTTTACCTCTACTGTGCTCCACTGTACTCTACCTCTACTGTACTCCACTGTACTCTACCTCTACTGTGCTCCACTGCACTCTACCTCAACTATACTCCAATGTACTCTATCTCTACTCTAATCCACTGTACTCTATCTCTACTCTACTCCACTCTACTCTATCTCTACTGTACTCCACTGTACTCTACCTCTACTGTGCTCCACTGTACTCTACCTCTACTGTACTCCACTGTACTCTACCTCTACTATACTCCACTGTACTCCACTGTACTCTAGCTCTACTGTGCTCCACTGTACTCTACCTCTACTGTACTCCACTGTACTCTACCTCTACTGTACTCCACTGTACTCCACTGTACTCTAGCTCTACTGTGCTCTACTGTACTCAACCTCTACTGTACTCCACTGTACTCTACCTCTACTGTGCTCTACTGTACTCTATCTCTACTGTGCTCCACTGTACTCTACCTCTACTGTACTCCACTGTACTCCACCTCTACAGTGCTCCACTGTACTCTACCTCTACTGTACTCCACTGTACTCTACCTCTACTCTGCTCTACTGTACTCTATCTCTACTGTGCTCCACTGTACTCTACCTCTAATGTACTCCACTGTAGTCTACCTCAACTATACTCCACTGTACTCTGCCTCTACTGTGCTCCACTGTACTCTACCTCAACTATACTCCACTGTACTCTATCTCTACTCTAATCCACTGTACTCTATCTCTACTCTACTCCACTCTACTCTATCTCTACTGTACTCCACTGTACTCTACCTTTACTCTACTCTACTGTACTCCACCTCTACTGTGCTCCACTGTACTCCATTGTACTCTAGCTCTACTGTGCTCCACTGTACTCTATCTCTACTGTACTCCACTGTATTCTACCTCTACTGTGCTCTACTGTACTCTACCTCTACTGTACTCCACTGTACTCTACCTCTACTGTACTGTACTGTACTCTACCTCTACTGTACTCTACTGTACTCCACCTCTACTGTGCTCCACTGTACTCCACTGTACTCTACCTCTACTGTGCTCCACTGTACTCTACCTCTACTGTACTCCACTGTACTCGATCTCTACTGTGCTCCACTGTACTCTACCTCTACTGTACTCCACTGTACTCTATCTCTACTGTTCTCCACTCTACTCTACCTCTACTGTGCTCAGCTGTACTCTACCTCTACTGTGCTCCACTGCACTCTATCTCTACTGTACTCCACTGTACTCTACCTCTACAGTGCTCCACTGTGCTCTACCTCTACTCTACTCCACTGTCGTCTACCTCTACTATTCTCCACTGTACTCTACCTCTACTGTGCTCTACTGTACTCTATCTCTACTGTGCTCCACTGTACTCTACCTCTACTGTACTCTACTCTACTCCACCTCTAATGTGCTCCACTCTACTCTACCTCTACTGTACTCCACTGTACTCTACCTCTACTCTGCTCTACTGTACTCTATCTCTACTGTGCTCCACTGTACTCTACCTCTACTGTAGTCCACTGTACTCTACCTGTACTGTACTCCACTGTATTCTACCTCTACTGTGCTCTACTGTACTCTACATCTACTGTACTCCACTGTACTCTACCTCTACTGTACTGTACTGTTTTCTACCTCTACTGTACTCTACTGTACTCCACCTCTACTGTGCTCCACTCTACTTCACTGTACTCTACCGCTACTGTGCTCCACTGTACTCTACCTCTACTGTACCCCACTGTACTCTATCTCTACTGTTTTCCACTGTACTCTACCTCTATTGTGCTCCACTGTACTCTACCGCTACTTTGCTCCACTGTACTCTACCTCTACTGTGCTCCACTGTACTCTACCTCTACTGTACTCCACTGTACTCTATCTCTACTGTACTCCACTGTACTCTACCTCTACTGTGCTCCACTGTACTCTACCTCTACTGTACTCCACTGTACTCTATCTCTACTGTACTCCACTGTACTCTACCTCTACTGTGCTCCACTGTACTCTACCTCTACTGTACTCCACTGTATTCTACCTCTACTGTGCTCTACTGTACTCTACATCTACTGTACTCCACTGTACTCTACCTCTACTGTACTGTACTGTTTTCTACCTCTACTGTACTCTACTGTACTCCACCTCTACTGTGCTCCACTGTACTCCACTGTACTCTACCGCTACTGTGCTCCAATGTACTCTACCTCTACTGTACTCCACTGTACTCTATCTCTACTGTTCTCCACTGTACTCTACCTCTACTGTGCTCCACTGTACTCTACCTCTACTGTACTCCACTGTACTCTATCTCTACTGTACTCCACTGTACTCTACCTCTACTGTGCTCCACTGTACTCTACCTCTACTGTACTCCACTGTACTCTACCTCTACTGTGCTCCACTGTTATCTACCTCTACTGTACTCCACTGTACTCTACCTCTACTGTGCTCCACTGTACTCTACCTCTACTGTGCTCCACTGTACTCTACCTCTACTGTGCTCCACTGTACTCTACCTCTACTGTTCTCCACTCTACTCTACCTCTACTGTGCTCAGCTGTACTCTACCTCTACTGTGCTCCACTGCACTCTATCTCTACTGTACTCCACTGTACTCTACCTCTACAGTGCTCTACTGTGCTCTACCTCTACTCTACTCCACTGTACTCTACCTCTACTCTGCTCTACTGTACTCTACCTCTACTGTGCTCTACTGTACTCTATCTCTACTGTGCTCCACTGTACTCTACCTCTACTGTACTCTACTCTACTCCACCTCTAATGTGCTCCACTCTACTCTACCTCTACTGTACTCCACTGTACTCTACCTCTACTCTGCTCTACTGTACTCATTCTCTACTCTGCTCCACTGTACTCTACCTCTACTGTACTCCACTGTAGTCTACCTCAACTATACTCCACTGTACTCTACCTCTACTGTGCTCCACTGTACTCTACCTCTACTGTGCTCTACTGTACTCTATCTCTACTCTGCTCCACTGTACTCTACCTCTACTGTACTCCACTGTACTCCACCTCTACAGTGCTCCACTGTACTCTACCTCTACTGTACTCCACTGTACTCTAGCTCTACTGTGCTCCACTGTACTCTACCTCTACTGTACTCCACTGTACTCTACCTCTACTGTACTCCACTGTATTCTACCTCTACTGTGCTCTACTGTACTCTACCTCTACTGTACTCCACTGTACTCTACCTCTACTGTGCTCTACTGTACTCTACCTCTACTGTACTCCACTGTACTCTACCTCTACTGTGCTCTACTGTACTCTATCTCTACTGTGCTCCACTGTACTCTACCTCTACTGTACTCCATTGTACTCCACCTCTACAGTGCTCCACTGTACTCTACCTCTACTGTACTCCACTGTACTCTACCTCTACTCTGCTCTACTGTACTCTATCTCTACTGTGCTCCACTGTACTCTACCTCTAATGTACTCCACTGTAGTCTACCTCAACTATACTCCACTGTACTCTACCTCTACTGTGCTCCACTGTACTCTACCTCAACTATACTCCACTGTACTCTATCTCTACTCTAATCCACTGTACTCTATCTCTACTCTACTCCACTCTTCTCTATCTCTACTGTACTCCACTGTACTCTACCTTTACTCTACTCTACTGTACTCCACCTCTACTTTGCTCCACTGTACTCCACTGTACTCTAGCTCTACTGTGCTCCACTGTACTCTACCTCTACTGTACTCCACTGTACTCTACCTCTACTGTGCTTCACTGTACTCTACCTCTACTGTACTCCACTGTACTCTACCTCTACTGTACTCCACTGTACTCTACCTCTACTGTACTCCACTGTATTCTACCTCTACTGTGCTCTACTGTACTCTACCTCTACTGTACTCCACTGTACTCTACCTCTACTGTACTGTTCTCTACCTCTATTGTACTTTACAGTACTCCACCTCTACTGTACTCCACTGCACTCCACTGTACTCTACCTCTACTGTGCTCCACTGTACTCTACCTCTACTGTACTCCACTGTACTCTATCTCTACTGTGCTCCACTGTACTCTACCTCTACTGTACTCCACTGTACTCTATCTCTACTGTACTCCACTGTATTCTACCTCTACTGTGCTCTACTGTACTCTACCTCTACTGTACTCCACTGTACTCTACCTCTACTGTGCTCTACTGTACTCTATCTCTACTGTGCTCCACTGTACTCTACCTCTACTGTACTCCACTGTACTCCACCTCTACAGTGCTCCACTGTACTCTACCTCTACTGTACTCCACTGTACTCTACCTCTACTCTGCTCTACTGTACTCTATCTCTACTGTGCTCCACTGTACTCTACCTCTACTGTACTCCACTGTAGTCTACCTCTACTGTGCTCCACTGTACTCTACCTCAACTATACTCCACTGTACTCTATCTCTACTCTAATCCACTGTACTCTATCTCTACTCTACTCCACTCTACTCTATCTCTACTGTACTCCACTGTACTCTACCTTTACTCTACTCTACTGTACTCCACCTCTACTGTGCTCCACTGTACTCCACTGTACTCTAGCTCTACTGTGCTCCACTGTACTCTATCTCTACTCTGCTCTACTGTACTCTACCTCTACTGTGCTCTACTGTACTCTATCTCTACTGTGCTCCACTGTACTCTACCTCTACTGTACTCTACTCTACTCCACCTCTAATGTGCTCCACTCTACTCTACCTCTACTGTACTCCACTGTACTCTACCTCTACTCTGCTCTACTGTACTCCACTGTACTCTAGCTCTACTGTGCTCCACTGTACTCTACCTCTACTGTACTCCACTGTACTCTACCTCTACTGTGCTTCACTGTACTCTACCTCTACTGTACTCCACTGTACTCTACCTCTACTGTACTCCACTGTACTCTACCTCTACTGTACTCCACTGTATTCTACCTCTACTGTGCTCTACTGTACTCTACCTCTACTGTACTCCACTGTACTCTACCTCTACTGTACTGTTCTCTACCTCTATTGTACTTTACAGTACTCCACCTCTACTGTACTCCACTGCACTCCACTGTACTCTACCTCTACTGTGCTCCACTGTACTCTACCTCTACTGTACTCCACTGTACTCTATCTCTACTGTGCTCCACTGTACTCTACCTCTACTGTACTCCACTGTACTCTATCTCTACTGTACTCCACTGTATTCTACCTCTACTGTGCTCTACTGTACTCTACCTCTACTGTACTCCACTGTACTCTACCTCTACTGTGCTCTACTGTACTCTATCTCTACTGTGCTCCACTGTACTCTACCTCTACTGTACTCCACTGTACTCCACCTCTACAGTGCTCCACTGTACTCTACCTCTACTGTACTCCACTGTACTCTACCTCTACTCTGCTCTACTGTACTCTATCTCTACTGTGCTCCACTGTACTCTACCTCTACTGTACTCCACTGTAGTCTACCTCTACTGTGCTCCACTGTACTCTACCTCAACTATACTCCACTGTACTCTATCTCTACTCTAATCCACTGTACTCTATCTCTACTCTACTCCACTCTACTCTATCTCTACTGTACTCCACTGTACTCTACCTTTACTCTACTCTACTGTACTCCACCTCTACTGTGCTCCACTGTACTCCACTGTACTCTAGCTCTACTGTGCTCCACTGTACTCTATCTCTACTCTGCTCTACTGTACTCTACCTCTACTGTGCTCTACTGTACTCTATCTCTACTGTGCTCCACTGTACTCTACCTCTACTGTACTCTACTCTACTCCACCTCTAATGTGCTCCACTCTACTCTACCTCTACTGTACTCCACTGTACTCTACCTCTACTCTGCTCTACTGTACTCATTCTCTACTCTGCTCCACTGTACTCTACCTCTACTGTACTCCACTGTAGTCTACCTCAACTATACTCCACTGTACTCTACCTCTACTGTGCTCCACTGTACTCTACCTCTACTGTGCTCTACTGTACTCTATCTCTACTCTGCTCCACTGTACTCTACCTCTACTGTACTCCACTGTACTCCACCTCTACAGTGCTCCACTGTACTCTACCTCTACTGTACTCCACTGTACTCTAGCTCTACTGTGCTCCACTGTACTCTACCTCTACTGTACTCCACTGTACTCTACCTCTACTGTACTCCACTGTATTCTACCTCTACTGTGCTCTACTGTACTCTACCTCTACTGTACTCCACTGTACTCTACCTCTACTATGCTCTACTGTACTCTACCTCTACTGTACTCCACTGTACTCTACCTCTACTGTGCTCTACTGTACTCTATCTCTACTGTGCTCCACTGTACTCTACCTCTACTGTACTCCATTGTACTCCACCTCTACAGTGCTCCACTGTACTCTACCTCTACTGTACTCCACTGTACTCTACCTCTACTCTGCTCTACTGTACTCTATCTCTACTGTGCTCCACTGTACTCTACCTCTAATGTACTCCACTGTAGTCTACCTCAACTATACTCCACTGTACTCTACCTCTACTGTGCTCCACTGTACTCTACCTCAACTATACTCCACTGTACTCTATCTCTACTCTAATCCACTGTACTCTATCTCTACTCTACTCCACTCTTCTCTATCTCTACTGTACTCCACTGTACTCTACCTTTACTCTACTCTACTGTACTCCACCTCTACTTTGCTCCACTGTACTCCACTGTACTCTAGCTCTACTGTGCTCCACTGTACTCTACCTCTACTGTACTCCACTGTACTCTACCTCTACTGTGCTCCACTGTACTCTACCTCTACTGTACTCCACTGTACTCTACCTCTACTGTACTCCACTGTACTCTACCTCTACTGTACTCCACTGTATTCTACCTCTACTGTGCTCTACTGTACTCTACCTCTACTGTACTCCACTGTACTCTACCTCTACTCTACTGTACTGTTCTCTACCTCTATTGTACTTTACAGTACTCCACCTCTACTGTACTCCACTGCACTCCACTGTACTCTACCTCTACTGTGCTCCACTGTACTCTACCTCTACTGTACTCCACTGTACTCTATCTCTACTGTGCTCCACTGTACTCTACCTCTACTGTATTCCACTGTACTCTATCTCTACTGCACTCCACTGTATTCTACCTCTACTGTGCTCTACTGTACTCTACCTCTACTGTACTCCACTGTACTCTACCTCTACTGTGCTCTACTGTACTCTATCTCTACTGTGCTCCACTGTACTCTACCTCTACTGTACTCCACTGTACTCCACCTCTACAGTGCTCCACTGTACTCTACCTCTACTGTACTCCACTGTACTCTACCTCTACTCTGCTCTACTGTACTCTATCTCTACTGTGCTCCACTGTACTCTACCTCTACTGTACTCCACTGTAGTCTACCTCTACTGTGCTCCACTGTACTCTACCTCAACTATACTCCACTGTACTCTATCTCTACTCTAATCCACTGTACTCTATCTCTACTCTACTCCACTCTACTCTATCTCTACTGTACTCCACTGTACTCTACCTTTACTCTACTCTACTGTACTCCACCTCTACTGTGTTCCACTGTACTCCACTGTACTCTAGCTCTACTGTGCTCCACTGTATTCTATCTCTACTGTACTCCACTGTATTCTACCTCTACTGTGCTCTACTGTACTCTACGCTACTGTGCTCCACTGTACTCTATTTCTACTGTACCCCACTATACTCTACCTCTACTGTGCTCCACTGTACTCTACCTCTACTGTGCTCCACTGTACACTACCTCTACTGTACTCCACTGTACTCTACCTCTACTGTGCTCCACTGTACTCTACCTCTACTGTGCTCCACTGTACTCTATCTCTACTGTACTCTACTGTACTCTACCTCTACTGTACTCCACTGTACTCTATCTCTACTGTACTCCACTGTACTCTACCTCTACTGTGCTCTACTGTACTCTATCTCTACTGTGCTCCACTGTACTCTACCTCTACTGTACTCTACTCTACTCCAACTCCAATGTGCTCCACTCTACTCTACCTCTACTGTACTCCACTGTACTCTACCTCTACTCTGCTCTACTGTACTCTATCTCTACTGTGCTCCACTGTACTCTAACTCTACTGTACTCCACTGTAGTTTACCTCTACTGTGCTCCACTGTACTCTACCTCTACTGTGCTCCACTGTACTCTACCTCTACTGTGCTCCACTGTACTCTATCTCTACTGTACTCCACTGTACTCTACCTCTACAGTACTCCACTGTTCTCTACCTCTACTGTACTCCACTGTACTCTACCTCTACTGTGCTCCACTGCACTCTACCTCAACTATACTCCAATGTACTCTATCTCTACTCTAATCCACTGTACTCTATCTCTACTCTACTCCACTCTACTCTATCTCTACTGTACTCCACTGTACTCTACCTCTACTGTGCTCCACTGTACTCTACCTCTACTGTACTCCACTGTACTCTACCTCTACTGTACTCCACTGTACTCCACTGTACTCTAGCTCTACTGTGCTCCACTGTACTCTACCTCTACTGTACTCCACTGTACTCTACCTCTACTGTGCTCTACTGTACTCTATCTCTACTGTGCTCCACTGTACTCTACCTCTACTGTGCTCTACTGTACTCTATCTCTACTGTGCTCCACTGTACTCTACCTCTACTGTGCTCTACTGTACTCAACCTCTACTGTACTCCACTGTACTCTACCTCTACTGTGCTCTACTGTACTCTATCTCTACTGTGCTCCACTGTACTCTACCTCTACTGTGCTCTACTGTACTCCACCTCTACAGTGCTCCACTGTACTCTACCTCTACTGTACTCCACTGTACTCTACCTCTACTCTGCTCTACTGTACTCTATCTCTACTGTGCTCCACTGTACTCTACCTCTACTGTACTCCACTGTACTCTACCTCTACTGTACTCCACTGTACTCTACCTCTACTGTACTCCACTGTATTCTACCTCTACTGTGCTCTACTGTACTCTACCTCTACTGTACTCCACTGTACTCTACCTCTACTCTACTGTACTGTTCTATACCTCTACTGTACTTTACAGTACTCCACCTCTACTGTACTCCACTGCACTCCACTGTACTCTACCTCTACTGTGCTCCACTGTACTCTACCTCTACTGTACTCCACTGTACTCTATCTCTACTGTGCTCCACTGTACTCTACCTCTACTGTACTCCACTGTACTCTATCTCTACTGTACTCCACTGTATTCTACCTCTACTGTGCTCTACTGTACTCAACCTCTACTGTACTCCACTGTACTCTACCTCTACTGTGCTCTACTGTACTCTATCTCTACTGTGCTCCACTGTACTCTACCTCTACTGTACTCCACTGTACTCCACCTCTACAGTGCTCCACTGTACTCTACCTCTACTGTACTCCACTGTACTCTACCTCTACTCTGCTCTACTGTACTCTATCTCTATTGTGCTCCACTGTACTCTACCTCTACTGTACTCCACTGTAGTCTACCTCTACTGTGCTCCACTGTACTCTACCTCAACTATACTCCACTGTACTCTATCTCTACTCTAATCCACTGTACTCTATCTCTACTCTACTCCACTCTACTCTATCTCTACTGTACTCCACTGTACTCTACCTTTACTCTACTCTACTGTACTCCACCTCTACTGTGCTCCACTGTACTCCACTGTACTCTAGCTCTACTGTGCTCCACTGTACTCTATCTCTACTGTACTCCACTGTATTCTACCTCTACTGTGCTCTACTGTACTCTACGCTACTGTGCTCCACTGTACTCTATTTCTACTGTACCCCACTATACTCTACCTCTACTGTGCTCCACTGTACTCTACCTCTACTGTACCCCACTGTACACTACCTCTACTGTACTCCACTGTACTCTACCTCTACTGTGCTCCACTGTACTCTACCTCTACTGTGCTCCACTGTACTCTATCTCTACTGTACTCTACTGTACTCTACCTCTACTGTACTCCACTGTACTCTATCTCTACTGTACTCCACTGTACTCTACCTCTACTGTGCTCTACTGTACTCTATCTCTACTGTGCTCCACTGTACTCTACCTCTACTGTACTCTACTCTACTCCAACTCTAATGTGCTCCACTCTACTCTACCTCTACTGTACTCCACTGTACTCTACCTCTACTCTGCTCTACTGTACTCTATCTCTACTGTGCTCCACTGTACTCTAACTCTACTGTACTCCACTGTAGTTTACCTCTACTGTGCTCCACTGTACTCTACCTCTACTGTACTCCACTGTACTCTACCTCTACTGTGCTCCACTGCACTCTACCTCAACTATACTCCAATGTACTCTATCTCTACTCTAATCCACTGTACTCTATCTCTACTCTACTCCACTCTACTCTATCTCTACTGTACTCCACTGTACTCTACCTCTACTGTGCTCCACTGTACTCTACCTCTACTGTACTCCACTGTACTCTACCTCTACTGTACTCCACTGTACTCCACTGTACTCTAGCTCTACTGTGCTCCACTGTACTCTACCTCTACTGTACTCCACTGTACTCTACCTCTACTGTACTCCACTGTACTCCACTGTACTCTAGCTCTACTGTGCTCTACTGTACTCAACCTCTACTGTACTCCACTGTACTCTACCTCTACTGTGCTCTACTGTACTCTATCTCTACTGTGCTCCACTGTACTCTACCTCTACTGTACTCCACTGTACTCCACCTCTACAGTGCTCCACTGTACTCTACCTCTACTGTACTCCACTGTACTCTACCTCTACTCTGCTCTACTGTACTCTATCTCTACTGTGCTCCACTGTACTCTACCTCTAATGTACTCCACTGTAGTCTACCTCAACTATACTCCACTGTACTCTGCCTCTACTGTGCTCAACTGTACTCTACCTCAACTATACTCCACTGTACTCTATCTCTACTCTAATCCACTGTACTCTATCTCTACTCTACTCCACTCTACTCTATCTCTACTGTACTCCACTGTACTCTACCTTTACTCTACTCTACTGTACTCCACCTCTAATGTGCTCCACTATACTCCACTGTACTCTAGCTCTACTGTGCTCCACTGTACTCTATCTCTACTGTACTCCACTGTATTCTACCTCTACTGTGCTCTACTGTACTCTACCTCTACTGTACTCCACTGTACTCTACCTCTACTGTACTGTTCTGTACTCTACCTCTACTGTACTCTACTGTACTCCACCTCTACTGTGCTCCACTGTACTCCACTGTACTCTACCTCTACTGTGCTCCACTGTACTCTACCTCTACTGTACTCCACTGTACTCGATCTCTACTGTGCTCCACTGTACTCTACCTCTACTGTACTCCACTGTACTCTATCTCTACTGTTCTCCACTCTACTCTACCTCTACTGTGCTCAGCTGTACTCTACCTCTACTGTGCTCCACTGCACTCTATCTCTACTGTACTCCACTGTACTCTACCTCTACAGTGCTCCACTGTGCTCTACCTCTACTCTACTCCACTGTCGTCTACCTCTACTCTGCTCTACTGTACTCTACCTCTACTGTACTCCACTGTACTCTACCTCTACTATTCTCCACTGTACTCTACCTCTACTGTGCTCTACTGTACTCTATCTCTACTGTGCTCCACTGTACTCTACCTCTACTGTACTCTACTCTACTCCACCTCTAATGTGCTCCACTCTACTCTACCTCTACTGTACTCCACTGTACTCTACCTCTACTCTGCTCTACTGTACTCTATCTCTACTGTGCTCCACTGTACTCTACCTCTACTGTACTCCACTGTACTCTACCTCTACTGTACTCCACTGTATTCTACCTCTACTGTGCTCTACTGTACTCTACATCTACTGTACTCCACTGTACTCTACCTCTACTGTACTGTACTGTTTTCTACCTCTACTGTACTCTACTGTACTCCACCTCTACTGTGCTCCACTCTACTCCACTGTACTCTACCGCTACTGTGCTCCACTGTATTCTACCTCTACTGTACCCCACTGTACTCTATCTCTACTGTTTTCCACTGTACTCTACCTCTATTGTGCTCCACTGTACTCTACCGCTACTTTGCTCCACTGTACTCTACCTCTACTGTGCTCCACTGTACTCTACCTCTACTGTACTCCACTATACTCTATCTCTACTGTACTCCACTGTACTCTACCTCTACTGTGCTCCACTGTACTCTACCTCTACTGTACTCCACTGTACTCTATCTCTACTGTACTCCACTGTACTCTACCTCTACTGTGCTCCACTGTACTCTACCTCTACTGTACTCCACTGTATTCTACCTCTACTGTGCTCTACTGTACTCTACATCTACTGTACTCCACTGTACTCTACCTCTACTGTACTGTACTGTTTTCTACCTCTACTGTACTCTACTGTACTCCACCTCTACTGTGCTCCACTGTACTCCACTGTACTCTACCGCTACTGTGCTCCACTGTACTCTACCTCTACTGTACTCCACTGTACTCTATCTCTACTTTTCTCCACTGTACTCTACCTCTACTGTGCTCCACTGTACTCTACCGCTACTTTGCTCCACTGTACTCTACCTCTACTGTGCTCCACTGTACTCTACCTCTACTGTACTCCACTGTACTCTATCTCTACTGTACTCCACTGTACTCTACCTCTACTGTGCTCCACTGTACTCTACCTCTACTCTACTCCACTGTACTCTACCTCTACTGTGCTCCACTGTTATCTACATCTACTGTACTCCACTGTACTCTACCTCTACTGTGCTCCACTGTACTCTACCTCTACTGTGCTCCACTGTACTCTACCTCTACTGTGCTCGACTGTACTCTACCTCTACTGTTCTCCACTCTACTCTACCTCTACTGTGCTCAGCTGTACTCTACCTCTACTGTGCGCCACTGCACTCTATCTCTACTGTACTCCACTGTACTCTACCTCTACAGTGCTCTACTGTGCTCTACCTCTACTCTACTCCACTGTACTCTACCTCTACTCTGCTCTACTGTACTATACCTCTACTGTGCTCTACTGTACTCTATCTCTACTGTGCTCCACTGTACTCTACCTCTACTGTACTCTACTCTACTCCACCTCTAATGTGCTCCACTCTACTCTACCTCTACTGTACTCCACTGTACTCTACCTCTACTCTGCTCTACTGTACTCATTCTCTACTCTGCTCCACTGTACACTACCTCTACTGTACTCCACTGTACTCTACCTCTACTCTGCTCTACTGTACTCATTCTCTACTCTGCTCCACTGTACTCTACCTCTACTGTACTCCACTGTAGTCTACCTCAACTATACTCCACTGTACTCTACCTCTACTGTGCTCCACTGTACTCTACCTCTACTCTGCTCTACTGTACTCTATCTCTACTGTGCTCCACTGTACTCTACCTCTAATGTACTCCACTGTAGTCTACCTCAACTATACTCCACTGTACTCTACCTCTACTGTGCTCCACTGTACTCTACCTCAACTATACTCCACTGTACTCTATCTCTACTCTAATCCACTGTACTCTATCTCTACTCTACTCCACTCTTCTCTATCTCTACTGTACTCCACTGTACTCTACCTTTACTCTACTCTACTGTACTCCACCTCTACTTTGCTCCACTGTACTCCACTGTACTCTAGCTCTACTGTGCTCCACTGTACTCTACCTCTACTGTACTCCACTGTACTCTACCTCTACTGTGCTCCACTGTACTCTACCTCTACTGTACTCCACTGTACTCTACCTCTACTGTACTCCACTGTACTCTACCTCTACTGTACTCCACTGTATTCTACCTCTACTGTGCTCTACTGTACTCTACCTCTACTGTACTCCACTGTACTCTACCTCTACTCTACTGTACTGTTCTCTACCTCTATTGTACTTTACAGTACTCCACCTCTACTGTACTCCACTGCACTCCACTGTACTCTACCTCTACTGTGCTCCACTGTACTCTACCTCTACTGTACTCCACTGTACTCTATCTCTACTGTGCTCCACTGTACTCTACCTCTACTGTACTCCACTGTACTCTATCTCTACTGTACTCCACTGTATTCTACCTCTACTGTGCTCTACTGTACTCTACCTCTACTGTACTCCACTGTACTCTACCTCTACTGTGCTCTACTGTACTCTATCTCTACTGTGCTCCACTGTACTCTACCTCTACTGTACTCCACTGTACTCCACCTCTACAGTGCTCCACTGTACTCTACCTCTACTGTACTCCACTGTACTCTACCTCTACTCTGCTCTACTGTACTCTATCTCTACTGTGCTCCACTGTACTCTACCTCTACTGTACTCCACTGTAGTCTACCTCTACTGTGCTCCACTGTACTCTACCTCAACTATACTCCACTGTACTCTATCTCTACTCTAATCCACTGTACTCTATCTCTACTCTACTCCACTCTACTCTATCTCTACTGTACTCCACTGTACTCTTCCTTTACTCTACTCTACTGTACTCCACCTCTACTGTGCTCCACTGTACTCCACTGTACTCTAGCTCTACTGTGCTCCACTGTACTCTATCTCTACTGTACTCCACTGTATTCTACCTCTACTGTGCTCTACTGTACTCTACGCTACTGTGCTCCACTGTACTCTATTTCTACTGTACCCCACTATACTCTACCTCTACTGTGCTCCACTGTACTCTACCTCTACTGTGCTCCACTGTACACTACCTCTACTGTACTCCACTGTACTCTACCTCTACTGTGCTCCACTGTACTCTACCTCTACTGTGCTCCACTGTACTCTATCTCTACTGTACTCTACTGTACTCTACCTCTACTGTACTCCACTGTTCTCTATCTCTACTGTACTCCACTTTACTCTACCTCTACTGTGCTCTACTGTACTCTATCTCTACTGTGCTCCACTGTACTCTACCTCTACTGTACTCTACTCTACTCCAACTCTAATGTGCTCCACTCTACTCTACCTCTACTGTACTCCACTGTACTCTACCTCTACTCTGCTCTACTGTACTCTATCTCTACTGTGCTCCACTGTACTCTAACTCTACTGTACTCCACTGTAGTTTACCTCTACTGTGCTCCACTGTACTCTACCTCTACTGTGCTCCACTGTACTCTACCTCTACTGTGCTCCACTGTACTCTATCTCTACTGTACTCCACTGTACTCTACCTCTACAGTACTCCACTGTTCTCTACCTCTACTGTACTCCACTGTACTCTACCTCTACTGTGCTCCACTGCACTCTACCTCAACTATACTCCAATGTACTCTATCTCTACTCTAATCCACTGTACTCTATCTCTACTCTACTCCACTCTACTCTATCTCTACTGTACTCCACTGTACTCTACCTCTACTGTGCTCCACTGTACTCTACCTCTACTGTACTCCACTGTACTCTACCTCTACTGTACTCCACTGTACTCCACTGTACTCTAGCTCTACTGTGCTCCACTGTACTCTACCTCTACTGTACTCCACTGTACTCTACCTCTACTGTACTCCACTGTATTTTACCTCTACTGTGCTCTACTGTACTCAACCTCTACTGTACTCCACTGTACTCTACCTCTACTGTGCTCTACTGTACTCTATCTCTACTGTGCTCCACTGTACTCTACCTCTACTGTACTCCACTGTACTCCACCTCTACAGTGCTCCACTGTACTCTACCTCTACTGTACTCCACTGTACTCTACCTCTACTCTGCTCTACTGTACTCTATCTCTATTGTGCTCCACTGTACTCTACCTCTAATGTACTCCACTGTAGTCTACCTCAACTATACTCCACTGTACTCTGCCTCTACTGTGCTCCACTGTACTCTACCTCAACTATACTCCACTGTACTCTATCTCTACTTTGCTCCACTGTACTCTACCTCTACTGTGCTCCACTGTACTCTACCTCTACTGTACTCCACTGTACTCTACCTCTACTGTACTCCACTGTACTCTACCTCTACTGTGCTCCACTGTTCTCTACCTCTACTGTACTCCACTGTACTCTACCTCTACTGTGCTCCACTGTACTCTACCTCTACTGTGCTCCACTGTACTCTACCTCTACTGTGCTCCACTGTACTCTACCTCTACTGTTCTCCACTCTACTCTACCTCTACTGTGCTCAGCTGTACTCTACCTCTACTGTGCTCCACTGCACTCTATCTCTACTGTACTCCACTGTACTCTACCTCTACAGTGCTCCACTGTGCTCTACCTCTACTCTACTCCACTGTACTCTACCTCTACTCTGCTCTACTGTATTCTACCTCTACTGTGCTCTACTGTACTCTACCTCTACTGTACTCCACTGTACTCTACCTCTACTGTGCTCTACTGTACTCTATCTCTACTGTGCTCCACTGTACTCTACCTCTACTGTACTCCACTGTACTCCACCTCTACAGTGCTCCACTGTACTCTACCTCTACTGTACTCCACTGTACTCTACCTCTACTCTGCTCTACTGTACTCTATCTCTACTGTGCTCCACTGTACTCTACCTCTACTGTACTCCACTGTAGTCTACCTCTACTGTGCTCCACTGTACTCTACCTCAACTATACTCCACTGTACTCTATCTCTACTCTAATCCACTGTACTCTATCTCTACTCTACTCCACTCTACTCTATCTCTACTGTACTCCACTGTACTCTACCTTTACTCTACTCTACTGTACTCCACCTCTACTGTGCTCCACTGTACTCCACTGTACTCTAGCTCTACTGTGCTCCACTGTACTCTATCTCTGCTCTGCTCTACTGTACTCTACCTCTACTGTGCTCTACTGTACTCTATCTCTACTGTGCTCCACTGTACTCTACCTCTACTGTACTCTACTCTACTCCACCTCTAATGTGCTCCACTCTACTCTACCTCTACTGTACTCCACTGTACTCTACCTCTACTCTGCTCTACTGTACTCATTCTCTACTCTGCTCCACTGTACTCTACCTCTACTGTACTCCACTGTAGTCTACCTCAACTATACTCCACTGTACTCTACCTCTACTGTGCTCCACTGTACTCTACCTCTACTGTGCTCTACTGTACTCTATCTCTACTCTGCTCCACTGTACTCTACCTCTACTGTACTCCACTGTACTCCACCTCTACAGTGCTCCACTGTACTCTACCTCTACTGTACTCCACTGTACTCTAGCTCTACTGTGCTCCACTGTACTCTACCTCTACTGTACTCCACTGTACTCTACCTCTACTGTACTCCACTGTATTCTACCTCTACTGTGCTCTACTGTACTCTACCTCTACTGTACTCCACTGTACTCTACCTCTACTGTGCTCTACTGTACTCTACCTCTACTGTACTCCACTGTACTCTACCTCTACTGTGCTCTACTGTACTCTATCTCTACTGTGCTCCACTGTACTCTACCTCTACTGTACTCCATTGTACTCCACCTCTACAGTGCTCCACTGTACTCTACCTCTACTGTACTCCACTGTACTCTACCTCTACTCTGCTCTACTGTACTCTATCTCTACTGTGCTCCACTGTACTCTACCTCTAATGTACTCCACTGTAGTCTACCTCAACTATACTCCACTGTACTCTACCTCTACTGTGCTCCACTGTACTCTACCTCAACTATACTCCACTGTACTCTATCTCTACTCTAATCCACTGTACTCTATCTCTACTCTACTCCACTCTTCTCTATCTCTACTGTACTCCACTGTACTCTACCTTTACTCTACTCTACTGTACTCCACCTCTACTTTGCTCCACTGTACTCCACTGTACTCTAGCTCTACTGTGCTCCACTGTACTCTACCTCTACTGTACTCCACTGTACTCTACCTCTACTGTGCTCCACTGTACTCTACCTCTACTGTACTCCACTGTACTCTACCTCTACTGTACTCCACTGTACTCTACCTCTACTGTACTCCACTGTATTCTACCTCTACTGTGCTCTACTGTACTCTACCTCTACTGTACTCCACTGTACTCTACCTCTACTCTACTGTACTGTTCTCTACCTCTATTGTACTTTACAGTACTCCACCTCTACTGTACTCCACTGCACTCCACTGTACTCTACCTCTACTGTGCTCCACTGTACTCTACCTCTACTGTACTCCACTGTACTCTATCTCTACTGTGCTCCACTGTACTCTACCTCTACTGTACTCCACTGTACTCTATCTCTACTGTACTCCACTGTATTCTACCTCTACTGTGCTCTACTGTACTCTACCTCTACTGTACTCCACTGTACTCTACCTCTACTGTGCTCTACTGTACTCTATCTCTACTGTGCTCCACTGTACTCTACCTCTACTGTACTCCACTGTACTCCACCTCTACAGTGCTCCACTGTACTCTACCTCTACTGTACTCCACTGTACTCTATCTCTACTCTAATCCACTGTACTCTATCTCTACTCTACTCCACTCTACTCTATCTCTACTGTACTCCACTGTACTCTACCTTTACTCTACTCTACTGTACTCCACCTCTACTGTGCTCCACTGTACTCCACTGTACTCTAGCTCTACTGTGCTCCACTGTACTCTATCTCTACTGTACTCCACTGTATTCTACCTCTACTGTGCTCTACTGTACTCTACGCTACTGTGCTCCACTGTACTCTATTTCTACTGTACCCCACTATACTCTACCTCTACTGTGCTCCACTGTACTCTACCTCTACTGTGCTCCACTGTACACTACCTCTACTGTACTCCACTGTACTCTACCTCTACTGTGCTCCACTGTACTCTACCTCTACTGTGCTCCACTGTACTCTATCTCTACTGTACTCTACTGTACTCTACCTCTACTGTACTCCACTGTACTCTATCTCTACTGTACTCCACTGTACTCTACCTCTACTGTGCTCTACTGTACTCTATCTCTACTGTGCTCCACTGTACTCTATCTCTACTGTACTCTACTGTACTCTACCTCTACTGTACTCCACTGTACTCTATCTCTACTGTACTCCACTGTACTCTACCTCTACTGTGCTCTACTGTACTCTATCTCTACTGTGCTCCACTGTACTCTACCTCTACTGTACTCTACTCTACTCCAACTCCAATGTGCTCCACTCTACTCTACCTCTACTGTACTCCACTGTACTCTACCTCTACTCTGCTCTACTGTACTCTATCTCTACTGTGCTCCACTGTACTCTAACTCTACTGTACTCCACTGTAGTTTACCTCTACTGTGCTCCACTGTACTCTACCTCTACTGTGCTCCACTGTACTCTACCTCTACTGTGCTCCACTGTACTCTATCTCTACTGTACTCCACTGTACTCTACCTCTACAGTACTCCACTGTTCTCTACCTCTACTGTACTCCACTGTACTCTACCTCTACTGTGCTCCACTGCACTCTACCTCAACTATACTCCAATGTACTCTATCTCTACTCTAATCCACTGTACTCTATCTCTACTCTACTCCACTCTACTCTATCTCTACTGTACTCCACTGTACTCTACCTCTACTGTGCTCCACTGTACTCTACCTCTACTGTACTCCACTGTACTCTACCTCTACTGTACTCCACTGTACTCCACTGTACTCTAGCTCTACTGTGCTCCACTGTACTCTACCTCTACTGTACTCCACTGTACTCTACCTCTACTGTACTCCACTGTATTCTACCTCTACAGTGCTCCACTGTACTCTACCTCTACTGTACTCCACTGTACTCTACCTCTACTCTGCTCTACTGTACTCTATCTCTACTGTGCTCCACTGTACTCTACCTCTACTGTACTCCACTGTACTCTACCTCTACTCTGCTCTACTGTACTCTATCTCTACTGTGCTCCACTGTACTCTACCTCTACTGTACTCCACTGTACTCTACCTCTACTGTACTCCACTGTACTCTACCTCTACTGTACTCCACTGTATTCTACCTCTACTGTGCTCTACTGTACTCTACCTCTACTGTACTCCACTGTACTCTACCTCTACTCTACTGTACTGTTCTATACCTCTACTGTACTTTACAGTACTCCACCTCTACTGTACTCCACTGCACTCCACTGTACTCTACCTCTACTGTGCTCCACTGTACTCTACCTCTACTGTACTCCACTGTACTCTATCTCTACTGTGCTCCACTGTACTCTACCTCTACTGTACTCCACTGTACTCTATCTCTACTGTACTCCATTGTATTCTACCTCTACTGTGCTCTACTGTACTCTACCTCTACTGTACTCCACTGTACTCTACCTCTACTGTGCTCTACTGTACTCTATCTCTACTGTGCTCCACTGTACTCTACCTCTACTGTACTCCACTGTACTCCACCTCTACAGTGCTCCACTGTACTCTACCTCTACTGTACTCCACTGTACTCTACCTCTACTCTGCTCTACTGTACTCTATCTCTATTGTGCTCCACTGTACTCTACCTCTACTGTACTCCACTGTAGTCTACCTCTACTGTGCTCCACTGTACTCTACCTCAACTATACTCCACTGTACTCTATCTCTACTCTAATCCACTGTACTCTATCTCTACTCTACTCCACTCTACTCTATCTCTACTGTACTCCACTGTACTCTACCTTTACTCTACTCTACTGTACTCCACCTCTACTGTGCTCCACTGTACTCCACTGTACTCTAGCTCTACTGTGCTCCACTGTACTCTATCTCTACTGTACTCCACTGTATTCTACCTCTACTGTGCTCTACTGTACTCTACGCTACTGTGCTCCACTGTACTCTATTTCTACTGTACCCCACTATACTCTACCTCTACTGTGCTCCACTGTACTCTACCTCTACTGTACCCCACTGTACACTACCTCTACTGTACTCCACTGTACTCTACCTCTACTGTGCTCCACTGTACTCTACCTCTACTGTGCTCCACTGTACTCTATCTCTACTGTACTCTACTGTACTCTACCTCTACTGTACTCCACTGTACTCTATCTCTACTGTACTCCACTGTACTCTACCTCTACTGTGCTCTACTGTACTCTATCTCTACTGTGCTCCACTGTACTCTAACTCTACTGTACTCCACTGTAGTTTACCTCTACTGTGCTCCACTGTACTCTACCTCTACTGTACTCCACTGTACTCTACCTCTACTGTGCTCCACTGCACTCTACCTCAACTATACTCCAATGTACTCTATCTGTACTCTAATCCACTGTACTCTATCTCTACTCTACTCCACTCTACTCTATCTCTACTGTACTCCACTGTACTCTACCTCTACTGTGCTCCACTGTACTCTACCTCTACTGTACTCCACTGTACTCTACCTCTACTGTACTCCACTGTACTCCACTGTACTCTAGCTCTACTGTGCTCCACTGTACTCTACCTCTACTGTACTCCACTGTACTCTACCTCTACTGTACTCCACTGTACTCCACTGTACTCTAGCTCTACTGTGCTCTACTGTACTCAACCTCTACTGTACTCCACTGTACTCTACCTCTACTGTGCTCTACTGTACTCTATCTCTACTGTGCTCCACTGTACTCTACCTCTACTGTACTCCACTGTACTCCACCTCTACAGTGCTCCACTGTACTCTACCTCTACTGTACTCCACTGTACTCTACCTCTACTCTGCTCTACTGTACTCTATCTCTACTGTGCTCCACTGTACTCTACCTCTAATGTACTCCACTGTAGTCTACCTCAACTATACTCCACTGTACTCTGCCTCTACTGTGCTCCACTGTACTCTACCTCAACTATACTCCACTGTACTCTATCTCTACTCTAATCCACTGTACTCTATCTCTACTCTACTCCACTCTACTCTATCTCTACTGTACTCCACTGTATTCTACCTTTACTCTACTCTACTGTACTCCACCTCTAATGTGCTCCACTGTACTCCACTGTACTCTAGCTCTACTGTGCTCCACTGTACTCTATCTCTACTGTACTCCACTGTATTCTACCTCTACTGTGCTCTACTGTACTCTACCTCTACTGTACTCCACTGTACTCTACCTCTACTGTACTGTTCTGTACTCTACCTCTACTGTACTCTACTGTACTCCACCTCTACTGTGCTCCACTGTACTCCACTGTACTCTACCTCTACTGTGCTCCACTGTACTCTACCTCTACTGTACTCCACTGTACTCGATCTCTACTGTGCTCCACTGTACTCTACCTCTACTGTACTCCACTGTACTCTATCTCTACTGTTCTCCACTCTACTCTACCTCTACTGTGCTCAGCTGTACTCTACCTCTACTGTGCTCCACTGCACTCTATCTCTACTGTACTCCACTGTACTCTACCTCTACAGTGCTCCACTGTGCTCTACCTCTACTCTACTCCACTCTCGTCTACCTCTACTCTGCTCTACTGTACTCTACCTCTACTGTACTCCACTGTACTCTACCTCTACTATTCTCCACTGTACTCTACCTCTACTGTGCTCTACTGTACTCTATCTCTACTGTGCTCCACTGTACTCTACCTCTACTGTACTCTACTCTACTCCACCTCTAATGTGCTCCACTCTACTCTACCTCTACTGTACTCCACTGTACTCTACCTCTACTCTGCTCTACTGTACTCTATCTCTACTGTGCTCCACTGTACTCTACCTCTACTGTACTCCACTGTACTCTACCTCTACTGTACTCCACTGTATTCTACCTCTACTGTGCTCTACTGTACTCTACATCTACTGTACTCCACTGTACTCTACCTCTACTGTACTGTACTGTTTTCTACCTCTACTGTACTCTACTGTACTCCACCTCTACTGTGCTCCACTCTACTCCACTGTACTCTACCGCTACTGTGCTCCACTGTACTCTACCTCTACTGTACCCCACTGTACTCTATCTCTACTGTTTTCCACTGTACTCTACCTCTATTGTGCTCCACTGTACTCTACCGCTACTTTGCTCCACTGTACTCTACCTCTACTGTGCTCCACTGTACTCTACCTCTACTGTACTCCACTGTACTCTATCTCTACTGTACTCCACTGTACTCTACCTCTACTGTGCTCCACTGTACTCTACCTCTACTGTACTCCACTGTACTCTATCTCTACTGTACTCCACTGTACTCTACCTCTACTGTGCTCCACTGTACTCTACCTCTACTGTACTCCACTGTATTCTACCTCTACTGTGCTCTACTGTACTCTACATCTACTGTACTCCACTGTACTCTACCTCTACTGTACTGTACTGTTTTCTACCTCTACTGTACTCTACTGTACTCCACCTCTACTGTGCTCCACTGTACTCCACTGTACTCTACCGCTACTGTGCTCCACTGTACTCTACCTCTACTGTACTCCACTGTACTCTATCTCTACTGTTCTCCACTGTACTCTACCTCTACTGTGCTCCACTGTACTCTTCCGCTACTTTGCTCCACTGTACTCTACCTCTACTGTGCTCCACTGTACTCTACCTCTACTGTACTCCACTGTACTCTATCTCTACTGTACTCCACTGTACTCTACCTCTACTGTGCTCCACTGTACTCTACCTCTACTGTACTCCACTGTACTCTACCTCTACTGTGCTCCACTGTTATCTACATCTACTGTACTCCACTTTACTCTACCTCTACTGTGCTCCACTGTACTCTACCTCTACTGTGCTCCACTGTACTCTACCTCTACTGTGCTCCACTGTACTCTACCTCTACTGTTCTCCACTCTACTCTACCTCTACTGTGCTCAGCTGTACTCTACCTCTACTGTGCTCCACTGCACTCTATCTCTACTGTACTCCACTGTACTCTACCTCTACAGTGCTCTACTGTGCTCTACCTCTACTCTACTCCACTGCACTCTACCTCTACTCTGCTCTACTGTACTCTACCTCTACTGTGCTCTACTGTACTCTATCTCTACTGTGCTCCACTGTACTCTACCTCTACTGTACTCTACTCTACTCCACCACTAATGTGCTCCACTCTACTCTACCTCTACTGTACTCCACTGTACTCTACCTCTACTCTGCTCTACTGTACTCATTCTCTACTCTGCTCCACTGTACTCTACCTCTACTGTACTCCACTGTACTCTACCTCTACTCTGCTCTACTGTACTCATTCTCTACTCTGCTCCACTGTACTCTACCTCTACTGTACTCCACTGTAGTCTACCTCAACTATACTCCACTGTACTCTACCTCTACTGTGCTCCACTGTACTCTACCTCTACTGTGCTCCACTGTACTCTACCTCTACTCTGCTCTACTGTACTCTATCTCTACTGTGCTCCACTGTACTCTACCTCTAATGTACTCCACTGTAGTCTACCTCAAATATACTCCACTGTACTCTACCTCTACTGTGCTCCACTGTACTCTACCTCAACTATACTCCACTGTACTCTATCTCTACTCTAATCCACTGTACTCTATCTCTACTCTACTCCACTCTTCTCTATCTCTACTGTACTCCACTGTACTCTACCTTTACTCTACTCTACTGTACTCCACCTCTACTTTGCTCCACTGTACTCCACTGTACTCTAGCTCTACTGTGCTCCACTGTACTCTACCTCTACTGTACTCCACTGTACTCTACCTCTACTGTGCTCCACTGTACTCTACCTCTACTGTACTCCACTGTACTCTACCTCTACTGTACTCCACTGTACTCTACCTCTACTGTACTCCACTGTATTCTACCTCTACTGTGCTCTACTGTACTCTACCTCTACTGTACTCCACTGTACTCTACCTCTACTCTACTGTACTGTTCTCTACCTCTATTGTACTTTACAGTACTCCACCTCTACTGTACTCCACTGCACTCCACTGTACTCTACCTCTACTGTGCTCCACTGTACTCTACCTCTACTGTACTCCACTGTACTCTATCTCTACTGTGCTCCACTGTACTCTACCTCTACTGTACTCCACTGTACTCTATCTCTACTGTACTCCACTGTATTCTACCTCTACTGTGCTCTACTGTACTCTATCTCTACTGTGCTCCACTGTACTCTACCTCTACTGTACTCCACTGTACTCCACCTCTACAGTGCTCCACTGTACTCTACCTCTACTGTACTCCACTGTACTCTACCTCTACTCTGCTCTACTGTACTCTATCTCTACTGTGCTCCACTGTACTCTACCTCTACTGTACTCCACTGTAGTCTACCTCTACTGTGCTCCACTGTACTCTACCTCAACTATACTCCACTGTACTCTATCTCTACTCTAATCCACTGTACTCTATCTCTACTCTACTCCACTCTACTCTATCTCTACTGTACTCCACTGTACTCTTCCTTTACTCTACTCTACTGTACTCCACCTCTACTGTGCTCCACTGTACTCCACTGTACTCTAGCTCTACTGTGCTCCACTGTACTCTATCTCTACTGTACTCCACTGTATTCTACCTCTACTGTGCTCTACTGTACTCTACGCTACTGTGCTCCACTGTACTCTATTTCTACTGTACCCCACTATACTCTACCTCTACTGTGCTCCACTGTACTCTACCTCTACTGTGCTCCACTGTACACTACCTCTACTGTACTCCACTGTACTCTACCTCTACTGTGCTCCACTGTACTCTACCTCTACTCTGCTCCACTGTACTCTATCTCTACTGTACTCTACTGTACTCTACCTCTACTGTACTCCACTGTACTCTATCTCTACTGTACTCCACTTTACTCTACCTCTACTGTGCTCTACTGTACTCTATCTCTACTGTGCTCCACTGTACTCTACCTCTACTGTACTCTACTCTACTCCAACTCTAATGTGCTCCACTCTACTCTACCTCTACTGTACTCCACTGTACTCTACCTCTACTCTGCTCTACTGTACTCTATCTCTACTGTGCTCCACTGTACTCTAACTCTACTGTACTCCACTGTAGTTTACCTCTACTGTGCTCCACTGTACTCTACCTCTACTGTGCTCCACTGTACTCTACCTCTACTGTGCTCCACTGTACTCTATCTCTACTGTACTCCACTGTACTCTACCTCTACAGTACTCCACTGTTCTCTACCTCTACTGTACTCCACTGTACTCTACCTCTACTGTGCTCCACTGCACTCTACCTCAACTATACTCCAATGTACTCTATCTCTACTCTAATCCACTGTACTCTATCTCTACTCTACTCCACTCTACTCTATCTCTACTGTACTCCACTGTACTCTACCTCTACTGTGCTCCACTGTACTCTACCTCTACTGTACTCCACTGTACTCTACCTCTACTGTACTCCACTGTACTCCACTGTACTCTAGCTCTACTGTGCTCCACTGTACTCTACCTCTACTGTACTCCACTGTACTCTACCTCTACTGTACTCCACTGTATTCTACCTCTACTGTGCTCTACTGTACTCTACCTCTACTGTACTCCACTGTACTCTACCTCTACTCTACTGTACTGTTCTATACCTCTACTGTACTTTACAGTACTCCACCTCTACTGTACTCCACTGCACTCCACTGTACTCTACCTCTACTGTGCTCCACTGTACTCTACCTCTACTGTACTCCACTGTACTCTATCTCTACTGTGCTCCACTGTACTCTACCTCTACTGTACTCCACTGTACTCTATCTCTACTGTACTCCACTGTATTCTACCTCTACTGTGCTCTACTGTACTCTACCTCTACTGTACTCCACTGTACTCTACCTCTACTGTGCTCTACTGTACTCTAGCTCTACTGTGCTCCACTGTACTCTACCTCTACTGTACTCCACTGTACTCCACCTCTACAGTGCTCCACTGTACTCTACCTCTACTGTACTCCACTGTACTCTACCTCTACTCTGCTCTACTGTACTCTATCTCTATTGTGCTCCACTGTACTCTACCTCTACTGTACTCCACTGTAGTCTACCTCTACTGTGCTCCACTGTACTCTACCTCAACTATACTCCACTGTACTCTATCTCTACTCTAATCCACTGTACTCTATCTCTACTCTACTCCACTCTACTCTATCTCTACTGTACTCCACTGTACTCTACCTTTACTCTACTCTACTGTACTCCACCTCTACTGTGCTCCACTGTACTCCACTGTACTCTAGCTCTACTGTGCTCCACTGTACTCTATCTCTACTGTACTCCACTGTATTCTACCTCTACTGTGCTCTACTGTACTCTACGCTACTGTGCTCCACTGTACTCTATTTCTACTGTACCCCACTATACTCTACCTCTACTGTGCTCCACTGTACTCTACCTCTACTGTACCCCACTGTACACTACCTCTACTGTACTCCACTGTACTCTACCTCTACTGTGCTCCACTGTACTCTACCTCTACTGTGCTCCACTGTACTCTATCTCTACTGTACTCTACTGTACTCTACCTCTACTGTACTCCACTGTACTCTATCTCTACTGTACTCCACTGTACTCTACCTCTACTGTGCTCTACTGTACTCTATCTCTACTGTGCTCCACTGTACTCTACCTCTACTGTACTCTACTCTACTCCAACTCTAATGTGCTCCACTCTACTCTACCTCTACTGTACTCCACTGTACTCTACCTCTACTCTGCTCTACTGTACTCTATCTCTACTGTGCTCCACTGTACTCTAACTCTACTGTACTCCACTGTAGTTTACCTCTACTGTGCTCCACTGTACTCTACCTCTACTGTACTCCACTGTACTCTACCTCTACTGTGCTCCACTGCACTCTACCTCAACTATACTCCAATGTACTCTATCTCTACTCTAATCCACTGTACTCTATCTCTACTCTAATCCACTCTACTCTATCTCTACTGTACTCCACTGTACTCTACCTCTACTGTGCTCCACTGTACTCTACCTCTACTGTACTCCACTGTACTCTACCTCTACTGTACTCCACTGTACTCCACTGTACTCTAGCTCTACTGTGCTCCACTGTACTCTACCTCTACTGTACTCCACTGTACTCTACCTCTACTGTACTCCACTGTACTCCACTGTACTCTAGCTCTACTGTGCTCTACTGTACTCAACCTCTACTGTACTCCACTGTACTCTACCTCTACTGTGCTCTACTGTACTCTATCTCTACTGTGCTCCACTGTACTCTACCTCTACTGTACTCCACTGTACTCCACCTCTACAGTGCTCCACTGTACTCTACCTCTACTGTACTCCACTGTACTCTACCTCTACTCTGCTCTACTGTACTCTATCTCTACTGTGCTCCACTGTACTCTACCTCTAATGTACTCCACTGTAGTCTACCTCAACTATACTCCACTGTACTCTGCCTCTACTGTGCTCCACTGTACTCTACCTCAACTATACTCCACTGTACTCTATCTCTACTCTAATCCACTGTACTCTATCTCTACTCTACTCCACTCTACTCTATCTCTACTGTACTCCACTGTATTCTACCTTTACTCTACTCTACTGTACTCCACCTCTAATGTGCTCCACTGTACTCCACTGTACTCTAGCTCTACTGTGCTCCACTGTACTCTATCTCTACTGTACTCCACTGTATTCTACCTCTACTGTGCTCTACTGTACTCTACCTCTACTGTACTCCACTGTACTCTACCTCTACTGTACTGTTCTGTACTCTACCTCTACTGTACTCTACTGTACTCCACCTCTACTGTGCTCCACTGTACTCTACCTCTACTGTACTCCACTGTACTCGATCTCTACTGTGCTCCACTGTACTCTACCTCTACTGTACTCCACTGTACTCTATCTCTACTGTTCTCCACTCTACTCTACCTCTACTGTGCTCAGCTGTACTCTACCTCTACTGTGCTCCACTGCACTCTATCTCTACTGTACTCCACTGTACTCTACCTCTACAGTGCTCCACTGTGCTCTACCTCTACTCTACTCCACTGTCGTCTACCTCTACTCTGCTCTACTGTACTCTACCTCTACTGTACTCCACTGTACTCTACCTCTACTATTCTCCACTGTACTCTACCTCTACTGTGCTCTACTGTACTCTATCTCTACTGTGCTCCACTGTACTCTACCTCTACTGTACTCTACTCTACTCCACCTCTAATGTGCTCCACTCTACTCTACCTCTACTGTACTCCACTGTACTCTACCTCTACTCTGCTCTACTGTACTCTATCTCTACTGTGCTCCACTGTACTCTACCTCTACTGTACTCCACTGTACTCTACCTCTACTGTACTCCACTGTATTCTACCTCTACTGTGCTCTACTGTACTCTACATCTACTGTACTCCACTGTACTCTACCTCTACTGTACTGTACTGTTTTCTACCTCTACTGTACTCTACTGTACTCCACCTCTACTGTGCTCCACTCTACTCCACTGTACTCTACCGCTACTGTGCTCCACTGTACTCTACCTCTACTGTACCCCACTGTACTCTATCTCTACTGTTTTCCACTGTACTCTACCTCTATTGTGCTCCACTGTACTCTACCGCTACTTTGCTCCACTGTACTCTACCTCTACTGTGCTCCACTGTACTCTACCTCTACTGTACTCCACTGTACTCTATCTCTACTGTACTCCACTGTACTCTACCTCTACTGTGCTCCACTGTACTCTACCTCTACTGTACTCCACTGTACTCTATCTCTACTGTACTCCACTGTACTCTACCTCTACTGTGCTCCACTGTACTCTACCTCTACTGTACTCCACTGTATTCTACCTCTACTGTGCTCTACTGTACTCTACATCTACTGTACTCCACTGTACTCTACCTCTACTGTACTGTACTGTTTTCTACCTCTACTGTACTCTACTGTACTCCACCTCTACTGTGCTCCACTGTACTCCACTGTACTCTACCGCTACTGTGCTCCACTGTACTCTACCTCTACTGTACTCCACTGTACTCTATCTCTACTGTTCTCCACTGTACTCTACCTCTACTGTGCTCCACTGTACTCTACCGCTACTTTGCTCCACTGTACTCTACCTCTACTGTGCTCCACTGTACTCTACCTCTACTGTACTCCACTGTACTCTATCTCTACTGTACTCCACTGTACTCTACCTCTACTGTGCTCTACTGTACTCTACCTCTACTGTACTCCACTGTACTCTACCTCTACTGTGCTCCACTGTTATCTACATCTACTGTACTCCACTGTACTCTACCTCTACTGTGCTCCACTGTACTCTACCTCTACTGTGCTCCACTGTACTCTACCTCTACTGTGCTCCACTGTACTCTACCTCTACTGTTCTCCACTCTACTCTACCTCTACTGTGCTCAGCTGTACTCTACCTCTACTGTGCTCCACTGCACTCTATCTCTACTGTACTCCACTGTACTCTACCTCTACAGTGCTCTACTGTGCTCTACCTCTACTCTACTCCACTGTACTCTACCTCTACTCTGCTCTACTGTACTCTACCTCTACTGTGCTCTACTGTACTCTATCTCTACTGTGCTCCACTGTACTCTACCTCTACTGTACTCTACTCTACTCCACCACTAATGTGCTCCACTCTACTCTACCTCTACTGTACTCCACTGTACTCTACCTCTACTCTGCTCTACTGTACTCATTCTCTACTCTGCTCCACTGTACTCTACCTCTACTGTACTCCACTGTACTCTACCTCTACTCTGCTCTACTGTACTCATTCTCTACTCTGCTCCACTGTACTCTACCTCTACTGTACTCCACTGTAGTCTACCTCAACTATACTCCACTGTACTCTACCTCTACTGTGCTCCACTGTACTCTACCTCTACTCTGCTCTACTGTACTCTATCTCTACTGTGCTCCACTGTACTCTACCTCTAATGTACTCCACTGTAGTCTACCTCAACTATACTCCACTGTACTCTACCTCTACTGTGCTCCACTGTACTCTACCTCAACTATACTCCACTGTACTCTATCTCTACTCTAATCCACTGTACTCTATCTCTACTCTACTCCACTCTTCTCTATCTCTACTGTACTCCACTGTACTCTACCTTTACTCTACTCTACTGTACTCCACCTCTACTTTGCTCCACTGTACTCCACTGTACTCTAGCTCTACTGTGCTCCACTGTACTCTACCTCTACTGTACTCCACTGTACTCTACCTCTACTGTGCTCCACTGTACTCTACCTCTACTGTACTCCACTGTACTCTACCTCTACTGTACTCCACTGTACTCTACCTCTACTGTACTCCACTGTATTCTACCTCTACTGTGCTCTACTGTACTCTACCTCTACTGTACTCCACTGTACTCTACCTCTACTCTACTGTACTGTTCTCTACCTCTATTGTACTTTACAGTACTCCACCTCTACTGTACTCCAATGCACTCCACTGTACTCTACCTCTACTGTGCTCCACTGTACTCTACCTCTACTGTACTCCACTGTACTCTATCTCTACTGTGCTCCACTGTACTCTACCTCTACTGTACTCCACTGTACTCTATCTCTACTGTACTCCACTGTATTCTACCTCTACTGTGCTCTACTGTACTCTACCTCTACTGTACTCCACTGTACTCTACCTCTACTGTGCTCTACTGTACTCTATCTCTACTGTGCTCCACTGTACTCTACCTCTACTGTACTCCACTGTACTCCACCTCTACAGTGCTCCACTGTACTCTACCTCTACTGTACTCCACTGTACTCTACCTCTACTCTGCTCTACTGTACTCTATCTCTACTGTGCTCCACTGTACTCTACCTCTACTGTACTCCACTGTAGTCTACCTCTACTGTGCTCCACTGTACTCTACCTCAACTATACTCCACTGTACTCTATCTCTACTCTAATCCACTGTACTCTATCTCTACTCTACTCCACTCTACTCTATCTCTACTGTACTCCACTGTACTCTTCCTTTACTCTACTCTACTGTACTCCACCTCTACTGTGCTCCACTGTACTCCACTGTACTCTAGCTCTACTGTGCTCCACTGTACTCTATCTCTACTGTACTCCACTGTATTCTACCTCTACTGTGCTCTACTGTACTCTACGCTACTGTGCTCCACTGTACTCTATTTCTACTGTACCCCACTATACTCTACCTCTACTGTGCTCCACTGTACTCTACCTCTACTGTGCTCCACTGTACACTACCTCTACTGTACTCCACTGTACTCTACCTCTACTGTGCTCCACTGTACTCTACCTCTACTGTGCTCCACTGTACTCTATCTCTACTGTACTCTACTGTACTCTACCTCTACTGTACTCCACTCTACTCTATCTCTACTGTACTCCACTTTACTCTACCTCTACTGTGCTCTACTGTACTCTATCTCTACTGTGCTCCACTGTACTCTACCTCTACTGTACTCTACTCTACTCCAACTCTAATGTGCTCCACTCTACTCTACCTCTACTGTACTCCACTGTACTCTACCTCTACTCTGCTCTACTGTACTCTATCTCTACTGTGCTCCACTGTACTCTAACTCTACTGTACTCCACTGTAGTTTACCTCTACTGTGCTCCACTGTACTCTACCTCTACTGTGCTCCACTGTACTCTACCTCTACTGTGCTCCACTGTACTCTATCTCTACTGTACTCCACTGTACTCTACCTCTACAGTACTCCACTGTTCTCTACCTCTACTGTACTCCACTGTACTCTACCTCTACTGTGCTCCACTGCACTCTACCTCAACTATACTCCAATGTACTCTATCTCTACTCTAATCCACTGTACTCTATCTCTACTCTACTCCACTCTACTCTATCTCTACTGTACTCCACTGTACTCTACCTCTACTGTGCTCCACTGTACTCTACCTCTACTGTACTCCACTGTACTCTACCTCTACTGTACTCCACTGTACTCCACTGTACTCTAGCTCTACTGTGCTCCACTGTACTCTACCTCTACTGTACTCCACTGTACTCTACCTCTACTGTACTCCACTGTATTTTACCTCTACTGTGCTCTACTGTACTCAACCTCTACTGTACTCCACTGTACTCTACCTCTACTGTGCTCTACTGTACTCTATCTCTACTGTGCTCCACTGTACTCTACCTCTACTGTACTCCACTGTACTCCACCTCTACAATGCTCCACTGTACTCTACCTCTACTGTACTCCACTGTACTCTACCTCTACTCTGCTCTACTGTACTCTATCTCTATTGTGCTCCACTGTACTCTACCTCTAATGTACTCCACTGTAGTCTACCTCAACTATACTCCACTGTACTCTGCCTCTACTGTGCTCCACTGTACTCTACCTCAACTATACTCCACTGTACTCTATCTCTACTTTGCTCCACTGTACTCTACCTCTACTGTGCTCCACTGTACTCTACCTCTACTGTACTCCACTGTACTCTACCTCTACTGTACTCCACTGTACTCTACCTCTACTGTGCTCCACTGTTCTCTACCTCTACTGTACTCCACTGTACTCTACCTCTACTGTGCTCCACTGTACTCTACCTCTACTGTGCTCCACTGTACTCTACCTCTACTGTGCTCCACTGTACTCTACCTCTACTGTTCTCCACTCTACTCTACCTCTACTGTGCTCAGCTGTACTCTACCTCTACTGTGCTCCACTGCACTCTATCTCTACTGTACTCCACTGTACTCTACCTCTACAGTGCTCCACTGTGCTCTACCTCTACTCTACTCCACTGTACTCTACCTCTACTCTGCTCTACTGTACTCTACCTCTACTGTGCTCTACTGTACTCTATCTCTACTGTGCTCCACTGTACTCTACCTCTACTGTACTCTACTCTACTCCACCTCTAATGTGCTCCACTCTACTCTACCTATACTGTACTCCACTGTACTCTACCTCTACTCTGCTCTACTGTACTCATTCTCTACTCTGCTCCACTGTACTCTACCTCTACTGTACTCCACTGTAGTCTACCTCAACTATACTCCACTGTACTCTACCTCTACTGTGCTCCACTGTACTCTACCTCTACTGTGCTCTACTGTACTCTATCTCTACTCTGCTCCACTGTACTCTACCTCTACTGTACTCCACTGTACTCCACCTCTACAGTGCTCCACTGTACTCTACCTCTACTGTACTCCACTGTACTCTAGCTCTACTGTGCTCCACTGTACTCTACCTCTACTGTACTCCACTGTACTCTACCTCTACTGTACTCCACTGTATTCTACCTCTACTGTGCTCTACTGTACTCTACCTCTACTGTACTCCACTGTACTCTACCTCTACTGTGCTCTACTGTACTCTACCTCTACTGTACTCCACTGTACTCTACCTCTACTGTGATCTACTGTACTCTATCTCTACTGTGCTCCACTGTACTCTACCTCTACTGTACTCCATTGTACTCCACCTCTACAGTGCTCCACTGTACTCTACCTCTACTGTACTCCACTGTACTCTACCTCTACTCTGCTCTACTGTACTCTATCTCTACTGTGCTCCACTGTAGTCTACCTCAACTATACTCCACTGTACTCTATCTCTACTGTACTCCACTGTACTCTACCTTTACTCTACTCTACTGTACTCCACCTCTACTGTGCTCCACTGTACTCCACTGTACTCTAGCTCTACTGTGCTCCACTGTACTCTATCTCTACTGTACTCCACTGTATTCTACCTCTACTGTGCTCTACTGTACTCTACCTCTACTGTACTCCACTGTACTCTACCTCTACTGTACTGTACTGTACTCTACCTCTACTGTACTCTACTGTACTCCACCTCTACTGTGCTCCACTGTACTCCACTGTACTCTACCTCTACTGTGCTCCACTGTACTCTACCTCTACTGTACTCCACTGTACTCTATCTCTACTGTGCTCCACTGTACTCTACCTCTACTGTACTCCACTGTACTCTATCTCTACTGTTCTCCACTCTACTCTACCTCTACTGTGCTCAGCTGTACTCTACCTCTACTGTGCTCCACTGCACTCTATCTCTACTGTACTCCACTGTACTCTACCTCTACAGTGCTCCACTGTGCTCTACCTCTACTCTACTCCACTGTCGTCTACCTCTACTCTGCTCTACTGTACTCTACCTCTACTGTACTCCACTGTACTCTACCTCTACTATTCTCCACTGTACTCTACCTCTACTGTGCTCTACTGTACTCTATCTCTACTGTGCTCCACTGTACACTACCTCTACTGTACTCTACTCTACTCCACCTCTAATGTGCTCCACTCTACTCTACCTCTACTGTACTCCACTGTACTCTACCTCTACTCTGCTCTACTGTACTCTATCTCTACTGTGCTCCACTGTACTCTACCTCTACTGTACTCCACTGTAGGCTGCCTCAACTATACTCCACTGTACTCTACCTCTAGTGTACTCCACTGTACTCTACCTCTACTGTGCTCTACTGTACTCTATCTCTATTGTGCTCCACTGTACTCTACCTCTAATGTACTCCACTGTAGTCTACCTCAACTATACTCCACTGTACTCTGCCTCTACTGTGCTCCACTGTACTCTACCTCAACTATACTCCACTGTACTCTATCTCTACTTTGCTCCACTGTACTCTACCTCTACTGTGCTCCACTGTACTCTACCTCTACTGTACTCCACTGTACTCTACCTCTACTGTACTCCACTGTACTCTACCTCTACTGTGCTCCACTGTTCTCTACCTCTACTGTACTCCACTGTACTCTACCTCTACTGTGCTCCACTGTACTCTACCTCTACTGTGCTCCACTGTACTCTACCTCTACTGTGCTCCACTGTACTCTACCTCTACTGTTCTCCACTCTACTCTACCTCTACTGTGCTCAGCTGTACTCTACCTCTACTGTGCTCCACTGCACTCTATCTCTACTGTACTCCACTGTACTCTACCTCTACAGTGCTCCACTGTGCTCTACCTCTACTCTACTCCACTGTACTCTACCTCTACTCTGCTCTACTGTACTCTACCTCTACTGTGCTCTACTGTACTCTATCTCTACTGTGCTCCAATGTACTCTACCTCTATTGTACTCTACTCTACTCCACCTCTAATGTGCTCCACTCTACTCTACCTCTACTGTACTCCACTGTACTCTACCTCTACTCTGCTCTACTGTACTCATTCTCTACTCTGCTCCACTGTACTCTACCTCTACTGTACTCCACTGTAGTCTACCTCAACTATACTCCACTGTACTCTACCTCTACTGTGCTCCACTGTACTCTACCTCTACTGTGCTCTACTGTACTCTATCTCTACTCTGCTCCACTGTACTCTACCTCTACTGTACTCCACTGTACTCCACCTCTACAGTGCTCCACTGTACTCTACCTCTACTGTACTCCACTGTACTCTAGCTCTACTGTGCTTCACTGTACTCTACCTCTACTGTACTCCACTGTACTCTACCTCTACTGTACTCCACTGTACTCTACCTCTACTCTGCTCTACTGTACTCATTCTCTACTCTGCTCCACTGTACTCTACCTCTACTGTACTCCACTGTAGTCTACCTCAACTATACTCCACTGTACTCTACCTCTACTGTGCTCCACTGTACTCTACCTCTACTCTGCTCTACTGTACTCTATCTCTACTGTGCTCCACTGTACTCTACCTCTAATGTACTCCACTGTAGTCTACCTCAACTATACTCCACTGTACTCTACCTCTACTGTGCTCCACTGTACTCTACCTCAACTATACTCCACTGTACTCTATCTCTACTCTAATCCACTGTACTCTATCTCTACTCTACTCCACTCTTCTCTATCTCTACTGTACTCCACTGTACTCTACCTTTACTCTACTCTACTGTACTCCACCTCTACTTTGCTCCACTGTACTCCACTGTACTCTAGCTCTACTGTGCTCCACTGTACTCTACCTCTACTGTACTCCACTGTACTCTACCTCTACTGTGCTCCACTGTACTCTACCTCTACTGTACTCCACTGTACTCTACCTCTACTGTACTCCACTGTACTCTACCTCTACTGTACTCCACTGTATTCTACCTCTACTGTGCTCTACTGTACTCTACCTCTACTGTACTCCACTGTACTCTACCTCTACTCTACTGTACTGTTCTCTACCTCTATTGTACTTTACAGTACTCCACCTCTAATGTACTCCAATGCACTCCACTGTACTCTACCTCTACTGTGCTCCACTGTACTCTACCTCTACTGTACTCCACTGTACTCTATCTCTACTGTGCTCCACTGTACTCTACCTCTACTGTACTCCACTGTACTCTATCTCTACTGTACTCCACTGTATTCTACCTCTACTGTGCTCTACTGTACTCTACCTCTACTGTACTCCACTGTACTCTACCTCTACTGTGCTCTACTGTACTCTATCTCTACTGTGCTCCACTGTACTCTACCTCTACTGTACTCCACTGTACTCCACCTCTACAGTGCTCCACTGTACTCTACCTCTACTGTACTCCACTGTACTCTACCTCTACTCTGCTCTACTGTACTCTATCTCTACTGTGCTCCACTGTACTCTACCTCTACTGTACTCCACTGTAGTCTACCTCTACTGTGCTCCACTGTACTCTACCTCAACTATACTCCACTGTACTCTATCTCTACTCTAATCCACTGTACTCTATCTCTACTCTACTCCACTCTACTCTATCTCTACTGTACTCCACTGTACTCTTCCTTTACTCTACTCTACTGTACTCCACCTCTACTGTGCTCCACTGTACTCCACTGTACTCTAGCTCTACTGTGCTCCACTGTACTCTATCTCTACTGTACTCCACTGTATTCTACCTCTACTGTGCTCTACTGTACTCTACGCTACTGTGCTCCACTGTACTCTATTTCTACTGTACCCCACTATACTCTACCTCTACTGTGCTCCACTGTACTCTACCTCTACTGTGCTCCACTGTACACTACCTCTACTGTACTCCACTGTACTCTACCTCTACTGTGCTCCACTGTACTCTACCTCTACTGTGCTCCACTGTACTCTATCTCTACTGTACTCTACTGTACTCTACCTCTACTGTACTCCACTGTACTCTATCTCTACTGTACTCCACTTTACTCTACCTCTACTGTGCTCTACTGTACTCTATCTCTACTGTGCTCCACTGTACTCTACCTCTACTGTACTCTACTCTACTCCAACTCTAATGTGCTCCACTCTACTCTACCTCTACTGTACTCCACTGTACTCTACCTCTACTCTGCTCTACTGTACTCTATCTCTACTGTGCTCCACTGTACTCTAACTCTACTGTACTCCACTGTAGTTTACCTCTACTGTGCTCCACTGTACTCTACCTCTACTGTGCTCCACTGTACTCTACCTCTACTGTGCTCCACTGTACTCTATCTCTACTGTACTCCACTGTACTCTACCTCTACAGTACTCCACTGTTCTCTACCTCTACTGTACTCCACTGTACTCTACCTCTACTGTGCTCCACTGCACTCTACCTCAACTATACTCCAATGTACTCTATCTCTACTCTAATCCACTGTACTCTATCTCTACTCTACTCCACTCTACTCTATCTCTACTGTACTCCACTGTACTCTACCTCTACTGTGCTCCACTGTACTCTACCTCTACTGTACTCCACTGTACTCTACCTCTACTGTACTCCACTGTACTCCACTGTACTCTAGCTCTACTGTGCTCCACTGTACTCTACCTCTACTGTACTCCACTGTACTCTACCTCTACTGTACTCCACTGTATTTTACCTCTACTGTGCTCTACTGTACTCAACCTCTACTGTACTCCACTGTACTCTACCTCTACTGTGCTCTACTGTACTCTATCTCTACTGTGCTCCACTGTACTCTACCTCTACTGTACTCCACTGTACTCCACCTCTACAATGCTCCACTGTACTCTACCTCTACTGTACTCCACTGTACTCTACCTCTACTCTGCTCTACTGTACTCTATCTCTATTGTGCTCCACTGTACTCTACCTCTAATGTACTCCACTGTAGTCTACCTCAACTATACTCCACTGTACTCTGCCTCTACTGTGCTCCACTGTACTCTACCTCAACTATACTCCACTGTACTCTATCTCTACTTTGCTCCACTGTACTCTACCTCTACTGTGCTCCACTGTACTCTACCTCTACTGTACTCCACTGTACTCTACCTCTACTGTACTCCACTGTACTCTACCTCTACTGTGCTCCACTGTTCTCTACCTCTACTGTACTCCACTGTACTCTACCTCTACTGTGCTCCACTGTACTCTACCTCTACTGTGCTCCACTGTACTCTACCTCTACTGTGCTCCACTGTACTCTACCTCTACTGTTCTCCACTCTACTCTACCTCTACTGTGCTCAGCTGTACTCTACCTCTACTGTGCTCCACTGCACTCTATCTCTACTGTACTCCACTGTACTCTACCTCTACAGCGCTCCACTGTGCTCTACCTCTACTCTACTCCACTGTACTCTACCTCTACTCTGCTCTACTGTACTCTACCTCTACTGTGCTCTACTGTACTCTATCTCTACTGTGCTCCACTGTACTCTACCTCTACTGTACTCTACTCTACTCCACCTCTAATGTGCTCCACTCTACTCTACCTCTACTGTACTCCACTGTACTCTACCTCTACTCTGCTCTACTGTACTCATTCTCTACTCTGCTCCACTGTACTCTACCTCTACTGTACTCCACTGTAGTCTACCTCAACTATACTCCACTGTACTCTACCTCTACTGTGCTCCACTGTACTCTACCTCTACTGTGCTCTACTGTACTCTATCTCTACTCTGCTCCACTGTACTCTACCTCTACTGTACTCCACTGTACTCCACCTCTACAGTGCTCCACTGTACTCTACCTCTACTGTACTCCACTGTACTCTAGCTCTACTGTGCTCCACTGTACTCTACCTCTACTGTACTCCACTGTACTCTACCTCTACTGTACTCCACTGTATTCTACCTCTACTGTGCTCTACTGTACTCTACCTCTACTGTACTCCACTGTACTCTACCTCTACTGTGCTCTACTGTACTCTACCTCTACTGTACTCCACTGTACTCTACCTCTACTGTGATCTACTGTACTCTATCTCTACTGTGCTCCACTGTACTCTACCTCTACTGTACTCCATTGTACTCCACCTCTACAGTGCTCCACTGTACTCTACCTCTACTGTACTCCACTGTACTCTACCTCTACTCTGCTCTACTGTACTCTATCTCTACTGTGCTCCACTGTAGTCTACCTCAACTATACTCCACTGTACTCTATCTCTACTGTACTCCACTGTACTCTACCTTTACTCTACTCTACTGTACTCCACCTCTACTGTGCTCCACTGTACTCCACTGTACTCTAGCTCTACTGTGCTCCACTGTACTCTATCTCTACTGTACTCCACTGTATTCTACCTCTACTGTGCTCTACTGTACTCTACCTCTACTGTACTCCACTGTACTCTACCTCTACTGTACTGTACTGTACTCTACCTCTACTGTACTCTACTGTACTCCACCTCTACTGTGCTCCACTGTACTCCACTGTACTCTACCTCTACTGTGCTCCACTGTACTCTACCTCTACTGTACTCCACTGTACTCTATCTCTACTGTGCTCCACTGTACTCTACCTCTACTGTACTCCACTGTACTCTATCTCTACTGTTCTCCACTCTACTCTACCTCTACTGTGCTCAGCTGTACTCTACCTCTACTGTGCTCCACTGCACTCTATCTCTACTGTACTCCACTGTACTCTACCTCTACAGTGCTCCACTGTGCTCTACCTCTACTCTACTCCACTGTCGTCTACCTCTACTCTGCTCTACTGTACTCTACCTCTACTGTACTCCACTGTACTCTACCTCTACTATTCTCCACTGTACTCTACCTCTACTGTGCTCTACTGTACTCTATCTCTACTGTGCTCCACTGTACTCTACCTCTACTGTACTCTACTCTACTCTACCTCTAATGTGCTCCACTCTACTCTACCTCTACTGTACTCCACTGTACTCTACCTCTACTCTGCTCTACTGTACTCTATCTCTACTGTGCTCCACTGTACTCTACCTCTACTGTACTCCACTGTAGGCTGCCTCAACTATACTCCACTGTACTCTACCTCTAGTGTACTCCACTGTACTCTACCTCTACTGTGCTCTACTGTACTCTATCTCTATTGTGCTCCACTGTACTCTACCTCTAATGTACTCCACTGTAGTCTACCTCAACTATACTCCACTGTACTCTGCCTCTACTGTGCTCCACTGTACTCTACCTCAACTATACTCCACTGTACTCTATCTCTACTTTGCTCCACTGTACTCTACCTCTACTGTGCTCCACTGTACTCTACCTCTACTGTACTCCACTGTACTCTACCTCTACTGTACTCCACTGTACTCTACCTCTACTGTGCTCCACTGTTCTCTACCTCTACTGTACTCCACTGTACTCTACCTCTACTGTGCTCCACTGTACTCTACCTCTACTGTGCTCCACTGTACTCTACCTCTACTGTGCTCCACTGTACTCTACCTCTACTGTTCTCCACTCTACTCTACCTCTACTGTGCTCAGCTGTACTCTACCTCTACTGTGCTCCACTGCACTCTATCTCTACTGTACTCCACTGTACTCTACCTCTACAGTGCTCCACTGTGCTCTACCTCTACTCTACTCCACTGTACTCTACCTCTACTCTGCTCTACTGTACTCTACCTCTACTCTGCTCCACTGTACTCTACCTCTACTGTACTCCACTGTAGTCTACCTCAACTATACTCCACTGTACTCTACCTCTACTGTGCTCCACTGTACTCTACCTCTACTGTGCTCTACTGTACTCTATCTCTACTCTGCTCCACTGTACTCTACCTCTACTGTACTCCACTGTACTCCACCTCTACAGTGCTCCACTGTACTCTACCTCTACTGTACTCCACTGTACTCTAGCTCTACTGTGCTTCACTGTACTCTACCTCTACTGTACTCCACTGTACTCTACCTCTACTGTACTCCACTGTATTCTACCTCTACTGTGCTCTACTGTACTCTACCTCTACTGTACTCCACTGTACTCTACCTCTACTGTGCTCTACTGTACTCTACCTCTACTGTACTCCACTGTACTCTACCTCTACTGTGATCTACTGTACTCTATCTCTACTGTGCTCCACTGTACTCTACCTCTACTGTACTCCATTGTACTCCACCTCTACAGTGCTCCACTGTACTCTACCTCTACTGTACTCCACTGTACTCTACCTCTACTCTGCTCTACTGTACTCTATCTCCACTGTGCTCCACTGTAGTCTACCTCAACTATACTCCACTGTACTCTACCTCTACTGTGCTCCACTGTACTCTACCTCAACTATACTCCACTGTACTCTATCTCTACTCTAATCCACTGTACTCTATCTCTACTCTACTCCACTCTTCTCTATCTCTACTGTACTCCACTGTACTCTATCTCTACTGTACTCCACTGTATTCTACCTCTACTGTGCTCTACTGTACTCTACCTCTACTGTACTCCACTGTACTCTACCTCTACTGTGCTCTACTGTACTCTATCTCTACTGTGCTCCACTGTACTCTACCTCAACTGTACTCCACTGTACTCCACCTCTACAGTGCTCCACTGTACTCTACCTCTACTGTACTCCACTGTACTCTACCTCTACTCTGCTCTACTGCTCTACTGCTCTACTCTATCTCTACTCTACTCCACTCTTCTCTATCTCTACTGTACTCCACTGTACTCTATCTCTACTGTTCTCCATTGTATTCTACCTCTACTGTGCTCTACTGTACTCTACCTCTACTGTACTCCACTGTACTCTACCTCTACTGTGCTCTACTGTACTCTATCTCTACTGTGCTCCACTGTACTCTACCTCTACTGTACTCCACTGTACTCCACCTCTACAGTGCTCCACTGTACTCTACCTCTACTGTACTCCACTGTACTCTACCTCTACTCTGCTCTACTGTACTCTATCTCTACTGTGCTCCACTGTACTCTACCTCTACTGTACTCCACTGTAGTCTACCTCTACTGTGCTCCATTGTACTCTACCTCAACTATACTCCACTGTACTCTATCTCTACTCTAATCCACTGTACTCTATCTCTACTCTACTCCACTCTACTCTATCTCTACTGTACTCCACTGTACTCTACCTTTACTCTACTCTACTGTACTCCACCTCTACTGTGCTCCACTGCACTCCACTGTACTCTAGCTCTACTGTGCTCCACTGTACTCTATCTCTACTGTACTCCACTGTATTCTACCTCTACTGTGCTCTACTGTACTCTACGCTACTGTGCTCCACTGTACTCTATTTCTACTGTACCCCACTATACTCTACCTCTACTGTGCTCCACTGTACTCTACCTCTACTGTGCTCCACTGTACACTACCTCTACTGTACTCCACTGTACTCTACCTCTACTGTGCTCCACTGTACTCTACCTCTACTGTGCTTCACTGTACTCTATCTCTACTGTACTCCACTGTACTCTATCTCTACTGTGCTCCACTGTACTCTACCTCTACTCTGCTCTACTGTGCTCTACCTCTACTGTACTCCACTGTACTCTACCTCTACTGTACTCCACTGTACTCTACCTCTACTCTGTTCTACTGTACTCTATCTCTACTGTGCTCCACTGTACTCTAACTCTACTGTACTCCACTGTAGTTTACCTCTACTCTGCTCCACTGTACTCTACCTCTACTGTGATCTACTGTACTCTATCTCTACTGTGCTCCACTGTACTCTACCTCTACTGTACTCCATTGTACTCCACCTCTACAGTGCTCCACTGTACTCTACCTCTACTGTACTCCACTGTACTCTACCTCTACTCTGCTCTACTGTACTCTATCTCTACTGTGCTCCACTGTAGTCTACCTCAACTATACTCCACTGTACTCTATCTCTACTGTACTCCACTGTACTCTACCTTTACTCTACTCTACTGTACTCCACCTCTACTGTGCTCCACTGTACTCCACTGTACTCTAGCTCTACTGTGCTCCACTGTACTCTATCTCTACTGTACTCCACTGTATTCTACCTCTACTGTGCTCTACTGTACTCTACCTCTACTGTACTCCACTGTACTCTACCTCTACTGTACTGTACTGTACTCTACCTCTACTGTACTCTACTGTACTCCACCTCTACTGTGCTCCACTGTACTCCACTGTACTCTACCTCTACTGTGCTCCACTGTACTCTACCTCTACTGTACTCCACTGTACTCTATCTCTACTGTGCTCCACTGTACTCTACCTCTACTGTACTCCACTGTACTCTATCTCTACTGTTCTCCACTCTACTCTACCTCTACTGTGCTCAGCTGTACTCTACCTCTACTGTGCTCCACTGCACTCTATCTCTACTGTACTCCACTGTACTCTACCTCTACAGTGCTCCACTGTGCTCTACCTCTACTCTACTCCACTGTCGTCTACCTCTACTCTGCTCTACTGTACTCTACCTCTACTGTACTCCACTGTACTCTACCTCTACTATTCTCCACTGTACTCTACCTCTACTGTGCTCTACTGTACTCTATCTCTACTGTGCTCCACTGTACTCTACCTCTACTGTACTCTACTCTACTCCACCTCTAATGTGCTCCACTCTACTCTACCTCTACTGTACTCCACTGTACTCTACCTCTACTCTGCTCTACTGTACTCTATCTCTACTGTGCTCCACTGTACTCTACCTCTACTGTACTCCACTGTAGGCTGCCTCAACTATACTCCACTGTACTCTACCTCTAGTGTACTCCACTGTACTCTACCTCTACTGTGCTCTACTGTACTCTATCTCTATTGTGCTCCACTGTACTCTACCTCTAATGTACTCCACTGTAGTCTACCTCAACTATACTCCACTGTACTCTGCCTCTACTGTGCTCCACTGTACTCTACCTCAACTATACTCCACTGTACTCTATCTCTACTTTGCTCCACTGTACTCTACCTCTACTGTGCTCCACTGTACTCTACCTCTACTGTACTCCACTGTACTCTACCTCTACTGTACTCCACTGTACTCTACCTCTACTGTGCTCCACTGTTCTCTACCTCTACTGTACTCCACTGTACTCTACCTCTACTGTGCTCCACTGTACTCTACCTCTACTGTGCTCCACTGTACTCTACCTCTACTGTGCTCCACTGTACTCTACCTCTACTGTTCTCCACTCTACTCTACCTCTACTGTGCTCAGCTGTACTCTACCTCTACTGTGCTCCACTGCACTCTATCTCTACTGTACTCCACTGTACTCTACCTCTACAGTGCTCCACTGTGCTCTACCTCTACTCTACTCCACTGTACTCTACCTCTACTCTGCTCTACTGTACTCTACCTCTACTGTGCTCTACTGTACTCTATCTCTACTGTGCTCCAATGTACTCTACCTCTATTGTACTCTACTCTACTCCACCTCTAATGTGCTCCACTCTACTCTACCTCTACTGTACTCCACTGTACTCTACCTCTACTCTGCTCTACTGTACTCATTCTCTACTCTGCTCCACTGTACTCTACCTCTACTGTACTCCACTGTAGTCTACCTCAACTATACTCCACTGTACTCTACCTCTACTGTGCTCCACTGTACTCTACCTCTACTGTGCTCTACTGTACTCTATCTCTACTCTGCTCCACTGTACTCTACCTCTACTGTACTCCACTGTACTCCACCTCTACAGTGCTCCACTGTACTCTACCTCTACTGTACTCCACTGTACTCTAGCTCTACTGTGCTTCACTGTACTCTACCTCTACTGTACTCCACTGTACTCTACCTCTACTGTACTCCACTGTATTCTACCTCTACTGTGCTCTACTGTACTCTACCTCTACTGTACTCCACTGTACTCTACCTCTACTGTGCTCTACTGTACTCTACCTCTACTGTACTCCACTGTACTCTACCTCTACTGTGATCTACTGTACTCTATCTCTACTGTGCTCCACTGTACTCTACCTCTACTGTACTCCATTGTACTCCACCTCTACAGTGCTCCACTGTACTCTACCTCTACTGTACTCCACTGTACTCTACCTCTACTCTGCTCTACTGTACTCTATCTCCACTGTGCTCCACTGTAGTCTACCTCAACTATACTCCACTGTACTCTACCTCTAATGTGCTCCACTGTACTCTACCTCAACTATACTCCACTGTACTCTATCTCTACTCTAATCCACTGTACTCTATCTCTACTCTACTCCACTCTTCTCTATCTCTACTGTACTCCACTGTACTCTATCTCTACTGTACTCCACTGTATTCTACCTCTACTGTGCTCTACTGTACTCTACCTCTACTGTACTCCACTGTACTCTACCTCTACTGTGCTCTACTGTACTCTATCTCTACTGTGCTCCACTGTACTCTACCTCAACTGTACTCCACTGTACTCCACCTCTACAGTGCTCCACTGTACTCTACCTCTACTGTACTCCACTGTACTCTACCTCTACTCTGCTCTACTGCTCTACTGCTCTACTCTATCTCTACTCTACTCCACTCTTCTCTATCTCTACTGTACTCCACTGTACTCTATCTCTACTGTTCTCCATTGTATTCTACCTCTACTGTGCACTACTGTACTCTACCTCTACTGTACTCCACTGTACTCTACCTCTACTGTGCTCTACTGTACTCTATCTCTACTGTGCTCCACTGTACTCTACCTCTACTGTACTCCACTGTACTCCACCTCTACAGTGCTCCACTGTACTCTACCTCTACTGTACTCCACTGTACTCTACCTCTACTCTGCTCTACTGTACTCTATCTCTACTGTGCTCCACTGTACTCTACCTCTACTGTACTCCACTGTAGTCTACCTCTACTGTGCTCCATTGTACTCTACCTCAACTATACTCCACTGTACTCTATCTCTACTCTAATCCACTGTACTCTATCTCTACTCTACTCCACTCTACTCTATCTCTACTGTACTCCACTGTACTCTACCTTTACTCTACTCTACTGTACTCCACCTCTACTGTGCTCCACTGCACTCCACTGTACTCTAGCTCTACTGTGCTCCACTGTACTCTATCTCTACTGTACTCCACTGTATTCTACCTCTACTGTGCTCTACTGTACTCTACGCTACTGTGCTCCACTGTACTCTATTTCTACTGTACCCCACTATACTCTACCTCTACTGTGCTCCACTGTACTCTACCTCTACTGTGCTCCACTGTACACTACCTCTACTGTACTCCACTGTACTCTACCTCTACTGTGCTCCACTGTACTCTACCTCTACTGTGCTTCACTGTACTCTATCTCTACTGTACTCCACTGTACTCTATCTCTACTGTACTCCACTGTACTCTACCTCTACTGTGCTCTACTGTACTCTATCTCTACTGTGCTCCACTGTACTCTACCTCTACTCTGCTCTACTGTGCTCTACCTCTACTGTACTCCACTGTACTCTACCTCTACTGTACTCCACTGTACTCTACCTCTACTCTGTTCTACTGTACTCTATCTCTACTGTGCTCCACTGTACTCTAACTCTACTGTACTCCACTGTAGTTTACCTCTACTCTGCTCCACTGTACTCTACCTCTACTGTGCTCCACTGTACTCTATCTCTACTGTACTCCACTGTACTCTACCTCTACAGTACTCCACTGTTCTCTACCTCTACTGTACTCCACTGTACTCTACCTCTACTGTGCTCCACTGCACTCTACCTCAACTATACTCCAATGTACTCTATCTCTACTCTAATCCACTGTACTCTATCTCTACTCTACTCCACTCTACTCTATCTCTACTGTACTCCACTGTACTCTACCTCTACTGTGCTCCACTGTACTCTACCTCTACTGTACTCCACTGTACTCTACCTCTACTGTACTCCACTGTACGCCACTGTACTCTAGCTCTACTGTGCTCCACTGTACTCTACCTCTACTGTACTCCACTGTACTCTACCTCTACTGTACTCCACTGTATTCTACCTCTACTGTGCTCTACTGTACTCAACCTCTACTGTACTCCACTGTACTCTACCTCTACTGTGCTCTACTGTACTCTATCTCTACTGTGCTCCACTGTACTCTATCTCTACTGTGCTCCACTGTACTCTACCTCTACTGTACTCCACTGTACTCCACCTCTACAGTGCTCCACTGTACTCTACCTCTACTGTACTCCACTGTACTCTACCTCTACTCTGCTCTACTGTACTCTATCTCTACTGTGCTCCACTGTACTCTACCTCTAATGTACTCCACTGTAGTCTACCTCAACTATACTCCACTGTACTCTGCCTCTACTGTGCTCCACTGTACTCTACCTCAACTATACTCCACTGTACTCTATCTCTACTCTAATCCACTGTACTCTATCTCTACTCTACTCCACTCTACTCTATCTCTACTGTACTCCACTGTACTCTACCTTTACTCTACTCTACTGTACTCCACCTCTACTGTGCTCCACTGCACTCCACTGTACTCTAGCTCTACTGTGCTCCACTGTACTCTATCTCTACTGTACTCCACTGTATTCTACCTCTACTGTGCTCTACTGTACTCTACGCTACTGTGCTCCACTGTACTCTATTTCTACTGTACCCCACTATACTCTACCTCTACTGTGCTCCACTGTACTCTACCTCTACTGTGCTCCACTGTACACTACCTCTACTGTACTCCACTGTACTCTACCTCTACTGTGCTCCACTGTACTCTACCTCTACTGTGCTTCACTGTACTCTATCTCTACTGTACTCCACTGTACTCTATCTCTACTGTACTCCACTGTACTCTACCTCTACTGTGCTCTACTGTACTCTATCTCTACTGTGCTCCACTGTACTCTACCTCTACTCTGCTCTACTGTGCTCTACCTCTACTGTACTCCACTGTACTCTACCTCTACTGTACTCCACTGTACTCTACCTCTACTCTGTTCTACTGTACTCTATCTCTACTGTGCTCCACTGTACTCTAACTCTACTGTACTCCACTGTAGTTTACCTCTACTCTGCTCCACTGTACTCTACCTCTACTGTGCTCCACTGTACTCTACCTCTACTGTGCTCCACTGTACTCTATCTCTACTGTACTCCACTGTACTCTACCTCTACAGTACTCCACTGTTCTCTACCTCTACTGTACTCCACTGTACTCTACCTCTACTGTGCTCCACTGCACTCTACCTCAACTATACTCCAATGTACTCTATCTCTACTCTAATCCACTGTACTCTATCTCTACTCTACTCCACTCTACTCTATCTCTACTGTACTCCACTGTACTCTACCTCTACTGTGCTCCACTGTACTCTACCTCTACTGTACTCCACTGTACTCTACCTCTACTGTACTCCACTGTACTCCACTGTACTCTAGCTCTACTGTGCTCCACTGTACTCTACCTCTACTGTACTCCACTGTACTCTACCTCTACTGTACTCCACTGTATTCTACCTCTACTGTGCTCTACTGTACTCAACCTCTACTGTACTCCACTGTACTCTACCTCTACTGTGCTCTACTGTACTCTATCTCTACTGTGCTCCACTGTACTCTATCTCTACTGTGCTCCACTGTACTATACCTCTACTGTACTCCACTGTACTCCACCTCTACAGTGCTCCACTGTACTCTACCTCTACTGTACTCCACTGTACTCTACCTCTACTCTGCTCTACTGTACTCTATCTCTACTGTGCTCCACTGTACTCTACCTCTAATGTACTCCACTGTAGTCTACCTCAACTATACTCCATTGTACTCTGCCTCTACTGTGCTCCACTGTACTCTACCTCAACTATACTCCACTGTACTCTATCTCTACTCTAATCCACTGTACTCTATCTCTACTCTACTCCACTCTACTCTATCTCTACTGTACTCCACTGTACTCTACCTTTACTCTACTCTACTGTACTCCACCTCTACTGTGCTCCACTGTACTCCACTGTACTCTAGCTCTACTGTGCTCCACTGTACTCTATCTCTACTCTACTCCACTGTATTCTACCTCTACTGTGCTCTACTGTACTCTACCTCTACTGTACTCCACTGTACTCTACCTCTACTGTACTGTACTGTACTCTACCTCTACTGTACTCTACTGTACTCCACCTCTACTGTGCTCCACTGTACTCCACTGTACTCTACCTCTACTGTGCTCCACTGTACTCTACCTCTACTGTACTCCACTGTACTCTATCTCTACTGTGCTCCACTGTACTCTACCTCTACTGTACTCCACTGTACTCTATCTCTACTGTTCTCGACTCTACTCTACCTCTACTGTGCTCAGCTGTACTCTACCTCTACTGTGCTCCACTGCACTCTATCTCTACTGTACTCCACTGTACTCTACCTCTACAGTGCTCCACTGTGCTCTACCTCTACTCTACTCCACTGTCGTCTACCTCTACTCTGCTCTACTGTACTCTACCTCTACTGTACTCCACTGTACTCTACCTCTACTATTCTCCACTTTACTCTACCTCTACTGTGCTCTACTGTACTCTATCTCTACTGTGCTCCACTGTACTCTACCTCTACTGTACTCTACTCTACTCCACCTCTAATGTGCTCCACTCTACTCTACCTCTACTGTACTCCACTGTACTCTACCTCTACTCTGCTCTACTGTACTCTATCTCTACTGTGCTCCACTGTACTCTACCTCTACTGTACTCCACTGTAGTCTGCCTCAACTATACTCCACTGTACTCTACCTCTAGTGTGCTCCACTGTACTCTACCTCTACTGTGCTCTACTGTACTCTATCTCTACTGTGCTCCACTGTACTCTACCTCTACTGTACTCCACTGTACTCCACCTCTACAGTGCTCCACTCTACTCTACCTCTACTGTACTCCACTGTACTCTACCTCTACTCTGCTGTACTGTACTCTATCTCTACTGTGCTCCACTGTACTCTACCTCTACTGTACTCCACTGTAGTCTACCTCAACTATACTCCACTGTACTCTACCTCTACCGTGCTCCACTGTACTCTACCTCTACTGTGCTCTACTGTACTCTACCTCTACTGTACTCCACTGTGCTCTACCTCTACTCTGCTCTACTGTACTCTATCTCTACTGTGCTCCACTGTACTCTACCTCTACTGTACTCCACTGTACTCCACCTCTACAGTGCTCCACTGTACTCTACCTCTACTGTACTCCACTGTACTCTACCTCTACTCTGCTCTACTGTACTCTATCTCTACTGTGCTCCACTGTACTCTACCTCTACTGTACTCCACTGTAGTCTAGCTCAACTATACTCCACTGTACTCTACCTCTACTGTGCTCCACTGTACTCTACCTCAACTATACTCCACTGTACTCTATCTTTACTCTAATCCACTGTACTCTATCTCTACTCTACTCCACTCTACTCTATCTCTACTGTACTCCACTGTACTCTACCTCTACTCTACTCTACTGTACTCCACCTCTACTGTGCTCCACTATACTCCACTGTACTCTAGCTCTACTGTGCTCCACTGTACTCTACCTCTACTGTACTCCACTGTACTCTACCTATACTGTGCTCCACTGTACTCTACCTCCACTGTACTCCACTGTACTCTACCTCTACTGTACTCCACTGTACTCTACCTCTACTGTACTCCACTGTATTCTACCTCTACTGTGCTCTACTGTACTCTACCTCTACTGTACTCCACTGTACTCTACCTCTACTGTACTGTACTGTTCTCTACCTCTACTGTACTCTACTGTACTCCACCTCTACTGTGCTCCACTGTACTCCACTGTACTCTACCTCTACTGTGCTCCACTGTACTCTACCTCTACTGTACTCCACTGTACTCTATCTCTACTGTTCTCCACTGTACTCTACCTCTAATGTGCTCCACTGTACTCTATCTCTACTGTGATCCACTGTACTCTACCTCTGCTGTGCTCCACTGTACTCTATATCTACTCTACTCCACTGTACTCTATCTCTATTTTACTCCACTGTACTCTACCTCTACTGTACTCTACTGTACTCCACCTCTACTGTGCTCCACTTTACTCCACTGTACTCTTCCTCTACTGTACTCCACTGTACTCTATCTCTACTGTGCTCCACTGTACTCTACCTCTATTTTGCTCTAATATACTCTACTCTACTGTGCTCCACTGTACTCTATTTCTACTGTACCCCACTGTACTCTACCTCTACTGTGCTCCACTGTACTCTACCTCTACTGTGCTCCACTGTACTCTACCTCTACTGTACTCCACTGTACTCTACCTCTACTGTACTCCACTGTAGTCTACCTCAACTATACTCCACTGTACACTACCTCTACTGTACTCTAATGTATTCCACCTCTACTGTGCTCCACTGTACTCCACTGTACTCTACCTCTACTGTGCTCCACTGTACTCTACCTCTACTGTAATCCACTGTACTCCATCTCTACTGTGCTCCACTGTACTCTACCTCTACTGTACTCCACTATACTCTATCTCTACTGTTCTCCACTGTACTCTACCTCTACTGTGCTCCACTGTACTCCACTGTACTCTATCTCTACTGTGATCCACTGTACTCTACCTCTGCTGTGCTCCACTGTACTCTATATCTACTCTACTCCACTGTACTCTATCTCTATTGTACTCCACTGTACTCTACCTCTACTGTACTCTACTGTACTCCACCTCTACTGTGCTCCACTGTACTCCACTGTACTCTTCCTCTACTGTACTCCACTGTACTCTATCTCTACTGTGATCCACTGTACTCTACCTCTACTTTGCTCTAATGTACTCTACTCTACTGTGCTCCACTGTACTCTATTTCTACTGTACCCCACTGTACTCTACCTCTACTGTGCTCCACTGTACTCTACCTCTACTGTGCTCCACTGTACACTACCTCTACTGTACTCCACTGTACTCTACCTCTACTGTGCTCCACTGTACTCTACCTCTGCTGTGCTCCACTGTACTCTATATCTACTCTACTCCACTGTACTCTATCTCTATTGTACTCCACTGTACTCTACCTCTACTGTACTCTACTGTACTCCACCTCTACTGTGCTCCACTGTACTCCACTGTACTCTTCCTCTACTGTACTCCACTGTACTCTATCTCTACTGTGATCCACTGTACTCTACCTCTACTTTGCTCTAATGTACTCTACTCTACTGTGCACCACTGTACTCTATTTCTACTGTACCCCACTGTACTCTACCTCTACTGTGCTCCACTGTACTCTACCTCTACTGTGCTCCACTGTACACTACCTCTACTGTACTCCACTGTACTCTACCTCTACTGTGCTCCACTGTACTCTACCTCTACTGTGCTCCACTGTACTCTACCTCTACTGTGCTCCACTGTACTCTACCTCTACTCTGCTCTACTGTACTCATTCTCTACTGTGCTCCACTGTACTCTACCTCTACTGTACTCCACTGTAGTCTACCTCAACTATAAACCACTGTACTCTACCTGTACTGTGCTCCACTGTACTCTACCTCTACTGTGCTCTACTGTACTCTATCTCTACTGTGCTCCACTGTACTCTACCTCTACTGTACTCCACTGTACTCCACCTCTACAGTGCTCCACTGTACTCTACCTCTACTGTACTCCACTGTACTCTACCTCTACTCTGCTCTACTGTACTCTATCTCTACTGTACTCCACTGTACTCTACCTCTACTGTACTTCACTGTAGTCTACCTCAACTATACTCCACTGTACTCTTCCTCTACTGTGCTCCACTGTACTCTACCTCTACTGTGCTCCACTGTACTCTATCTATACTCTAATCCACTGTACTCTTTCTCTACTCTACTCCACTCTACTCTATCTCTACTGTACTCCACTGTACTCTACCTCTACTCTACACTACTGTACTCCACCTCTACTGTGCTCCACTGTACTCCACTGTACTCTAGCTCTACTGTGCTCCACTGTACTCTACATCTACTGTACTCCACTGTACTCTACCTCTACTGTGCTCCACTGTACTCTACCTCTACTGTACTCCACTGTATTCTACCTCTACTGTGCTCTACTGTACTCTACATCTACTGTACTCCACTTTACTCTACCTCTACTGTACTGTACTGTTTTCTACCTCTACTGTACTCTACTGTACTCCACCTCTACTGTGCTCCACTGTACTCCAGTGTACTCTACCGCTACTGTGCTCCACTGTACTCTACCTCTACTGTACTCCACTGTACTCTATCTCTACTGTTCTCCACTGTACTCTACCTCTATTGTGCTCCACTGTACTCTACCGCTACTTTGCTCCACTGTACTCTACCTCTACTGTGCTCCACTGTACTCTACCTCTACTGTACTCCACTGTACTCTATCTCTACTGTACTCCACTGTACTCTACCTCTACTGTGCTCCACTGTACTCTACCTCTACTGTACTCCACTGTACTCTATCTCTACTGTACTCCACTGTACTCTACCTCTACTGTGCTCCACTGTACTCTACCTCTACTGTACTCCACTGTATTCTACCTCTACTGTGCTCTACTGTACTCTACATCTACTGTACTCCACTGTACTCTACCTCTACTGTACTGTACTGTTTTCTACCTCTACTGTACTCTACTGTACTCCACCTCTAATGTGCTCCATTGTACTCCACTGTACTCTACCGCTACTGTGCTCCACTGTACTCTACCTCTACTGTACTCCATTGTACTCTACCTCTACTGTACTCCACTGTACTCTATCTCTACTGTTCTCCACTGTACTCTACCTCTACTGTGCTCCACTGTACTCTACCGCTACTTTGCTCCACTGTACTCTACCTCTACTGTGCTCCACTGTACTCTACCTCTACTGTACTCCACTGTACTCTATCTCTACTGTACTCCACTGTACTCTACCTCTACTGTGCTCCACTGTACTCTACCTCTACTGTACTCCACTGTACTCTACCTCTACTGTGCTCCACTGTTATCTACCTCTACTGTACTCCACTGTACTCTACCTCTACTGTGCTCCACTGTACTCTACCTCTACTGTGCTCCACTGTACTCTACCACTACTGTGCTCCACTGTACTCTACCTCTACTGTTCTCCACTCTACTCTACCTCTACTGTGCTCAGCTGTACTCTACCTCTACTGTGCTCCACTGCACTCTATCTCTACTGTACTCCACTGTACTCTACCTCTACAGTGCTCTACTGTGCTCTACCTCTACTCTACTCCACTGTACTCTACCTCTACTCTGCTCTACTGTACTCTACCTCTACTGTGCTCTACTGTACTCTATCTCTACTGTGCTCCACTGTACTCTACCTCTACTGTACTCTACTCTACTCCACCTCTAATGTGCTCCACTCTACTCTACCTCTACTGTACTCCACTGTACTCTACCTCTACTCTGCTCTACTGTACTCATTCTCTACTCTGCTCCACTGTACTCTACCTCTACTGTACTCCACTGTACTCTACCTCTACTCTGCTCTACTGTACTCATTCTCTACTCTGCTCCACTGTACTCTACCTCTACTGTACTCCACTGTAGTCTACCTCAACTATACTCCACTGTACTCTACCTCTACTGTGCTCCACTGTACTCTACCTCTACTCTGCTCTACTGTACTCTATCTCTACTGTGCTCCACTGTACTCTACCTCTAATGTACTCCACTGTAGTCTACCTCAACTATACTCCACTGTACTCTACCTCTACTGTGCTCCACTGTACTCTACCTCAACTATACTCCACTGTACTCTATCTCTACTCTAATCCACTGTACTCTATCTCTACTCTACTCCACTCTTCTCTATCTCTATTGTACTCCACTGTACTCTACCTTTACTCTACTCTACTGTACTCCACCTCTACTTTGCTCCACTGTACTCCACTGTACTCTAGCTCTACTGTGCTCCACTGTACTCTACCTCTACTGTACTCCACTGTACTCTACCTCTACTGTGCTCCACTGTACTCTACCTCTACTGTACTCCACTGTACTCTACCTCTACTGTACTCCACTGTACTCTACCTCTACTGTACTCCACTGTATTCTACCTCTACTGTGCTCTACTGTACTCTACCTCTACTGTACTCCACTGTACTCTACCTCTACTCTACTGTACTGTTCTCTACCTCTATTGTACTTTACAGTACTCCACCTCTACTGTACTCCACTGCACTCCACTGTACTCTACCTCTACTGTGCTCCACTTTACTCTACCTCTACTGTACTCCACTGTACTCTATCTCTACTGTGCTCCACTGTACTCTACCTCTACTGTACTCGACTGTACTCTATCTCTACTGTACTCCACTGTATTCTACCTCTACTGTGCTCTACTGTACTCTACCTCTACTGTACTCCACTGTACTCTACCTCTACTGTGCTCTACTGTACTCTATATCTACTGTGCTCCACTGTACTCTACCTCTACTGTACTCCACTGTACTCCACCTCTACAGTGCTCCACTGTACTCTACCTCTACTGTACTCCACTGTACTCTACCTCTACTCTGCTCTACTGTACTCTATCTCTACTGTGCTCCACTGTACTCTACCTCTACTGTACTCCACTGTAGTCTACCTCTACTGTGCTCCACTGTACTCTACCTCAACTATACTCCACTGTACTCTATCTCTACTCTAATCCACTGTACTCTATCTCTACTCTACTCCACTCTACTCTATCTCTACTGTACTCCACTGTACTCTACCTTTACTCTACTCTACTGTACTCCACCTCTACTGTGCTCCACTGTACTCCACTGTACTCTAGCTCTACTGTGCTCCACTGTACTCTATCTGTACTGTACTCCACTGTATTCTACCTCTACTGTGCTCTACTGTACTCTACGCTACTGTGCTCCACTGTACTCTATTTCTACTGTACCCCACTATACTCTACCTCTACTGTGCTCCACTGTACTCTACCTCTACTGTGCTCCACTGTACACTACCTCTACTGTACTCCACTGTACTCTACCTCTACTGTGCTCCACTGTACTCTACCTCTACTGTGCTCCACTGTACTCTATCTCTACTGTACTCTACTGTACTCTACCTCTACTGTACTCCACTGTACTCTATCTCTACTGTACTCCACTTTACTCTACCTCTACTGTGCTCTACTGTACTCTATCTCTACTGTGCTCCACTGTACTCTACCTCTACTGTACTCTACTCTACTCCAACTCTAATGTGCTCCACTCTACTCTACCTCTACTGTACTCCACTGTACTCTACCTCTACTCTGCTCTACTGTACTCTATCTCTACTGTGCTCCACTGTACTCTAACTCTACTGTACTCCACTGTAGTTTACCTCTACTGTGCTCCACTGTACTCTACCTCTACTGTGCTCCACTGTACTCTACCTCTACTGTGCTCCACTGTACTCTATCTCTACTGTACTCCACTGTACTCTACCTCTACAGTACTCCACTGTTCTCTACCTCTACTGTACTCCACTGTACTCTACCTCTACTGTGCTCCACTGCACTCTACCTCAACTATACTCCAATGTACTCTATCTCTACTCCAATCCACTGTACTCTATCTCTACTCTACTCCACTCTACTCTATCTCTACTGTACTCCACTGTACTCTACCTCTACTGTGCTCCACTGTACTCTACCTCTACTGTACTCCACTGTACTCTACCTCTACTGTACTCCACTGTACTCCACTGTACTCTAGCTCTACTGTGCTCCACTGTACTCTACCTCTACTGTACTCCACTGTATTCTACCTCTACTGTGCTCTACTGTACTCAACCTCTACTGTACTCCACTGTACTCTACCTCTACTGTGCTCTACTGTACTCTATCTCTACTGTGCTCCACTGTACTCTACCTCTACTGTACTCCACTGTACTCCACCTCTACAGTGCTCCACTGTACTCTACCTCTACTGTACTCCACTGTACTCTACCTCTACTCTGCTCTATTGTACTCTATCTCTATTGTGCTCCACTGTACTCTACCTCTAATGTACTCCACTGTAGTCTACCTCAACTATACTCCACTGTACTCTGCCTCTACTGTGCTCCACTGTACTCTACCTCAACTATACTCCACTGTACTCTATCTCTACTTTGCTCCACTGTACTCTACCTCTACTGTGCTCCACTGTACTCTACCTCTACTGTACTCCACTGTACTCTACCTCTACTGTACTCCACTGTACTCTACCTCTACTGTGCTCCACTGTTCTCTACCTCTACTGTACTCCACTGTACTCTACCTCTACTGTGCTCCACTGTACTCTACCTCTACTGTGCTCCACTGTACTCTACCTCTACTGTGCTCCACTGTACTCTACCTCTACTGTTCTCCACTCTACTCTACCTCTACTGTGCTCAGCTGTACTCTACCTCTACTGTGCTCCACTGCACTCTATCTCTACTGTACTCCACTGTACTCTACCTCTACAGTGCTCCACTGTGCTCTACCTCTACTCTACTCCACTGTACTCTACCTCTACTCTGCTCTACTGTACTTTACCTCTACTGTGCTCTACTGTACTCTATCTCTACTGTGCTCCACTGTACTCTACCTCTACTGTACTCTACTCTACTCCACCTCTAATGTGCTCCACTCTACTCTACCTCTACTGTACTCCACTGTACTCTACCTCTACTCTGCTCTACTGTACTCATTCTCTACTCTGCTCCACTGTACTCTACCTCTACTGTACTCCACTGTAGTCTACCTCAACTATACTCCACTGTACTCTACCTCTACTGTGCTCCACTGTACTCTACCTCTACTGTGCTCTACTGTACTCTATCTCTACTCTGCTCCACTGTACTCTACCTCTACTGTACTCCACTGTACTTCACCTCTACAGTGCTCCACTGTACTCTACCTCTACTGTACTCCACTGTACTCTAGCTCTACTTAGCTCCACTGTACTCTACCTCTACTGTACTCCACTGTACTCTACCTCTACTGTACTCCACTGTATTCTACCTCTACTGTGCTCTACTGTACTCTACCTCTACTGTACTCCACTGTACTCTACCTCTACTGTGCTCTACTGTACTCTACCTCTACTGTACTCCACTGTACTCTACCTCTACTGTGATCTACTGTACTCTATCTCTACTGTGCTCCACTGTACTCTACCTCTACTGTACTCCATTGTACTCCACCTCTACAGTGCTCCACTGTACTCTACCTCTACTGTACTCCACTGTACTCTACCTCTACTCTGCTCTACTGTACTCTATCTCTACTGTGCTCCACTGTAGTCTACCTCAACTATACTCCACTGTACTCTACCTCTACTGTGCTCCACTGTACTCTACCTCAACTATACTCCACTGTACTCTACCTCTACTCTAATCCACTGTACTCTATCTCTACTCTACTCCACTCTTCTCTATCTCTACTGTACTCCACTGTACTCTATCTCTACTGTACTCCACTGTATTCTACCTCTACTGTGCTCTACTGTGCTCTACCTCTACTGTACTCCACTGTACTCTACCTCTACTGTGCTCTACTGTACTCTATCTCTACTGTGCTCCACTGTACTCTACCTCTACTGTACTCCACTGTACTCCACCTCTACAGTGCTCCACTGTTCTCTACCTCTACTGTACTCCACTGTACTCTACCTCTACTCTGCTCTACTGCTCTACTGCTCTACTCTATCTCTACTCTACTCCACTCTTCTCTATCTCTACTGTACTCCACTGTACTCTATATCTACTGTACTCCACTGTATTCTACCTCTACTGTGCTCTACTGTACTCTACCTCTACTGTACTCCACTGTACTCTACCTCTACTGTGCTCTACTGTACTCTATCTCTACTGTGCTCCACTGTACTCTACCTCTACTGTACTCCACTGTACTCCACCTCTACAGTGCTCCACTGTACTCTACCTCTACTGTACTCCACTGTACTCTACCTCTACTCTGCTCTACTGTACTCTATCTCTACTGTGCTCCACTGTACTCTACCTCTACTGTACTCCACTGTAGTCTACCTCTACTGTGCTCCACTGTACTCTACCTCAACTATACTCCACTGTACTCTATCTCTACTCTAATCCACTGTACTCTATCTCTACTCTACTCCACTCTACTCTATCTCTACTGTACTCCACCTCTACTCTGCTCTACTGTGCTCCACTGTACTCTATCTCTACTGTACTCCACTGTATTCTACCTCTACTGTGCTCTACTGTACTCTACGCTACTGTGCTCCACTGTACTCTATTTCTACTGTACCCCACTATACTCTACCTCTACTGTGCTCCACTGTACTCTACCTCTACTGTGTTCCACTGTACACTACCTCTACTGTACTCCACTGTACTCTACCTCTACTGTGCTCCACTGTACTCTACCTCTACTGTGCTCCACTGTACTCTATCTCTACTGTACTCCACTGTACTCTATCTCTACTGTACTCCACTGTACTCTACATCTACTGTGCTCTACTGTACTCTATCTCTACTGTGCTCCACTGTACTCTACCTCTACTCTGCTCTACTGTGCTCTACCTCTACTGTACTCCACTGTACTCTACCTCTACTGTACTCCACTGTACTCTACCTCTACTCTGCTCTACTGTACTCTATCTCTACTGTGCTCCACTGTACTCTAACTCTACTGTACTCCACTGTAGTTTACCTCTACTGTGCTCCACTGTACTCTACCTCTACTGTGCTCCACTGTACTCTACCTCTACTGTGCTCCACTGTACTCTATCTCTACTCTAATCCACTGTACTCTATCTCTACTCTACTCCACTCTACTCTATCTCTCCTGTACTCCACTGTACTCTACCTCTACTGTGCTCCACTCTACTCTACCTCTACTGTACTCCACTGTACTCTACCTCTACTGTACTCCACTGTACTCCACTGTACTCTAGCTCTACTGTGCTCCACTGTACTCTACCTCTACTGTACTCCACTGTACTCTACCTCTACTGTACTCCACTGTATTCTACCTCTACTGTGCTCTACTGTACTCAACCTCTACTGTACTCCACTGTACTCTACCTCTACTGTGCTCTACTGTACTCTATCTCTACTGTGCTCCACTGTAATCTACCTCTACTGTACTCCACTGTACTCCACCTCTACAGTGCTCCACTGTACTCTACCTCTACTGTACTCCACTGTACTCTACCTCTACTCTGCTCTACTGTACTCTATCTCTACTGTGCTCCACTGTACTCAACCTCTAATGTACTCCACTGTAGTCTACCTCAACTATACTCCACTGTACTCTGCCTCTACTGTGCTCCACTGTACTCTACCTCAACTATACTCCACTGTACTCTATCTCTACTCTAATCCACTGTACTCTATCTCTACTCTACTCCACTCTACTCTATCTCTACTGTACTCCACTGTACTCTACCTTTACTCTACTCTACTGTACTCCACCTCTACTGTGCTCCACTGTACTCCACTGTACTCTAGCTCTACTGTGCTCCACTGTACTCTATCTCTACTGTACTCCACTGTATTCTACCTCTACTGTGCTCTACTGTACTCTACCTCTACTGTACTCCACTGTACTCTACCTCTACTGTACTGTACTGTACTCTACCTCTACTGTACTCTACTGTACTCCACCTCTACTGTTCTCCACTGTACTCCACTGTACTCTACCTCTACTGTGCTCCACTGTACTCTACCTCTACTGTACTCCACTGTACTCTATCTCTACTGTGCTCCACTGTACTCTACCTCTACTGTACTCCACTGTACTCTATCTCTACTGTTCTCCACTCTACTCTACCTCTACTGTGCTCAGCTGTACTCTACCTCTACTGTGCTCCACTGCACTCTATCTCTACTGTACTCCACTGTACTCTACCTCTACAGTGCTCCACTGTGCTCTACCTCTACTCTACTCCACTGTCGTCTACCTCTACTCTGCTCTACTGTACTCTACCTCTACTCTGCTCCACTGTACTCTACCTCTACTATTCTCCACTGTACTCTACCTCTACTGTGCTCTACTGTACTCTATCTCTACTGTGCTCCACTGTACTCTACCTCTACTGTACTCTACTCTACTCCACCTCTAATGTGCTCCACTCTACTCTACCTCTACTGTACTCCACTGTACTCTACCTCTACTCTGCTCTACTGTACTCTATCTCTACTGTGCTCCACTGTACTCTACCTCTACTGTACTCCACTGTAGTCTGCCTCAACTATACTCCACTGTACTCTACCTCTAGTGTGCTCCACTGTACTCTACCTCTACTGTGCTCTACTGTACTCTATCTCTACTGTGCTCCACTGTACTCTACCTCTACTGTACTCCACTTTACTCCACCTCTACAGTGCTCCACTGTACTCTACCTCTACTGTGCTCCACTGTACTCTATCTCTACTGTACTCTACTGTACTCTACCTCTACTGTACTCCACTGTACTCTATCTCTACTGTACTCCACTGTACTCTACCTCTACTGTGCTCTACTGTACTCTATCTCTACTGTGCTCCACTGTACTCTACCTCTACTGTACTCCACTGTACTCCACCTCTACAGTGCTCCACTGTACTCTACCTCTACTGTACTCCACTGTACTCTACCTCTACTCTGCTCTACTGTACTCTATCTCTATTGTGCTCCACTGTACTCTACCTCTAATGTACTCCACTGTAGTCTACCTCAACTATACTCCACTGTACTCTGCCTCTACTGTGCTCCACTGTACTCTACCTCAACTATACTCCACTGTACTCTATCTCTACTTTGCTCCACTGTACTCTACCTCTACTGTGCTCCACTGTACTCTACCTCTACTGTACTCCACTGTACTCTACCTCTACTGTACTCCACTGTACTCTACCTCTACTGTGCTCCACTGTTCTCTACCTCTACTGTACTCCACTGTACTCCACCTCTACAGTGCTCCACTGTACTCTACCTCTACTGTACTCCACTGTACTCTACCTCTACTCTGCTCTACTGTACTCTATCTCTACTGTGCTCCACTGTACTCTACCTCTACTGTACTCCACTGTAGTCTACCTCTACTGTGCTCCATTGTACTCTACCTCAACTATACTCCACTGTACTCTATCTCTACTCTAATCAACTGTACTCTATCTCTACTCTACTCCACTCTACTCTATCTCTACTGTACTCCACTGTACTCTACCTTTACTCTACTCTACTGTACTCCACCTCTACTGTGCTCCACTGCACTCCACTGTACTCTAGCTCTACTGTGCTCCACTGTACTCTATCTCTACTGTACTCCACTGTATTCTACCTCTACTGTGCTCTACTGTACTCTACGCTACTGTGCTCCACTGTACTCTATTTCTACTGTACCCCACTATACTCTACCTCTACTGTGCTCCACTTTACTCTACCTCTACTGTGCTCCACTGTACACTACCTCTACTGTACTCCACTGTACTCTACCTCTACTGTGCTCCACTGTACTCTACCTCTACTGTGCTCCACTGTACTCTATCTCTACTGTACTCCACTGTACTCTATCTCTACTGTACTCCACTGTACTCTACCTCTACTGTGCTCTACTGTACTCTATCTCTACTGTGCTCCACTGTACTCTACCTCTACTCTGCTCTACTGTGCTCTACCTCTACTGTACTCCACTGTACTCTACCTCTACTGTACTCCACTGTACTCTACCTCTACTCTGCTCTACTGTACTCTATCTCTACTGTGCTCCACTGTACTCTAACTCTACTGTACTCCACTGTAGTTTACCTCTACTGTGCTCCACTGTACTCTACCTCTACTGTGCTCCACTGTACTCTACCACTACTGTGCTCCATTGTACTCTATCTCTACTGTACTCCACTGTACTCTACCTCTACAGTACTCCACTGTTCTCTACCTCTACTGTACTCCACTGTACTCTACCTCTACTGTGCTCCACTGCACTCTACCTCAACTATACTCCAATGTACTCTATCTCTACTCTAATCCACTGTACTCTATCTCTACTCTACTCCACTCTACTCTATCTCTACTGTACTCCACTGTACTCTACCTCTACTGTGCTCCACTGTACTCTACCTCTACTGTACTCCACTGTACTCTACCTCTACTGTACTCCACTGTACTCCACTGTACTCTAGCTCTACTGTGCTCCACTGTACTCTACCTCTACTGTACTCCACTGTACTCTACCTCTACTGTACTCCACTGTATTCTACCTCTACTGTGCTCTACTGTACTCAACCTCTACTGTACTCCACTGTACTCTACCTCTACTGTGCTCTACTGTACTCTATCTCTACTGTGCTCCACTGTACTCTACCTCTACTGTACTCCACTGTACTCCACCTCTACAGTGCTCCACTGTACTCTACCTCTACTGTACTCCACTGTACTCTACCTCTAATCTGCTCTACTGTACTCTATCTCTACTGTGCTCCACTGTACTCTACCTCTAATGTACTCCACTGTAGTCTACCTGAACTATACTCCACTGTACTCTGCCTCTACTGTGCTCCACTGTACTCTACCTCAACTATACTCCACTGTACTCTATCTCTACTCTAATCCACTGTACTCTATCTCTACTCTACTCCACTCTACTCTATCTCTACTGTACTCCACTGTACTCTACCTTTACTCTACTCTACTGTACTCCACCTCTACTGTGCTCCACTGTACTCCACTGTACTCTAGCTCTACTGTGCTCCACTGTACTCTATCTCTACTGTACTCCACTGTATTCTACCTCTACTGTGCTCTACTGTACTCTACCTCTACTGTACTCCACTGTACTCTACCTCTACTGTACTGTACTGTACTCTACCTCTACTGTACTCTACTGTACTCCACCTCTACTGTGCTCCACTGTACTCCACTGTACTCTACCTCTACTGTGCTCCACTGTACTCTACCTCTACTGTACTCCACTGTACTCTATCTCTACTGTGCTCCACTGTACTCTACCTCTACTGTACTCCACTGTACTCTATCTCTACTGTTCTCCACTCTACTCTACCTCTACTGTGCTCAGCTGTACTCTACCTCTACTGTGCTCCACTGCACTCTATCTCTACTGTACTCCACTGTACTCTACCTCTACAGTGCTCCACTGTGCTCTACCTCTACTCTACTCCACTGTCGTCTACCTCTACTCTGCTCTACTGTACTCTACCTCTACTGTACTCCACTGTACTCTACCTCTACTATTCTCCACTGTACTCTACCTCTACTGTGCTCTACTGTACTCTATCTCTACTGTGCTCCACTGTACTCTACCTCTACTGTACTCTACTCTACTCCACCTCTAATGTGCTCCACTCTACTCTACCTCTACTGTACTCCACTGTACTCTACCTCTACTCTGCTCTACTGTACTCTATCTATACTGTGCTCCACTGTACTCTACCTCTACTGTACTCCACTGTAGTCTGCCTCAACTATACTCCACTGTACTCTACCTCTAGTGTACTCCACTGTACTCTACCTCTACTGTGCTCTACTGTACTCTATCTCTATTGTGCTCCACTGTACTCTACCTCTAATGTACTCCACTGTAGTCTACCTCAATTATACTCCACTGTACTCTGCCTCTACTGTGCTCCACTGTACTCTACCTCAACTATACTCCACTGTACTCTATCTCTACTTTGCTCCACTGTACTCTACCTCTACTGTGCTCCACTGTACTCTACCTCTACTGTACTCCACTGTACTCTACCTCTACTGTACTCCACTGTACTCTACCTCTACTGTGCTCCACTGTACTCTACCTCAACTATACTCCACTGTACTCTATCTTTACTCTAATCCACTGTACTCTATCTCTACTCTACTCCACTCTACTCTATCTCTACTGTACTCCACTGTACTCTACCTCTACTCTACTCTACTGTACTCCACCTCTACTGTGCTCCACTATACTCCACTGTACTCTAGCTCTACTGTGCTCCACTGTACTCTACCTCTACTGTACTCCACTGTACTCTACCTCTACTGTGCTCCACTGTACTCTACCTCCACTGTACTCCACTGTACTCTACCTCTACTGTACTCCACTGTACTCTACCTCTACTGTACTCCACTGTATTCTACCTCTACTGTGCTCTACTGTACTCTACCTCTACTGTACTCCACTGTACTCTACCTCTACTGTACTGTACTGTTCTCTACCTCTACTGTACTCTACTGTACTCCACCTCTACTGTGCTCCACTGTACTCCACTGTACTCTACCTCTACTGTGCTCCACTGTACTCTACCTCTACTGTACTCCACTGTACTCTATCTCTACTGTTCTCCACTGTACTCTACCTCTAATGTGCTCCACTGTACTCTATCTCTACTGTGATCCACTGTACTCTACCTCTGCTGTGCTCCACTGTACTCTATATCTACTCTACTCCACTGTACTCTATCTCTATTGTACTCCACTGTACTCTACCTCTACTGTACTCTACTGTACTCCACCTCTACTGTGCTCCACTGTACTCCACTGTACTCTTCCTCTACTGTACTCCACTGTACTCTATCTCTACTGTGCTCCACTGTACTCTACCTCTACTTTGCTCTAATATACTCTACTCTACTGTGCTCCACTGTACTCTATTTCTACTGTACCCCACTGTACTCTACCTCTACTGTGCTCCACTGTACTCTACCTCTACTGTGCTCCACTGTACTCTACCTCTACTGTACTCCACTGTACTCTACCTCTACTGTACTCCACTGTAGTCTACCTCAACTATACTCTACTGTACACTACCTCTACTGTACTCTAATGTATTTCACCTCTACTGTGCTCCACTGTACTCCACTGTACTCTACCTCTACTGTGCTCCACTGTACTCTACCTCTACTGTAATCCACTGTACTCCATCTCTACTGTGCTCCACTGTACTCTACCTCTACTGTACTCCACTATACTCTATCTCTACTGTTCTCCACTGTACTCTACCTCTACTGTGCTCCACTGTACTCCACTGTACTCTATCTCTACTGTGATCCACTGTACTCTACCTCTGCTGTGCTCCACTGTACTCTATATCTACTCTACTCCACTGTACTCTATCTCTATTGTACTCCACTGTACTCTACCTCTACTGTACTCTACTGTACTCCACCTCTACTGTGCTCCACTGTACTCCACTGTACTCTTCCTCTACTGTACTCCACTGTACTCTATCTCTACTGTGATCCACTGTACTCTACCTCTACTTTGCTCTAATGTACTCTACTCTACTGTGCTCCACTGTACTCTATTTCTACTGTACCCCACTGTACTCTACCTCTACTGTGCTCCACTGTACTCTACCTCTACTGTGCTCCACTGTACACTACCTCTACTGTACTCCACTGTACTCTACCTCTACTGTGCTCCACTGTACTCTACCTCTGCTGTGCTCCACTGTACTCTATATCTACTCTACTCCACTGTACTCTATATCTATTGTACTCCACTGTACTCTACCTCTACTGTACTCTACTGTACTCCACCTCTACTGTGCTCCACTGTACTCCACTGTACTCTTCCTCTACTGTACTCCACTGTACTCTATCTCTACTGTGATCCACTGTACTCTACCTCTACTTTGCTCTAATGTACTCTACTCTACTGTGCTCCACTGTACTCTATTTCTACTGTACCCCACTGTACTCTACCTCTACTGTGCTCCACTGTACTCTACCTCTACTGTGCTCCACTGTACACTACCTCTACTGTACTCCACTGTACTCTACCTCTACTGTGCTCCACTGTACTCTACCTCTACTGTGCTCCACTGTACTCTACCTCTACTGTGCTCCACTGTACTCTACCTCTACTCTGCTCTACTGTACTCATTCTCTACTGTGCTCCACTGTACTCTACCTCTACTGTACTCCACTGTAGTCTACCTCAACTATAAACCACTGTACTCTACCTCTACTGTGCTCCACTGTACTCTACCTCTACTGTGCTCTACTGTACTCTATCTCTACTGTGCTCCACTGTACTCTACCTCTACTGTACTCCACTGTACTCCACCTCTACAGTGCTCCACTGTACTCTACCTCTACTGTACTCCACTGTACTCTACCTCTACTCTGCTCTACTGTACTCTATCTCTACTGTACTCCACTGTACTCTACCTCTACTGTACTTCACTGTAGTCTACCTCAACTATACTCCACTGTACTCTTCCTCTACTGTGCTCCACTGTACTCTACCTCTACTGTGCTCCACTGTACTCTATCTATACTCTAATCCACTGTACTCTATCTCTACTCTACTCCACTCTACTCTATCTCTACTATACTCCACTGTACTCTACCTCTACTCTACACTACTGTACTCCACCTCTACTGTGCTCCACTGTACTCCACTGTACTCTAGCTCTACTGTGCTCCACTGTACTCTACATCTACTGTACTCCACTGTACTCTACCTCTACTGTGCTCCACTGTACTCTACCTCTACTGTACTCCACTGTATTCTACCTCTACTGTGCTCTACTGTACTCTACATCTACTGTACTCCACTGTACTCTATCTCTACTGTACTCCACTGTACTCTACCTCTACTGTGCTCCACTGTACTCTACCTCTACTGTACTCCACTGTACTCTACCTCTACTGTGCTCCACTGTTCTCTACCTCTACTGTACTCCACTGTACTCTACCTCTACTGTGCTCCACTGTACTCTACCTCTACTGTGCTCCACTGTACTCTACCTCTACTGTGCTCCACTGTACTCTACCTCTACTGTTCTCCACTCTACTCTACCTCTACTGTGCTCAGCTCTACTCTACCTCTACTGTGCTCCACTGCACTCTATCTCTACTGTACTCCACTGTACTCTACCTCTACAGTGCTCCACTGTGCTCTACCTCTACTCTACTCCACTGTACTCTACCTCTACTCTGCTCTACTGTACTCTACCTCTACTGTGCTCTACTGTACTCTATCTCTACTGTGCTCCACTGTACTCTACCTCTACTGTACTCTACTCTACTCCACCTCTAATGTGCTCCACTCTACTCTACCTCTACTGTACTCCACTGTACTCTACCTCTACTCTGCTCTACTGTACTCATTCTCTACTCTGCTCCACTGTACTCTACCTCTACTGTACTCCACTGTAGTCTACCTCAACTATACTCCACTGTACTCTACCTCTACTGTGCTCCACTGTACTCTACCTCTACTGTGCTCTACTGTACTCTACCTCTACTGTACTCCACTGTACTCTACCTCTACTGTGCTCTACTGTACTCTACCTCTACTGTACTCCACTGTACTCTACCTCTACTGTGCTCTACTGTACTCTATCTCTACTGTGCTCCACTGTACTCTACCTCTGCTGTACTCCATTGTACTCCACCTCTACAGTGCTCCACTGTACTCTACCTCTACTGTACTCCACTGTACTCTACCTCTACTCTGCTCTACTGTACTCTATCTCTACTGTGCTCCACTGTACTCTACCTCTAATGTACTCCACTGTAGTCTACCTCAACTATACTCCACTGTACTCTACCTCTACTGTGCTCCACTGTACTCTACCTCAACTATACTCCACTGTACTCTATCTCTACTCTAATCCACTGTACTCTATCTCTACTCTACTCCACTCTTCTCTATCTCTACTGTACTCCACTGTACTCTACCTTTACTCTACTCTACTGTACTCCACCTCTACTTTGCTCCACTGTACTCCACTGTACTCTAGCTCTACTGTGCTCCACTGTACTCTACCTCTACTGTACTCCACTGTACTCTACCTCTACTGTGCTCCACTGTACTCTACCTCTACTGTACTCCACTGTACTCTACCTCTACTGTACTCCACTGTACTCTACCTCTACTGTACTCCACTGTATTCTACCTCTACTGTGCTCTACTGTACTCTACCTCTACTGTACTCCACTGTACTCTACCTCTACTCTACTGTACTGTTCTCTACCTCTACTGTACTTTACAGTACTCCACCTCTACTGTACTCCACTGCACTCCACTGTACTCTACCTCTACTGTACTCCACTGTACTCTATCTCTACTGTGCTCCACTGTACTCTACCTCTACTGTACTCCACTGTACTCTATCTCTACTGTACTCCACTGTATTCTACCTCTACTGTGCTCTACTGTACTCTACCTCTACTGTACTCCACTGTACTCTACCTCTACTGTGCTCTACTGTACTCTATCTCTACTGTGCTCCACTGTACTCTACCTCTACTGTACTCCACTGTACTCCACCTCTACAGTGCTCCACTGTACTCTACCTCTACTGTACTCCACTGTACTCTGCCTCTACTCTGCTCTACTGTACTCTATCTCTACTGTGCTCCACTGTACTCTACCTCTACTGTACTCCACTGTAGTCTACCTCTACTGTGCTCCACTGTACTCTACCTCAACTATACTCCACTGTACTCTATCTCTACTCTAATCCACTGTACTCTATCTCTACTCTACTCCACTCTACTCTATCTCTACTGTACTCCACTGTACTCTACCTTTACTCTACTCTACTGTACTCCACCTCTACTGTGCTCCACTGTACTCCACTGTACTCTAGCTCTACTGTGCTCCACTGTACTCTATCTCTACTGTACTCCACTGTATTCTACCTCTACTGTGCTCTACTGTACTCTACGCTACTGTGCTCCACTGTACTCTATTTCTACTGTACCCCACTATACTCTACCTCTACTGTGCTCCACTGTACTCTACCTCTACTGTGCTCCACTGTACACTACCTCTACTGTATTCCACTGTACTCTACCTCTACTGTGTTCCACTGTACTCTACTTCTACTGTGCTCCACTGTACTCTATCTCTACTGTACTCTACTGTACTCTACCTCTACTGTACTCCACTGTACTCTATCTCTACTGTACTCCACTGTACTCTACCTCTACTCTGCTCTACTGTACTCTATCTCTAATGTGCTCCACTGTACTCTAACTCTACTGTACTCCACTGTAGTTTACCTCTACTGTGCTCCACTGTACTCTACCTCTACTGTGCTCCACTGTACTCTACCTCTACTGTGCTCCACTGTACTCTATCTCTACTGTACTCCACTGTACTCTACCTCTACAGTACTCCACTGTTCTCTACTCTACTGTACTCCACTGTACTCTACCTCTACTGTGCTCCACTGCACTCTACCTCAACTATACTCCAATGTACTCGATCTCTACTCTAATCCACTGTACTCTATCTCTACTCTACTCCACTCTACTCTATCTCTACTGTACTCCACTGTACTCTACCTCTACTGTGCTCCACTGTACTCTACCTCTACTGTACTCCACTGTACTCTACCTCTACTGTACTCCACTGTACTCCACTGTACTCTAGCTCTACTGTGCTCCACTGTACTCTACCTCTACTGTACTCCACTGCACTCTACCTCTACTGTACTCCACTGTATTCTACCTCTACTGTGCTCTACTGTACTCAACCTCTACTGTACTCCACTGTACTCTACCTTTACTGTGCTCTACTGTACTCTATCTCTACTGTGCTCCACTGTACTCTACCTCTACTGTACTCCACTGTACTCCACCTCTACAGTGCTCCACTGTACTCTACCTCTACTGTACTCCACTGTACTCTACCTCTACTCTGCTCTACTGTACTCTATCTCTACTGTGCTCCACTGTACTCTACCTCTAATGTACTCCACTGTAGTCTACCTCAACTATACTCCACTGTACTCTGCCTCTACTGTGCTCCACTGTACTCTACCTCAACTATACTCCACTGTACTCTATCTCTACTCTAATCCACTGTACTCTATCTCTACTCTACTCCACTCTACTCTATCTCTACTGTACTCCACTGTACTCTACCTTTACTCTACTCTACTGTACTCCACCTCTACTGTGCTCCACTGTACTCCACTGTACTCCACCTCTACTGTGCTCCACTGTACTCCACTGTACTCTAGCTCTACTGTACTCCACTGTATTCTACCTCTACTGTGCTCTACTGTACTCTACCTCTACTGTACTCCACTGTACTCTACCTCTACTGTACTGTACTGTACTCTACCTGTACTGCACTCTACTGTACTCCACCTCTACTGTGCTCCACTGTACTCCACTGTACTCTACCTCTACTGTGCTCCACTGTACTCTACCTCTACTGTACTCCACTGTACTCTATCTCTACTGTGCTCCACTGTACTCTACCTCTACTGTACTCCACTGTACTCTATCTCTACTGTTCTCCACTCTACTCTACCTCTACTGTGCTCAGCTGTACTCTACCTCTACTGTGCTCCACTGCACTCTATCTCTACTGTACTCCACTGTACTCTACCTCTACAGTGCTCCACTGTGCTCTACCTCTACTCTACTCCACTGTCGTCTACCTCTACTCTGCTCTACTGTACTCTACCTCTACTGTACTCCACTGTACTCTACCTCTACTATTCTCCACTATACTCTACCTCTACTGTGCTCTACTGTACTCTATCTCTACTGTGCTCCACTGTACTCTACCTCTAATGTACTCTACTCTACTCCACCTCTAATGTGCTCCACTCTACTCTACCTCTACTGTACTCCACTGTACTCTACCTCTACTCTGCTCTACTGTACTCTATCTCTACTGTGCTCCACTGTACTCTACCTCTACTGTACTCCACTGTAGTCTGCCTCAACTATACTCCACTGTACTCTACCTCTAGTGTGCTCCACTGTACTCTACCTCTACTGTGCTCTACTGTACTCTATCTCTACTGTGCTCCACTGTACTCTACCTCTACTGTACTCCACTGTACTCCACCTCTACAGTGCTCCACTGTACTCTGCCTCTACTGTACTACACTGTACTCTACCTCTACTCTGCTGTACTGTACTCTATCTCTACTGTGCTCCACTGTACTCTACCTCTACTGTACTCCACTGTAGTCTACCTCAACTATACTCCACTGTACTCTACCTCTACCGTGCTCCACTGTACTCTACCTCTACTGTGCTCTACTGTACTCTATCTCTACTGTGCTCCACTGTACTCTGCCTCTACTGTACTCCACTGTACTCCACCTCTACAGTGCTCCACTGTACTCTACCTCTACTGTACTCCACTGTACTCTACCTCTACTCTGCTCTACTGTACTCTATCTCTACTGTGCTCCACTGTACTCTACCTCTACTGTACTCCACTGTAGTCTACCTCAACTATACTCCACTGTACTCTACCTCTACTGTGCTCCACTGTACTCTACCTCAACTATACTCCACTGTACTCTATCTTTACTCTAATCCACTGTACTCTATCTCTACTCTACTCCACTCTACTCTATCTCTACTCTACTCCACTGTACTCTACCTCTACTCTACTCTACTGTACTCCACCTCTACTGTGCTCCACTATACTCCACTGTACTCTACCTCTACAGTGCTCCACTGTGCTCTACCTCAACTGTACTCCACTGTACTCTACCTCTACTCTGCTCTACTGTGCTCTACCTCTACTGTACTCCACTGTACTCTACCTCTACTCTGCTCTACTGTACTCTATCTCTATTGTGCTCCACTGTACTCTACCTCTACTGTACTCCACTGTAGTCTACCTCAACTATACTCCACTGTACTCTACCTCTACTGTGCTCCACTGTACTCTACCTCTACTGTTCTCCACTGTACTCTACCTCTACTGTACTCCACTGTAGTCTACCTCAACTATACTCCACTGTACTCTACCTCTACTGTGCTCCACTGTACTCTACCTCTACTGTGCTCTACTGTACTCTATCTCTACTGTGCTCCATTGTACTCTACCTCTACTGTACTCCACTGTACTCTACCTCTACAGTGCTCCACTGTACTCTACCTCTACTGTACTCCACTGTACTCTACCCCTACTCTGCTCTACTGTACTCTATCTCTACTGTGCTCCACTGTACTCTACCTCTACTGTACTCTACTCTACTCCACCTCTAAGGTGCTCCACTCTACTCTACCTCTACTGTACTCCACTGCACTCTACCTCTACTCTGCTCTACTGTACTCTATCTCTACTGTGCTCCACTGTACTCTACCTCTACTGTACTCCACTGTAGTCTACCTCAACTATACTCCACTGTACTCTACCTCTACTGTGCTCCACTGTACTCTACCTCTACTGTGCTCTACTGTACTCTATCTCTACTGTGCTCCACTGTACTCTACCTCTACTGTAGTCCACTGTACTCCACCTCTACAGTGCTCCACTGTACTCTACCTCTACTGTACTCCACTGTACTCTACCTCTACTCTGATCTACTGTACTCTATCTCTACTGTGCTCCACTGTACTCTACCTCTACTGTACTCCACTCTAGTCTACCTCAACTATACTCCACTGTACTCTACCTCTACTGTGCTCCACTGTACTCTACCTCTACTGTGCTCTACTGTACTCTATCTCTACTGTGCTCCACTGTACTCTACCTCTACTGTACTCCACTTTACTCCACCTCTACAGTGCTTCACTGTACTCTACCTCTACTGTACTCCACTGTACTCTACCTCTACTCTGCTCTACTGTACTCTATCTCTACTGTGCTCCACTGTACTCTACCTCTACTGTACTCCACTGTAGTCTTCCTCAACTATACTCCACTTTACTCTACCTCTACTGTGCTCCACTGTACTCTACCTCAACTATACTCCACTGTACTCTATCTCTACTCTAATCCACTGTACTCTATCTCTACTCTACTCCACTCTACTCTATCTCTACTGTACTCCACTGTGCTCTACCTCAACTGTACTCCACTGTACTCTACCTCTACTCTGCTCTACTGTGCTCTACCTCTACTGAACTCCACTTTACTCTACCTCTACTCTGCTCTACTGTACTCTATCTCTATTGTGCTCCACTGTACTCTATCTCTACTGTACTCCACTGTAGTCTACCTCAACTATACTCCACTGTACTCTACCTCTACTGTGCTCCACTGTACTCTACCTCTACTGTACTCCACTGTACTCTACCTCTACTCTGCTGTACTGTACTCTATCTCTACTGTGCTCCACTGTACTCTACCTCTACTGTACTCCACTGTACTCGACCTCTACAGTGATCCACTGTACTCTACCTCTACTATACTCCACTGTACTCCACCTCTACAGTGATCCACTGTACTCTACCTCTACTGTACTCCACTGTACTCCACTGTACTCTAGCTCTACTGTGCTCCACTGTACTCTACCTCTACTGTACTCCACTGTACTCTACCTCTACTGTACTCCACTGTATTCTACCTCTACTGTGCTCTACTGTACTCAACCTCTACTGTACTCCACTGTACTCTACCTTTACTGTGCTCTACTGTACTCTATCTCTACTGTGCTCCACTGTACTCTACCTCTACTGTACTCCACTGTACTCCACCTCTACAGTGCTCCACTGTACTCTACCTCTACTGTACTCCACTGTACTCTACCTCTACTCTGCTCTACTGTACTCTATCTCTACTGTGCTCCACTGTACTCTACCTCTAATGTACTCCACTGTAGTCTACCTCAACTATACTCCACTGTACTCTGCCTCTACTGTGCTCCACTGTACTCTACCTCAACTATACTCCACTGTACTCTATCTCTACTCTAATCCACTGTACTCTATCTCTACTCTACTCCACTCTACTCTATCTCTACTGTACTCCACTGTACTCTACCTTTACTCTACTCTACTGTACTCCACCTCTACTGTGCTCCACTGTACTCCACTGTACTCCACCTCTACTGTGCTCCACTGTACTCCACTGTACTCTAGCTCTACTGTACTCCACTGTATTCTACCTCTACTGTGCTCTACTGTACTCTACCTCTACTGTACTCCACTGTACTCTACCTCTACTGTACTGTACTGTACTCTACCTGTACTGTACTCTACTGTACTCCACCTCTACTGTGCTCCACTGTACTCCACTGTACTCTACCTCTACTGTGCTCCACTGTACTCTACCTCTACTGTACTCCACTGTACTCTATCTCTACTGTGCTCCACTGTACTCTACCTCTACTGTACTCCACTGTACTCTATCTCTACTGTTCTCCACTCTACTCTACCTCTACTGTGCTCAGCTGTACTCTACCTCTACTGTGCTCCACTGCACTCTATCTCTACTGTACTCCACTGTACTCTACCTCTACAGTGCTCCACTGTGCTCTACCTCTACTCTACTCCACTGTCGTCTACCTCTACTCTGCTCTACTGTACTCTACCTCTACTGTACTCCACTGTACTCTACCTCTACTATTCTCCACTATACTCTACCTCTACTGTGCTCTACTGTACTCTATCTCTACTGTGCTCCACTGTACTCTACCTCTAATGTACTCTACTCTACTCCACCTCTAATGTGCTCCACTCTACTCTACCTCTACTGTACTCCACTGTACTCTACCTCTACTCTGCTCTACTGTACTCTATCTCTACTGTGCTCCACTGTACTCTACCTCTACTGTACTCCACTGTAGTCTGCCTCAACTATACTCCACTGTACTCTACCTCTAGTGTGCTCCACTGTACTCTACCTCTACTGTGCTCTACTGTACTCTATCTCTACTGTGCTCCACTGTACTCTACCTCTACTGTACTCCACTGTACTCCACCTCTACAGTGCTCCACTGTACTCTGCCTCTACTGTACTACACTGTACTCTACCTCTACTCTGCTGTACTGTACTCTATCTCTACTGTGCTCCACTGTACTCTACCTCTACTGTACTCCACTGTAGTCTACCTCAACTATACTCCACTGTACTCTACCTCTACCGTGCTCCACTGTACTCTACCTCTACTGTGCTCTACTGTACTCTATCTCTACTGTGCTCCACTGTACTCTGCCTCTACTGTACTCCACTGTACTCCACCTCTACAGTGCTCCACTGTACTCTACCTCTACTGTACTCCACTGTACTCTACCTCTACTCTGCTCTACTGTACTCTATCTCTACTGTGCTCCACTGTACTCTACCTCTACTGTACTCCACTGTAGTCTACCTCAACTATACTCCACTGTACTCTACCTCTACTGTGCTCCACTGTACTCTACCTCAACTATACTCCACTGTACTCTATCTTTACTCTAATCCACTGTACTCTATCTCTACTCTACTCCACTCTACTCTATCTCTACTCTACTCCACTGTACTCTACCTCTACTCTACTCTACTGTACTCCACCTCTACTGTGCTCCACTATACTCCACTGTACTCTACCTCTACAGTGCTCCACTGTGCTCTACCTCAACTGTACTCCACTGTACTCTACCTCTACTCTGCTCTACTGTGCTCTACCTCTACTGTACTCCACTGTACTCTACCTCTACTCTGCTCTACTGTACTCTATCTCTATTGTGCTCCACTGTACTCTACCTCTACTGTACTCCACTGTAGTCTACCTCAACTATACTCCACTGTACTCTACCTCTACTGTGCTCCACTGTACTCTACCTCTACTGTTCTCCACTGTACTCTACCTCTACTGTACTCCACTGTAGTCTACCTCTACTGTACTCTACTGTACTCCACCTCTACTGTGCTCCACTGTACTCCACTGTACTCTAGCTCTACTGTGCTCCACTGTACTCTACCTCTACTGTACTCCACTGTACTCTACCTCTACTGTGCTCCACTGTACTCTACCTCCACTGTACTCCACTGTACTCTACCTCTACTGTACTCCACTGTACTCTACCTCTACTGTATTCCACTGTATTCTACCTCTACTGTGCTTTACTGTACTCTACCTCTACTGTACTCCACTGTACTCTACCTCTACTGTACTGTACTGTTCTCTACCTCTACTGTACTCTACTGTACTCCACCTCTACTGTGCTCCACTGTACTCCACTGTACTCTACCTCTACTGTTCTCCACTGTACTCTACCTCTACTGTAATCCACTGTACTCTATCTCTACTGTGCTCCACTGTACTCTACCTCTACTGTACTCCACTGTACTCTATCTCTACTGTTCTCCACTGTACTCTACCTCTACTGTGCTCCACTGTACTCCACTGTACTCTATCTCTACTGTGATCCACTGTACTCTTTCTCTGCCGTGCTCCACTGTACTCTATCTCTATTGTACTCCACTGTACTCTACCTCTACTGTACTCTACTGTACTCCACCTCTAGTGTGCTCCACTGTACTCCACTGTACTCTTCCTCTACTGTACTCCACTGTACTCTATCTCTACTGTGCTCCACTGTACTCTACCTCTACTTTGCTCTAATATACTCTACTCTACTGTGCTCCACTGTACTCTATTTCTACTGTACCCCACTGTACTCTACCTCTACTGTGCTCCACTGTACTCTAACTCTACTGTGCTCCACTGTACACTACCTCTACTGTACTCCACTGTACTCTACCTCTACTGTGCTCCACTGTACTCTACCTCTACTGTGCTCCACTGTACTCTACCTCTACTGTGCTCCACTGTACTCTATCTCTACTGTACTCCACTGTACTCTACCTCTACAGTGCTCCACTGTGCTCTACCTCAACTTTACTCCACTGTACTCTACCTCTACTCTGCTCTACTGTGCTCTACCTCTACTGAACTCCACTGTACTCTACCTCTACTCTGCTCTACTGTACTCTATCTCTATTGTGCTCCACTGTACTCTATCTCTACTGTACTCCACTGTAGTCTACCTCAACTATACTCCACTGTACTCTACCTCTACTGTGCTCCACTGTACTCTACCTCTACTGTGCTCCACTGTACTCTACCTCTACTGTACTCCACTGTACTCTACCTCTACTCTGCTGTACTGTACTCTATCTCTACTGTGCTCCACTGTACTCTACCTCTACTGTACTCCACTGTACTCGACCTCTACAGTGATCCACTGTACTCTACCTCTACTATTCTCCACTGTACTCCACCTCTACAGTGATCCACTGTACTCTACCTCTACTGTACTCCACTGTACTCTACCTCTACTCTGCTCTACTGTACTCTATCTCTACTGTGCTCCACTGTACTCTACCTCTACTGTACTCCACTGTAGTCTACCTCAACTATACTCCACTGTACTCTACCTCTACTATACTCCACTGTACTCCACCTCTACAGTGATCCACTGTACTCTACCTCTACTGTACTCCACTGTACTCTACCTCTACTCTGCTCCACTGTACTCTACCTCTACTGTACTCCACTGTACTCTACCTCAACTATACTCCACTGTACTCTATCTTTACTCTAATCCACTGTACTCTATCTCTACTCTACTCCACTCTACTCTATCTCTACTGTACTCCACTGTACTCTACCTCTACTCTACTCTACTCTACTCCACCTCTACTGTGCTCCACTGTACTCCACTGTACTCTACCTCTACTGTGCTCCACTGTACTCTACCTCAACTATACTCCACTGTACTCTACCTCTACTCTGCTCTACTGTACTCTATCTCTATTTTGCTCCACTGTACTCTACCTCTACTGTACTCCACTGTAGTCTACCTCAACTATACTCCACTGTACTCTACCTCTACTGTGCTCCACTGTACTCTACCTCTACTGTACTCCACTGTACTCTACCTCTACTGTACTCCACTGTAGTCTACCTCAACTATACTCCACTGTACTCTACCTCTACTGTGCTCCACTGTACTCTACCTCTACTGTGCTCTACTGTACTCTATCTCTACTGTGCTCCTTTGTACTCTACCTCTACCGTACTCCACTGTACTCCACCTCTACTGTGCTCCACTGTACTCTACCTCTACTGTACTCCACTGTACTCTATCTCTACTGTGCTCCACTGTACTCTACCTCTACTGTGCTCTACTGTACTCTATCTCTACTGTGCTCCACTGTACTCTACCTCTACTGTACTCCACTGTACTCCACCTCTACAGTGCTCCACTGTACTCTACCTCTACTGTACTCCACTGTACTCTACCTCTACTCTGCTGTACTGTACTCTATCTCTACTGTGCTCCACTGTACTTTACCTCTACTGTACTCCACTGTAGTCTACCTCAACTATACTCCACTGTACTCTACCTCTACTGTGCTCCACTGTACTCTACCTCTACTGTAGTCCACTGTACTCCACCTCTACAGTGCTCCACTGTACTCTACCTCTACTGTACTCCACTGTACTCTACTTCTACTCTGCTCTACTGTACTCTATCTCTAATGTGCTCTACTGTACTCTACCTCTATTATACTCCACTGTACTCTACCTCTACTGTGCTCCACTGTACTCTACCTCTACTGTGCTCCACTGTACACTACCTCTACTCTACTCCACTGTACACTACCTCTACTCTGCTCTACTGTACTCTACCTCTACTGTACTCAACTGTACTCTACCTCTACTATACTCCACTGTACTCTACCTCTACTGTGCTCCACTGTACTCTACCTCTAATGTAGTCCACTGTACTCCACCTCTACAGTGCTCCACTGTACTCTACCTCTACTGTACTCCACTGTACTCTACTTCTACTCTGCTCTACTGTACTCTATCTCTAATATGCTCTACTGTACTCTACCTCTATTATACTCCACTGTACTCTATCTCTACTGTGCTCCACTGTACTCTACCTCTACTGTAGTCCACTGTACTCCACCTCTACAGTGCTCCACTGTACTCTACCTCTACTGTACTCCACTGTACTCTACCTCTACTCTGATCTACTGTACTCTATCTATACTGTGCTCCACTGTACTCTACCTCTACTGTACTCCACTCTAGTCTACCTCAACTATACTCCACTGTACTCTACCTCTACTGTGCTCCACTGTACTCTACCTCTACTGTGCTCTACTGTACTCTATCTCTACTGTGCTCCACTGTACTCTACCTCTACTGTACTCCACTTTACTCCACCTCTACAGTGCTTCACTGTACTCTACCTCTACTGTACTCCACTGTACTCTACCTCTACTCTGCTCTACTGTACTCTATCTCTACTGTGCTCCACTGTACTCTACCTCTACTGTACTCCACTGTAGTCTACCTCAACTATACTCCACTTTACTCTACCTCTACTGTGCTCCACTGTACTCTACCTCAACTATACTCCACTGTACTCTATCTCTACTCTAATCCACTGTACTCTATCTCTACTCTACTCCACTCTACTCTATCTCTACTGTACTCCACTGTACTCTACCTCAACTCTACTCTACTGTACTCCACCTCTACTGTGCTCCACTGTACTCCACTGTACTCTAGCTCTACTGTGCTCCACTGTACTCTACCTCTACTGTACTCCACTGTACTCTACCTCTACTGTGCTCCACTGTACTCTACCTCTACTGTACTCCACTGTACTCTACCTCTACTGTACTCCACTGTACTCTACCTCTACTATACTCCACTGTATCCTACCTCTACTGTGCTCTACTGTACTCTACCTCTACTGTACGCCACTGTACTCTACCTCTACTGTACTTTACTGTTCTCTACCTCTACTGTACTCTACTGTACTCCACATCTACTGTGCTCCACTGTACTCCACTGTACTCTAGCTCTACTGTGCTCCACTGTACTCTACCTCTACTGTACTCCACTGTACTCTACCTCTACTGTGCTCCACTGTACTCTACCTCCACTGTACTCCACTGTACTCTACCTCTACTGTACTCCACTGTACTCTACCTCTACTGTATTCCACTGTATTCTACCTCTACTGTGCTCTACTGTACTCTACCTCTACTGTACTCCACTGTACTCTACCTCTACTGTACTGTACTGTTCTCTACCTCTACTGTACTCTACTGTACTCCACCTCTACTGTGCTCCACTGTACTCCACTGTACTCTACCTCTACTGTTCTCCACTGTACTCTACCTCTACTGTAATCCACTGTACTCTATCTCTACTGTGCTCCACTGTACTCTACCTCTACTGTACTCCACTGTACTCTATCTCTACTGTTCTCCACTGTACTCTACCTCTACTGTGCTCCACTGTACTCCACTGTAATCTATCTCTACTGTGATCCACTGTACTCTTTCTCTGCCGTGCTCCACTGTACTCTATCTCTATTGTACTCCACTGTACTCTACCTCTACTGTACTCTACTGTACTCCACCTCTAGTGTGCTCCACTGTACTCCACTGTACTCTTCCTCTACTGTACTCCACTGTACTCTATCTCTACTGTGGTCCACTGTACTCTACCTCTACTTTGCTCTAATATACTCTACTCTACTGTGCTCCACTGTACTCTATTTCTACTGTACCCCACTGTACTCTACCTCTACTGTGCTCCACTGTACTCTAACTCTACTGTGCTCCACTGTACACTACCTCTACTGTACTCCACTGTACTCTACCTCTACTGTGCTCCACTGTACTCTACCTCTACTGTGCTCCACTGTACTCTACCTCTACTGTGCTCCACTGTACTCTATCTCTACTGTACTCCACTGTACTCTACCTCTACAGTGCTCCACTGTGCTCTACCTCAACTGTACTCCACTGTACTCTACCTCTACTCTGCTCTACTGTGCTCTACCTCTACTGAACTCCACTGTACTCTACCTCTACTCTGCTCTACTGTACTCTATCTCTATTGTGCTCCACTGTACTCTATCTCTACTGTACTCCACTGTAGTCTACCTCAACTATACTCCACTGTACTCTACCTCTACTGTGCTCCACTGTACTCTACCTCTACTGTGCTCCACTGTACTCTACCTCTACTGTACTCCACTGTACTCTACCTCTACTCTGCTGTACTGTACTCTATCTCTACTGTGCTCCACTGTACTCTACCTCTACTGTACTCCACTGTACTCGACCTCTACAGTGATCCACTGTACTCTACCTCTACTATACTCCACTGTACTCCACCTCTACAGTGATCCACTGTACTCTACCTCTACTGTACTCCACTGTACTCTACCTCTACTCTGCTCTACTGTACTCTATCTCTACTGTGCTCCACTGTACTCTACCTCTACTGTACTCCACTGTAGTCTACCTCAACTATACTCCACTGTACTCTACCTCTACTATACTCCACTGTACTCCACCTCTACAGTGATCCACTGTACTCTACCTCTACTGTACTCCACTGTACTCTACCTCTACTCTGCTCCACTGTACTCTACCTCTACTGTACTCCACTGTACTCTACCTCAACTATACTCCACTGTACTCTATCTTTACTCTAATCCACTGTACTCTATCTCTACTCTACTCCACTCTACTCTATCTCTACTGTACTCCACTGTACTCTACCTCTACTCTACTCTACTCTACTCCACCTCTACTGTGCTCCACTGTACTCCACTGTACTCTAGCTCTACTGTGCTCCACTGTACTCTACCTCTACTGTACTCCACTGTACTCTACCTCTACTGTGCTCCACTGTACTCTACCTCAACTATACTCCACTGTACTCTACCTCTACTCTGCTCTACTGTACTCTATCTCTATTTTGCTCCACTGTACTCTACCTCTACTGTACTCCACTGTAGTCTACCTCAACTATACTCCACTGTACTCTACCTCTACTGTGCTCCACTGTACTCTACCTCTACTGTACTCCACTGTACTCTACCTCTACTGTACTCCACTGTAGTCTACCTCAACTATACTCCACTGTACTCTACCTCTACTGTGCTCCACTGTACTCTACCTCTACTGTGCTCTACTGTACTCTATCTCTACTGTGCTCCTTTGTACTCTACCTCTACCGTACTCCACTGTACTCCACCTCTACTGTGCTCCACTGTACTCTACCTCTACTGTACTCCACTGTACTCTATCTCTACTGTGCTCCACTGTACTATACCTCTACTGTACTCCACTGTACTCTATCTCTACTGTTCTCCACTGTACTCTACCTCTACTGTGCTCCACTGTACTCCACTGTACTCCACTGTACTCCACTGTACTCTACCTCTACTGTGATCCACTGTACTCTACCTCTACTGTACTCCACTGTACTCTACCTCTACTCTGCTCTACTGTACTCTATCTCTAATGTGCTCTACTGTACTCTACCTCTATTATACTCCACTGTACTCTACCTCTACTGTGCTCCACTGTACTCTACCTCTACTGTGCTCCACTGTACACTACCTCTACTCTACTCCACTGTACTCTACCTCTACTCTGCTCTACTGTACTCTACCTCTACTGTACTCCACTGTACTCTACCTCTACTATACTCCACTGTACTCTACCTCTACTGTGCTCTACTGTACTCTATCTCTAAAGTGCTCCACTGTACTCTACCTCTACTGTACTCTACTCTACTCCACCTCTAATGTGCTCCACTCTACTCTACCTCTACTGTACTCCACTGTACTCTACCTCTACTCTGCTCTACTGTACTCTATCTCTACTGTGCTCCACTGTACTCTACCTCTACTGTACTCCACTGTAGTCTGCCTCAACTATACTCCACTGTACTCTACCTCTACTGTGCTCCACTGTACTCTACCTCTACTGTGCTCTACTGTACTCTATCTCTACTGTGCTCCACTGTACTCTACCTCTACTGTACTCCACTGTACTCCACCTCTACAGTGCTCCACTGTACTCTACCTCTACTGTACTCCACTGTACTCTACCTCTACTCTGCTGTACTGTACTCTATCTCTACTGTGCTCCACTGTACTTTACCTCTACTGTACTCCACTGTAGTCTACCTCAACTATACTCCACTGTACTCTACCTCTACTGTGCTCCACTGTACTCTACCTCTACTGTGCTCCACTGTACACTACCTCTACTCTACTCCACGGAACACTACCTCTACTCTGCTCTACTGTACTCTACCTCTACTGTACTCAACTGTACTCTACCTCTACTATACTCCAGTGTACTCTACCTCTACTGTGCTCTACTGTACTCTATCTCTACTGTGCTCCACTGTACTCTACCTCTACTGTACTCTACTCTACTCCACCTCTAAGGTGCTCCACTCTACTCTACCTCTACTGTACTCCACTGCACTCTACCTCTTCTCTGCTCTACTGTACTCTATCTCTACTGTGCTCCACTGTACTCTACCTCTACTGTACTCCACTGTAGTCTACCTCAACTATACTCCACTGTACTCTACCTCTACTGTGCTCCACTGTACTCTACCTCTACTGTGCTCTACTGTACTCTATCTCTACTGTGCTCCACTGTACTCTACCTCTACTGTAGTCCACTGTACTCCACCTCTACAGTGCTCCACTGTACTCTACCTCTACTGTACTCCACTGTACTCTACCTCTACTCTGCTCTACTGTACTCTATCTCTACTGTGCTCCACTGTACTCTACCTCTACTGTACTCCACTCTAGTCTACCTCAACTATACTCCACTGTACTCTACCTCTACTGTGCTCCACTGTACTCTACCTCTACTGTGCTCTACTGTACTCTATCTCTACTGTGCTCCACTGTACTCTACCTCTACTGTACTCCACTTTACTCCACCTCTACAGTGCTTCACTGTACTCTACCTCTACTGTACTCCACTGTACTCTACCTCTACTCTGCTCTACTGTACTCTATCTCTACTGTGCTCCACTGTACTCTACCTCTACTGTACTCCACTGTAGTCTACCTCAACTATACTCCACTTTACTCTACCTCTACTGTGCTCCACTGTACTCTACCTCAACTCTACTCCACTGTACTCTATCTCTACTCTAATCCACTGTACTCTATCTCTACTCTACTCCACTCTACTCTATCTCTACTGTACTCCACTGTACTCTACCTCAACTCTACTCTACTGTACTCCACCTCTACTGTGCTCCACTGTACTCCACTGTACTCTAGCTCTACTGTGCTCCACTGTACTCTACCTCTACTGTACTCCACTGTACTCTACCTCTACTGTGCTCCACTGTACTCTACCTCTACTGTACTCCACTGTACTCTACCTCTACTATACTCCACTGTATCTTACCTCTACTGTGCTCTACTGTACTCTACCTCTACTGTACGCCACTGTACTCTACCTCTACTGTACTTTACTGTTCTCTACCTCTACTGTACTCTACTGTACTCCACCTCTACTGTGCTCCACTGTACTCCACTGTACTCTAGCTCTACTGTGCTCCACTGTACTCTACCTCTACTGTACTCCACTGTACTCTACCTCTACTGTGCTCCACTGTACTCTACCTCCACTGTACTCCACTGTACTCTACCTCTACTGTACTCCACTGTACTCTACCTCTACTGTACTCCACTGTATTCTACCTCTACTGTGCTCTACTGTACTCTACCTCTACTGTACTCCACTGTACTCTACCTCTACTGTACTGTACTGTTCTCTACCTCTACTGTACTCTACTGTACTCCACCTCTACTGTGCTCCACTGTACTCCACTGTACTCTACCTCAACTGTTCTCCACTGTACTCTACCTCTACTGTAATCCACTGTACTCTATCTCTACTGTGCTCCACTGTACTCTACCTCTACTGTACTCCACTGTACTCTATCTCTACTGTTCTCCACTGTACTCTACCTCTACTGTGCTCCACTGTACTCCACTGTACTCTATCTCTACTGTGATCCACTGTACTCTTTCTCTGCCGTGCTCCACTGTACTCTATCTCTATTGTACTCCACTGTACTCTACCTCTACTGTACTCTACTGTACTCCACCTCTAGTGTGCTCCACTGTACTCCACTGTACTCTTCCTCTACTGTACTCCACTGTACTCTATCTCTACTGTGCTCCACTTTACTCTACCTCTACTTTGCTCTAATATACTCTACTCTACTGTGCTCCACTGTACTCTATTTCTACTGTACCCCACTGTACTCTACCTCTACTGTGCTCCACTGTACTCTAACTCTACTGTGCTCCACTGTACACTACCTCTACTGTACTCCACTGTACTCTACCTCTACTGTGCTCCACTGTACTCTACCTCTACTGTGCTCCACTGTACTCTACCTCTACTGTGCTCCACTGTACTCTATCTCTACTGTACTCCACTGTACTCTACCTCTACAGTGCTCCACTGTGCTCTACCTCAACTGTACTCCACTGTACTCTACCTCTACTCTGCTCTACTGTGCTCTACCTCTACTGAACTCCACTGTACTCTACCTCTACTGAACTCCACTGTACTCTATCTCTATTGTGCTCCACTGTACTCTATCTCTACTGTACTCCACTGTAGTCTACCTCAACTATACTCCACTGTACTCTACCTCTACTGTGCTCCACTGTACTCTACCTCTACTGTGCTCTACTGTACTCTACCTCTACTGTGCTCCACTGTACTCTACCTCTACTGTACTCCACTGTACTCCACCTCTACAGTGCTCCACTGTACTCTACCTCTACTGTACTCCACTGTACTCTACCTCTACTCTGCTCTACTGTACTCTATCTCTACTGTGCTCCACTGTACTCTACCTCTACTGTGCTCTACTGTACTCTATCTCTACTGTGCTCCACTGTACTCTACCTCTACTGTAGTCCACTGTACTCCACCTCTACAGTGCTCCACTGTACTCTACCTCTACTGTACTCCACTGTACTCTACCTCTACTCTGCTCTACAGTACTCTATCTCTACTGTGCTCCACTGTACTCTACCTCTACTGTACTCCACTCTAGTCTACCTCAACTATACTCCACTGTACTCTACCTCTACTGTGCTCCACTGTACTCTACCTCTACTCTGCTCTACTGTACTCTATCTCTACTGTGCTCCACTGTACTCTACCTCTACTGTACTCCACTCTAGTCTACCTCAACTATACTCCACTGTACTCTACCTCTACTGTGCTCCACTGTACTCTACCTCTACTGTGCTCTACTGTACTCTATCTCTACTGTGCTCCACTGTACTCTACCTCTACTGCACTCCATATTATTCTACATCTACTCTGCTCTACTGTACTCTATCTCTACTGTGCTCCACTGTACTCTACCTCTACTGTACTCCACTGTAGTCTACCTCAACTATACTCCACTGTACTCTACCTCTACTGTGCTCCACTGTACTCTACCTCTACTGTGCTCTACTGTACTCTCTCTCTACTGTGCTCCACTGTACTCTACCTATACTGTACTCCACTGTACTCCACCTCTACAGTGCTCCACTGTACTCTACATCTACTGTGCTCCACTGTACTCTACCTCTACTGTGCTCTACTTTACTCTATCTCTACTGTGCTCCACTGTACTCTACCTCTACTGTACTCCACATTACTCTACCTCTACTCTGCTCTACTGTACTCTATCTCTACTGTGCTCCACTGTACTCTACCTCTACTGTACTCCACTCTAGTCTACCTCAACTATACTCCACTGTACTCTACCTCTACTGTGCTCCACTGTACTCTACCTCTACTGTGCTATACTGTACTCTATCTCTACTGTGCTCCACTGTACTCTACCTCTACTGTACTCCACTGTACTCTACCTCTACTCTGCTGTACTGTACTCTATCTCTACTGTGCTCCACTGTACTCTACCTCTACTGTACTCCACTGTACTCGACCTCTACAGTGATCCACTGTACTCTACCTCTACTATACTCCACTGTACTCCACCTCTACAGTGATCCACTGTACTCTACCTCTACTGTACTCCACTGTACTCTACCTCTACTCTGCTCTACTGTACTCTATCTCTACTGTGCTCCACTGTACTCTACCTCTACTGTACTCCACTGTAGTCTACCTCAACTATACTCCACTGTACTCTACCTCTACTGTGCTCCACTGTACTCTACCTCAACTATACTCCACTGTACTCTATCTTTACTCTAATCCACTGTACTCTATCTCTACTCTACTCCACTCTACTCTATCTCTACTGTACTCCACTGTACTCTACCTCTACTCTACTCTACTGTACTCCACCTCTACTGTGCTCCACTGTACTCCACTGTACTCTAGCTCTACTGTGCTCCACTGTACTCTACCTCTACTGTACTCCACTGTACTCTACCTCTACTGTGCTCCACTGTACTCTACCTCAACTATACTCCACTGTACTCTACCTCTACTCTGCTCTACTGTACTCTATCTCTATTTTGCTCCACTGTACTCTACCTCTACTGTACTCCACTGTAGTCTACCTCAACTATACTCCACTGTACTCTACCTCTACTGTGCTCCACTGTACTCTACCTCTACTGTACTCCACTGTACTCTACCTCTACTGTACTCCACTGTAGTCTACCTCAACTATACTCCACTGTACTCTACCTCTACTGTGCTCCACTGTACTCTACCTCTACTGTGCTCTACTGTACTCTATCTCTACTGTGCTCCTTTGTATTCTACCTCTACCGTACTCCACTGTACTCCACCTCTACTGTGCTCCACTGTACTCTACCTCTACTGTACTCCACTGTACTCTATCTCTACTGTGCTCCACTGTACTATACCTCTACTGTACTCCACTGTACTCTATCTTTACTGTTCTCCACTGTACTCTACCTCTACTGTGCTCCACTGTACTCCACTGTACTCCACTGTACTCCACTGTACTCTACCTCTACTGTGATCCACTGTACTCTACCTCTACTGTACTCCACTGTACTCTACCTCTACTCTGCTCTACTGTACTCTATCTCTAATGTGCTCTACTGTACTCTACCTCTATTATACTCCACTGTACTCTACCTCTACTGTGCTCCACTGTACTCTACCTCTACTGTGCTCCACTGTACACTACCTCTACTCTACTCCACTGTACTCTACCTCTACTCTGCTCTACTGTACTCTACCTCTACTGTACTCCACTGTACTCTACCTCTACTATACTCCACTGTACTCTACCTCTACTGTGCTCTACTGTACTCTATCTCTAAAGTGCTCTACTGTACTCTACCTCTACTGTACTCTACTCTACTCCACCTCTAATGTGCTCCACTCTACTCTACCTCTACTGTACTCCACTGTACTCTACCTCTACTCTGCTCTACTGTACTCTATCTCTACTGTGCTCCACTGTACTCTACCTCTACTGTACTCCACTGTAGTCTGCCTCAACTATACTCCACTGTACTCTACCTCTACTGTACTGTACTGTTCTCAACCTCTACTGTACTCTACTGTACTCCACCTCTACTGTGCTCCACTGTACTCCACTGTACTCTACCTCTACTGTTCTCCACTGTACTCTACCTCTACTGTATTCCACTGTACTCTATCTCTACTGTGCTCCACTGTACTCTACCTCTACTGTACTCCACTGTACTCTATCTCTACTGTTCTCCACTGTACTCTACCTCTACTGTGCTCCACTGTACTCCACTGTACTCTATCTCTACTGTGATCCACTGTACTCTTTCTCTGCCGTGCTCCACTGTACTCTATCTCTATTGTACTCCACTGTACTCTACCTCTACTGTACTCTACTGTACTCCACCTCTAGTGTGCTCCACTGTACTCCACTGTACTCTTCCTCTACTGTACTCCACTGTACTCTATCTCTACTGTGCTCCACTGTACTCTACCTCTACTTTGCTCTAATATACTCTACTCTACTGTGCTCCACTGTACTCTATTTCTACTGTACCCCACTGTACTCTACCTCTACTGTGCTCCACTGTACTCTAACTCTACTGTGCTCCACTGTACACTACCTCTACTGTACTCCACTGTACTCTACCTCTACTGTGCTCCACTGTACTCTACCTCTACTGTGCTCCACTGTACTCTACCTCTACTGTGCTCCACTGTACTCTATCTCTACTGTACTCCACTGTATTCTACCTCTACAGTGCTCCACTGTGCTCTACCTCAACTGTACTCCACTGTACTCTACCTCTACTCTGCTCTACTGTGCTCTACCTCTACTGAACTCCACTGTACTCTACCTCTACTCTGCTCTACTGTACTCTATCTCTATTGTGCTCCACTGTACTCTATCTCTACTGTACTCCACTGTAGTCTACCTCAACTATACTCCACTGTACTCTACCTCTACTGTGCTCCACTGTACTCTACCTCTACTGTGCTCTACTGTACTCTACCTCTACTGTGCTCCACTGTACTCTACCTCTACTGTACTCCACTGTACTCCACCTCTACAGTGCTCCACTGTACTCTACCTCTACTGTACTCCACTGTACTCTACCTCTACTCTGCTCTACTGTACTCTATCTCTACTGTGCTCCACTGTACTCAACCTCTACTGTGCTCTACTGTACTCTATCTCTACTGTGCTCCACTGTACTCTACCTCTACTGTAGTCCACTGTACTCCACCTCTACAGTGCTCCACTGTACTCTACCTCTACTGTACTCCACTGTACTCTACCTCTACTCTGCTCTACAGTACTCTATCTCTACTGTGCTCCACTGTACTCTACCTCTACTGTACTCCACTCTAGTCTACCTCAACTATACTCCACTGTACTCTACCTCTACTGTGCTCCACTGTACTCTACCTCTACTCTGCTCTACTGTACTCTATCTCTGCTGTGCTCCACTGTACTCTACCTCTACTGTACTCCACTCTAGTCTACCTCAACTATACTCCACTGTACTCTACCTCTACTGTGCTCCACTGTACTCTACCTCTACTGTGCTCTACTGTACTCTATCTCTACTGTGCTCCACTGTACTCTACCTCTACTGCACTCCACATTAATCTACATCTACTCTGCTCTACTGTACTCTATCTCTACTGTGCTCCACTGTACTCTACCTCTACTGTACTCCACTGTAGTCTACCTCAACTATACTCCACTGTACTCTACCTCTACTGTGCTCCACTGTACTCTACCTCTACTGTGCTCTACTGTACTCTCTCTCTACTGTGCTCCACTGTACTCTACCTATACTGTACTCCACTGTACTCCACCTCTACAGTGCTCCACTGTACTCTACATCTACTGTGCTCCACTGTACTCTACCTCTAATGTGCTCTACTTTACTCTATCTCTACTGTGCTGCACTGTACTCTACCTCTAATGTACTCCACATTACTCTACCTCTACTCTGCTCTACTGTACTCTATCTCTACTGTGCTCCACTGTACTCTACCTCTACTGTACTCCACTCTAGTCTACCTCAACTATACTCCACTGTACTCTACCTCTACTGTGCTCCACTGTACTCTACCTCTACTGTGCTATACTGTACTCTATCTCTACTGTGCTCCACTGTACTCTACCTCTACTGTACTCCACTGTACTCTACCTCTACTCTGCTGTACTGTACTCTATCTCTACTGTGCTCCACTGTACTCTACCTCTACTGTACTCCACTGTACTCGACCTCTACAGTGATCCACTGTACTCTACCTCTACTATACTCCACTGTACTCCACCTCTACAGTGATCCACTGTACTCTACCTCTACTGTACTCCACTGTACTCTACCTCTACTCTGCTCTATTGTACTCTATCTCTACTGTGCTCCACTGTACTCTACCTCTACTGTACTCCACTGTAGTCTACCTCAACTATACTCCACTGTACTCTACCTCTACTGTGCTCCACTGTACTCTACCTCAACTATACTCCACTGTACTCTATCTTTACTCTAATCCACTGTACTCTATCTCTACTCTACTCCACTCTACTCTATCTCTACTGTACTCCACTGTACTCTACCTCTACTCTACTCTACTGTACTCCACCTCTACTGTGCTCCACTGTACTCCACTGTACTCTAGCTCTACTGTGCTCAACTGTACTCTACCTCTACTGTACTCTACTGTACTCTACCTCTACTGTGCTCCACTGTACTCTACCTCAACTATACTCCACTGTACTCTACCTCTACTCTGCTCTACTGTACTCTATCTCTATATTGCTCCACTGTACTCTACCTCTACTGTACTCCACTGTAGTCTACCTCAACTATACTCCACTGTACTCTACCTCTACTGTGCTCCACTGTACTCTACCTCTACTGTACTCCACTGTACTCTACCTCTACTGTACTCCACTGTAGTCTACCTCAACTATACTCCACTGTACTCTACCTCTACTGTGCTCCACTGTACTCTACCTCTACTGTGCTCTACTGTACTCTATCTCTACTGTGCTCCTTTGTACTCTACCTCTACCGTACTCCACTGTACTCCACCTCTACTGTGCTCAACTGTACTCTACCTCTACTGTACTCCACTGTACTCTATCTCTACTGTGCTCCACTGTACTATACCTCTACTGTACTCCACTGTACTCTATCTCTACTGTTCTCCACTGTACTCTACCTCTACTGTGCTCCACTGTACTCCACTGTACTCCACTGTACTCCACTGTACTCTACCTCTACTGTGATCCACTGTACTCTACCTCTACTGTACTCCACTGTACTCTACCTCTACTCTGCTCTACTGTACTCTATCTCTAATGTGCTCTACTGTACTCTACCTCTATTATACTCCACTGTACTCTACCTCTACTGTGCTCCACTGTACTCTACCTCTACTGTGCTCCACTGTACACTACCTCTACTCTACTCCACTGTACTCTACCTCTACTCTGCTCTACTGTACTCTACCTCTACTGTACTCCACTGTACTCTACCTCTACTATACTCCACTGTACTCTACCTCTACTGTGCTCTACTGTACTCTATCTCTAAAGTGCTCCACTGTACTCTACCTCTACTGTACTCTACTCTACTCCACCTCTAATGTGCTCCACTCTACTCTACCTCTACTGTACTCCACTGTTCTCTACCTCTACTCTGCTCTACTGTACTCTATCTCTACTGTGCTCCACTGTACTCTACCTCTACTGTACTCCACTGTAGTCTGCCTCAACTATACTCCACTGTACTCTACCTCTACTGTGCTCCACTGTACTCTACCTCTACTGTGCTCCAATGTACTCTACCTCTACTGTAGTCCACTGTACTCCACCTCTACAGTGCTCCACTGTACTCTACCTCTACTGTACTCCACTGTACTCTACCTCTACTCTGCTCTACTGTACTCTATCTCTAATGTGCTCTACTGTACTCTACCTCTATTATACTCCACTGTACTCTACCTCTACTGTGCTCCACTGTACTCTACCTCTACTGTGCTCCACTGTACACTACCTCTACTCTACTCCACTGTACACTACCTCTACTCTGCTCTACTGTACTCTATCTCTACTGTGCTCCACTGTACTCTACCTCTACTCTACTCTACTCTACTCCACCTCTAAGGTGCTCCACTCTACTCTACCTCTACTGTACTCCACTGCACTCTACCTCTACTCTGCTCTACTGTACTCTATCTCTACTGTGCTCCACTGTACTCTACCTCTACTGTACTCCACTGTAGTCTACCTCAACTATACTCCACTGTACTCTACCTCTACTGTGCTCCACTGTACTCTACCTCTACTGTGCTCTACTGTACTCTATCTCTACTGTGCTCCACTGTACTCTACCTCTACTGTAGTCCACTGTACTCCACCTCTACAGTGCTCCACTGTACTCTACCTCTACTGTACTCCACTGTACTCTACCTCTACTCTGCTCTACTGTACTCTATCTCTACTGTGCTCCACTGTACTCTACCTCTACTGTACTCCACTCTAGTCTACCTCAACTATACTCCACTGTACTCTACCTCTACTGTGCTCCACTGTACTCTACCTCTACTGTGCTCTACTGTACTCTATCTCTACTGTGCTCCACTGTACTCTACCTCTACTGTACTCCACTTTACTCCACCTCTACAGTGCTTCACTGTACTCTACCTCTACTGTACTCCACTGTACTCTACCTCTACTCTGCTCTACTGTACTCTATCTCTACTGTGCTCCACTGTACTCTACCTCTACTGTACTCCACTGTAGTCTACCTCAACTATACTCCACTTTACTCTACCTCTACTGTGCTCCACTGTACTCTACCTCAACTATACTCCACTGTACTCTATCTCTACTCTAATCCACTGTACTCTATCTCTACTCTACTCCACTCTACTCTATCTCTACTGTACTCCACTGTACTCTACCTCTACTGTGCTCCACTGTACTCTAACTCTACTGTGCTCCACTGTACACTACCTCTACTGTACTCCACTGTACTCTACCTCTACTGTGCTCCACTGTACTCTACCTCTACTGTGCTCCACTGTACTCTAACTCTACTGTGCTCCACTGTACACTACCTCTACTGTACTCCACTGTACTCTACCTCTACTGTGCTCCACTGTACTCTACCTCTACTGTGCTCCACTGTACTCTACCTCTACTGTGCTCCACTGTACTCTATCTCTACTGTACTCCACTGTACTCTACCTCTACAGTGCTCCACTGTGCTCTACCTCAACTGTACTCCACTGTACTCCACTGTACTCTATCTCTACTGTGATCCACTGTACTCTTTCTCTGCCGTGCTCCACTGTACTCTATCTCTATTGTACTCCACTGTACTCTACCTCTACTGTACTCTACTGTACTCCACCTCTAGTGTGCTCCACTGTACTCCACTGTACTCTTCCTCTACTGTACTCCACTGTACTCTATCTCTACTGTGCTCCACTGTACTCTACCTCTACTTTGCTCTAATATACTCTACTCTACTGTGCTCCACTGTACTCTATTTCTACTGTACCCCACTGTACTCTACCTCTACTGTGCTCCACTGTACTCTAACTCTACTGTGCTCCACTGTACACTACCTCTACTGTACTCCACTGTACTCTACCTCTACTGTGCTCCACTGTACTCTACCTCTACTGTGCTCCACTGTACTCTACCTCTACTGTGCTCCACTGTACTCTATCTCTACTGTACTCCACTGTACTCTACCTCTACAGTGCTCCACTGTGCTCTACCTCAACTGTACTCCACTGTACTCTACCTCTACTCTGCTCTACTGTGCTCTACCTCTACTGAACTCCACTGTACTCTACCTCTACTCTGCTCTACTGTACTCTATCTCTATTGTGCTCCACTGTACTCTATCTCTACTGTACTCCACTGTAGTCTACCTCAACTATACTCCACTGTACTCTACCTCTACTGTGCTCCACTGTACTCTACCTCTACTGTGCTCTACTGTACTCTACCTCTACTGTGCTCCACTGTACTCTACCTCTACTGTACTCCACTGTACTCCACCTCTACAGTGCTCCACTGTACTCTACCTCTACTGTACTCCACTGTACTCTACCTCTACTCTGCTCTACTGTACTCTTTCTCTACTGTGCTCCACTGTACTCTACCTCTACTGTGCTCTACTGTACTCTATCTCTACTGTGCTCCACTGTACTCTACCTCTACTGTAGTCCACTGTACTCCACCTCTACAGTGCTCCACTGTACTCTACCTCTACTGTACTCCACTGTACTCTACCTCTACTCTGCTCTACAGTACTCTATCTCTACTGTGCTCCACTGTACTCTACCTCTACTGTACTCCACTCTAGTCTACCTCAACTATACTCCACTGTACTCTACCTCTACTGTGCTCCACTGTACTCTACCTCTACTCTGCTCTACTGTACTCTATCTCTGCTGTGCTCCGCTGTACTCTACCTCTACTGTACTCCACTCTAGTCTACCTCAACTATACTCCACTGTACTCTACCTCTACTGTGCTCCACTGTACTCTACCTCTACTGTGCTCTACTGTACTCTATCTCTACTGTGCTCCACTGTACTCTACCTCTACTGCACTCCACATTAATCTACATCTACTCTGCTCTACTGTACTCTATCTCTACTGTGCTCCACTGTACTCTACCTCTACTGTACTCCACTGTAGTCTACCTCAACTATACTCCACTGTACTCTACCTCTACTGTGCTCCACTGTACTCTACCTCTACTGTGCTCTACTGTACTCTCTCTCTACTGTGCTCCACTGTACTCTACCTATACTGTACTCCACTGTACTCCACCTCTACAGTGCTCCACTGTACTCTACATCTACTGTGCTCCACTGTACTCTACCTCTAATGTGCTCTACTTTACTCTATCTCTACTGTGCTCCACTGTACTCTACCTCTAATGTACTCCACATTACTCTACCTCTACTCTGCTCTACTGTACTCTATCTCTACTGTGCTCCACTGTACTCTACCTCTACTGTACTCCACTCTAGTCTACCTCAACTATACTCCACTGTACTCTACCTCTACTGTGCTCCACTGTACTCTACCTCTACTGTGCTATACTGTACTCTATCTCTACTGTGCTCCACTGTACTCTACCTCTACTGTACTCCACTGTACTCTACCTCTACTCTGCTGTACTGTACTCTATCTCTACTGTGCTCCACTGTACTCTACCTCTACTGTACTCCACTGTACTCGACCTCTACAGTGATCCACTGTACTCTACCTCTACTATACTCCACTGTACTCCACCTCTACAGTGATCCACTGTACTCTACCTCTACTGTACTCCACTGTACTCTACCTCTACTCTGCTCTATTGTACTCTATCTCTACTGTGCTCCACTGTACTCTACCTCTACTGTACTCCACTGTAGTCTACCTCAACTATACTCCACTGTACTCTACCTCTACTGTGCTCCACTGTACTCTACCTCAACTATACTCCACTGTACTCTATCTTTACTCTAATCCACTGTACTCTATCTCTACTCTACTCCACTCTACTCTATCTCTACTGTACTCCACTGTACTCTACCTCTACTCTACTCTACTGTACTCCACCTCTACTGTGCTCCACTGTACTCCACTGTACTCTAGCTCTACTGTGCTCAACTGTACTCTACCTCTACTGTACTCCACTGTACTCTACCTCTACTGTGCTCCACTGTACTCTACCTCAACTATACTCCACTGTACTCTACCTCTACTCTGCTCTACTGTACTCTATCTCTATATTGCTCCACTGTACTCTACCTCTACTGTACTCCACTGTAGTCTACCTCAACTATACTCCACTGTACTCTACCTCTACTGTGCTCCACTGTACTCTACCTCTACTGTACTCCACTGTACTCTACCTCTACTGTACTCCACTGTAGTCTACCTCAACTATACTCCACTGTACTCTACCTCTACTGTGCTCCACTGTACTCTACCTCTACTGTGCTCTACTGTACTCTATCTCTACTGTGCTCCTTTGTACTCTACCTCTACCGTACTCCACTGTACTCCACCTCTACTGTGCTCAACTGTACTCTACCTCTACTGTACTCCACTGTACTCTATCTCTACTGTGCTCCACTGTACTATACCTCTACTGTACTCCACTGTACTCTATCTCTACTGTTCTCCACTGTACTCTACCTCTACTGTGCTCCACTGTACTCCACTGTACTCCACTGTACTCCACTGTACTCTACCTCTACTGTGATCCACTGTACTCTACCTCTACTGTACTCCACTGTACTCTACCTCTACTCTGCTCTACTGTACTCTATCTCTAATGTGCTCTACTGTACTCTACCTCTATTATACTCCACTGTACTCTACCTCTACTGTGCTCCACTGTACTCTACCTCTACTGTGCTCCACTGTACACTACCTCTACTCTACTCCACTGTACTCTACCTCTACTCTGCTCTACTGTACTCTACCTCTACTGTACTCCACTGTACTCTACCTCTACTATACTCCACTGTACTCTACCTCTACTGTGCTCTACTGTACTCTATCTCTAAAGTGCTCCACTGTACTCTACCTCTACTGTACTCTACTCTACTCCACCTCTAATGTGCTCCACTCTACTCTACCTCTACTGTACTCCACTGTTCTCTACCTCTACTCTGCTCTACTGTACTCTATCTCTACTGTGCTCCACTGTACTCTACCTCTACTGTACTCCACTGTAGTCTGCCTCAACTATACTCCACTGTACTCTACCTCTACTGTGCTCCACTGTACTCTACCTCTACTGTGCTCCAATGTACTCTACCTCTACTGTAGTCCACTGTACTCCACCTCTACAGTGCTCCACTGTACTCTACCTCTACTGTACTCCACTGTACTCTACCTCTACTCTGCTCTACTGTACTCTATCTCTAATGTGCTCTACTGTACTCTACCTCTATTATACTCCACTGTACTCTACCTCTACTGTGCTCCACTGTACTCTACCTCTACTGTGCTCCACTGTACACTACCTCTACTCTACTCCACTGTACACTACCTCTACTCTGCTCTACTGTACTCTATCTCTACTGTGCTCCACTGTACTCTACCTCTACTCTACTCTACTCTACTCCACCTCTAAGGTGCTCCACTCTACTCTACCTCTACTGTACTCCACTGCACTCTACCTCTACTCTGCTCTACTGTACTCTATCTCTACTGTGCTCCACTGTACTCTACCTCTACTGTACTCCACTGTAGTCTACCTCAACTATACTCCACTGTACTCTACCTCTACTGTGCTCCACTGTACTCTACCTCTACTGTGCTCTACTGTACTCTATCTCTACTGTGCTCCACTGTACTCTACCTCTACTGTAGTCCACTGTACTCCACCTCTACAGTGCTCCACTGTACTCTACCTCTACTGTACTCCACTGTACTCTACCTCTACTCTGCTCTACTGTACTCTATCTCTACTGTGCTCCACTGTACTCTACCTCTACTGTACTCCACTCTAGTCTACCTCAACTATACTCCACTGTACTCTACCTCTACTGTGCTCCACTGTACTCTACCTCTACTGTGCTCTACTGTACTCTATCTCTACTGTGCTCCACTGTACTCTACCTCTACTGTACTCCACTTTACTCCACCTCTACAGTGCTTCACTGTACTCTACCTCTACTGTACTCCACTGTACTCTACCTCTACTCTGCTCTACTGTACTCTATCTCTACTGTGCTCCACTGTACTCTACCTCTACTGTACTCCACTGTAGTCTACCTCAACTATACTCCACTTTACTCTACCTCTACTGTGCTCCACTGTACTCTACCTCAACTATACTCCACTGTACTCTATCTCTACTCTAATCCACTGTACTCTATCTCTACTCTACTCCACTCTACTCTATCTCTACTGTACTCCACTGTACTCTACCTCTACTGTGCTCCACTGTACTCTAACTCTACTGTGCTCCACTGTACACTACCTCTACTGTACTCCACTGTACTCTACCTCTACTGTGCTCCACTGTACTCTACCTCTACTGTGCTCCACTGTACTCTAACTCTACTGTGCTCCACTGTACACTACCTCTACTGTACTCCACTGTACTCTACCTCTACTGTGCTCCACTGTACTCTACCTCTACTGTGCTCCACTGTACTCTACCTCTACTGTGCTCCACTGTACTCTATCTCTACTGTACTCCACTGTACTCTACCTCTACAGTGCTCCACTGTGCTCTACCTCAACTGTACTCCACTGTACTCTACCTCTACTCTGCTCTACTGTGCTCTACCTCTACTGAACTCCACTGTACTCTACCTCTACTCTGCTCTACTGTACTCTATCTCTATTGTGCTCCACTGTACTCTATCTCTACTGTACTCCACTGTAGTCTACCTCAACTATACTCCACTGTACTCTACCTCTACTGTGCTCCACTGTACTCTACCTCTACTGTGCTCTACTGTACTCTACCTCTACTGTGCTCCACTGTACTCTACCTCTACTGTACTCCACTGTACTCCACCTCTACAGTGCTCCACTGTACTCTACCTCTACTGTACTCCACTGTACTCTACCTCTACTCTGCTCTACTGTACTCTATCTCTACTGTGCTCCACTGTACTCTACCTCTACTGTGCTCTACTGTACTCTATCTCTACTGTGCTCCACTGTACTCTACCTCTACTGTAGTCCACTGTACTCCACCTCTACAGTGCTCCACTGTACTCTACCTCTACTGTACTCCACTGTACTCTACCTCTACTCTGCTCTACTGTACTCTATCTCTAATGTGCTCTACTGTACTCTACCTCTATTATACTCCACTGTACTCTACCTCTACTGTGCTCCACTGTACTCTACCTCTACTGTGCTCCACTGTACACTACCTCTACTCTACTCCACTGTACACTACCTCTACTCTGCTCTACTGTACTCTACCTCTACTGTACTCAACTGTACTCTACCTCTACTATACTCCACTGTACTCTACCTCTACTGTGCTCTACTGTACTCTATCTCTACTGTGCTCCACTGTACTCTACCTCTACTGTACTCTACTCTACTCCACCTCTAATGTGCTCCACTCTACTCTACCTCTACTGTACTCCACTGCACTCTACCTCTACTCTGCTCTACTGTACTCTATCTCTACTGTGCTCCACTGTACTCTACCTCTACTGTACTCCACTGTAGTCTACCTCAACTATACTCCACTGTACTCTACCTCTACTGTGCTCCACTGTACTCTACCTCTACTGTGCTCTACTGTACTCTATCTCTACTGTGCTCCACTGTACTCTACCTCTACTGTAGTCCACTGTACTCCACCTCTACAGTGCTCCACTGTACTCTACCTCTACTGTACTCCACTGTACTCTACCTCTACTCTGCTCTACTGTACTCTATCTCTACTGTGCTCCACTGTACTCTACCTCTACTGTACTCCACTCTAGTCTACCTCAACTATACTCCACTGTACTCTACCTCTACTGTGCTCCACTGTACTCTACCTCTACTGTGCTCTACTGTACTCTATCTCTACTGTGCTCCACTGTACTCTACCTCTACTGTACTCCACTTTACTCCACCTCTACAGTGCTCCACTGTACTCTACCTCTACTGTACTCCACTGTACTCTACCTCTACTCTGCTCTACTGTACTCTATCTCTACTGTGCTCCACTGTACTCTACCTCTACTGTACTCCACTGTAGTCTACCTCAACTATACTCCACTATACTCTACCTCTACTGTGCTCCACTTTACTCTACCTCTACTGTACTCCACTGTACTCTACCTCTACTGTGCTCCACTGTACTCTACCTCCACTGTACTCCACTGTACTTTACCTCTACTGTACTCCACTGTACTCTACCTCTACTGTACTCCACTGTATTCTACCTCTACTGTGCTCTACTGTACTCTACCTCTACTGTACTCCACTGTACTCTACCTCTACTGTACTGTACTGTTCTCTACCTCTACTGTACTCTACTGTACTCCACCTCTACTGTGCTCCACTGTTCTCCACTGTACTCTACCTCTACTGTTCTCCACTGTACTCTACCTCTACTGTAATCCACTGTACTCTATCTCTACTGTGCTCCACTGTACTCTACCTCTACTGTACTCCACTGTACTCTATCTCTACTGTTCTCCACTGTACTCTACCTCTAATGTGCTCCACTGTACTCCACTGTACTCTATCTCTACTGTGATCCACTGTACTCTTTCTCTGCCGTGCTCCACTGTACTCTATATCTACTCTACTCCACTGTACTCTATCTCTATTGTACTCCACTGTACTCTACCTCTACAGTACTCTACTGTACTCCACCTCTAGTGTGCTCCACTGTACTCCACTGTACTCTTCCTCTACTGTACTCCACTGTACTCTATCTCTACTGTGCTCCACTGTACTCTACCTCTACTTTGCTCTAATATACTCTACTCTACTGTGCTCCACTGTACTCTATTTCTACTGTACCCCACTGTACTCTACCTCTACTGTGCTCCACTGTACTCTACCTCTACTGTGCTCCACTGTACACTACCTCTACTGTACTCCACTGTACTCTACCTCTACTGTGCTCCACTGTACTCTACCTCTACTGTGCTCCACTGTACTCTACCTCTACTGTGCTCCACTGTACTCTATCTCTACTGTACTCCACTGTACTCTACCTCTACTGTGCTCCACTGTGCTCTACCTCAACTGTACTCCACTGTACTCTACCTCTACTCTGCTCTACTGTGCTCTACCTCTACTGTACTCCACTGTACTCTACCTCTACTCTGCTCTACTGTACTCTACCTCTACTGTACTCCACTGTACTCTACCTCTACTCTGCTCTACTGTACTCTATCTCTATTGTTCTCCACTGTACTCTATCTCTACTGTACTCCACTGTAGTCTACCTCAACTATACTCCACTGTACTCTACCTCTACTGTGCTCCACTGTACTCTACCTCTACTGTACTCCACTGTACTCTACCTCTACTGTACTCCACTGTAGTCTACCTCAACTATACTCCACTGTACTCTACCTCTACTGTGCTCCACTGTACTCTACCTCTACTGTGCTCTACTGTACTCTATCTCTACTGTGCTCCATTGTACTCTACCTCTACTGTACTCCACTGTACTCCACCTCTACCGTGCTCCACTGTACTCTACCTCTACTGTACTCCACTCCACTGTACTCTACCCCTACTCTGCTCTATTGTACTCTATCTCTACTGTGCTCCACTGTACTCTACCTCTACTGTACTCCACTGTAGTCTACCTCAACTATACTCCACTGTACTCTACCTCTACTGTGCTCCACTGTACTCTACCTCAAATATACTCCACTGTACTCTATCTCTACTCTAATCCACTGTACTCTATCTCTACTCTACTCCACTCTACTCTATCTCTACTGTAATCCACTGTACTCTACCTATACTCTACTCTACTGTACTCCACCTCTACTGTGCTCCACTGTACTCCACTGTACTCTAGCTCTACTGTGCTCCACTATACTCTACCTCTACTGTACTCCACTGTACTCTACCTCTACTTTGCTCCACTGTACTCTACCTCTACTGTACTCCACTGTACTCTACCTCTACTGTACTCCACTGTATTCTACCTCTACTGTGCTCTACTGTACTCTACCTCTACTGTACTCCACTGTACTCTACCTCTACTGTACTGTACTGTTCTCTACCTCTACTGTACTCTACTGTACTCCACCTCTACTGTACTCTACTGTACTCCACTGTACTCCACTGTACTCTAGCTCTACTGTGCTCCACGGTACTCTACCTCTACTGTACTCCACTGTACTCTACCTCTACTGTGCTCCACTCTACTCTACCTCTACTGTGCTCCACTGTACTCTACCTCTACTGTGCTCAGCTGTACTCTACCTCTACTGTGCTCCACTGCACATTATCTCTACTGTACTCCTCTACCTCTACAGTGCTCCACTGTGCTCTACCTCTACTCTACTCCACTGTACTCTACCTCTACTCTGCTCTACTGTACTCTACCTCTACTGTACTCCACTGTACTCTACCTCTACTATACTCCACTGTACTCTACCTCTACTGTGCTCTACTGTACTCTATCTCTACTGTGCTCCACTGTACTCTACCTCTACTGTACTCCACTGTACTCTACCTCTACTGTACTCCACTGTACTCTACCTCTACAGTGCTCCACTGTACTCTACCTCTACTGTACTCCACTGTACTCTACCTCTACTCTGCTCTACTGTACTCTATCTCTACTGTGCTCCACTGTACTCTACCTCTACTGTACTCCACCGTAGTCTACCTCAACCAGTGGCGGTTCTAGCCCATTTCAACTGGGGGGGCCAAGCTGGGGCCAGTTGTACTGTTAGAGGGGCCAGTTACATTTAGACCTTATTGTTGTCCTATCATTTTCTGCACTGCTGCAGGCATTAACAGGCAAAATACCGTGTTTATAATCATTCAACAATGTATTTGCATTTCCATTATATTTTTACATTTGCATTACATATTCAGTATTAGTCACAGTAACTGTAATAGACATGATGTCCTTCTTTCTCTTCATTTTGAGAACTATAGAGCAAAAGCAATGGGGACCAAGAAGCTTATTAATTAATTTACTGAAAATAACTGACTTAGGTAACTACGTCTAACCGTTTACAGGGTTCCTGCACACTTTTTAAAGTCAAATTTAAGGCTTTTTAAGACCTAAAGAAATCAAAATTAATACCGTAGGGGTGTGCAATATTGACAAAAATATATTTAAATATTTTCAACGTTTTGTTGATAATAATTAGATGATATTTTACTGATTGTGTTTTTGTGCTGGTGCCCTGGCTGGTTTAGGCCTGTTGTTGACAGCTGACTCACGGAGATATTAATATTTTTCATATCATATGCAGTAGTCAGTTCACAGCAGTGACAGAAATAAATTTCTTAATTAAGGAGCAATATTTGCCACCTTAAACTGATTTCCAGGGGCATTTTCACCTATATATGGACATTTTTTCTAAACTTATTTAGAGTTATGCAATGCATCACCTTTTATGTCAAATACTAACATTCAAATTAAACAATAATTATACTTATTTATACAATAATACTTAATTATACAATAATTATACAGTACCACTGTTACCAGTCAAATTAATTAATTCAATCAAAATCCATCTTTGCAGTGCAGAGGTGACACAGAAGTGGCATTAATATACTTACACTCCATTTACAATTGCATAAATAAAGCTATGAGATTTTTTTAAAATCAATATTTAAATATGAAATGATTTCTAATTTTAACGTTTTAATTAAAGGATACTTTAAATATGAAACTAAAACCACCAGTAGGCGGCGGCAAGTCCCTGTAAGAGGGATTCATTCATTCAACCGATTTGTTCAAACGGCTGATTCTTTCCATAGATTCTTTCGGGAAAGAAGCAAGTGATTCGTTCAAAACGCGGATTTCAGACTAGTCAATAAATCATCGCTGTGTTGCATTGAGACTCTGCTACGGTTTCATTATGAAATTGTAGTCGGCGAAATAAAGGGAAAACAAACAATATTGACAATATTGTGTCTAAAAAGTAACTCCCAAAGTTAACTTATTGTTAATTTAACTGTTGTATAACATAAATATCACAGTTGCAATTGTGCACGGGAAAACGGCACTCTTGCTGATGTGATATTCTAATATAAGAACATAATATGATATAAATATAAGACAAAAACTAATTTGGTGACATAGCCTACCTATGAACTGCACACAGCAGTGAAAGGACGATAGACAAATGCGATGTCAGCTCACAGTGCCTCGTACATAGTTAAAACAATGATTACAATATCATAATAGACAATAGGCTACACATCATCACACCCCATACGCACATAAAGAATGAACTTACAACTGAACTGACATTTACCAACTTTCTCCTTCTCTCCTCTCTCGCGTGCAGGAGACAGACATTAGCCTACTCTGCCGCGATTCCCGTGAATGTGATGCGAATTGTCACGTGAAAATGCAAATCCACAAAGATAGAATAATAAAAAATAATACGCATACGATTACAACGATAGCAAAAAACAGTTTTGTAAAAATTATTTCAAACTCCACATTTAGGGGGGCCACAAGGGGGGGCCAAGCTTTTTGTCACAGGGGCACTGGCCCCCCCTGGCCTCCCTCTAGAACCGCCACTGACCTCAACTATACTCCAATGTACTCTACCTCTACAGTGCTCCACTGTACTCTACCTCAACTATACTCCACTGTACTCTATCTCTACTCTACTCCACTCTACTCTATCTCTACTGTACTCCACTGTACTCTACCTCTACTCTTCTCTACTGTACTCCACCTCTACTGTGCTCCACTGTACTCCACTATACTCTAGCTCTACTCTGCTCCACTGTACTCTACCTCTACTGTACTCCACTGTACTCTACATCTACTGTGCTCCACTGTACTCTAGCTCTACTGTACTCCACTGTACTCTACCTCTACTGTACTCCACTGTACTCTACCTCTACTGTACTCCACTGTATTCTACCTCTACTGTGCTCTGCTGTACTCTACCTCTACTGTACTCCACTGTACTCTACCTCTACTGTGCTCCACTGTACTCTACCTCTACTGTACTCCACTGTACTCTACCTCTACTGTACTCCACTGTACTCTACCTCTACTGTGCTCCACTGTACTCTACCTCTACTGTGCTCCACTGTACTCTATCTCTACTGTACTCTACTGTACTCTACCTCTACTGTACTCCACTGTACTCTATCTCTACTGTACTCCACTGTACTCTACCTCTACTGTGCTCTACTGTACTCTATCTCTACTGTGCTCCACTGTACTCTACCTCTACTGTACTCTACTCTACTCCAACTCTAATGTGCTCCACTCTACTCTACCTCTACTGTACTCCACTGTACTCTACCTCTACTCTGCTCTACTGTACTCTATCTCTACTGTGCTCCACTGTACTCTACCTCTACTGTGCTCCACTGTACTCTATCTCTACTGTACTCCACTGTACTCTACCTCTACAGTACTCCACTGTTCTCTACCTCTACTGTACTCCACTGTACTCTACCTCTAATGTGCTCCAATGTACTCTATCTCTACTCTAATCCACTGTACTCTATCTCTACTCTACTCCACTCTACTCTATCTCTACTGTACTCCACTGTACTCTACCTCTACTGTGCTCCACTGTACTCTAGCTCTACTGTGCTCCACTGTACTCTACCTCTACTGTACTCCACTGTACTCTACATCTACTGTACTCCACTGTATTCTACCTCTACTGTGCTCTACTGTACTCTACCTCTACTGTACTCCACTGTACTCTACCTCTACTGTGCTCTACTGTACTCTATCTCTACTGTGCTCCACTGTACTCTACCTCTACTGTACTCCACTGTACTCCACCTCTACAGTGCTCCACTGTACTCTACCTCTACTGTACTCCACTGTACTCTACCTCTACTCTGCTCTACTGTACTCTATCTCTACTGTGCTCCACTGTACTCTACCTCTAATGTACTCCACTGTAGTCTACCTCAACTATACTCCACTGTACTCTACCTCTACTGTGCTCCACTGTACTCTACCTCAACTATACTCCACTGTACTCTATCTCTACTCTAATCCACTGTACTCTATCTCTACTCTACTCCACTCTACTCTATCTCTACTGTACTCCACTGTACTCTACCTTTACTCTACTCTACTGTACTCTACCTCTACTGTGCTCCACTGTACTCTACCTCTACTGTACTCCACTGTACTCTACCTCTACTGTACTCCACTGTTCTCTACCTCTACTGTACTCCACTGTACTCTACCTCTACTGTGCTCCAATGTACTCTATCTCTACTCTAATCCACTGTACTCTATCTCTACTCTACTCCACTCTACTCTATCTCTACTGTACTCCACTGTACTCTACCTCTACTGTGCTCCACTGTACTCTACCTCTACTGTACTCCACTGTACTCTACCTCTACTGTACTCCACTGTACTCCACTGTATTCTACCTCTACTGTGCTCTACTGTACTCTACCTCTACTGTACTCCACTGTACTCTACCTCTACTGTGCTCTACTGTACTCTATCTCTACTGTGCTCCACTGTACTCTACCTCTACTGTACTCAACTGTACTCCACCTCTACAGTGCTCCACTGTACTCTACCTCTACTGTACTCCACTGTACTCTACCTCTACTCTGCTCTACTGTACTCTATCTCTACTGTGCTCCACTGTACTCTACCTCTAATGTACTCCACTGTAGTCTACCTCAACTATACTCCACTGTACTCTACCTCTACTGTGCTCCACTGTACTCTACCTCAACTATACTCCACTGTACTCTATTTCTACTCTAATCCACTGTACTCTATCTCTACTCTACTCCACTCTACTCTATCTCTACTGTACTCCACTGTACTCTACCTTTACTCTACTCTACTGTACTCCACCTCTACTGTGCTCCACTGTACTCCACTGTACCCTAGCTCTACTGTGCTCCACTGTATTCTACCTCTACTGTGCTCTACTGTACTCTACCTCTTCTGTACTCCACTGTACTCTACCTCTACTGTACTGTACTGTACTCTACCTCTACTGTACTCTACTGTACTCCACCTCTACTGTGCTCCACTGTACTCCACTGTACTCTACCTCTACTGTGCTCCACTGTACTCTACCTCTACTGTACTCCACTGTACTCTATCTCTACTGTGCTCCACTGTACTCTACCTCTACTGTACTCCACTGTACTCTATCTCTACTGTTCTCCACTCTACTCTACCTCTACTGTGCTCAGCTGTACTCTACCTCTACTGTGCTCAACTGCACTCTATCTCTACTGTACTCCACTGTACTCCACCTCTACAGTGCTCCACTGTACTCTACCTCTACTGTACTCCACTGTACTCTACCTCTACTCTGCTGTACTGTACTCTATCTCTACTGTGCTCCACTGTACTCTACCTCTACTGTACTCCACTCTAGTCTACCTCAACTATACTCCACTGTACTCTACCTCTACTGTGCTCCACTGTACTCTACCTCTACTGTGCTCTACTGTACTCTATCTCTACTGTGCTCCACTGTACTCTACCTCTACTGTACTCCACTCTAGTCTACCTCAACTATACTCCACTGTACTCTACCTCTACTGTGCTCCACTGTACTCTACCTCTACTGTGCTCTACTGTACTCTATCTCTACTGTGCTCCACTGTACTCTACCTCTACTGTACTCCACTGTAGTCTGCCTCAACTATACTCCACTGTACTCTACCTCTAGTGTGCTCCACTGTACTCTACCTCTACTGTGCTCTACTGTACTCTATCTCTACTGTGCTCCACTGTACTCTACCTCTACAGTACTCCACTGTACTCCACCTCTACAGTACTCCACTGTACTCTACCTCTACTGTACTCCATTGTACTCTACCTCTACTCTGCTGTACTGTACTCTATCTCTACTGTGCTCCACTGTACTCTACCTCTACTGTACTCCACTCTAGTCTACCTCAACTATACTCCACTGTACTCTACCTCTACTGTGCTTCACTGTACTCTACCTCTACTGTGCTCTACTGTACTCTATCTCTACTCTGCTCCACTGTACTATACCTCTACTGTACTCCACTCTAGTCTACCTCAACTATACTCCACTGTACTCTACCTCTACTGTGCTCCACTGTACTCTACCTCTACTGTGCTCTACTGTACTCTATCTCTACTGTGCTCCACTGTACTCTACCTCTACTGTACTCCACATTACTCTACATCTACTCTGCTCTACTGTACTCTATCTCTACTGTGCTCCACTGTACTCTACCTCTACTGTACTCCACTGTAGTCTACCTCAACTATACTCCACTGTACTCTACCTCTACTGTGCTCCACTGTACTCTACCTCTACTGTGCTCTACTGTACTCTATCTCTACTGTGCTCCACTGTACTCTACCTCTACTGTACTCCACTGTACTCCACCTCTACAGTGCTCCACTGTACTCTACCTCTGCTGTACTCCACTGTACTCTACCTCTACTCTGCTCTACTGTACTCTATCTCTACTGTGCTCCACTGTACTCTACCTCTACTGTACTCCACTGTACTCTACCTCTACTCTGCTGTACTGTACTCTATCTCTACTGTGCTCCACTGTACTCTACCTCTACTGTACTCCACTCTAGTCTACCTCAACTATACTCCACTGTACTCTACCTCTACTGTGCTCCACTGTACTCTACCTCTACTGTGCTCTACTGTACTCTATCTCTACTGTGCTCCACTGTACTCTACCTCTACTGTACTCCCATGTACTCTACCTCTACTCTGCTGTACTGTACTCTATCTCTACTGTGCTCCACTGTACTCTACCTCTACTGTACTCCACTGTAGTCTACCTCAACTATACTCCACTGTACTCTACCTCTACTGTGCTCCACTGTACTCTACCTCTACTGTGCTCTACTGTACTCTATCTCTACTGTGCTCCACTGTACTCTACCTCTACTGTACTCCACTGTACTCCACCTCTACAGTGATCCACTGTACTCTACCTCTACTGTACTCCACTGTACTCTACCTCTACTCTGCTCTACTGTACTCTATCTCTACTGTGCTCCACTGTACTCTACCTCTACTGTACTCCACTGTAGTCTACCTCAACTATACTCCACTGTACTCTACCTCTACTGTACTCCACTCTAGTCTTTCTCAACTATAATCCACTGTACTCTACCTCTACTGTGCTCCACTGTACTCTACCTCTACTGTGCTCTACTGTACTCTATCTCTACTGTGCTCCACTGTACTCTACCTCTACTGTACTCCACTGTACTCTACGTCTACTCTGCTGTACTGTACTCTATCTCTACTGTGCTCCACTGTACTCTACCTCTACTGTACTCCACTGTAGTCTACCTCAATTTTACTCCACTGTACTCTACCTCTACTGTGCTCCACTGTACTCTACCTCTACTGTGCTCTACTGTACTCTATCTCTACTGTGCTCCACTGTACTCTACCTCTACTGTACTCCACTGTACTCCACCTCTACAGTGATCCACTGTACTCTACCTCTACTGTACTCCACTGTACTCTACCTCTATTCTGCTCTACTGTACTCTATCTCTACTGTGCTCCACTGTACTCTACCTCTACTGTACTCCACTGTAGTCTACCTCAACTATACTCCACTGTACTCTACCTCTACTGTGCCCCACTGTACTCTACCTCAACTATACTCCACTGTACTCTATCTTTACTCTAATCCACTGTACTCTATCTCTACTCTACTCCACTCTACTCTATCTCTACTGTACTCCACTGTACTCTACCTCTACTCTACTCTACTGTACTCCACCTCTACTGTGCTCCACTGTACTCCACTGTACTCTAGCTCTACTTTGCTCCACTGTACTCTACCTCTACTGTACTCCACTGTACTCTACCTCTACTGTACTCCACTGTATTCTACCTCTACTGTGCTCTACTGTACTCTACCTCTACTGTACTCCACTGTACTCTACCTCTACTGTACTGTACTGTTCTCTACTTCTACTGTACTCTAATGTACTCCACCTCTACTGTGCTCCACTGTACTCCACTGTACTCTACCTCTACTGTGCTCCACTGTACTCTACCTCTACTGTAATCCACTGTACTCCATCTCTACTGTGCTCCACTGTACTCTACCTCTACTGTACTCCACTATACTCTATCTCTACTGTTCTCCACTGTACTCTACCTCTACTGTGCTCCACTGTACTCCACTGTACTCTATCTCTACTGTGATCCACTGTACTCTACCTCTGCTGTGCTCCACTGTACTCTATATCTGCTCTACTCCACTGTACTCTATCTCTATTGTACTCCACTGTACTCTACCTCTACTGTACTCTACTGTACTCCACCTCTACTGTGCTCCACTGTACTCCACTGTACTCTTCCTCTACTGTACTCCACTGTACTCTATCTCTACTGTGCTCCACTGTACTCTACCTCTACTTTGCTCTAATGTACTCTACTCTACTGTGCTCCACTGTACTCTATTTCTACTGTACCCCACTGTACTCTACCTCTACTGTGCTCCACTGTACTCTACCTCTACTGTGCTCCACTGTACACTACCTCTACTGTACTCCACTGTACTCTACCTCTACTGTGCTCCACTGTACTCTACCTCTACTGTGCTCCACTGTACTCTACCTCTACTGTGCTCCACTGTACTCTACCTCTACTGTGCTCCACTGTACTCTACCTCTACTCTGCTCTACTGTACTCTATCTCTACTGTACTCCACTGTACTCTACCTCTACTGTACTCCACTGTAGTCTACCTCAACTATACTCCACTGTACTCTTCCTCTACTGTGCTCCACTGTACTCTACCTCTACTGTGCTCCACTGTACTCTATCTATACTCTAATCCACTGTACTCTATCTCTACTCTACTCCACTCTACTCTATCTCTACTGTACTCCACTGTACTCTACCTCTACTCTACTCTACTGTACTCCACCTCTACTGTGCTCCACTGTACTCCACTGTACTCTAGCTCTACTGTGCTCCACTGTACTCTACCTCTACTGTACTCCACTGTACTCTACCTCTACTGTGCTCCACTGTACTCTACCTCTACTGTACTCCACTGTATTCTACCTCTACTGTGCTCTACTGTACTCTACATCTACTGTACTCCATTGTACTCTACCTCTACTGTACTGTACTGTTTTCTACCTCTACTGTACTCTACTGTACTCCATCTCTACTGTGCTCCACTGTACTCCACTGTACTCTACCGCTACTGTGCTCCACTGTACTCTACCTCTACTGTACTCCACTGTACTCTATCTCTACTGTGCTCCACTGTACTCTACCTCTACTGTACTCCACTGTACTCTATCTCTACTGTTCTCCACTGTACTCTACCTCTACTGTGCTCCACTGTACTCTACCGCTACTTTGCTCCACTGTACTCTACCTCTACTGTGCTCCACTGTACTCTACCTCTACTGTACTCCACTGTACTCTATCTCTACTGTACTCCACTGTACTCTACCTCTACTGTGCTCCACTCTACTCTACCTCTACTGTACTCCACTGAACTCTACCTCTACTGTGCTCCACTGTTCTCTACCTCTACTGTACTCCACTGTACTCTACCTCTACTGTGCTCCACTGTACTCTACCTCTACTGTGCTCCACTGTACTCTACCTCTACTGTGCTCCACTGTACTCTACCTCTACTGTTCTCCACTCTACTCTACCTCTACTGTGCTCAGCTGTACTCTACCTCTACTGTGCTCCACTGCACTCTATCTCTACTGTACTCCACTGTACTCTACCTCTACAGTGCTCCACTGTGCTCTACCTCTACTCTACTCCACTGTACTCTACCTCTACTCTGCTCTACTGTACTCTACCTCTACTGTGCTCCACTGTACTCTACCTCTACAGTGCTCCACTGTACTCTATCTCTACTGTACTCTACTGTACTCTACCTCTACTGTACTCCACTGTACTCTATCTCTACTGTACTCCACTGTACTCTACCTCTACTGTGCTCTACTGTACTCTATCTCTACTGTGCTCCACTGTACTCTACCTCTACTGTACTCTACTCTACTCCAACTCTAATGTGCTCCACTCTACTCTACCTCTACTGTACTCCACTGTACTCTACCTCTACTCTGCTCTACTGTACTCTATCTCTACTGTGCTCCACTGTACTCTAACTCTACTGTACTCCACTGTAGTTTACCTCTACTGTGCTCCACTGTACTCTACCTCTACTGTGCTCCACTGTACTCTACCTCTACTGTGCTCCACTGTACTCTATCTCTACTGTACTCCACTGTACTCTACCTCTACAGTACTCCACTGTTCTCTACCTCTACTGTACTCCACTGTACTCTACCTCTACTGTGCTCCAATGTACTCTATCTCTACTCTAATCCACTGTACTCTATCTCTACTCTACTCCACTCTACTCTATCTCTACTGTACTCCACTGTACTCTACCTCTACTGTGCTCCACTGTACTCTACCTCTACTGTACTCCACTGTACTCTACCTCTACTGTACTCCACTGTACTCCACTGTACTCTAGCTCTACTGTGCTCCACTGTACTCTACCTCTACTGTACTCCACTGTACTCTACCTCTACTGTACTCCACTGTATTCTACCTCTACTGTGCTCTACTGTACTCTACCTCTACTGTACTCCACTGTACTCTACCTCTACTGTGCTCTACTGTACTCTATCTCTACTGTGCTCCACTGTACTCTACCTCTACTGTACTCCACTGTACTCCACCTCTACAGTGCTCCACTGTACTCTACCTCTACTGTACTCCACTGTACTCTACCTCTACTCTGCTCTACTGTACTCTATCTCTACTGTGCTCCACTGTACTCTACCTCTAATGTACTCCACTGTAGTCTACCTCAACTATACTCCACTGTACTCTACCTCTACTGTGCTCCACTGTACTCTACCTCTACTGTGCTCTACTGTACTCCACCTCTACAGTGCTCCACTGTACTCTACCTCTACTCTGCTCCACTGTACTCTACCTCTACTCTACTCCACTGTCGTCTACCTCTACTCTGCTCTACTGTACTCTACCTCTACTCTGCTCCACTGTACTCTACCTCTACTATTCTCCACTGTACTCTACCTCTACTGTGCTCTACTGTACTCTATCTCTACTGTGCTCCACTGTACTCTACCTCTACTGTACTCTACTCTACTCCACCTCTAATGTGCTCCACTCTACTCTACCTCTACTGTACTCCACTGTACTCTACCTCTACTCTGCTCTACTGTACTCTATCTCTACTGTGCTCCACTGTACTCTACCTCTACTGTACTCCACTGTAGTCTGCCTCAACTATACTCCACTGTACTCTACCTCTAGTGTGCTCCACTGTACTCTACCTCTACTGTGCTCTACTGTACTCTATCTCTACTGTGCTCCACTGTACTCTACCTCTACTGTACTCCACTTTACTCCACCTCTACAGTGCTCCACTGTACTCTACCTCTACTGTGCTCCACTGTACTCTATCTCTACTGTACTCTACTGTACTCTACCTCTACTGTACTCCACTGTACTCTATCTCTACTGTACTCCACTGTACTCTACCTCTACTGTGCTCTACTGTACTCTATCTCTACTGTGCTCCACTGTACTCTACCTCTACTGTACTCCACTGTACTCCACCTCTACAGTGCTCCACTGTACTCTACCTCTACTGTACTCCACTGTACTCTACCTCTACTCTGCTCTACTGTACTCTATCTCTATTGTGCTCCACTGTACTCTACCTCTAATGTACTCCACTGTAGTCTACCTCAACTATACTCCACTGTACTCTGCCTCTACTGTGCTCCACTGTACTCTACCTCAACTATACTCCACTGTACTCTATCTCTACTTTGCTCCACTGTACTCTACCTCTACTGTGCTCCACTGTACTCTACCTCTACTGTACTCCACTGTACTCTACCTCTACTGTACTCCACTGTACTCTACCTCTACTGTGCTCCACTGTTCTCTACCTCTACTGTACTCCACTGTACTCTACCTCTTCTGTGCTCCACTGTACTCTACCTCTACTGTGCTCCACTGTACTATACCTCTACTGTGCTCCACTGTACTCTACCTCTACTGTTCTCCACTCTACTCTACCTCTACTGTGCTCAGCTGTACTCTACCTCTACTGTGCTCCACTGCACTCTATCTCTACTGTACTCCACTGTACTCTACCTCTACAGTGCTCCACTGTGCTCTACCTCTACTCCACTCCACTGTACTCTACCTCTACTCTGCTCTACTGTACTCTACCTCTACTGCACTCTACTCTACTCCACCTCTAATGTGCTCCACTCTACTCTACCTCTACTGTACTCCACTGTACTCTACCTCTACTCTGCTCTACTGTACTCATTCTCTACTCTGCTCCACTGTACTCTACCTCTACTGTACTCCACTGTAGTCTACCTCAACTATACTCCACTGTACTCTACCTCTACTGTGCTCCACTGTACTCTACCTCTACTGTGCTCTACTGTACTCTATCTCTACTCTGCTCCACTGTACTCTACCTCTACTGTACTCCACTGTACTCTACCTCTACTGTACTCCACTGTATTCTACCTCTACTGTGCTCTACTGTACTCTACCTCTACTGTACTCCACTGTACTCTACCTCTACTGTGCTCTATTGTACTCTACCTCTACTGTACTCCACTGTACTCTACCTCTACTGTGATCTACTGTACTCTATCTCTACTGTGCTCCACTGTACTCTACCTCTACTGTACTCCATTGTACTCCACCTCTACAGTGCTCCACTGTACTCTACCTCTACTGTACTCCACTGTACTCTACCTCTACTCTGCTCTACTGTACTCTATCTCTACTGTGCTCCACTGTAGTCTACCTCAACTATACTCCACTGTACTCTACCTCTACTGTGCTCCACTGTACTCTACCTCAACTATACTCCACTGTACTCTATCTCTACTCTAATCCACTGTACTCTATCTCTACTCTACTCCACTCTTCTCTATCTCTACTGTACTCCACTGTACTCTATCTCTACTGTACTCCACTATATTCTACCTCTACTGTGCTCTACTGTACTCTACCTCTACTGTACTCCACTGTACTCTACCTCTACTGTGCTCTACTGTACTCTATCTCTACTGTGCTCCACTGTACTCTACCTCAACTGTACTCCACTGTACTCCACCTCTACAGTGCTCCACTGTACTCTACCTCTACTGTACTCCACTGTACTCTACCTCTACTCTGCTCTACTGCTCTACTGCTCTACTCTATCTCTACTCTACTCCACTCTTCTCTATCTCTACTGTACTCCACTGTACTCTATCTCTACTGTACTCCACTGTATTCTACCTCTACTGTGCTCTACTGTACTCTACCTCTACTGTACTCCACTGTACTCTACCTCTACTGTGCTCTACTGTACTCTATCTCTACTGTGCTCCACTGTACTCTACCTCTACTGTACTCCACTGTACTCCACCTCTACAGTGCTCCACTGTACTCTACCTCTACTGTACTCCACTGTACTCTACCTCTACTCTGCTCTACTGTACTCTATCTCTACTGTGCTCCACTGTACTCTACCTCTACTGTACTCCACTGTAGTCTACCTCTAATGTGCTCCATTGTACTCTACCTCAACTATACTCCACTGTACTCTATCTCTACTCTAATCAACTGTACTCTATCTCTACTCTACTCCACTCTACTCTATCTCTACTGTACTCCACTGTACTCTACCTTTACTCTACTCTACTGTACTCCACCTCTACTGTGCTCCACTGCACTCCACTGTACTCTAGCTCTACTGTGCTCCACTGTACTCTATCTCTACTGTACTCCACTGTATTCTACCTCTACTGTGCTCTACTGTACTCTACGCTACTGTGCTCCACTGTACTCTATTTCTACTGTACCCCACTATACTCTACCTCTACTGTGCTCCACTTTACTCTACCTCTACTGTGCTCCACTGTACACTACCTCTACTGTACTCCACTGTACTCTACCTCTACTGTGCTCCACTGTACTCTACCTCTACTGTGCTCCACTGTACTCTATCTCTACTGTACTCCACTGTACTCTATCTCTACTGTACTCCACTGTACTCTACCTCTACTGTGCTCTACTGTACTCTATCTCTACTGTGCTCCACTGTACTCTACCTCTACTCTGCTCTACTGTGCTCTACCTCTACTGTACTCCACTGTACTCTACCTCTACTGTACTCCACTGTACTCTACCTCTACTCTGCTCTACTGTACTCTATCTCTACTGTGCTCCACTGTACTCTAACTCTACTGTACTCCACTGTAGTTTACCTCTACTGTGCTCCACTGTACTCTACCTCTACTGTGCTCCACTGTACTCTACCTCTACTGTGCTCCATTGTACTCTATCTCTACTGTACTCCACTGTACTCTACCTCTACAGTACTCCACTGTTCTCTACCTCTACTGTACTCCACTGTACTCTACCTCTACTGTGCTCCACTGCACTCTACCTCAACTATACTCCAATGTACTCTATCTCTACTCTAATCCACTGTACTCTATCTCTACTCTACTCCACTCTACTCTATCTCTACTGTACTCCACTGTACTCTACCTCTACTGTGCTCCACTGTACTCTACCTCTACTGTACTCCACTGTACTCTACCTCTACTGTACTCCACTGTACTCCACTGTACTCTAGCTCTACTGTGCTCCACTGTACTCTACCTCTACTGTACTCCACTGTACTCTACCTCTACTGTACTCCACTGTATTCTACCTCTACTGTGCTCTACTGTACTCAACCTCTACTGTACTCCACTGTACTCTACCTCTACTGTGCTCTACTGTACTCTATCTCTACTGTGCTCCACTGTACTCTACCTCTACTGTACTCCACTGTACTCCACCTCTACAGTGCTCCACTGTACTCTACCTCTACTGTACTCCACTGTACTCTACCTCTACTCTGCTCTACTGTACTCTATCTCTACTGTGCTCCACTGTACTCTACCTCTAATGTACTCCACTGTAGTCTACCTGAACTATACTCCACTGTACTCTGCCTCTACTGTGCTCCACTGTACTCTACCTCAACTATACTCCACTGTACTCTATCTCTACTCTAATCCACTGTACTCTATCTCTACTCTACTCCACTCTACTCTATCTCTACTGTACTCCACTGTACTCTACCTTTACTCTACTCTACTGTACTCCACCTCTACTGTGCTCCACTGTACTCCACTGTACTCTAGCTCTACTGTGCTCCACTGTACTCTATCTCTACTGTACTCCACTGTATTCTACCTCTACTGTGCTCTACTGTACTCTACCTCTACTGTACTCCACTGTACTCTACCTCTACTGTACTGTACTGTACTCTACCTCTACTGTACTCTACTGTACTCCACCTCTTCTGTGCTCCACTGTACTCCACTGTACTCTACCTCTACTGTGCTCCACTGTACTCTACCTCTACTGTACTCCACTGTACTCTATCTCTACTGTGCTCCACTGTACTCTACCTCTACTGTACTCCACTGTACTCTATCTCTACTGTTCTCCACTCTACTCTACCTCTACTGTGCTCAGCTGTACTCTACCTCTACTGTGCTCCACTGCACTCTATCTCTACTGTACTCCACTGTACTCTACCTCTACAGTGCTCCACTGTGCTCTACCTCTACTCTACTCCACTGTCGTCTACCTCTACTCTGCTCTACTATACTCTACCTCTACTGTACTCCACTGTACTCTACCTCTACTATTCTCCACTGTACTCTACCTCTACTGTGCTCTACTCTACTCCACCTCTAATGTGCTCCACTCTACTCTACCTCTACTGTACTCCACTGTACTCTACCTCTACTCTGCTCTACTGTACTCTATCTCTACTGTGCTCCACTGTACTCTACCTCTACTGTACTCCACTGTAGGCTGCCTCAACTATACTCCACTGTACTCTACCTCTAGTGTACTCCACTGTACTCTACCTCTACTGTGCTCTACTCTACTCCACCTCTAATGTGCTCCACTCTACTCTACCTCTACTGTACTCCACTGTACTCTACCTCTACTCTGCTCTACTGTACTCTATCTCTACTGTGCTCCACTGTACTCTACCTCTACTGTACTCCACTGTAGGCTGCCTCAACTATACTCCACTGTACTCTACCTCTAGTGTACTCCACTGTACTCTACCTCTACTGTGCTCTACTGTACTCTATCTCTATTGTGCTCCACTGTACTCTACCTCTAATGTACTCCACTGTAGTCTACCTCAACTATACTCCACTGTACTCTGCCTCTACTGTGCTCCACTGTACTCTACCTCAACTATACTCCACTGTACTCTATCTCTACTTTGCTCCACTGTACTCTACCTCTACTGTGCTCCACTGTACTCTACCTCTACTGTACTCCACTGTACTCTACCTCTACTGTACTCCACTGTACTCTACCTCTACTGTGCTCCACTGTTCTCTACCTCTACTGTACTCCACTGTACTCTACCTCTACTGTGCTCCACTGTACTCTACCTCTACTGTGCTCCACTGTACTCTACCTCTACTGTGCTCCACTGTACTCTACCTCTACTGTTCTCCACTCTACTCTACCTCTACTGTGCTCAGCTGTACTCTACCTCTACTGTGCTCCACTGCACTCTATCTCTACTGTACTCCACTGTACTCTACCTCTACAGTGCTCCACTGTGCTCTACCTCTACTCTACTCCACTGTACTCTACCTCTACTCTGCTCTACTGTACTCTACCTCTACTGTGCTCTACTGTACTCTATCTCTACTGTGCTCCAATGTACTCTACCTCTATTGTACTCTACTCTACTCCACCTCTAATGTGCTCCACTCTACTCTACCTCTACTGTACTCCACTGTACTCTACCTCTACTCTGCTCTACTGTACTCATTCTCTACTCTGCTCCACTGTACTCTACCTCTACTGTACTCCACTGTAGTCTACCTCAACTATACTCCACTGTACTCTACCTCTACTGTGCTCCACTGTACTCTACCTCTACTGTGCTCTACTGTACTCTATCTCTACTCTGCTCCACTGTACTCTACCTCTACTGTACTCCACTGTACTCCACCTCTACAGTGCTCCACTGTACTCTACCTCTACTGTACTCCACTGTACTCTAGCTCTACTGTGCTTCACTGTACTCTACCTCTACTGTACTCCACTGTACTCTACCTCTACTGTACTCCACTGTATTCTACCTCTACTGTGCTCTACTGTACTCTACCTCTACTGTACTCCACTGTACTCTACCTCTACTGTGCTCTACTGTACTCTACCTCTACTGTACTCCACTGTACTCTACCTCTACTGTGATCTACTGTACTCTATCTCTACTGTGCTCCACTGTACTCTACCTCTGCTGTACTCCATTGTACTCCACCTCTACAGTGCTCCACTGTACTCTACCTCTACTGTACTCCACTGTACTCTACCTCTACTCTGCTCTACTGTACTCTATCTCCACTGTGCTCCACTGTAGTCTACCTCAACTATACTCCACTGTACTCTACCTCTACTGTGCTCCACTGTACTCTACCTCAACTATACTCCACTGTACTCTATCTCTACTCTAATCCACTGTACTCTATCTCTACTCTACTCCACTCTTCTCTATCTCTACTGTACTCCACTGTACTCTATCTCTACTGTACTCCACTGTATTCTACCTCTACTGTGCTCTACTGTACTCTACCTCTACTGTACTCCACTGTACTCTACCTCTACTGTGCTCTACTGTACTCTATCTCCACTGTGCTCCACTGTACTCTACCTCAACTGTACTCCACTGTACTCCACCTCTACAGTGCTCCACTGTACTCTACCTCTACTGTACTCCACTGTACTCTACCTCTACTCTGCTCTACTGCTCTACTGCTCTACTCTATCTCTACTCTACTCCACTCTTCTCTATCTCTACTGAACTCCACTGTACTCTATCTCTACTGTACTCCATTGTATTCTACCTCTACTGTGCTCTACTGTACTCTACCTCTACTGTACTCCACTGTACTCTACCTCTACTGTGCTCTACTGTACTCTATCTCTACTGTGCTCCACTGTACTCTACCTCTACTGTACTCCACTGTACTCCACCTCTACAGTGCTCCACTGTACTCTACCTCTACTGTACTCCACTGTACTCTACCTCTACTCTGCTCTACTGTACTCTATCTCTACTGTGCTCCACTGTACTCTACCTCTACTGTACTCCACTGTAGTCTACCTCTACTGTGCTCCATTGTACTCTACCTCAACTATACTCCACTGTACTCTATCTCTACTCTAATCCACTGTACTCTATCTCTACTCTACTCCACTCTACTCTATCTCTACTGTACTCCACTGTACTCTACCTTTACTCTACTCTACTGTACTCCACCTCTACTGTGCTCCACTGCACTCCACTGTACTCTAGCTCTACTGTGCTCCACTGTACTCTATCTCTACTGTACTCCACTGTATTCTACCTCTACTGTGCTCTACTGTACTCTACGCTACTGTGCTCCACTGTACTCTATTTCTACTGTACCCCACTATACTCTACCTCTACTGTGCTCCACTGTACTCTACCTCTACTGTGCTCCACTGTACACTACCTCTACTGTACTCCACTGTACTCTACCTCTACTGTGCTCCACTGTACTCTACCTCTACTGTGCTCCACTGTACTCTATCTCTACTGTACTCCACTGTACTCTATCTCTACTGTACTCCACTGTACTCTACCTCTACTGTGCTCTACTGTACTCTATCTCTACTGTGCTCCACTGTACTCTACCTCTACTCTGCTCTACTGTGCTCTACCTCTACTGTACTCCACTGTACTCTACCTCTACTGTACTCCACTGTACTCTACCTCTACTCTGTTCTACTGTACTCTATCTCTACTGTGCTCCACTGTACTCTAACTCTACTGTACTCCACTGTAGTTTACCTCTACTGTGCTCCACTGTACTCTACCTCTACTGTGCTCCACTGTACTCTACCTCTACTGTGCTCCACTGTACTCTATCTCTACTGTACTCCACTGTACTCTACCTCTACAGTACTCCACTGTTCTCTACCTCTACTGTACTCCACTGTACTCTACCTCTACTGTGCTCCACTGCACTCTACCTCAACTATACTCCAATGTACTCTATCTCTACTCTAATCCACTGTACTCTATCTCTACTCTACTCCACTCTACTCTATCTCTACTGTACTCCACTGTACTCTACCTCTACTGTGCTCCACTGTACTCTACCTCTACTGTACTCCACTGTACTCTACCTCTACTGTACTCCACTGTACTCCACTGTACTCTAGCTCTACTGTGCTCCACTGTACTCTACCTCTACTGTACTCCACTGTACTCTACCTCTACTGTACTCCACTGTATTCTACCTCTACTGTGCTCTACTGTACTCAACCTCTACTGTACTCCACTGTACTCTACCTCTACTGTGCTCTACTGTACTCTATCTCTACTGTGCTCCACTGTACTCTATCTCTACTGTGCTCCACTGTACTCTACCTCTACTGTACTCCACTGTACTCCACCTCTACAGTGCTCCACTGTACTCTACCTCTACTGTACTCCACTGTACTCTACCTCTACTCTGCTCTACTGTACTCTATCTCTACTGTGCTCCACTGTACTCTACCTCTAATGTACTCCACTGTAGTCTACCTCAACTATACTCCACTGTACTCTGCCTCTACTGTGCTCCACTGTACTCTACCTCAACTATACTCCACTGTACTCTATCTCTACTCTAATCCACTGTACTCTATCTCTACTCTACTCCACTCTACTCTATCTCTACTGTACTCCACTGTACTCTACCTTTACTCTACTCTACTGTACTCCACCTCTACTGTGCTCCACTGTACTCCACTGTACTCTAGCTCTACTGTGCTCCACTGTACTCTATCTCTACTCTACTCCACTGTATTCTACCTCTACTGTGCTCTACTGTACTCTACCTCTACTGTACTCCACTGTACTCTACCTCTACTGTACTGTACTGTACTCTACCTCTACTGTACTCTACTGTACTCCACCTCTACTGTGCTCCACTGTACTCCACTGTACTCTACCTCTACTGTGCTCCACTGTACTCTACCTCTACTGTACTCCACTGTACTCTATCTCTACTGTGCTCCACTGTACTCTACCTCTACTGTACTCCACTGTACTCTATCTCTACTGTTCTCCACTCTACTCTACCTCTACTGTGCTCAGCTGTACTCTACCTCTACTGTGCTCCACTGCACTCTATCTCTACTGTACTCCACTGTACTCTACCTCTACAGTGCTCCACTGTGCTCTACCTCTACTCTACTCCACTGTCGTCTACCTCTACTCTGCTCTACTGTACTCTACCTCTACTGTACTCCACTGTACTCTACCTCTACTATTCTCCACTGTACTCTACCTCTACTGTGCTCTACTGTACTTTATCTCTACTGTGCTCCACTGTACTCTACCTCTACTGTACTCTACTCTACTCCACCTCTAATGTGCTCCACTCTACTCTACCTCTACTGTACTCCACTGTACTCTACCTCTACTCTGCTCTACTGTACTCTATCTCTACTGTGCTCCACTGTACTCTACCTCTACTGTACTCCACTGTAGTCTGCCTCAACTATACTCCACTGTACTCTACCTCTAGTGTGCTCCACTGTACTCTACCTCTACTGTGCTCTACTGTACTCTATCTCTACTGTGCTCCACTGTACTCTACCTCTACTGTACTCCACTGTACTCCACCTCTACAGTGCTCCACTCTACTCTACCTCTACTGTACTCCACTGTACTCTACCTCTACTCTGCTGTACTGTACTCTATCTCTACTGTGCTCCACTGTACTCTACCTCTACTGTACTCCACTGTAGTCTACCTCAACTATACTCCACTGTACTCTACCTCTACCGTGCTCCACTGTACTCTACCTCTACTGTGCTCTACTGTACTCTATCTCTACTGTGCTCCACTGTACTCTACCTCTACTGTACTCCACTGTACTCCACCTCTACAGTGCTCCACTGTACTCTACCTCTACTGTACTCCACTGTACTCTACCTCTACTCTGCTCTACTGTACTCTATCTCTACTGTGCTCCACTGTACTCTACCTCTACTGTACTCCACTGTAGTCTAGCTCAACTATACTCCACTGTACTCTACCTCTACTGTGCTCCACTGTACTCTACCTCAACTATAGTCCACTGTACTCTATCTTTACTCTAATCCACTGTACTCTATCTCTACTCTACTCCACTCTACTCTATCTCTACTGTACTCCACTGTACTCTACCTCTACTCTACTCTACTGTACTCCACCTCTACTGTGCTCCACTATACTCCACTGTACTCTAGCTCTACTGTGCTCCACTGTACTCTACCTCTACTGTACTCCACTGTACTCTACCTCTACTGTGCTCCACTGTACTCTACCTCCACTGTACTCCACTGTACTCTACCTCTACTGTACTCCACTGTACTCTACCTCTACTGTACTCCACTGTATTCTACCTCTACTGTGCTCTACTGTACTCTACCTCTACTGTACTCCACTGTACTCTACCTCTACTGTACTGTACTGTTCTCTACCTCTACTGTACTCTACTGTACTCCACCTCTACTTTGCTCCACTGTACTCCACTGTATTCTACCTCTACTGTGCTCCACTGTACTCTACCTCTACTGTACTCCACTGTACTCTATCTCTACTGTTCTCCACTGTACTCTACCTCTAATGTGCTCCACTGTACTCTATCTCTACTGTGATCCACTGTACTCTACCTCTGCTGTGCTCCACTGTACTCTATATCTACTCTACTCCACTGTACTCTATCTCTATTTTACTCCACTGTACTCTACCTCTACTGTACTCTACTGTACTCCACCTCTACTGTGCTCCACTGTACTCCACTGTACTCTTCCTCTACTGTACTCCACTGTACTCTATCTCTACTGTGCTCCACTGTACTCTACCTCTACTTTGCTCTAATATACTCTACTCTACTGTACCCCACTGTACTCTACCTCTACTGTGCTCCACTGTACTCTACCTCTACTGTGCTCCACTGTACTCTACCTCTACTGTACTCCACTGTACTCTACCTCTACTGTACTCCACTGTAGTCTACCTCAACTATACTCCACTGTACACTACCTCTACTGTACTCTAATGTATTCCACCTCTACTGTGCTCCACTGTACTCCACTGTACTCTACCTCTACTGTGCTCCACTGTACTCTACCTCTACTGTAATCCACTGTACTCCATCTCTACTGTGCTCCACTGTACTCTACCTCTACTGTACTCCACTATACTCTATCTCTACTGTTCTCCACTGTACTCTACCTCTACTGTGCTCCACTGTACTCCACTGTACTCTATCTCTACTGTGATCCACTGTACTCTACCTCTGCTGTGCTCCACTGTACTCTATATCTACTCTACTCCACTGTACTCTATCTCTATTGTACTCCACTGTACTCTACCTCTACTGTACTCTACTGTACTCCACCTCTACTGTGCTCCACTGTACTCCACTGTACTCTTCCTCTACTGTACTCCACTGTACTCTATCTCTACTGTGATCCACTGTACTCTACCTCTACTTTGCTCTAATGTACTCTACTCTACTGTGCTCCACTGTACTCTATTTCTACTGTACCCCACTGTACTCTACCTCTACTGTGCTCCACTGTACTCTACCTCTACTGTGCTCCACTGTACACTACCTCTACTGTACTCCACTGTACTCTACCTCTACTGTGCTCCACTGTACTCTACCTCTGCTGTGCTCCACTGTACTCTATATCTACTCTACTCCACTGTACTCTATCTCTATTGTACTCCACTGTACTCTACCTCTACTGTACTCTACTGTACTCCACCTCTACTGTGCTCCACTGTACTCCACTGTACTCTTCCTCTACTGTACTCCACTGTACTCTATCTCTACTGTGATCCACTGTACTCTACCTCTACTTTGCTCTAATGTACTCTACTCTACTGTGCACCACTGTACTCTATTTCTACTGTACCCCACTGTACTCTACCTCTACTGTGCTCCACTGTACTCTACCTCTACTGTACTCCACTGTACTCTACCTCTACTCTGCTCTACTGTACTCTATCTCTACTGTACTCCACTGTACTCTACCTCTACTGTACTTCACTGTAGTCTACCTCAACTATACTCCACTGTACTCTTCCTCTACTGTGCTCCACTGTACTCTACCTCTACTGTGCTCCACTGTACTCTATCTATACTCTAATCCACTGTACTCTTTCTCTACTCTACTCCACTCTACTCTATCTCTACTGTACTCCACTGTACTCTACCTCTACTCTACACTACTGTACTCCACCTCTACTGTGCTCCACTGTACTCCACTGTACTCTAGGTCTACTGTGCTCCACTGTACTCTACATCTACTGTACTCCACTGTACTCTACCTCTACTGTGCTCCACTGTACTCTACCTCTACTGTACTCCACTGTATTCTACCTCTACTGTGCTCTACTGTACTCTACATCTACTGTACTCCACTTTACTCTACCTCTACTGTACTGTACTGTTTTCTACCTCTACTGTACTCTACTGTACTCCACCTCTACTGTGCTCCACTGTACTCCACTGTACTCTACCGCTACTGTGCTCCACTGTACTCTACCTCTACTGTACTCCACTGTACTCTATCTCTACTGTTCTCCACTGTACTCTACCTCTATTGTGCTCCACTGTACTCTACCGCTACTTTGCTCCACTGTACTCTACCTCTAGTGTGCTCCACTGTACTCTACCTCTACTGTACTCCACTGTACTCTATCTCTACTGTACTCCACTGTACTCTACCTCTACTGTGCTCCACTGTACTCTACCTCTACTGTACTCCACTGTACTCTATCTCTACTGTACTCCACTGTACTCTACCTCTACTGTGCTCCACTGTACTCTACCTCTACTGTACTCCACTGTATTCTACCTCTACTGTGCTCTACTGTACTCTACATCTACTGTACTCCACTGTACTCTACCTCTACTGTACTGTACTGTTTTCTACCTCTACTGTACTCTACTGTACTCCACCTCTAATGTGCTCCATTGTACTCTACTGTACTCTACCGCTACTGTGCTCCACTGTACTCTACCTCTACTGTACTCCACTGTACTCTACCTCTACTGTACTCCACTGTACTCTATCTCTACTGTTCTCCACTGTACTCTACCTCTACTGTGCTCCACTGTACTCTACCGCTACTTTGCTCCACTGTACTCTACCTCTACTGTGCTCCACTGTACTCTACCTCTACTGTACTCCACTGTACTCTATCTCTACTGTACTCCACTGCACTCTACCTCTACTGTGCTCCACTGTACTCTACCTCTACTGTACTCCACTGTACTCTACCTCTACTGTGCTCCACTGTTATCTACCTCTACTGTACTCCACTGTACTCTACCTCTACTGTGCTCCACTGTACTCTACCTCTACTGTGCTCCACTGTACTCTACCTCTACTGTGCTCCACTGTACTCTACCTCTACTGTTCTCCACTCTACTCTACCTCTACTGTGCTCAGCTGTACTCTACCTCTACTGTGCTCCACTGCACTCTATCTCTACTGTACTCCACTGTACTCTACCTCTACAGTGCTCTACTGTGCTCTACCTCTACTCTACTCCACTGTACTCTACCTCTACTCTGCTCTACTGTACTCTACCTCTACTGTGCTCTACTGTACTCTATCTCTACTGTGCTCCACTGTACTCTACCTCTACTGTACTCTACTCTACTCCACCTCTAATGTGCTCCACTCTACTCTACCTCTACTGTACTCCACTGTACTCTACCTCTACTCTGCTCTACTGTACTCATTCTCTACTCTGCTCCACTGTACTCTACCTCTACTGTACTCCACTGTACTCTACCTCTACTCTGCTCTACTGTACTCATTCTCTACTCTGCTCCACTGTACTCTACCTCTACTGTACTCCACTGTAGTCTACCTCAACTATACTCCACTGTACTCTACCTCTACTGTGCTCCACTGTACTCTACCTCTACTCTGCTCTACTGTACTCTATCTCTTCTGTGCTCCACTGTACTCTACCTCTAATGTACTCCACTGTAGTCTACCTCAACTATACTCCACTGTACTCTACCTCTACTGTGCTCCACTGTACTCTACCTCAACTATACTCCACTGTACTCTATCTCTACTCTAATCCACTGTACTCTATCTCTACTCTACTCCACTCTTCTCTATCTCTACTGTACTCCACTGTACTCTACCTTTACTCTACTCTACTGTACTCCACCTCTACTTTGCTCCACTGTACTCCACTGTACTCTAGCTCTACTGTGCTCCACTGTACTCTACCTCTACTGTACTCCACTGTACTCTACCTCTACTGTGCTCCACTGTACTCTACCTCTACTGTACTCCACTGTACTCTACCTCTACTGTACTCCACTGTACTCTACCTCTACTGTACTCCACTGTATTCTACCTCTACTGTGCTCTACTGTACTCTACCTCTACTGTACTCCACTGTACTCTACCTCTACTCTACTGTACTGTTCTCTACCTCTATTGTACTTTACAGTACTCCACCTCTACTGTACTCCACTGCACTCCACTGTACTCTACCTCTACTGTGCTCCACTGTACTCTACCTCTACTGTACTCCACTGTACTCTATCTCTACTGTGCTCCACTGTACTCTACCTCTACTGTACTCCACTGTACTCTATCTCTACTGTACTCCACTGTATTCTACCTCTACTGTGCTCTACTGTACTCTACCTCTACTGTACTCCACTGTACTCTACCTCTACTGTGCTCTACTGTACTCTATCTCTACTGTGCTCCACTGTACTCTACCTCTACTGTACTCCACTGTACTCCACCTCTACAGTGCTCCACTGTACTCTACCTCTACTGTACTCCACTGTACTCTACCTCTACTCTGCTCTACTGTACTCTATCTCTACTGTGCTCCACTGTACTCTACCTCTACTGTACTCCACTGTAGTCTACCTCTACTGTGCTCCACTGTACTCTACCTCAACTATACTCCACTGTACTCTATCTCTACTCTAATCCACTGTACTCTATCTCTACTCTACTCCACTCTACTCTATCTCTACTGTACTCCACTGTACACTACCTTTACTCTACTCTACTGTACTCCACCTCTACTGTGCTCCACTGTACTCCACTGTACTCTAGCTCTACTGTGCTCCACTGTACTCTATCTCTACTGTACTCCACTGTATTCTACCTCTACTGTGCTCTACTGTACTCTACGCTACTGTGCTCCACTGTACTCTATTTCTACTGTACCCCACTATACTCTACCTCTACTGTGCTCCACTGTACTCTACCTCTACTGTGCTCCACTGTACACTACCTCTACTGTACTCCACTGTACTCTACCTCTACTGTGCTCCACTGTACTCTACCTCTACTGTGCTCCACTGTACTCTATCTCTACTGTACTCTACTGTACTCTACCTCTACTGTACTCCACTGTACTCTATCTCTACTGTACTCCACTTTACTCTACCTCTACTGTGCTCTACTGTACTCTATCTCTACTGTGCTCCACTGTACTCTACCTCTACTGTACTCTACTCTACTCCAACTCTAATGTGCTCCACTCTACTCTACCTCTACTGTACTCCACTGTACTCTACCTCTACTCTGCTCTACTGTACTCTATCTCTACTGTGCTCCACTGTACTCTAACTCTACTGTACTCCACTGTAGTTTACCTCTACTGTGCTCCACTGTACTCTACCTCTACTGTGCTCCACTGTACTCTACATCTACTGTGCTCCACTGTACTCTATCTCTACTGTACTCCACTGTACTCTACCTCTACAGTACTCCACTGTTCTCTACCTCTACTGTACTCCACTGTACTCTACCTCAACTATACTCCAATGTACTCTATCTCTACTCCAATCCACTGTACTCTATCTCTACTCTACTCCACTCTACTCTATCTCTACTCTACTCCACTGTACTCTACCTCTACTGTGCTCCACTGTACTCTACCTCTACTGTACTCCACTGTACTCTACCTCTACTGTACTCCACTGTACTCCACTGTACTCTAGCTCTACTGTGCTCCACTGTACTCTACCTCTACTGTACTCCACTGTACTCTACCTCTACTGTACTCCACTGTATTCTACCTCTACTGTGCTCTACTGTACTCAACCTCTACTGTACTCCACTGTACTCTACCTCTACTGTGCTCTACTGTACTCTATCTCTACTGTGCTCCACTGTACTCTACCTCTACTGTACTCCACTGTACTCCACCTCTACAGTGCTCCACTGTACTCTACCTCTACTGTACTCCACTGTACTCTACCTCTACTCTGCTCTATTGTACTCTATCTCTATTGTGCTCCACTGTACTCTACCTCTAATGTACTCCACTGTAGTCTACCTCAACTATACTCCACTGTACTCTGCCTCTACTGTGCTCCACTGTACTCTACCTCAACTATACTCCACTGTACTCTATCTCTACTTTGCTCCACTGTACTCTACCTCTACTGTGCTCCACTGTACTCTACCTCTACTGTACTCCACTGTACTCTACCTCTACTGTACTCCACTGTATTCTACCTCTACTGTGCTCTACTGTACTCAACCTCTACTGTACTCCACTGTACTCTACCTCTACTGTGCTCTACTGTACTCTATCTCTACTGTGCTCCACTGTACTCTACCTCTACTGTACTCCACTGTACTCCACCTCTACAGTGCTCCACTGTACTCTACCTCTACTGTACTCCACTGTACTCTACCTCTACTCTGCTCTATTGTACTCTATCTCTATTGTGCTCCACTGTACTCTACCTCTAATGTACTCCACTGTAGTCTACCTCAACTATACTCCACTGTACTCTGCCTCTACTGTGCTCCACTGTACTCTACCTCAACTATACTCCACTGTACTCTATCTCTACTTTGCTCCACTGTACTCTACCTCTACTGTGCTCCACTGTACTCTACCTCTACTGTACTCCACTGTACTCTACCTCTACTGTACTCCACTGTACTCTACCTCTACTGTGCTCCACTGTTCTCTACCTCTACTGTACTCCACTGTACTCTACCTCTACTGTGCTCCACTGTACTCTACCTCTACTGTGCTCCACTGTACTCTACCTCTACTGTGCTCCACTGTACTCTACCTCTACTGTTCTCCACTCTACTCTACCTCTACTGTGCTCAGCTGTACTCTACCTCTACTGTGCTCCACTGCACTCTATCTCTACTGTACTCCACTGTACTCTACCTCTACAGTGCTCCACTGTGCTCTACCTCTACTCTACTCCACTGTACTCTACCTCTACTCTGCTCTACTGTACTCTACCTCTACTGTGCTCTACTGTACTCTATCTCTACTGTGCTCCACTGTACTCTACCTCTACTGTACTCTACTCTACTCCACCTCTAATGTGCTCCACTCTACTCTACCTCTACTGTACTCCACTGTACTCTACCTCTACTCTGCTCTACTGTACTCATTCTCTACTCTGCTCCACTGTACTCTACCTCTACTGTACTCCACTGTAGTCTACCTCAACTATACTCCACTGTACTCTACCTCCACTGTGCTCCACTGTACTCTACCTCTACTGTGCTCTACTGTACTCTATCTCTACTCTGCTCCACTGTACTCTACCTCTACTGTACTCCACTGTACTCCACCTCTACAGTGCTCCACTGTACTCTACCTCTACTGTACTCCACTGTACTCTAGCTCTACTGTGCTCCACTGTACTCTACCTCTACTGTACTCCACTGTACTCTACCTCTACTGTACTCCACTGTATTCTACCTCTACTGTGCTCTACTGTACTCTACCTCTACTGTACTCCACTGTACTCTACCTCTACTGTGCTCTACTGTACTCTACCTCTACTGTACTCCACTGTACTCTACCTCTACTGTGATCTACTGTACTCTATCTCTACTGTGCTCCACTGTACTCTACCTCTACTGTACTCCATTGTACTCCACCTCTACAGTGCTCCACTGTACTCTACCTCTACTGTACTCCACTGTACTCTACCTCTACTCTGCTCTACTGTACTCTATCTCTACTGTGCTCCACTGTAGTCTACCTCAACTATACTCCACTGTACTCTACCTCTACTGTGCTCCACTGTACTCTACCTCAACTATACTCCACTGTACTCTACCTCTACTCTAATCCACTGTACTCTATCTCTACTCTACTCCACTCTTCTCTATCTCTACTGTACTCCACTGTACTCTATCTCTACTGTACTCCACTGTATTCTACCTCTACTGTGCTCTACTGTGCTCTACCTCTACTGTACTCCACTGTACTCTACCTCTACTGTGCTTTACTGTACTCTATCTCTACTGTGCTCCACTGTACTCTACCTCTACTGTACTCCACTGTACTCCACCTCTACAGTGCTCCACTGTTCTCTACCTCTACTGTACTCCACTGTACTCTACCTCTACTCTGCTCTACTGCTCTACTGCTCTACTCTATCTCTACTCTACTCCACTCTTCTCTATCTCTACTGTACTCCACTGTACTCTATCTCTACTGTACTCCACTGTATTCTACCTCTACTGTGCTCTACTGTACTCTACCTCCACTGTGCTCCACTGTACTCTACCTCTACTGTGCTCTACTGTACTCTATCTCTACTCTGCTCCACTGTACTCTACCTCTACTGTACTCCACTGTACTCCACCTCTACAGTGCTCCACTGTACTCTACCTCTACTGTACTCCACTGTACTCTAGCTCTACTGTGCTCCACTGTACTCTACCTCTACTGTACTCCACTGTACTCTACCTCTACTGTACTCCACTGTATTCTACCTCTACTGTGCTCTACTGTACTCTACCTCTACTGTACTCCACTGTACTCTACCTCTACTGTGCTCTACTGTACTCTACCTCTACTGTACTCCACTGTACTCTACCTCTACTGTGATCTACTGTACTCTATCTCTACTGTGCTCCACTGTACTCTACCTCTACTGTACTCCATTGTACTCCACCTCTACAGTGCTCCACTGTACTCTACCTCTACTGTACTCCACTGTACTCTACCTCTACTCTGCTCTACTGTACTCTATCTCTACTGTGCTCCACTGTACTCTACCTCTACTGTACTCCACTGTAGTCTACCTCTACTGTGCTCCACTGTACTCTACCTCAACTATACTCCACTGTACTCTATCTCTACTCTAATCCACTGTACTCTATCTCTACTCTACTCCACTCTACTCTATCTCTACTGTACTCCACCTCTACTCTGCTCTACTGTGCTCCACTGTACTCTATCTCTACTGTACTCCACTGTATTCTACCTCTACTGTGCTCTACTGTACTCTACGCTACTGTGCTCCACTGTACTCTATTTCTACTGTACCCCACTATACTCTACCTCTACTGTGCTCCACTGTACTCTACCTCTACTGTGTTCCACTGTACACTACCTCTACTGTACTCCACTGTACTCTACCTCTACTGTGCTCCACTGTACTCTACCTCTACTGTGCTCCACTGTACTCTATCTCTACTGTACTCCACTGTACTCTATCTCTACTGTACTCCACTGTACTCTACATCTACTGTGCTCTACTGTACTCTATCTCTACTGTGCTCCACTGTACTCTACCTCTACTCTGCTCTACTGTGCTCTACCTCTACTGTACTCCACTGTACTCTACCTCTACTGTACTCCACTGTACTCTACCTCTACTCTGCTCTACTGTACTCTATCTCTACTGTGCTCCACTGTACTCTAACTCTACTGTACACCACTGTAGTTTACCTCTACTGTGCTCCACTGTACTCTACCTCTACTGTGCTCCACTGTACTCTACCTCTACTGTGCTCCACTGTACTCTATCTCTACTGTACTCCACTGTACTCTACCTCTACAGTACTCCACTATTCTCTACCTCTACTGTACTCCACTGTACTCTACCTCTACTGTGCTCCACTGCACTCTACCTCAACTATACTCCAATGTACTCTATCTCTACTCTAATCCACTGTACTCTATCTCTACTCTACTCCACTCTACTCTATCTCTCCTGTACTCCACTGTACTCTACCTCTACTGTGCTCCACTGTACTCTACCTCTACTGTACTCCACTGTACTCTACCTCTACTGTACTCCACTGTACTCCACTTTACTCTAGCTCTACTGTGCTCCACTGTACTCTACCTCTACTGTACTCCACTGTACTCTACCTCTACTGTACTCCACTGTATTCTACCTCTACTGTGCTCTACTGTACTCAACCTCTACTGTACTCCACTGTACTCTACCTCTACTGTGCTCTACTGTACTCTATCTCTACTGTGCTCCACTGTACTCTACCTCTACTGTACTCCACTGTACTCCACCTCTACAGTGCTCCACTGTACTCTACCTCTACTGTACTCCACTGTACTCTACCTCTACTCTGCTCTACTGTACTCTATCTCTACTGTGCTCCACTGTACTCAACCTCTAATGTACTCCACTGTAGTCTACCTCAACTATACTCCACTGTACTCTGCCTCTACTGTGCTCCACTGTACTCTACCTCTACTGTACTCCACTGTACTCTACCTCTACTGTACTCCATTGTACTCCACCTCTACAGTGCTCCACTGTACTCTACCTCTACTGTACTCCACTGTACTCTACCTCTACTCTGCTCTACTGTACTCTATCTCTACTGTGCTCCACTGTAGTCTACCTCAACTATACTCCACTGTACTCTACCTCTACTGTGCTCCACTGTACTCTACCTCAACTATACTCCACTGTACTCTACCTCTACTCTAATCCACTGTACTCTATCTCTACTCTACTCCACTCTTCTCTATCTCTACTGTACTCCACTGTACTCTATCTCTACTGTACTCCACTGTATTCTACCTCTACTGTGCTCTACTGTGCTCTACCTCTACTGTACTCCACTGTACTCTACCTCTACTGTGCTCTACTGTACTCTATCTCTACTGTGCTCCACTGTACTCTACCTCTACTGTACTCCACTGTACTCCACCTCTACAGTGCTCCACTGTTCTCTACCTCTACTGTACTCCACTGTACTCTACCTCTACTCTGCTCTACTGCTCTACTGCTCTACTCTATCTCTACTCTACTCCACTCTTCTCTATCTCTACTGTACTCCACTGTACTCTATCTCTACTGTACTCCACTGTATTCTACCTCTACTGTGCTCTACTGTACTCTACCTCTACTGTACTCCACTGTACTCTACCTCTACTGTGCTCTACTGTACTCTATCTCTACTGTGCTCCACTGTACTCTACCTCTACTGTACTCCACTGTACTCCACCTCTACAGTGCTCCACTGTACTCTACCTCTACTGTACTCCACTGTACTCTACCTCTACTCTGCTCTACTGTACTCTATCTCTACTGTGCTCCACTGTACTCTACCTCTACTGTACTCCACTGTAGTCTACCTCTACTGTGCTCCACTGTACTCTACCTCAACTATACTCCACTGTACTCTATCTCTACTCTAATCCACTGTACTCTATCTCTACTCTACTCCACTCTACTCTATCTCTACTGTACTCCACCTCTACTCTGCTCTACTGTGCTCCACTGTACTCTATCTCTACTGTACTCCACTGTATTCTACCTCTACTGTGCTCTACTGTACTCTACGCTACTGTGCTCCACTGTACTCTATTTCTACTGTACCCCACTATACTCTACCTCTACTGTGCTCCACTGTACTCTACCTCTACTGTGTTCCACTGTACACTACCTCTACTGTACTCCACTGTACTCTACCTCTACTGTGCTCCGCTGTACTCTACCTCTACTGTGCTCCACTGTACTCTATCTCTACTGTACTCCACTGTACTCTATCTCTACTGTACTCCACTGTACTCTACATCTACTGTGCTCTACTGTACTCTATCTCTACTGTGCTCCACTGTACTCTACCTCTACTCTGCTCTACTGTGCTCTACCTCTACTGTACTCCACTGTACTCTACCTCTACTGTACTCCACTGTACTCTACCTCTACTCTGCTCTACTGTACTCTATCTCTACTGTGCTCCACTGTACTCTAACTCTACTGTACTCCACTGTAGTTTACCTCTACTGTGCTCCACTGTACTCTACCTCTACTGTGCTCCACTGTACTCTACCTCTACTGTGCTCCACTGTACTCTATCTCTACTGTACTCCACTGTACTCTACCTCTACAGTACTCCACTATTCTCTACCTCTACTGTACTCCACTGTACTCTACCTCTACTGTGCTCCACTGCACTCTACCTCAACTATACTCCAATGTACTCTATCTCTACTCTAATCCACTGTACTCTATCTCTACTCTACTCCACTCTACTCTATCTCTCCTGTACTCCACTGTACTCTACCTCTACTGTGCTCCACTGTACTCTACCTCTACTGTACTCCACTGTACTCTACCTCTACTGTACTCCACTGTACTCCACTGTACTCTAGCTCTACTGTGCTCCACTGTACTCTACCTCTACTGTACTCCACTGTACTCTACCTCTACTGTACTCCACTGTATTCTACCTCTACTGTGCTCTACTGTACTCAACCTCTACTGTACTCCACTGTACTCTACCTCTACTGTGCTCTACTGTACTCTATCTCTACTGTGCTCCACTGTACTCTACCTCTACTGTACTCCACTGTACTCCACCTCTACAATGCTCCACTGTACTCTACCTCTACTGTACTCCACTGTACTCTACCTCTACTCTGCTCTACTGTACTCTATCTCTACTGTGCTCCACTGTACTCAACCTCTAATGTACTCCACTGTAGTCTACCTCAACTATACTCCACTGTACTCTGCCTCTACTGTGCTCCACTGTACTCTACCTCAACTATACTCCACTGTACTCTATCTCTACTCTAATCCACTGTACTCTATCTCTACTCTACTCCACTCTACTCTATCTCTACTGTACTCCACTGTACTCTACCTTTACTCTACTCTACTGTACTCCACCTCTACTGTGCTCCACTGTACTCGACTGTACTCTAGCTCTACTGTGCTCCACTGTACTCTATCTCTACTGTACTCCACTGTATTCTACCTCTACTGTGCTCTACTGTACTCTACCTCTACTGTACTCCACTGTACTCTACCTCTACTGTACTGTACTGTACTCTACCTCTACTGTACTCTACTGTACTCCACCTCTACTGTTCTCCACTGTACTCCACTGTACTCTACCTCTACTGTGCTCCACTGTACTCTACCTCTACTGTACTCCACTGTACTCTATCTCTACTGTGCTCCACTGTACTCTACCTCTACTGTACTCCACTGTACTCTATCTCTACTGTTCTCCACTCTACTCTACCTCTACTGTGCTCAGCTGTACTCTACCTCTACTGTGCTCCACTGCACTCTATCTCTACTGTACTCCACTGTACTCTACCTCTACAGTGCTCCACTGTGCTCTACCTCTACTCTACTCCACTGTCGTCTACCTCTACTCTGCTCTACTGTACTCTACCTCTACTCTGCTCCACTGTACTCTACCTCTACTATTCTCCACTGTACTCTACCTCTACTGTGCTCTACTGTACTCTATCTCTACTGTGCTCCACTGTACTCTACCTCTACTGTACTCTACTCTACTCCACCTCTAATGTGCTCCACTCTACTCTACCTCTACTGTACTCCACTGTACTCTACCTCTACTGTGCTCTACTGTACTCTATCTCTACTGTGCTCCACTGTACTCTACCTCTACTGTACTCCACTTTACTCCACCTCTACAGTGCTCCACTGTACTCTACCTCTACTGTGCTCCACTGTACTCTATCTCTACTGTACTCTACTGTACTCTACCTCTACTGTACTCCACTGTACTCTATCTCTACTGTACTCCACTGTACTCTACCTCTACTGTGCTCTACTGTACTCTATCTCTACTGTGCTCCACTGTACTCTACCTCTACTGTACTCCACTGTACTCCACCTCTACAGTGCTCCACTGTACTCTACCTCTACTGTACTCCACTGTACTCTACCTCTACTCTGCTCTACTGTACTCTATCTCTATTGTGCTCCACTGTACTCTACCTCTAATGTACTCCACTGTAGTCTACCTCAACTATACTCCACTGTACTCTGCCTCTACTGTGCTCCACTGTACTCTACCTCAACTATACTCCACTGTACTCTATCTCTACTTTGCTCCACTGTACTCTACCTCTACTGTGCTCCACTGTACTCTACCTCTACTGTACTCCACTGTACTCTACCTCTACTGTACTCCACTGTACTCTACCTCTACTGTGCTCCACTGTTCTCTACCTCTACTGTACTCCACTGTACTCTACCTCTACTGTGCTCCACTGTACTCTACCTCTACTGTGCTCCACTGTACTATACCTCTACTGTGCTCCACTGTACTCTACCTCTACTGTTCTCCACTCTACTCTACCTCTACTGTGCTCAGCTGTACTCTACCTCTACTGTGCTCCACTGCACTCTATCTCTACTGTACTCCACTGTACTCTACCTCTACAGTGCTCCACTGTGCTCTACCTCTACTCTACTCCACTGTACTCTACCTCTACTCTGCTCTACTGTACTCTACCTCTACTGTGCTCTACTGTACTCTATCTCTACTGTGCTCCACTGTACTCTACCTCTACTGCACTCTACTCTACTCCACCTCTAATGTGCTCCACTCTACTCTACCTCTACTGTACTCCACTGTACTCTACCTCTACTCTGCTCTACTGTACTCATTCTCTACTCTGCTCCACTGTACTCTACCTCTACTGTACTCCACTGTAGTCTACCTCAACTATACTCCACTGTACTCTACCTCTACTGTGCTCCACTGTACTCTACCTCTACTGTGCTCTACTGTACTCTATCTCTACTCTGCTCCACTGTACTCTACCTCTACTGTACTCCACTGTACTCCACCTCTACAGTGCTCCACTGTACTCTACCTCTACTGTACTCCACTGTACTCTAGCTCTACTGTGCTCCACTGTACTCTACCTCTACTGTACTCCACTGTACTCTACCTCTACTGTACTCCACTGTATTCTACCTCTACTGTGCTCTACTGTACTCTACCTCTACTGTACTCCACTGTACTCTACCTCTACTGTGCTCTACTGTACTCTACCTCTACTGTACTCCACTGTACTCTACCTCTACTGTGATCTACTGTACTCTATCTCTACTGTGCTCCACTGTACTCTACCTCTACTGTACTCCATTGTACTCCACCTCTACAGTGCTCCACTGTACTCTACCTCTACTGTACTCCACTGTACTCTACCTCTACTCTGCTCTACTGTACTCTATCTCTACTGTGCTCCACTGTAGTCTACCTCAACTATACTCCACTGTACTCTACCTCTACTGTGCTCCACTGTACTCTACCTCAACTATACTCCACTGTTCTCTATCTCTACTCTAATCCACTGTACTCTATCTCTACTCTACTCCACTCTTCTCTATCTCTACTGTACTCCACTGTACTCTATCTCTACTGTACTCCACTATATTCTACCTCTACTGTGCTCTACTGTACTCTACCTCTACTGTACTCCACTGTACTCTACCTCTACTGTGCTCTACTGTACTCTATATCTACTGTGCTCCACTGTACTCTACCTCAACTGTACTCCACTGTACTCCACCTCTACAGTGCTCCACTGTACTCTACCTCTACTGTACTCCACTGTACTCTACCTCTACTCTGCTCTACTGCTCTACTGCTCTACTCTATCTCTACTCTACTCCACTCTTCTCTATCTCTACTTTACTCCACTGTACTCTATCTCTACTGTACTCCACTGTATTCTACCTCTACTGTGCTCTACTGTACTCTACCTCTACTGTACTCCACTGTACTCTACCTCTACTGTGCTCTACTGTACTCTATCTCTACTGTGCTCCACTGTACTCTACCTCTACTGTACTCCACTGTACTCCACCTCTACAGTGCTCCACTGTACTCTACCTCTACTGTACTCCACTGTACTCTACCTCTACTCTGCTCTACTGTACTCTATCTCTACTGTGCTCCACTGTACTCTACCTCTACTGTACTCCACTGTAGTCTACCTCTACTGTGCTCCATTGTACTCTACCTCAACTATACTCCACTGTACTCTATCTCTACTCTAATCAACTGTACTCTATCTCTACTCTACTCCACTCTACTCTATCTCTACTGTACTCCACTGTACTCTACCTTTACTCTACTCTACTGTACTCCACCTCTACTGTGCTCCACTGCACTCCACTGTACTCTAGCTCTACTGTGCTCCACTGTACTCTATCTCTACTGTACTCCACTGTATTCTACCTCTACTGTGCTCTACTGTACTCTACGCTACTGTGCTCCACTGTACTCTATTTCTACTGTACCCCACTATACTCTACCTCTACTGTGCTCCACTTTACTCTACCTCTACTGTGCTCCACTGTACACTACCTCTACTGTACTCCACTGTACTCTACCTCTACTGTGCTCCACTGTACTCTACCTCTACTGTGCTCCACTGTACTCTATCTCTACTGTACTCCACTGTACTCTATCTCTACTGTACTCCACTGTACTCTACCTCTACTGTGCTCTACTGTACTCTATCTCTACTGTGCTCCACTGTACTCTACCTCTACTCTGCTCTACTGTGCTCTACCTCTACTGTACTCCACTGTACTCTACCTCTACTGTACTCCACTGTACTCTACCTCTACTCTGCTCTACTGTACTCTATCTCTACTGTGCTCCACTGTACTCTAACTCTACTGTACTCCACTGTAGTTTACCTCTACTGTGCTCCACTGTACTCTACCTCTACTGTGCTCCACTGTACTCTACCTCTACTGTGCTCCATTGTACTCTATCTCTACTGTACTCCACTGTACTCTACCTCTACAGTACTCCACTGTTCTCTACCTCTACTGTACTCCACTGTACTCTACCTCTACTGTGCTCCACTGCACTCTACCTCAACTATACTCCAATGTACTCTATCTCTACTCTAATCCACTGTACTCTATCTCTACTCTACTCCACTCTACTCTATCTCTACTGTACTCCACTGTACTCTACCTCTACTGTGCTCCACTGTACTCTACCTCTACTGTACTCCACTGTACTCTACCTCTACTGTACTCCACTGTACTCCACTGTACTCTAGCTCTACTGTGCTCCACTGTACTCTACCTCTACTGTACTCCACTGTACTCTACCTCTACTGTACTCCACTGTATTCTACCTCTACTGTGCTCTACTGTACTCAACCTCTACTGTACTCCACTGTACTCTACCTCTACTGTGCTCTACTGTACTCTATCTCTACTGTGCTCCACTGTACTCTACCTCTACTGTACTCCACTGTACTCCACCTCTACAGTGCTCCACTGTACTCTACCTCTACTGTACTCCACTGTACTCTACCTCTACTCTGCTCTACTGTACTCTATCTCTACTGTGCTCCACTGTACTCTACCTCTAATGTACTCCACTGTAGTCTACCTGAACTATACTCCACTGTACTCTGCCTCTACTGTGCTCCACTGTACTCTACCTCAACTATACTCCACTGTACTCTATCTCTACTCTAATCCACTGTACTCTATCTCTACTCTACTCCACTCTACTCTATCTCTACTGTACTCCACTGTACTCTACCTTTACTCTACTCTACTGTACTCCACCTCTACTGTGCTCCACTGTACTCCACTGTACTCTAGCTCTACTGTGCTCCACTGTACTCTATCTCTACTGTACTCCACTGTATTCTACCTCTACTGTGCTCTACTGTACTCTACCTCTACTGTACTCCACTGTACTCTACCTCTACTGTACTGTACTGTACTCTACCTCTACTGTACTCTACTGTACTCCACCTCTACTGTGCTCCACTGTACTCCACTGTACTCTACCTCTACTGTGCTCCACTGTACTCTACCTCTACTGTACTCCACTGTACTCTATCTCTACTGTGCTCCACTGTACTCTACCTCTACTGTACTCCACTGTACTCTATCTCTACTGTTCTCCACTCTACTCTACCTCTAATGTGCTCAGCTGTACTCTACCTCTACTGTGCTCCACTGCACTCTATCTCTACTGTACTCCACTGTACTCTACCTCTACAGTGCTCCACTGTGCTCTACCTCTACTCTACTCCACTGTCGTCTACCTCTACTCTGCTCTACTGTACTCTACCTCTACTGTACTCCACTGTACTCTACCTCTACTATTCTCCACTGTACTCTACCTCTACTGTGCTCTACTGTACTCTATCTCTACTGTGCTCCACTGTACTCTACCTCTACTGTACTCTACTCTACTCCACCTCTAATGTGCTCCACTCTACTCTACCTCTACTGTACTCCACTGTACTCTACCTCTACTCTGCTCTACTGTACTCTATCTCTACTGTGCTCCACTGTACTCTACCTCTACTGTACTCCACTGTAGTCTGCCTCAACTATACTCCACTGTACTCTACCTCTAGTGTACTCCACTGTACTCTACCTCTACTGTGCTCTACTGTACTCTATCTCTATTGTGCTCCACTGTACTCTACCTCTAATGTACTCCACTGTAGTCTACCTCAATTATACTCCACTGTACTCTGCCTCTACTGTGCTCCACTGTACTCTACCTCAACTATACTCCACTGTACTCTATCTCTACTTTGCTCCACTGTACTCTACCTCTACTGTGCTCCACTGTACTCTACCTCTACTGTACTCCACTGTACTCTACCTCTACTGTACTCCACTGTACTCTACCTCGACTGTGCTCCACTGTACTCTACCTCAACTATACTCCACTGTACTCTATCTTTACTCTAATCCACTGTACTCTATCTCTACTCTACTCCACTCTACTCTATCTCTACTGTACTCCACTGTACTCTACCTCTACTCTACTCTACTGTACTCCACTTCTACTGTGCTCCACTATACTCCACTGTACTCTAGCTCTACTGTGCTCCACTGTACTCTACCTCTACTGTACTCCACTGTACTCTACCTCTACTGTGCTCCACTGTACTCTACCTCCACTGTACTCCACTGTACTCTACCTCTACTGTACTCCACTGTACTCTACCTCTACTGTACTCCACTGTATTCTACCTCTACTGTGCTCTACTGTACTCTACCTCTACTGTACTCCACTGTACTCTACCTCTACTATACTGTACTGTTCTCTACCTCTACTGTACTCTACTGTACTCCACCTCTACTGTGCTCCACTGTACTCCACTGTACTCTACCTCTACTGTGCTCCACTGTACTCTACCTCTACTGTACTCCACTGTACTCTATCTCTACTGTTCTCCACTGTACTCTACCTCTAATGTGCTCCACTGTACTCTATCTCTACTGTGATCCACTGTACTCTACCTCTGCTGTGCTCCACTGTACTCTATATCTACTCTACTCCACTGTACTCTATCTCTATTGTACTCCACTGTACTCTACCTCTACTGTACTCTACTGTACTCCACCTCTACTGTGCTCCACTGTACTCCACTGTACTCTTCCTCTACTGTACTCCACTGTACTCTATCTCTACTGTGCTCCACTGTACTCTACCTCTACTTTGCTCTAATATACTCTACTCTACTGTGCTCCACTGTACTCTATTTCTACTGTACCCCACTGTACTCTACCTCTACTGTGCTCCACTGTACTCTACCTCTACTGTGCTCCACTGTACTCTACCTCTACTGTACTCCACTGTACTCTACCTCTACTGTACTCCACTGTAGTCTACCTCAACTATACTCCACTGTACACTACCTCTACTGTACTCTAATGTATTTCACCTCTACTGTGCTCCACTGTACTCCACTGTACTCTACCTCTACTGTGCTCCACTGTACTCTACCTCTACTGTAATCCACTGTACTCCATCTCTACTGTGCTCCACTGTACTCTACCTCTACTGTACTCCACTATACTCTATCTCTACTGTTCTCCACTGTACTCTACCTCTACTGTGCTCCACTGTACTCCACTGTACTCTATCTCTACTGTGATCCACTGTACTCTACCTCTGCTGTGCTCCACTGTACTCTATATCTACTCTACTCCATGGTACTCTATCTCTATTGTACTCCACTGTACTCTACCTCTACTGTACTCTACTGTACTCCACCTCTACTGTGCTCCACTGTACTCCACTGTACTCTTCCTCTACTGTACTCCACTGTACTCTATCTCTACTGTGATCCACTGTACTCTACCTCTACTTTGCTCTAATGTACTCTACTCTACTGTGCTCCACTGTACTCTATTTCTACTGTACCCCACTGTACTCTACCTCTACTGTGCTCCACTGTACTCTACCTCTACTGTGCTCCACTGTACACTACCTCTACTGTACTCCACTGTACTCTACCTCTACTGTGCTCCACTGTACTCTACCTCTGCTGTGCTCCACTGTACTCTATATCTACTCTACTCCACTGTACTCTATATCTATTGTACTCCACTGTACTCTACCTCTACTGTACTCTACTGTACTCCACCTCTACTGTGCTCCACTGTACTCCACTGTACTCTTCCTCTACTGTACTCCACTGTACTCTATCTCTACTGTGATCCACTGTACTCTACCTCTACTTTGCTCTAATGTACTCTACTCTACTGTGCTCCACTGTACTCTATTTCTACTGTACCCCACTGTACTCTACCTCTACTGTGCTCCACTGTACTCTACCTCTACTGTGCTCCACTGTACACTACCTCTACTGTACTCCACTGTACTCTACCTCTACTGTGCTCCACTGTACTCTACCTCTACTGTGCTCCACTGTACTCTACCTCTACTGTGCTCCACTGTACTCTACCTCTACTCTGCTCTACTGTACTCATTCTCTACTGTGCTCCACTGTACTCTACCTCTACTGTACTCCACTGTAGTCTACCTCAACTATAAACCACTGTACTCTACCTCTACTGTGCTCCACTGTACTCTACCTCTACTGTGCTCTACTGTACTCTATCTCTACTGTGCTCCACTGTACTCTACCTCTACTGTACTCCACTGTACTCCACCTCTACATTGCTCCACTGTACTCTACCTCTACTGTACTCCACTGTACTCTACCTCTACTCTGCTCTACTGTACTCTATCTCTACTGTACTCCACTGTACTCTACCTCTACTGTACTTCACTGTAGTCTACCTCAACTATACTCCACTGTACTCTTCCTCTACTGTGCTCCACTGTACTCTACCTCTACTGTGCTCCACTGTACTCTATCTATACTCTAATCCACTGTACTCTATCTCTACTCTACTCCACTCTACTCTATCTCTACTATACTCCACTGTACTCTACCTCTACTCTACACTACTGTACTCCACCTCTACTGTGCTCCACTGTACTCCACTGTACTCTAGCTCTACTGTGCTCCACTGTACTCTACATCTACTGTACTCCACTGTACTCTACCTCTACTGTGCTCCACTGTACTCTACCTCTACTGTACTCCACTGTATTCTACCTCTACTGTGCTCTACTGTACTCTACATCTACTGTACTCCACTGTACTCTACCTCTACTGTACTGTACTGTTTTCTACCTCTACTGTACTCTACTGTACTCCACCTCTACTGTGCTCCACTGTACTCCACTGTACTCTACCGCTACTGTGCTCCACTGTACTCTACCTCTACTGTACTCCACTGTACTCTATCTCTACTGTTCTCCACTGTACTCTACCTCTATTGTGCTCCACTGTACTCTACCGCTACTTTGCTCCACTGTACTCTACCTCTACTGTGCTCCACTGTACTCTACCTCTACTGTACTCCACTGTACTCTATCTCTACTGTTCTCCACTGTACTCTACCTCTACTGTGCTCCACTGTACTCTACCTCTACTGTACTCCACTGTACTCTATCTCTACTGTACTCCACTGTACTCTACCTCTACTGTGCTCCACTGTACTCTACCTCTACTGTACTCCACTGTATTCTACCTCTACTGTGCTCTACTGTACTCTACATCTACTGTACTCCACTGTACTCTACCTCTACTGTACTGTACTGTTTTCTACCTCTACTGTACTCTACTGTACTCCACCTCTACTGTGCTCCATTGTACTCCACTGTACTCTACCGCTACTGTGCTCCACTGTACTCTACCTCTACTGTACTCCACTGTACTCTATCTCTACTGTTCTCCACTGTACTCTACCTCTACTGTGCTCCACTGTACTCTACTGCTACTTTGCTCCACTGTACTCTACCTCTACTGTGCTCCACTGTACTCTACCTCTACTGTACTCCACTGTACTCTATCTCTACTGTACTCCACTGTACTCTACCTCTACTGTGCTCCACTGTACTCTACCTCTACTGTACTCCACTGTACTCTACCTCTACTGTGCTCCACTGTTCTCTACCTCTACTGTACTCCACTGTACTCTACCTCTACTGTGCTCCACTGTACTCTACCTCTACTGTGCTCCACTGTACTCTACCTCTACTGTGCTCCACTGTACTCTACCTCTACTGTTCTCCACTCTACTCTACCTCTACTGTGCTCAGCTCTACTCTACCTCTACTGTGCTCCACTGCACTCTATCTCTACTGTACTCCACTGTACTCTACCTCTACAGTGCTCCACTGTGCTCTACCTCTACTCTACTCCACTGTGCTCTACCTCTACTCTGCTCTACTGTACTCTACCTCTACTGTGCTCTACTGTACTCTATCTCTACTGTGCTCCACTGTACTCTACCTCTACTGTACTCTACTCTACTCCACCTCTAATGTGCTCCACTCTACTCTACCTCTACTGTACTCCACTGTACTCTACCTCTACTCTGTTCTACTGTACTCATTCTCTACTCTGCTCCACTGTACTCTACCTCTACTGTACTCCACTGTAGTCTACCTCAACTATACTCCACTGTACTCTACCTCTACTGTGCTCCACTGTACTCTACCTCTACTGTGCTCTACTGTACTCTATCTCTACTCTGCTCCACTGTACTCTACCTCTACTGTACTCCACTGTACTCCACCTCTACAGTGCTCCACTGTACTCTACCTCTACTGTACTCCACTGTACTCTAGCTCTACTGTGCTCCACTGTACTCTACCTCTACTGTACTCCACTGTACTCTACCTCTACTGTACTCCACTGTATTCTACCTCTACTGTGCTCTACTGTACTCTACCTCTACTGTACTCCACTGTACTCTACCTCTACTGTGCTCTACTGTACTCTACCTCTACTGTACTCCACTGTACTCTACCTCTACTGTGCTCTACTGTACTCTATCTCTACTGTGCTCCACTGTACTCTACCTCTACTGTACTCCATTGTACTCCACCTCTACAGTGCTCCACTGTACTCTACCTCTACTGTACTCCACTGTACTCTACCTCTACTCTGCTCTACTGTACTCTATCTCTACTGTGCTCCACTGTACTCTACCTCTAATGTACTCCACTGTAGTCTACCTCAACTATACTCCACTGTACTCTACCTCTACTGTGCTCCACTGTACTCTACCTCAACTATACTCCACTGTACTCTATCTCTACTCTAATCCACTGTACTCTATCTCTACTCTACTCCACTCTTCTCTATCTCTACTGTACTCCACTGTACTCTACCTTTACTCTACTCTACTGTACTCCACCTCTACTTTGCTCCACTGTACTCCACTGTACTCTAGCTCTACTGTGCTCCACTGTACTCTACCTCTACTGTACTCCACTGTATTCTACCTCTACTGTGCTCTACTGTACTCTACATCTACTGTACTCCACTGTACTCTACCTCTACTGTACTGTACTGTTTTCTACCTCTACTGTACTCTACTGTACTCCACCTCTACTGTGCTCCATTGTACTCCACTGTACTCTACCGCTACTGTGCTCCACTGTACTCTACCTCTACTGTACTCCACTGTACTCTATCTCTACTGTTCTCCACTGTACTCTACCTCTACTGTGCTCCACTGTACTCTACTGCTACTTTGCTCCACTGTACTCTACCTCTACTGTGCTCCACTGTACTCTACCTCTACTGTACTCCACTGTACTCTATCTCTACTGTACTCCACTGTACTCTACCTCTACTGTGCTCCACTGTACTCTACCTCTACTGTACTCCACTGTACTCTACCTCTACTGTGCTCCACTGTTCTCTACCTCTACTGTACTCCACTGTACTCTACCTCTACTGTGCTCCACTGTACTCTACCTCTACTGTGCTCCACTGTACTCTACCTCTACTGTGCTCCACTGTACTCTACCTCTACTGTTCTCCACTCTACTCTACCTCTACTGTGCTCAGCTCTACTCTACCTCTACTGTGCTCCACTGCACTCTATCTCTACTGTACTCCACTGTACTCTACCTCTACAGTGCTCCACTGTGCTCTACCTCTACTCTACTCCACTGTACTCTACCTCTACTCTGCTCTACTGTACTCTACCTCTACTGTGCTCTACTGTACTCTATCTCTACTGTGCTCCACTGTACTCTACCTCTACTGTACTCTACTCTACTCCACCCCTAATGTGCTCCACTCTACTCTACCTCTACTGTACTCCACTGTACTCTACCTCTACTCTGCTCTACTGTACTCATTCTCTACTCTGCTCCACTGTACTCTACCTCTACTGTACTCCACTGTAGTCTACCTCAACTATACTCCACTGTACTCTACCTCTACTGTGCTCCACTGTACTCTACCTCTACTGTGCTCTACTGTACTCTACCTCTACTGTACTCCACTGTACTCTACCTCTACTGTGCTCTACTGTACTCTACCTCTACTGTACTCCACTGTACTCTACCTCTACTGTGCTCTACTGTACTCTATCTCTACTGTGCTCCACTGTACTCTACCTCTACTGTACTCCATTGTACTCCACCTCTACAGTGCTCCACTGTACTCTACCTCTACTGTACTCCACTGTACTCTACCTCTACTCTGCTCTACTGTACTCTACCTCTACTGTGCTCCACTGTACTCTACCTCTAATGTACTCCACTGTAGTCTACCTCAACTATACTCCACTGTACTCTACCTCTACTGTGCTCCACTGTACTCTACCTCAACTATACTCCACTGTACTCTATCTCTACTCTAATCCACTGTACTCTATCTCTACTCTACTCCACTCTTCTCTATCTCTACTGTACTCCACTGTACTCTACCTTTACTCTACTCTACTGTACTCCACCTCTACTTTGCTCCACTGTACTCCACTGTACTCTAGCTCTACTGTGCTCCACTGTACTCTACCTCTACTGTACTCCACTGTACTCTACCTCTACTGTGCTCCACTGTACTCTACCTCTACTGTACTCCACTGTACTCTACCTCTACTGTACTCCACTGTACTCTACCTCTACTGTACTCCACTGTATTCTACCTCTACTGTGCTCTACTGTACTCTACCTCTACTGTACTCCACTGTACTCTACCTCTACTCTACTGTACTGTTCTCTACCTCTACTGTACTTTACAGTACTCCACCTCTACTGTACTCCACTGCACTCCATTGTACTCTACCTCTACTGTACTCCACTGTACTCTATCTCTACTGTGCTCCACTGTACTCTACCTCTACTGTACTCCACTGTACTCTATCTCTACTGTACTCCACTGTATTCTACCTCTACTGTGCTCTACTGTACTCTACCTCTACTGTACTCCACTGTACTCTGCCTCTACTCTGCTCTACTGTACTCTATCTCTACTGTGCTCCACTGTACTCTACCTCTACTGTACTCCACTGTAGTCTACCTCTACTGTGCTCCACTGTACTCTACCTCAACTATACTCCACTGTACTCTATCTCTACTCTAATCCACTGTACTCTATCTCTACTCTACTCCACTCTACTCTATCTCTACTGTACTCCACTGTACTCTACCTTTACTCTACTCTACTGTACTCCACCTCTACTGTGCTCCACTGTACTCCACTGTACTCTAGCTCTACTGTGCTCCACCTCTACTGTGCTCCACTGTACTCCACTGTACTCTAGCTCTACTGTGCTCCACTGTACTCTATCTCTACTGTACTCCACTGTATTCTACCTCTACTGTGCTCTACTGTACTCTACGCTACTGTGCTCCACTGTACTCTATTTCTACTGTACCCCACTATACTCTACCTCTACTGTGCTCCACTGTACTCTACCTCTACTGTGCTCCACTGTACACTACCTCTACTGTATTCCACTGTACTCTACCTCTACTGTGTTCCACTGTACTCTACTTCTACTGTGCTCCACTGTACTCTATCTCTACTATACTCTAATGTACTCTACCTCTACTGTACTCCACTGTACTCTATCTCTACTGTACTCCACTGTACTCTACCTCTACTCTGCTCTACTGTACTCTATCTCTAATGTGCTCCACTGTACTCTAACTCTACTGTACTCCACTGTAGTTTACCTCTACTGTGCTCCACTGTACTCTACCTCTACTGTGCTCCACTGTACTCTACCTCTACTGTGCTCCACTGTACTCTATCTCTACTGTACTCCACTGTACTCTACCTCTACAGTACTCCACTGTTCTCTACTCTACTGTACTCCACTGTACTCTACCTCTACTGTGCTCCACTGCACTCTACCTCAACTATACTCCAATGTACTCGATCTCTACTCTAATCCACTGTACTCTATCTCTACTCTACTCCACTCTACTCTATCTCTACTGTACTCCACTGTACTCTACCTCTACTGTGCTCCACTGTACTCTACCTCTACTGTACTCCACTGTACTCTACCTCTACTGTACTCCACTGTACTCCACTGTACTCTAGCTCTACTGTGCTCCACTGTACTCTACCTCTACTGTACTCCACTGTACTCTACCTCTACTGTACTCCACTGTATTCTACCTCTACTGTGCTCTACTGTACTCAACCTCTACTGTACTCCACTGTACTCTACCTCTACTGTGCTCTACTGTACTCTATCTCTACTGTGCTCCACTGTACTCTACCTCTACTGTACTCCACTGTACTCCACCTCTACAGTGCTCCACTGTACTCTACCTCTACTGTACTCCACTGTACTCTACCTCTACTCTGCTCTACTGTACTCTATCTCTACTGTGCTCCACTGTACTCTACCTCTAATGTACTCCACTGTAGTCTACCTCAACTATACTCCACTGTACTCTGCCTCTACTGTGCTCCACTGTACTCTACCTCAACTATACTCCACTGTACTCTATCTCTACTCTAATCCAATGTACTCTATCTCTACTCTACTCCACTCTACTCTATCTCTACTGTACTCCACTGTACTCTACCTTTACTCTACTCTACTGTACTCCACCTCTACTGTGCTCCACTGTACTCCACTGTACTCCACCTCTACTGTGCTCCACTGTACTCCACTGTACTCTAGCTCTACTGTACTCCACTGTATTCTACCTCTACTGTGCTCTACTGTACTCTACCTCTACTGTACTCCACTGTACTCTACCTCTACTGTACTGTACTGTACTCTACCTGTACTGTACTCTACTGTACTCCACCTCTACTGTGCTCCACTGTACTCCACTGTACTCTACCTCTACTGTGCTCCACTGTACTCTACCTCTACTGTACTCCACTGTACTCTATCTCTACTGTGCTCCACTGTACTCTACCTCTACTGTACTCCACTGTACTCTATCTCTACTGTTCTCCACTCTACTCTACCTCTACTGTGCTCAGCTGTACTCTACCTCTACTGTGCTCCACTGCACTCTATCTCTACTGTACTCCACTGTACTCTACCTCTACAGTGCTCCACTGTGCTCTACCTCTACTCTACTCCACTGTCGTCTACCTCTACTCTGCTCTACTGTACTCTACCTCTACTGTACTCCACTGTACTCTACCTCTACTATTCTCCACTATACTCTACCTCTACTGTGCTCTACTGTACTCTATCTCTACTGTGCTCCACTGTACTCTACCTCTAATGTACTCTACTCTACTCCACCTCTAATGTGCTCCACTCTACTCTACCTCTACTGTACTCCACTGTACTCTACCTCTACTCTGCTCTACTGTACTCTATCTCTACTGTGCTCCACTGTACTCTACCTCTACTGTACTCCACTGTAGTCTGCCTCAACTATACTCCACTGTACTCTACCTCTAGTGTGCTCCACTGTACTCTACCTCTACTGTGCTCTACTGTACTCTATCTCTACTGTGCTCCACTGTACTCTACCTCTACTGTACTCCACTGTACTCCACCTCTACAGTGCTCCACTGTACTCTACCTCTACTGTACTCCACTGTACTCTACCTCTACTCTGCTGTACTGTACTCTATCTCTACTGTGCTCCACTGTACTCTACCTCTACTGTACTCCACTGTAGTCTACCTCAACTATACTCCACTGTACTCTACCTCTACCGTGCTCCACTGTACTCTACCTCTACTGTGCTCTACTGTACTCTATGTCTACTGTGCTCCACTGTACTCTGCCTCTACTGTACTCCACTGTACTCCACCTCTACAGTGCTCCACTGTACTCTACCTCTACTGTACTCCACTGTACTCTACCTCTACTCTGCTCTACTGTACTCTATCTCTACTGTGCTCCACTGTACTCTACCTCTACTGTACTCCACTGTAGTCTACCTCAACTATACTCCACTGTACTCTACCTCTACTGTGCTCCACTGTACTCTACCTCAACTATACTCCACTGTACTCTATCTTTACTCTAATCCACTATACTCTATCTCTACTCTACTGCACTCTACTCTATCTCTACTCTACTCCACTGTACTCTACCTCTACTCTACTCTACTGTACTCCACCTCTACTGTGCTCCACTATACTCCACTGTACTCTACCTCTACAGTGCTCCACTGTGCTCTACCTCAACTGTACTCCACTGTACTCTACCTCTACTCTGCTCTACTGTGCTCTACCTCTACTGTACTCCACTGTACTCTACCTCTACTCTGCTCTACTGTACTCTATCTCTATTGTGCTCCACTGTACTCTACCTCTACTGTACTCCACTGTAGTCTACCTCAACTATACTCCACTGTACTCTACCTCTACTGTGCTCCACTGTACTCTACCTCTACTGTTCTCCACTGTACTCTACCTCTACTGTACTCCACTGTAGTCTACCTCAACTATACTCCACTGTACTCTACCTCTACTGTGCTCCACTGTACTCTACCTCTACTGTGCTCTACTGTACTCTATCTCTACTGTGCTCCATAGTACTCTACCTCTACTGTACTCCACTGTACTCCACCTCTACAGTGCTCCACTGTACTCTACCTCTACTGTACTCCACTGTACTCTACCCCTACTCTGCTCTACTGTACTCTATCTCTACTGTGCTCCACTGTACTCTACCTCTACTGTACTCTACTCTACTCCACCTCTAAGGTGCTCCACTCTACTCTACCTCTACTGTACTCCACTGCACTCTACCTCTACTCTGCTCTACTGTACTCTATCTCTACTGTGCTCCACTGTACTCTACCTCTACTGTACTCCACTGTAGTCTACCTCAACTATACTCCACTGTACTCTACCTCTACTGTGCTCCACTGTACTCTACCTCTACTGTGCTCTACTGTACTCTATCTCTACTGTGCTCCACTGTACTCTACCTCTACTGTAGTCCACTGTACTCCACCTCTACAGTGCTCCACTGTACTCTACCTCTACTGTACTCCACTGTACTCTACCTCTACTCTGATCTACTGTACTCTATCTCTACTGTGCTCCACTGTACTCTACCTCTACTGTACTCCACTCTAGTCTACCTCAACTATACTCCACTGTACTCTACCTCTACTGTGCTCCACTGTACTCTACCTCTACTGTGCTCTACTGTACTCTATCTCTACTGTGCTCCACTGTACTCTACCTCTACTGTACTCCACTTTACTCCACCTCTACAGTGCTTCACTGTACTCTACCTCTACTGTACTCCACTGTACTCTACCTCTACTCTGCTCTACTGTACTCTATCTCTACTGTGCTCCACTGTACTCTACCTCTACTGTACTCCACTGTAGTCTTCCTCAACTATACTCCACTTTACTCTACCTCTACTGTGCTCCACTGTACTCTACCTCAACTATACTCCACTGTACTCTATCTCTACTCTAATCCACTGTACTCTATCTCTACTCTACTCCACTCTACTCTATCTCTACTGTACTCCACTGTGCTCTACCTCAACTGTACTCCACTGTACTCTACCTCTACTCTGCTCTACTGTGCTCTACCTCTACTGAACTCCACTTTACTCTACCTCTACTCTGCTCTACTGTACTCTATCTCTATTGTGCTCCACTGTACTCTATCTCTACTGTACTCCACTGTAGTCTACCTCAACTATACTCCACTGTACTCTACCTCTACTGTGCTCCACTGTACTCTACCTCTACTGTACTCCACTGTACTCTACCTCTACTCTGCTGTACTGTACTCTATCTCTACTGTGCTCCACTGTACTCTACCTCTACTGTACTCCACTGTACTCGACCTCTACAGTGATCCACTGTACTCTACCTCTACTATACTCCACTGTACTCCACCTCTACAGTGATCCACTGTACTCTACCTCTACTGTACTCCATTGTACTCTACCTCTACTCTGCTCTACTGTACTCTATCTCTACTGTGCTCCACTGTACTCTACCTCTACTGTACTCCACTGTAGTCTACCTCAACTATACTCCACTGTACTCTACCTCTACTGTGCTCCACTGTACTCTACCTCAACTATACTCCACTGTACTCTATCTTTACTCTAATCCACTGTACTCTATCTCTACTCTACTCCACTCTACTCTATCTCTACTGTACTCCACTGTACTCTACCTCTACTCTACTCTACTGTACTCCACCTCTACTGTGCTCCACTGTACTCCACTGTACTCTAGCTCTACTGTGCTCCACTGTACTCTACCTCTACTGTACTCCACTGTACTCTACCTCTACTGTGCTCCACTGTACTCTACCTCAACTATACTCCACTGTACTCTACCTCTACTCTGCTCTACTGTACTCTATCTCTATTTTGCTCCACTGTACTCTACCTCTACTGTACTCCACTGTAGTCTACCTCAACTATACTCCACTGTACTCTACCTCTACTGTGCTCCACTGTACTCTACCTCTACTGTACTCCACTGTACTCTACCTCTACTGTACTCCACTGTAGTCTACCTCAACTATACTCCACTGTACTCTACCTCTACTGTGCTCCACTGTACTCTACCTCTACTGTGCTCTACTGTACTCTATCTCTACTGTGCTCCTTTGTACTCTACCTCTACCGTACTCCACTGTACTCCACCTCTACTGTGCTCCACTGTACTCTACCTCTACTGTACTCCACTGTACTCTATCTCTACTGTGCTCCACTGTACTCTACCTCTACTGTGCTCTACTGTACTCTATCTCTACTGTGCTCCACTGTACTCTACCTCTACTGTACTCCACTGTACTCCACCTCTACAGTGTTCCACTGTACTCTACCTCTACTGTACTCCACTGTACTCTACCTCTACTCTGCTGTACTGTACTCTATCTCTACTGTGCTCCACTGTACTTTACCTCTACTGTACTCCACTGTAGTCTACCTCAACTATACTCCACTGTACTCTACCTCTACTGTGCTCCACTGTACTCTACCTCTACTGTAGTCCACTGTACTCCACCTCTACAGTGCTCCACTGTACTCTACCTCTACTGTACTCCACTGTACTCTACTTCTACTCTGCTCTACTGTACTCTATCTCTAATGTGCTCTACTGTACTCTACCTCTATTATACTCCACTGTACTCTACCTCTACTGTGCTCCACTGTACTCTACCTCTACTGTGCTCCACTGTACACTACCTCTACTCTACTCCACTGTACACTACCTCTACTCTGCTCTACTGTACTCTACCTCTACTGTACTCAACTGTACTCTACCTCTACTATACTCCACTGTACTCTACCTCTACTGTGCTCCACTGTACTCTACCTCTACTGTAGTCCACTGTACTCCACCTCTACAGTGCTCCACTGTACTCTACCTCTACTGTACTCCACTGCACTCTACTTCTACTCTGCTCTACTGTACTCTATCTCTAATGTGCTCTACTGTACTCTACCTCTATTATACTCCACTGTACTCTACCTCTACTGTGCTCCACTGTACTCTACCTCTACTGTACTCCACTGCACTCTACCTCTACTCTGCTCTACTGTACTCTATCTCTACTGTGCTCCACTGTACTCTACCTCTACTGTACTCCACTGTAGTCTACCTCAACTATACTCCACTGTACTCTACCTCTACTGTGCTCCACTGTACTCTACCTCTACTGTGCTCTACTGTACTCTATCTCTACTGTGCTCCACTGTACTCCACCTCTACAGTGCTCCACTGTACTCTACCTCTACTGTACTCCACTGTACTCTACCTCTACTCTGATCTACTGTACTCTATCTATACTGTGCTCCACTGTACTCTACCTCTACTGTACTCTACCTCTACTGTACTCCACTCTAGTCTACCTCAACTATACTCCACTGTACTCTACCTCTACTGTGCTCCACTGTACTCTACCTCTACTGTGCTCTACTGTACTCTATCTCTACTGTGCTCCACTGTACTCTACCTCTACTGTACTCCACTTTACTCCACCTCTACAGTGCTTCACTGTACTCTACCTCTACTGTATTCCACTGTACTCTACCTCTACTCTGCTCTACTGTACTCTATCTCTACTGTGCTCCACTGTACTCTACCTCTACTGTACTCCACTGTAGTCTACCTCAACTATACTCCACTTTACTCTACCTCTACTGTGCTCCACTGTACTCTACCTCAACTATACTCCACTGTACTCTATCTCTACTCTAATCCACTGTACTCTATCTCTACTCTACTCCACTCTACTCTATCTCTACTGTACTCCACTGTACTCTACCTCAACTCTACTCTACTGTACTCCACCTCTACTGTGCTCCACTGTACTCCACTGTACTCTAGCTCTACTGTGCTCCACTGTACTCTACCTCTACTGTACTCCACTGTACTCTACCTCTACTGTGCTCCACTGTACTCTACCTCTACTGTACTCCACTGTACTCTACCTCTACTGTACTCCACTGTACTCTACCTCTACTATACTCCACTGTATCCTACCTCTACTGTGCTCTACTGTACTCTACCTCTACTGTACACCACTGTACTCTACCTCTACTGTACTTTACTGTTCTCTACCTCTACTGTACTCTACTGTACTCCACCTCTACTGTGCTCCACTGTACTCCACTGTACTCTAGCTCTACTGTGCTCCACTGTACTCTACCTCTACTGTACTCCACTGTACTCTACCTCTACTGTGCTCCACTGTACTCTACCTCCACTGTACTCCACTGTACTCTACCTCTACTGTACTCCACTGTACTCTACCTCTACTGTATTCCACTGTATTCTACCTCTACTGTGCTCTACTGTACTCTACCTCTACTGTACTCCACTGTACTCTACCTCTACTGTACTGTACTGTTCTCTACCTCTACTGTACTCTACTGTACTCCACCTCTACTGTGCTCCACTGTACTCCACTGTACTCTACCTCTACTGTTCTCCACTGTACTCTACCTCTACTGTAATCCACTGTACTCTATCTCTACTGTGCTCCACTGTACTCTACCTCTACTGTACTCCACTGTACTCTATCTCTACTGTTCTCCACTGTACTCTACCTCTACTCTGCTCCACTGTACTCCACTGTACTCTATCTCTACTGTGATCCACTGTACTCTTTCTCTGCCGTGCTCCACTGTACTCTATCTCTATTGTACTCCACTGTACTCTACCTCTACTGTACTCTACTGTACTCCACCTCTAGTGTGCTCCACTGTACTCCACTGTACTCTTCCTCTACTGTACTCCACTGTACTCTATCTCTACTGTGCTCCACTGTACTCTACCTCTACTTTGCTCTAATATACTCTACTCTACTGTGCTCCACTGTACTCTATTTCTACTGTACCCCACTGTACTCTACCTCTACTGTGCTCCACTGTACTCTAACTCTACTGTGCTCCACTGTACACTACCTCTACTGTACTCCACGGTACTCTACCTCTACTGTGCTCCACTGTACTCTACCTCTACTGTGCTCCACTGTACTCTACCTCCACTGTGCTCCACTGTACTCTATCTCTACTGTACTCCACTGTACTCTACCTCTACAGTGCTCCACTGTGCTCTACCTCAACTTTACTCCACTGTACTCTACCTCTACTCTGCTCTACTGTGCTCTACCTCTACTGATCTCCACTGTACTCTACCTCTACTCTGCTCTACTGTACTCTATCTCTATTGTGCTCCACTGTACTCTATCTCTACTGTACTCCACTGTAGTCTACCTCAACTATACTCCACTGTACTCTACCTCTACTGTGCTCCACTGTACTCTACCTCTACTGTGCTCCACTGTACTCTACCTCTACTGTACTCCACTGTACTCTACCTCTACTCTGCTGTACTGTACTCTATCTCTACTGTGCTCCACTGTACTCTACCTCTACTGTACTCCACTGTACTCAACCTCTACAGTGATCCACTGTACTCTACCTCTACTATACTCCACTGTACTCCACCTCTACAGTGATCCACTGTACTCTACCTCTACTGTACTCCACTGTACTCTACCTCTACTCTGCTCTACTGTACTCTATCTCTACTGTGCTCCACTGTACTCTACCTCTACTGTACTCCACTGTAGTCTACCTCAACTATACTCCACTGTACTCTACCTCTACTATACTCCACTGTACTCCACCTCTACAGTGATCCACTGTACTCTACCTCTACTGTACTCCACTGTACTCTACCTCTACTCTGCTCCACTGTACTCTACCTCTACTGTACTCCACTGTACTCTACCTCAACTATACTCCACTGTACTCTATCTTTACTCTAATCCACTGTACTCTATCTCTACTCTACTCCACTCTACTCTATCTCTACTGTACTCCACTGTACTCTACCTCTACTCTACTCTACTCTACTCCACCTCTACTGTGCTCCACTGTACTCCACTGTACTCTACCTCTACTGTGCTCCACTGTACTCTACCTCAACTATACTCCACTGTACTCTACCTCTACTCTGCTCTACTGTACTCTATCTCTATTTTGCTCCACTGTACTCTACCTCTACTGTACTCCACTGTAGTCTACCTCAACTATACTCCACTGTACTCTACCTCTACTGTGCTCCACTGTACTCTACCTCTACTGTACTCCACTGTACTCTACCTCTACTGTACTCCACTGTAGTCTACCTCAACTATACTCCACTGTACTCTACCTCTACTGTGCTCCACTGTACTCTACCTCTACTGTGCTCTACTGTACTCTATCTCTACTGTGCTCCTTTGTACTCTACCTCTACCGTACTCCACTGTACTCCACCTCTACTGTGCTCCACTGTACTCTACCTCTACTGTACTCCACTGTACTCTATCTCTACTGTGCTCCACTGTACTCTACCTCTACTGTGCTCTACTGTACTCTATCTCTACTGTGCTCCACTGTACTCTACCTCTACTGTACTCCACTGTACTCCACCTCTACAGTGCTCCACTGTACTCTACCTCTACTGTACTCCACTGTACTCTACCTCTACTCTGCTGTACTGTACTCTATCTCTACTGTGCTCCACTGTACTTTACCTCTACTGTACTCCACTGTAGTCTACCTCAACTATACTCCACTGTACTCTACCTCTACTGTGCTCCACTGTACTCTACCTCTACTGTAGTCCACTGTACTCCACCTCTACAGTGCTCCACTGTACTCTACCTCTACTGTACTCCACTGTACTCTACTTCTACTCTGCTCTACTGTACTCTATCTCTAATGTGCTCTACTGTACTCTACCTCTATTATACTCCACTGTACTCTACCTCTACTGTGCTCCACTGTACTCTACCTCTACTGTGCTCCACTGTACACTACCTCTACTCTACTCCACTGTACACTACCTCTACTCTGCTCTACTGTACTCTACCTCTACTGAACTCAACTGTACTCTACCTCTACTATACTCCACTGTACTCTACCTCTACTGTGCTCCACTGTACTCTACCTCTACTGTAGTCCACTGTACTCCACCTCTACAGTGCTCCACTGTACTCTACCTCTACTGTACTCCACTGTACTCTACTTCTACTCTGCTCTACTGTACTCTATCTCTAATGTGCTCTACTGTACTCTACCTCTATTATACTCCACTGTACTCTACCTCTACTGTGCTCCACTGTACTCTACCTCTACTGTACTCCACTGCACTCTACCTCTACTCTGCTCTACTGTACTCTATCTCTACTGTGCTCCACTGTACTCTACCTCTACTGTACTCCACTGTAGTCTACCTCAACTATACTCCACTGTACTTTACCTCTACTGTGCTCCACTGTACTCTACCTCTACTGTGCTCTACTGTACTCTATCTCTACTGTGCTCCACTGTACTCTACCTCTACTGTAGTCCACTGTACTCCACCTCTACAGTGCTCCACTGTACTCTACCTCTACTGTACTCCACTGTACTCTACCTCTACTCTGATCTACTGTACTCTATCTATACTGTGCTCCACTGTACTCTACCTCTACTGTACTCCACTCTAGTCTACCTCAACTATACTCCACTGTACTCTACCTCTACTGTGCTCCACTGTACTCTACCTCTACTGTGCTCTACTGTACTCTATCTCTACTGTGCTCCACTGTACTCTACCTCTACTGTACTCCACTTTACTCTATCTCTACTGTGCTCCACTGTACTCTACCTCTACTGTGCTCTACTGTACTCTATCTCTACTGTGCTCCACTGTACTCTACCTCTACTGTACTCCACTGTACTCCACCTCTACAGTGCTCCACTGTACTCTACCTCTACTGTACTCCACTGTACTCTACCTCTACTCTGCTGTACTGTACTCTATCTCTACTGTGCTCCACTGTACTTTACCTCTACTGTACTCCACTGTAGTCTACCTCAACTATACTCCACTGTACTCTACCTCTACTGTGCTCCACTGTACTCTACCTCTACTGTAGTCCACTGTACTCCACCTCTACAGTGCTCCACTGTACTCTACCTCTACTGTACTCCACTGTACTCTACTTCTACTCTGCTCTACTGTACTCTATCTCTAATGTGCTCTACTGTACTCTACCTCTATTATACTCCACTGTACTCTACCTCTACTGTGCTCCACTGTACTCTACCTCTACTGTGCTCCACTGTACACTACCTCTACTCTACTCCACTGTACACTACCTCTACTCTGCTCTACTGTACTCTACCTCTACTGTACTCAACTGTACTCTACCTCTACTATACTCCACTGTACTCTACCTCTACTGTGCTCCACTGTACTCTACCTCTACTGTAGTCCACTGTACTCCACCTCTACAGTGCTCCACTGTACTCTACCTCTACTGTACTCCACTGTACTCTACTTCTACTCTGCTCTACTGTACTCTATCTCTAATGTGCTCTACTGTACTCTACCTCTATTATACTCCACTGTACTCTACCTCTACTGTGCTCCACTGTACTCTACCTCTACTGTACTCCACTGCACTCTACCTCTACTCTGCTCTACTGTACTCTATCTCTACTGTGCTCCACTGTACTCTACCTCTACTGTACTCCACTGTAGTCTACCTCAACTATACTCCACTGTACTTTACCTCTACTGTGCTCCACTGTACTCTACCTCTACTGTGCTCTACTGTACTCTATCTCTACTGTGCTCCACTGTACTCTACCTCTACTGTAGTCCACTGTACTCCACCTCTACAGTGCTCCACTCTACTCTACCTCTACTGTACTCCACTGTACTCTACCTCTACTCTGCTCTACTGTACTCTATCTCTACTGTGCTCCACTGTACTCTACCTCTACTGTACTCCACTCTAGTCTACCTCAACTATACTCCACTGTACTCTACCTCTACTGTGCTCCACTGTACTCTACCTCTACTGTGCTCTACTGTACTCTATCTCTACTGTGCTCCACTGTACTCTACCTCTACTGTACTCCACTTTACTCCACCTCTACAGTGCTCCACTGTACTCTACCTCTACTGTACTCCACTGTACTCTACCTCTACTCTGCTCTACTGTACTCTATCTCTACTGTGCTCCACTGTACTCTACCTCTACTGTACTCCACTGTAGTCTACCTTAACTATACTCCACTGTACTCTACCTCTACTGTGCTCCACTGTACTCTACCTCAACTATACTCCACTGTACTCTATCTCTACACTAATCCACTGTACTCTATCTCTACTCTACTCCACTCTACTCTATCTCTACTGTACTCCACTGTACTCTACCTCTACTCTACTCTACTGTACTCTACCTCTACTGTACTCCACTGTACTCCACTGTACTCTAGCTCTACTGTGATCCACTGTACTCTACCTCTACTGTACTCCACTGTACTCTACCTCTACTGTAATCCACTGTATTCTACCTCTACTGTGCTCTACTGTACTCTACCTCTACTGTACTCCACTGTACTCTACCTCTACTTTGCTCTACTGTACTCTATCTCTACTGTGCTCCACTGTACTCTACCTCTACTGTACTCCACTGTACTCTACCTCTACTCTGCTCTACTGTACTCTATCTCTACTGTGCTCCACTGTACTCTACCTCTAATGTACTCCACTGTAGTCTACCTCAACTATACTCCACTGTACTCTACCTCTACTGTGCTCCACTGTACTCTACCTCAACTATACTCCACTGTACTCTATCTCTACTCTAATCCACTGTACTCTATCTCTACTCTACTCCACTCTACTCTATCTCTACTGTACTCCACTGTACTCTACCTCTACTCTTTTCTACTGTGCTCTACCTCTACTGTGCTCCACTGTACTCTACCTCTACTTTGCTCTGATGTACTCTACTCTACTGTGCTCCACTGTACTCTATTTCTACTGTACCCCACTGTACTCCACCTCTACTGTGCTCCACTGTACTCCACTGTACTCTACCTCTACTGTGCTCCACTGCACTCTATCTCTACTGTACTCCACTGTACTCTACCTCTACAGTGCTCCACTGTGCTCTACCTCTACTCTACTCCACTGTACTCTACCTCTATTCTGCTCTACTGTACTCTACCTCTACTGTACTCCACTGTATTCTACCTCTACTCTACTCTACTGTACTCCACCTCTACTGTGCTCCACTGTACTCCACTGTACTCTTCCTCTCTGTACTCCACTGTACTCTATCTCTACTGTGCTCCACTGTACTCTACCTCTACTTTGCTCTAATGTACTCTACTCTACTGTGCTCCACTGTACTCTATTTCTACTGTACCCCACTGTACTCCACCTCTACTGTGCTCCACTGTACTCCACTGTACTCTACCTCTACTGTGCTCCACTGCACTCTATCTCTACTGTACTCCACTGTACTCTACCTCTACAGTGCTCCACTGTGCTCTACCTCTACTCTACTCCACTGTACTCTACCTCTATTCTGCTCTACTGTACTCTACCTCTACTGTACTCCACTGTACTCTACCTCTACTGTGATCCACTGTACTCTACCTCTGCTGTGCTCCACTGTACTCTATCTCTACTCTACTCCACTGTACTCTACCTCTACTGTACTCCACTGAACTCCACCTCTACAGTGCTCCACTGTACTCTACCTCTACTGTACTCCACTGTACTCTACCCCTACTCTGGTCTATTGTACTCTATCTCTACTGTGCTCCACTGTACTCTACCTCTACTGTACTCCACTGTAGTCTACCTCAACTATACTCCACTGTACTCTACCTCTACTGTGCTCCACTGTACTCTACCTCAACTATACTCCACTGTACTATATCTCTACTCTAATCCACTGTACTCTATCTCTACTCTACTCCACTCTACTCTATCTCTACTGTACTCCACTGTACTCTACCTCTACTCTACTCTACTGTACTCCACCTCTACTGTGCTCCACTGTACTCCACTGTACTCTACCTCTACTGTGCTCCACTGCACTCTATCTCTACTGTACTCCACTGTACTCTACCTCTACAGTGCTCCACTGTGCTCTACCTCTACTCTACTCCACTGTACTCTACCTCTATTCTGCTCTACTGTGCTCTACCTCTACTGTACTCCACTGTACTCTACCTCTACTGTGATCCACTGTACTCTACCTCTGCTGTGCTCCACTGTACTCTATCTCTACTCTACTCCACTGTACTCTACCTCTACTGTACTCCACTGAACTCCACCTCTACAGTGCTCCACTGTACTCTACCTCTACTGTACTCCACTGTACTCTACATCTACTCTGCTCTACTGTACTCTATCTCTACTGTAATCTACTGTACTCTACCTTTATTATACTCCACTGTACTCTACCTCTACTGTGCTCCACTGTACTCTACCTCTAATGTGCTCCACTGTACACTACCTCTACTGTAGTCCATTGTACTCTACCTCTACTGTGCTCCACTCTACTCTACCTCTAATGTGCTCAGCTGTACTCTACCTCTACTGTGCTCCACTGCACTTTATCTCTACTGTACTCCACTGTACTCTACCTCTACTGTGCTCCACTGTACTCTACCTCTACTCTGCTCTACTGTACTCTATCTCTACTGTGCTCCACTGTACTCTACTTCTACTGTACTCCACTCTAGTCTACCTCAACTATACTCCACTGTACTCTACCTCTACTGTGCTCCACTGTACTCTACCTCTACTGTGCTCTACTGTACTCTATCTCTACTGTGCTCCACTGTACTCTACCTCTACTGTACTCCACATTACTCTACATCTACTCTGCTCTACTGTACTCTATCTCTACTGTGCTCCACTGTACTCTACCTCTACTGTACTCCACTGTAGTCTACCTCAACTATACTCCACTGTACTCTACCTCTACTGTGCTCCACTGTACTCTACCTCTACTGTGCACTACTGTACTCTATCTCTACTGTGCTCCACTGTACTCTACCTCTACTGTACTCCACTGTACTCCACCTCTACAGTGATCCACTGTACTCTACCTCTACTGTACTCCACTGTACTCCACCTCTACAGTGATCCACTGTACTCTACCTCTACTGTACTCCACTGTACTCTACCTCTACTCTGCTCTACTGTACTCTATCTCTACTGTGCTCCACTGTACTCTACCTCAACTATACTCCACTGTACTCTATCTTTACTCTAATCCACTGTACGCTATCTCTACTCTACTCCACTCTACTCTATCTCTACTGTACTCCACTGTACTCTACCTCTACTCTACTCTACTGTACTCCACCTCTACTGTGCTCCACTGTACTCCACTGTACTCTACCTCTACTGTACTCCACTGTACGCTACCTCTTCTGTGCTCCACTGTACTCTACCTCCACTGTACTCTACCTCTACTGTACTCCACTGTACTCTACCTCTACTGTACTCCACTGTATTCTACCTCTACTGTGCTCTACTGTACTCTACCTCTACTGTACTCCACTGTACTCTACCTCTACTGTACTGTACTGTTCTCTACCTCTACTGTACTCTACTGTACTCCACCTCTACTGTGCTCCACTGTACTCCACTGTACTCTACCTCTACTGTGCTCCACTGTACTCTACCTCTACTGTAATCCACTGTACTCTATCTCTACTGTGCTCCACTGTACTCTACCTCTACTGTACTCCACTGTACTCTATCTCTACTGTTCTCCACTGTACTCTACCTCTACTGTGCTCCACTGTACTCCACTGTACTCTATCTCTACTGTGATCCACTGTACTCTACCTCTGCTGTGCTCCACTGTACTCTATATCTACTCTACTCCACTGTACTCTATCTCTATAGTACTCCACTGTATTCTACCTCTACTCTACTCTACTGTACTCCACTTCTACTGTGCTCCACTGTACTCCACCTCTACTGTGCTCCACTGTACTCCACTGTACTCTTCCTCTCTGTACTCCACTGTACTCTATCTCTACTGTGCTCCACTGTACTCTACCTCTACTTTGCTCTAATGTACTCTACTCTACTGTGCTCCACTGTACTCTATTTCTACTGTACCCCACTGTACTCTACCTCTACTGTGCTCAACTGTACTCTACCTCTACTGTGCTCCACTGTACACTACCTCTACTGTACTCCACTGTACTCTACCTCTACTGTGCTCCACTGTACTCTATCTCTACTGTACTCCACTGTACTCTACCTCTACAGTGCTCCACTGTGCTCTACCTCAACTGTACTCCACTGTACTCTACCTCTACTCTTCTCTACTGTGCTCTACCTCTACTGTACTCCACTGTACTCTACCTCTACTCTGCTCTACTGTACTCTATCTCTATTGTGCTCCACTGTACTCTACCTCTACTGTACTCCACTGTACTCTACCTCTACTGTGCTCCACTGTACTCCACTGTACTCTATCTCTACTGTGATCCACTGTACTCTACCTCTGCTGTGCTCCACTGTACTCTATATCTACTCTACTCCACTGTACTCTATCTCTATAGTACTCCACTGTATTCTACCTCTACTCTACTCTACTGTACTCCACCTCTACTGTGCTCCACTGTACTCCACTGTACTCTTCCTCTCTGTACTCCACTGTACTCTATCTCTACTGTGCTCCACTGTACTCTACCTCTACTTTGCTCTGATGTACTCTACTCTACTGTGCTCCACTGTACTCTATTTCTACTGTACCCCACTGTACTCCACCTCTACTGTGCTCCACTGTACTCCACTGTACTCTACCTCTACTGTGCTCCACTGCACTCTATCTCTACTGTACTCCACTGTACTCTACCTCTACAGTGCTCCACTGTGCTCTACCTCTACTCTACTCCACTGTACTCTACCTCTATTCTGCTCTACTGTACTCTACCTCTACTGTACTCCACTGTACTCTACCTCTACTGTGCTCCACTGTACTCCACTGTACTCTACCTCTACTGTGCTCCACTGTACTCTACCTCTACTGTAATCCACTGTACTCTATCTCTACTGTGCTCCACTGTACTCTACCTCTACTGTACTCCACTGTACTCTATCTCTACTGTTCTCCACTGTACTCTACCTCTACTGTGCTCCACTGTACTCCACTGTACTCTATCTCTACTGTGATCCACTGTACTCTACCTCTGCTGTGCTCCACTGTACTCTATATCTACTCTACTCCACTGTACTCTATCTCTATAGTACTCCACTGTATTCTACCTCTACTCTACTCTACTGTACTCCACCTCTACTGTGCTCCACTGTACTCCACCTCTACTGTGCTCCACTGTACTCCACTGTACTCTTCCTCTCTGTACTCCACTGTACTCCACCTCTACAGTGCTCCACTGTACTCTACCTCTACTGTACTCCACTGTACTCTACCCCTACTCTGCTCTATTGTACTCTATCTCTACTGTGCTCCACTGTACTCTACCTCTACTGTACTCCACTGTAGTCTACCTCAACTATACTCCACTGTACTCTACCTCTACTGTGCTCCACTGTACTCTACCTCAACTATACTCCACTGTATTCTATCTCTACTCTAATCCACTGTACTCTATCTCTACTCTACTCCACTCTACTCTATCTCTACTGTACTCCACTGTACTCTACCTCTACTCTACTCTACTGTACTCCACCTCTACTGTGCTCCACTGTACTCCACTGTACTCTACCTCTACTGTGCTCCACTGCACTCTATCTCTACTGTACTCCACTGTACTCTACCTCTACAGTGCTCCACTGTACTCTACCTCTACTGTGCTCCACTGTACTCTACCTCTAATGTGCTCCACTGTACACTACCTCTACTGTAGTCCACTGTACTCTACCTCTACTCTGCCGTGCAAAGGCAAAAGACCGTAACTTCGTTTTTGGTCGAAAATGAGTTATTTATATTTTTGGCACATTCAAGACCTCCTTTATCATGTGGATAAGTATCTTGAGTCAATTCCGTTGTTTTTTCGAGAAAATAATGTTTTGTCTTAACCGTAACTTCCAAAAGCCCATGAGAAACCAAGGCAGAACACCGTAACACCAGTTACGGCTCTTTGGCTTAGTTTTGGAACGCTCATATTGAGTTACGGCACTCTGCCTTTGTTTAGCCGCGCGTCAATATGAAGTTACTGTGCTGGCGTTCTATCAAATAATGCTACCAATCAGATTATACGGTGTTCTGCCTTTGTTTTACTCTCCATTAAAATTGAAATTACGATGTAGCCTGTGTACTTTGTACAGCTACCAAAGCCCCGCCTCACCAGTTTGGGTACCGGACCTAGTTGAAACAATCATGCATCTAGCTGGCAGACTGCCAAAACTTCGCCGGCGCCTTCAGCTCCGCCCTGAACACGCGGGACTAATATCACAGAGTGATAATAATGAAGCAACAAGCTATTGGCGCATACAACATAATGAAGCAAGTGCTGGTGCATACAACATCAGAACAGCTGTTAAAAGCATGCATACAAAACACTCCGTCCGGAATAAATCCGCGGGACGAGCGAAGTGCACGCACAATAATAGGGCAGGCAGCTGAAACCAACGCATACTGAAAAGACGCAGAACACAGAAGGTTGTGCTATAAATGCATTAGTCGTCTAAGTAGTCCAAAACGCGCTCCCTACTGAGTCCTAAGGGCTAAAGCACTGCATATGCTACTTTTCGTGAACGGAGCGTGACACATTCGAACACGAATCTCGGTAAACGCCTTTGAAAGTATGCGTCTTTCAGATCCACCGCTATAAACCAGTCTCCGGGTCGAATGTGCGCGAGGATTATAACGCGTGTTTAGCAAGTCTTATGCCACTCGGTACCACTTGAAGATACTCTTTAGTCTTTACCGCTATGGAGGTATTTTGTCATGTCTAATGTATTAATAGGGCCACCAGAATGCAACCAAAGCACAATAACTAGAAGGCTAGCTAGGTAATTGTAAATCATACAAAATAAATGCCATTATCACTAGATTTTATACAGGTGTTACTATAATGATTTTGTTAATGGTGATCAGCAACCAAATATTGATAATGTGGAAGTTACTGCCTTTTGCCTTGGCATGACTTCTCACTTTTTGCTGACAATACAAAGGCAGAGTACAGTAACTTTAAAATAGTGGTCAAAAGTCAAGTTTGAGCTAAGAAATTTGTTATGTAGATAATTTTCATTACTTAAACATCTAATTGCCAGATTTTCAGTGTCCTACCTATAATTAATTTGGCGGGACAACTAAAAATCTTTAAAGTCATTTTTCTCAGTTCCACACTCTAGTGAGTTAAGGTCTTTTGCCTTTGTAGGGCAGTACTGTGCTCCACTCTACTCTACCTCTAATGTGCTCAGCTGTACTCTACCTCTACTGTGCTCCACTGCACTTTATCTCTACTGTACTCCACTGTACTCTACCTCTACTGTGCTCCACTGTACTCTACCTCTACTCTGCTCTACTGTACTCTATCTCTACTGTGCTCCACTGTACTCTACCTCTACTGTACTCCACTCTAGTCTACCTCAACTATACTCCACTGTACTCTACCTCTACTGTGCTCCACTGTACTCTACCTCTACAGTGCTCCACTGTACTCTACCTCTACTGTACTCCACTGTACTCTACCTCCACTGTACTCTACCTCTACTGTACTCCACTGTACTCTACCTCTACTGTACTCCACTGTATTCTACCTCTACTGTGCTCTACTGTACTCTACCTCTACTGTACTCCACTGTACTCTACCTCTACTGTGCTCCACTGTACTCTACCTCTACAGTGCTCCACTGTACTCTACCTCTACTGTACTCCACTGTACTCTACCTCCACTGTACTCTACCTCTACTGTACTCCACTGTACTCTACCTCTACTGTACTCCACTGTATTCTACCTCTACTGTGCTCTACTGTACTCTACCTCTACTGTACTCCACTGTACTCTACCTCTACTGTACTGTACTGTTCTCTACCTCTACTGTACTCTACTGTACTCCACCTCTACTGTGCTCCACTGTACTCCACTGTACTCTAGCTCTACTGTGCTCCACTGTACTCTACCTCTACTGTAATCCACTGTACTCTATCTCTACTGTGCTCCACTGTACTCTACCTCTACTGTACTCCACTGTACTCTATCTCTACTGTTCTCCACTGTACTCTACCTCTACTGTGCTCCACTGTACTCCACTGTACTCTATCTCTACTGTGATCCACTGTACTCTACCTCTGCTGTGCTCCACTGTACTCTATATCTACTCTACTCCACTGTACTCTATCTCTATAGTACTCCACTGTATTCTACCTCTACTCTACTCTACTGTACTCCACCTCTACTGTGCTCCACTGTACTCCACTGTACTCTTCCTCTCTGTACTCCACTGTACTCTATCTCTACTGTGCTCCACTGTACTCTACCTCTACTTTGATCTAATGTACTCTACTCTACTCTGCTGTACTGTACTCTATCTCTACTGTGCTCCACTGTACTCTACCTCTACTGTACTCCACTGTAGTCTACCTCAACTATACTCCACTGTACTCTACCTCTACTGTGCTCCACTGTACTCTACCTCTACTGTGCACTACTGTACTCTATCTCTACTGTGCTCCACTGTACTCTACCTCTACTGTACTCCACTGTACTCCACCTCTACAGTGATCCACTGTACTCTACCTCTACTGTACTCCACTGTACTCCACCTCTACAGTGATCCACTGTACTCTACCTCTACTGTACTCCACTGTACTCTACCTCTACTCTGCTCTACTGTACTCTATCTCTACTGTGCTCCACTGTACTCTACCTCAACTATACTCCACTGTACTCTATCTTTACTCTAATCCACTGTACTCTATCTCTACTCTACTCCACTCTACTCTATCTCTACTGTACTCCACTGTACTCTACCTCTACTGTACTGTACTGTTCTCTACCTCTACTCTACTCTACTGTACTCCACCTCTACTGTGCTCCACTGTACTCCACTGTACTCTACCTCTACTGTGCTCCACTGTACTCTACCTCTACTGTAATCCACTGTACTCTATCTCTACTGTGCTCCACTGTACTCTACCTCTACTGTACTCCACTGTACTCTATCTCTACTGTTCTCCACTGTACTCTACCTCTACTGTGCTCCACTGTACTCCACTGTACTCTATCTCTACTGTGATCCACTGTACTCTACCTCTGCTGTGCTCCACTGTACTCTATATCTACTCTACTCCACTGTACTCTATCTCTATAGTACTCCACTGTATTCTACCTCTACTCTACTCTACTGTACTCCACCTCTACTGTGCTCCACTGTACTCCACTGTACTCTTCCTCTCTGTACTCCACTGTACTCTATCTCTACTGTGCTCCACTGTACTCTACCTCTACTTTGCTCTAATGTACTCTACTCTACTGTGCTCCACTGTACTCTATTTCTACTGTACCCCACTGTACTCTACCTCTACTGTGCTCAACTGTACTCTACCTCTACTGTGCTCCACTGTACACTACCTCTACTGTACTCCACTGTACTCTACCTCTACTGTGCTCCACTGTACTCTACCTCTACTGTGCTCCACTGTACTCTACCTCTACTGTGCTCCACTGTACTCTATCTCTACTGTACTCCACTGTACTCTACCTCTACAGTGCTCCACTGTGCTCTACCTCAACTGTACTCCACTGTACTCTACCCCTACTCTGCTCTATTGTACTCTATCTCTACTGTGCTCCACTGTACTCTACCTCTACTGTACTCCACTGTAGTCTACCTCAACTATACTCCACTGTACTCTACCTCTACTGTGCTCCACTGTACTCTACCTCAACTATACTCCACTGTACTCTATCTCTACTCTAATCCACTGTACTCTATCTCTACTCTACTCCAATCTACTCTATCTCTACTGTACTCCACTGTACTCTACCTCTACTCTACTCTACTGTACTCCACCTCTACTGTGCTCCACTGTACTCCACTGTACTCTACCTCTACTGTGCTCCACTGCACTCTATCTCTACTGTACTCCACTGTACTCTACCTCTACAGTGCTCCACTGTGCCCTACCTCTACTCTACTCCACTGTACTCTACCTCTACTCTGCTCTACTGTACTCTACCTCTACTGTACTCCACTGTACTCTACCTCTACTGTACTCCACTGTACTCTACCCCTACTCTGCTCTATTGTACTCTATCTCTACTGTGCTCCACTGTACTCTACCTCTACTGTACTCCACTGTAGTCTACCTCAACTATACTCCACTGTACTCTACCTCTACTGTGCTCCACTGTACTCTACCTCAACTATACTCCACTGTACTCTATCTCTACTCTAATCCACTGTACTCTATCTCTACTCTACTCCACTCTACTCTATCTCTACTGTACTCCACTGTACTCTACCTCTACTCTACTCTACTGTACTCCACCTCTACTGTGCTCCACTGTACTCCACTGTACTCTACCTCTACTGTGCTCCACTGCACTCTATCTCTACTGTACTCCACTGTACTCTACCTCTACAGTGCTCCACTGTGCTCTACCTCTACTCTACTCCACTGTACTCTACCTCTACTCTGCTCTACTGTACTCTACCTCTACTGTACTCCACTGTACTCTACCCCTACTCTGCTCTATTGTACTCTATCTCTACTGTGCTCCACTGTACTCTACCTCTACTGTACTCCACTGTAGTCTACCTCAACTATACTCCACTGTACTCTACCTCTACTGTGCTCCACTGTACTCTACCTCAACTATACTCCACTGTACTATATCTCTACTCTAATCCACTGTACTCTATCTCTACTCTACTCCACTCTACTCTATCTCTACTGTACTCCACTGTACTCTACCTCTACTCTACTCTACTGTACTCCACCTCTACTGTGCTCCACTGTACTCCACTGTACTCTACCTCTACTGTGCTCCACTGCACTCTATCTCTACTGTACTCCACTGTACTCTACCTCTACAGTGCTCCACTGTGCTCTACCTCTACTCTACTCCACTGTACTCTACCTCTATTCTGCTCTACTGTGCTCTACCTCTACTGTACTCCACTGTACTCTACCTCTACTGTGATCCACTGTACTCTACCTCTGCTGTGCTCCACTGTACTCTATCTCTACTCTACTCCACTGTACTCTACCTCTACTGTACTCCACTGAACTCCACCTCTACAGTGCTCCACTGTACTCTACCTCTACTGTACTCCACTGTACTCTACATCTACTCTGCTCTACTGTACTCTATCTCTACTGTAATCTACTGTACTCTACCTTTATTATACTCCACTGTACTCTACCTCTACTGTGCTCCACTGTACTCTACCTCTAATGTGCTCCACTGTACACTACCTCTACTGTAGTCCACTGTACTCTACCTCTACTGTGCTCCACTCTACTCTACCTCTAATGTGCTCAGCTGTACTCTACCTCTACTGTGCTCCACTGCACTTTATCTCTACTGTACTCCACTGTACTCTACCTCTACTGTGCTCCACTGTACTCTACCTCTACTCTGCTCTACTGTACTCTATCTCTACTGTGCTCCACTGTACTCTACTTCTACTGTACTCCACTCTAGTCTACCTCAACTATACTCCACTGTACTCTACCTCTACTGTGCTCCACTGTACTCTACCTCTACTGTGCTCTACTGTACTCTATCTCTACTGTGCTCCACTGTACTCTACCTCTACAGTGCTCCACTGTGCCCTACCTCTACTCTACTCCACTGTACTCTACCTCTACTCTGCTCTACTGTACTCTACCTCTACTGTACTCCACTGTACTCTACCTCTACTGTACTCCACTGTACTCTACCCCTACTCTGCTCTATTGTACTCTATCTCTACTGTGCTCCACTGTACTCTACCTCTACTGTACTCCACTGTAGTCTACCTCAACTATACTCCACTGTACTCTACCTCTACTGTGCTCCACTGTACTCTACCTCAACTATACTCCACTGTACTCTATCTCTACTCTAATCCACTGTACTCTATCTCTACTCTACTCCACTCTACTCTATCTCTACTGTACTCCACTGTACTCTACCTCTACTCTACTCTACTGTACTCCACCTCTACTGTGCTCCACTGTACTCCACTGTACTCTACCTCTACTGTGCTCCACTGCACTCTATCTCTACTGTACTCCACTGTACTCTACCTCTACAGTGCTCCACTGTGCTCTACCTCTACTCTACTCCACTGTACTCTACCTCTACTCTGCTCTACTGTACTCTACCTCTACTGTACTCCACTGTACTCTACCCCTACTCTGCTCTATTGTACTCTATCTCTACTGTGCTCCACTGTACTCTACCTCTACTGTACTCCACTGTAGTCTACCTCAACTATACTCCACTGTACTCTACCTCTACTGTGCTCCACTGTACTCTACCTCAACTATACTCCACTGTACTATATCTCTACTCTAATCCACTGTACTCTATCTCTACTCTACTCCACTCTACTCTATCTCTACTGTACTCCACTGTACTCTACCTCTACTCTACTCTACTGTACTCCACCTCTACTGTGCTCCACTGTACTCCACTGTACTCTACCTCTACTGTGCTCCACTGCACTCTATCTCTACTGTACTCCACTGTACTCTACCTCTACAGTGCTCCACTGTGCTCTACCTCTACTCTACTCCACTGTACTCTACCTCTATTCTGCTCTACTGTGCTCTACCTCTACTGTACTCCACTGTACTCTACCTCTACTGTGATCCACTGTACTCTACCTCTGCTGTGCTCCACTGTACTCTATCTCTACTCTACTCCACTGTACTCTACCTCTACTGTACTCCACTGAACTCCACCTCTACAGTGCTCCACTGTACTCTACCTCTACTGTACTCCACTGTACTCTACATCTACTCTGCTCTACTGTACTCTATCTCTACTGTAATCTACTGTACTCTACCTTTATTATACTCCACTGTACTCTACCTCTACTGTGCTCCACTGTACTCTACCTCTAATGTGCTCCACTGTACACTACCTCTACTGTAGTCCACTGTACTCTACCTCTACTGTGCTCCACTCTACTCTACCTCTAATGTGCTCAGCTGTACTCTACCTCTACTGTGCTCCACTGCACTTTATCTCTACTGTACTCCACTGTACTCTACCTCTACTGTGCTCCACTGTACTCTACCTCTACTCTGCTCTACTGTACTCTATCTCTACTGTGCTCCACTGTACTCTACTTCTACTGTACTCCACTCTAGTCTACCTCAACTATACTCCACTGTACTCTACCTCTACTGTGCTCCACTGTACTCTACCTCTACTGTGCTCTACTGTACTCTATCTCTACTGTGCTCCACTGTACTCTACCTCTACTGTACTCCACATTACTCTACATCTACTCTGCTCTACTGTACTCTATCTCTACTGTGCTCCACTGTACTCTACCTCTACTGTACTCCACTGTAGTCTACCTCAACTATACTCCACTGTACTCTACCTCTACTGTGCTCCACTGTACTCTACCTCTACTGTGCACTACTGTACTCTATCTCTACTGTGCTCCACTGTACTCTACCTCTACTGTACTCCACTGTACTCCACCTCTACAGTGATCCACTGTACTCTACCTCTACTGTACTCCACTGTACTCCACCTCTACAGTGATCCACTGTACTCTACCTCTACTGTACTCCACTGTACTCTACCTCTACTCTGCTCTACTGTACTCTATCTCTACTGTGCTCCACTGTACTCTACCTCAACTATACTCCACTGTACTCTATCTTTACTCTAATCCACTGTACGCTATCTCTACTCTACTCCACTCTACTCTATCTCTACTGTACTCCACTGTACTCTACCTCTACTCTACTCTACTGTACTCCACCTCTACTGTGCTCCACTGTACTCCACTGTACTCTACCTCTACTGTACTCCACTGTACGCTACCTCTTCTGTGCTCCACTGTACTCTACCTCCACTGTACTCTACCTCTACTGTACTCCACTGTACTCTACCTCTACTGTACTCCACTGTATTCTACCTCTACTGTGCTCTACTGTACTCTACCTCTACTGTACTCCACTGTACTCTACCTCTACTGTACTGTACTGTTCTCTACCTCTACAGTACTCTACTGTACTCCACCTCTACTGTGCTCCATTGTACTCCACTGTACTCTACCTCTACTGTGCTCCACTGTACTCTACCTCTACTGTAATCCACTGTACTCTATCTCTACTGTGCTCCACTGTACTCTACCTCTACTGTACTCCACTGTACTCTATCTCTACTGTTCTCCACTGTACTCTACCTCTACTGTGCTCCACTGTACTCCACTGTACTCTATCTCTACTGTGATCCACTGTACTGTACCTCTGCTGTGCTCCACTGTACTCTATATCTACTCTACTCCACTGTACTCTATCTCTATAGTACTCCACTGTATTCTACCTCTACTCTACTCTACTGTACTCCACTTCTACTGTGCTCCACTGTACTCCACCTCTACTGTGCTCCACTGTACTCCACTGTACTCTTCCTCTCTGTACTCCACTGTACTCTATCTCTACTGTGCTCCACTGTACTCTACCTCTACTTTGCTCTAATGTACTCTACTCTACTGTGCTCCACTGTACTCTATTTCTACTGTACCCCACTGTACTCTACCTCTACTGTGCTCAACTGTACTCTACCTCTACTGTGCTCCACTGTACACTACCTCTACTGTACTCCACTGTACTCTACCTCTACTGTGCTCCACTGTACTCTACCTCTACTGTGCTCCACTGTACTCTACCTCTACTGTGCTCCACTGTACTCTATCTCTACTGTACTCCACTGTACTCTACCTCTACAGTGCTCCACTGTGCTCTACCTCAACTGTACTCCACTGTACTCTACCTCTACTCTTCTCTACTGTGCTCTACCTCTACTGTACTCCACTGTACTCTACCTCTACTCTGCTCTACTGTACTCTATCTCTATTGTGCTCCACTGTACTCTACCTCTACTGTACTCCACTGTACTCTACCTCTACTGTACTCCACTGTACTCCACTGTACTCTATCTCTACTGTGATCCACTGTACTCTACCTCTGCTGTGCTCCACTGTACTCTATATCTACTCTACTCCACTGTACTCTATCTCTATAGTACTCCACTGTATTCTACCTCTACTCTACTCTACTGTACTCCACCTCTACTGTGCTCCACTGTACTCCACTGTACTCTTCCTCTCTGTACTCCACTGTACTCTATCTCTACTGTGCTCCACTGTACTCTACCTCTACTTTGCTCTAATGTACTCTACTCTACTGTGCTCCACTGTACTCTATTTCTACTGTACCCCACTGTACTCCACCTCTACTGTGCTCCACTGTACTCCACTGTACTCTACCTCTACTGTGCTCCACTGCACTCTATCTCTACTGTACTCCACTGTACTCTACCTCTACAGTGCTCCACTGTGCTCTACCTCTACTCTACTCCACTGTACTCTACCTCTATTCTGCTCTACTGTACTCTACCTCTACTGTACTCCACTGTACTCTACCTCTACTGTGATCCACTGTACTCTACCTCTGCTGTGCTCCACTGTACTCTATCTCTACTCTACTCCACTGTACTCTACCTCTACTGTACTCCACTGAACTCCACCTCTACAGTGCTCCACTGTACTCTACCTCTACTGTACTCCACTGTACTCTACCCCTACTCTGGTCTATTGTACTCTATCTCTACTGTGCTCCACTGTACTCTACCTCTACTGTACTCCACTGTAGTCTACCTCAACTATACTCCACTGTACTCTACCTCTACTGTGCTCCACTGTACTCTACCTCAACTATACTCCACTGTACTATATCTCTACTCTAATCCACTGTACTCTATCTCTACTCTACTCCACTCTACTCTATCTCTACTGTACTCCACTGTACTCTACCTCTACTCTACTCTACTGTACTCCACCTCTACTGTGCTCCACTGTACTCCACTGTACTCTACCTCTACTGTGCTCCACTGCATTTTATCTCTACTGTACTCCACTGTACTCTACCTCTACAGTGCTCCACTGTGCTCTACCTCTACTCTACTCCACTGTACTCTACCTCTATTCTGCTCTACTGTGCTCTACCTCTACTGTACTCCACTGTACTCTACCTCTACTGTGATCCACTGTACTCTACCTCTGCTGTGCTCCACTGTACTCTATCTCTACTCTACTCCACTGTACTCTACCTCTACTGTACTCCACTGAACTCCACCTCTACAGTGCTCCACTGTACTCTACCTCTACTGTACTCCACTGTACTCTACATCTACTCTGCTCTACTGTACTCTATCTCTACTTTAATCTACTGTACTCTACCTTTATTATACTCCACTGTACTCTACCTCTACTGTGCTCCACTGTACTCTACCTCTAATGTGCTCCACTGTACACTACCTCTACTGTAGTCCACTGTACTCTACCTCTACTGTGCTCCACTCTACTCTACCTCTAATGTGCTCAGCTGTACTCTACCTCTACTGTGCTCCACTGCACTTTATCTCTACTGTACTCCACTGTACTCTACCTCTACTGTGCTCCACTGTACTCTACCTCTACTCTGCTCTACTGTACTCTATCTCTACTGTGCTCCACTGTACTCTACTTCTACTGTACTCCACTCTAGTCTACCTCAACTATACTCCACTGTACTCTACCTCTACTGTGCTCCACTGTACTCTACCTCTACTGTGCTCTACTGTACTCTATCTCTACTGTGCTCCACTGTACTCTACCTCTACTGTACTCCACATTACTCTACATCTACTCTGCTCTACTGTACTCTATCTCTACTGTGCTCCACTGTACTCTACCTCTACTGTACTCCACTGTAGTCTACCTCAACTATACTCCACTGTACTCTACCTCTACTGTGCTCCACTGTACTCTACCTCTACTGTGCACTACTGTACTCTATCTCTACTGTGCTCCACTGTACTCTACCTCTACTGTACTCCACTGTACTCCACCTCTACAGTGATCCACTGTACTCTACCTCTACTGTACTCCACTGTACTCCACCTCTACAGTGATCCACTGTACTCTACCTCTACTGTACTCCACTGTACTCTACCTCTACTCTGCTCTACTGTACTCTATCTCTACTGTGCTCCACTGTACTCTACCTCAACTATACTCCACTGTACTCTATCTTTACTCTAATCCACTGTACGCTATCTCTACTCTACTCCACTCTACTCTATCTCTACTGTACTCCACTGTACTCTACCTCTACTCTACTCTACTGTACTCCACCTCTACTGTGCTCCACTGTACTCCACTGTACTCTACCTCTACTGTACTCCACTGTACGCTACCTCTTCTGTGCTCCACTGTACTCTACCTCCACTGTACTCTACCTCTACTGTACTCCACTGTACTCTACCTCTACTGTACTCCACTGTATTCTACCTCTACTGTGCTCTACTGTACTCTACCTCTACTGTACTCCACTGTACTCTACCTCTACTGTACTGTACTGTTCTCTACCTCTACTGTACTCTACTGTACTCCACCTCTACTGTGCTCCACTGTACTCCACTGTACTCTACCTCTACTGTGCTCCACTGTACTCTACCTCTACTGTAATCCACTGTACTCTATCTCTACTGTGCTCCACTGTACTCTACCTCTACTGTACTCCACTGTACTCTATCTCTACTGTTCTCCACTGTACTCTACCTCTACTGTGCTCCACTGTACTCCACTGTACTCTATCTCTACTGTGATCCACTGTACTCTACCTCTGCTGTGCTCCACTGTACTCTATATCTACTCTACTCCACTGTACTCTATCTCTATAGTACTCCACTGTATTCTACCTCTACTCTACTCTACTGTACTCCACTTCTACTGTGCTCCACTGTACTCCACCTCTACTGTGCTCCACTGTACTCCACTGTACTCTTCCTCTCTGTACTCCACTGTACTCTATCTCTACTGTGCTCCACTGTACTCTACCTCTACTTTGCTCTAATGTACTCTACTCTACTGTGCTCCACTGTACTCTATTTCTACTGTACCCCACTGTACTCTACCTCTACTGTGCTCAACTGTACTCTACCTCTACTGTGCTCCACTGTACACTACCTCTACTGTACTCCACTGTACTCTACCTCTACTGTGCTCCACTGTACTCTACCTCTACTGTGCTCCACTGTACTCTACCTCTACTGTGCTCCACTGTACTCTATCTCTACTGTACTCCACTGTACTCTACCTCTACAGTGCTCCACTGTGCTCTACCTCAACTGTACTCCACTGTACTCTACCTCTACTCTTCTCTACTGTGCTCTACCTCTACTGTACTCCACTGTACTCTACCTCTACTCTGCTCTACTGTACTCTATCTCTATTGTGCTCCACTGTACTCTACCTCTACTGTACTCCACTGTACTCTACCTCTACTGTGCTCCACTGTACTCCACTGTACTCTATCTCTACTGTGATCCACTGTACTCTACCTCTGCTGTGCTCCACTGTACTCTATATCTACTCTACTCCACTGTACTCTATCTCTATAGTACTCCACTGTATTCTACCTCTACTCTACTCTACTGTACTCCACCTCTACTGTGCTCCACTGTACTCCACTGTACTCTTCCTCTCTGTACTCCACTGTACTCTATCTCTACTGTGCTCCACTGTACTCTACCTCTACTTTGCTCTAATGTACTCTACTCTACTGTGCTCCACTGTACTCTATTTCTACTGTACCCCACTGTACTCCACCTCTACTGTGCTCCACTGTACTCCACTGTACTCTACCTCTACTGTGCTCCACTGCACTCTATCTCTACTGTACTCCACTGTACTCTACCTCAACTATACTCCACTGTACTCTACCTCTACTGTGCTCTACTGTACTCTATCTCTACTGTGCTCCACTGTACTCTACCTCTACTGTACTCCACTGTACTCTACCTCTACAGTGCTCCACTGTACTCTACCTCTACTGTACTCCACTGTACTCTACCTCTAATCTGCTCTACTGTACTCTATCTCTACTGTGCTCCACTGTACTCTACCTCTACTGTACTCCACTGTAGTCTACCTCAACTATACTCCACTGTACTCTACCTCTACTGTGCTCCACTGTAATCTACCTCTACTGTGCTCTACTGTTCTCTATCTCTACTGTGCTCCACTGTACTCTACCTCTACTGTACTCCACTGTACTCCACCTCTAAAGTGCTCCACTGTACTCTACCTCTACTGTACTCCACTGTACTCTACCTCTACTCTGCTCTACTGTACTCTATCTCTACTGTGCTCAACTGTACTCTACCTCTACTGTACTCCACTCTAGTCTACCTCAACTATACTCCACTGTACTCTACCTATACTGTGCTGCACTGTACTCTACCTCTACTGTGCTCTACTGTACTCTATCTCTAGTGTGCTCCACTGTACTCTACCTCTACTGTACTCCACATTACTCTACCTCTACTCTGCTCTACTGTACTCTATCTCTACTGTGCTCCACTGTACTCTACCTCTACTGTACTCCACTCTAGTCTACCTCAACTATACTCCACTGTACTCTACCTCTACTGTGCTCCACTGTACTCTACCTCTACTGTGCTCTACTGTACTCTATCTCTACTGTGCTCCACTGTACTCTACCTCTACTGTACTCCACTGTACTCTACCTCTACTCTGCTGTACTGTACTCTATCTCTACTGTGCTCCACTGTACTCTACCTCTACTGTACTCCACTGTAGTCTACCTCAACTATACTCCACTGTACTCTACCTCTACTGTGCTCCACTGTACTCTACCTCTACTCTGCACTACTGTACTCTATCTCTACTGTGCTCCACTGTACTCTACCTCTACTGTACTCTACTCTACTCCACCTCTAATGTGCTCCACTCTACTCTACCTCTACTGTACTCCACTGCACTCTACCTCTACTCTGCCTCTACTGTACTCTATCTCTACTGTGCTCCACTGTACTCTTCCTCTACTGTACTCCACTGTAGTCTACCTCAACTATACTCCACTGTACTCTACCTCTACTGTGCTCCACTGTACTCTACCTCTACTGTGCTCTACTGTACTCTATCTCTACTGTGCTCCACTGTACTCTACCTCTACTGTAGTCCACTGTACTCCACCTCTACAGTTTTCCACTGTACTCTACCTCTACTGTACTCCACTGTACCCTACCTCTACTCTGCTCTACTGTACTCTATCTCTAATGTGCTCTACTGTACTCTACCTCTATTATACTCCACTGTACTCTACCTCTACTGTGCTCCACTGTACTCTACCTCTACTGTGCTCCACTGTACACTACCTCTACTCTACTCCACTGTACTCTACCTCTACTCTGCTCTACTGTACTCTACCTCTACTGTACTCCACTGTACTCTACCTCTACTATACTCCACTGTACTCTACCTCTACTGTGCTCTACTGTACTCTATCTCTACTGTGCTCCACTGTACTCTACCTCTACTGTACTCCACTGTAGTCTACCTCAACTATACTCCACTGTACTCTACCTCTACTGTGCTCCACTGTACTCTACCTCTACTGTGCTCTACTGTACTCTATCTCTACTGTGCTCCACTGTACTCTACCTCTACTGTAGTCCACTGTACTCCACCTCTACAGTGCTCCACTGTACTCAACCTCTACTGTACTCCACTGTACTCTACCTCTACTCTGCTCTACTGTACTCTATCTCTAATGTGCTCTACTGTACTCTACCTCTATTATACTCCACTGTACTCTACCTCTACTGTGCTCCACTGTACTCTACATCTACTGTGCTCCACTGTACACTTCCTCTACTCTACTCCACTGTACTCTACCTCTACTCTGCTCTACTGTACTCTACCTCTACTGTAGTCCACTGTACTCCACCTCTACAGTGCTCCACTGTACTCAACCTCTACTGTACTCCACTGTACTCTACCTCTACTCTGCTCTACTGTACTCTATCTCTACTGTGCTCCACTGTACTCTACCTCTACTGTACTCCACTGTACTCTACCTCTACAGTGCTCCACTGTACTCTACCTCTACTGTACTCCACTGTACTCTACCTCTACTCTGCTCTACTGTACTCTATCTCTACTGTGCTCCACTGTACTCTACCTCTACTGTACTCCACTGTAGTCTACCTCAACTATACTCCACTGTACTCTACCTCTACTGTGCTCCACTGTACTCTACCTCAACTATACTCCACTGTACTCTATCTCTACTCTAACCCACTGTACTCTATCTTTACTCTACTCCACTCTACTCTATCTCTACTGTACTCCACTGTACTCTACCTCTACTCTTCTCTACTGTACTCCACCTCTACTGTGCTCCACTGTACTCCACTGTACTCTAGCTCTACTCTGCTCCACTGTACTCTACCTCTACTGTACTCCACTGTACTCTCCCTCTACTGTGCTCCACTGTACTCTAGCTCTACTGTACTCCACTGTACTCTACCTCTACTGTACTCCACTGTACTCTACCTCTACTGTACTCCACTGTATTCTACCTCTACTGTGCTCTACTGTACTCTACCTCTACTGTACTCCACTGTACTCTACCTCTACTGTACTGTACTGTTCTCTACCTCTACTGTACTCTACTGTACTCCACCTCTACTGTGCTCCAACGTACTCCACTGTACTCTACCTCTACTGTGCTCCACTGTACTCTACCTCTACTGTACTCCGCTGTACTCTATCTCTACTGTGCTCCACTGTACTCTACCTCTACTGTACTCCACTGTACTCTACCTCTACTGTGCTCCACTGTACTCTACCTCTACTGTACTCCACTGTACTCTATCTCTACTGTTCTCCACTCTACTCTACCTCTACTGTGCTCAACTGTACTCTACCTCTACTGTGCTCCACTGCACTCTATCTCTACTGTACTCCACTGTACTCTACCTCTATAGGTGCTCCACTGTGCTCTACCTCTACTCTACTCTGCTGTACTCTACCTCTACTCTGCTCTAATGTACTCTACCTCTACTGTACTCCACTGTACTCTACCTCTACTATACTCCACTGTACTCTACCTCTACTGTGCTCTACTGTACTCTATCTCTACCGTGCTCCACTATACTCTACCTCTACTGTACTCCACTGTAGTCTACCTCAACTATACTCCACTGTACTCTACCTCTACTGTGCTCCACTGTACTCTACCTCTACTGTGCTCTACTGTACTCTATCTCTACTGTGCTCCACTGTACTCTACCTCTACTGTACTCCACTGTACTCTACCTCTACTCTGCTCTACTGTACTCTATCTCTACTGTGCTCCACTATACTCTACCTCTACTGTACTCCACTGTAGTCTACCTCAACTATACTCCACTGTACTCTACCTCTACTGTGCTCCACTGTACTCTACCTCTACTGTGCTCTACTGTACTCTATCTCTACTGTTCTCCACTGTACTCTACCTCAACTGTACTCCACTGTACTCCACCTCTACAGTGCTCCACTGTACTCTACCTCTACTGTACTCCACTCTACTCTACCTCTACTCTGCTCTACTGTACTCTATCTCAACTATACTCCACTGTACTCTACCTCTACTGTGCTGCACTGTACTCTACCTCTACTCTGCTCTACTGTACTCTATCTCTACTGTGCTCCACTGTACTCTACCTCTACTGTACTCCACTCTAGTCTACCTCAACTATACTCCACTGTACTCTACCTCTACTGTGCTCCACTGTACTCTACCTCTACTGTGCTCTACTGTACTCTATCTCTACTGTGCTCCACTGTACTCTACCTCTACTGCACTCCACATTATTCTACATCTACTCTGCTCTACTGTACTCTATCTCTACTGTGCTCCACTGTACTCTACCTCTACTGTACTCCACTGTAGTCTACCTCAACTATACTCCACTGTACTCTACCTCTACTGTGCTCCACTGTACTCTACCTCTACTGTGCTCTACTGTACTCTCTCTCTACTGTGCTCCACTGTACTCTACCTCTACTGTACTCCACTGTACTCCACCTCTACAGTGCTCCACTGTACTCTACCTCTACTGTGCTCCACTGTACTCTACCTCTACTGTGCTCTACTTTACTCTATCTCTACTGTGCTCCACTGTACTCTACCTCTACTGTACTCCACATTACTCTACCTCTACTCTGCTCTACTGTACTCTATCTCTACTGTGCTCCACTGTACTCTACCTCTACTGTACTCCACTCTAGTCTACCTCAACTATACTCCACTGCACTCTACCTCTACTGTGCTCCACTGTACTCTACCTCTACTGTGCTCTACTGTACTCTATCTCTACTGTGCTCCACTGTACTCTACCTCTACTGTACTCCACTGTACTCTACCTCTACTCTGCTGTACTGTACTCTATCTCTACTGTGCTCCACTGTACTCTACCTCTACTGTACTCCACTGTACTCGACCTCTACAGTGATCCACTGTACTCTACCTCTACTGTACTCCACTGTACTCCACCTCTACAGTATTCCACTGTACTCTACCTCTACTGTACTCCACTGTACTCTATCTCTACTCTGCTCTACTATACTCTATCTCTACTGTGCTCTACTGTACTCTACCTCTACTGTACTCCACTGTAGTCTACCTCAACTATACTCTACTGTACTCTACCTCTACTGTGCTCCACTGTACTCTACCTCAACTATACTCCACTGTACTCTATCTTTACTCTAATCCACTGTACTCTATCTCTACTCTACTCCACTCTACTCTATCTCTACTGTACTCCACTGTACTCTACCTCTACTCTACTCTACTGTACTCCACTTCTACTGTGCTCCACTGTACTCCACTGTACTCTAGCTCTACTGTGCTCCACTGTACTCTACCTCTACTGTACTCCACTGTACTCTACCTCTACTGTGCTCCACTGTACTCTACCTCCACTGTACTCCACTGTACTCTACCTCTACTGTACTCCACTGTACTCTACCTTTACTGTACTCCACTGTATTCTACCTCTACTGTGCTCTACTGTACTCTACCTCTACTGTACTCCACTGTACTCTACCTCTACTGTACTGTACTGTTCTCTACCTCTACTGTACTCTACTGTACTCCACCTCTACTGTGCTCCACTGTACTCCACTGTACTCTACCTCTACTGTGCTCCACTGTACTCTACCTCTATTGTAGTCCACTGTACTCTATCTCTACTGTTCTCCACTGTACTCTACCTCTACTGTGCTCCACTGTACTCCACTGTACTCTATCTCTACTGTGATCCACTGTACTCTACCTCTGCTGTGCTCCACTGTACTCTATATCTACTCTACTCCACTGTACTCTACCTCTACTCTACTCTACTGTACTCCACCTCTACTGTGCTCCACTGTACTCTATCTCTACTGTGCTCCACTGTACTCTACCTCTACTTTGCTCTAATGTACTCTACTCTACTGTGCTCCACTGTACTCTATTTCTACTGTACCCCACTGTACTCTACCTCTACTGTGCTCCACTGTACTCTACCTCTACTGTGCTCCACTGTACACTACCTCTACTTTGCTCTAATATACTCTACTCTACTGTGCTCCACTGTACTCTATTTCTACTGTACCCCACTGTACTCTACCTCTACTGTGCTCCACTGTACTCTACCTCTACTGTGCTCCACTGTACTCTACCTCTACTGTACTCCTCTGTACTCTACCTCTACTGTACTCCACTGTAGTCTACCTCAACTATACTCCACTGTACACTACCTCTACTCTACTCCACTGTACTCTACCTCTACTGTGCTCCACTGTACTCTACCTCTAATATGCTCCACTGTACACTACCTCTACTGTAGTCCACTGTACTCTACCTCTACTGTGCTCCACTCTACTCTACCTCTACTGTGCTCAGCTGTACTCTACCTCTACTGTGCTCCACTGCACTCTATCTCTACTGTACTCCACTGTACTCTACCTCTACAGTGCTCCACTGTGCTCTACCTCTACTCTACTCCACTGTACTCTACCTCTACTCTGCTCTACTGTACTCTACCTCTACTGTACTCCACTGTACTCTACCTCTACTGTGCTCCACTGTACTCTACCTCTACTGTACTCCACTGTACTCTATCTCTACTGTGCTCCACTGTACTCTACCTCTACTGTACTCCACTCTACTCTATCTCTACTGTTCTCCACTGTACTCTACCTCTACTGTGCTCCACTGTACTCCACTGTACTCTACCTCTACTGTGATCCACTGTACTCTACCTCTACTGTACTCCACTGTACTCTACCTCTACTCTGCTCTACTGTACTCTATCTCTAATGTGCTCTACTGTACTCTACCTCTATTATACTCCACTGTACTCTACCTCTACTGTGCTCCACTGTACACTACCTCTACTCTACTCCACTGTACTCTACCTCTACTCTGCTCTACTGTACTCTACCTCTACTGTACTCCACTGTACTCTACCTCTACTATACTCCACTGTACTCTACCTCTACTGTGCTCTACTGAACTCTATCTCTACTGTGCTCCACTGTACTCTACCTCTACTGTACTCTACTCTACTCCACCTCTAATGTGCTCCACTCTACTCTACCTCTACTGTACTCCACTGCACTCTACCTCTACTCTGCCTCTACTGTACTCTATCTCTACTGTGCTCCACTGTACTCTTCCTCTACTGTACTCCACTGTAGTCTACCTCAACTATACTCCAATGTACTCTACCTCTACTGTGCTCCACTGTACTCTATCTCTACTGTGCTCTACTGTACTCTATCTCTACTGTGCTCCACTGTACTCTACCTCTACTGTAGTCCACTGTACTCCACCTCTACAGTGCCCCACTGTACTCTACCTCTACTGTACTCCACTGTACCCTACCTCTACTCTGCTCTACTGTACTCTATCTCTAATGTGCTCTACTGTACTCTACCTCTATTATACTCCACTGTACTCTACCTCTACTGTGCTCCACTGTACTCTACCTCTACTGTGCTCCACTGTACACTACCTCTACTCTACTCCACTGTACTCTACCTCTACTCTGCTCTACTGTACTCTACCTCTACTGTACTCCACTGTACTCTACCTCTACTATACTCCACTGTACTCTACCTCTACTGTGCTCTACTGTACTCTATCTCTACTGTGCTCCACTGTACTCTACCTCTACTGTACTCCACTGTAGTCTACCTCAACTATACTCCACTGTACTCTACCTCTACTGTGCTCCACTGTACTCTACCTCTACTGTGCTCTACTGTACTCAACCTCTACTGTACTCCACTGTACTCTACCTCTACTCTGCTCTACTGTACTCTATATCTAATGTGCTCTACTGTACTCTACCTCTATTATACTCCACTGTACTCTACCTCTACTGTGCTCCACTGTACTCTACATCTACTGTGCTCCACTGTACTCTACCTCTATTATACTCCACTGTACTCTACCTCTACTGTGCTCCACTGTACTCTACATCTACTGTGCTCCACTCTACACTACCTCTACTCTACTCCACTGTACTCTACCTCTACTGTGCTCCACTGTACTCTACCTCTACTGTAGTCCACTGTACTCCACCTCTACAGTGCTCCACTGTACTCAACCTCTACTGTACTCCACTGTACTCTACCTCTACTCTGCTCTACTGTACTCTATATCTAATGTGCTCTACTGTACTCTACCTCTATTATACTCCACTGTACTCTACCTCTACTGTGCTCCACTGTACTCTACATCTACTGTGCTCCACTCTACACTACCTCTACTCTACTCCACTGTACTCTACCTCTACTCTGCTCTACTGTACTCTACCTCTACTGTACTCCACTGTACTCTACCTCTACTATACTCCACTGTACTCTACCTCTACTGTGCTCTACTGTACTCTATCTCTACTGTGCTCCAATCTACTCTACCTCTACTGTACTCTACTCTACTCCACCTCTAATGTGCTCCACTCTACTCTACCTCTACTGTACTCCACTGCACTCTACCTCTACTCTGCTCTACTGTACTCTATCTCTACTGTGCTCCACTGTACTCTACCTCTACTGTACTCCACTGTAGTCTACCTCAACTATACTCCACTGTACTCTACCTCTACTGTACTCCACTGAACTCCACCTCTACAGTGCTCCACTGTACTCTACCTCTACTGTACTCCACTGCACTCTACCTCTACTCTGCTCTACTGTACTCTATCTCTACTGTGCTCTACTGTACTCTACCTCTATTATACTCCACTGTACTCTACCTCTACTGTGCTCCACTGTACTCTACCTCTAATGTGCTCCACTGTACACTACCTCTACTGTAGTCCACTGTACTCTACCTCTACTGTGCTCCACTCTACTCTACCTCTACTGTGCTCAGCTGTACTCTACCTCTACTGTGCTCCACTGCACTCTATCTCTACTGTACTCCACTGTACTCTACCTCTACAGTGCTCCACTGTGCTCTACCTCTACTCTACTCCACTGTACTCTACCTCTACTCTGCTCTACTGTACTCTACCTCTACTGTACTCCACTGTACTCTACCTCTACTGTGCTCCACTGTACTCTACCTCAACTATACTCCACTGTACTCTACCTCTACTGTGCTCCACTGTACTCTACCTCTACTGTACTCCACTGTACTCTACCTCTACAGTGCTCCACTGTACTCTACCTCTACTGTACTCCACTGTACTCTACCTCTACTCTGCTCTACTGTACTCTATCTCTACTGTGCTCCACTGTACTCTACCTCTACTGTACTCCACTGTAGTCTACCTCAACTATACTCCACTGTACTCTACCTCTACTGTGCTCCACTGTACTCTACCTCAAGTATACTCCACTGTACTCTATCTCTACTCTAACCCATTGTACTCTATCTCTACTCTACTCCACTCTACTCTATCTCTACTGTACTCCACTGTACTCTACCTCTACTCTTCTCTACTGTACTCCACCTCTACTGTGCTCCACTGTACTCCACTGTACTCTAGCTCTACTCTGCTCCACTGTACTCTACCTCTACTGTACTCCACTGTACTCTCCCTCTACTGTGCTCCACTGTACTCTAGCTCTACTGTACGCCACTGTACTCTACCTCTACTGTACTCCACTGTACTCTACCTCTACTGTACTCCACTGTATTCTACCTCTACTGTGCTCTACTGTACTCTACCTCTACTGTACTCCACTGTACTCTACCTCTACTGTACTGTACTGTTCTCTACCTCTACTGTACTCTACTGTACTCCACCTCTACTGTGCTCCACTGTACTCCACTGTACTCTACCTCTACTGTGCTCCACTGTACTCTACCTCTACTGTACTCCGCTGTACTCTATCTCTACTGTGCTCCACTGTACTCTACCTCTACTGTACTCCACTGTACTCTACCTCTACTGTGCTCCACTGTACTCTACCTCTACTGTACTCCACTGTACTCTATCTCTACTGTGCTCCACTGTACTCTACCTCTACTGTACTCCACTCTACTCTATCTCTACTGTTCTCCACTGTACTCTACCTCTACTGTGCTCCACTGTACTCCACTGTACTCTACCTCTACTGTGATCCACTGTACTCTACCTCTACTGTACTCCACTGTACTCTACCTCTACTCTGCTCTACTGTACTCTATCTCTAATGTGCTCTACTGTACTCTACCTCTATTATACTCCACTGTACTCTACCTCTACTGTGCTCCACTGTACTCTACCTCTACTGTGCTCCACTGTACACTACCTCTACTCTACTCCACTGTACTCTACCTCTACTCTGCTCTACTGTACTCTACCTCTACTGTACTCCACTGTACTCTACCTCTACTATACTCCACTGTACTCTACCTCTACTGTGCTCTACTGAACTCTATCTCTACTGTGCTCCACTGTACTCTACCTCTACTGTGCTCTACTGAACTCTATCTCTACTGTGCTCCACTGTACTCTACCTCTACTCTTCTCTACTGTACTCCACCTCTACTGTGCTCCACTGTACTCCACTGTACTCTAGCTCTACTCTGCTCCACTGTACTCTACCTCTACTGTACTCCACTGTACTCTCCCTCTACTGTGCTCCACTGTACTCTAGCTCTACTGTACTCCACTGTACTCTACCTCTACTGTACTCCACTGTACTCTACCTCTACTGTACTCCACTGTATTCTACCTCTACTGTGCTCTACTGTACTCTACCTCTACTGTACTCCACTGTACTCTACCTCTACTGTACTGTACTGTTCTCTACCTCTACTGTACTCTACTGTACTCCACCTCTACTGTGCTCCAACGTACTCCACTGTACTCTACCTCTACTGTGCTCCACTGTACTCTACCTCTACTGTACTCCGCTGTACTCTATCTCTACTGTGCTCCACTGTACTCTACCTCTACTGTACTCCACTGTACTCTACCTCTACTGTGCTCCACTGTACTCTACCTCTACTGTACTCCACTGTACTCTATCTCTACTGTTCTCCACTCTACTCTACCTCTACTGTGCTCAACTGTACTCTACCTCTACTGTGCTCCACTGCACTCTATCTCTACTGTACTCCACTGTACTCTACCTCTATAGGTGCTCCACTGTGCTCTACCTCTACTCTACTCTGCTGTACTCTACCTCTACTCTGCTCTAATGTACTCTACCTCTACTGTACTCCACTGTACTCTACCTCTACTATACTCCACTGTACTCTACCTCTACTGTGCTCTACTGTACTCTATCTCTACTGTGCTCCACTATACTCTACCTCTACTGTACTCCACTGTAGTCTACCTCAACTATACTCCACTGTACTCTACCTCTACTGTGCTCCACTGTACTCTACCTCTACTGTGCTCTACTGTACTCTATCTCTACTGTGCTCCACTGTACTCTACCTCTACTGTACTCCACTGTACTCTACCTCTACTCTGCTCTACTGTACTCTATCTCTACTGTGCTCCACTATACTCTACCTTTACTGTACTCCACTGTAGTCTACCTCAACTATACTCCACTGTACTCTACCTCTACTGTGCTCCACTGTACTCTACCTCTACTGTGCTCTACTGTACTCTATCTCTACTGTGCTCCACTGTACTCTACCTCTACTGTACTCCACTGTACTCCACCTCTACAGTGCTCCACTGTACTCTACCTCTACTGTACTCCACTCTACTCTACCTCTACTCTGCTCTACTGTACTCTATCTCAACTATACTCCACTGTACTCTACCTCTACTGTGCTGCACTGTACTCTACCTCTACTCTGCTCTACTGTACTCTATCTCTACTGTGCTCCACTGTACTCTACCTCTACTGTACTCCACTCTAGTCTACCTCAACTATACTCCACTGTACTCTACCTCTACTGTGCTCCACTGTACTCTACCTCTACTGTGCTCTACTGTACTCTATCTCTACTGTGCTCCACTGTACTCTACCTCTACTGCACTCCACATTATTCTACATCTACTCTGCTCTACTGTACTCTATCTCTACTGTGCTCAACTGTACTCTACCTCTACTGTACTCCACTGTAGTCTACCTCAACTATACTCCACTGTACTCTACCTCTACTGTGCTCCACTGTACTCTACCTCTACTGTGCTCTACTGTACTCTCTCTCTACTGTGCTCCACTGTACTCTACCTCTACTGTACTCCACTGTACTCCACCTCTACAGTGCTCCACTGTACTCTACCTCTACTGTGCTCCACTGTACTCTACCTCTACTGTGCTCTACTTTACTCTATCTCTACTGTGCTCCACTGTACTCTACCTCTACTGTACTCCACATTACTCTACCTCTACTCTGCTCTACTGTACTCTATCTCTACTGTGCTCCACTGTACTCTACCTCTACTGTACTCCACTCTAGTCTACCTCAACTATACTCCACTGTACTCTACCTCTACTGTGCTCCACTGTACTCTACCTCTACTGTGCTCTACTGTACTCTATCTCTACTGTGCTCCACTGTACTCTACCTCTACTGTACTCCACTGTACTCTACCTCTACTCTGCTGTACTGTACTCTATCTCTACTGTGCTCCACTGTACTCTACCTCTACTGTACTCCACTGTACTCGACCTCTACAGTGATCCACTGTACTCTACCTCTACTGTACTCGACTGTACTCCACCTCTACAGTATTCCACTGTACTCTACCTCTACTGTACTCCACTGTACTCTATCTCTACTCTGCTCTACTATACTCTATCTCTACTGTGCTCCACTGTACTCTACCTCTACTGTACTCCACTGTAGTCTACCTCAACTATACTCTACTGTACTCTACCTCTACTGTGCTCCACTGTACTCTACCTCAACTATACTCCACTGTACTCTATCTTTACTCTAATCCACTGTACTCTATCTCTACTCTACTCCACTCTACTCTATCTCTACTGTACTCCACTGTACTCTACCTCTACTCTACTCTACTGTACTCCACTTCTACTGTGCTCCACTGTACTCCACTGTACTCTAGCTCTACTGTGCTCCACTGTACTCTACCTCTACTGTACTCCACTGTACTCTACCTCTACTGTGCTCCACTGTACTCTACCTCCACTGTACTCCACTGTACTCTACCTCTACTGTACTCCACTGTACTCTACCTTTACTGTACTCCACTGTATTCTACCTCTACTGTGCTCTACTGTACTCTACCTCTACTGTACTCCACTGTACTCTACCTCTACTGTACTGTACTGTTCTCTACCTCTACTGTACTCTACTGTACTCCACCTCTACTGTGCTCCACTGTACTCCACTGTACTCTACCTCTACTGTAATCCACTGTACTCTACCTCTACTGTAATCCACTGTACTCTATCTCTACTGTGCTCCACTGTACTCTACCTCTATTGTACTCCACTGTACTCTATCTCTACTGTTCTCCACTGTACTCTACCTCTACTGTGCTCCACTGTACTCCACTGTACTCTATCTCTACTGTGATCCACTGTACTCTACCTCTGCTGTGCTCCACTGTACTCTATATCTACTCTACTCCACTGTACTCTACCTCTACTCTACTCTACTGTACTCCACCTCTACTGTGCTCCACTGTACTCTATCTCTACTGTGCTCCACTGTACTCTACCTCTACTTTGCTCTAATGTACTCTACTCTACTGTGCTCCACTGTACTCTATTTCTACTGTACCCCACTGTACTCTACCTCTACTGTGCTCCACTGTACTCTACCTCTACTGTGCTCCACTGTACACTACCTCTACTTTGCTCTAATATACTCTACTCTACTGTGCTCCACTGTACTCTATTTCTACTGTACCCCACTGTACTCTACCTCTACTGTGCTCCACTGTACTCTACCTCTACTGTGCTCCACTGTACTCTACCTCTACTGTACTCCTCTGTACTCTACCTCTACTGTACTCCACTGTAGTCTACCTCAACTATACTCCACTGTACACTACCTCTACTCTACTCCACTGTACTCTACCTCTACTGTGCTCCACTGTACTCTACCTCTAATATGCTCCACTGTACACTACCTCTACTGTAGTCCACTGTACTCTACCTCTACTGTGCTCCACTCTACTCTACCTCTACTGTGCTCAGCTGTACTCTACCTCTACTGTGCTCCACTGCACTCTATATCTACTGTACTCCACTGTACTCTACCTCTACAGTGCTCCACTGTGCTCTACCTCTACTCTACTCCACTGTACTCTACCTCTACTCTGCTCTACTGTACTCTACCTCTACTGTACTCCACTGTACTCTACCTCTACTGTGCTCCACTGTACTCTACCTCTACTGTACTCCACTGTACTCTATCTCTACTGTGCTCCACTGTACTCTACCTCTACTGTACTCCACTCTACTCTATCTCTACTGTTCTCCACTGTACTCTACCTCTACTGTGCTCCACTGTACTCCACTGTACTCTACCTCTACTGTGATCCACTGTACTCTACCTCTACTGTACTCCACTGTACTCTACCTCTACTCTGCTCTACTGTACTCTATCTCTAATGTGCTCTACTGTACTCTACCTCTATTATACTCCACTGTACTCTACCTCTACTGTGCTCCACTGTACACTACCTCTACTCTACTCCACTGTACTCTACCTCTACTCTGCTCTACTGTACTCTACCTCTACTGTACTCCACTGTACTCTACCTCTACTATACTCCACTGTACTCTACCTCTACTGTGCTCTACTGAACTCTATCTCTACTGTGCTCCACTGTACTCTACCTCTACTGTACTCTACTCTACTCCACCTCTAATGTGCTCCACTCTACTCTACCTCTACTGTACTCCACTGCACTCTACCTCTACTCTGCCTCTACTGTACTCTATCTCTACTGTGCTCCACTGTACTCTTCCTCTACTGTACTCCACTGTAGTCTACCTCAACTATACTCCAATGTACTCTACCTCTACTGTGCTCCACTGTACTCTATCTCTACTGTGCTCTACTGTACTCTATCTCTACTGTGCTCCACTGTACTCTACCTCTACTGTAGTCCACTGTACTCCACCTCTACAGTGCTCCACTGTACTCTACCTCTACTGTACTCCACTGTACCCTACCTCTACTCTGCTCTACTGTACTCTATCTCTAATGTGCTCTACTGTACTCTACCTCTATTATACTCCACTGTACTCTACCTCTACTGTGCTCCACTGTACTCTACCTCTACTGTGCTCCACTGTACACTACCTCTACTCTACTCCACTGTACTCTACCTCTACTCTGCTCTACTGTACTCTACCTCTACTGTACTCCACTGTACTCTACCTCTACTATACTCCACTGTACTCTACCTCTACTGTGCTCTACTGTACTCTATCTCTACTGTGCTCCACTGTACTCTACCTCTACTGTACTCCACTGTAGTCTACCTCAACTATACTCCACTGTACTCTACCTCTACTGTGCTCCACTGTACTCTACCTCTACTGTGCTCTACTGTACTCTATCTCTACTGTGCTCCACTGTACTCTACCTCTACTGTAGTCCACTGTACTCCACCTCTACAGTGCTCCACTGTACTCAACCTCTACTGTACTCCACTGTACTCTACCTCTACTCTGCTCTACTGTACTCTATATCTAATGTGCTCTACTGTACTCTACCTCTATTATACTCCACTGTACTCTACCTCTACTGTGCTCCACTGTACTCTACATCTACTGTGCTCCACTGTACACTACCTCTACTCTACTCCACTGTACTCTACCTCTACTCTGCTCTACTGTACTCTACCTCTACTGTACTCCACTGTACTCTACCTCTACTATACTCCACTGTACTCTACCTCTACTGTGCTCTACTGTACTCTATCTCTACTGTGCTCCAATCTACTCTACCTCTACTGTACTCTACTCTACTCCACCTCTAATGTGCTCCACTCTACTCTACCTCTACTGTACTCCACTGCACTCTACCTCTACTCTGCTCTACTGTACTCTATCTCTACTGTGCTCCACTGTACTCTACCTCTACTGTACTCCACTGTAGTCTACCTCAACTATACTCCACTGTACTCTACCTCTACTGTACTCCACTGAACTCCACCTCTAAAGTGCTCCACTGTACTCTACCTCTACTGTACTCCACTGCACTCTACCTCTACTCTGCTCTACTGTACTCTATCTCTACTGTGCTCTACTGTACTCTACCTCTATTATACTCCACTGTACTCTACCTCTACTGTGCTCCACTGTACTCTACCTCTAATGTGCTCCACTGTACACTACCTCTACTGTAGTCCACTGTACTCTACCTCTACTGTGCTCCACTCTACTCTACCTCTACTGTGCTCAGCTGTACTCTACCTCTACTGTGCTCCACTGCACTCTATCTCTACTGTACTCCACTGTACTCTACCTCTACAGTGCTCCACTGTGCTCTACCTCTACTCTACTCCACTGTACTCTACCTCTACTCTGCTCTACTGTACTCTACCTCTACTGTACTCCACTGTACTCTACCTCTACTGTGCTCCACTGTACTCTACCTCAACTATACTCCACTGTACTCTACCTCTACTGTGCTCCACTGTACTCTACCTCTACTGTACTCCACTGTACTCTACCTCTACAGTGCTCCACTGTACTCTACCTCTACTGTACTCCACTGTACTCTACCTCTACTCTGCTCTACTGTACTCTATCTCTACTGTGCTCCACTGTATTCTACCTCTACTGTACTCCACTGTAGTCTACCTCAACTATACTCCACTGTACTCTACCTCTACTGTGCTCCACTGTACTCTACCTCAACTATACTCCACTGTACTCTATCTCTACTCTAACCCATTGTACTCTATCTCTACTCTACTCCACTCTACTCTATCTCTACTGTACTCCACTGTACTCTACCTCTACTCTTCTCTACTGTACTCCACCTCTACTGTGCTCCACTGTACTCCACTGTACTCTAGCTCTACTCTGCTCCACTGTACTCTACCTCTACTGTACTCCACTGTACTCTCCCTCTACTGTGCTCCACTGTACTCTAGCTCTACTGTACTCCACTGTACTCTACCTCTACTGTACTCCACTGTACTCTACCTCTACTGTACTCCACTGTATTCTACCTCTACTGTGCTCTACTGTACTCTACCTCTACTGTACTCCACTGTACTCTACCTCTACTGTACTGTACTGTTCTCTACCTCTACTGTACTCTACTGTACTCCACCTCTACTGTGCTCCACTGTACTCCACTGTACTCTACCTCTACTGTGCTCCACTGTACTCTACCTCTACTGTACTCCGCTGTACTCTATCTCTACTGTGCTCCACTGTACTCTACCTCTACTGTACTCCACTGTACTCTACCTCTACTGTGCTCCACTGTACTCTACCTCTACTGTACTCCACTGTACTCTATCTCTACTGTGCTCCACTGTACTCTACCTCTACTGTACTCCACTCTACTCTATCTCTACTGTTCTCCACTGTACTCTACCTCTACTGTGCTCCACTGTACTCCACTGTACTCTACCTCTACTGTGATCCACTGTACTCTACCTCTACTGTACTCCACTGTACTCTACCTCTACTGTGCTCCACTGTACTCCACTGTACTCTACCTCTACTGTGATCCACTGTACTCTACCTCTACTGTACTCCACTGTACTCTACCTCTACTCTGCTCTACTGTACTCTATCTCTAATGTGCTCTACTGTACTCTACCTCTATTATACTCCACTGTACTCTACCTCTACTGTGCTCCACTGTACTCTACCTCTACTGTGCTCCACTGTACACTACCTCTACTCTACTCCACTGTACTCTACCTCTACTGTAGTCCACTGTACTCCACCTCTACAGTGCTCCACTGTACTCTACCTCTACTGTACTCCACTGTACCCTACCTCTACTCTGCTCTACTGTACTCTATCTCTAATGTGCTCTACTGTACTCTACCTCTATTATACTCCACTGTACTCTACCTCTACTGTGCTCCACTGTACTCTACCTCTACTGTGCTCCACTGTACACTACCTCTACTCTACTCCACTGTACTCTACCTCTACTCTGCTCTACTGTACTCTACCTCTACTGTACTCCACTGTACTCTACCTCTACTATACTCCACTTTACTCTACCTCTACTGTGCTCTACTGTACTCTATCTCTACTGTGCTCCACTGTACTCTACCTCTACTGTACTCCACTTTAGTCTACCTCAACTATACTCCACTGTACTCTACCTCTACTGTGCTCCACTGTACTCTACCTCTACTGTGCTCTACTGTACTCTATCTCTACTGTGCTCCACTGTACTCTACCTCTACTGTAGTCCACTGTACTCCACCTCTACAGTGCTCCACTGTACTCAACCTCTACTGTACTCCACTGTACTCTACCTCTACTCTGCTCTACTGTACTCTATCTCTAATGTGCTCTACTGTACTCTACCTCTATTATACTCCACTGTACTCTACCTCTACTGTGCTCCACTGTACTCTACATCTACTGTGCTCCACTGTACACTACCTCTACTCTACTCCACTGTACTCTACCTCTACTCTGCTCTACTGTACTCTACCTCTACTGTACTCCACTGTACTCTACCTCTACTATACTCCACTGTACTCTACCTCTACTGTGCTCTACTGTACTCTATCTCTACTGTGCTCCAATCTACTCTACCTCTACTGTACTCTACTCTACTCCACCTCTAATGTGCTCCACTCTACTCTACCTCTACTGTACTCCACTGCACTCTACCTCTACTCTGCTCTACTGTACTCTATCTCTACTGTGCTCCACTGTACTCTACCTCTACTGTACTCCACTGTAGTCTACCTCAACTATACTCCACTGTACTCTACCTCTACTGTACTCCACTGAACTCCACCTCTACAGTGCTCCACTGTACTCTACCTCTACTGTACTCCACTGCACTCTACCTCTACTCTGCTCTACTGTACACTACCTCTACTGTGCTCTACTGTACTCTACCTCTATTATACTCCACTGTACTCTACCTCTACTGTGCTCCACTGTACTCTACCTCTACTGTGCTCCACTGTACTCTATCTCTACTGTACTCCACTGTACTCTACCTCTACAGTGCTCCACTGTGCTCTACCTCAACTGTACTCCACTGTACTCTACCTCTACTCTGCTCTACTGTGCTCTACCTCTACTGTACTCCACTGTACTCTACCTCTACTCTGCTCTACTGTACTCTATCTCTATTGTGCTCCACTGTACTCTACCTCTACTGTACTCCACTGTAGTCTACCTCAACTATACTCCACTGTACTCTACCTCTACTGTGCTCCACTGTACTCTACCTCTACTGTACTCCACTGTACTATACCTCTAATGTACTCCAATGTAGTCTACCTCAACTATACTCCACTGTACTCTACCTCTACTGTGCTCCACTGTACTCTACCTCTACTGTGCTCTACTGTACTCTATCTCTACTGTGCTCCATTGTACTCTACCTCTACTGTACTCCACTGTACTCCACCTCTACAGTGCTCCACTGTACTCTACCTCTACTGTACTCCACTGTACTCTACCTCTACTCTGCTCTACTGTACTCTATCTCTACTGTGCTCCACTGTACTCTACCTCTACTGTACTCCACTCTAGTCTACCTCAACTATACTCCACTGTACTCTACCTCTACTGTGCTCCACTGTACTCTACCTCTACTCTGCTCTACTGGACTCTATCTCTACTGTGCTCCACTGTACTCTACCTCTACTGTACTCCACTCTAGTCTACCTCAACTATACTCCACTGTACTCTACCTCTACTGTGCTCTACTGTACACTACCTCTACTGTGCTCTACTGTACTCTATCTCTACTGTGCTCCACTGTACTCTACCTCTACTGTGCTCCACTGTACTCTACCTCTACTCTGCTCTACTGTACTCTACCTCTACTGTACTCCACTGTACTCTACCTCTACTATTCTCCACTGTACTCTACCTCTACTGTGCTCTACTGTACTCTATCTCTACTGTGCTCCACTGTACTCTACCTCTACTGTACACCACTGTACTCCACCTCTACAGTGCTCCACTGTACTCTACCTCTACTGTACTCCACTGTACTCTACCTCTACTCTGCTCTACTGTACTCTATCTCTACTGTGCTCCACTGTACTCTACCTCTAATGTACTCCACTGTAGTCTACCTCAACTATACTCCACTGTACTCTACCTCTACTGTGCTCCACTGTACTCTACCTCAACTATACTCCACTGTACTCTATCTCTACTCTAATCCACTGTACTCTATCTCTACTCTACTCCACTCTACTCTATCTCTACTGTACTCCACTGTACTCTACCTCTACTCTACTCTACTGTACTCCACCTCTACTGTGCTCCACTGTACTCCACTGTACTCTAGCTCTACTGTGCTCCACTGTACTCTACCTCTACTGTACTCCACTGTACTCTACCTCTACTGTGCTCCACTGTACTCTACCTCTACTGTACTCCACTGTATTCTACCTCTACTGTGCTCTACTGTACTCTACATCTACTGTACTCCACTGTACTCTACCTCTACTGTACTGTACTGTTTTCTACCTCTACTGTACTCTACTGTACTCCACCTCTACTGTGCTCCACTGTACTCCACTGTACTCTACCGCTACTGTGCTCCACTGTACTCTACCTCTACTGTACTCCACTGTACTCTATCTCTACTGTGCTCCACTGTACTCTACCTCTACTGTACTCCACTGTACTCTATCTCTATTGTTCTCCACTGTACTCTACCTCTACTGTGCTCCACTGTACTCTACCGCTACTTTGCTCCACTGTACTCTACCTCTACTGTGCTCCACTGTACTCTACCTCTACTGTACTCCACTGTACTCTATCTCTACTGTACTCCACTGTACTCTACCTCTACTGTGCTCCACTGTACTCTACCTCTACTGTACTCCACTGTACTCTATCTCTACTGTACTCCACTGTACTCTACCTCTACTGTGCTCCACTGTACTCTACCTCTACTGTACTCCACTGTACTCTACCTCTACTGTGCTCCACTGTTCACTACCTCTACTGTACTCCACTGTACTCTACCTCTACTGTGCTCCACTGTACTCTACCTCTACTGTGCTCCACTGTACTCTACCTCTACTGTGCTCCACTGTACTCTACCTCTACTGTTCTCCACTCTACTCTACCTCTACTGTGCTCAGCTGTACTCTACCTCTACTGTGCTCCACTGCACTCTATCTCTACTGTACTCCACTGTACTCTACCTCTACAGTGCTCCACTGTGCTCTACCTCTACTCTACTCCACTGTACTCTACCTCTACTCTGCTCTACTGTACTCTACCTCTACTGTGCTCCACTGTACTCTACCTCTACTGTGCTCCACTGTACTCTATCTCTACTGTACTCTACTGTACTCTACCTCTACTGTACTCCACTGTACTCTATCTCTACTGTACTCCACTGTACTCTACCTCTACTGTGCTCTACTGTACTCTATCTCTACTGTGCTCCACTGTACTCTACCTCTACTGTACTCTACTCTACTCCAACTCTAATGTGCTCCACTCTACTCTACCTCTACTGTAATCCACTGTACTCTACCTCTACTCTGCTCTACTGTACTCTATCTCTACTGTGCTCCACTGTACTCTAACTCTACTGTACTCCACTTTAGTTTACCTCTACTGTGCTCCACTGTACTCTACCTCTACTGTGCTCCACTGTACTCTACCTCTACTGTGCTCCACTGTACTCTATCTCTACTGTACTCCACTGTACTCTACCTCTACAGTACTCCACTTTTCTCTACCTCTACTGTGCTCCACTGTACTCTACCTCTACTGTGCTCCAATGTACTCTATCTCTACTCTAATCCACTGTACTCTATCTCTACTCTACTCCACTCTACTCTATCTCTACTGTACTCCACTGTACTCTACCTCTACTGTGCTCCACTGTACTCTACCTCTACTGTACTCCATTGTACTCTACCTCTACTGTACTCCACTGTACTCCACTGTACTCTAGCTCTACTGTGATCCACTGTACTCTACCTCTACTGTACTCCACTGTACTCTACCTCTACTGTAATCCACTGTATTCTACCTCTACTGTGCTCTACTGTACTCTACCTCTACTGTACTCCACTGTACTCTACCTCTACTTTGCTCTACTGTACTCTATCTCTACTGTGCTCCACTGTACTCTACCTCTACTGTACTCCACTGTACTCTACCTCTACTCTGCTCTACTGTACTCTATCTCTACTGTGCTCCACTGTACTCTACCTCTAATGTACTCCACTGTAGTCTACCTCAACTATACTCCACTGTACTCTACCTCTACTGTGCTCCACTGTACTCTACCTCAACTATACTCCACTGTACTCTATCTCTACTCTAATCCACTGTACTCTATCTCTACTCTACTCCACTCTACTCTATCTCTACTGTACTCCACTGTACTCTACCTTTACTCTACTCTACTGTACTCCACCTCTACTGTGCTCCACTGTACTCCACTGTACCCTAGCTCTACTGTGCTCCACTGTACTCTACCTCTACTGTACTCCACTGTAGTCTACCTCAACTATACTCCACTGTACTCTACCTCTACTGTGGTCCACTGTACTCTACCTCTACTGTGCTCTACTGTACTCTATCTCTACTGTGCTCCACTGTACTCTACCTCTACTTTACTCCACTGTACTCCACCTCTACAGTGATCCACTGTACTCTACCTCTACTGTACTCCACTGTACTCCACCTCTACAGTGATCCACTGTACTCTACCTCTACTGTACTCCACTGTACTCTACCTCTACTCTGCTCTACTTTACTCTATCTCTATTGTGCTCCACTGTACTCTACCTCTACTGTACTCCACTGTAGTCTACCTCAACTATACTCCACTGTACTCTACCTCTACTCTGCTCTATTGTACTCTACCTCTACTGTACTCCACTGTACTCTACCTCTACTATACTCCACTGTACTCTACCTCTACTGCGCTTTACTGTACTCTATCTCTACTGTGCTCCACTGTACTCTACCTCTACTGTACTCTACTCTACTCCACCTCTAATGTGCTCCACTCTACTCTACCTCTACTGTACTCCACTGTACTCTACCTCTACTCTGCTCTACTGTACTCTATCTCTACTGTGCTCCACTGTACTCTACCTCTACTGTACTCCACTGTAGTCTACCTCAACTATACTCCACTGTACTCTACCTCTACTGTTTTCCACTGTACTCTACCTCTACTGTGCTCTAGTGTACTCTATCTCTACTGTGCTCCACTGTACTCTACCTCTACTGTAGTCCACTGTACTCCACCTCTACAGTGATCCACTGTACTCTACCTCTACTGTACTGCACTGTACTCTACCTCTACTCTGCTCTACTGTACTCTATCACTAATGTGCTCTACTGTACTCTACCTCTATTATACTCCACTGTACTCTACCTCTACTGTGCTCCACTGTACTCTACCTCTACTGTGCTCCACTGTACACTACCTCTACTCTACTCCACTGTACTCTACCTCTACTCTGCTCTACTGTACTCTACCTCTACTGTACTCCACTGTACTCTACCTCTACTATACTCCACTGTACTCTACCTCTACTGTGCTCTACTGTACTCTATCTCTACTGTGCTCCACTGTACTCTACCTCTACTGTACTCCACTGTAGTCTACCTCAACTATACTCCACTGTACTCTACCTCTACTGTGCTCCACTGTACTCTACCTCTACTGTGCTCTACTGTACTCTATCTCTACTGTGCTCCACTGTACTCTACCTCTACTGTAGTCCACTGTACTCCACCTCTACAGTGCTCCACTGTACTCAACCTCTACTGTACTCCACTGTACTCTACCTCTACTCTGCTCTACTGTACTCTATCTCTAATGTGCTCTACTGTACTCTACCTCTATTATACTCCACTGTACTCTACCTCTACTGTGCTCCACTGTACTCTACATCTACTGTGCTCCACTGTACACTACCTCTACTCTACTCCACTGTACTCTACCTCTACTCTGCTCTACTGTACTCTACCTCTACTGTACTCCACTGTACTCTACCTCTACTATACTCCACTGTACTCTACCTCTACTGTGCTCTACTGTACTCTATCTCTACTGTGCTCCACTCTACTCTACCTCTACTGTACTCTACTCTACTCCACCTCTAATGTGCTCCACTCTACTCTACCTCTACTGTACTCCACTGCACTCTACCTCTACTCTGCTCTACTGTACTCTATCTCTACTGTGCTCCACTGTACTCTACCTCTACTGTACTCCACTGTAGTCTACCTCAACTATACTCCACTGTACTCTACCTCTACTGTACTCCACTGCACTCTACCTCTACTCTGCTCTACTGTACTCTATCTCTACTGTGCTCTACTGTACTCTACCTCTATTATACTCCACTGTACTATACCTCTACTGTGCTCCACTGTACTCTACCTCTAATGTGCTCCACTGTACACTACCTCTACTGTAGTCCACTGTACTCTACCTCTAGTGTGCTCCACTCTACTCTACCTCTACTGTGCTCAGCTGTACTCTACCTCTACTGTGCTCCACTGCACTCTATCTCTACTGTACTCCACTGTACTCTACCTCTACAGTGCTCCACTGTGCTCTTCCTCTACTTTACTCCACTGTACTCTACCTCTACTCTGCTCTACTGTACTCTACCTCTACTGTACTCCACTGTACTCTACCTCTACTATACTCCACTGTACTCTACCTCTACTGTGCTCTACTGTACTCTATCTCTACTGTGCTCCACTGTACTCTACCTCTACTGTACTCTACCTCTACTGTACTCTACCTCTACAGTGCTCCACTGTACTCTACCTCTACTGTACTCCACTGTACTCTACCTCTACTCTGCTCTACTGTACTCTATCTCTACTGTGCTCCACTGTACTCTACCTCTACTGTACTCCACTGTAGTCTACCTCAACTATACTCCACTGTACTCTACCTCTACTGTGCTCCACTGTACTCTACCTCAACTATACTCCACTGTACTCTATCTCTACTCTAATCCACTGTACTCTATCTCTACTCTACTCCACTCTACTCTATCTCTACTGTACTCCACTGTACTCTACCTCTACTCTTCTCTACTGTACTCCACCTCTACTGTGCTCCACTGGACTCCACTGTACTCTAGCTCTACTCTGCTCCACTGTACTCTACCTCTACTGTACTCCACTGTACTCTACCTCTACTGTACTCCACTGTACTCTCCCTCTACTGTGCTCCACTGTACTCTAGCTCTACTGTACTCCACTGTACTCTACCTCTACTGTACTCCACTGTACACTACCTCTACTGTACTCCACTGTACTCCACCTCTACTGTGCTCCACTGGACTCCACTGTACTCTAGCTCTACTCTGCTCCACTGTACTCTACCTCTACTGTACTCCACTGTACTCTCCCTCTACTGTGCTCCACTGTACTCTAGCTCTACTGTACTCCACTGTACTCTACCTCTACTGTACTCCACTGTACTTTACCTCTACTGTACTCCACTGTCTTCTACCTCTACTGTGCTCTACTGTACTCTACCTCTACTGTACTCCACTGTACTCTACCTCTACTGTACTGTACTGTTCTCTACCTCTACTGTACTCTACTGTACTCCACCTCTACTGTGCTCCACTGTACTCCACTGTACTCTACCTCTACTGTGCTCCACTGTACTCTACCTCTACTGTACTCCGCTGTACTCTATCTCTACTGTGCTCCACTGTACTCTACCTCTACTGTACTCCACTGTACTCTACCTCTACTGTGCTCCACTGTACTCTACCTCTACTGTACTCCACTGTACTCTATCTCTACTGTTCTCCACTCTACTCTACCTCTACTGTGCTCAGCTGTACTCTACCTCTACTTTGCTCCACTGCACTCTTTCTCTACTGTACTCCACTGTACTCTACCTCTATAGGTGCTCCACTGTGCTCTACCTCTACTCTACTCTGCGGTACTCTACCTCTACTCTGCTCTACTGTACTCTACCTCTACTGTACTCCACTGTACTCTACCTCTACTATACTCCACTGTACTCTACCTCTACTGTGCTCTACTGTACTCTATCTCTACTGTGCTCCACTGTACTCTACCTCTACTGTACTCTACTCTACTCCACCTCTAATGTGCTCCACTCTACTCTACCTCACTGTACTCCACTGTACTCTACCTCTACTCTGCTCTACTGTACTCTATCTCTACTGTGCTCCACTGTGCTCTACCTCTACTGTACTCCACTCTAGTCTACCTCAACTATACTCCACTGTACTCTACCTCTACTGTGCTCCACTGTACTCTACCTCTACTCTGCTCTACTGTACTCTATCTCTACTGTGCTCCACTGTACTCTACCTCTACTCTGCTCTACTGTACTCTATCTCTACTATGCTCCACTGTACTCTACCTCTACTGTACTCCACTGTAGTCTACCTCAACTATACTCCACTGTACTCTACCTCTACTGTACTCCACTGTACTCCACCTCTACAGTGCTCCACAGTACTCTACCTCTACTCTGCTCCACTGTACTCTACCTCTACTGTGCTCTACTGTACTCTATCTCTACTGTGCTCCACTGTACTCTACCTCTACTGTACTCCACTCTAGTCTACCTCAACTCTGCTCTACTGTACTCTATCTCTACTGTGCTCCACTGTACTCTACCTCTACTGTACTCCACTCTAGTCTACCTCAACTATACTCCACTGTACTCTACCTCTACTGTGCTCCACTGTACTCTACCACTACTGTGCTCTACTGTACTCTATCTCTACTGTGCTCCACTGTACTCTACCTCTACTGTACTCCACTGCACTCTACCTCTACTCTGCTGTAATGTACTCTATCTCTACTGTGCTCCACTGTACTCTACCGCTACTGTGCTCCACTGTACTCTACCTCAACTATACTCCACTGTACTCTATCTTTACTCTAATCCACTGTACACTATCTCTACTCTACTCCACTCTACTCTATCTCTACTGTACTCCACTGTACTCTACCTCTACTCTACTCTACTGTACTCCACCTCTACTGTGCTCCACTGTACTCCACTGTACTCTAGCTCTACTGTGCTCCACTGTACTCTACCTCTACTGTACTCCACTGTACTCTACCTCTACTGTGCTCCACTGTACTCTACCTCTACTGTACTCCACTGTACTCTACCTCTACTGTACTCCACTGTACTCTACCTCTACTATACTCCACTGTATTCTACCTCTACTGTGCTCTACTGTACTCTACCTCTACTGTACTCCACTTTACTCTACCTCTACTGTACTTTACTGTTCTCTACCTCTACTGTACTCTACTGTACTCCACCTCTACTGTGCTCCACTGTACTCCACTTTACTCTACCTCTACTGTGCTCCACTGTACTCTACCTCTACTGTAATCCACTGTACTCTATCTCTACTGTGCTCCACTGTACAGTCCCTCCAGAAAAACGCGATTATGCGATTGCTGAATTCAAAGCATAATCAGCCAAAGTCCGCATATTTATGCGGGGGTCGCATTTTTTCAAATACTCCGCAATTTCGCCGCATAAATTGCAGATTTCCGCGCAAAATATGCGGGGGTTGCATGATTTCATAATCCCCGCATTTTTCGTGGCAAAAAAGTCACATATATCTTAGCAGAAAGTTGGAAAATGTTGCGTTTGCTTCACACAAGAGCAGCCGTTTCCCCCTGTTGCCATGGGAACGTTATGAATTGACGTAATTACACGACGTGAACATCATCGAAAAGCTGTAAAACAGGAGCACACTTTAATTTTAAATATTTCATTTATTCATTTTTACTACTCATTTTTTTGTAGCATATTCCTCTAGTAAAGCTACAGAACTTGTTTGACTCCTCAATGTTTTGTAAGTTTGATGTGTTTATTAAGGTCTTGTAACGCGTTGTGTCGGGAAGAAAAATAGGGATTGCTCACAGATGAAGTTATTGCAGAGGCCAGACAGACTCACAGAGGCGATTGGCATCTCACAACTTGCACTTTATTCCCTAATCGAACTCGTATAACTGTCTGTCACATGTTCTACCGTCCACATCGCTACTTAATAAACAAAATAAGAAAAAAGAAGTAGCATCAAACAGAAATGACCCGCACACATGGGGTGTTCGAGGCGCGCATACAGTATAATACTGCAGACCGTTCAACAGGAGCGCGCAGCTCTTAAAGGGGCCACACATTATTTCCACTCGTTACAGTCTGAAATAAAACAAGATGAGAAATTAAATATTTCCAGCACTTTCTGTGATGTAGTTATGCTTGCTTATCGTAGGAAGTAATAAGAAAGGACTCTTTACAATAAGGTAGTAGCCTAGTGAGAACAGGGTGTTGGGGGAATCACTTTTTTCTCTCTTTTTCATCAAACGCAGTTTTTGCAAGTTCCCGCAATTTTTGCAAGTTCCCGCAATTTTTGCAAGTTCCCGCAATTTTTGCAAGTTCCCGCAATTTCATCGCAAAAAATTGCATAAATATCCCGCATATTCCATCGCATTTTTAAAGAAAACGGGCCGCGTAATCAAGGATTTTTCCCCGCAACAATCACAAAAAAACTCCGCGTTTTTCTGGAAGGACTGACTGTACTCTACCTCTACTGTACTCCACTGTACTCTATCTCTACTGTTCTCCACTGTACTCTACCTCTACTGTACTCCACTGTACTCTACCTCTACTCTACTCTACTGTGCTCCACCTCTACTGTGCTCCACTGTACTCCACTGTACTCTAGCTCTACTGTGCTCCACTGTACTCTACCTCTACTGTACTCCACTGTACTCTACCTCTACTGTGCTCCACTGTACTCTACCTCCACTGTACTCCACTGTACTCTACATCTACTGTACTCCACTGTACTCTACCTCTACTGTACTCCACTGTATTCTACCTCTACTGTGCTCTACTGTACTCTACCTCTACTGTACTCCACTGTACTCTACCTCTACTGTACTGTACTGTTCTCTACCTCTACTGTACTCTACTGTACTCCACCTCTACTGTGCTCCACTGTACTCCACTGTACTCTACCTCTACTGTTCTCCACTGTACTCTACCTCTACTGTAATCCACTGTACTCTATCTCTACTGTGCTCCACTGTACTCTACCTCTACTGTACTCCACTGTACTCTATCTCTACTGTTCTCCACTGTACTCTACCTCTACTGTGCTCCACTGTACTCCACTGTACTCTATCTCTACTGTGATCCACTGTACTCTTTCTCTGCCGTGCTCCACTGTACTCTATATCTACTCTACTCCACTGTACTCTTTCTCTATTGTACTCCACTGTACTCTACCTCTACTGTACTCTACTGTACTCCACCTCTAGTGTGCTCCACTGTACTCCACTGTACTCTTCCTCTACTGTACTCCACTGTACTCTATCTCTACTGTGCTCCACTGTACTCTACCTCTACTTTGCTCTAATATACTCTACTCTACTGTGCTCCACTGTACTCTACCTCTACTGTGCTCCACTGTACACTACCTCTATTGTACTCCACTGTACTCTACCTCTACTGTGCTCCACTGTACTCTACCTCTACTCTGCTCCACTGTACTCTAACTCTACTGTGCTCTACTGTACTCTATCTCTACTGTGCTCCACTGTACTCTACCTCTACTGTACTCCACTGTACTCTACCTCTACTGTACTCCACTGTACTCTACCTCTACAGTGCTCCACTGTACTCTACCTCTACTGTACTCCACTGTACTCTACCTCTACTCTGCTCTACTGTACTCTATCTCTACTCTAATCCACTGTACTCTATATCTACTCTACTCCACTCTACTCTATCTCTACTGTACTCCACTGTACTCTACCTCTACTCTTCTCTACTGTACTCCACCTCTACTGTGCTCCACTGTACTCCACTGTACTCTAGCTCTACTCTGCTCCACTGTACTCTACCTCTACTGTACTCCACTGTACTCTACCTCTACTGTGCTCCACTGTACTCTAGCTCTACTGTACTCCACTGTACTCTACCTCTACTGTACTCCACTGTACTCTACCTCTACTGTACTCCACTGTATTCTACCTCTACTGTGCTCTACTGTACTCTACCTCTACTGTACTCCACTGTACTCTACCTCTACTGTACTGTACTGTTCTCTACCTCTACTCTGCTCCACTGTACTCTAACTCTACTGTGCTCTACTGTACTCTATCTCTACTGTGCTCCACTGTACTCTACCTCTACTGTACTCCACTGTACTCTACTTCTACTGTACTCCACTGTAGTCTACCTCAACTATACTCCACTGTACTCTACCTCTACTGTGCTCCACTGTACTCTACCTCAACTATACTCCACTGTACTCTATCTCTACTCTAATCCACTGTACTCTATATCTACTCTACTCCACTCTACTCTATCTCTACTGTACTCCACTGTACTCTACCTCTACTCTTCTCTACTGTACTCCACCTCTACTGTGCTCCACTGTACTCCACTTTACTCTAGCTCTACTCTGCTCCACTGTACTCTACCTCTACTGTACTCCACTGTACTCTACCTCTACTGTGCTCCACTGTACTCTAGCTCTACTGTACTCCACTGTACTCTACCTCTACTGTACTCCACTGTACTCTACCTCTACTGTACTCCACTGTATTCTACCTCTACTGTGCTCTACTGTACTCTACCTCTACTGTACTCCACTGTACTCTACCTCTACTGTACTGTACTGTTCTCTACCTCTACTGTACTCTACTGTACTCCACCTCTACTGTGCTCCACTGTACTCCACTGCAATCTACCTCTACTGTGCTCCACTGTACTCTACCTCTACTGTACTCCACTGTACTCTATCTCTACTGTGCTCCACTGTACTCTACCTCTACTGTACTCCACTCTACTCTACCTCTACTGTGCTCAACTGTACTCTACCTCTACTGTACTCCACTGTACTCTATCTCTACTGTTCTCCACTCTACTCTACCTCTACTGTGCTCAGCTGTACTCTACCTCTACTGTGCTCCACTGCACTCTATCTCTACTGTACTCCACTGTACTCTACCTCTATAGGTGCTCCACTGTGCTCTACCTCTACTCTACTCTGCTGTACTCTACCTCTACTCTGCTCTACTGTACTCTACCTCTACTGTACTCCACTGTACTCTACCTCTACTATACTCCACTGTACTCTACCTCTACTGTGCTCTAGTGTACTCTATCTCTACTGTGCTCCACTGTACTCTACCTCTACTGTACTCTACTCTACTCCACCTCTAATGTGCTCCACTCTACTCTCCCTCTACTGTACTCCACTGTACTCTACCTCTACTCTGCTCTACTGTACTCTATCTCTACTGTGCTCCACTGTATTCTACCTCTACTGTACTCCACTGTAGACTACCTCAACTATACTCCACTGTGCTCTACCTCTACTCTGCTCCACTGTACTCTACCTCTACTGTGCTCTACTGTACTCTATCTCTACTGTGCTCTACTGTACTCTACCTCTACTGTACTCCACTGTACTCCACCTCTACAGTGCTCCACTGTACTCTACCTCTACTGTACTCCACTGTACTCTACCTCTACTCTGCTCTACTGTACTCTATCTCTACTGTGCTCCACTGTACTCTACCTCTACTGTACTCCACTCTAGTCTACCTCAACTATACTCCACTGTACTCTACCTCTACTGTGCTCCACTGTACTCTTCCTCTACTCTGCTCTACTGTACTCTATCTCTACTGTGCTCCACTGTACTCTACCTCTACTGTACTCCACTCTAGTCTACCTCAACTATACTCCACTGTACTCTACCTCTACTGTGCTCCACTGTACTCTACCTCTACTGTGCTCTACTGTACTCTATCTCTACTGTGCTCCACTGTACTCTACCTCTACTGTACTCCACTCTAGTCTACCTCAACTATACTCCACTGTACTCTACCTCTACTGTGCTCCACTGTACTCTACCTCTACTGTGCTCTACTGTACTCTATCTCTACTGTGCTCCACTGTACTCTACCTCTACTGTACTCCACTGTACTCTACCTCTACTGTACTCCACTGTATTCTACCTCTACTGTGCTCTACTGTACTCCACCTCTAATGTGCTCCACTCTACTCTACCTCTACTGTACTCCACTGCACTCTACCTCTACTCTGCTCTACTGTACTCTATCTCTACTGTGCTCCTCTGTACTCTACCTCTACTGTACTCCACTGTAGTCTACCTCAACTATACTCCACTGTACTCTACCTCTACTGTACTCCACTGAACTCCACCTCTACAGTGCTCCACTGTACTCTACTTCTACTGTACTCCACTGCACTCTACCTCTACTCTGCTCTACTGTACTCTATCTCTACTGTGCTCTACTGTACTCTACCTCTATTATACTCCACTGTACTCTACCTCTACTGTGCTCCACTGTACTCTACCTCTAATGTGCTCCACTGTACACTACCTCTACTGTAGTCCACTGTACTCTACCTCTAGTGTGCTCCACTCTACTCTACCTCTACTGTGCTCAGCTGTACTCTACCTCTACTGTGCTCCACTGCACTCTATCTCTACTGTACTGCACTGTACTCTACCTCTACAGTGCTCCACTGTGCTCTACCTCTACTTTACTCCACTGTACTCTACCTCTACTCTGCTCTACTGTACTCTACCTCTACTGTACTCCACTGTACTCTACCTCTACTATACTCCACTGTACTCTACCTCTACTGTGCTCTACTGTACTCTATCTCTACTGTGCTCCACTGTACTCTACCTCTACTGTACTCCACTGTACTCTACCTCTACAGTGCTCCACTGTACTCTACCTCTACTGTACTCCACTGTACTCTACCTCTACTCTGCTCTACTGTACTCTATCTCTACTGTGCTCCACTGTACTCTACCTCTACTGTACTCCACTGTAGTCTACCTCAACTATACTCCACTGTACTCTACCTCTACTGTGCTCCACTGTACTCTACCTCAACTATACTCCACTGTACTCTATCTCTACTCTAATCCACTGTACTCTATCTCTACTCTACTCCACTCTACTCTATCTCTACTGTACTCCACTGTACTCTACCTCTACTCTTCTCTACTGTACTCCACCTCTACTGTGCTCCACTGGACTCCACTGTACTCTAGCTCTACTCTGCTCCACTGTACTCTACCTCTACTGTACTCCACTGTACTCTCCCTCTACTGTGCTCCACTGTACTCTATCTCTACTGTACTCCACTGTACTCTACCTCAACTGTACTCCACTGTACTCTACCTCTACTGACCTGTACTGTTCTCTACCTCTACTGTACTCTACTGTACTCCACCTCTACTGTGCTCCACTGTACTCCACTGTACTCTACCTCTACTGTGCTCCACTGTACTCTACCTCTACTGTACTCCGCTGTACTCTATCTCTACTGTGCTCCACTGTACTCTACCTCTTCTGTACTCCACTGTACTCTACCTCTACTGTGCTCCACTATACTCTACCTCTACTGTACTCCACTGTACTCTATCTCTACTGTTCTCCACTCTACTCTACCTCTACTGTGCTCGGCTGTACTCTACCTCTACTGTGCTCCACTGCACTCTATCTCTACTGTACTCCACTGTACTCTACCTCTATAGGTGCTCCACTGTGCTCTACCTCTACTCTACTCTGCGGTACTCTACCTCTACTCTGCTCTACTGTACTCTACCTCTACTGTACTCCACTGTACACTACCTCTACTATACTCCACTGTACTCTACCTCTACTGTGCTCTACTGTACTCTATCTCTACTGTGCTCCACTGTACTCTACCTCTACTGTACTCTACTCTACTCCACCTCTAATGTGCTCCACTCTACTCTACCTCACTGTACTCCACTGTACTCTACCTCTACTCTGCTCTACTGTACTCTATCTCTACTGTGCTCCACTGTGCTCTACCTCTACTGTACTCCACTCTAGTCTACCTCAACTATACTCCACTGTACTCTACCTCTACTGTGCTCCACTGTACTCTAGCTCTACTCTGCTCTACTGTACTCTATCTCTACTGTGCTCCACTGTACTCTACCTCTACTGTACTCCACTCTAGTCTACCTCAACTATACTCCACTGTACTCTACCTCTACTGTGCTCCACTGTACTCTACCTCTACTGTGCTCTACTGTACTCTATCTCTACTGTGCTCCACTGTACTCTACCTCTACTGCACTCCACATTACTCTACATCTACTCTGCTCTACTGTACTCTATCTCTACTATGCTCCACTGTACTCTACCTCTACTGTACTCCACTGTAGTCTACCTCAACTATACTCCACTGTACTCTACCTCTACTGTACTCCACTGTACTCCACCTCTACAGTGCTCCACTGTACTCTACCTCTACTGTGCTCCACTGTACTCTACCTCTACTGTGCTCTACTGTACTCTATCTCTACTGTGCTCCACTGTACTCTACCTCTACTCTACTGTAGAGTACAGTGGAGCACTGTAGAGGTGGAGTACAGTGGAGTACAGTAGAGGTAGAGTACAGTGGAGCACAGTAGAGATAGAGTACAGTAGAGCACAGTAGAGGTAGAGTACAGTGGAGCACAGTAGAGGTAGAGTACAGTGGAGTATAGTTGAGGCAGACTACAGTGGAGTACAGTAGAGGTAGAGTACAGTGGAGCACAGTAGAGATAGAGTACAGTAGAGCAGAGTAGAGGTAGAGTACAGTGGAGTACAGTAGAGGTAAAGTAGAGTGGAGCACATTAGAGGTGGAGTAGAGTAGAGTACAGTAGAGGTAGAGTACAGTGGAGCACAGTAGAGATAGAGTACAGTAGAGCACAGTAGAGGTAGAGTACAGTGGAGTATAGTTGAGGCAGACTACAGTGGAGTACAGTAGAGGTAGAGTACAGTGGAGCACAGTAGAGATAGAGTACAGTAGAGCAGAGTAGAGGTAGAGTACAGTGGAGTACAGTAGAGGTAAAGTAGAGTGGAGCACATTAGAGGTGGAGTAGAGTAGAGTACAGTAGAGGTAGAGTACAGTGGAGCACAGTAGAGATAGAGTACAGTAGAGCACAGTAGAGGTAGAGTACAGTGGAGTATAGTAGAGGTAGAGTACAGTGGAGTACAGTAGAGGTAGAGTACAGTAGAGCAGAGTAGAGGTAGAGTACAGTGGAGTAGAGTAGAGGTAGTGTACAGTGGAGCACAGTAGAGGTAGAGTACAGTGGAGCACAGTAGAGGTAGAGTACAGTGGAGTATAATAGAGATAGAGTACAGTAGAGCACATCAGAGATAGAGTACAGTAGAGCAGAGTAGAGGTAGAGTACAGTGGAGTACAGTAGAGGTAGAGTACAGTGGATCACAGTAGAGGTAGAGTACACTGTACTCTACCTCTACTGTGCTCTACTGTACTCTATCTCTACTGTGCTCCACTGTACTCTACCTCTACTGTACTCTACTCTACTCCACCTCTAATGTGCTCCACTCTACTCTACCTCACTGTACTCCACTGTACTCTACCTCTACTTTGCTCTACTGTACTCTATCTCTACTGTGCTCCACTGTGCTCTACCTCTACTGTACTCCACTCTAGTCTACCTCAACTATACTCCACTGTACTCTACCTCTACTGTGCTCCACTGTACTCTACCTCTACTCTGCTCTACTGTACTCTATCTCTACTGTGCTCCACTGTACTCTACCTCTACTGTGCTCTACTGTACTCTATCTCTACTGTGCTCCACTGTACTCTACCTCTACTGCACTCCACATTACTCTACATCTACTCTGCTCTACTGTACTCTATCTCTACTATGCTCCACTGTACTCTACCTCTACTGTACTCCACTGTACTCCACCTCTACAGTGCTCCACAGTACTCTACCTCTACTGTGCTCCACTGTACTCTACCTCTACTGTGCTCTACTGTACTCTATCTCTACTGTGCTCCACTGTACTCTACCTCTACTGTACTCCACTCTAGTCTACCTCAACTCTGCTCTACTGTACTCTATCTCTACTGTGCTCCACTGTACTCTACCTCTACTGTACTCCACTCTAGTCTACCTCAACTATACTCCACTGTACTCTACCTCTACTGTGCTCCAATGTACTCTACCACTACTGTGCTCTACTGTACTCTATCTCTACTGTGCTCCACTGTACTCTACCTCTACTGTACTCCACTGTACTCTACCTCTACTCTGCTGTAATGTACTCTATCTCTACTGTGCTCCACTGTACTCTACCGCTACTGTGCTCCACTGTACTCTACCTCAACTATACTCCACTGTACTCTATCTTTACTCTAATCCACTGTACTCTATCTCTACTCTACTCCACTCTACTCTATCTCTACTGTACTCCACTGTACTCTACCTCTACTCTACTCTACTGTACTCCACCTCTACTGTGCTCCACTGTACTCCACTGTACTCTAGCTCTACTGTGCTCCACTGTACTCTACCTCTACTGTACTCCACTGTACTCTACCTCTACTGTGCTCCACTGTACTCCACTGTACTCTACCTCTACTGTACTCCACTGTACTCTACCTTTACTGTACTCCACTGTATTCTACCTCTACTGTGCTCTACTGTACTCTACCTCTACTGTACTCCACTGTACTCTACCTCTACTGTACTGTACTGTTCTCTACCTCTACTGTACTCTACTGTACTCCACCTCTACTGTGCTCCACTGTATTCCACTGTACTCTACCTCTACTGTAATCCACTGTACTCTACCTCTACTCTAATCCACTGTACTCTATCTCTACTGTGCTCCACTGTACTCTACCTCTACTGTACTCCACTGTACTCTATCTCTACTGTTCTCCACTGTACTCTACCTCTACTGTGCTCCACTGTACTCCACTGTACTCTACCTCTACTCTGCTCTACCTCTACTGTACTCCACTGTACTCTACCTCTACTCTGCTCTACTGTACTCTATCTCTATTGTGCTCCACTGTACTCTACCTCTACTGTACTCCACTGTAGTCTACCTCAACTATACTCCACTGTACTCTACCTCTACTGTGCTCCACTGTACTCTACCTCTACTGTGCTCCACTGTACTCTACCTCTACTGTGCTCTACTGTACTCTATCTCTACTGTGCTCCTTTGTACTCTACCTCTACTGTACTCCACTGTACTCCACCTCTACTGTGCTCCACTGTACTCTACCTCTACTGTACTCCACTTTACTCTATCTCTACTGTGCTCCACTGTACTATACCTCTACTGTACTCCACTGTACTCTATCTCTACTGTTCTCCACTGTACTCTACCTCTACTGTGCTCCACTGTACTCCACTGTACTCCACTGTACTCTACCTCTACTGTGATCCACTGTACTCTACCTCTACTGTACTCCACTGTACTCTACCTCTACTCTGCTCTACTGTACACTATCTCTGATGTGCTCTACTGTACTCTACCTCTATTATACTCCACTGTACTCTACCTCTACTGTACTCCACTGTACTCTACCTCTACTCTGCTCTACTGTACTCTATCTCTGATGTGCTCTACTGTACTCTACCTCTATTATACTCCACTGTACTCTACCTCTACTGTGCTCCACTGTACTCTACCTCTACTCTGCTCTACTGTACTCTACATCTACTGTACTCCACTGTACTCTACCTCTACTATACTCCACTGTACTCTACCTCTACTGTGCTCTACTGTACTCTATCTCTACTGTGCTCCACTGTACTCTACCTCTACTGTACTCTACTCTACTCCACCTCTAATGTGCTCCACTCTACTTTACCTCTACTGTACTCCACTGTACTCTACCTCTACTCTGCTCTACTGTACTCTATCTCTACTGTGCTCCACTGTACTCTACCTCTACTGTACTCCACTGTAGTCTGCCTCAACTATACTCCACTGTACTCTACCTCTACTGTGCTCCACTGTACTCTACCTCTACTGTGCTCTACTGTACTCTATCTCTACTGTGCTCCACTGTACTCTACCTCTACTGTACTCCACTGTACTCTACCTCTACTGTACTCCACTGTACTCCACCTCTACATTGCTCCACTGTACTCTACCTCTACTGTACTCCACTGTACTCTACCTCAACTATACTCCACTGTACTCTACCTCTACTGTGCTACACTGTACTCTACCTCTACTGTGCTCTACTGTACTCTACCTCTACTGTGCTCCACTGTACTCTACCTCTACTGTACTCCACTGTACTCCACCTCTACATTGCTCCACTGTACTCTACCTCTACTGTACTCCACTGTAGTCTACCTCAACTATACTCCACTGTACTCTACCTCTACTGTGCTCCACTGTACTCTACCTCAACTATACTCCACTGTACTCTATCTTTACTCTAATCCACTGTACTCTATCTCTACTCTACTCCACTCTACTCTATCTCTACTGTACTCCACTGTACTCTACCTCTACTCTACTCTACTGTACTCCACCTCTACTGTGCTCCACTGTACTCCACTGTACTCTAGCTCTACTGTGCTCCACTGTACTCTACCTCTACTGTACTCCAATGTACTCTACCTCTACTGTGCTCCACTGTACTCTACCTCCACTGTACTCCACTGTACTCTACCTCTACTGTACTCCACTGTACTCTATCTTTACTGTACTCCACTGTATTCTACCTCTACTGTGCTCTACTGTACTCTACCTCTACTGTACTCCACTGTACTCTACCTCTACTGTACTGTACTGTTCTCTACCTCTACTGTACTCTACTGTACTCCACCTCTACTGTGCTCCACTGTATTCCACTGTACTCTACCTCTACTGTAATCCACTGTACTCTACCTCTACTGTAATCCACTGTACTCTATCTCTACTGTGCTCCACTGTACTCTACCTCTACTGTACTCCGCTGTACTCTATCTCTACTGTTCTCCACTGTACTCTACCTCTACTGTGCTCCACTGTACTCCACTGTACTCTATCTCTACTGTGATCCACTGTACTCTACCTCTGCTGTGCTCCACTGTACTCTATATCTACTCTACTCCACTGTACTCTATCTCTATAGTACTCCACTGTATTCTACCTCTACTCTACTCTACTGTACTCCACCTCTACTGTGCTCCACTGTACTCTATCTCTACTGTGCTCCACTGTACTCTACCTCTACTTTGCTCTAATGTACTCTACTCTACTGTGCTCCACTGTACTCTATTTCTACTGTACCCCACTGTACTCTACCTCTACTGTGCTCCACTGTACTCTACCTCTACTGTGCTCCACTGTACACTACCTCTACTGTACTCCACTGTACTCTACCTCTACTGTGCTCTACTGTACTCTACCTCTACTGTGCTCCACTGTACTCTACCTCTACTGTAGTCCACTGTACTCTATCTCTACTGTACTCCACTGTACTCTACCTCTACAGTGCTCCACTGTGCTCTACCTCAACTGTTCTCCACTGTACTCTACCTCTACTCTGCTCTACCTCTACTGTACTCCACTGTACTCTACCTCTACTCTGCTCTACTGTACTCTATCTCTATTGTGCTCCACTGTACTCTACCTCTACTGTACTCCACTGTAGTCTACCTCAACTATACTCCACTGTACTCTACCTCTACTGTGCTCCACTGTACTCTACCTCTACTGTACTCCACTGTACTCTACCTCTACTGTACTCCACTGTAGTCTACCTCAACTATACTCCACTGTACTCTACCTCTACTGTGCTCCACTGTACTCTACCTCTACTGTGCTCTACTGTACTCTATCTCTACTGTGCTCCTTTTGTACTCTACCTCTACTGTACTCCACTGTACTCCACCTCTACTGTGCTCCACTGTACTCTACCTCTACTGTACTCCACTTTACTCTATCTCTACTGTGCTCCACTGTACTATACCTCTACTGTACTCCACTGTACTCTATCTCTACCCTTCTCCACTGTACTCTACCTCTACTGTGCTCCACTGTACTCCACTGTACTCCACTGTACTCCACTGTACTCTACCTCTACTGTGATCCACTGTACTCTACCTCTACTGTACTCCACTGTACTCTACCTCTACTCTGCTCTACTGTACTCTATCTCTGATGTGCTCTACTGTACTCTATCTCTATTATACTCCACTGTACTCTACCTCTACTGTGCTCCACTGTACTCTACCTCTACTGTGCTCCACTGTACACTACCTCTACTCCACTGTACTCTACCTCTACTCTGCTCTACTGTACTCTACCTCTACTGTACTCCACTGTACTCTACCTCTACTATACTCCACTGTACTCTACCTCTACTGTGCTCTACTGTACTCTATCTCTACTGTGCTCCACTGTACTCTACCTCTACTGTACTCTACTCTACTCCACCTCTAATGTGCTCCACTCTACTTTACCTCTACTGTACTCCACTGTACTCTACCTCTACTCTGCTCTACTGTACTCTATCTCTACTGTGCTCCACTGTACTCTACCTCTAGTGTACTCCACTGTAGTCTGCCTCAACTATACTCCACTGTACTCTACCTCTACTGTGCTCCACTGTACTCTACCTCTACTGTGCTCTACTGTACTCTATCTCTACTGTGCTCCACTGTACTCTACCTCTACTGTACTCCACTGTACTCCACCTCTACAGTGCTCCACTGTACTCTACCTCTACTGTACTCCACTGTACTCTACCTCTACTCTGCTGTACTGTACTCTATCTCTACTGTGCTCCACTGTACTCTACCTCTACTGTACTCCACTGTACTCCACCTCTACAGTGCTCCACTGTACTCTACCTCTACTGTACTCCACTGTACTCTACCTCTACTCTGCTCTACTGTACTCTATCTCTACTGTGCTCCACTGTACTCTACCTCTACTGTACTCCACTCTAGTCTACCTCAACTATACTCCACTGTACTCTACCTCTACTGTGCTCCACTGTACTCTTCCTCTACTCTGCTCTACTGTACTCTATCTCTACTGTGCTCCACTGTACTCTACCTCTACTGTACTCCACTCTAGTCTACCTCAACTATACTCCACTGCACTCTACCTCTACTGTGCTCCACTGTACTCTACCTCTACTGTGCTCCACTGTACTCTACCTCTACTGTACTCCACATTACTCTACATCTACTCTGCTCTACTGTACTCTATCTCTATTGTGCTCCACTGTACTCTACCTCTACTGTACTCCACTGTAGTCTACCTCAACTATACTCCACTGTACTCTACCTCTACTGTGCTCCACTGTACTCTACCTCTACTGTGCTCCACTGTACTCTACCTCTACTGTGCTCTACTGTACTCTATCTCTACTGTGCTCCACTGTACTCTACCTCTACTGTACTCCACTGTACTCTACCTCTACTGTGATCTACTGTACTCTATCTCTACTGTACTCCACTGTACTCTACCTCTACTCTGCTGTACTGTACTCTATCTCTACTGTGCTCCACTGTACTCTACCTCTACTGTACTCCACTGTAGTCTACCTCAACTATACTCCACTGTACTCTACCTCTACTGTGGTCCACTGTACTCTACCTCTACTGTGCTCTACTGTACTCTATCTCTACTGTGCTCCACTGTACTCTACCTCTACTTTACTCCACTGTACTCCACCTCTACAGTGATCCACTGTACTCTACCTCTACTGTACTCCACTGTACTCCACCTCTACAGTGATCCACTGTACTCTACCTCTACTGTACTCCACTGTACTCTACCTCTACTCTGCTCTACTTTACTCTATCTCTATTGTGCTCCACTGTACTCTACCTCTACTGTACTCCACTGTAGTCTACCTCAACTATACTCCACTGTACTCTACCTCTACTCTGCTCTATTGTACTCTACCTCTACTGTACTCCACTGTACTCTACCTCTACTATACTCCACTGTACTCTACCTCTACTGCGCTCTACTGTACTCTATCTCTACTGTGCTCCACTGTACTCTACCTCTACTGTACTCTACTCTACTCCACCTCTAATGTGCTCCACTCTACTCTACCTCTACTGTACTCCACTGCACTCTACCTCTACTCTGCTCTACTGTACTCTATCTCTACTGTGCTCCACTGTACTCTACCTCTACTGTACTCCACTGTAGTCTACCTCAACTATACTCCACTGTACTCTACCTCTACTGTTTTCCACTGTACTCTACCTCTACTGTGCTCTAGTGTACTCTATCTCTACTGTGCTCCACTGTACTCTACCTCTACTGTAGTCCACTGTACTCCACCTCTACAGTGATCCACTGTACTCTACCTCTACTGTACTGCACTGTACTCTACCTCTACTCTGCTCTACTGTACTCTATCTCTAATGTGCTCTACTGTACTCTACCTCTATTATACTCCACTGTACTCTACCTCTACTGTGCTCCACTGTACTCTACCTCTACTGTGCTCCACTGTACACTACCTCTACTCTACTCCACTGTACTCTACCTCTACTCTGCTCTACTGTACTCTACCTCTACTGTACTCCACTGTACTCTACCTCTACTATACTCCACTGTACTCTACCTCTACTGTGCTCTACTGTACTCTATCTCTACTGTGCTCCACTGTACTCTACCTCTACTGTACTCCACTGTAGTCTACCTCAACTATACTCCACTGTACTCTACCTCTACTGTGCTCCACTGTACTCTACCTCTACTGTGCTCTACTGTACTCTATCTCTACTGTGCTCCACTGTACTCTACCTCTACTGTAGTCCACTGTACTCCACCTCTACAGTGCTCCACTGTACTCAACCTCTACTGTACTCCACTGTACTCTACCTCTACTCTGCTCTACTGTACTCTATCTCTAATGTGCTCTACTGTACTCTACCTCTATTATACTCCACTGTACTCTACCTCTACTGTGCTCCACTGTACTCTACATCTACTGTGCTCCACTGTACACTACCTCTACTCTACTCCACTGTACTCTACCTCTACTCTGCTCTACTGTACTCTACCTCTACTGTACTCCACTGTACTCTACCTCTACTATACTCCACTGTACTCTACCTCTACTGTGCTCTACTGTACTCTATCTCTACTGTGCTCCACTCTACTCTACCTCTACTGTACTCTACTCTACTCCACCTCTAATGTGCTCCACTCTACTCTACCTCTACTGTACTCCACTGCACTCTACCTCTACTCTGCTCTACTGTACTCTATCTCTACTGTGCTCCACTGTACTCTACCTCTACTGTACTCCACTGTAGTCTACCTCAACTATACTCCACTGTACTCTACCTCTACTGTACTCCACTGCACTCTACCTCTACTCTGCTCTACTGTACTCTATCTCTACTGTGCTCTACTGTACTCTACCTCTATTATACTCCACTGTACTCTACCTCTACTGTGCTCCACTGTACTCTACCTCTAATGTGCTCCACTGTACACTACCTCTACTGTAGTCCACTGTACTCTACCTCTAGTGTGCTCCACTCTACTCTACCTCTACTGTGCTCAGCTGTACTCTACCTCTACTGTGCTCCACTGCACTCTATCTCTACTGTACTCCACTGTACTCTACCTCTACAGTGCTCCACTGTGCTCTTCCTCTACTTTACTCCACTGTACTCTACCTCTACTCTGCTCTACTGTACTCTACCTCTACTGTACTCCACTGTACTCTACCTCTACTATACTCCACTGTACTCTACCTCTACTGTGCTCTACTGTACTCTATCTCTACTGTGCTCCACTGTACTCTACCTCTACTGTACTCCACTGTACTCTACCTCTACAGTGCTCCACTGTACTCTACCTCTACTGTACTCCACTGTACTCTACCTCTACTCTGCTCTACTGTACTCTATCTCTACTGTGCTCCACTGTACTCTACCTCTACTGTACTCCACTGTAGTCTACCTCAACTATACTCCACTGTACTCTACCTCTACTGTGCTCCACTGTACTCTACCTCAACTATACTCCACTGTACTCTATCTCTACTCTAATCCACTGTACTCTATCTCTACTCTACTCCACTCTACTCTATCTCTACTGTACTCCACTGTACTCTACCTCTACTCTTCTCTACTGTACTCCACCTCTACTGTGCTCCACTGGACTCCACTGTACTCTAGCTCTACTCTGCTCCACTGTACTCTACCTCTACTGTACTCCACTGTACTCTACCTCTACTGTACTCCACTGTACTCTCCCTCTACTGTGCTCCACTGTACTCTAGCTCTACTGTACTCCACTGTACTCTACCTCTACTGTACTCCACTGTACTCTACCTCTACTGTACTCCACTGTACTCCACCTCTACTGTGCTCCACTGGACTCCACTGTACTCTAGCTCTACTCTGCTCCACTGTACTCTACCTCTACTGTACTCCACTGTACTCTCCCTCTACTGTGCTCCACTGTACTCTAGCTCTACTGTACTCCACTGTACTCTACCTCTACTGTACTCCACTGTACTTTACCTCTACTGTACTCCACTGTCTTCTACCTCTACTGTGCTCTACTGTACTCTACCTCTACTGTACTCCACTGTACTCTACCTCTACTGTACTGTACTGTTCTCTACCTCTACTGTACTCTACTGTACTCCACCTCTACTATGCTCCACTGTACTCCACTGTACTCTACCTCTACTGTGCTCCACTGTACTCTACCTCTACTGTACTCCGCTGTACTCTATCTCTACTGTGCTCCACTGTACTCTACCTCTACTGTACTCCACTGTACTCTACCTCTACTGTGCTCCACTGTACTCTACCTCTACTGTACTCCACTGTACTCTATCTCTACTGTTCTCCACTCTACTCTACCTCTACTGTGCTCAGCTGTACTCTACCTCTACTGTGCTCCACTGCACTCTTTCTCTACTGTACTCCACTGTACTCTACCTCTATAGGTGCTCCACTGTGCTCTACCTCTACTCTACTCTGCGGTACTCTACCTCTACTCTGCTCTACTGTACTCTACCTCTACTGTACTCCACTGTACTCTACCTCTACTATACTCCACTGTACTCTACCTCTACTGTGCTCTACTGTACTCTATCTCTACTGTGCTCCACTGTACTCTACCTCTACTGTACTCTACTCTACTCCACCTCTAATGTGCTCCACTCTACTCTACCTCACTGTACTCCACTGTACTCTACCTCTACTCTGCTCTACTGTACTCTATCTCTACTGTGCTCCACTGTGCTCTACCTCTACTGTACTCCACTCTAGTCTACCTCAACTATACTCCACTGTACTCTACCTCTACTGTGCTCCACTGTACTCTACCTCTACTCTGCTCTACTGTACTCTATCTCTACTGTGCTCCACTGTACTCTACCTCTACTGTGCTCTACTGTACTCTATCTCTACTGTGCTCCACTGTACTCTACCTCTACTGCACTCCACATTACTCTACATCTACTCTGCTCTACTGTACTCTATCTCTACTATGCTCCACTGTACTCTACCTCTACTGTACTCCACTGTAGTCTACCTCAACTATACTCCACTGTACTCTACCTCTACTGTACTCCACTGTACTCCACCTCTACAGTGCTCCACAGTACTCTACCTCTACTGTGCTCCACTGTACTCTACCTCTACTGTGCTCTACTGTACTCTATCTCTACTGTGCTCCAATGTACTCTACCTCTACTGTACTCCACTCTAGTCTACCTCAACTCTGCTCTACTGTACTCTATCTCTACTGTGCTCCACTGTACTCTACCTCTACTGTACTCCACTGTACTCTACCTCTACTCTGCTGTAATTGTACTCTATCTCTACTGTGCTCCACTGTACTCTACCGCTACTGTGCTCCACTGTACTCTACCTCAACTATACTCCACTGTACTCTATCTTTACTCTAATCCACTGTACTCTATCTCTACTCTACTCCACTCTACTCTATCTCTACTGTACTCCACTGTACTCTACCTCTACTCTACTCTACTGTACTCCACCTCTACTGTGCTCCACTGTACTCCACTGTACTCTAGCTCTACTGTGCTCCACTGTACTCTACCTCTACTGTACTCCACTGTACTCTACCTCTACTGTGCTCCACTGTACTCCACTGTACTCTACCTCTACTGTACTCCACTGTACTCTACCTTTACTGTACTCCACTGTATTCTACCTCTACTGTGCTCTACTGTACTCTACCTCTACTGTACTCCAATGTACTCTACCTCTACTGTACTGTACTGTTCTCTACCACTACTGTACTCTACTGTACTCCACCTCTACTGTGCTCCACTGTATTCCACTGTACTCTACCTCTACTGTAATCCACTGTACTCTACCTCTACTCTAATCCACTGTACTCTATCTCTACTGTGCTCCACTGTACTCTACCTCTACTGTACTCCACTGTACTCTATCTCTACTGTTCTCCACTGTACTCTACCTCTACTGTGCTCCACTGTACTCCACTGTACTCTACCTCTACTCTGCTCTACCTCTACTGTACTCCACTGTACTCTACCTCTACTCTGCTCTACTGTACTCTATCTCTATTGTGCTCCACTGTACTCTACCTCTACTGTACTCCACTGTAGTCTACCTCAACTATACTCCACTGTACTCTACCTCTACTGTGCTCCACTGTACTCTACCTCTACTGTGCTCCACTGTACTCTACCTCTACTGTGCTCTACTGTACTCTATCTCTACTGTGCTCCTTTGTACTCTACCTCTACTGTACTCCACTGTACTCCACCTCTACTGTGCTCCACTGTACTCTACCTCTACTGTACTCCACTTTACTCTATCTCTACTGTGCTCCACTGTACTATACCTCTACTGTACTCCACTGTACTCTATCTCTACTGTTCTCCACTGTACTCTACCTCTACTGTGCTCCACTGTACTCCACTGTACTCCACTGTACTCTACCTCTACTGTGATCCACTGTACTCTACCTCTACTGTACTCCACTGTACTCTACCTCTACTCTGCTCTACTGTACTCTATCTCTGATGTGCTCTACTGTACTCTACCTCTATTATACTCCACTGTACTCTACCTCTACTGTGCTCCACTGTACTCTACCTCTACTGTGCTCCACTGTACACTACCTCTACTCTACTCCACTGTACTCTACCTCTACTCTGCTCTACTGTACTCTACATCTACTGTACTCCACTGTACTCTACCTCTACTATACTCCACTGTACTCTACCTCTACTGTGCTCTACTGTACTCTATCTCTACTGTGCTCCACTGTACTCTACCTCTACTGTACTCTACTCTACTCCACCTCTAATGTGCTCCACTCTACTTTACCTCTACTGTACTCCACTGTACTCTACCTCTACTCTGCTCTACTGTACTCTATCTCTACTGTGCTCCACTGTACTCTACCTCTACTGTACTCCACTGTAGTCTGCCTCAACTATACTCCACTGTACTCTACCTCTACTGTGCTCCACTGTACTCTACCTCTACTGTGCTCTACTGTACTCTATCTCTACTGTGCTCCACTGTACTCTACCTCTACTGTACTCCACTGTACTCTACCTCTACTGTACTCCACTGTACTCCACCTCTACATTGCTCCACTGTACTCTACCTCTACTGTACTCCACTGTACTCTACCTCAACTATACTCCACTGTACTCTACCTCTACTGTGCTACACTGTACTCTACCTCTACTGTGCTCTACTGTACTCTACCTCTACTGTGCTCCACTGTACTCTACCTCTACTGTACTCCACTGTACTCCACCTCTACATTGCTCCACTGTACTCTACCTCTACTGTACTCCACTGTACTCTACCTCTACTCTGCTCTACTGTACTCTATCTCTACTGTGCTCCACTGTACTCTACCTCTACTGTGCTCTACTGTACTCTATCTCTACTGTGCTCCACTGTACTCTACCTCTACTGTAGTCCACTGTACTCCACCTCTACAGTGCTCCACTGTACTCTACCTCTACTGTACTCCACTGTACTCTATCTCTACTGTTCTCCACTGTACTCTACCTCTACTGTACTCCACCTCTACAGTGCTCCACTGTACTCTACCTCTACTGTGCTCCACTGTACTCTACCTCTACTGTGCTCTACTGTACTCTATCTCTACTGTGCTCCACTGTACTCTACCTCTACTGTACTCCACTCTAGTCTACCTCAACTCTGCTCTACTGTACTCTATCTCTACTGTGCTCCACTGTACTCTACCTCTACTGTACTCCACTCTAGTCTACCTCAACTATACTCCACTGTACTCTACCTCTACTGTGCTCCACTGTACTCTACCTCTACTGTGCTCTACTGTACTCTATCTCTACTGTGCTCCACTGTACTCTACCTCTACTGTACTCCACTCTAGTCTACCTCAACTCTGCTCTACTGTACTCTATCTCTACTGTGCTCCACTGTACTCAACCTCTACTGTACTCCACTCTAGTCTACCTCAACTATACTCCACTGTACTCTACCTCTACTGTGCTCCACTGTACTCTACCTCTACTGTGCTCTACTGTACTCTATCTCTACTGTGCTCCACTGTACTCTACCTCTACTGTACTCCACTGTACTCTACCTCTACTCTGCTGTACTGTACTCTATCTCTACTGTGCTCCACTGTACTCTACCGCTACTGTACTCCACTGTACTCGACCTCTACAGTGATCCACTGTACTCTACCTCTACTGTACTCCACTGTACTCCACCTCTACAGTGATCCACTGTACTCTACCTCTACTGTACTCCACTGTACTCTACCTCTACTCTGCTCTACTGTACTCTATCTCTACTGTGCTCCACTGTACTCTACCTCTACTGTACTCCACTGTAGTCTACCTCAACTATACTCCACTGTACTCTACCTCTACTGTGCTCCACTGTACTCTACCTCAACTATACTCCACTGTACTCTATCTTTACTCTAATCCACTGTACTCTATCTCTACTCTACTCCACTCTACTCTATCTCTACTGTACTCCACTGTACTCTACCTCTACTCTACTCTACTGTACTCCACCTCTACTGTGCTCCACTGTACTCCACTGTACTCTAGCTCTACTGTGCTCCACTGTACTCTACCTCTACTGTACTCCAATGTACTCTACCTCTACTGTGCTCCACTGTACTCTACCTCCACTGTACTCCACTGTACTCTACCTCTACTGTACTCCACTGTACTCTATCTTTACTGTACTCCACTGTATTCTACCTCTACTGTGCTCTACTGTACTCTACCTCTACTTTACTCCACTGTACTCTACCTCTACTGTACTGTACTGTTCTCTACCTCTACTGTACTCTACTGTACTCCACCTCTACTGTGCTCCACTGTATTCCACTGTACTCTACCTCTACTGTAATCCACTGTACTCTACCTCTACTGTAATCCACTGTACTCTATCTCTACTGTGCTCCACTGTACTCTACCTCTACTGTACTCCACTGTACTCTATCTCTACTGTTCTCCACTGTACTCTACCTCTACTGTGCTCCACTGTACTCCACTGTACTCTATCTCTACTGTGATCCACTGTACTCTACCTCTGCTGTGCTCCACTGTACTCTATATCTACTCTACTCCACTGTACTCTATCTCTATAGTACTCCACTGTATTCTACCTCTACTCTACTCTACTGTACTCCACCTCTACTGTGCTCCACTGTACTCTATCTCTACTGTGCTCCACTGTACTCTACCTCTACTTTGCTCTAATGTACTCTACTCTACTGTGCTCCACTGTACTCTATTTCTACTGTACCCCACTGTACTCTACCTCTACTGTGCTCTACTGTACTCTATCTCTACTGTGCTCCTTTGTACTCTACCTCTACTGTACTCCACTGTACTCCACCTCTACTGTGCTCCACTGTACTCTACCTCTACTGTACTCTACTTTACTCTATCTCTACTGTGCTCCACTGTACTATACCTCTACTGTACTCCACTGTACTCTATCTCTACCCTTCTCCACTGTACTCTACCTCTACTGTGCTCCACTGTACTCCACTGTACTCCACTGTACTCCACTGTACTCTACCTCTACTGTGATCCACTGTACTCTACCTCTACTGTACTCCACTGTACTCTACCTCTACTCTGCTCTACTGTACTCTATCTCTGATGTGCTCTACTGTACTCTATCTCTATTATACTCCACTGTACTCTACCTCTACTGTGCTCCACTGTACTCTACCTCTACTGTGCTCCACTGTACACTACCTCTACTTTACTCCACTGTACTCTACCTCTACTCTGCTCTACTGTACTCTACCTCTACTGTACTCCACTGTACTGTACCTCTACTATACTCCACTGTACTCTACCTCTACTGTGCTCTACTGTACTCTATCTCTACTGTGCTCCACTGTACTCTACCTCTACTGTACTCTACTCTACTCCACCTCTAATGTGCTCCACTCTACTTTACCTCTACTGTACTCCACTGTACTCTACCTCTACTCTGCTCTACTGTACTCTATCTCTACTGTGCTCCACTGTACTCTACCTCTACTGTACTCCACTGTAGTCTGCCTCAACTATACTCCACTGTACTCTACCTCTACTGTGCTCCACTGTACTCTACCTCTACTGTGCTCTACTGTACTCTATCTCTACTGTGCTCCTCTGTACTCTACCTCTACTGTACTCCACTGTACTCCACCTCTACAGTGCTCCACTGTACTCTACCTCTACTGTACTCCACTGTACTCTACCTCTACTCTGCTGTACTGTACTCTATCTCTACTGTGCTCCACTGTACTCTACCTCTACTGTACTCCACTGTACTCCACCTCTACAGTGCTCCACTGTACTCTACCTCTACTGTACTCCACTGTACTCTACCTCTACTCTGCTCTACTGTACTCTATCTCTACTGTGCTCCACTGTACTCTACCTCTACTGTACTCCACTCTAGTCTACCTCAACTATACTCCACTGTACTCTACCTCTACTGTGCTCCACTGTACTCTTCCTCTACTCTGCTCTACTGTACTCTATCTCTACTGTGCTCCACTGTACTCTACCTCTACTGTACTCCACTCTAGTCTACCTCAACTATACTCCACTGCACTCTACCTCTACTGTGCTCCACTGTACTCTACCTCTACTGTGCTCCACTGTACTCTACCTCTACTGTACTCCACATTACTCTACATCTACTCTGCTCTACTGTACTCTATCTCTACTGTGCTCCACTGTACTCTACCTCTACTGTACTCCACTGTAGTCTACCTCAACTATACTCCACTGTACTCTACCTCTACTGTGCTCCACTGTACTCTACCTCTACTGTGCTCCACTGTACTCTACCTCTACTGTGCTCTACTGTACTCTATCTCTACTGTGCTCCACTGTACTCTACCTCTACTGTACTCCACTGTACTCTACCTCTACTGTGATCTACTGTACTCTATCTCTACTGTACTCCACTGTACTCTACCTCTACTCTGCTGTACTGTACTCTATCTCTACTGTGCTCCACTGTACTCTACCTCTACTGTACTCCACTGTAGTCTACCTCAACTATACTCCACTGTACTCTACCTCTACTGTGCTCCACTGTACTCTACCTCTACTGTGCTCTACTGTACTCTATCTCTACTGTGCTCCACTGTACTCTACCTCTACTTTACTCCACTGTACTCCACCTCTACAGTGATCCACTGTACTCTACCTCTACTGTACTCCACTGTACTCCACCTCTACAGTGATCCACTGTACTCTACCTCTACTGTACTCCACTGTACTCTACCTCTACTCTGCTCTACTTTACTCTATCTCTATTGTGCTCCACTGTACTCTACCTCTACTGTACTCCACTGTAGTCTACCTCAACTATACTCCACTGTACTCTACCTCTACTCTGCTCTATTGTACTCTACCTCTACTGTACTCCACTGTACTCTACCTCTACTATACTCCACTGTACTTTACCTCTACTGCGCTCTACTGTACTCTATCTCTACTTTGCTCCACTGTACTCTACCTCTACTGTACTCTACTCTACTCCACCTCTAATGTGCTCCACTCTACTCTACCTCTACTGTACTCCACTGCACTCTACCTCTACTCTGCTCTACTGTACTCTATCTCTACTGTGCTCCACTGTACTCTACCTCTACTGTACTCCACTGTAGTCTACCTCAACTATACTCCACTGTACTCTACCTCTACTGTTTTCCACTGTACTCTACCTCTACTGTGCTCTACTGTACTCTATCTCTACAGTGCTCCACTGTACTCTACCTCTACTGTACTGCACTGTACTCTACCTCTACTCTGCTCTACTGTACTCTATCTCTAATGTGCTCTACTGTACTCTACCTCTATTATACTCCACTGTACTCTACCTCTACTGTGCTCCACTGTACTCTACCTCTACTGTGCTCCACTGTACACTACCTCTACTCTACTCCACTGTACTCTACCTCTACTCTGCTCTACTGTACTCTACCTCTACTGTACTCCACTGTACTCTACCTCTACTATACTCCACTGTACTCTACCTCTACTGTGCTCTACTGTACTCTATCTCTACTGTGCTCCACTGTACTCTACCTCTACTGTACTCCACTGTAGTCTACCTCAACTATACTCCACTATACTCTACCTCTACTGTGCTCCACTGTACTCTACCTCTACTGTGCTCTACTGTACTCTATCTCTACTGTGCTCCACTGTACTCTACCTCTACTGTAGTCCACTGTACTCCACCTCTACAGTGCTCCACTGTACTCAACCTCTACTGTACTCCACTGTACTCTACCTCTACTCTGCTCTACTGTACTCTATCTCTAATGTGCTCTACTGTACTCTACCTCTATTATACTCCACTGTACTCTACCTCTACTGTGCTCCACTGTACTCTACATCTACTGTGCTCCACTGTACACTACCTCTACTCTACTCCACTGTACTCTACCTCTACTCTGCTCTACTGTACTCTACCTCTACTGTACTCCACTGTACTCTACCTCTATTATACTCCACTGTACTCTACCTCTACTGTGCTCTACTGTACTCTATCTCTACTGTGCTCCACTCTACTCTACCTCTACTGTACTCTACTCTACTCCACCTCTAATGTGCTCCACTCTACTCTACCTCTACTGTACTCCACTGCACTCTACCTCTACTCTGCTCTACTGTACTCTATCTCTACTGTGCTCCACTGTACTCTACCTCTACTGTACTCCACTGTAGTCTACCTCAACTATACTCCACTGTACTCTACCTCTACTGTACTCCACTGCACTCTACCTCTACTCTGCTCTACTGTACTCTATCTCTACTGTGCTCTACTGTACTCTACCTCTATTATACTCCACTGTACTCTACCTCTACTCTGCTCCACTGTACTCTACCTCTAATGTGCTCTACTGTACACTACCTCTACTGTAGTCCACTGTACTCTACCTCTAGTGTGCTCCACTCTACTCTACCTCTACTGTGCTCAGCTGTACTCTACCTCTACTGTGCTCCACTGCACTCTATCTCTACTGTACTCCACTGTACTCTACCTCTACAGTGCTCCACTGTGCTCTACCTCTACTTTACTCCACTGTACTCTACCTCTACTCTGCTCTACTGTACTCTACCTCTACTGTACTCCACTGTACTCTACCTCTACTATACTCCACTGTACTCTACCTCTACTCTGCTCTACTGTACTCTATCTCTACTGTGCTCCACTGTACTCTACCTCTACTGTACTCCACTGTACTCTACCTCTACAGTGCTCCACTGTACTCTACCTCTACTGTACTCCACTGTACTCTACCTCTACTCTGCTCTACTGTACTCTATCTCTACTGTGCTCCACTGTACTCTACCTCTACTGTACTCCACTGTAGTCTACCTCAACTATACTCCACTGTACTCTACCTCTACTGTGCTCCACTGTACTCTACCTCAACTATACTCCACTGTACTCTATCTCTACTCTAATCCACTGTACTCTATCTCTACTCTACTCCACTCTACTCTATCTCTACTGTACTCCACTGTACTCTACCTCTACTCTTCTCTACTGTACTCCACCTCTACTGTGCTCCACTGGACTCCACAGTACTCTAGCTCTACTCTGCTCCACTGTACTCTACCTCTACTGTACTCCACTGTACTCTCCCTCTACTGTGCTCCACTGTACTCTAGCTCTACTGTACTCCACTGTACTCTACCTCTACTGTACTCCACTGTACTCTACCTCTACTGTACTCCACTCTCTTCTACCTCTACTGTGCTCTACTGTACTCTACCTCTACTGTACTCCACTGTACTCTACCTCTACTGTACTGTACTGTTCTCTACCTCTACTGTACTCTACTGTACTCCACCTCTACTGTGCTCCACTGTACTCCACTGTACTCTACCTCTACTGTGCTCCACTGTACTCTACCTCTACTGTACTCCGCTGTACTCTATCTCTACTGTGCTCCACTGTACTCTACCTCTACTGTACTCCACTGTACTCTACCTCTACTGTGCTCCACTGTACTCTACCTCTACTGTACTCCACTGTACTCTATCTCTACTGTTCTCCACTCTACTCTACCTCTACTGTGCTCAGCTGTACTCTACCTCTACTGTACTCCACTGTACTCTATCTCTACTGTTCTCCACTCTACTCTACCTCTACTGTGCTCAGCTGTACTCTACCTCTACTGTGCTCCACTGCACTCTATCTCTACTGTACTCCACTGTACTCTACCTCTATAGGTGCTCCACTGTGCTCTACCTCTACTCTACTCTGCGGTACTCTACCTCTACTCTGCTCTACTGTACTCTACCTCTACTGTACTCCACTGTACTCTACCTCTACTATACTCCACTGTACTCTACCTCTACTGTGCTCTACTGTACTCTATCTCTACTGTGCTCCACTGTACTCTACCTCTACTGTACTCTACTCTACTCCACCTCTAATGTGCTCCACTCTACTCTACCTCTACTGTACTCCACTGCACTCTACCTCTACTCTGCTCTACTGTACTCTATCTCTACTGTGCTCCACTGTACTCTACCTCTACTGTGCTCAGCTGTACTCTACCTCTACTGTACTCCACTGTACTCTATCTCTACTGTTCTCCACTCTACTCTACCTCTACTGTGCTCAGCTGTACTCTACCTCTACTGTGCTCCACTGCACTCTATCTCTACTGTACTCCACTGTACTCTACCTCTATAGGTGCTCCACTGTGCTCTACCTCTACTCTACTCTGCGGTACTCTACCTCTACTCTGCTCTACTGTACTCTACCTCTACTGTACTCCACTGTACTCTACCTCTACTATACTCCACTGTACTCTACCTATACAGTGCTCTACTGTACTCTATCTCTACTGTGCTCCACTGTACTCTACCTCTACTGTACTCTACTCTACTCCACCTCTAATGTGCTCCACTCTACTCTACCTCTACTGTACTCCACTGCACTCTACCTCTACTCTGCTCTACTGTACTCTATCTCTACTGTGCTCCACTGTACTCTACCTCTACTGTACTCCACTGTAGTCTACCTCAACTATACTCCACTGTACTCTACCTCTACTGTTTTCCACTGTACTCTACCTCTACTGTGCTCTACTGTACTCTATCTCTACTGTGCTCCACTGTACTCTACCTCTACTGTAGTCCACTGTACTCCACCTCTACAGTGCTCCACTGTACTCTACCTCTACTGTACTGCACTGTACTCTACCTCTACTCTGCTCTACTGTACTCTATCTCTAATGTGCTCTACTGTACTCTACCTCTATTATACTCCACTGTACTCTACCTCTACTGTGCTCCACTGTACTCTACCTCTACTGTGCTCCACTGTACACTACCTCTACTCTACTCCACTGTACTCTACCTCTACTCTGCTCTACTGTACTCTACCTCTACTGTACTCCACTGTACTCTACCTCTACTATACTCCACTGTACTCTACCTCTACTGTGCTCTACTGTACTCTATCTCTACTGTGCTCCACTGTACTCTACCTCTACTGTACTCCACTGTAGTCTACCTCAACTATTCTCCACTGTACTCTACCTCTACTGTGCTCCACTGTACTCTACCTCTACTGTGCTCTACTGTACTCTATCTCTACTGTGCTCCACTGTACTCTACCTCTACTGTAGTCCACTGTACTCCACCTCTACAGTGCTCCACTGTACTCAACCTCTACTGTACTCCACTGTACTCTACCTCTACTCTGCTCTACTGTACTCTATCTCTAATGTGCTCTACTGTACTCTACCTCTATTATACTCCACTGTACTCTACCTCTACTGTGCTCCACTGTACTCTACATCTACTGTGCTCCACTGTACACTACCTCTACTCTACTCCACTGTACTCTACCTCTACTCTGCTCTACTGTACTCTACCTCTACTGTACTCCACTGTACTCTACCTCTACTATACTCCACTGTACTCTACCTCTACTGTGCTCTACTGTACTCTATCTCTACTGTGCTCCACTCTACTCTACCTCTACTGTACTCTACTCTACTCCACCTCTAATGTGCTCCACTCTACTCTACCTCTACTGTACTCCACTGCACTCTACCTCTACTCTGCTCTACTGTACTCTATCTCTACTGTGCTCCACTGTACTCTTCCTCTACTGTACTCCACTGTAGTCTACCTCAACTATACTCCACTGTACTCTACCTCTACTGTACTCCACTGCACTCTACCTCTACTCTGCTCTACTGTACTCTATCTCTACTGTGCTCTACTGTACTCTACCTCTATTATACTCCACTGTACTCTACCTCTACTGTGCTCCACTGTACTCTACCTCTAATGTGCTCCACTGTACACTACCTCTACTGTAGTCCACTGTACTCTACCTCTAGTGTGCTCCACTCTACTCTACCTCTACTGTGCTCAGTTGTACTCTACCTCTACTGTGCTCCACTGCACTCTATCTCTACTGTACTCCACTGTACTCTACCTCTACAGTGCTCCACTGTGCTCTACCTCTACTTTACTCCACTGTACTCTACCTCTACTGTACTCTACTCTACTCCACCTCTAATGTGCTCCACTCTACTCTACCTCTACTGTACTCCACTGCACTCTACCTCTACTCTGCTCTACTGTACTCTATCTCTACTGTGCTCCACTGTACTCTACCTCTACTGTGCTCAGCTGTACTCTACCTCTACTGTACTCCACTGTACTCTATCTCTACTGTTCTCCACTCTACTCTACCTCTACTGTGCTCAGCTGTACTCTACCTCTACTGTGCTCCACTGCACTCTATCTCTACTGTACTCCACTGTACTCTACCTCTATAGGTGCTCCACTGTGCTCTACCTCTACTCTACTCTGCGGTACTCTACCTCTACTCTGCTCTACTGTACTCTACCTCTACTGTACTCCACTGTACTCTACCTCTACTATACTCCACTGTACTCTACCTCTACAGTGCTCTACTGTACTCTATCTCTACTGTGCTCCACTGTACTCTACCTCTACTGTACTCTACTCTACTCCACCTCTAATGTGCTCCACTCTACTCTACCTCTACTGTACTCCACTGCACTCTACCTCTACTCTGCTCTACTGTACTCTATCTCTACTGTGCTCCACTGTACTCTACCTCTACTGTACTCCACTGTAGTCTACCTCAACTATACTCCACTGTACTCTACCTCTACTGTTTTCCACTGTACTCTACCTCTACTGTGCTCTACTGTACTCTATCTCTACTGTGCTCCACTGTACTCTACCTCTACTGTAGTCCACTGTACTCCACCTCTACAGTGCTCCACTGTACTCTACCTCTACTGTACTGCACTGTACTCTACCTCTACTCTGCTCTACTGTACTCTATCTCTAATGTGCTCTACTGTACTCTACCTCTATTATACTCCACTGTACTCTACCTCTACTGTGCTCCACTGTACTCTACCTTTACTGTGCTCCACTGTACACTACCTCTACTCTACTCCACTGTACTCTACCTCTACTCTGCTCTACTGTACTCTACCTCTACTGTACTCCACTGTACTCTACCTCTACTATACTCCACTGTACTCTACCTCTACTGTGCTCTACTGTACTCTATCTCTACTGTGCTCCACTGTACTCTACCTCTACTGTACTCCACTGTAGTCTACCTCAACTATACTCCACTGTACTCTACCTCTACTGTGCTCCACTGTACTCTACCTCTACTGTGCTCTACTGTACTCTATCTCTACTGTGCTCCACTGTACTCTACCTCTACTGTAGTCCACTGTACTCCACCTCTACAGTGCTCCACTGTACTCAACCTCTACTGTACTCCACTGTACTCTACCTCTACTCTGCTCTACTGTACTCTATCTCTAATGTGCTCTACTGTACTCTACCTCTATTATACTCCACTGTACTCTACCTCTACTGTGCTCCACTGTACTCTACATCTACTGTGCTCCACTGTACACTACCTCTACTCTACTCCACTGTACTCTACCTCTACTCTGCTCTACTGTACTCTACCTCTACTGTACTCCACTGTACTCTACCTCTACTATACTCCACTGTACTCTACCTCTACTGTGCTCTACTGTACTCTATCTCTACTGTGCTCCACTCTACTCTACCTCTACTGTACTCTACTCTACTCCACCTCTAATGTGCTCCACTCTACTCTACCTCTACTGTACTCCACTGCACTCTACCTCTACTCTGCTCTACTGTACTCTATCTCTACTGTGCTCCACTGTACTCTTCCTCTACTGTACTCCACTGTAGTCTACCTCAACTATACTCCACTGTACTCTACCTCTACTGTACTCCACTGCACTCTACCTCTACTCTGCTCTACTGTACTCTATCTCTACTGTGCTCTACTGTACTCTACCTCTATTATACTCCACTGTACTCTACCTCTACTGTGCTCCACTGTACTCTACCTCTAATGTGCTCCACTGTACACTACCTCTACTGTAGTCCACTGTACTCTACCTCTAGTGTGCTCCACTCTACTCTACCTCTACTGTGCTCAGCTGTACTCTACCTCTACTGTGCTCCACTGCACTCTATCTCTACTGTACTCCACTGTACTCTACCTCTACAGTGCTCCACTGTACTCTACCTCTACAGTGCTCCACTGTGCTCTACCTCTACTTTACTCCACTGTACTCTACCTCTACTCTGCTCTACTGTACTCTACCTCTACTGTACTCCACTGTACTCTACCTCTACTATACTCCACTGTACTCTACCTCTACTGTGCTCTACTGTACTCTATCTCTACTGTGCTCCACTGTACTCTACCTCTACTGTACTCCACTGTACTCTACCTCTACAGTGCTCCACTGTACTCTACCTCTACTGTACTCCACTGTACTCTACCTCTACTCTGCTCTACTGTACTCTATCTCTACTGTGCTCCACTGTACTCTACCTCTACTGTACTCCACTGTAGTCTACCTCAACTATACTCCACTGTACTCTACCTCTACTGTGCTCCACTGTACTCTACCTCAACTATACTCCACTGTACTCTATCTCTACTCTAATCCACTGTACTCTATCTCTACTCTACTCCACTCTACTCTATCTCTACTGTACTCCACTGTACTCTACCTCTACTCTTCTCTACTGTACTCCACCTCTACTGTGCTCCACTGGACTCCACTGTACTCTAGCTCTACTCTGCTCCACTGTACTCTACCTCTACTGTACTCCACATTACTCTCCCTCTACTGTGCTCCACTGTACTCTAGCTCTACTGTACTCCACTGTACTCTACCTCTACTGTACTCCACTGTACTCTACCTCTACTGTACTCCACTGTCTTCTACCTCTACTGTGCTCTACTGTACTCTATCTCTACTGTGCTCCACTGTACTCTACCTCTACTGTACTCCACTGTAGTCTACCTCAACTATACTCCACTGTACTCTACCTCTACTGTGCTCCACTGTACTCTACCTCTACTGTGCTCTACTGTACTCTATCTCTACTGTGCTCCACTGTACTCTACCTCTACTGTAGTCCACTGTACTCCACCTCTACAGTGCTCCACTGTACTCCACCTCTACTGTACTCCACTGTACTCTACCTCTACTCTGCTCTACTGTACTCTATCTCTAATGTGCTCTACTGTACTCTACCTCTATTATACTCCACTGTACTCTACCTCTACTGTGCTCCACTGTACTCTACATCTACTGTGCTCCACTGTACACTACCTCTACTCTACTCCACTGTACTCTACCTCTACTCTGCTCTACTGTACTCTACCTCTACTGTACTCCACTGTACTCTACCTCTACTATACTCCACTGTACTCTACCTCTACTGTGCTCTACTGTACTCTATCTCTACTGTGCTCCACTCTACTCTACCTCTACTGTACTCTACTCTACTCCACCTCTAATGTGCTCCACTCTACTCTACCTCTACTGTACTCCACTGCACTCTACCTCTACTCTGCTCTACTGTACTCTATCTCTACTGTGCTCCACTGTACTCTACCTCTACTGTACTCCACTGTAGTCTACCTCAACTATACTCCACTGTACTCTACCTCTACTGTACTCCACTGCACTCTACCTCTACTCTGCTCTACTGTACTCTATCTCTACTGTGCTCTACTGTACTCTACCTCTATTATACTCCACTGTACTCTACCTCTACTGTGCTCCACTGTACTCTACCTCTAATGTGCTCCACTGTACACTACCTCTACTGTAGTCCACTGTACTCTACCTCTAGTGTGCTCCACTCTACTCTACCTCTACTGTGCTCAGCTGTACTCTACCTCTACTGTGCTCCACTGCACTCTATCTCTACTGTACTCCACTGTACTCTACCTCTACAGTGCTCCACTGTGCTCTACCTCTACTTTACTCCACTGTACTCTACCTCTACTCTGCTCTACTGTACTCTACCTCTACTGTACTCCACTGTACTCTACCTCTACTATACTCCACTGTACTCTACCTCTACTGTGCTCTACTGTACTCTATCTCTACTGTGCTCCACTGTACTCTACCTCTACTGTACTCCACTGTACTCTACCTCTACAGTGCTCCACTGTACTCTACCTCTACTGTACTCCACTGTACTCTACCTCTACTCTGCTCTACTGTACTCTATCTCTACTGTGCTCCACTGTACTCTACCTCTACTGTACTCCACTGTAGTCTACCTCAACTATACTCCACTGTACTCTACCTCTACTGTGCTCCACTGTACTCTACCTCAACTATACTCCACTGTACTCTATCTCTACTCTAATCCACTGTACTCTATCTCTACTCTACTCCACTCTACTCTATCTCTACTGTACTCCACTGTACTCTACCTCTACTCTTCTCTACTGTACTCCACCTCTACTGTGCTCCACTGGACTCCACAGTACTCTAGCTCTACTCTGCTCCACTGTACTCTACCTCTACTGTACTCCACTGTACTCTCCCTCTACTGTGCTCCACTGTACTCTAGCTCTACTGTACTCCACTGTACTCTACCTCTACTGTACTCCACTGTACTCTACCTCTACTGTACTCCACTGTCTTCTACCTCTACTGTGCTCTACTGTACTCTACCTCTACTGTACTCCACTGTACTCTACCTCTACTGTACTGTACTGTTCTCTACCTCTACTGTACTCTACTGTACTCCACCTCTACTGTGCTCCACTGTACTCCACTGTACTCTACCTCTACTGTGCTCCACTGTACTCTACCTCTACTGTACTCCGCTGTACTCTATCTCTACTGTGCTCCACTGTACTCTACCTCTACTGTACTCCACTGTACTCTACCTCTACTGTGCTCCACTGTACTCTACCTCTACTGTACTCCACTGTACTCTATCTCTACTGTTCTCCACTCTACTCTACCTCTACTGTGCTCAGCTGTACTCTACCTCTACTGTACTCCACTGTACTCTATCTCTACTGTTCTCCACTCTACTCTACCTCTACTGTGCTCAGCTGTACTCTACCTCTACTGTGCTCCATTGCACTCTATCTCTACTGTACTCCACTGTACTCTACCTCTATAGGTGCTCCACTGTGCTCTACCTCTACTCTACTCTGCGGTACTCTACCTCTACTCTGCTCTACTGTACTCTACCTCTACTGTACTCCACTGTACTCTACCTCTACTATACTCCACTGTACTCTACCTCTACTGTGCTCTACTGTACTCTATCTCTACTGTGCTCCACTGTACTCTACCTCTACTGTACTCTACTCTACTCCACCTCTAATGTGCTCCACTCTACTCTACCTCTACTGTACTCCACTGCACTCTACCTCTACTCTGCTCTACTGTACTCTATCTCTACTGTGCTCCACTGTACTCTACCTCTACTGTGCTCAGCTGTACTCTACCTCTACTGTACTCCACTGTACTCTATCTCTACTGTTCTCCACTCTACTCTACCTCTACTGTGCTCAGCTGTACTCTACCTCTACTGTGCTCCACTGCACTCTATCTCTACTGTACTCCACTGTACTCTACCTCTATAGGTGCTCCACTGTGCTCTACCTCTACTCTACTCTGCGGTACTCTACCTCTACTCTGCTCTACTGTACTCTACCTCTACTGTACTCCACTGTACTCTACCTCTACTATACTCCACTGTACTCTACCTATACAGTGCTCTACTGTACTCTATCTCTACTGTGCTCCACTGTACTCTACCTCTACTGTACTCTACTCTACTCCACCTCTAATGTGCTCCACTCTACTCTACCTCTACTGTACTCCACTGCACTCTACCTCTACTCTGCTCTACTGTACTCTATCTCTACTGTGCTCCACTGTACTCTACCTCTACTGTACTCCACTGTAGTCTACCTCAACTATACTCCACTGTACTCTACCTCTACTGTTTTCCACTGTACTCTACCTCTACTGTGCTCTACTGTACTCTATCTCTACTGTGCTCCACTGTACTCTACCTCTACTGTAGTCCACTGTACTCCACCTCTACAGTGCTCCACTGTACTCTACCTCTACTGTACTGCACTGTACTCTACCTCTACTCTGCTCTACTGTACTCTATCTCTAATGTGCTCTACTGTACTCTACCTCTATTATACTCCACTGTACTCTACCTCTACTGTGCTCCACTGTACTCTACCTCTACTGTGCTCCACTGTACACTACCTCTACTCTACTCCACTGTACTCTACCTCTACTCTGCTCTACTGTACTCTACCTCTACTGTACTCCACTGTACTCTACCTCTACTATACTCCACTGTACTCTACCTCTACTGTGCTCTACTGTACTCTATCTCTACTGTGCTCCACTGTACTCTACCTCTACTGTACTCCACTGTAGTCTACCTCAACTATACTCCACTGTACTCTACCTCTACTGTGCTCCACTGTACTCTACCTCTACTGTGCTCTACTGTACTCTATCTCTACTGTGCTCCACTGTACTCTACCTCTACTGTAGTCCACTGTACTCCACCTCTACAGTGCTCCACTGTACTCAACCTCTACTGTACTCCACTGTACTCTACCTCTACTCTGCTCTACTGTACTCTATCTCTAATGTGCTCTACTGTACTCTACCTCTATTATACTCCACTGTACTCTACCTCTACTGTGCTCCACTGTACTCTACATCTACTGTGCTCCACTGTACACTACCTCTACTCTACTCCACTGTACTCTACCTCTACTCTGCTCTACTGTACTCTACCTCTACTGTACTCCACTGTACTCTACCTCTACTATACTCCACTGTACTCTACCTCTACTGTGCTCTACTGTACTCTATCTCTACTGTGCTCCACTCTACTCTACCTCTACTGTACTCTACTCTACTCCACCTCTAATGTGCTCCACTCTACTCTACCTCTACTGTACTCCACTGCACTCTACCTCTACTCTGCTCTACTGTACTCTATCTCTACTGTGCTCCACTGTACTCTTCCTCTACTGTACTCCACTGTAGTCTACCTCAACTATACTCCACTGTACTCTACCTCTACTGTACTCCACTGCACTCTACCTCTACTCTGCTCTACTGTACTCTATCTCTACTGTGCTCTACTGTACTCTACCTCTATTATACTCCACTGTACTCTACCTCTACTGTGCTCCACTGTACTCTACCTCTAATGTGCTCCACTGTACACTACCTCTACTGTAGTCCACTGTACTCTACCTCTAGTGTGCTCCACTCTACTCTACCTCTACTGTGCTCAGCTGTACTCTACCTCTACTGTGCTCCACTGCACTCTATCTCTACTGTACTCCACTGTACTCTACCTCTACAGTGCTCCACTGTGCTCTACCTCTACTTTACTCCACTGTACTCTACCTCTACTGTACTCTACTCTACTCCACCTCTAATGTGCTCCACTCTACTCTACCTCTACTGTACTCCACTGCACTCTACCTCTACTCTGCTCTACTGTACTCTATCTCTACTGTGCTCCACTGTACTCTACCTCTACTGTGCTCAGCTGTACTCTACCTCTACTGTACTCCACTGTACTCTATCTCTACTGTTCTCCACTCTACTCTACCTCTACTGTGCTCAGCTGTACTCTACCTCTACTGTGCTCCACTGCACTCTATCTCTACTGTACTCCACTGTACTCTACCTCTATAGGTGCTCCACTGTGCTCTACCTCTACTCTACTCTGCGGTACTCTACCTCTACTCTGCTCTACTGTACTCTACCTCTACTGTACTCCACTGTACTCTACCTCTACTATACTCCACTGTACTCTACCTCTACAGTGCTCTACTGTACTCTATCTCTACTGTGCTCCACTGTACTCTACCTCTACTGTACTCTACTCTACTCCACCTCTAATGTGCTCCACTCTACTCTACCTCTACTGTACTCCACTGCACTCTACCTCTACTCTGCTCTACTGTACTCTATCTCTACTGTGCTCCACTGTACTCTACCTCTACTGTACTCCACTGTAGTCTACCTCAACTATACTCCACTGTACTCTACCTCTACTGTTTTCCACTGTACTCTACCTCTACTGTGCTCTACTGTACTCTATCTCTACTGTGCTCCACTGTACTCTACCTCTACTGTAGTCCACTGTACTCCACCTCTACAGTGCTCCACTGTACTCTACCTCTACTGTACTGCACTGTACTCTACCTCTACTCTGCTCTACTGTACTCTATCTCTAATGTGCTCTACTGTACTCTACCTCTATTATACTCCACTGTACTCTACCTCTACTGTGCTCCACTGTACTCTACCTTTACTGTGCTCCACTGTACACTACCTCTACTCTACTCCACTGTACTCTACCTCTACTCTGCTCTACTGTACTCTACCTCTACTGTACTCCACTGTACTCTACCTCTACTATACTCCACTGTACTCTACCTCTACTGTGCTCTACTGTACTCTATCTCTACTGTGCTCCACTGTACTCTACCTCTACTGTACTCCACTGTAGTCTACCTCAACTATACTCCACTGTACTCTACCTCTACTCTGCTCTACTGTACTCTATCTCTACTGTGCTCCACTGTACTCTACCTCTACTGTACTCCACTGTAGTCTACCTCAACTATACTCCACTGTACTCTACCTCTACTGTGCTCCACTGTACTCTACCTCTACTGTGCTCTACTGTACTCTATCTCTACTGTGCTCCACTGTACTCTACCTCTACTGTAGTCCACTGTACTCCACCTCTACAGTGCTCCACTGTACTCAACCTCTACTGTACTCCACTGTACTCTACCTCTACTCTGCTCTACTGTACTCTATCTCTAATGTGCTCTACTGTACTCTACCTCTATTATACTCCACTGTACTCTACCTCTACTGTGCTCCACTGTACTCTACATCTACTGTGCTCCACTGTACACTACCTCTACTCTACTCCACTGTACTCTACCTCTACTCTGCTCTACTGTACTCTACCTCTACTGTACTCCACTGTACTCTACCTCTACTATACTCCACTGTACTCTACCTCTACTGTGCTCTACTGTACTCTATCTCTACTGTGCTCCACTCTACTCTACCTCTACTGTACTCTACTCTACTCCACCTCTAATGTGCTCCACTCTACTCTACCTCTACTGTACTCCACTGCACTCTACCTCTACTCTGCTCTACTGTACTCTATCTCTACTGTGCTCCACTGTACTCTTCCTCTACTGTACTCCACTGTAGTCTACCTCAACTATACTCCACTGTACTCTACCTCTACTGTACTCCACTGCACTCTACATCTACTCTGCTCTACTGTACTCTATCTCTACTGTGCTCTACTGTACTCTACCTCTATTATACTCCACTGTACTCTACCTCTACTGTGCTCCACTGTACTCTACCTCTAATGTGCTCCACTGTACACTACCTCTACTGTAGTCCACTGTACTCTACCTCTAGTGTGCTCCACTCTACTCTACCTCTACTGTGCTCAGCTGTACTCTACCTCTACTGTGCTCCACTGCACTCTATCTCTACTGTACTCCACTGTACTCTACCTCTACAGTGCTCCACTGTGCTCTACCTCTACTTTACTCCACTGTACTCTACCTCTACTCTGCTCTACTGTACTCTACCTCTACTGTACTCCACTGTACTCTACCTCTACTATACTCCACTGTACTCTACCTCTACTGTGCTCTACTGTACTCTATCTCTACTGTGCTCCACTGTACTCTACCTCTACTGTACTCCACTGTACTCTACCTCTACAGTGCTCCACTGTACTCTACCTCTACTGTACTCCACTGTACTCTACCTCTACTCTGCTCTACTGTACTCTATCTCTACTGTGCTCCACTGTACTCTACCTCTACTGTACTCCACTGTAGTCTACCTCAACTATACTCCACTGTACTCTACCTCTACTGTGCTCCACTGTACTCTACCTCAACTATACTCCACTGTACTCTATCTCTACTCTAATCCACTGTACTCTATCTCTACTCTACTCCACTCTACTCTATCTCTACTGTACTCCACTGTACTCTACCTCTACTCTTCTCTACTGTACTCCACCTCTACTGTGCTCCACTGGACTCCACTGTACTCTAGCTCTACTCTGCTCCACTGTACTCTACCTCTACTGTACTCCACATTACTCTCCCTCTACTGTGCTCCACTGTACTCTAGCTCTACTGTACTCCACTGTACTCTACCTCTACTGTACTCCACTGTACTCTACCTCTACTGTACTCCACTGTCTTCTACCTCTACTGTGCTCTACTGTACTCTATCTCTACTGTGCTCCACTGTACTCTACCTCTACTGTACTCCACTGTAGTCTACCTCAACTATACTCCACTGTACTCTACCTCTACTGTGCTCCACTGTACTCTACCTCTACTGTGCTCTACTGTACTCTATCTCTACTGTGCTCCACTGTACTCTACCTCTACTGTAGTCCACTGTACTCCACCTCTACAGTGCTCCACTGTACTCCACCTCTACTGTACTCCACTGTACTCTACCTCTACTCTGCTCTACTGTACTCTATCTCTAATGTGCTCTACTGTACTCTACCTCTATTATACTCCACTGTACTCTACCTCTACTGTGCTCCACTGTACTCTACATCTACTGTGCTCCACTGTACACTACCTCTACTCTACTCCACTGTACTCTACCTCTACTCTGCTCTACTGTACTCTACCTCTACTGTACTCCACTGTACTCTACCTCTACTATACTCCACTGTACTCTACCTCTACTGTGCTCTACTGTACTCTATCTCTACTGTGCTCCACTCTACTCTACCTCTACTGTACTCTACTCTACTCCACCTCTAATGTGCTCCACTCTACTCTACCTCTACTGTACTCCACTGCACTCTACCTCTACTCTGCTCTACTGTACTCTATCTCTACTGTGCTCCACTGTACTCTACCTCTACTGTACTCCACTGTAGTCTACCTCAACTATACTCCACTGTACTCTACCTCTACTGTACTCCACTGCACTCTACCTCTACTCTGCTCTACTGTACTCTATCTCTACTGTGCTCTACTGTACTCTACCTCTATTATACTCCACTGTACTCTACCTCTACTGTGCTCCACTGTACTCTACCTCTAATGTGCTCCACTGTACACTACCTCTACTGTAGTCCACTGTACTCTACCTCTAGTGTGCTCCACTCTACTCTACCTCTACTGTGCTCAGCTGTACTCTACCTCTACTGTGCTCCACTGCACTCTATCTCTACTGTACTCCACTGTACTCTACCTCTACAGTGCTCCACTGTGCTCTACCTCTACTTTACTCCACTGTACTCTACCTCTACTCTGCTCTACTGTACTCTACCTCTACTGTACTCCACTGTACTCTACCTCTACTATACTCCACTGTACTCTACCTCTACTGTGCTCTACTGTACTCTATCTCTACTGTGCTCCACTGTACTCTACCTCTACTGTACTCCACTGTACTCTACCTCTACAGTGCTCCACTGTACTCTACCTCTACTGTACTCCACTGTACTCTACCTCTACTCTGCTCTACTGTACTCTATCTCTACTGTGCTCCACTGTACTCTACCTCTACTGTACTCCACTGTAGTCTACCTCTACAGTGCTCCACTGTACTCTACCTCTACTGTACTCCACTGTACTCTACCTCTACTCTGCTCTACTGTACTCTATCTCTACTGTGCTCCACTGTACTCTACCTCAACTATACTCCACTGTACTCTATCTCTACTCTAATCCACTGTACTCTATCTCTACTCTACTCCACTCTACTCTATCTCTACTGTACTCCACTGTACTCTACCTCTACTCTTCTCTACTGTACTCCACCTCTACTGTGCTCCACTGGACTCCACTGTACTCTAGCTCTACTCTGCTCCACTGTACTCTACCTCTACTGTACTCCACTGTACTCTCCCTCTACTGTGCTCCACTGTACTCTAGCTCTACTGTACTCCACTGTACTCTACCTCTACTGTACTCCACTGTACTCTACCTCTACTGTACTCCACTGTCTTCTACCTCTACTGTGCTCTACTGTACTCTACCTCTACTGTACTCCACTGTACTCTACCTCTACTGTACTGTACTGTTCTCTACCTCTACTGTACTCTACTGTACTCCACCTCTACTGTGCTCCACTGTACTCCACTGTACTCTACCTCTACTGTGCTCCACTGTACTCTACCTCTACTGTACTCCGCTGTACTCTATCTCTACTGTGCTCCACTGTACTCTACCTCTACTGTACTCCACTGTACTCTACCTCTACTGTGCTCCACTGTACTCTACCTCTACTGTACTCCACTGTACTCTATCTCTACTGTTCTCCACTCTACTCTACCTCTACTGTGCTCAGCTGTACTCTACCTCTACTGTGCTCCACTGCACTCTATCTCTACTGTACTCCACTGTACTCTACCTCTATAGGTGCTCCACTGTGCTCTACCTCTACTCTACTCTGCGGTACTCTACCTCTACTCTGCTCTACTGTACTCTACCTCTACTGTACTCCACTGTACTCTACCTCTACTATACTCCACTGTACTCTACCTCTACTGTGCTCTACTGTACTCTATCTCTACTGTGCTCCACTGTACTCTACCTCTACTGTACTCTACTCTACTCCACCTCTAATGTGCTCCACTCTACTCTACCTCACTGTACTCCACTGTACTCTACCTCTACTCTGCTCTACTGTACTCTATCTCTACTGTGCTCCACTGTGCTCTACCTCTACTGTACTCCACTCTAGTCTACCTCAACTATACTCCACTGTACTCTACCTCTACTGTGCTCCACTGTACTTTACCTCTACTCTGCTCTACTGTACTCTATCTCTACTGTGCTCCACTGTACTCTACCTCTACTGTGCTCTACTGTACTCTATCTCTACTGTGCTCCACTGTACTCTACCTCTACTGCACTCCACATTACTCTACATCTACTCTGCTCTTCTGTACTCTATCTCTACTATGCTCCACTGTACTCTACCTCTACTGTACTCCACTGTAGTCTACCTCAACTATACTCCACTGTACTCTACCTCTACTGTACTCCACTGTACTCCACCTCTACAGTGCTCCACAGTACTCTACCTCTACTGTGCTCCACTGTACTCTACCTCTACTGTGCTCTACTGTACTCTATCTCTACTGTGCTCCACTGTACTCTACCTCTACTGTACTCCACTCTAGTCTACCTCAACTCTGCTCTACTGTACTCTATCTCTACTGTGCTCCACTGTACTCTACCTCTACTGTACTCCACTCTAGTCTACCTCAACTATACTCCACTGTACTCTACCTCTACTGTGCTCCACTGTACTCTACCTCTACTGTGCTCTACTGTACTCTATCTCTACTGTGCTCCACTGTACTCTACCTCTACTGTGCTCTACTGTACTCTATCTCTACTGTGCTCCACTGTACTCTACCTCTACTGTACTCCACTGTACTCTACCTCTACTCTGCTGTAATGTACTCTATCTCTACTGTGCTCCACTGTACTCTACCGCTACTGTGCTCCACTGTACTCTACCTCAACTATACTCCACTGTACTCTATCTTTACTCTAATCCACTGTACTCTATCTCTATTCTACTCCACTCTACTCTATCTCTACTGTACTCCACTGTACTCTACCTCTACTCTACTCTACTGTACTCCACCTCTACTGTGCTCCACTGTACTCCACTGTACTCTAGCTCTACTGTGCTCCACTGTACTCTACCTCTACTGTACTCCACTGTACTCTACCTCTACTGTGCTCCACTGTACTCTACCTCCACTGTACTCCAATGTACTCTACCTCTACTGTACTCCACTGTACTCTACCTTTACTGTACTCCACTGTATTCTACCTCTACTGTGCTCTACTGTACTCTACCTCTACTGTACTCCACTGTACTCTACCTCTACTGTACTGTACTGTTCTCTACCTCTACTGTACTCTACTGTACTCCACCTCTACTGTGCTCCACTGTATTCCACTGTACTCTACCTCTACTGTAATCCACTGTACTCTACCTCTACTGTAATGCACTGTACTCTATCTCTACTGTGCTCCACTGTACTCTACCTCTACTGTACTCCACTGTACTCTATCTCTACTGTTCTCCACTGTACTCTACCTCTAGTGTGCTCTACTGTACTCCACTGTACTCTACCTCTACTCTGCTCTACCTCTACTGTACTCCACTGTACTCTACCTCTACTCTGCTCTACTGTACTCTATCTCTATTGTGCTCGACTGTACTCTACCTCTACTGTACTCCACTGTAGTCTACCTCAACTATACTCCACTGTACTCTACCTCTACTGTGCTCCACTGTACTCTACCTCTACTGTGCTCCACTGTACTCTACCTCTACTGTGCTCTACTGTACTCTATCTCTACTGTGCTCCTTTGTACTCTACCTCTACTGTACTCCACTGTACTCCACCTCTACTGTGCTCCACTGTACTCTACCTCTACTGTACTCCACTTTACTCTATCTCTACTGTGCTCCACTGTACTATACCTCTACTGTACTCCACTGTACTCTATCTCTACTGTTCTCCACTGTACTCTACCTCTACTCTGCTCCACTGTACTCCACTGTACTCCACTGTACTCTACCTCTACTGTGATCCACTGTACTCTACCTCTACTGTACTCCACTGTACTCTACCTCTACTCTGCTCTACTGTACTCTATCTCTGATGTGCTCTACTGTACTCTACCTCTATTATATTCCACTGTACTCTACCTCTACTGTGCTCCACTGTACTCTACCTCTACTGTGCTCCACTGTACACTACCTCTACTCTGCTCCACTGTACACTACATCTACTCTGCTCTACTGTACTCTACCTCTACTGTACTCCACTGTACTCTACCTCTACTATACTCCACTGTACTCTACCTCTACTGTGCTCTACTGTACTCTATCTCTACTGTGCTCCACTGTACTCTACCTCTACTGTACTCTACTCTACTCCACCTCTAATGTGCTCCACTCTACTTTACCTCTACTGTACTCCACTGTACTCTACCTCTACTCTGCTCTACTGTACTCTATCTCTACTGTGCTCCACTGTACTCTACCTCTACTGTACTCCACTGTAGTCTGCCTCAACTATACTCCACTGTGCTCTACCTCTACTGTGCTCCACTGTACTCTACCTCTACTGTGCTCTACTGTACTCTATCTCTACTGTACTCCACTGTAGTCTGCCTCAACTATACTCCACTGTACTCTACCTCTACTGTGCTCCACTGTACTCTACCTCTACTGTGCTCTACTGTACTCTATCTCTACTGTGCTCCACTGTACTCTACCTCTACTGTACTCCACTGTACTCTACCTCTACTGTACTCCACTGTACTCCACCTCTACATTGCTCCACTGTACTCTACCTCTCCTGTACTCCACTGTACTCTACCTCAACTATACTCCACTGTACTCTACCTCTACTGTGCTACACTGTACTCTACCTCTACTGTGCTCTACTGTACTCTACCTCTACTGTACTCTACTCTACTCCACCTCTAATGTGCTCCACTCTACTCTACCTCTACTGTACTCCACTGCACTCTACCTCTACTCTGCTCTACTGTACTCTATCTCTACTGTGCTCCACTGTACTCTACCTCTACTGTACTCTACTCGCTCCACCTCTAATGTGCTCCACTCTACTCTACCTCTACTGTACTCCACTGCACTCTACCTCTACTCTGCTCTACTGTACTCTATCTCTACTGTGCTCCACTGTACTCTACCTCTACTGTACTCCACTGTAGTCTACCTCAACTATACTCCACTGTACTCTACCTCTACTGTACTCCACTGTACTCTACCTCTACTCTGCTCTACTGTACTCTACCTCTACTGTACTCCACTGTACTCTACCTCTACTATACTCCACTGTACTCTACCTCTACTGTGCTCTACTGTACTCTATCTCTACTGTGCTCCACTCTACTCTACCTCTACTGTACTCTACTCTACTCCACCTCTAATGTGCTCCACTCTACTCTACCTCTACTGTACTCCACTGCACTCTACCTCTACTCTGCTCTACTGTACTCTATCTCTACTGTGCTCCACTGTACTCTTCCTCTACTGTACTCCACTGTAGTCTACCTCAACTATACTCCACTGTACTCTACCTCTACTGTACTCCACTGCACTCTACCTCTACTCTGCTCTACTGTACTCTATCTCTACTGTGCTCTACTGTACTCTACCTCTATTATACTCCACTGTACTCTACCTCTACTGTGCTCCACTGTACTCTACCTCTAATGTGCTCCACTGTACACTACCTCTACTGTAGTCCACTGTACTCTACCTCTAGTGTGCTCCACTCTACTCTACCTCTACTGTGCTCAGCTGTACTCTACCTCTACTGTGCTCCACTGCACTCTATCTCTACTGTACTCCACTGTACTCTACCTCTACAGTGCTCCACTGTACTCTACCTCTACAGTGCTCCACTGTGCTCTACCTCTACTTTACTCCACTGTACTCTACCTCTACTCTGCTCTACTGTACTCTACCTCTACTGTACTCCACTGTACTCTACCTCTACTATACTCCACTGTACTCTACCTCTACTGTGCTCTACTGTACTCTATCTCTACTGTGCTCCACTGTACTCTACCTCTACTGTACTCCACTGTACTCTACCTCTACAGTGCTCCACTGTACTCTACCTCTACTGTACTCCACTGTACTCTACCTCTACTCTGCTCTACTGTACTCTATCTCTACTGTGCTCCACTGTACTCTACCTCTACTGTACTCCACTGTAGTCTACCTCAACTATACTCCACTGTACTCTACCTCTACTGTGCTCCACTGTACTCTACCTCAACTATACTCCACTGTACTCTATCTCTACTCTAATCCACTGTACTCTATCTCTACTCTACTCCACTCTACTCTATCTCTACTGTACTCCACTGTACTCTACCTCTACTCTTCTCTACTGTACTCCACCTCTACTGTGCTCCACTGGACTCCACTGTACTCTAGCTCTACTCTGCTCCACTGTACTCTACCTCTACTGTACTCCACATTACTCTCCCTCTACTGTGCTCCACTGTACTCTAGCTCTACTGTACTCCACTGTACTCTACCTCTACTGTACTCCACTGTACTCTACCTCTACTGTACTCCACTGTCTTCTACCTCTACTGTGCTCTACTGTACTCTATCTCTACTGTGCTCCACTGTACTCTACCTCTACTGTACTCCACTGTAGTCTACCTCAACTATACTCCACTGTACTCTACCTCTACTGTGCTCCACTGTACTCTACCTCTACTGTGCTCTACTGTACTCTATCTCTACTGTGCTCCACTGTACTCTACCTCTACTGTAGTCCACTGTACTCCACCTCTACAGTGCTCCACTGTACTCCACCTCTACTGTACTCCACTGTACTCTACCTCTACTCTGCTCTACTGTACTCTATCTCTACTGTGCTCTACTGTACTCTACCTCTATTATACTCCACTGTACTCTACCTCTACTGTGCTCCACTGTACTCTACATCTACTGTGCTCCACTGTACACTACCTCTACTCTACTCCACTGTACTCTACCTCTACTCTGCTCTACTGTACTCTACCTCTACTGTACTCCACTGTACTCTACCTCTACTATACTCCACTGTACTCTACCTCTACTGTGCTCTACTGTACTCTATCTCTACTGTGCTCCACTCTACTCTACCTCTACTGTACTCTACTCTACTCCACCTCTAATGTGCTCCACTCTACTCTACCTCTACTGTACTCCACTGCACTCTACCTCTACTCTGCTCTACTGTACTCTATCTCTACTGTGCTCCACTGTACTCTACCTCTACTGTACTCCACTGTAGTCTACCTCAACTATACTCCACTGTACTCTACCTCTACTGTACTCCACTGCACTCTACCTCTACTCTGCTCTACTGTACTCTATCTCTACTGTGCTCTACTGTACTCTACCTCTATTATACTCCACTGTACTCTACCTCTACTGTGCTCCACTGTACTCTACCTCTAATGTGCTCCACTGTACACTACCTCTACTGTAGTCCACTGTACTCTACCTCTAGTGTGCTCCACTCTACTCTACCTCTACTGTGCTCAGCTGTACTCTACCTCTACTGTGCTCCACTGCACTCTATCTCTACTGTACTCCACTGTACTCTACCTCTACAGTGCTCCACTGTGCTCTACCTCTACTTTACTCCACTGTACTCTACCTCTACTCTGCTCTACTGTACTCTACCTCTACTGTACTCCACTGTACTCTACCTCTACTATACTCCACTGTACTCTACCTCTACTGTGCTCTACTGTACTCTATCTCTACTGTGCTCCACTGTACTCTACCTCTACTGTACTCCACTGTACTCTACCTCTACAGTGCTCCACTGTACTCTACCTCTACTGTACTCCACTGTACTCTACCTCTACTCTGCTCTACTGTACTCTATCTCTACTGTGCTCCACTGTACTCTACCTCTACTGTACTCCACTGTAGTCTACCTCAACTATACTCCACTGTACTCTACCTCTACTGTGCTCCACTGTACTCTACCTCAACTATACTCCACTGTACTCTATCTCTACTCTAATCCACTGTACTCTATCTCTACTCTACTCCACTCTACTCTATCTCTACTGTACTCCACTGTACTCTACCTCTACTCTTCTCTACTGTACTCCACCTCTACTGTGCTCCACTGGACTCCACAGTACTCTAGCTCTACTCTGCTCCACTGTACTCTACCTCTACTGTACTCCACTGTACTCTCCCTCTACTGTGCTCCACTGTACTCTAGCTCTACTGTACTCCACTGTACTCTACCTCTACTGTACTCCACTGTACTCTACCTCTACTGTACTCCACTGTCTTCTACCTCTACTGTGCTCTACTGTACTCTACCTCTACTGTACTCCACTGTACTCTACCTCTACTGTACTGTACTGTTCTCTACCTCTACTGTACTCTACTGTACTCCACCTCTACTGTGCTCCACTGTACTCCACTGTACTCTACCTCTACTGTGCTCCACTGTACTCTACCTCTACTGTACTCCGCTGTACTCTATCTCTACTGTGCTCCACTGTACTCTACCTCTACTGTACTCCACTGTACTCTACCTCTACTGTGCTCCACTGTACTCTACCTCTACTGTACTCCACTGTACTCTATCTCTACTGTTCTCCACTCTACTCTACCTCTACTGTGCTCAGCTGTACTCTACCTCTACTGTACTCCACTGTACTCTATCTCTACTGTTCTCCACTCTACTCTACCTCTACTGTGCTCAGCTGTACTCTACCTCTACTGTGCTCCATTGCACTCTATCTCTACTGTACTCCACTGTACTCTACCTCTATAGGTGCTCCACTGTGCTCTACCTCTACTCTACTCTGCGGTACTCTACCTCTACTCTGCTCTACTGTACTCTACCTCTACTGTACTCCACTGTACTCTACCTCTACTATACTCCACTGTACTCTACCTCTACTGTGCTCTACTGTACTCTATCTCTACTGTGCTCCACTGTACTCTACCTCTACTGTACTCTACTCTACTCCACCTCTAATGTGCTCCACTCTACTCTACCTCTACTGTACTCCACTGCACTCTACCTCTACTCTGCTCTACTGTACTCTATCTCTACTGTGCTCCACTGTACTCTACCTCTACTGTGCTCAGCTGTACTCTACCTCTACTGTACTCCACTGTACTCTATCTCTACTGTTCTCCACTCTACTCTACCTCTACTGTGCTCAGCTGTACTCTACCTCTACTGTGCTCCACTGCACTCTATCTCTACTGTACTCCACTGTACTCTACCTCTATAGGTGCTCCACTGTGCTCTACCTCTACTCTACTCTGCGGTACTCTACCTCTACTCTGCTCTACTGTACTCTACCTCTACTGTACTCCACTGTACTCTACCTCTACTATACTCCACTGTACTCTACCTATACAGTGCTCTACTGTACTCTATCTCTACTGTGCTCCACTGTACTCTACCTCTACTGTACTCTACTCTACTCCACCTCTAATGTGCTCCACTCTACTCTACCTCTACTGTACTCCACTGCACTCTACCTCTACTCTGCTCTACTGTACTCTATCTCTACTGTGCTCCACTGTACTCTACCTCTACTGTACTCCACTGTAGTCTACCTCAACTATACTCCACTGTACTCTACCTCTACTGTTTTCCACTGTACTCTACCTCTACTGTGCTCTACTGTACTCTATCTCTACTGTGCTCCACTGTACTCTACCTCTACTGTAGTCCACTGTACTCCACCTCTACAGTGCTCCACTGTACTCTACCTCTACTGTACTGCACTGTACTCTACCTCTACTCTGCTCTACTGTACTCTATCTCTAATGTGCTCTACTGTACTCTACCTCTATTATACTCCACTGTACTCTACCTCTACTGTGCTCCACTGTACTCTACCTCTACTGTGCTCCACTGTACACTACCTCTACTCTACTCCACTGTACTCTACCTCTACTCTGCTCTACTGTACTCTACCTCTACTGTACTCCACTGTACTCTACCTCTACTATACTCCACTGTACTCTACCTCTACTGTGCTCTACTGTACTCTATCTCTACTGTGCTCCACTGTACTCTACCTCTACTGTACTCCACTGTAGTCTACCTCAACTATACTCCACTGTACTCTACCTCTACTGTGCTCCACTGTACTCTACCTCTACTGTGCTCTACTGTACTCTATCTCTACTGTGCTCCACTGTACTCTACCTCTACTGTAGTCCACTGTACTCCACCTCTACAGTGCTCCACTGTACTCAACCTCTACTGTACTCCACTGTACTCTACCTCTACTCTGCTCTACTGTACTCTATCTCTAATGTGCTCTACTGTACTCTACCTCTATTATACTCCACTGTACTCTACCTCTACTGTGCTCCACTGTACTCTACATCTACTGTGCTCCACTGTACACTACCTCTACTCTACTCCACTGTACTCTACCTCTACTCTGCTCTACTGTACTCTACCTCTACTGTACTCCACTGTACTCTACCTCTACTATACTCCACTGTACTCTACCTCTACTGTGCTCCACTGCACTCTATCTCTACTGTACTCCACTGTACTCTACCTCTACAGTGCTCCACTGTGCTCTACCTCTACTTTACTCCACTGTACTCTACCTCTACTCTGCTCTACTGTACTCTACCTCTACTGTACTCCACTGTACTCTACCTCTACTATACTCCACTGTACTCTACCTCTACTGTGCTCTACTGTACTCTATCTCTACTGTGCTCCACTGTACTCTACCTCTACTGTACTCCACTGTACTCTACCTCTACAGTGCTCCACTGTACTCTACCTCTACTGTACTCCACTGTACTCTACCTCTACTCTGCTCTACTGTACTCTATCTCTACTGTGCTCCACTGTACTCTACCTCTACTGTACTCCACTGTAGTCTACCTCAACTATACTCCACTGTACTCTACCTCTACTGTGCTCCACTGTACTCTACCTCAACTATACTCCACTGTACTCTATCTCTACTCTAATCCACTGTACTCTATCTCTACTCTACTCCACTCTACTCTATCTCTACTGTACTCCACTGTACTCTACCTCTACTCTTCTCTACTGTACTCCACCTCTACTGTGCTCCACTGGACTCCACTGTACTCTAGCTCTACTCTGCTCCACTGTACTCTACCTCTACTGTACTCCACATTACTCTCCCTCTACTGTGCTCCACTGTACTCTAGCTCTACTGTACTCCACTGTACTCTACCTCTACTGTACTCCACTGTACTCTACCTCTACTGTACTCCACTGTCTTCTACCTCTACTGTGCTCTACTGTACTCTATCTCTACTGTGCTCCACTGTACTCTACCTCTACTGTACTCCACTGTAGTCTACCTCAACTATACTCCACTGTACTCTACCTCTACTGTGCTCCACTGTACTCTACCTCTACTGTGCTCTACTGTACTCTATCTCTACTGTGCTCCACTGTACTCTACCTCTACTGTAGTCCACTGTACTCCACCTCTACAGTGCTCCACTGTACTCCACCTCTACTGTACTCCACTGTACTCTACCTCTACTCTGCTCTACTGTACTCTATCTCTAATGTGCTCTACTGTACTCTACCTCTATTATACTCCACTGTACTCTACCTCTACTGTGCTCCACTGTACTCTACATCTACTGTGCTCCACTGTACACTACCTCTACTCTACTCCACTGTACTCTACCTCTACTCTGCTCTACTGTACTCTACCTCTACTGTACTCCACTGTACTCTACCTCTACTATACTCCACTGTACTCTACCTCTACTGTGCTCTACTGTACTCTATCTCTACTGTGCTCCACTCTACTCTACCTCTACTGTACTCTACTCTACTCCACCTCTAATGTGCTCCACTCTACTCTACCTCTACTGTACTCCACTGCACTCTACCTCTACTCTGCTCTACTGTACTCTATCTCTACTGTGCTCCACTGTACTCTACCTCTACTGTACTCCACTGTAGTCTACCTCAACTATACTCCACTGTACTCTACCTCTACTGTACTCCACTGCACTCTACCTCTACTCTGCTCTACTGTACTCTATCTCTACTGTGCTCTACTGTACTCTACCTCTATTATACTCCACTGTACTCTACCTCTACTGTGCTCCACTGTACTCTACCTCTAATGTGCTCCACTGTACACTACCTCTACTGTAGTCCACTGTACTCTACCTCTAGTGTGCTCCACTCTACTCTACCTCTACTGTGCTCAGCTGTACTCTACCTCTACTGTGCTCCACTGCACTCTATCTCTACTGTACTCCACTGTACTCTACCTCTACAGTGCTCCACTGTGCTCTACCTCTACTTTACTCCACTGTACTCTACCTCTACTCTGCTCTACTGTACTCTACCTCTACTGTACTCCACTGTACTCTACCTCTACTATACTCCACTGTACTCTACCTCTACTGTGCTCTACTGTACTCTATCTCTACTGTGCTCCACTGTACTCTACCTCTACTGTACTCCACTGTACTCTACCTCTACAGTGCTCCACTGTACTCTACCTCTACTGTACTCCACTGTACTCTACCTCTACTCTGCTCTACTGTACTCTATCTCTACTGTGCTCCACTGTACTCTACCTCTACTGTACTCCACTGTAGTCTACCTCTACAGTGCTCCACTGTACTCTACCTCTACTGTACTCCACTGTACTCTACCTCTACTCTGCTCTACTGTACTCTATCTCTACTGTGCTCCACTGTACTCTACCTCAACTATACTCCACTGTACTCTATCTCTACTCTAATCCACTGTACTCTATCTCTACTCTACTCCACTCTACTCTATCTCTACTGTACTCCACTGTACTCTACCTCTACTCTTCTCTACTGTACTCCACCTCTACTGTGCTCCACTGGACTCCACTGTACTCTAGCTCTACTCTGCTCCACTGTACTCTACCTCTACTGTACTCCACTGTACTCTCCCTCTACTGTGCTCCACTGTACTCTAGCTCTACTGTACTCCACTGTACTCTACCTCTACTGTACTCCACTGTACTCTACCTCTACTGTACTCCACTGTCTTCTACCTCTACTGTGCTCTACTGTACTCTACCTCTACTGTACTCCACTGTACTCTACCTCTACTGTACTGTACTGTTCTCTACCTCTACTGTACTCTACTGTACTCCACCTCTACTGTGCTCCACTGTACTCCACTGTACTCTACCTCTACTGTGCTCCACTGTACTCTACCTCTACTGTACTCCGCTGTACTCTATCTCTACTGTGCTCCACTGTACTCTACCTCTACTGTACTCCACTGTACTCTACCTCTACTGTGCTCCACTGTACTCTACCTCTACTGTACTCCACTGTACTCTATCTCTACTGTTCTCCACTCTACTCTACCTCTACTGTGCTCAGCTGTACTCTACCTCTACTGTGCTCCACTGCACTCTATCTCTACTGTACTCCACTGTACTCTACCTCTATAGGTGCTCCACTGTGCTCTACCTCTACTCTACTCTGCGGTACTCTACCTCTACTCTGCTCTACTGTACTCTACCTCTACTGTACTCCACTGTACTCTACCTCTACTATACTCCACTGTACTCTACCTCTACTGTGCTCTACTGTACTCTATCTCTACTGTGCTCCACTGTACTCTACCTCTACTGTACTCTACTCTACTCCACCTCTAATGTGCTCCACTCTACTCTACCTCACTGTACTCCACTGTACTCTACCTCTACTCTGCTCTACTGTACTCTATCTCTACTGTGCTCCACTGTGCTCTACCTCTACTGTACTCCACTCTAGTCTACCTCAACTATACTCCACTGTACTCTACCTCTACTGTGCTCCACTGTACTTTACCTCTACTCTGCTCTACTGTACTCTATCTCTACTGTGCTCCACTGTACTCTACCTCTACTGTGCTCTACTGTACTCTATCTCTACTGTGCTCCACTGTACTCTACCTCTACTGCACTCCACATTACTCTACATCTACTCTGCTCTTCTGTACTCTATCTCTACTATGCTCCACTGTACTCTACCTCTACTGTACTCCACTGTAGTCTACCTCAACTATACTCCACTGTACTCTACCTCTACTGTACTCCACTGTACTCCACCTCTACAGTGCTCCACAGTACTCTACCTCTACTGTGCTCCACTGTACTCTACCTCTACTGTGCTCCACTGCACTCTATCTCTACTGTACTCCACTGTACTCTACCTCTACAGTGCTCCACTGTGCTCTACCTCTACTTTACTCCACTGTACTCTACCTCTACTCTGCTCTACTGTACTCTACCTCTACTGTACTCCACTGTACTCTACCTCTACTATACTCCACTGTACTCTACCTCTACTGTGCTCTACTGTACTCTATCTCTACTGTGCTCCACTGTACTCTACCTCTACTGTACTCCACTGTACTCTACCTCTACAGTGCTCCACTGTACTCTACCTCTACTGTACTCCACTGTACTCTACCTCTACTCTGCTCTACTGTACTCTATCTCTACTGTGCTCCACTGTACTCTACCTCTACTGTACTCCACTGTAGTCTACCTCAACTATACTCCACTGTACTCTACCTCTACTGTGCTCCACTGTACTCTACCTCAACTATACTCCACTGTACTCTATCTCTACTCTAATCCACTGTACTCTATCTCTACTCTACTCCACTCTACTCTATCTCTACTGTACTCCACTGTACTCTACCTCTACTCTTCTCTACTGTACTCCACCTCTACTGTGCTCCACTGGACTCCACTGTACTCTAGCTCTACTCTGCTCCACTGTACTCTACCTCTACTGTACTCCACATTACTCTCCCTCTACTGTGCTCCACTGTACTCTAGCTCTACTGTACTCCACTGTACTCTACCTCTACTGTACTCCACTGTACTCTACCTCTACTGTACTCCACTGTCTTCTACCTCTACTGTGCTCTACTGTACTCTATCTCTACTGTGCTCCACTGTACTCTACCTCTACTGTACTCCACTGTAGTCTACCTCAACTATACTCCACTGTACTCTACCTCTACTGTGCTCCACTGTACTCTACCTCTACTGTGCTCTACTGTACTCTATCTCTACTGTGCTCCACTGTACTCTACCTCTACTGTAGTCCACTGTACTCCACCTCTACAGTGCTCCACTGTACTCCACCTCTACTGTACTCCACTGTACTCTACCTCTACTCTGCTCTACTGTACTCTATCTCTAATGTGCTCTACTGTACTCTACCTCTATTATACTCCACTGTACTCTACCTCTACTGTGCTCCACTGTACTCTACATCTACTGTGCTCCACTGTACACTACCTCTACTCTACTCCACTGTACTCTACCTCTACTCTGCTCTACTGTACTCTACCTCTACTGTACTCCACTGTACTCTACCTCTACTATACTCCACTGTACTCTACCTCTACTGTGCTCTACTGTACTCTATCTCTACTGTGCTCCACTCTACTCTACCTCTACTGTACTCTACTCTACTCCACCTCTAATGTGCTCCACTCTACTCTACCTCTACTGTACTCCACTGCACTCTACCTCTACTCTGCTCTACTGTACTCTATCTCTACTGTGCTCCACTGTACTCTACCTCTACTGTACTCCACTGTAGTCTACCTCAACTATACTCCACTGTACTCTACCTCTACTGTACTCCACTGCACTCTACCTCTACTCTGCTCTACTGTACTCTATCTCTACTGTGCTCTACTGTACTCTACCTCTATTATACTCCACTGTACTCTACCTCTACTGTGCTCCACTGTACTCTACCTCTAATGTGCTCCACTGTACACTACCTCTACTGTAGTCCACTGTACTCTACCTCTAGTGTGCTCCACTCTACTCTACCTCTACTGTGCTCAGCTGTACTCTACCTCTACTGTGCTCCACTGCACTCTATCTCTACTGTACTCCACTGTACTCTACCTCTACAGTGCTCCACTGTGCTCTACCTCTACTTTACTCCACTGTACTCTACCTCTACTCTGCTCTACTGTACTCTACCTCTACTGTACTCCACTGTACTCTACCTCTACTATACTCCACTGTACTCTACCTCTACTGTGCTCTACTGTACTCTATCTCTACTGTGCTCCACTGTACTCTACCTCTACTGTACTCCACTGTACTCTACCTCTACAGTGCTCCACTGTACTCTACCTCTACTGTACTCCACTGTACTCTACCTCTACTCTGCTCTACTGTACTCTATCTCTACTGTGCTCCACTGTACTCTACCTCTACTGTACTCCACTGTAGTCTACCTCTACAGTGCTCCACTGTACTCTACCTCTACTGTACTCCACTGTACTCTACCTCTACTCTGCTCTACTGTACTCTATCTCTACTGTGCTCCACTGTACTCTACCTCAACTATACTCCACTGTACTCTATCTCTACTCTAATCCACTGTACTCTATCTCTACTCTACTCCACTCTACTCTATCTCTACTGTACTCCACTGTACTCTACCTCTACTCTTCTCTACTGTACTCCACCTCTACTGTGCTCCACTGGACTCCACTGTACTCTAGCTCTACTCTGCTCCACTGTACTCTACCTCTACTGTACTCCACTGTACTCTCCCTCTACTGTGCTCCACTGTACTCTAGCTCTACTGTACTCCACTGTACTCTACCTCTACTGTACTCCACTGTACTCTACCTCTACTGTACTCCACTGTCTTCTACCTCTACTGTGCTCTACTGTACTCTACCTCTACTGTACTCCACTGTACTCTACCTCTACTGTACTGTACTGTTCTCTACCTCTACTGTACTCTACTGTACTCCACCTCTACTGTGCTCCACTGTACTCCACTGTACTCTACCTCTACTGTGCTCCACTGTACTCTACCTCTACTGTACTCCGCTGTACTCTATCTCTACTGTGCTCCACTGTACTCTACCTCTACTGTACTCCACTGTACTCTACCTCTACTGTGCTCCACTGTACTCTACCTCTACTGTACTCCACTGTACTCTATCTCTACTGTTCTCCACTCTACTCTACCTCTACTGTGCTCAGCTGTACTCTACCTCTACTGTGCTCCACTGCACTCTATCTCTACTGTACTCCACTGTACTCTACCTCTATAGGTGCTCCACTGTGCTCTACCTCTACTCTACTCTGCGGTACTCTACCTCTACTCTGCTCTACTGTACTCTACCTCTACTGTACTCCACTGTACTCTACCTCTACTATACTCCACTGTACTCTACCTCTACTGTGCTCTACTGTACTCTATCTCTACTGTGCTCCACTGTACTCTACCTCTACTGTACTCTACTCTACTCCACCTCTAATGTGCTCCACTCTACTCTACCTCACTGTACTCCACTGTACTCTACCTCTACTCTGCTCTACTGTACTCTATCTCTACTGTGCTCCACTGTGCTCTACCTCTACTGTACTCCACTCTAGTCTACCTCAACTATACTCCACTGTACTCTACCTCTACTGTGCTCCACTGTACTTTACCTCTACTCTGCTCTACTGTACTCTATCTCTACTGTGCTCCACTGTACTCTACCTCTACTGTGCTCTACTGTACTCTATCTCTACTGTGCTCCACTGTACTCTACCTCTACTGCACTCCACATTACTCTACATCTACTCTGCTCTTCTGTACTCTATCTCTACTATGCTCCACTGTACTCTACCTCTACTGTACTCCACTGTAGTCTACCTCAACTATACTCCACTGTACTCTACCTCTACTGTACTCCACTGTACTCCACCTCTACAGTGCTCCACAGTACTCTACCTCTACTGTGCTCCACTGTACTCTACCTCTACTGTGCTCTACTGTACTCTATCTCTACTGTGCTCCACTGTACTCTACCTCTACTGTACTCCACTCTAGTCTACCTCAACTCTGCTCTACTGTACTCTATCTCTACTGTGCTCCACTGTACTCTACCTCTACTGTACTCCACTCTAGTCTACCTCAACTATACTCCACTGTACTCTACCTCTACTGTGCTCCACTGTACTCTACCTCTACTGTGCTCTACTGTACTCTATCTCTACTGTGCTCCACTGTACTCTACCTCTACTGTGCTCTACTGTACTCTATCTCTACTGTGCTCCACTGTACTCTACCTCTACTGTACTCCACTGTACTCTACCTCTACTCTGCTGTAATGTACTCTATCTCTACTGTGCTCCACTGTACTCTACCGCTACTGTGCTCCACTGTACTCTACCTCAACTATACTCCACTGTACTCTATCTTTACTCTAATCCACTGTACTCTATCTCTATTCTACTCCACTCTACTCTATCTCTACTGTACTCCACTGTACTCTACCTCTACTCTACTCTACTGTACTCCACCTCTACTGTGCTCCACTGTACTCCACTGTACTCTAGCTCTACTGTGCTCCACTGTACTCTACCTCTACTGTACTCCACTGTACTCTACCTCTACTGTGCTCCACTGTACTCTACCTCCACTGTACTCCAATGTACTCTACCTCTACTGTACTCCACTGTACTCTACCTTTACTGTACTCCACTGTATTCTACCTCTACTGTGCTCTACTGTACTCTACCTCTACTGTACTCCACTGTACTCTACCTCTACTGTACTGTACTGTTCTCTACCTCTACTGTACTCTACTGTACTCCACCTCTACTGTGCTCCACTGTATTCCACTGTACTCTACCTCTACTGTAATCCACTGTACTCTACCTCTACTGTAATGCACTGTACTCTATCTCTACTGTGCTCCACTGTACTCTACCTCTACTGTACTCCACTGTACTCTATCTCTACTGTTCTCCACTGTACTCTACCTCTAGTGTGCTCTACTGTACTCCACTGTACTCTACCTCTACTCTGCTCTACCTCTACTGTACTCCACTGTACTCTACCTCTACTCTGCTCTACTGTACTCTATCTCTATTGTGCTCGACTGTACTCTACCTCTACTGTACTCCACTGTAGTCTACCTCAACTATACTCCACTGTACTCTACCTCTACTGTGCTCCACTGTACTCTACCTCTACTGTGCTCCACTGTACTCTACCTCTACTGTGCTCTACTGTACTCTATCTCTACTGTGCTCCTTTGTACTCTACCTCTACTGTACTCCACTGTACTCCACCTCTACTGTGCTCCACTGTACTCTACCTCTACTGTACTCCACTTTACTCTATCTCTACTGTGCTCCACTGTACTATACCTCTACTGTACTCCACTGTACTCTATCTCTACTGTTCTCCACTGTACTCTACCTCTACTCTGCTCCACTGTACTCCACTGTACTCCACTGTACTCTACCTCTACTGTGATCCACTGTACTCTACCTCTACTGTACTCCACTGTACTCTACCTCTACTCTGCTCTACTGTACTCTATCTCTGATGTGCTCTACTGTACTCTACCTCTATTATATTCCACTGTACTCTACCTCTACTGTGCTCCACTGTACTCTACCTCTACTGTGCTCCACTGTACACTACCTCTACTCTGCTCCACTGTACACTACATCTACTCTGCTCTACTGTACTCTACCTCTACTGTACTCCACTGTACTCTACCTCTACTATACTCCACTGTACTCTACCTCTACTGTGCTCTACTGTACTCTATCTCTACTGTGCTCCACTGTACTCTACCTCTACTGTACTCTACTCTACTCCACCTCTAATGTGCTCCACTCTACTTTACCTCTACTGTACTCCACTGTACTCTACCTCTACTCTGCTCTACTGTACTCTATCTCTACTGTGCTCCACTGTACTCTACCTCTACTGTACTCCACTGTAGTCTGCCTCAACTATACTCCACTGTGCTCTACCTCTACTGTGCTCCACTGTACTCTACCTCTACTGTGCTCTACTGTACTCTATCTCTACTGTACTCCACTGTAGTCTGCCTCAACTATACTCCACTGTACTCTACCTCTACTGTGCTCCACTGTACTCTACCTCTACTGTGCTCTACTGTACTCTATCTCTACTGTGCTCCACTGTACTCTACCTCTACTGTACTCCACTGTACTCTACCTCTACTGTACTCCACTGTACTCCACCTCTACATTGCTCCACTGTACTCTACCTCTCCTGTACTCCACTGTACTCTACCTCAACTATACTCCACTGTACTCTACCTCTACTGTGCTACACTGTACTCTACCTCTACTGTGCTCTACTGTACTCTACCTCTACTGTACTCTACTCTACTCCACCTCTAATGTGCTCCACTCTACTCTACCTCTACTGTACTCCACTGCACTCTACCTCTACTCTGCTCTACTGTACTCTATCTCTACTGTGCTCCACTGTACTCTACCTCTACTGTACTCTACTCGCTCCACCTCTAATGTGCTCCACTCTACTCTACCTCTACTGTACTCCACTGCACTCTACCTCTACTCTGCTCTACTGTACTCTATCTCTACTGTGCTCCACTGTACTCTACCTCTACTGTACTCCACTGTAGTCTACCTCAACTATACTCCACTGTACTCTACCTCTACTGTACTCCACTGTACTCTACCTCTACTCTGCTCTACTGTACTCTACCTCTACTGTACTCCACTGTACTCTACCTCTACTATACTCCACTGTACTCTACCTCTACTGTGCTCTACTGTACTCTATCTCTACTGTGCTCCACTCTACTCTACCTCTACTGTACTCTACTCTACTCCACCTCTAATGTGCTCCACTCTACTCTACCTCTACTGTACTCCACTGCACTCTACCTCTACTCTGCTCTACTGTACTCTATCTCTACTGTGCTCCACTGTACTCTTCCTCTACTGTACTCCACTGTAGTCTACCTCAACTATACTCCACTGTACTCTACCTCTACTGTACTCCACTGCACTCTACCTCTACTCTGCTCTACTGTACTCTATCTCTACTGTGCTCTACTGTACTCTACCTCTATTATACTCCACTGTACTCTACCTCTACTGTGCTCCACTGTACTCTACCTCTAATGTGCTCCACTGTACACTACCTCTACTGTAGTCCACTGTACTCTACCTCTAGTGTGCTCCACTCTACTCTACCTCTACTGTGCTCAGCTGTACTCTACCTCTACTGTGCTCCACTGCACTCTATCTCTACTGTACTCCACTGTACTCTACCTCTACAGTGCTCCACTGTACTCTACCTCTACAGTGCTCCACTGTGCTCTACCTCTACTTTACTCCACTGTACTCTACCTCTACTCTGCTCTACTGTACTCTACCTCTACTGTACTCCACTGTACTCTACCTCTACTATACTCCACTGTACTCTACCTCTACTGTGCTCTACTGTACTCTATCTCTACTGTGCTCCACTGTACTCTACCTCTACTGTACTCCACTGTACTCTACCTCTACAGTGCTCCACTGTACTCTACCTCTACTGTACTCCACTGTACTCTACCTCTACTCTGCTCTACTGTACTCTATCTCTACTGTGCTCCACTGTACTCTACCTCTACTGTACTCCACTGTAGTCTACCTCAACTATACTCCACTGTACTCTACCTCTACTGTGCTCCACTGTACTCTACCTCAACTATACTCCACTGTACTCTATCTCTACTCTAATCCACTGTACTCTATCTCTACTCTACTCCACTCTACTCTATCTCTACTGTACTCCACTGTACTCTACCTCTACTCTTCTCTACTGTACTCCACCTCTACTGTGCTCCACTGGACTCCACTGTACTCTAGCTCTACTCTGCTCCACTGTACTCTACCTCTACTGTACTCCACATTACTCTCCCTCTACTGTGCTCCACTGTACTCTAGCTCTACTGTACTCCACTGTACTCTACCTCTACTGTACTCCACTGTACTCTACCTCTACTGTACTCCACTGTCTTCTACCTCTACTGTGCTCTACTGTACTCTATCTCTACTGTGCTCCACTGTACTCTACCTCTACTGTACTCCACTGTAGTCTACCTCAACTATACTCCACTGTACTCTACCTCTACTGTGCTCCACTGTACTCTACCTCTACTGTGCTCTACTGTACTCTATCTCTACTGTGCTCCACTGTACTCTACCTCTACTGTAGTCCACTGTACTCCACCTCTACAGTGCTCCACTGTACTCCACCTCTACTGTACTCCACTGTACTCTACCTCTACTCTGCTCTACTGTACTCTATCTCTAATGTGCTCTACTGTACTCTACCTCTATTATACTCCACTGTACTCTACCTCTACTGTGCTCCACTGTACTCTACATCTACTGTGCTCCACTGTACACTACCTCTACTCTACTCCACTGTACTCTACCTCTACTCTGCTCTACTGTACTCTACCTCTACTGTACTCCACTGTACTCTACCTCTACTATACTCCACTGTACTCTACCTCTACTGTGCTCTACTGTACTCTATCTCTACTGTGCTCCACTCTACTCTACCTCTACTGTACTCTACTCTACTCCACCTCTAATGTGCTCCACTCTACTCTACCTCTACTGTACTCCACTGCACTCTACCTCTACTCTGCTCTACTGTACTCTATCTCTACTGTGCTCCACTGTACTCTACCTCTACTGTACTCCACTGTAGTCTACCTCAACTATACTCCACTGTACTCTACCTCTACTGTACTCCACTGCACTCTACCTCTACTCTGCTCTACTGTACTCTATCTCTACTGTGCTCTACTGTACTCTACCTCTATTATACTCCACTGTACTCTACCTCTACTGTGCTCCACTGTACTCTACCTCTAATGTGCTCCACTGTACACTACCTCTACTGTAGTCCACTGTACTCTACCTCTAGTGTGCTCCACTCTACTCTACCTCTACTGTGCTCAGCTGTACTCTACCTCTACTGTGCTCCACTGCACTCTATCTCTACTGTACTCCACTGTACTCTACCTCTACAGTGCTCCACTGTGCTCTACCTCTACTTTACTCCACTGTACTCTACCTCTACTCTGCTCTACTGTACTCTACCTCTACTGTACTCCACTGTACTCTACCTCTACTATACTCCACTGTACTCTACCTCTACTGTGCTCTACTGTACTCTATCTCTACTGTGCTCCACTGTACTCTACCTCTACTGTACTCCACTGTACTCTACCTCTACAGTGCTCCACTGTACTCTACCTCTACTGTACTCCACTGTACTCTACCTCTACTCTGCTCTACTGTACTCTATCTCTACTGTGCTCCACTGTACTCTACCTCTACTGTACTCCACTGTAGTCTACCTCAACTATACTCCACTGTACTCTACCTCTACTGTGCTCCACTGTACTCTACCTCAACTATACTCCACTGTACTCTATCTCTACTCTAATCCACTGTACTCTATCTCTACTCTACTCCACTCTACTCTATCTCTACTGTACTCCACTGTACTCTACCTCTACTCTTCTCTACTGTACTCCACCTCTACTGTGCTCCACTGGACTCCACAGTACTCTAGCTCTACTCTGCTCCACTGTACTCTACCTCTACTGTACTCCACTGTACTCTCCCTCTACTGTGCTCCACTGTACTCTAGCTCTACTGTACTCCACTGTACTCTACCTCTACTGTACTCCACTGTACTCTACCTCTACTGTACTCCACTGTCTTCTACCTCTACTGTGCTCTACTGTACTCTACCTCTACTGTACTCCACTGTACTCTACCTCTACTGTACTGTACTGTTCTCTACCTCTACTGTACTCTACTGTACTCCACCTCTACTGTGCTCCACTGTACTCCACTGTACTCTACCTCTACTGTGCTCCACTGTACTCTACCTCTACTGTACTCCGCTGTACTCTATCTCTACTGTGCTCCACTGTACTCTACCTCTACTGTACTCCACTGTACTCTACCTCTACTGTGCTCCACTGTACTCTACCTCTACTGTACTCCACTGTACTCTATCTCTACTGTTCTCCACTCTACTCTACCTCTACTGTGCTCAGCTGTACTCTACCTCTACTGTACTCCACTGTACTCTATCTCTACTGTTCTCCACTCTACTCTACCTCTACTGTGCTCAGCTGTACTCTACCTCTACTGTGCTCCATTGCACTCTATCTCTACTGTACTCCACTGTACTCTACCTCTATAGGTGCTCCACTGTGCTCTACCTCTACTCTACTCTGCGGTACTCTACCTCTACTCTGCTCTACTGTACTCTACCTCTACTGTACTCCACTGTACTCTACCTCTACTATACTCCACTGTACTCTACCTCTACTGTGCTCTACTGTACTCTATCTCTACTGTGCTCCACTGTACTCTACCTCTACTGTACTCTACTCTACTCCACCTCTAATGTGCTCCACTCTACTCTACCTCTACTGTACTCCACTGCACTCTACCTCTACTCTGCTCTACTGTACTCTATCTCTACTGTGCTCCACTGTACTCTACCTCTACTGTGCTCAGCTGTACTCTACCTCTACTGTACTCCACTGTACTCTATCTCTACTGTTCTCCACTCTACTCTACCTCTACTGTGCTCAGCTGTACTCTACCTCTACTGTGCTCCACTGCACTCTATCTCTACTGTACTCCACTGTACTCTACCTCTATAGGTGCTCCACTGTGCTCTACCTCTACTCTACTCTGCGGTACTCTACCTCTACTCTGCTCTACTGTACTCTACCTCTACTGTACTCCACTGTACTCTACCTCTACTATACTCCACTGTACTCTACCTATACAGTGCTCTACTGTACTCTATCTCTACTGTGCTCCACTGTACTCTACCTCTACTGTACTCTACTCTACTCCACCTCTAATGTGCTCCACTCTACTCTACCTCTACTGTACTCCACTGCACTCTACCTCTACTCTGCTCTACTGTACTCTATCTCTACTGTGCTCCACTGTACTCTACCTCTACTGTACTCCACTGTAGTCTACCTCAACTATACTCCACTGTACTCTACCTCTACTGTTTTCCACTGTACTCTACCTCTACTGTGCTCTACTGTACTCTATCTCTACTGTGCTCCACTGTACTCTACCTCTACTGTAGTCCACTGTACTCCACCTCTACAGTGCTCCACTGTACTCTACCTCTACTGTACTGCACTGTACTCTACCTCTACTCTGCTCTACTGTACTCTATCTCTAATGTGCTCTACTGTACTCTACCTCTATTATACTCCACTGTACTCTACCTCTACTGTGCTCCACTGTACTCTACCTCTACTGTGCTCCACTGTACACTACCTCTACTCTACTCCACTGTACTCTACCTCTACTCTGCTCTACTGTACTCTACCTCTACTGTACTCCACTGTACTCTACCTCTACTATACTCCACTGTACTCTACCTCTACTGTGCTCTACTGTACTCTATCTCTACTGTGCTCCACTGTACTCTACCTCTACTGTACTCCACTGTAGTCTACCTCAACTATACTCCACTGTACTCTACCTCTACTGTGCTCCACTGTACTCTACCTCTACTGTGCTCTACTGTACTCTATCTCTACTGTGCTCCACTGTACTCTACCTCTACTGTAGTCCACTGTACTCCACCTCTACAGTGCTCCACTGTACTCAACCTCTACTGTACTCCACTGTACTCTACCTCTACTCTGCTCTACTGTACTCTATCTCTAATGTGCTCTACTGTACTCTACCTCTATTATACTCCACTGTACTCTACCTCTACTGTGCTCCACTGTACTCTACATCTACTGTGCTCCACTGTACACTACCTCTACTCTACTCCACTGTACTCTACCTCTACTCTGCTCTACTGTACTCTACCTCTACTGTACTCCACTGTACTCTACCTCTACTATACTCCACTGTACTCTACCTCTACTGTGCTCTACTGTACTCTATCTCTACTGTGCTCCACTCTACTCTACCTCTACTGTACTCTACTCTACTCCACCTCTAATGTGCTCCACTCTACTCTACCTCTACTGTACTCCACTGCACTCTACCTCTACTCTGCTCTACTGTACTCTATCTCTACTGTGCTCCACTGTACTCTTCCTCTACTGTACTCCACTGTAGTCTACCTCAACTATACTCCACTGTACTCTACCTCTACTGTACTCCACTGCACTCTACCTCTACTCTGCTCTACTGTACTCTATCTCTACTGTGCTCTACTGTACTCTACCTCTATTATACTCCACTGTACTCTACCTCTACTGTGCTCCACTGTACTCTACCTCTAATGTGCTCCACTGTACACTACCTCTACTGTAGTCCACTGTACTCTACCTCTAGTGTGCTCCACTCTACTCTACCTCTACTGTGCTCAGCTGTACTCTACCTCTACTGTGCTCCACTGCACTCTATCTCTACTGTACTCCACTGTACTCTACCTCTACAGTGCTCCACTGTGCTCTACCTCTACTTTACTCCACTGTACTCTACCTCTACTGTACTCTACTCTACTCCACCTCTAATGTGCTCCACTCTACTCTACCTCTACTGTACTCCACTGCACTCTACCTCTACTCTGCTCTACTGTACTCTATCTCTACTGTGCTCCACTGTACTCTACCTCTACTGTGCTCAGCTGTACTCTACCTCTACTGTACTCCACTGTACTCTATCTCTACTGTTCTCCACTCTACTCTACCTCTACTGTGCTCAGCTGTACTCTACCTCTACTGTGCTCCACTGCACTCTATCTCTACTGTACTCCACTGTACTCTACCTCTATAGGTGCTCCACTGTGCTCTACCTCTACTCTACTCTGCGGTACTCTACCTCTACTCTGCTCTACTGTACTCTACCTCTACTGTACTCCACTGTACTCTACCTCTACTATACTCCACTGTACTCTACCTCTACAGTGCTCTACTGTACTCTATCTCTACTGTGCTCCACTGTACTCTACCTCTACTGTACTCTACTCTACTCCACCTCTAATGTGCTCCACTCTACTCTACCTCTACTGTACTCCACTGCACTCTACCTCTACTCTGCTCTACTGTACTCTATCTCTACTGTGCTCCACTGTACTCTACCTCTACTGTACTCCACTGTAGTCTACCTCAACTATACTCCACTGTACTCTACCTCTACTGTTTTCCACTGTACTCTACCTCTACTGTGCTCTACTGTACTCTATCTCTACTGTGCTCCACTGTACTCTACCTCTACTGTAGTCCACTGTACTCCACCTCTACAGTGCTCCACTGTACTCTACCTCTACTGTACTGCACTGTACTCTACCTCTACTCTGCTCTACTGTACTCTATCTCTAATGTGCTCTACTGTACTCTACCTCTATTATACTCCACTGTACTCTACCTCTACTGTGCTCCACTGTACTCTACCTTTACTGTGCTCCACTGTACACTACCTCTACTCTACTCCACTGTACTCTACCTCTACTCTGCTCTACTGTACTCTACCTCTACTGTACTCCACTGTACTCTACCTCTACTATACTCCACTGTACTCTACCTCTACTGTGCTCTACTGTACTCTATCTCTACTGTGCTCCACTGTACTCTACCTCTACTGTACTCCACTGTAGTCTACCTCAACTATACTCCACTGTACTCTACCTCTACTGTGCTCCACTGTACTCTACCTCTACTGTGCTCTACTGTACTCTATCTCTACTGTGCTCCACTGTACTCTACCTCTACTGTAGTCCACTGTACTCCACCTCTACAGTGCTCCACTGTACTCAACCTCTACTGTACTCCACTGTACTCTACCTCTACTCTGCTCTACTGTACTCTATCTCTAATGTGCTCTACTGTACTCTACCTCTATTATACTCCACTGTACTCTACCTCTACTGTGCTCCACTGTACTCTACATCTACTGTGCTCCACTGTACACTACCTCTACTCTACTCCACTGTACTCTACCTCTACTCTGCTCTACTGTACTCTACCTCTACTGTACTCCACTGTACTCTACCTCTACTATACTCCACTGTACTCTACCTCTACTGTGCTCTACTGTACTCTATCTCTACTGTGCTCCACTCTACTCTACCTCTACTGTACTCTACTCTACTCCACCTCTAATGTGCTCCACTCTACTCTACCTCTACTGTACTCCACTGCACTCTACCTCTACTCTGCTCTACTGTACTCTATCTCTACTGTGCTCCACTGTACTCTTCCTCTACTGTACTCCACTGTAGTCTACCTCAACTATACTCCACTGTACTCTACCTCTACTGTACTCCACTGCACTCTACATCTACTCTGCTCTACTGTACTCTATCTCTACTGTGCTCTACTGTACTCTACCTCTATTATACTCCACTGTACTCTACCTCTACTGTGCTCCACTGTACTCTACCTCTAATGTGCTCCACTGTACACTACCTCTACTGTAGTCCACTGTACTCTACCTCTAGTGTGCTCCACTCTACTCTACCTCTACTGTGCTCAGCTGTACTCTACCTCTACTGTGCTCCACTGCACTCTATCTCTACTGTACTCCACTGTACTCTACCTCTACAGTGCTCCACTGTGCTCTACCTCTACTTTACTCCACTGTACTCTACCTCTACTCTGCTCTACTGTACTCTACCTCTACTGTACTCCACTGTACTCTACCTCTACTATACTCCACTGTACTCTACCTCTACTGTGCTCTACTGTACTCTATCTCTACTGTGCTCCACTGTACTCTACCTCTACTGTACTCCACTGTACTCTACCTCTACAGTGCTCCACTGTACTCTACCTCTACTGTACTCCACTGTACTCTACCTCTACTCTGCTCTACTGTACTCTATCTCTACTGTGCTCCACTGTACTCTACCTCTACTGTACTCCACTGTAGTCTACCTCAACTATACTCCACTGTACTCTACCTCTACTGTGCTCCACTGTACTCTACCTCAACTATACTCCACTGTACTCTATCTCTACTCTAATCCACTGTACTCTATCTCTACTCTACTCCACTCTACTCTATCTCTACTGTACTCCACTGTACTCTACCTCTACTCTTCTCTACTGTACTCCACCTCTACTGTGCTCCACTGGACTCCACTGTACTCTAGCTCTACTCTGCTCCACTGTACTCTACCTCTACTGTACTCCACATTACTCTCCCTCTACTGTGCTCCACTGTACTCTAGCTCTACTGTACTCCACTGTACTCTACCTCTACTGTACTCCACTGTACTCTACCTCTACTGTACTCCACTGTCTTCTACCTCTACTGTGCTCTACTGTACTCTATCTCTACTGTGCTCCACTGTACTCTACCTCTACTGTACTCCACTGTAGTCTACCTCAACTATACTCCACTGTACTCTACCTCTACTGTGCTCCACTGTACTCTACCTCTACTGTGCTCTACTGTACTCTATCTCTACTGTGCTCCACTGTACTCTACCTCTACTGTAGTCCACTGTACTCCACCTCTACAGTGCTCCACTGTACTCCACCTCTACTGTACTCCACTGTACTCTACCTCTACTCTGCTCTACTGTACTCTATCTCTAATGTGCTCTACTGTACTCTACCTCTATTATACTCCACTGTACTCTACCTCTACTGTGCTCCACTGTACTCTACATCTACTGTGCTCCACTGTACACTACCTCTACTCTACTCCACTGTACTCTACCTCTACTCTGCTCTACTGTACTCTACCTCTACTGTACTCCACTGTACTCTACCTCTACTATACTCCACTGTACTCTACCTCTACTGTGCTCTACTGTACTCTATCTCTACTGTGCTCCACTCTACTCTACCTCTACTGTACTCTACTCTACTCCACCTCTAATGTGCTCCACTCTACTCTACCTCTACTGTACTCCACTGCACTCTACCTCTACTCTGCTCTACTGTACTCTATCTCTACTGTGCTCCACTGTACTCTACCTCTACTGTACTCCACTGTAGTCTACCTCAACTATACTCCACTGTACTCTACCTCTACTGTACTCCACTGCACTCTACCTCTACTCTGCTCTACTGTACTCTATCTCTACTGTGCTCTACTGTACTCTACCTCTATTATACTCCACTGTACTCTACCTCTACTGTGCTCCACTGTACTCTACCTCTAATGTGCTCCACTGTACACTACCTCTACTGTAGTCCACTGTACTCTACCTCTAGTGTGCTCCACTCTACTCTACCTCTACTGTGCTCAGCTGTACTCTACCTCTACTGTGCTCCACTGCACTCTATCTCTACTGTACTCCACTGTACTCTACCTCTACAGTGCTCCACTGTGCTCTACCTCTACTTTACTCCACTGTACTCTACCTCTACTCTGCTCTACTGTACTCTACCTCTACTGTACTCCACTGTACTCTACCTCTACTATACTCCACTGTACTCTACCTCTACTGTGCTCTACTGTACTCTATCTCTACTGTGCTCCACTGTACTCTACCTCTACTGTACTCCACTGTACTCTACCTCTACAGTGCTCCACTGTACTCTACCTCTACTGTACTCCACTGTACTCTACCTCTACTCTGCTCTACTGTACTCTATCTCTACTGTGCTCCACTGTACTCTACCTCTACTGTACTCCACTGTAGTCTACCTCTACAGTGCTCCACTGTACTCTACCTCTACTGTACTCCACTGTACTCTACCTCTACTCTGCTCTACTGTACTCTATCTCTACTGTGCTCCACTGTACTCTACCTCAACTATACTCCACTGTACTCTATCTCTACTATACTCCACTGTACTCTACCTCTACTGTGCTCTACTGTACTCTATCTCTACTGTGCTCCACTCTACTCTACCTCTACTGTACTCTACTCTACTCCACCTCTAATGTGCTCCACTCTACTCTACCTCTACTGTACTCCACTGCACTCTACCTCTACTCTGCTCTACTGTACTCTATCTCTACTGTGCTCCACTGTACTCTTCCTCTACTGTACTCCACTGTAGTCTACCTCAACTATACTCCACTGTACTCTACCTCTACTGTACTCCACTGCACTCTACATCTACTCTGCTCTACTGTACTCTATCTCTACTGTGCTCTACTGTACTCTACCTCTATTATACTCCACTGTACTCTACCTCTACTGTGCTCCACTGTACTCTACCTCTAATGTGCTCCACTGTACACTACCTCTACTGTAGTCCACTGTACTCTACCTCTAGTGTGCTCCACTCTACTCTACCTCTACTGTGCTCAGCTGTACTCTACCTCTACTGTGCTCCACTGCACTCTATCTCTACTGTACTCCACTGTACTCTACCTCTACAGTGCTCCACTGTGCTCTACCTCTACTTTACTCCACTGTACTCTACCTCTACTCTGCTCTACTGTACTCTACCTCTACTGTACTCCACTGTACTCTACCTCTACTATACTCCACTGTACTCTACCTCTACTGTGCTCTACTGTACTCTATCTCTACTGTGCTCCACTGTACTCTACCTCTACTGTACTCCACTGTACTCTACCTCTACAGTGCTCCACTGTACTCTACCTCTACTGTACTCCACTGTACTCTACCTCTACTCTGCTCTACTGTACTCTATCTCTACTGTGCTCCACTGTACTCTACCTCTACTGTACTCCACTGTAGTCTACCTCAACTATACTCCACTGTACTCTACCTCTACTGTGCTCCACTGTACTCTACCTCAACTATACTCCACTGTACTCTATCTCTACTCTAATCCACTGTACTCTATCTCTACTCTACTCCACTCTACTCTATCTCTACTGTACTCCACTGTACTCTACCTCTACTCTTCTCTACTGTACTCCACCTCTACTGTGCTCCACTGGACTCCACTGTACTCTAGCTCTACTCTGCTCCACTGTACTCTACCTCTACTGTACTCCACATTACTCTCCCTCTACTGTGCTCCACTGTACTCTAGCTCTACTGTACTCCACTGTACTCTACCTCTACTGTACTCCACTGTACTCTACCTCTACTGTACTCCACTGTCTTCTACCTCTACTGTGCTCTACTGTACTCTATCTCTACTGTGCTCCACTGTACTCTACCTCTACTGTACTCCACTGTAGTCTACCTCAACTATACTCCACTGTACTCTACCTCTACTGTGCTCCACTGTACTCTACCTCTACTGTGCTCTACTGTACTCTATCTCTACTGTGCTCCACTGTACTCTACCTCTACTGTAGTCCACTGTACTCCACCTCTACAGTGCTCCACTGTACTCCACCTCTACTGTACTCCACTGTACTCTACCTCTACTCTGCTCTACTGTACTCTATCTCTAATGTGCTCTACTGTACTCTACCTCTATTATACTCCACTGTACTCTACCTCTACTGTGCTCCACTGTACTCTACATCTACTGTGCTCCACTGTACACTACCTCTACTCTACTCCACTGTACTCTACCTCTACTCTGCTCTACTGTACTCTACCTCTACTGTACTCCACTGTACTCTACCTCTACTATACTCCACTGTACTCTACCTCTACTGTGCTCTACTGTACTCTATCTCTACTGTGCTCCACTCTACTCTACCTCTACTGTACTCTACTCTACTCCACCTCTAATGTGCTCCACTCTACTCTACCTCTACTGTACTCCACTGCACTCTACCTCTACTCTGCTCTACTGTACTCTATCTCTACTGTGCTCCACTGTACTCTACCTCTACTGTACTCCACTGTAGTCTACCTCAACTATACTCCACTGTACTCTACCTCTACTGTACTCCACTGCACTCTACCTCTACTCTGCTCTACTGTACTCTATCTCTACTGTGCTCTACTGTACTCTACCTCTATTATACTCCACTGTACTCTACCTCTACTGTGCTCCACTGTACTCTACCTCTAATGTGCTCCACTGTACACTACCTCTACTGTAGTCCACTGTACTCTACCTCTAGTGTGCTCCACTCTACTCTACCTCTACTGTGCTCAGCTGTACTCTACCTCTACTGTGCTCCACTGCACTCTATCTCTACTGTACTCCACTGTACTCTACCTCTACAGTGCTCCACTGTGCTCTACCTCTACTTTACTCCACTGTACTCTACCTCTACTCTGCTCTACTGTACTCTACCTCTACTGTACTCCACTGTACTCTACCTCTACTATACTCCACTGTACTCTACCTCTACTGTGCTCTACTGTACTCTATCTCTACTGTGCTCCACTGTACTCTACCTCTACTGTACTCCACTGTACTCTACCTCTACAGTGCTCCACTGTACTCTACCTCTACTGTACTCCACTGTACTCTACCTCTACTCTGCTCTACTGTACTCTATCTCTACTGTGCTCCACTGTACTCTACCTCTACTGTACTCCACTGTAGTCTACCTCTACAGTGCTCCACTGTACTCTACCTCTACTGTACTCCACTGTACTCTACCTCTACTCTGCTCTACTGTACTCTATCTCTACTGTGCTCCACTGTACTCTACCTCAACTATACTCCACTGTACTCTATCTCTACTCTAATCCACTGTACTCTATCTCTACTCTACTCCACTCTACTCTATCTCTACTGTACTCCACTGTACTCTACCTCTACTCTTCTCTACTGTACTCCACCTCTACTGTGCTCCACTGGACTCCACTGTACTCTAGCTCTACTCTGCTCCACTGTACTCTACCTCTACTGTACTCCACTGTACTCTCCCTCTACTGTGCTCCACTGTACTCTAGCTCTACTGTACTCCACTGTACTCTACCTCTACTGTACTCCACTGTACTCTACCTCTACTGTACTCCACTGTCTTCTACCTCTACTGTGCTCTACTGTACTCTACCTCTACTGTACTCCACTGTACTCTACCTCTACTGTACTGTACTGTTCTCTACCTCTACTGTACTCTACTGTACTCCACCTCTACTGTGCTCCACTGTACTCCACTGTACTCTACCTCTACTGTGCTCCACTGTACTCTACCTCTACTGTACTCCGCTGTACTCTATCTCTACTGTGCTCCACTGTACTCTACCTCTACTGTACTCCACTGTACTCTACCTCTACTGTGCTCCACTGTACTCTACCTCTACTGTACTCCACTGTACTCTATCTCTACTGTTCTCCACTCTACTCTACCTCTACTGTGCTCAGCTGTACTCTACCTCTACTGTGCTCCACTGCACTCTATCTCTACTGTACTCCACTGTACTCTACCTCTATAGGTGCTCCACTGTGCTCTACCTCTACTCTACTCTGCGGTACTCTACCTCTACTCTGCTCTACTGTACTCTACCTCTACTGTACTCCACTGTACTCTACCTCTACTATACTCCACTGTACTCTACCTCTACTGTGCTCTACTGTACTCTATCTCTACTCTGCTCCACTGTACTCTACCTCTACTGTACTCTACTCTACTCCACCTCTAATGTGCTCCACTCTACTCTACCTCACTGTACTCCACTGTACTCTACCTCTACTCTGCTCTACTGTACTCTATCTCTACTGTGCTCCACTGTGCTCTACCTCTACTGTACTCCACTCTAGTCTACCTCAACTATACTCCACTGTACTCTACCTCTACTGTGCTCCACTGTACTTTACCTCTACTCTGCTCTACTGTACTCTATCTCTACTGTGCTCCACTGTACTCTACCTCTACTGTGCTCTACTGTACTCTATCTCTACTGTGCTCCACTGTACTCTACCTCTACTGCACTCCACATTACTCTACATCTACTCTGCTCTTCTGTACTCTATCTCTACTATGCTCCACTGTACTCTACCTCTACTGTACTCCACTGTAGTCTACCTCAACTATACTCCACTGTACTCTACCTCTACTGTACTCCACTGTACTCCACCTCTACAGTGCTCCACAGTACTCTACCTCTACTGTGCTCCACTGTACTCTACCTCTACTGTGCTCTACTGTACTCTATCTCTACTGTGCTCCACTGTACTCTACCTCTACTGTACTCCACTCTAGTCTACCTCAACTCTGCTCTACTGTACTCTATCTCTACTGTGCTCCACTGTACTCTACCTCTACTGTACTCCACTCTAGTCTACCTCAACTATACTCCACTGTACTCTACCTCTACTGTGCTCCACTGTACTCTACCTCTACTGTGCTCTACTGTACTCTATCTCTACTGTGCTCCACTGTACTCTACCTCTACTGTGCTCTACTGTAATCTATCTCTACTGTGCTCCACTGTACTCTACCTCTACTGTACTCCACTGTACTCTACCTCTACTCTGCTGTAATGTACTCTATCTCTACTGTGCTCCACTGTACTCTACCGCTACTGTGCTCCACTGTACTCTACCTCAACTATACTCCACTGTACTCTATCTTTACTCTAATCCACTGTACTCTATCTCTATTCTACTCCACTCTACTCTATCTCTACTGTACTCCACTGTACTCTACCTCTACTCTACTCTACTGTACTCCACCTCTACTGTGCTCCACTGTACTCCACTGTACTCTAGCTCTACTGTGCTCCACTGTACTCTACCTCTACTGTACTCCACTGTACTCTACCTCTACTGTGCTCCACTGTACTCTACCTCCACTGTACTCCACTGTACTCTACCTCTACTGTACTCCACTGTACTCTACCTTTACTGTACTCCACTGTATTCTACCTCTACTGTGCTCTACTGTACTCTACCTCTACTGTACTCCACTGTACTCTACCTCTACTGTACTGTACTGTTCTCTACCTCTACTGTACTCTACTGTACTCCACCTCTACTGTGCTCCACTGTATTCCACTGTACTCTACCTCTACTGTAATCCACTGTACTCTACCTCTACTGTAATGCACTGTACTCTATCTCTACTGTGCTCCACTGTACTCTACCTCTACTGTACTCCACTGTACTCTATCTCTACTGTTCTCCACTGTACTCTACCTCTACTGTGCTCTACTGTACTCCACTGTACTCTACCTCTACTCTGCTCTACCTCTACTGTACTCCACTGTACTCTACCTCTACTCTGCTCTACTGTACTCTATCTCTATTGTGCTCGACTGTACTCTACCTCTACTGTACTCCACTGTAGTCTACCTCAACTATACTCCACTGTACTCTACCTCTACTGTGCTCCACTGTACTCTACCTCTACTGTGCTCCACTGTACTCTACCTCTACTGTGCTCTACTGTACTCTATCTCTACTGTGCTCCTTTGTACTCTACCTCTACTGTACTCCACTGTACTCCACCTCTACTGTGCTCCACTGTACTCTACCTCTACTGTACTCCACTTTACTCTATCTCTACTGTGCTCCACTGTACTATACCTCTACTGTACTCCACTGTACTCTATCTCTACTGTTCTCCACTGTACTCTACCTCTACTCTGCTCCACTGTACTCCACTGTACTCCACTGTACTCTACCTCTACTGTGATCCACTGTACTCTACCTCTACTGTACTCCACTGTACTCTACCTCTACTCTGCTCTACTGTACTCTATCTCTGATGTGCTCTACTGTACTCTACCTCTATTATATTCCACTGTACTCTACCTCTACTGTGCTCCACTGTACTCTACCTCTACTGTGCTCCACTGTACACTACCTCTACTCTGCTCCACTGTACACTACATCTACTCTGCTCTACTGTACTCTACCTCTACTGTACTCCACTGTACTCTACCTCTACTATACTCCACTGTACTCTACCTCTACTGTGCTCTACTGTACTCTATCTCTACTGTGCTCCACTGTACTCTACCTCTACTGTACTCTACTCTACTCCACCTCTAATGTGCTCCACTCTACTTTACCTCTACTGTACTCCACTGTACTCTACCTCTACTCTGCTCTACTGTACTCTATCTCTACTGTGCTCCACTGTACTCTACCTCTACTGTACTCCACTGTAGTCTGCCTCAACTATACTCCACTGTGCTCTACCTCTACTGTGCTCCACTGTACTCTACCTCTACTGTGCTCTACTGTACTCTATCTCTACTGTACTCCACTGTAGTCTGCCTCAACTATACTCCACTGTACTCTACCTCTACTGTGCTCCACTGTACTCTACCTCTACTGTGCTCTACTGTACTCTACCTCTACTGTACTCTACTCTACTCCACCTCTAATGTGCTCCACTCTACTCTACCTCTACTGTACTCCACTGCACTCTACCTCTACTCTGCTCTACTGTACTCTATCTCTACTGTGCTCCACTGTACTCTACCTCTACTGTACTCCACTGTACTCTACCTCTACTGTACTCCACTGTACTCCACCTCTACATTGCTCCACTGTACTCTACCTCTCCTGTACTCCACTGTACTCTACCTCAACTATACTCCACTGTACTCTACCTCTACTGTGCTACACTGTACTCTACCTCTACTGTGCTCTACTGTACTCTACCTCTACTGTACTCTACTCTACTCCACCTCTAATGTGCTCCACTCTACTCTACCTCTACTGTACTCCACTGCACTCTACCTCTACTCTGCTCTACTGTACTCTATCTCTACTGTGCTCCACTGTACTCTACCTCTACTGTACTCTACTCGCTCCACCTCTAATGTGCTCCACTCTACTCTACCTCTACTGTACTCCACTGCACTCTACCTCTACTCTGCTCTACTGTACTCTATCTCTACTGTGCTCCACTGTACTCTACCTCTACTGTACTCCACTGTAGTCTACCTCAACTATACTCCACTGTACTCTACCTCTACTGTACTCCACTGTACTCTACCTCTACAGTGCTCCACTGTGCTCTATCTCAACTGTACTCCACTGTACTCTACCTCTACTCTGCTCTACCTCTACTGTACTCCACTGTACTCTACCTCTACTCTGCTCTACTGTACTCTATCTCTATTGTGCTCCACTGTACTCTACCTCTACTGTACTCCACTGTAGTCTACCTCAACTATACTCCACTGTACTCTACCTCTACTGTGCTCCACTGTACTCTACCTCTACTGTGCTCCACTGTACTCTACCTCTACTGTGCTCTACTGTACTCTATCTCTACTGTGCTCCTTTGTACTCTACCTCTACTGTACTCCACTGTACTCCACCTCTACTGTGCTCCACTGTACTCTACCTCTACTGTACTCCACTTTACTCTATCTCTACTGTGCTCCACTGTACTATACCTCTACTGTACTCCACTGTACTCTATCTCTACTGTTCTCCACTGTACTCTACCTCTATTATACTCCACTGTACTCTACCTCTACTGTGCTCCACTGTACTCTACCTCTACTGTGCTCCACTGTACACTACCTCTACTCTACTCCACTGTACTCTACCTCTACTCTGCTCTACTGTACTCTACCTCTACTGTACTCCACTGTACTCTACCTCTACTATACTCCACGGTACTCTACCTCTACTGTGCTCTACTGTACTCTATCTCTACTGTGCTCCACTGTACTCTACCTCTACTGTACTCTACTCTACTCCACCTCTAATGTGCTCCACTCTACTTTACCTCTACTGTACTCCACTGTACTCTACCTCTACTCTGCTCTACTTTACTCTATCTCTACTGTGCTCCACTGTACTCTACCTCTACTGTACTCCACTGTAGTCTGCCTCAACTATACTCCACTGTACTCTACCTCTACTGTGCTCCACTGTACTCTACCTCTACTGTGCTCTACTGTACTCTATCTCTACTGTGCTCCACTGTACTCTACCTCTACTGTACTCCACTGTACCCTACCTCTACTGTACTCCACTGTACTCCACCTCTACATTGCTCCACTGTACTCTACCTCTACTGTACTCCACTGTACTCTACCTCAACTATACTCCACTGTACTCTACCTCTACTGTGCTACACTGTACTCTACCTCTACTGTGCTCTACTGTACTCTACCTCTACTGTGCTCCACTGTACTCTACCTCTACTGTACTCCACTGTACTCCACCTCTACATTGCTCCACTGTACTCTACCTCTACTGTACTCCACTGTACTCTACCTCTACTCTGCTCTACTGTACTCTATCTCTACTGTGCTCCACTGTACTCTACCTCTACTGTGCTCTACTGTACTCTATCTCTACTGTGCTCCACTGTACTCTACCTCTACTGTAGTCCACTGTACTCCACCTCTACAGTGCTCCACTGTACTCTACCTCTACTGTACTCCACTGTACACTACCTCTACTCTGCTCTACTGTATTCTATCTCTAATGTGCTCTACTGTACTCTACCTCTATTATACTCCACTGTACTCTACCTCTACTGTGCTCCACTGTACTCTATCTCTACTGTGCTCCACTGTACACTACCTCTACTCTACTCCACTGTACACTACCTCTACTCTGCTCTACTGTACTCTACCTCTACTGTACTCAACTGTACTCTACCTCTACTAAACTCCACTGTACTCTACCTCTACTGTGCTCTACTGTACTCTATCTCTACTGTGCTCCACTGTACTCTACCTCTACTGTACTCTACTCTACTCCACCTCTAATGTGCTCCACTCTACTCTACCTCTACTGTACTCCACTGCACTCTACCTCTACTCTGCTCTACTGTACTCTATCTCTACTGTGCTCCACTGTACTCTACCTCTACTGTACTCCACTGTAGTCTACCTCAACTATACTCCACTGTACTCTACCTCTACTGTACTCCACTGTACTCTACCTCTACAGTGCTCCACTGTGCTCTATCTCAACTGTACTCCACTGTACTCTACCTCTACTCTGCTCTACCTCTACTGTACTCCACTGTACTCTACCTCTACTCTGCTCTACTGTACTCTATCTCTATTGTGCTCCACTGTACTCTACCTCTACTGTACTCCACTGTAGTCTACCTCAACTATACTCCACTGTACTCTACCTCTACTGTGCTCCACTGTACTCTACCTCTACTGTACTCCACTGTACTCTACCTCTACTGTACTCCACTGTAGTCTACCTCAACTATACTCCACTGTACTCTACCTCTACTGTGCTCCACTGTACTCTACCTCTACTGTGCTCTACTGTACTCTATCTCTACTGTGCTCCTTTGTACTCTACATCTACTGTACTCCACTGTACTCCACCTCTACTGTGCTCCACTGTACTCTACCTCTACTGTACTCCACTTTACTCTATCTCTACTGTGCTCCACTGTACTATACCTCTACTGTACTCCACTGTACTCTATCTCTACTGTTCTCCACTGTACTCTACCTCTACTGTGCTCCACTGTACTCCACTGTACTCCACTGTACTCTACCTCTACTGTGATCCACTGTACTCTACCTCTACTGTACTCCACTGTACTCTACCTCTACTCTGCTCTACTGTACTCTATCTCTGATGTGCTCTCCTGTACTCTACCTCTATTATACTCCACTGTACTCTACCTCTACTGTGCTCCACTGTACTCTACCTCTACTGTGCTCCACTGTACACTACCTCTACTCTACTCCACTGTACTCTACCTCTACTCTGCTCTACTGTACTCTACCTCTACTGTACTCCACTGTACTCTACCTCTACTATACTCCACTGTACTCTACCTCTACTGTGCTCTACTGTACTCTATCTCTACTGTGCTCCACTGTACTCTACCTCTACTGTACTCTACTCTACTCCACCTCTAATGTGCTCCACTCTACTTTACCTCTACTGTACTCCACTGTACTCTACCTCTACTCTTCTCTACTGTACTCTATCTCTACTGTGCTCCACTGTACTCTACCTCTACTGTACTCCACTGTAGTCTGCCTCAACTATACTCCACTGTACTCTACCTCTACTGTGCTCCACTGTACTCTACCTCTACTGTGCTCTACTGTACTCTATCTCTACTGTGCTCCACTGTACTCTACCTCTACTGTACTCCACTGTACTCTACCTCTACTGTACTCCACTGTACTCCACCTCTACATTGCTCCACTGTACTCTACCTCTACTGTACTCCACTGTACTCTACCTCAACTATACTCCACTGTACTCTACCTCTACTGTGCTACACTGTACTCTACCTCTACTGTGCTCTACTGTACTCTACCTCTACTGTGCTCCACTGTACTCTACCTCTACTGTACTCCACTGTACTCCACCTCTACATTGCTCCACTGTACTCTACCTCTACTGTACTCCACTGTACTCTACCTCTACTCTGCTCTACTGTACTCTATCTCTACTGTGCTCCACTGTACTCTACCTCTACTGTGCTCTACTGTACTCTATCTCTACTGTGCTCCACTGTACTCTACCTCTACTGTAGTCCACTGTACTCCAACTCTACAGTGCTCCACTGTACTCTACCTCTACTGTACTCCACTGTACTCTACCTCTACTCTGCTCTACTGTATTCTATCTCTAATGTGCTCTACTGTACTCTACCTCTATTATACTCCACTGTACTCTACCTCTACTGTGCTCCACTGTACTCTACCTCTACTGTGCTCCACTGTACACTACCTCTACTCTACTCCACTGTACACTACCTCTACTCTGCTCTACTGTACTCTACCTCTACTGTACTCAACTGTACTCTACCTCTACTATACTCCACTGTACTCTACCTCTACTGTGCTCTACTGTACTCTATCTCTACTGTGCTCCACTGTACTCTACCTCTACTGTACTCTGCTCTACTCCACCTCTAATGTGCTCCACTCTACTCTACCTCTACTGTACTCCACTGCACTCTACCTCTACTCTGCTCTACTGTACTCTATCTCTACTGTGCTCCACTGTACTCTACCTCTACTGTACTCCACTGTAGTCTACCTCAACTATACTCCACTGTACTCTACCTCTACTGTACTCCACTGTACTCTACCTCTACAGTGCTCCACTGTGCTCTATCTCAACTGTACTCCACTGTACTCTACCTCTACTCTGCTCTACCTCTACTGTACTCCACTGTACTCTACCTCTACTCTGCTCTACTGTACTCTATCTCTATTGTGCTCCACTGTACTCTACCTCTACTGTACTCCACTGTAGTCTACCTCAACTATACTCCACTGTACTCTACCTCTACTGTGCTCCACTGTACTCTACCTCTACTGTACTCCACTGTACTCTACCTCTACTGTACTCCACTGTAGTCTACCTCAACTATACTCCACTGTACTCTACCTCTACTGTGCTCCACTGTACTCTACCTCTACTGTGCTCTACTGTACTCTATCTCTACTGTGCTCCTTTGTACTCTACCTCTACTGTACTCCACTGTACTCCACCTCTACTGTGCTCCACTGTACTCTACCTCTACTGTACTCCACTGTACTCTATCTCTACTGTTCTCCACTGTACTCTACCTCTACTGTGCTCCACTGTACTCCACTGTACTCCACTGTACTCCACTGTACTCTACCTCTACTGTGATCCACTGTACTCTACCTCTACTGTACTCCACTGTACTCTACCTCTACTCTGCTCTACTGTACTCTATCTCGGATGTGCTCTACTGTACTCTACCTCTATTATACTCCACTGTACTCTACCTCTACTGTGCTCTACTGTACTCTATCTCTACTGTGCTCCTTTGTACTCTACCTCTACTGTACTCCACTGTACTCCACCTCTACTGTGCTCCACTGTACTCTACCTCTACTGTACTCCACTGTACTCTATCTCTACTGTGCTCCACTGTACTATACCTCTACTGTACTCCACTGTACTCTATCTCTACTGTTCTCCACTGTACTCTACCTCTACTGTGCTCCACTGTACTCCACTGTACTCCACTGTACTCCACTGTACTCTACTTCTACTGTGATCCACTGTACTCTACCTCTACTGTACTCCACTGTACTCTACCTCTACTCTGCTCTACTGTACTCTATCTCTGATGTGCTCTACTGTACTCTACCTCTATTATACTCCACTGTACTCTACCTCTACTGTGCTCCACTGTACTCTACCTCTACTGTGCTCCACTGTACACTACCTCTACTCTACTCCACTGTACTCTACCTCTACTCTGCTCTACTGTACTCTACCTCTACTGTACTCCACTGTACTCTACCTCTACTATACTCCACTGTACTCTACCTCTACTGTGCTCTACTGTACTCTATCTCTACTGTGCTCCACTATACTCTACCTCTACTGTACTCTACTCTACTCCACATCTAATGTGCTCCACTCTACTTTACCTCTACTGTACTCCACTGTACTCTACCTCTACTCTGCTCTACTGTACTCTATCTCTACTGTGCTCCACTGTACTCTACCTCTACTGTACTCCACTGTAGTCTGCCTCAACTATACTCCACTGTACTCTACCTCTACTGTGCTCCACTGTACTCTACCTCTACTGTGCTATACTGTACTCTATCTCTACTGTGCTCCACTGTACTCTACCTCTACTGTACTCCACTGTACTCCACCTCTACAGTGCTCCACTGTACACTACCTCTACTATACTCCACTGTACTCTACCTCTACTCTGCTGTACTGTACTCTATCTCTACTGTGCTCCACTGTACTCTACCTCTACTGTACTCCACTGTAGTCTACCTCAACTATACTCCACTGTACTCTACCTCTACTGTGCTACACTGTACTCTACCTCTACTATGCTCTACTGTACTCTACCTCTACTGTGCTCCACTGTACTCTACCTCTACTGTACTCCACTGTACTCCACCTCTACAGTGCTCCACTGTACTCTACCTCTACTGTACTCCACTGTACTCTACCTCTACTCTGCTCTACTGTACTCTATCTCTACTGTGCTCCACTGTACTCTACCTCTACTGTGCTCTACTGTACTCTATCTCTACTGTGCTCCACTGTACTCTACCTCTACTGTAGTCCACTGTACTCCACCTCTACAGTGCTCCACTGTACTCTACCTCTACTGTACTCCACTGTACTCTACCTCTACTCTGCTCTACTGTATTCTATCTCTAATGTGCTCTACTGTACTCTACCTCTATTATACTCCACTGTACTCTACCTCTACTGTGCTCCACTGTACTCTACCTCTACTGTGCTCCACTGTACACTACCTCTACTCTACTCCACTGTACACTACCTCTACTCTGCTCTACTGTACTCTACCTCTACTGTACTCAACTGTACTCTACCTCTACTATACTCCACTGTACTCTACCTCTACTGTGCTCTACTGTACTCTATCTCTACTGTGCTCCACTGTACTCTACCTCTACTGTACTCTACTCTACTCCACCTCTAATGTGCTCCACTCTACTCTACCTCTACTGTACTCCACTGCACTCTACCTCTACTCTGCTCTACTGTACTCCATCTCTACTGTGCTCCACTGTACTCTACCTCTACTGTACTCCACTGTAGTCTACATCAACTATACTCCACTGTACTCTACCTCTACTGTGCTCCACTGTACTCTACCTCTACTGTGCTCTACTGTACTCTATCTCTACTGTGCTCCACTGTACTCTACCTCTACTGTAGTCCACTGTACTCCACCTCTACAGTGCTCCACTGTACTCTACCTCTACTGTACTCCACTGTACTCTACCTCTACTCTGCTCTACTGTACTCTATCTCTACTGTGCTCCACTGTACTCTACCTCTACTGTACTCCACTCTAGTCTACCTCAACTATACTCCACTGTACTCTACCTCTACTGTGCTCCACTGTAATCTACCTCTACTGTGCTCTACTGTACTCTATCTCTACTGTGCTCCACTGTACTCTACCTCTACTGTACTCCACTTTACTCCACCTCTACAGTGCTCCACTGTACTCTACCTCTACTGTACTCCACTGTACTCTACCTCTACTCTGCTCTACTGTACTCTATCTCTACTGTGCTCCACTGTACTCTACCTCTACTGTACTCCACTGTAGTCTACCTCAACTATACTCCACTGTACTCTACCTCTACTGTGCTCCACTGTACTCTACCTCAACTATACTCCACTGTACTCTATCTCTACTCTAATCCACTGTACTCTATCTCAACTCTACTCCACTCTACTCTATCTCTACTGTACTCCACTGTACTCTACCTCTACTCTACTCTACTGTACTCCACCTCTACTGTGCTCCACTGTACTCCACTGTACTCTAGCTCTACTGTGCTCCACTGTACTCTACCTCTACTGTACTCCACTGTACTCTACCTCTACTGTGCTCCACTGTACTCTACCTCTACTGTACTCCACTGTACTCTACCTCTACTGTACTCCACTGTACTCTACCTCTACTATACTCCACTGAATTCTACCTCTACTGTGCTCTACTGTACTCTACCTCTACTGTACTCTACTCTACTCCACCTCTAATGTGCTCCACTCTACTTTACCTCTACTGTACTCCACTGTACTCTACCTCTACTCTGCTCTACTGTACTCTATCTCTACTGTGCTCCACTGTACTCTACCTCTACTGTACTCCACTGTAGTCTGCCTCAACTATACTCCACTGTACTCTACCTCTACTGTGCTCCACTGTACTCTACCTCTACTGTGCTCTACTGTAATCTATCTCTACTGTGCTCCACTGTACTCTACCTCTACTGTACTCCACTGTACTCCACCTCTACAGTGCTCCACTGTACACTACCTCTACTATACTCCACTGTACTCTACCTCTACTCTGCTGTACTGTACTCTATCTCTACTGTGCTCCACTGTACTCTACCTCTACTGTACTCCACTGTAGTCTACCTCAACTATACTCCACTGTACTCTACCTCTACTGTGCTACACTGTACTCTACCTCTACTATGCTCTACTGTACTCTACCTCTACTGTGCTCCACTGTACTCTACCTCTACTGTACTCCACTGTACTCCACCTCTACAGTGCTCCACTGTACTCTACCTCTACTGTACTCCACTGTACTCTACCTCTACTCTGCTCTACTGTACTCTATCTCTACTGTGCTCCACTGTACTCTACCTCTACTGTGCTCTACTGTACTCTATCTCTACTGTGCTCCACTGTACTCTACCTCTACTGTAGTCCACTGTACTCCACCTCTACAGTGCTCCACTGTACTCTACCTCTACTGTACTCCACTGTACTCTACCTCTACTCTGCTCTACTGTATTCTATCTCTAATGTGCTCTACTGTACTCTACCTCTATTATACTCCACTGTACTCTACCTCTACTGTGCTCCACTGTACTCTACCTCTACTTTGCTCCACTGTACACTACCTCTACTCTACTCCATTGTACACTACCTCTACTCTGCTCTACTGTACTCTACCTCTACTGTACTCCACTGTAGTCTACATCAACTATACTCCACTGTACTCTACCTCTACTGTGCTCCACTGTACTCTACCTCTACTGTGCTCTACTGTACTCTATCTCTACTGTGCTCCACTGTACTCTACCTCTACTGTAGTCCACTGTACTCCACCTCTACAGTGCTCCACTGTACTCTACCTCTACTGTACTCCACTGTACTCTACCTCTACTCTGCTCTACTGTACTCTATCTCTACTGTGCTCCACTGTACTCTACCTCTACTGTACTCCACTCTAGTGTACCTCAACTATACTCCACTGTACTCTACCTCTACTGTGCTCCACTGTACTCTACCTCTACTGTGCTCTACTGTACTCTATCTCTACTGTGCTCCACTGTACTCTACCTCTACTGTACTCCACTTTACTCCACCTCTACAGTGCTCCACTGTACTCTACCTCTACTGTACTCCACTGTACTCTACCTCTACTCTGCTCTACTGTACTCTATCTCTACTGTGCTCCACTGTACTCTACCTCTACTGTACTCCACTGTAGTCTACCTCAACTATACTCCACTGTACTCTACCTCTACTGTGCTCCACTGTACTCTACCTCAACTATACTCCACTGTACTCTATCTCTACTCTAATCCACTGTACTCTATCTCAACTCTACTCCACTCTACTCTATCTCTACTGTACTCCACTGTACTCTACCTCTACTCTACTCTACTGTACTCCACCTCTACTGTGCTCCACTGTACTCCACTGTACTCTAGCTCTACTGTGCTCCACTGTACTCTACCTCTACTGTACTCCACTGTACTCTACCTCTACTGTGCTCCACTGTACTCTACCTCTACTGTACTCCACTGTACTCTACCTCTACTGTACTCCACTGTACTCTACCTCTACTATACTCCACTGAATTCTACCTCTACTGTGCTCTACTGTACTCTACCTCTACTGTACTCCACTGTACTCTACCTCTACTGTACTTTACTGTTCTCTACCTCTACTGTACTCTACTGTACTCCACCTCTACTGTGCTCCACTGTACTCCACTTTACTCTACCTCTACTGTGCTCCACTGTACTCTACCTCTACTGTGCTCCACTGTACTCTATCTCTACTGTGCTCCACTGTACTCTACCTCTACTGTACTCCACTGTACTCTATCTCTACTGTTCTCCACTGTACTCTACCTCTACTGTACTCCACTGTACTCTACCTCTACTCTACTCTACTGTGCTCCACCTCTACTGTGCTCCACTGTACTCCACTGTACTCTAGCTCTACTGTGCTCCACTGTACTCTACCTCTACTGTACTCCACTGTACTCTACCTCTACTGTGCTCCACTGTACTCTACCTCCACTGTACTCCACTGTACTCTACCTCTACTGTACTCCACTGTACTCTACCTCTACTGTACTCCACTGTATTCTACCTCTACTGTGCTCTACTGTACTCTACCTCTACTGTACTCCACTGTACTCTACCTCTACTGTACTGTACTGTTCTCTATCTCTACTGTACTCTACTGTACTCCACCTCTACTGTGCTCCACTGTACTCCACTGTACTCTACCTCTACTGTTCTCCACTGTACTCTACCTCTACTGTAATCCATTGTACTCTATCTCTACTGTTCTCCACTGTACTCTACCTCTACTGTGCTCCACTGTACTCCACTGTACTCTATCTCTACTGTGATCCACTGTACTCTTTCTCTGCCGTGCTCCACTGTACTCTATATCTCCTCTACTCCACTGTACTCTATCTCTATTGTACTCCACTGTACTCTACCTCTACTGTACTCTACTGTACTCCACCTCTAGTGTGCTCCACTGTACTCCACTGTACTCTTCCTCTACTCTACTCCACTGTACTCTATCTCTACTGTGCTCCACTGTACTCTACCTCTACTTTGCTCTAATATACTCTACTCTACTGTGCTCCACTGTACTCTATTTCTACTGTACCCCACTGTACTCTACCTCTACTGTGCTCCACTGTACTCTACCTCTACTGTGCTCCACTGTACACTACCTCTACTGTACTCCACTGTACTCTACCTCTACTGTGCTCCACTGTACTCTACCTCTACTGTGCTCCACTGTACTCTACCTCTACTGTGCTCCACTGTACTCTATCTCTACTGTATTCCACTGTACTCTACCTCTACAGTGCTCCACTGTGCTCTACCTCAACTGTACTCCACTGTACTCTACCTCTACTCTGCTCTACTGTGCTCTACCTCTACTGTACTCCACTGTACTCTACCTCTACTCTGCTCTACTGTACTCTATCTCTATTGTGCTCCACTGTACTCTATCTCTACTGTACTCCACTGTAGTCTACCTCAACTATACTCCACTGTACTCTACCTCTACTGTGCTCCACTGTACTCTACCTCTACTGTGCTCTACTGTACTCTACCTCTACTGTGCTCCACTGTACTCTACCTCTACTGTACTCCACTGTACTCCACCTCTACTGTGCTCCACTGTACTCTACCTCTACTGTACTCCACTGTACTCTACCTCTACTCTGCTCTACTGTACTCTATCTCTACTGTGCTCCACTGTACTCTACCTCTACTGTGCTCTACTGTACTCTATCTCTACTGTGCTCCACTGTACTCTACCTCTACTGTGCTCCACTGTACTCTACCTCTACAGTGCTCCACTGTACTCTACCTCTACTGTACTCCACTGTACTCTACCTCTACTCTGCTCTACTGTACTCTATCTCTAATGTGCTCTACTGTACTCTATCTCTACTGTGCTCCACTGTACTCTACCTCTACTGTACTCAACTGTACTCCACCTCTACAGTGCTCCACTGTACTCTACCTCTACTCTACTCCACTGTACTCTACCTCTACTTTGCTCTACTGTACTCTACCTCTACTGTACTCCACTGTACTCTACCTCTACTGTGCTCTACTGTACTCTACCTCTACTGTGCTCTACTGTACTCTATCTCTACTGTGCTCCACTGTACTCTACCTCTACTGTACTCCACTGTACTCTACCTCTACTGTACTCCACTGTACTCTACCTCTACAGTACTCCACTGTACTCTACCTCTACTGTACTCCACTGTACTCTACCTCTACTCTGCTCTACTGTACTCTATCTCTACTGTGCTCCACTTTACTCTACCTCTACTGTACTCCACTGTAGTCTACTTCAACTATACTCCACTGTACTCTACCTCTACTGTGCTCCACTGTACTCTACCTCAACTATACTCCACTGTACTCTATCTCTACTCTAATCCACTGTACTCTATCTCTACTCTACTCCACTCTACTCTATCTCTACTGTACTCCACTGTACTCTACCTCTACTCTTCTCTACTGTACTCCACCTCTACTGTGCTCCACTGTACTCCACTGTACTCTAGCTCTACTCTGCTCCACTGTACTCTACCTCTACTGTACTCCACTGTACTCTACCTCTACTGTGCTCCACTGTACTCTAGCTCTACTGTACTCCACTGTACTCTACCTCTACTGTACTCCACTGTACTCTACCTCTACTGTACTCCACTGTATTCTACCTCTACTGTGCTCTACTGTACTCTACCTCTACTGTACTCCACTGTACTCTACCTCTACTGTACTGTACTGTTCTCTACCTCTACTGTACTCTACTGTACTCCACCTCTACTGTGCTCCACTGTACTCCACTGCAATCTACCTCTACTGTGCTCCACTGTACTCTACCTCTACTGTACTCCACTGTACTCTATCTCTACTGTGCTCCACTGTACTCTACCTCTACTGTACTCCACTCTACTCTACCTCTACTGTGCTCCACTGTACTCTACCTCTACTGTACTCCACTTTACTCTATCTCTACTGTTCTCCACTCTACTCTACCTCTACTGTGCTCAGCTGTACTCTATCTCTACTGTACTCCACTGTACTCTACCTCTATAGGTGCTCCACTGTGCTCTACCTCTACTCTACTCTGCTGTACTCTACCTCTACTCTGCTCTACTGTACTCTACCTCTACTGTACTCCACTGTACTCTACCTCTACTATACTCCACTGTACTCTACCTCTACTGTGCTCTACTGTACTCTATCTCTACTGTGCTCCACTGTACTCTACCTCTACTGTACTCTACTCTACTCCACCTCTAATGTGCTCCACTCTACTCTCCCTCTACTGTACTCCACTGTACTCTACCTCTACTCTGCTCTACTGTACTCTATCTCTACTGTGCTCCACTGTACTCTACCTCTACTGTACTCCACTCTAGTCTACCTCAACTATACTCCACTGTACTCTACCTCTACTGTGCTCCACTGTAATCTACCTCTACTGTGCTCTACTGTACTCTATCTCTACTGTGCTCCACTGTACTCTACCTCTACTGTACTCCACTTTACTCCACCTCTACAGTGCTCCACTGTACTCTACCTCTACTGTACTCCACTGTACTCTACCTCTACTCTGCTCTACTGTACTCTATCTCTACTGTGCTCCACTGTACTCTACCTCTACTGTACTCCACTGTAGTCTACCTCAACTATACTCCACTGTACTCTACCTCTACTGTGCTCCACTGTACTCTACCTCAACTATACTCCACTGTACTCTATCTCTACTCTAATCCACTGTACTCTATCTCAACTCTACTCCACTCTACTCTATCTCTACTGTACTCCACTGTACTCTACCTCTACTCTACTCTACTGTACTCCACCTCTACTGTGCTCCACTGTACTCCACTGTACTCTAGCTCTACTGTGCTCCACTGTACTCTACCTCTACTGTACTCCACTGTACTCTACCTCTACTGTGCTCCACTGTACTCTACCTCTACTGTACTCCACTGTACTCTACCTCTACTGTACTCCACTGTACTCTACCTCTACTATACTCCACTGAATTCTACCTCTACTGTGCTCTACTGTACTCTACCTCTACTGTACTCTACTCTACTCCACCTCTAATGTGCTCCACTCTACTTTACCTCTACTGTACTCCACTGTACTCTACCTCTACTCTGCTCTACTGTACTCTATCTCTACTGTGCTCCACTGTACTCTACCTCTACTGTACTCCACTGTAGTCTGCCTCAACTATACTCCACTGTACTCTACCTCTACTGTGCTCCACTGTACTCTACCTCTACTGTGCTCTACTGTAATCTATCTCTACTGTGCTCCACTGTACTCTACCTCTACTGTACTCCACTGTACTCCACCTCTACAGTGCTCCACTGTACACTACCTCTACTATACTCCACTGTACTCTACCTCTACTCTGCTGTACTGTACTCTATCTCTACTGTGCTCCACTGTACTCTACCTCTACTGTACTCCACTGTAGTCTACCTCAACTATACTCCACTGTACTCTACCTCTACTGTGCTACACTGTACTCTACCTCTACTATGCTCTACTGTACTCTACCTCTACTGTGCTCCACTGTACTCTACCTCTACTCTACTCCACTGTACTCCACCTCTACAGTGCTCCACTGTACTCTACCTCTACTGTACTCCACTGTACTCTACCTCTACTCTGCTCTACTGTACTCTATCTCTACTGTGCTCCACTGTACTCTACCTCTACTGTGCTCTACTGTACTCTATCTCTACTGTGCTCCACTGTACTCTACCTCTACTGTAGTCCACTGTACTCCACCTCTACAGTGCTCCACTGTACTCTACCTCTACTGTACTCCACTGTACTCTACCTCTACTCTGCTCTACTGTATTCTATCTCTAATGTGCTCTACTGTACTCTACCTCTATTATACTCCACTGTACTCTACCTCTACTGTGCTCCACTGTACTCTACCTCTACTTTGCTCCACTGTACACTACCTCTACTCTACTCCACTGTACACTACCTCTACTCTGCTCTACTGTACTCTACCTCTACTGTACTCAACTGTACTCTACCTCTACTATACTCCACTGTACTCTACCTCTACTGTGCTCTACTGTACTCTATCTCTACTGTGCTCCACTGTACTCTACCTCTACTGTACTCTACTCTACTCCACCTCTAATGTGCTCCACTCTACTCTACCTCTACTGTACTCCACTGCACTCTACCTCTACTCTGCTCTACTGTACTCTATCTCTACTGTGCTCCACTGTACTCTACCTCTACTGTACTCCACTGTAGTCTACATCAACTATACTCCACTGTACTCTACCTCTACTGTGCTCCACTGTACTCTACCTCTACTGTGCTCTACTGTACTCTATCTCTACTGTGCTCCACTGTACTCTACCTCTACTGTAGTCCACTGTACTCCACCTCTACAGTGCTCCACTGTACTCTACCTCTACTGTACTCCACTGTACTCTACCTCTACTCTGCTCTACTGTACTCTATCTCTACTGTGCTCCACTGTACTCTACCTCTACTGTACTCCACTCTAGTCTACCTCAACTATACTCCACTGTACTCTACCTCTACTGTGCTCCACTGTACTCTACCTCTACTGTGCTCTACTGTACTCTATCTCTACTGTGCTCCACTGTACTCTACCTCTACTGTACTCCACTTTACTCCACCTCTACAGTGCTCCACTGTACTCTACCTCTACTGTACTCCACTGTACTCTACCTCTACTCTGCTCTACTGTACTCTATCTCTACTGTGCTCCACTGTACTCTACCTCTACTGTACTCCACTGTAGTCTACCTCAACTATACTCCACTGTACTCTACCTCTACTGTGCTCCACTGTACTCTACCTCAACTATACTCCACTGTACTCTATCTCTACTCTAATCCACTGTACTCTATCTCAACTCTACTCCACTCTACTCTATCTCTACTGTACTCCACTGTACTCTACCTCTACTCTACTCTACTGTACTCCACCTCTACTGTGCTCCACTGTACTCCACTGTACTCTAGCTCTACTGTGCTCCACTGTACTCTACCTCTACTGTACTCCACTGTACTCTACCTCTACTGTGCTCCACTGTACTCTACCTCTACTGTACTCCACTGTACTCTACCTCTACTGTACTCCACTGTACTCTACCTCTACTATACTCCACTGAATTCTACCTCTACTGTGCTCTACTGTACTCTACCTCTACTGTACTCCACTGTACTCTACCTCTACTGTACTTTACTGTTCTCTACCTCTACTGTACTCTACTGTACTCCACCTCTACTGTGCTCCACTGTACTCCACTTTACTCTACCTCTACTGTGCTCCACTGTACTCTACCTCTACTGTGCTCCACTGTACTCTATCTCTACTGTGCTCCACTGTACTCTACCTCTACTGTACTCCACTGTACTCTATCTCTACTGTTCTCCACTGTACTCTACCTCTACTGTACTCCACTGTACTCTACCTCTACTCTACTCTACTGTGCTCCACCTCTACTGTGCTCCACTGTACTCCACTGTACTCTAGCTCTACTGTGCTCCACTGTACTCTACCTCTACTGTACTCCACTGTACTCTACCTCTACTGTGCTCCACTGTACTCTACCTCCACTGTACTCCACTGTACTCTACCTCTACTGTACTCCACTGTACTCTACCTCTACTGTACTCCACTGTATTCTACCTCTACTGTGCTCTACTGTACTCTACCTCTACTGTACTCCACTGTACTCTACCTCTACTGTACTGTACTGTTCTCTACCTCTACTGTACTCTACTGTACTCCACCTCTACTGTGCTCCACTGTACTCCACTGTACTCTACCTCTACTGTGCTCCACTGTACTCCACTGTACTCTATCTCTACTGTGATCCACTGTACTCTTTCTCTGCCGTGCTCCACTGTACTCTATATCTCCTCTACTCCACTGTACTCTATCTCTATTGTACTCCACTGTACTCTACCTCTACTGTACTCTACTGTACTCCACCTCTAGTGTGCTCCACTGTACTCCACTGTACTCTTCCTCTACTCTACTCCACTGTACTCTATCTCTACTGTGCTCCACTGTACTCTACCTCTACTTTGCTCTAATATACTCTACTCTACTGTGCTCCACTGTACTCTATTTCTACTGTACCCCACTGTACTCTACCTCTACTGTGCTCCACTGTACTCTACCTCTACTGTGCTCCACTGTACACTACCTCTACTGTACTCCACTGTACTCTACCTCTACTGTGCTCCACTGTACTCTACCTCTACTGTGCTCCACTGTACTCTACCTCTACTGTGCTCCACTGTACTCTATCTCTACTGTACTCCACTGTACTCTACCTCTACAGTGCTCCACTGTGCTCTACCTCAACTGTACTCCACTGTACTCTACCTCTACTCTGCTCTACTGTGCTCTACCTCTACTGTACTCCACTGTACTCTACCTCTACTCTGCTCTACTGTACTCTATCTCTATTGTGCTCCACTGTACTCTATCTCTACTGTACTCCACTGTAGTCTACCTCAACTATACTCCACTGTACTCTACCTCTACTGTGCTCCACTGTACTCTACCTCTACTGTGCTCTACTGTACTCTACCTCTACTGTGCTCCACTGTACTCTACCTCTACTGTACTCCACTGTACTCCACCTCTACTGTGCTCCACTGTACTCTACCTCTACTGTACTCCACTGTACTCTACCTCTACTCTGCTCTACTGTACTCTATCTCTACTGTGCTCCACTGTACTCTACCTCTACTGTGCTCTACTGTACTCTATCTCTACTGTGCTCCACTGTACTCTACCTCTACTGTGCTCCACTGTACTCTACCTCTACAGTGCTCCACTGTACTCTACCTCTACTGTACTCCACTGTACTCTACCTCTACTCTGCTCTACTGTACTCTATCTCTAATGTGCTCTACTGTACTCTATCTCTACTGTGCTCCACTGTACTCTACCTCTACTGTACTCAACTGTACTCCACCTCTACAGTGCTCCACTGTACTCTACCTCTACTCTACTCCACTGAACTCTACCTCTACTTTGCTCTACTGTACTCTACCTCTACTGTACTCCACTGTACTCTACCTCTACTGTGCTCTACTGTACTCTACCTCTACTGTGCTCTACTGTACTCTATCTCTACTGTGCTCCACTGTACTCTACCTCTACTGTACTCCACTGTACTCTACCTCTACTGTACTCCACTGTACTCTACCTCTACAGTACTCCACTGTACTCTACCTCTACTGTACTCCACTGTACTCTACCTCTACTCTGCTCTACTGTACTCTATCTCTACTGTGCTCCACTTTACTCTATCTCTACTGTACTCCACTGTAGTCTACCTCAACTATACTCCACTGTACTCTACCTCTACTGTGCTCCACTGTACTCTACCTCAACTATACTCCACTGTACTCTATCTCTACTCTAATCCACTGTACTCTATCTCTACTCTACTCCACTCTACTCTATCTCTACTGTACTCCACTGTACTCTACCTCTACTCTTCTCTACTGTACTCCACCTCTACTGTGCTCCACTGTACTCCACTGTACTCTAGCTCTACTCTGCTCCACTGTACTCTACCTCTACTGTACTCCACTGTACTCTACCTCTACTGTGCTCCACTGTACTCTAGCTCTACTGTACTCCACTGTACTCTACCTCTACTGTACTCCACTGTACTCTACCTCTACTGTACTCAACTGTATTCTACCTCTACTGTGCTCTACTGTACTCTACCTCTACTGTACTCCACTGTACTCTACCTCTACTGTACTGTTCTCTACCTCTACTGTACTCTACTGTACTCCACCTCTACTGTGCTCCACTGTACTCCACTGCAATCTACCTCTACTGTGCTCCACTGTACTCTACCTCTACTGTACTCCACTGTACTCTATCTCTACTGTGCTCCACTGTACTCTACCTCTACTGTACTCCACTCTACTCTACCTCTACTGTGCTCCACTGTACTCTACCTCTACTGTACTCCACTGTACTCTATCTCTACTGTTCTCCACTCTACTCTACCTCTACTGTGCTCAGCTGTACTCTATCTCTACTGTACTCCACTGTACTCTACCTCTATAGGTGCTCCACTGTGCTCTACCTCTACTCTACTCTGCTGTACTCTACCTCTACTCTGCTCTACTGTACTCTACCTCTACTCTACTCCACTGTACTCTACCTCTACTATACTCCACTGTACTCTACCTCTACTGTGCTCTACTGTACTCTATCTCTTCTGTGCTCCACTGTACTCTACCTCTACTGTACTCTACTCTACTCCACCTCTAATGTGCTCCACTCTACTCTCCCTCTACTGTACTCCACTGTACTCTACCTCTACTCTGCTCTACTGTACTCTATCTCTACTGTGCTCCACTGTACTCTACCTCTACTGTACTCCACTGTAGTCTACCTCAACTATACTCCACTGTGCTCTACCTCTACTGTGCTCCACTGTACTCTACCTCTATTGTATTCTACTGTACTCTATCTCTACTGTGCTCTACTGTACTCTACCTCTACTGTACTCCACTGTACTCCACCTCTACAGTGCTCCACTGTACTCTACCTCTACTGTACTCCACTGTACTCTACCTCTACTCTGCTCTACTGTACTCTATCTCTACTGTGCTCCACTGTACTCTACCTCTACTGTACTCCACTCTAGTCTACCTCAACTATACTCCACTGTACTCTACCTCTACTGTGCTCCACTGTACTCTTCCTCTACTCTGCTCTACTGTACTCTATCTCTACTGTGCTCCACTGTACTCTACCTCTACTGTACTCCACTCTAGTCTACCTCAACTATACTCCACTGTACTCTACCTCTACTGTGCTCCACTGTACTCTACCTCTACTGTGCTCTACTGTACTCTATCTCTACTGTGCTCCACTGTACTCTACCTCTACTGTACTCCACTGTACTCTACCTCTACTGTGCTCTACTGTACTCTATCTCTACTGTACTCCACTGTACTCTACCTCTACTCTGCTGTACTGAACTCTATCTCTACTGTGCTCCACTGTACTCTACCTCTACTGTACTCCACTGTAGTCTACCTCAACTATACTCCACTGTACTCTACCTCTACTGTGCTCCACTGTACTCTACCTCTACTGTGCTCTACTGTACTCTATCTCTACTGTGCTCCACTGTACTCTACCTCTACTGTACTCCACTGTACTCCACCTCTACAGTGATCCACTGTACTCTACCTCTACTGTACTCCACTGTACTCCACCTCTACAGTGATCCACTGTACTCTACCTCTACTGTACTCCACTGTACTCTACCTCTACTCTGCTCTACTTTACTCTATCTCTACTGTGCTCCACTGTACTCTACCTCTACTGTACTCCACTGTAGTCTACCTCAACTATACTCCACTGTACTCTACCTCTACTGTGCTCCACTGTACTCTACCTCAACTATACTCCACTGTACTCTATCTTTACTCTAATCCACTGTACTCTATCTCTACTCTACTCCACTCTACTCTATCTCTACTGTAATCCACTGTACTCTACCTCTACTCTACTCTACTGTACTCCACCTCTACTGTGCTCCACTGTACTCCACTGTACTCTAGCTCTACTGTGCTCCACTGTACTCTACCTCTACTGTACTCCACTGTACTCTACCTCTACTGTGCTCCACTGTACTCTACCTCCACTGTACTCCACTGTACTCTACCTCTACTGTACTCCACTGTACTCTACCTCTACTGTACTCCACTGTATTCTACCTCTACTGTGCTCTACTGTACTCCACCTCTACTGTGCTCCACTGTACTCCACTGCAATCTACCTCTACTGTGCTCCACTGTACTCTACCTCTACTGTACTCCACTGTACTCTATCTCTACTGTGCTCCACTGTACTCTACCTCTACTGTAATCCACTGTACTCTACCTCTACTGTGCTCCACTGTACTCTACCTCTACTGTACTCCACTGTACTCTATCTCTACTGTTCTCCACTCTACTCTACCTCTACTGTACTCCACTGTACTCTACCTTTATAGGTGCTCCACTGTGCTCTACCTCTACTCTACTCTGCTGTACTCTACCTCTACTATACTCCACTGTACTCTACCTCTACTGTGCTCTACTGTACTCTATCTCTACTGTGCTCCACTGTACTCTAACTCTACTCTACTCTACTCTACTCTACTCCACCTCTAATGTGCTCCACTCTACTCTACCTCTACTGTACTCCACTGTACTCTACCTCTACTCTGCTCTACTGTACTCTATCTCTACTGTGCTCCACTGTACTCTACCTCTACTGTACTCCACTGTAGTCTACCTCAACTATACTCCACTGTACTCTACCTCTACTGTGCTCCACTGTACTCTACCTCTACTGTGCTCTACTGTACTCTATCTCTACTGTGCTCCACTGTACTCTACCTCTACTGTACTCCACTGTACTCCACCTCTACAGTGCTCCACTGTACTCTACCTCTACTGTACTCCACTGTACTCTACCTCTACTCTGCTCTACTGTACTCTATCTCTACTGTGCTCCACTGTACTCTACCTCTACTGTACTCCACTCTAGTCTACCTCAACTATACTCCACTGTACTCTACCTCTACTGTGCTCCACTGTACTCTTCCTCTACTCTGCTCTACTGTACTCTATCTCTACTGTGCTCCACTGTACTCTACCTCTACTGTACTCCACTCTAGTCTACCTCAACTATACTCCACTGCACTCTACCTCTACTGTGCTCCACTGTACTCTACCTCTACTGTGCTCCACTGTACTCTACCTCTACTGTACTCCACATTACTCTACATCTACTCTGCTCTACTGTACTCTATCTCTACTGTGCTCCACTGTACTCTACCTCTACTGTACTCCACTGTAGTCTACCTCAACTATACTCCACTGTACTCTACCTCTACTGTGCTCCACTGTACTCTACCTCTACTGTGCTCCACTGTACTCTACCTCTACTGTGCTCTACTGTACTCTATCTCTACTGTGCTCCACTGTACTCTACCTCTACTGTACTCCACTGTACTCTACCTCTACTGTGATCTACTGTACTCTATCTCTACTGTACTCCACTGTAGTCTACCTCTACTCTGCTGTACTGTACTCTATCTCTACTGTGCTCCACTGTACTCTACCTCTACTGTACTCCACTGTAGTCTACCTCAACTATACTCCACTGTACTCTACCTCTACTGTGCTCCACTGTACTCTACCTCTACTGTGCTCTACTGTACTCTATCTCTACTGTGCTCCACTGTACTCTACCTCTACTTTACTCCACTGTACTCCACCTCTACAGTGATCCACTGTACTCTACCTCTACTGTACTCCACTGTACTCCACCTCTACAGTGATCCACTGTACTCTACCTCTACTGTACTCCACATTACTCTACATCTACTCTGCTCTACTGTACTCTATCTCTACTGTGCTCCACTGTACTCTACCTCTACTGTACTCCACTGTAGTCTACTTCAACTATACTCCACTGTACTCTACCTCTACTGTGCTCCACTGTACTCTACCTCTACTGTGCTCTACTGTACTCTATCTCTACTGTGCTCCACTGTACTCTACCTCTACTGTACTCCACTGTACTCTACCTCTACTGTGCTCTACTGTACTCTATCTCTACTGTACTCCACTGTACTCTACCTCTACTCTGCTGTACTGAACTCTATCTCTACTGTGCTCCACTGTACTCTACCTCTACTGTACTCCACTGTAGTCTACCTCAACTATACTCCACTGTACTCTACCTCTACTGTGCTCCACTGTACTCTACCTCTACTGTACTCCACTCTAGTCTACCTCAACTATACTCCACTGCACTCTACCTCTACTGTGCTCCACTGTACTCTACCTCTACTGTGCTCCACTGTACTCTACCTCTACTGTACTCCACATTACTCTACATCTACTCTGCTCTACTGTACTCTATCTCTACTGTGCTCCACTGTACTCTACCTCTACTGTACTCCACTGTAGTCTACCTCAACTATACTCCACTGTACTCTACCTCTACTGTGCTCCACTGTACTCTACCTCTACTGTGCTCCACTGTACTCTACCTCTACTGTGCTCTACTGTACTCTATCTCTACTGTGCTCCACTGTACTCTACCTCTACTGTACTCCACTGTACTCTACCTCTACTGTGATCTACTGTACTCTATCTCTACTGTACTCCACTGTAGTCTACCTCTACTCTGCTGTACTGTACTCTATCTCTACTGTGCTCCACTGTACTCTACCTCTACTGTACTCCACTGTAGTCTACCTCAACTATACTCCACTGTACTCTACCTCTACTGTGCTCCACTGTACTCTACCTCTACTGTGCTCTACTGTACTCTATCTCTACTGTGCTCCACTGTACTCTACCTCTACTTTACTCCACTGTACTCCACCTCTACAGTGATCCACTGTACTCTACCTCTACTGTACTCCACTGTACTCCACCTCTACAGTGATCCACTGTACTCTACCTCTACTGTACTCCACATTACTCTACATCTACTCTGCTCTACTGTACTCTATCTCTACTGTGCTCCACTGTACTCTACCTCTACTGTACTCCACTGTAGTCTACTTCAACTATACTCCACTGTACTCTACCTCTACTGTGCTCCACTGTACTCTACCTCTACTGTGCTCTACTGTACTCTATCTCTACTGTGCTCCACTGTACTCTACCTCTACTGTACTCCACTGTACTCTACCTCTACTGTGCTCTACTGTACTCTATCTCTACTGTACTCCACTGTACTCTACCTCTACTCTGCTGTACTGAACTCTATCTCTACTGTGCTCCACTGTACTCTACCTCTACTGTACTCCACTGTAGTCTACCTCAACTATACTCCACTGTACTCTACCTCTACTGTGCTCCACTGTACTCTACCTCTACTGTGCTCTACTGTACTCTATCTCTACTGTGCTCCACTGTACTCTACCTCTACTGTACTCCACTGTACTCCACCTCTACAGTGATCCACTGTACTCTACCTCTACTGTACTCCACTGTACTCCACCTCTACAGTGATCCACTGTACTCTACCTCTACTGTACTCCACTGTACTCTACCTCTACTCTGCTCTACTTTACTCTATCTCTACTGTGCTCCACTGTACTCTACCTCTACTGTACTCCACTGTAGTCTACCTCAACTATACTCCACTGTACTCTACCTCTACTGTACTCCACTGTACTCCACCTCTACAGTGATCCACTGTACTCTACCTCTACTGTACTCCACTGTAGTCTACCTCAACTATACTCCACTGTACTCTACCTCTACTGTGCTCCACTGTACTCTACCTCAACTATACTCCACTGTACTCTATCTCTACTGTAATCCACTGTACTCTACCTCTACTCTACTCTACTGTACTCCACCTCTACTGTGCTCCACTGTACTCCACTGTACTCTAGCTCTACTGTGCTCCACTGTACTCTACCTCTACTGTACTCCACTGTACTCTACCTCTACTGTGCTCCACTGTACTCTACCTCCACTGTACTCCACTGTACTCTACCTCTACTGTACTCCACTGTACTCTACCTCTACTGTACTCCACTGTATTCTACCTCTACTGTGCTCTACTGTACTCCACCTCTACTGTGCTCCACTGTACTCCACTGCAATCTACCTCTACTGTGCTCCACTGTACTCTACCTCTACTGTACTCCACTGTACTCTATCTCTACTGTGCTCCACTGTACTCTACCTCTACTGTAATCCACTGTACTCTACCTCTACTGTGCTCCACTGTACTCTACCTCTACTTTACTCCACTGTACTCTATCTCTACTGTTCTCCACTCTACTCTACCTCTACTGTGCTCAGCTGTACTCTACCTCTACTGTGCTCCACTGCACTCTATCTCTACTGTACTCCACTGTACTCTACCTTTATAGGTGCTCCACTGTGCTCTACCTCTACTCTACTCTGCTGTACTCTACCTCTACTATACTCCACTGTACTCTACCTCTACTGTGCTCTACTGTACTCTATCTCTACTGTGCTCCACTGTACTCTAACTCTACTCTACTCTACTCTACTCTACTCCACCTCTAATGTGCTCCACTCTACTCTACCTCTACTGTACTCCACTGTACTCTACCTCTACTCTGCTCTACTGTACTCTATCTCTACTGTAATCCACTGTACTCTACCTCTACTGTACTCCACTGTAGTCTACCTCAACTATACTCCACTGTATTCTACCTCTACTGTGCTCCACTGTACTCTACCTCTACTGTGCTCTACTGTACTCTATCTCTACTGTGCTCCACTGTACTCTACCTCTACTGTACTCCACTGTACTCCACCTCTACAGTGCTCCACTGTACTCTACCTCTACTGTACTCCACTGTACTCTACCTCTACTCTGCTCTACTGTACTCTATCTCTACTGTGCTCCACTGTACTCTACCTCTACTGTACTCCACTCTAGTCTACCTCAACTATACTCCACTGTACTCTACCTCTACTGTGCTCCACTGTACTCTTCCTCTACTCTGCTCTACTGTACTCTATCTCTACTGTGCTCCACTGTACTCTACCTCTACTGTACTCCACTCTAGTCTACCTCAACTATACTCCACTGCACTCTACCTCTACTGTGCTCCACTGTACTCTACCTCTACTGTGCTCCACTGTACTCTACCTCTAATGTACTCCACATTACTCTACATCTACTCTGCTCTACTGTACTCTATCTCTACTGTGCTCCACTGTACTCTACCTCTACTGTACTCCACTGTAGTCTACCTCAACTATACTCCACTGTACTCTACCTCTACTGTGCTCCACTGTACTCTACCTCTACTGTGCTCCACTGTACTCTACCTCTACTGTGCTCTACTGTACTCTATCTCTACTGTGCTCCACTGTACTCTACCTCTACTGTACTCCACTGTACTCTACCTCTACTGTGATCTACTGTACTCTATCTCTACTGTACTCCACTGTACTCTACCTCTACTCTGCTGTACTGTACTCTATCTCTACTCTGCTCCACTGTACTCTACCTCTACTGTACTCCACTGTAGTCTACCTCAACTATACTCCACTGTACTCTACCTCTACTGTGCTCCACTGTACTCTACCTCTACTGTGCTCTACTGTACTCTATCTCTACTGTGCTCCACTGTACTCTACCTCTACTTTACTCCACTGTACTCCACCTCTACAGTGAACCACTGTACTCTACCTCTACTGTACTCCACTGTACTCAACCTCTACAGTGATCCAGTGTACTCTACCACTACTGTACTCCACTGTACTCTACCTCTACTCTGCTTTACTTTACTCTATCTCTATTGTGCTCCACTGTACTCTACCTCTACTGTACTCCACTGTAGTCTACCTCAACTATACTCCACTGTACTCTACCTCTACTCTGCTCTACTGTACTCTACCTCTACTGTACTCCACTGTACTCTACCTCTACTATACTCCACTGTACTCTACCTCTACTGCGCTCTACTGTACTCTATCTCTACTGTGCTCCACTGTACTCTACCTCTACTGTACTCTACTCTACTCCACCTCTAATGTGCTCCACTCTACTCTACCTCTACTGTACTCCACTGCACTCTACCTCTACTCTGCTCTACTGTACTCTATCTCTACTGTGCTCCACTGTACTCTACCTCTACTGTACTCCACTGTAGTCTACCTCAACTATACTCCACTGTACTCTACCTCTACTGTTTTCCACTGTTCTCTACCTCTACTGTGCTCTACTGTACTCTATCTCTACTGTGCTCCACTGTACTCTACCTCTACTGTAGTCCACTGTACTCCACCTCTACAGTGCTCCACTGTACTCTACCTCTACTGTACTGCACTGTACTCTACCTCTACTCTGCTCTACTGTACTCTATCTCTAATGTGCTCTACTGTACTCTACCTCTATTATACTCCACTGTACTCTACCTCTACTGTGCTCCACTGTACTCTACCTCTACTGTGCTCCACTGTACACTACCTCTACTCTACTCCACTGTACTCTACCTCTACTCTGCTCTACTGTACTCTACCTCTACTGTACTCCACTGTACTCTACCTCTACTATACTCCACTGTACTCTACCTCTACTGTGCTCTACTGTACTCTATCTCTACTGTGCTCCACTGTACTCTACCTCTACTGTACTCCACTGTAGTCTACCTCAACTATACTCCACTGTACTCTACCTCTACTGTGCTCCACTGTACTCTACCTCTACTGTGCTCTACTGTACTCTATCTCTACTGTGCTCCACTGTACTCTACCTCTACTGTAGTCCACTGTACTCCACCTCTACAGTGCTCCACTGTACTCAACCTCTACTGTACTCCACTGTACTCTACCTCTACTCTGCTCTACTGTACTCTATCTCTAATGTGCTCTACTGTACTCTACCTCTATTATACTCCACTGTACTCGACCTCTACTGTGCTCCACTGTACTCTACATCTACTGTGCTCCACTGTACACTACCTCTACTCTACTCCACTGTACTCTACCTCTACTCTGCTCTACTGTACTCTACCTCTACTGTACTCCACTGTACTCTACCTCTACTATACTCCACTGTACTCTACCTCTACTGTGCTCTACTGTACTCTATCTCTACTGTGCTCCACTCTACTCTACCTCTACTGTACTCTACTCTACTCCACCTCTAATGTGCTCCACTCTACTCTACCTCTACTGTACTCCACTGCACTCTTCCTCTACTCTGCTCTACTGTACTCTATCTCTACTGTGCTCCACTGTACTCTACCTCTACTGTACTCCACTCTAGTCTACCTCAACTATACTCCACTGCACTCTACCTCTACTGTGCTCCACTGTACTCTACCTCTACTGTGCTCCACTGTACTCTACCTCTACTGTACTCCACATTACTCTACATCTACTCTGCTCTACTGTACTCTATCTCTACTGTGCTCCACTGTACTCTACCTCTACTGTACTCCACTGTAGTCTACCTCAACTATACTCCACTGTACTCTACCTCTACTGTGCTCCACTGTACTCTACCTCTACTGTGCTCCACTGTACTCTACCTCTACTGTGCTCTACTGTACTCTATCTCTACTGTGCTCCACTGTACTCTACCTCTACTGTACTCCACTGTACTCTACCTCTACTGTGCTCCACTGTACTCTACCTCTACTGTACTCCACTGTACTCTACCTCTACTGTGCTCCACTGTACTCTACCTCTACTGTGCTCCACTGTACTCTACCTCTACTGTGCTCTACTGTACTCTACCTCTACTGTGCTCCACTGTACTCTACCTCTACTGTGCTCTACTGTACTCTATCTCTACTGTGCTCCACTGTAGTCTACCTCAACTATACTCCACTGTACTCTACCTCTACTGTGCTCCACTGTACTCTACCTCTACTGTGCTCCACTGTACTCTACCTCTACTGTGCTCTACTGTACTCTATCTCTACTGTGCTCCACTGTACTCTACCTCTACTGTACTCCACTGTACTCTTCCTCTACTCTGCTCTACTGTACTCTATCTCTACTGTGCTCCACTGTACTCTACCTCTACTGTATTCCACTCTAGTCTACCTCAACTATACTCCACTGCACTCTACCTCTACTGTGCTCCACTGTACTCTACCTCTACTGTGCTCCACTGTACTCTACCTCTACTATACTCCACTGTACTCTACCTCTACTGTGCTCCACTGTACTCTACCTCTACTGTGCTCTACTGTACTCTATCTCTACTGTGCTCCACTGTACTCTACCTCTACTGTACTCCACTGTACTCTACCTCTACTGTGCTCTACTGTACTCTATCTCTACTGTACTCCACTGTACTCTACCTCTACTCTGCTGTACTGAACTCTATCTCTACTGTGCTCCACTGTACTCTACCTCTACTGTGCTCCACTGTACTCTACCTCTACTGTGCTCTACTGTACTCTATCTCTACTGTGCTCCACTGTACTCTACCTCTACTGTACTCCACTGTACTCCACCTCTACAGTGATCCACTGTACTCTACCTCTACTGTACTCCACTGTACTCCACCTCTACAGTGATCCACTGTACTCTACCTCTACTGTACTCCACTGTACTCTACCTCTACTCTGCTCTACTTTACTCTATCTCTACTGTGCTCCACTGTACTCTACCTCTACTGTACTCCACTGTAGTCTACCTCAACTATACTCCACTGTACTCTACCTCTACTGTGCTCCACTGTACTCTACCTCAACTATACTCCACTGTACTCTATCTTTACTCTAATCCACTGTACTCTATCTCTACTCTACTCCACTCTACTCTATCTCTACTGTAATCCACTGTACTCTACCTCTACTCTACTCTACTGTACTCCACCTCTACTGTGCTCCACTGTACTCCACTGTACTCTAGCTCTACTGTGCTCCACTGTACTCTACCTCTACTGTACTCCACTGTACTCTACCTCTACTGTGCTCCACTGTACTCTACCTCCACTGTACTCCACTGTACTCTACCTCTACTGTACTCCACTGTACTCTACCTCTACTGTACTCCACTGTATTCTACCTCGACTGTGCTCTACTGTACTCCACCTCTACTGTGCTCCACTGTACTCCACTGCAATCTACCTCTACTGTGCTCCACTGTACTCTACCTCTACTGTACTCCACTGTACTCTATCTCTACTGTGCTCCACTGTACTCTACCTCTACTGTAATCCACTGTACTCTACCTCTACTGTGCTCCACTGTACTCTACCTCTACTGTACTCCACTGTACTCTATCTCTACTGTTCTCCACTCTACTCTACCTCTACTGTGCTCAGCTGTACTCTACCTCTACTGTGCTCCACTGCACTCTATCTCTACTGTACTCCACTGTACTCTACCTTTATAGGTGCTCCACTGTGCTCTACCTCTACTCTACTCTGCTGTACTCTACCTCTACTATACTCCACTGTACTCTACCTCTACTGTGCTCTACTGTACTCTATCTCTACTGTGCTCCACTGTACTCTAACTCTACTCTACTCTACTCTACTCTACTCCACCTCTAATGTGCTCCACTCTACTCTACCTCTACTGTACTCCACTGTACTCTACCTCTACTCTGCTCTACTGTACTCTATCTCTACTTTGCTCCACTGTACTCTACCTCTACTGTACTCCACTGTAGTCTACCTCAACTATACTCCACTGTACTCTACCTCTACTGTGCTCCACTGTACTCTACCTCTACTGTGCTCTACTGTACTCTATCTCTAATGTGCTCCACTGTACTCTACCTCTACTGTACTCCACTGTACTCCACCTCTAGAGTGCTCCACTGTACTCTACCTCTACTGTACTCCACTGTACTCTACCTCTACTCTGCTCTACTGTACTCTATCTCTACTGTGCTCCACTGTACTCTACCTCTACTGTACTCCACACTAGTCTACCTCAACTATACTCCACTGTACTCTACCTCTACTGTGCTCCACTCTACTCTTCCTCTACTCTGCTCTACTGTACTCTATCTCTACTGTGCTCCACTGTACTCTACCTCTACTGTACTCAACTGTACTCTACCTCTACTATACTCCACTGTACTCTACCTCTACTATGCTCTACTGTACTCTATCTCTACTGTGCTCCACTGTACTCTACCTCTACTGTACTCTACTCTACTCCACCTCTAATGTGCTCCACTCTACTCTACCTCTACTGTACTCCACTGCACTCTACCTCTACTCTGCTCTACTGTACTCTATCTCTACTGTGCTCCACTGTACTCTACCTCTACTGTACTCCACTGTAGTCTACCTCAACTATACTCCACTGTACTCTACCTCTACTGTGCTCCACTGTACTCTACCTCTACTGTGCTCTACTGTACTCTATCTCTACTGTGCTCCACTGTACTCTACCTCTACTGTAGTCCACTGTACTCCACCTCTACAGTGCTCCACTGTACTCTACCTCTACTGTACTCCACTGTACTCTACCTCTACTCTGCTCTACTGTACTCTATCTCTACTGTGCTCCACTGTACTCTACCTCTACTGTACTCCACTCTAGTCTACCTCAACTATACTCCACTGTACTCTACCTCTACTGTGCTCCACTGTACTCTACCTCTACTGTGCTCTACTGTACTCTATCTCTACTGTGCTCCACTGTACTCTACCTCTACTGTACTCCACTTTACTCCACCTCTACAGTGCTCCACTGTACTCTACCTCTACTGTACTCCACTGTACTCTACCTCTACTCTGCTCTACTGTACTCTATCTCTACTGTGCTCCACTGTACTCTACCTCTACTGTACTCCACTGTAGTCTACCTCAACTATACTCCACTGTACTCTACCTCTACTGTGCTCCACTGTACTCTACCTCAACTATACTCCACTGTACTCTATCTCTACTCTAATCCACTGTACTCTATCTCAACTCTACTCCACTCTACTCTATCTCTACTGTACTCCACTGTACTCTACCTCTACTCTACTCTACTGTACTCCACCTCTACTGTGCTCCACTGTACTCTACCTCTACTATGCTCTACTGTACTCTATCTCTACTGTGCTCCACTGTACTCTACCTCTACTGTACTCTACTCTACTCCACCTCTAATGTGCTCCACTCTACTCTACCTCTACTGTACTCCACTGCACTCTACCTCTACTCTGCTCTACTGTACTCTATCTCTACTGTGCTCCACTGTACTCTACCTCTACTGTACTCCACTGTAGTCTACCTCAACTATACTCCACTGTACTCTACCTCTACTGTGCTCCACTGTACTCTACCTCTACTGTGCTCTACTGTACTCTATCTCTACTGTGCTCCACTGTACTCTACCTCTACTGTAGTCCACTGTACTCCACCTCTACAGTGCTCCACTGTACTCTACCTCTACTGTACTCCACTGTACTCTACCTCTACTCTGCTCTACTGTACTCTATCTCTACTGTGCTCCACTGTACTCTACCTCTACTGTACTCCACTCTAGTCTACCTCAACTATACTCCACTGTACTCTACCTCTACTGTGCTCCACTGTACTCTACCTCTACTGTGCTCTACTGTACTCTATCTCTACTGTGCTCCACTGTACTCTACCTCTACTGTACTCCACTTTACTCCACCTCTACAGTGCTCCACTGTACTCTACCTCTACTGTACTCCACTGTACTCTACCTCTACTCTGCTCTACTGTACTCTATCTCTACTGTGCTCCACTGTACTCTACCTCTACTGTACTCCACTGTAGTCTACCTCAACTATACTCCACTGTACTCTACCTCTACTGTGCTCCACTGTACTCTACCTCAACTATACTCCACTGTACTCTATCTCTACTCTAATCCACTGTACTCTATCTCAACTCTACTCCACTCTACTCTATCTCTACTGTACTCCACTGTACTCTACCTCTACTCTACTCTACTGTACTCCACCTCTACTGTGCTCCACTGTACTCCACTGTACTCTAGCTCTACTGTGCTCCACTGTACTCTACCTCTACTGTACTCCACTGTACTCTACCTCTACTGTGCTCCACTGTACTCTACCTCTACTGTACTCCACTGTACTCTACCTCTACTGTACTCCACTGTACTCTACCTCTACTATACTCCACTGAATTCTACCTCTACTGTGCTCTACTGTACTCTACCTCTACTGTACTCCACTGTACTCTACCTCTACTGTACTTTACTGTACTCCACCTCTACTGTGCTCCACTGTACTCCACTTTACTCTACCTCTACTGTGCTCCACTGTACTCTACCTCTACTGTAATCCACTGTACTCTATCTCTACTGTGCTCCACGGTACTCTACCTCTACTGTACTCCACTGTACTCTATCTCTACTGTTCTCCACTGTACTCTACCTCTACTGTACTCCACTGTACTCTACCTCTACTCTACTCTACTGTGCTCCACCTCTACTGTGCTCCACTGTACTCCACTGTACTCTAGCTCTACTCTGCTCCACTGTACTCTACCTCTACTGTACTCCACTGTACTATACCTCTACTGTACTCCACTGTACTCTACCTCTACTGTACTCCACTGTATTCTACCTCTACTGTGCTCTACTGTACTCTACCTCTACTGTACTCCACTGTACTCTACCTCTACTGTACTGTACTGTTCTCTACCTCTACTGTACTCTACTGTACTCCACCTCTACTGTGCTCCACTGTACTCCACTGTACTCTACCTCTACTGTTCTCTATTGTACTCTACCTCTACTGTAATCCACTGTACTCTATCTCTACTGTGCTCCACTGTACTCTACCTCTACTGTACTCCACTGTACTCTATCTCTACTGTTCTCCACTGTACTCTACCTCTACTGTGCTCCACTGTACTCCACTGTACTCTATCTCTACTGTGATCCACTGTACTCTTTCTCTGCCGTGCTCCACTGTACTCTATATCTCCTCTACTCCACTGTACTCTATCTCTATTGTACTCCACTGTACTCTACCTCTACTGTACTCTACTGTACTCCACCTCTAGTGTGCTCCACTGTACTCCACTGTACTCTTCCTCTACTCTACTCCACTGTACTCTATCTCTACTGTGCTCCACTGTACTCTACCTCTACTTTGCTCTAATATACTCTACTCTACTGTGCTCCACTGTACTCTATTTCTACTGTACCCCACTGTACTCTACCTCTACTGTGCTCCACTGTACTCTACCTCTACTGTGCTCCACTGTACACTACCTCTACTGTACTCCACTGTACTCTACCTCTACTGTGCTCCACTGTACTCTACCTCTACTGTGCTCCACTGTACTCTACCTCTACTGTGCTCCACTGTACTCTATCTCTACTGTACTCCACTGTACTCTACCTCTACAGTGCTCCACTGTGCTCTACCTCTACTGTACTCCACTGTACTCTACCTCTACTCTGCTCTACTGTGCTCTACCTCTACTGTACTCCACTGTACTCTACCTCTACTCTGCTCTACTGTACTCTATCTCTATTGTGCTCCACTGTACTCTATCTCTACTGTACTCCACTGTAGTCTACCTCAACTATACTCCACTGTACTCTACATCTACTGTGCTCCACTGTACTCTACCTCTACTGTGCTCTACTGTACTCTACCTCTACTTGCTCCACTGTACTCTACCTCTACTGTACTCCACTGTACTCCACCTCTACAGTGCTCCACTGTACTCTACCTCTACTGTACTCCACTGTACTCTACCTCTACTCTGCTCTACTGTACTCTATCTCTACTGTGCTCCACTGTACTCTACCTCTACTGTGCTCTACTGTACTCTATCTCTACTGTGCTCCACTGTACTCTACCTCTACTGTGCTCCACTGTACTCTACCTCTACAGTGCTCCACTGTACTCTACCTCTACTGTACTCCACTGTACTCTACCTCTACTCTGCTCTACTGTACTCTATCTCTAATGTGCTCTACTGTACTCTATCTCTACTGTGCTCCACTGTACTCTACCTCTACTCTACTCCACAGTACTCCACCTCTACAGTGCTCCACTGTACTCTACCTCTACTCTACTCCACTGTACTCTACATCTACTCTGCTCTACTGTACTCTATCTCTACTGTGCTCCACTGTACTCTACCTCTACTGTACTCCACTGTAGTCTACCTCAACTATACTCCACTGTACTCTATCTCTACTGTGCTCCACTGTACTCTACCTCTACTGCGCTCTACTGTACTCTATCTCTACTGTGCTCCACTGTACTCTACCTCTACTGTACTCCACTGTACTCTACCTCTACTGTGCTCTACTGTACTCTATCTCTACTGTACTCCACTGTACTCTACCTCTACTCTGCTGTACTGAACTCTATCTCTACTGTGCTCCACTGTACTCTACCTCTACTGTACTCCACTGTAGTCTACCTCAACTATACTCCACTGTACTCTACCTCTACTGTGCTCCACTGTACTCTACCTCTACTGTGCTCTACTGTACTCTATCTATACTGTGCTCCACTGTACTCTACCTCTACTGTACTCCACTGTACTCCACCTCTACAGTGATCCACTGTACTCTACCTCTACTGTACTCCACTGTACTCCACCTCTACAGTGATCCACTGTACTCTACCTATACTGTACTCCACTGTACTCTACCTCTACTCTGCTCTACTTTACTCTATCTCTACTGTGATCCACTGTACTCTACCTCTACTGTACTCCACTGTAGTCTACCTCAACTATACTCCACTGTACTCTACCTCTACTGTGCTCCACTGTACTCTACCTCAACTATACTCCACTGTACTCTATCTTTACTCTAATCCACTGTACTCTATCTCTACTCTACTCCACTCTACTCTATCTCTACTGTAATCCACTGTACTCTACCTCTACTCTACTCTACTGTACTCCACCTCTACTGTGCTCCACTGTACTCCACTGTACTCTAGCTCTACTGTGCTCCACTGTACTCTACATCTACTGTACTCCACTGTACTCTATCTCTACTGTTGTCCACTCTACTCTACCTCTACTGTGCTCAGCTGTACTCTACCTCTACTGTGCTCCACTGCACTCTATCTCTACTGTACTCCACTGTACTCTACCTTTATAGGTGCTCCACTGTGCTCTACCTCTACTCTACTCTGCTGTACTCTACCTCTACTATACTCCACTGTACTCTACCTCTACTGTGCTCTACTGTACTCTACTCCACCTCTAATGTGCTCCACTCTACTCTACCTCTACTGTACTCCACTGTACTCTACCTCTACTCTGCTCTACTGTACTCTATCTCTACTGTGCTCCACTGTACTCTACCTCTACTGTACTCCACTGTAGTCTACCTCAACTATACTCCACTGTACTCTACCTCTACTGTGCTCCACTGTACTCTACCTCTACTGTGCTCTACTGTACTCTATCTCTACTGTGCTCCACTGTACTCTACCTCTACTGTACTCCACTGTACTCCACCTCTACAGTGCTCCACTGTACTCTACCTCTACTGTACTCCACTGTACTCTACCTCTACTCTGCTCTACTGTACTCTATCTCTACTGTGCTCCACTGTACTCTACCTCTACTGTACTCCACTCTAGTCTACCTCAACTATACTCCACTGTACTCTACCTCTACTGTGCTCCACTGTACTCTTCCTCTACTCTGCTCTACTGTACTCTATCTCTACTGTGCTCCACTGTACTCTACCTCTACTGTACTCCACTCTAGTCTACCTCAACTATACTCCACTGCACTCTACCTCTACTGTGCTCCACTGTACTCTACCTCTACTGTGCTCCACTGTACTCTACCTCTACTGTACTCCACATTACTCTACATCTACTCTGCTCTACTGTACTCTATCTCTACTGTGCTCCACTGTACTCTACCTCTACTGTACTCCACTGTAGTCTACCTCAACTATACTCCACTGTACTCTACCTCTACTGTGCTCCACTGTACTCTACCTCTACTGTGCTCCACTGTACTCTACCTCTACTGTGCTCTACTGTACTCTATCTCTACTGTGCTCCACTGTACTCTACCTCTACTGTACTCCACTGTACTCTACCTCTACTGTGATCTACTGTACTCTATCTCTACTGTACTCCACTGTACTCTACCTCTACTCTGCTGTACTGTACTCTGTCTCTACTGTGCTCCACTGTACTCTACCTCTACTGTACTCCACTGTAGTCTACCTCAACTATACTCCACTGTACTCTACCTCTACTCTGCTGTACTGTACTCTGTCTCTACTGTGCTCCACTGTACTCTATCTCTACTGTGCTCCACTGTACTCTACATCTACTTTACTCCACTGTACTCCACCTCTACAGTGATCCACTGTACTCTACCTCTACTGTACTCCACTGTACTCCACCTCTACAGTGATCCACTGTACTCTACCTCTACTGTACTCCACTGTACTCTACCTCTACTCTGCTCTACTTTACTCTATCTCTATTGTGCTCCACTGTACTCTACCTCTACTGTACTCCACTGTAGTCTACCTCAACTATACTCCACTGTACTCTACCTCTACTCTGCTCTACTGTACTCTACCTCTACTGTACTCCACTGTACTCTACCTTTACTATACTCCACTGTACTCTACCTCTACTGCGCTCTACTGTACTCTATCTCTACTGTGCTCCACTGTACTCTACCTCTACTGTACTCTACTCTACTCCACCTCTAATGTGCTCCACTCTACTCTACCTCTACTGTACTCCACTGCACTCTACCTCTACTCTGCTCTACTGTACTCTATCTCTACTGTGCTCCACTGTACTCTACCTCTACTGTACTCCACTGTAGTCTACCTCAACTATACTCCACTGTACTCTACCTCTACTGTTTTCCACTGTACTCTACCTCTACTGTGCTCTACTGTACTCTATCTCTACTGTGCTCCACTGTACTCCACCTCTACTGTAGTCCACTGTACTCCACCTCTACAGTGCTCCACTGTACTCTACCTCTACTGTACTGCACTGTACTCTACCTCTACTCTGCTCTACTGTACTCTATCTCTAATGTGCTCTAGTGTACTCTACCTCTATTATACTCCACTGTACTCTACCTCTACTGTGCTCCACTGTACTCTACCTCTACTGTGCTCCACTGTACACTACCTCTACTCTACTCCACTGTACTCTACCTCTACTCTGCTCTACTGTACTCTACCTCTACTGTACTCCACTGTACTCTACCTCTACTATACTCCACTGTACTCTACCTCTACTGTGCTCTACTGTACTCTATCTCTATTGTGCTCCACTGTACTCTACCTCTACTGTACTCCACTGTAGTCTACCTCAACTATACTCCACTGTACTCTACCTCTACTGTGCTCCACTGTACTCTACCTCTACTGTGCTCTACTGTACTCTATCTCTACTGTGCTCCACTGTACTCTACCTCTACTGTAGTCCACTGTACTCCACCTCTACAGTGCTCCACTGTACTCAACCTCTACTGTACTCCACTGTACTCTACCTCTACTCTGCTCTACTGTACTATATCTCTAATGTGCTCTACTGTACTCTACCTCTATTATACTCCACTGTACTCTACCTCTACTGTGCTCCACTGTACTCTACATCTACTGTGCTCCACTGTACACTACCTCTACTCTACTCCACTGTACTCTACCTCTACTCTGCTCTACTGTACTCTACCTCTACTGTACTCCACTGTACTCTACCTCTACTATACTCCACTGTACTCTACCTCTACTGTGCTCTACTGTACTCTATCTCTACTGTGCTCCACTCTACTCTACCTCTACTGTACTCTACTCTACTCCACCTCTAATGTGCTCCACTCTACTCTACCTCTACTGTACTCCACTGCACTCTACCTCTACTCTGCTCTACTGTACTCTATCTCTACTGTGCTCCACTGTACTCTACCTCTACTGTACTCCACTGTAGTCTACCTCAACTATACTCCACTGTACTCTACCTCTACTGTACTCCACTGAACTCCACCTCTACAGTGCTCCACTGTACTCTACCTCTACTGTACTCCACTGCACTCTACCTCTACTCTGCTCTACTGTACTCTATCTCTACTGTGCTCTACTGTACTCTACCTCTATTATACTCCACTGTACTCTACCTCTACTGTGCTCCACTGTACTCTACCTCTAATGTGCTCCACTGTACACTACCTCTACTGTAGTCCACTGTACTCTACCTCTAGTGTGCTCCACTCTACTCTACCTCTACTGTGCTCAGCTGTACTCTACCTCTACTGAGCTCCACTGCACTCTATCTCTACTGTACTCCACTGTACTCTACCTCTACAGTGCTCCACTGTGCTCTACCTCTACTTTACTCCACTGTACTCTACCTCTACTCTGCTCTACTGTACTCTACCTCTACTGTACTCCACTGTACTCTACCTCTACTATACTCCACTGTACTCTACCTCTACTGTGCTCTACTGTACTCTATCTCTACTGTGCTCCACTGTACTCTACCTCTACTGTACTCCACTGTACTCTACCTCTACAGTGCTCCACTGTACTCTACCTCTACTGTACTCCACTGTACTCTACCTCTACTCTGCTCTACTGTACTCTATCTCTACTGTGCTCCACTGTACTCTACCTCTACTGTACTCCACTGTAGTCTACCTCAACTATACTCCACTGTACTCTACCTCTACTGTGCTCCACTGTACTCTACCTCAACTATACTGCACTGTACTCTATCTCTACTCTAATCCACTGTACTCTATCTCTACTCTACTCCACTCTACTCTATCTCTACTGTACTCCACTGTACTCTACCTCTACTCTTCTCTACTGTACTCCACCTCTACTGTGCTCCACTGGACTCCACTGTACTCTAGCTCTACTCTGCTCCACTGTACTCTACCTCTACTGTACTCCACTGTACTCTCCCTCTACTGTGCTCCACTGTACTCTAGCTCTACTGTACTCCACTGTACTCTACCTCTACTGTACTCCACTGTACTCTACCTCTACTGTACTCCACTCTCTTCTACCTCTACTGTGCTCTACTGTACTCTACCTCTACTGTACTCCACTGTACTCTACCTCTACTGTACTGTACTGTTTTCTACCTCTACTGTACTCTACTGTACTCCACCTCTACTGTGCTCCACTGTACTCCACTGTACTCTACCTCTACTGTGCTCCACTGTACTCTATCTCTACTGTACTCCGCTGTACTCTATCTCTACTGTGCTCCACTGTACTCTACCTCTACTGTACTCCACTGTACTCTACCTCTACTGTGCTCCACTGTACTCTAGCTCTACTGTACTCCACTGTACTCTACCTCTACTGTGCTCCACTGTACTCCACTGTACTCTATCTCTACTGTGATCCACTGTACTCTATATCTACTCTACTCCACTGTACTCTATCTCTATAGTACTCCACTGTATTCTACTTCTACTCTACTCTACTGTACTCCACCTCTACTGTGCTCCACTGTACTCCACTGTACTCTTCCTCTCTGTACTCCACTGTACTCTACCTCTACTGTACTCCACTGTACTCTACCTCTACTGTGCTCCACTGTACTCTACCTCTACTGTGCTCCACTGTACTCTACCTCTACTGTGCTCCAATGTACTCTACTCCTGTACTACTGTACTCCACTGTACTCTATCTCTACTGTACTCCACTGTACTCTACCTCTACTGTGCTCTACTGTACTCTATCTCTACTGTGCTCCACTGTACTCTACCTCTACTGTACTCTACTCTACTCCAACTCTAATGTGCTCCACTCTACTCTACCTCTACTGTACTCCACTGTACTCTACCTCTACTCTGCTCTACTGTACTCTATCTCTACTGTGCTCCACTGTACTCTAACTCTACTGTACTCCACTGTAGTTTACCTCTACTGTGCTCCACTGTACTCTACCTCTACTGTGCTCCACTGTACTCTACCTCTACTGTGCTCCACTGTACTCTATCTCTACTGTACTCCACTGTACTCTACCTCTACAGTACTCCACTGTTCTCTACCTCTACTGTACTCCACTGTACTCTACCTCTACTGTGCTCCACTGTACTCTACCTCAACTATACTCCAATGTACTCTATCTCTACTCTAATCCACTGTACTCTATCTCTACTCTACTCCACTCTACTCTATCTCTACTGTACTCCACTGTACTCTACCTCTACTGTGCTCCACTGTACTCTACCTCTACTGTACTCCACTGTACTCTACCTCTACTGTACTCCACTGTACTCCACTGTACTCTAGCTCTACTGTGCTCCACTGTACTCTACCTCTACTGTACTCCACTGTACTCTACCTCTACTGTACTCCACTGTATTCTACCTCTACTGTGCTATACTGTACTCTATCCCTACTGTACTCCACTGTACTCTACCTCTACTGTGCTCTACTGTACTCTATCTCTACTGTGCTCCACTGTACTCTACCTCTACTGTACTCCACTGTACTCTACCTCTACTGTACTCCACTGTATTCTACCTCTACTGTGCTCTACTGTACTCTACCTCTACTGTACTCCACTGTACTCTACCTCTACTGTACTGTACTGTTCTCTACCTCTACTGTACTCTACTGTACTCCACCTCTACTGTACTCTACTGTACTCCACTGTACTCCACTGTACTCTACCTCTACTGTGCTCCACTGTACTCTACCTCTACTGTACTCCACTGTGCTCTACCTCTACTCTACTCCACTGTACTCTACCTCTACTCTGCTCTACTGTACTCTACCTCTACTGTACTCCACTGTACTCTACCTCTACTGTACTCCACTGTACTCTACCTCTACTGTGCTCCACTGTACTCTACCTCCACTGTACTCCACTGTACTCTACCTCTACTGTACTCCACTGTACTCTACCTCTACTGTACTCCACTGTATTCTACCTCTACTGTGCTCTACTGTACTCCACCTCTACTGTGCTCCACTGTACTCCACTGCAATCTACCTCTACTGTGCTCCACTGTACTCTACCTCTACTGTACTCCACTGTACTCTATCTCTACTGTGCTCCACTGTACTCTACCTCTACTGTAATCCACTGTACTCTACCTCTACTGTGCTCCACTGTACTCTACCTCTACTGTACTCCACTGTACTCTATCTCTACTGTTCTCCACTCTACTCTACCTCTACTGTGCTCAGCTGTACTCTACCTCTACTGTGCTCCACTGCACTCTATCTCTACTGTACTCCACTGTACTCTACCTTTATAGGTGCTCCACTGTGCTCTACCTCTACTCTACTCTGCTGTACTCTACCTCTACTATACTCCACTGTACTCTACCTCTACTGTGCTCTACTGTACTCTATCTCTACTGTGCTCCACTGTATTCTAACTCTACTCTACTCTACTCTACTCTACTCCACCTCTAATGTGCTCCACTCTACTCTACCTCTACTGTACTCCACTGTACTCTACCTCTACTCTGCTCTACTGTACTCTATCTCTACTTTGCTCCACTGTACTCTACCTCTACTGTACTCCACTGTAGTCTACCTCAACTATACTCCACTGTACTCTACCTCTACTGTGCTCCACTGTACTCTACCTCTACTGTGCTCTACTGTACTCTATCTCTACTGTGCTCCACTGTAATCTACCTCTACTGTACTCCACTGTAGTCCACCTCTACAGTGCTCCACTGTACTCTACCTCTACTGTACTCCACTGTACTCTACCTCTACTCTGCTCTACTGTACTCTATCTCTACTGTGCTCCACTGTACTCTACCTCTACTGTACTCCACACTAGTCTACCTCAACTATACTCCACTGTACTCTACCTCTACTGTGCTCCACTCTACTCTTCCTCTACTCTGCTCTACTGTACTCTATCTCTACTGTGCTCCACTGTACTCTACCTCTACTGTACTCCACTCTAGTCTACCTCAACTATACTCCACTGCACTCTACCTCTACTGTGCTCCACTGTACTCTACCTCTACTGTGCTCCACTGTACTCTACCTCTACTGTACTCCACATTACTCTACATCTACTCTGCTCTACTGTACTCTATCTCTACTGTGCTCCACTGTACTCTACCTCTACTGTACTCCACTGTAGTCTACCTCAACTATACTCCACTGTACTCTACCTCTACTCTGCTCCACTGTACTCTACCTCTACTGTGCTCCACTGTACTCTACCTCTACTGTGCTCTACTGTACTCTATCTCTACTGTGCTCCACTGTACTCTACCTCTACTGTACTCCACTGTACTCTACCTCTACTGTGATCTACTGTACTCTATCTCTACTGTACTCCACTGTACTCTACCTCTACTCTGCTGTACTGTACTCTATCTCTACTGTGCTCCACTGTACTCTACCTCTACTGTACTCCACTGTAGTCTACCTCAACTATACTCCACTGTACTCTACCTCTACTGTGCTCCACTGTACTCTACCTCTACTGTGCTCTACTGTACTCTATCTCTACTATGCTCCACTGTACTCTACCTCTACTTTACTCCACTGTACTCCACCTCTACAGTGATCCACTGTACTCTACCTCTACTGTACTCCACTGTACTCCACCTCTACAGTGATCCACTGTACTCTACCTCTACTGTACTCCACTGTACTCTACCTCTACTCTGCTCTACTTTACTCTATCTCTATTGTTTTCCACTGTACTCTACCTCTACTGTACTCCACTGTAGTCTACCTCAACTATACTCCACTGTACTCTACCTCTACTCTGCTCTACTGTACTCTACCTCTACTGTACTCCACTGTACTCTACCTCTACTATACTCCACTGTACTCTACCTCTACTGCGCTCTACTGTACTCTATCTCTACTGTGCTCCACTGTACTCTACGTCTACTGTACTCTACTCTACTCCACCTCTAATGTGCTCCACTCTACTCTACCTCTACTGTACTCCACTGCACTCTACCTCTACTCTGCTCTACTGTACTCTATCTCTACTGTGCTCCACTGTACTCTACCTCTACTGTACTCCACTGTAGTCTACCTCAACTATACTCCACTGTACTCTACCTCTACTGTTTTCCACTGTACTCTACCTCTACTGTGCTCTACTGTACTCTATCTCTACTGTGCTCCACTGTACTCTACCTCTACTGTAGTCCACTGTACTCCACCTCTACAGTGCTCCACTGTACTCTACCTCTACTCTGCTCTACTGTACTCTATCTCTAATGTGCTCTACTGTACTCTACCTCTATTATACTCCACTGTACTCTACCTCTACTGTGCTCCACTGTACTCTACCTCTACTGTGCTCCACTGTACACTACCTCTACTCTACTCCACTGTACTCTACCTCTACTCTGCTCTACTGTACTCTACCTCTACTGTACTCCACTGTACTCTACCTCTACTATACTCCACTGTACTCTACCTCTACTGTGCTCTACTGTACTCTATCTCTACTGTGCTCCACTGTACTCTACCTCTACTGTACTCCACTGTAGTCTACCTCAACTATACTCCACTGTACTCTACCTCTACTGTGCTCCACTGTACTCTACCTCTACTGTGCTCTACTGTACTCTATCTCTACTGTGCTCCACTGTACTCTACCTCTACTGTAGTCCACTGTACTCCACCTCTACAGTGCTCCACTGTACTCAACCTCTACTGTACTCCACTGTACTCTACCTCTACTCTGCTCTACTGTACTCTATCTCTAATGTGCTCTACTGTACTCTACCTCTATTATACTCCACTGTACTCGACCTCTACTGTGCTCCACTGTACTCTACATCTACTGTGCTCCACTGTACACTACCTCTACTCTACTCCACTGTACTCTACCTCTACTCTGCTCTACTGTACTCTACCTCTACTGTACTCCACTGTACTCTACCTCTACTATACTCCACTGTACTCTACCTCTACTGTGCTCTACTGTACTCTATATCTACTGTGCTCCACTCTACTCTACCTCTACTGTACTCTACTCTACTCCACCTCTAATGTGCTCCACTCTACTCTACCTCTACTGTACTCCACTGCACTCTACCTCTACTCTGCTCTACTGTACTCTATCTCTACTGTGCTCCACTGTACTCTACCTCTACTGTACTCCACTGTAGTCTACCTCAACTATACTCCACTGTACTCTACCTCTACTGTACTCCACTGAACTCCACCTCTACAGTGCTCCACTGTACTCTACCTCTACTGTACTCCACTGCACTCTACCTCTACTCTGCTCTACTGTACTCTATCTCTACTGTGCTCTACTGTACTCTACCTCTATTATACTCCACTGTACTCTACCTCTACTGTGCTCCACTGTACTCTACCTCTAATGTGCTCCACTGTACACTACCTCTACTGTAGTCCACTGTACTCTACCTCTAGTGTGCTCCACTCTACTCTACCTCTACTGTGCTCAGCTGTACTCTACCTCTACTGAGCTCCACTGCACTCTATCTCTACTGTACTCCACTGTACTCTACCTCTACAGTGCTCCACTGTGCTCTACCTCTACTTTACTCCACTGTACTCTACCTCTACTCTGCTCTACTGTACTCTACCTCTACTGTACTCCACTGTACTCTACCTCTACTATACTCCACTGTACTCTACCTCTACTGTGCTCTACTGTACTCTATCTCTACTGTGCTCCACTGTACTCTACCTCTACTGTACTCCACTGTAGTCTACCTCAACTATACTCCACTGTACTCTACCTCTACTGTGCTCCACTGTACTCTACCTCAACTATACTCCACTGTACTCTATCTCTACTCTAATCCACTGTACTCTATCTCTACTCTGCTCTACTGTACTCTACCTCTACTGTACTCAACTGTACTCTACCTCTACTATACTCCACTGTACTCTACCTCTACTGTGCTCTACTGTACTCTATCTCTACTGTGCTCCACTGTACTCTACCTCTACTGTACTCTACTCTACTCCACCTCTAATGTGCTCCACTCTACTCTACCTCTACTGTACTCCACTGCACTCTACCTCTACTCTGCTCTACTGTACTCTATCTCTACTGTGCTCCACTGTACTCTACCTCTACTGTACTCCACTGTAGTCTACCTCAACTATACTCCACTGTACTCTACCTCTACTGTGCTCCACTGTACTCTACCTCTACTGTGCTCTACTGTACTCTATCTCTACTGTGCTCCACTGTACTCTACCTCTACTGTAGTCCACTGTACCCACCTCTACAGTGCTCCACTGTACTCTACCTCTACTGTACTCCACTGTACTCTACCTCTACTCTGCTCTACTGTACTCTATCTCTACTGTGCTCCACTGTACTCTACCTCTACTGTACTCCACTCTAGTCTACCTCAACTATACTCCACTGTACTCTACCTCTACTGTGCTCCACTGTACTCTACCTCTACTGTGCTCTACTGTACTCTATCTCTACTGTGCTCCACTGTACTCTACCTCTACTGTACTCCACTTTACTCCACCTCTACAGTGCTCCACTGTACTCTACCTCTACTGTACTCCACTGTACTCTACCTCTACTCTGCTCTACTGTACTCTATCTCTACTGTGCTCCACTGTACTCTACCTCTACTGTACTCCACTGTAGTCTACCTCAACTATACTCCACTGTACTCTACCTCTACTGTGCTCCACTGTACTCTACCTCAACTATACTCCACTGTACTCTATCTCTACTCTAATCCACTGTACTCTATCTCAACTCTACTCCACTCTACTCTATCTCTACTGTACTCCACTGTACTCTACCTCTACTCTACTCTACTGTACTCCACCTCTACTGTGCTCCACTGTACTCCACTGTACTCTAGCTCTACTGTGCTCCACTGTACTCTACCTCTACTGTACTCCACTGTACTCTACCTCTACTGTGCTCCACTGTACTCTACCTCTACTGTACTCCACTGTACTCTACCTCTACTGTACTCCACTGTACTCTACCTCTACTATACTCCACTGAATTCTACCTCTACTGTGCTCTACTGTACTCTACCTCTACTGTACTCCACTGTACTCTACCTCTACTGTACTTTACTGTACTCCACCTCTACTGTGCTCCACTGTACTCCACTTTACTCTACCTCTACTGTGCTCCACTGTACTCTACCTCTACTGTAATCCACTGTACTCTATCTCTACTGTGCTCCACTGTACTCTACCTCTACTGTACTCCACTGTACTCTATCTCTACTGTTCTCCACTGTACTCTACCTCTACTGTACTCCACTGTACTCTACCTCTACTCTACTCTACTGTGCTCCACCTCTACTGTGCTCCACTGTACTCCACTGTACTCTAGCTCTACTGTGCTCCACTGTACTCTACCTCTACTGTACTCCACTGTACTCTACCTCTACTGTGCTCCACTGTACTCTACCTCCACTGTACTCCACTGTACTCTACCTCTACTGTACTCCACTGTACTCTACCTCTACTGTACTCCACTGTATTCTACCTCTACTGTGCTCTACTGTACTCTACCTCTACTGTACTCCACTGTACTCTACCTCTACTGTACTGTACTGTTCTCTACCTCTACTGTACTCTACTGTACTCCACCTCTACTGTGCTCCACTGTGCTCCACTGTACTCTACCTCTACTGTTCTCTATTGTACTCTACCTCTACTGTAATCCACTGTACTCTATCTCTACTGTGCTCCACTGTACTCTACCTCTACTGTACTCCACTGTACTCTATCTCTACTGTTCTCCACTGTACTCTACCTCTACTGTGCTCCACTGTACTCCACTGTACTCTATCTCTACTGTGATCCACTGTACTCTTTCTCTGCCGTGCTCCACTGTACTCTATATCTCCTCTACTCCACTGTACTCTATCTCTATTGTACTCCACTGTACTCTACCTCTACTGTACTCTACTGTACTCCACCTCTAGTGTGCTCCACTGTACTCCACTGTACTCTTCCTCTACTCTACTCCACTGTACTCTATCTCTACTGTGCTCCACTGTACTCTACCTCTACTTTGCTCTAATATACTCTACTCTACTGTGCTCCACTGTACTCTATTTCTACTGTACCCCACTGTACTCTACCTCTACTGTGCTCCACTGTACTCTACCTCTACTGTGCTCCACTGTACACTACCTCTACTGTACTCCACTGTACTCTACCTCTACTGTGCTCCACTGTACTCTACCTCTACTGTGCTCCACTGTACTCTACCTCTACTGTGCTCCACTGTACTCTATCTCTACTGTACTCCACTGTACTCTACCTCTACAGTGCTCCACTGTGCTCTACCTCTACTGTACTCCACTGTACTCTACCTCTACTCTGCTCTACTGTGCTCTACCTCAACTGTACTCCACTGTACTCTACCTCTACTCTGCTCTACTGTACTCTATCTCTATTGTGCTCCACTGTACTCTATCTCTACTGTACTCCACTGTAGTCTACCTCAACTATACTCCACTGTACTCTACATCTACTGTGCTCCACTGTACTCTACCTCTACTGTGCTCTACTGTACTCTACCTCTACTTGCTCCACTGTACTCTACCTCTACTGTACTCCACTGTACTCCACCTCTACAGTGCTCCACTGTACTCTACCTCTACTGTACTCCACTGTACTCTACCTCTACTCTGCTCTACTGTACTCTATCTCTACTGTGCTCCACTGTACTCTACCTCTACTGTGCTCTACTGTACTCTATCTCTACTGTGCTCCACTGTACTCTACCTCTACTGTGCTCCACTGTACTCTACCTCTACAGTGCTCCACTGTACTCTACCTCTACTGTACTCCACTGTACTCTACCTCTACTCTGCTCTACTGTACTCTATCTCTAATGTGCTCTACTGTACTCTATCTCTACTGTGCTCCACTGTACTCTACCTCTACTCTACTCCACAGTACTCCACCTCTACAGTGCTCCACTGTACTCTACCTCTACTCTACTCCACTGTACTCTACATCTACTCTGCTCTTCTGTACTCTATCTCTACTGTGCTCCACTGTACTCTACCTCTACTGTACTCCACTGTAGTCTACCTCAACTATACTCCACTGTACTCTATCTCTACTGTGCTCCACTGTACTCTACCTCTACTGCGCTCTACTGTACTCTATCTCTACTGTGCTCCACTGTACTCTACCTCTACTGTACTCCACTGTACTCTACCTCTACTGTGCTCTACTGTACTCTATCTCTACTGTACTCCACTGTACTCTACCTCTACTCTGCTGTACTGAACTCTATCTCTACTGTGCTCCACTGTACTCTACCTCTACTGTACTCCACTGTAGTCTACCTCAACTATACTCCACTGTACTCTACCTCTACTGTGCTCTACTGTACTCTATCTCTACTGTGCTCCACTGTACTCTACCTCTACTGTACTCCACTGTACTCCACCTCTACAGTGATCCACTGTACTCTACCTCTACTGTACTCCACTGTACTCCACCTCTACAGTGATCCACTGTACTCTACCTATACTGTACTCCACTGTACTCTACCTCTACTCTGCTCTACTTTACTCTATCTCTACTGTGCTCCACTGTACTCTACCTCTACTGTACTCCACTGTAGTCTACCTCAACTATACTCCACTGTACTCTACCTCTACTGTGCTCCACTGTACTCTACCTCAACTATACTCCACTGTACTCTATCTTTACTCTAATCCACTGTACTCTATCTCTACTCTACTCCACTCTACTCTATCTCTACTGTAATCCACTGTACTCTACCTCTACTCTACTCTACTGTACTCCACCTCTACTGTGCTCCACTGTACTCCACTGTACTCTAGCTCTACTGTGCTCCACTGTACTCTATCTCTACTGTTGTCCACTCTACTCTACCTCTACTGTGCTCAGCTGTACTCTACCTCTACTGTGCTCCACTGCACTCTATCTCTACTGTACTCCACTGTACTCTACCTTTATAGGTGCTCCACTGTGCTCTACCTCTACTCTACTCTGCTGTACTCTACCTCTACTATACTCCACTGTACTCTACCTCTACTGTGCTCTACTGTACTCTATCTCTACTGTGCTCCACTGTACTCTAACTCTACTCTACTCTACTCTACTCTACTCCACCTCTAATGTGATCCACTCTACTCTACCTCTACTGTACTCCACTGTACTCTACCTCTACTCTGCTCTACTGTACTCTATCTCTACTGTGCTCCACTGTACTCTACCTCTACTGTACTCCACTGTAGTCTACCTCAACTATACTCCACTGTACTCTACCTCTACTGTGCTCCACTGTACTCTACCTCTACTGTGCTCTACTGTACTCTATCTCTACTGTGCTCCACTGTACTCTACCTCTACTGTACTCCACTGTACTCCACCTCTACAGTGCTCCACTGTACTCTACCTCTACTGTACTCCACTGTACTCTACCTCTACTCTGCTCTACTGTACTCTATCTCTACTGTGCTCCACTGTACTCTACCTCTACTGTACTCCACTCTAGTCTACCTCAACTATACTCCACTGTACTCTACCTCTACTGTGCTCCACTGTACTCTTCCTCTACTCTGCTCTACTGTACTCTATCTCTACTGTGCTCCACTGTACTCTACCTCTACTCTACTCCACTCTAGTCTACCTCAACTATACTCCCCTGCACTCTACCTCTACTGTGCTCCACTGTACTCTACCTCTACTGTGCTCCACTGTACTCTACCTCTACTGTACTCCACATTACTCTACATCTACTCTGCTCTACTGTACTCTATCTCTACTGTGCTCCACTGTACTCTACCTCTACTGTACTCCACTGTAGTCTACCTCAACTATACTCCACTGTACTCTACCTCTACTGTGCTCCACTGTACTCTACCTCTACTGTGCTCCACTGTACTCTACCTCTACTGTGCTCTACTGTACTCTATCTCTACTGTGCTCCACTGTACTCTACCTCTACTGTACTCCACTGTACTCTACCTCTACTGTGATCTACTGTACTCTATCTCTACTGTACTCCACTGTACTCTACCTCTACTCTGCTGTACTGTACTATGTCTCTACTGTGCTCCACTGTACTCTACCTCTACTGTACTCCACTGTAGTCTACCTCAACTATACTCCACTGTACTCTACCTCTACTCTGCTGTACTGTACTCTGTCTCTACTGTGCTCCACTGTACTCTATCTCTACTGTGCTCCACTGTACTCTACATCTACTTTACTCCACTGTACTCCACCTCTACAGTGATCCACTGTACTCTACCTCTACTGTACTCCACTGTACTCCACCTCTACAGTGATCCACTGTACTCTACCTCTACTGTACTCCACTGTACTCTACCTCTACTCTGCTCTACTTTACTCTATCTCTATTGTGCTCCACTGTACTCTACCTCTACTGTACTCCACTGTAGTCTACCTCAACTATACTCCACTGTACTCTACCTCTACTCTGCTCTACTGTACTCTACCTCTACTGTACTCCACTGTACTCTACCTTTACTATACTCCACTGTACTCTACCTCTACTGCGCTCTACTGTACTCTATCTCTACTGTGCTCCACTGTACTCTACCTCTACTGTACTCTACTCTACTCCACCTCTAATGTGCTCCACTCTACTCTACCTCTACTGTACTCCACTGCACTCTACCTCTACTCTGCTCTACTGTACTCTATCTCTACTGTGCTCCACTGTACTCTACCTCTACTGTACTCCACTGTAGTCTACCTCAACTATACTCCACTGTACTCTACCTCTACTGTTTTCCACTGTACTCTACCTCTACTGTGCTCTACTGTACTCTATCTCTACTGTGCTCCACTGTACTCTACCTCTACTGTAGTCCACTGTACTCCACCTCTACAGTGCTCCACTGTACTCTACCTCTACTGTACTGCACTGTACTCTACCTCTACTCTGCTCTACTGTACTCTATCTCTAATGTGCTCTACTGTACTCTACCTCTATTATACTCCACTGTACTCTACCTCTACTGTGCTCCACTGTACTCTACCTCTACTGTGCTCCACTGTACACTACCTCTACTCTACTCCACTGTACTCTACCTCTACTCTGCTCTACTGTACTCTACCTCTACTGTACTCCACTGTACTCTACCTCTACTATACTCCACTGTACTCTACCTCTACTGTGCTCTACTGTACTCTATCTCTATTGTGCTCCACTGTACTCTACCTCTACTGTACTCCACTGTAGTCTACCTCAACTATACTCCACTGTACTCTACCTCTACTGTGCTCCACTGTACTCTACCTCTACTGTGCTCTACTGTACTCTATCTCTACTGTGCTCCACTGTACTCTACCTCTACTGTAGTCCACTGTAATCCACCTCTACAGTGCTCCACTGTACTCAACCTCTACTGTACTCCACTGTACTCTACCTCTACTCTGCTCTACTGTACTCTATCTCTAATGTGCTCTACTGTACTCTACCTCTATTATACTCCACTGTACTCTACCTCTACTGTGCTCCACTGTACTCTACATCTACTGTGCTCCACTGTACACTACCTCTACTCTACTCCACTGTACTCTACCTCTACTCTGCTCTACTGTACTCTACCTCTACTGTACTCCACTGTACTCTACCTCTACTATACTCCACTGTACTCTACCTCTACTGTGCTCTACTGTACTCTATCTCTACTGTGCTCCACTCTACTCTACCTCTACTGTACTCTACTCTACTCCACCTCTAATGTGCTCCACTCTACTCTACCTCTACTGTACTCCACTGCACTCTACCTCTACTCTGCTCTACTGTACTCTATCTCTACTGTGCTCCACTGTACTCTACCTCTACTGTACTCCACTGTAGTCTACCTCAACTATACTCCACTGTACTCTACCTCTACTGTACTCCACTGAACTCCACCTCTACAGTGCTCCACTGTACTCTACCTCTACTGTACTCCACTGCACTCTACCTCTACTCTGCTCTACTGTACTCTATCTCTACTGTGCTCTACTGTACTCTACCTCTAATGTGCTCCACTGTACACTACCTCTAATGTGCTCCACTGTACACTACCTCTACTGTAGTCCACTGTACTCTACCTCTAGTGTGCTCCACTCTACTCTACCTCTACTGTGCTCAGCTGTACTCTACCTCTACTGTGCTCCACTGTACTCTACCTCTAATGTGCTCCACTGTACACTACCTCTACTGTAGTCCACTGTACTCTACCTCTAGTGTGCTCCACTCTACTCTACCTCTACTGTGCTCAGCTGTACTCTACCTCTACTGAGCTCCACTGCACTCTATCTCTACTGTACTCCACTGTACTCTACCTCTACAGTGCTCCACTGTGCTCTACCTCTACTTTACTCCACTGTACTCTACCTCTACTCTGCTCTACTGTACTCTACCTCTACTGTACTCCACTGTACTCTACCTCTACTATACTCCACTGTACTCTACCTCTACTGTGCTCTACTGTACTCTATCTCTACTGTGCTCCACTGTACTCTACCTCTACTGTACTCCACTGTACTCTACCTCTACTCTGCTCTACTGTACTCTATCTCTACTGTGCTCCACTGTACTCTACCTCTACTGTACTCCACTGTAGTCTACCTCAACTATACTCCACTGTACTCTACCTCTACTGTGCTCCACTGTACTCTACCTCAACTATACTCCACTGTACTCTATCTCTACTCTAATCCACTGTACTCTATCTCTACTCTACTCCACTCTACTCTATCTCTACTGTACTCCACTGTACTCTACCTCTACTCTTCTCTACTGTACTCCACCTCTACTGTGCTCCACTGGACTCCACTGTACTCTAGCTCTACTCTGCTCCACTGTACTCTACCTCTACTGTACTCCACTGTACTCTCCCTCTACTGTGCTCCACTGTACTCTAGCTCTACTGTACTCCACTGTACTCTACCTCTACTGTACTCCACTGTACTCTACCTCTACTGTACTCCACTCTCTTCTACCTCTACTGTGCTCTACTGTACTCTACCTCTACTGTACTCCACTGTACTCTACCTCTACTGTACTGTACTGTTTTCTACCTCTACTGTACTCTACTGTACTCCACCTCTACTGTGCTCCACTGTACTCCACTGTACTCTACCTCTACTGTGCTCCACTGTACTCTACCTCTACTGTACTCCGCTGTACTCTATCTCTACTGTGCTCCACTGTACTCTACCTCTACTGTACTCCACTGTACTCTACCTCTACTGTGCTCCACTGTACTCTAGCTCTACTGTACTCCACTGTACTCTAACTCTACTGTGCTCCACTGTACTCCACTGTACTCTATCTCTACTGTGATCCACTGTACTCTATATCTACTCTACTCCACTGTACTCTATCTCTATAGTACTCCACTGTATTCTACCTCTACTCTACTCTACTGTACTCCACCTCTACTGTGCTCCACTGTACTCCACTGTACTCTTCCTCTCTGTACTCCACTGTACTCTACCTCTACTGTACTCCACTGTACTCTACCTCTACTGTGCTCCACTGTACTCTACCTCTACTGTGCTCCACTGTACTCTACCTCTACTGTGCTCCAATGTACTCTACTCCTGTACTACTGTACTCCACTGTACTCTATCTCTACTGTACTCCACTGTACTCTACCTCTACTGTGCTCTACTGTACTCTATCTCTACTGTGCTCCACTGTACTCTACCTCTACTGTACTCTACTCTACTCCAACTCTAATGTGCTCCACTCTACTCTACCTCTACTGTACTCCACTGTACTCTACCTCTACTCTGCTCTACTGTACTCTATCTCTACTGTGCTCCACTGTACTCTAACTCTACTGTACTCCACTGTAGTTTACCTCTACTGTGCTCCACTGTACTCTACCTCTACTGTGCTCCACTCTACTCTACCTCTACTGTGCTCCACTGTACTCTATCTCTACTGTACTCCACTGTACTCTACCTCTACAGTACTCCACTGTTCTCTACCTCTACTGTACTCCACTGTACTCTACCTCTACTGTGCTCCACTGTACTCTACCTCAACTATACTCCAATGTACTCTATCTCTACTCTAATCCACTGTACTCTATCTCTACTCTACTCCACTCTACTCTATCTCTACTGTACTCCACTGTACTCTACCTCTACTGTGCTCCACTGTACTCTACCTCTACTGTACTCCACTGTACTCTACCTCTACTGTACTCCACTGTACTCCACTGTACTCTAGCTCTACTGTGCTCCACTGTACTCTACCTCTACTGTACTCCACTGTACTCTACCTCTACTGTACTCCACTGTATTCTACCTCTACTGTGCTCTACTGTACTCTACCTCTACTGTACTCCACTGTACTCTACCTCTACTGTGCTCTACTGTACTCTATCTCTACTGTGCTCCACTGTACTCTACCTCTACTGTACTCCACTGTACTCTACCTCTACTGTACTCCACTGTATTCTACCTCTACTGTGCTCTACTGTACTCTACCTCTACTGTACTCCACTGTACTCTACATCTACTTTACTCCACTGTACTCCACCTCTACAGTGATCCACTGTACTCTACCTCTACTGTACTCCACTGTACTCCACCTCTACAGTGATCCACTGTACTCTACCTCTACTGTACTCCACTGTACTCTACCTCTACTCTGCTCTACTTTACTCTATCTCTATTGTGCTCCACTGTACTCTACCTCTACTGTACTCCACTGTAGTCTACCTCAACTATACTCCACTGTACTCTACCTCTACTCTGCTCTACTGTACTCTACCTCTACTGTACTCCACTGTACTCTACCTTTACTATACTCCACTGTACTCTACCTCTACTGCGCTCTACTGTACTCTATCTCTACTGTGCTCCACTGTACTCTACCTCTACTGTACTCTACTCTACTCCACCTCTAATGTGCTCCACTCTACTCTACCTCTACTGTACTCCACTGCACTCTACCTCTACTCTGCTCTACTGTACTCTATCTCTACTGTGCTCCACTGTACTCTACCTCTACTGTACTCCACTGTAGTCTACCTCAACTATACTCCACTGTACTCTACCTCTACTGTTTTCCACTGTACTCTACCTCTACTGTGCTCTACTGTACTCTATCTCTACTGTGCTCCACTGTACTCTACCTCTACTGTACTCCACTGTACTCTACCTCTACTCTGCTCTACTGTACTCTATCTCTAATGTGCTCTACTGTACTCTACCTCTATTATACTCCACTGTACTCTACCTCTACTGTGCTCCACTGTACTCTACATCTACTGTGCTCCACTGTACACTACCTCTACTCTACTCCACTGTACTCTACCTCTACTCTGCTCTACTGTACTCTACCTCTACTGTACTCCACTGTACTCTACCTCTACTATACTCCACTGTACTCTACCTCTACTGTGCTCTACTGTACTCTATCTCTACTGTGCTCCACTCTACTCTACCTCTACTGTACTCTACTCTACTCCACCTCTAATGTGCTCCACTCTACTCTACCTCTACTGTACTCCACTGCACTCTACCTCTACTCTGCTCTACTGTACTCTATCTCTACTGTGCTCCACTGTACTCTACCTCTACTGTACTCCACTGTAGTCTACCTCAACTATACTCCACTGTACTCTACCTCTACTGTACTCCACTGAACTCCACCTCTACAGTGCTCCACTGTACTCTACCTCTACTGTACTCCACTGCACTCTACCTCTACTCTGCTCTACTGTACTCTATCTCTACTGTGCTCTACTGTACTCTACCTCTATTATACTCCACTGTACTCTACCTCTACTGTGCTCCACTGTACTCTACCTCTAATGTGCTCCACTGTACACTACCTCTACTGTAGTCCACTGTACTCTACCTCTAGTGTGCTCCACTCTACTCTACCTCTACTGTGCTCAGCTGTACTCTACCTCTACTGAGCTCCACTGCACTCTATCTCTACTGTACTCCACTGTACTCTACCTCTACAGTGCTCCACTGTGCTCTACCTCTACTTTACTCCACTGTACTCTACCTCTACTCTGCTCTACTGTACTCTACCTCTACTGTACTCCACTGTACTCTACCTCTACTATACTCCACTGTACTCTACCTCTACTGTGCTCTACTGTACTCTATCTCTACTGTGCTCCACTGTACTCTACCTCTACTGTACTCCACTGTACTCTACCTCTACTCTGCTCTACTGTACTCTATCTCTACTGTGCTCCACTGTACTCTACCTCTACTGTACTCCACTGTAGTCTACCTCAACTATACTCCACTGTACTCTACCTCTACTGTGCTCCACTGTACTCTACCTCAACTATACTCCACTGTACTCTATCTCTACTCTAATCCACTGTACTCTATCTCTACTCTACTCCACTCTACTCTATCTCTACTGTACTCCACTGTACTCTACCTCTACTCTTCTCTACTGTACTCCACCTCTACTGTGCTCCACTGGACTCCACTGTACTCTAGCTCTACTCTGCTCCACTGTACTCTACCTCTACTGTACTCCACTGTACTCTCCCTCTACTGTGCTCCACTGTACTCTAGCTCTACTGTACTCCACTGTACTCTACCTCTACTGTACTCCACTGTACTCTACCTCTACTGTACTCCACTCTCTTCTACCTCTACTGTGCTCTACTGTACTCTACCTCTACTGTACTCCACTGTACTCTACCTCTACTGTACTGTACTGTTTTCTACCTCTACTGTACTCTACTGTACTCCACCTCTACTGTGCTCCACTGTACTCCACTGTACTCTACCTCTACTGTGCTCCACTGTACTCTACCTCTACTGTACTCCGCTGTACTCTATCTCTACTGTGCTCCACTGTACTCTACCTCTACTGTACTCCACTGTACTCTACCTCTACTGTGCTCCACTGTACTCTAGCTCTACTGTACTCCACTGTACTCTACCTCTACTGTGCTCCACTGTACTCCACTGTACTCTATCTCTACTGTGATCCACTGTACTCTATATCTACTCTACTCCACTGTACTCTATCTCTATAGTACTCCACTGTATTCTACCTCTACTCTACTCTACTGTACTCCACCTCTACTGTGCTCCACTGTACTCCACTGTACTCTTCCTCTCTGTACTCCACTGTACTCTACCTCTACTGTACTCCACTGTACTCTACCTCTACTGTGCTCCACTGTACTCTACCTCTACTGTGCTCCACTGTACTCTACCTCTACTGTGCTCCAATGTACTCTACTCCTGTACTACTGTACTCCACTGTACTCTATCTCCACTGTACTCCACTGTACTCTACCTCTACTGTGCTCTACTGTACTCTATCTCTACTGTGCTCCACTGTACTCTACCTCTACTGTACTCTACTCTACTCCAACTCTAATGTGCTCCACTCTACTCTACCTCTACTGTACTCCACTGTACTCTACCTCTACTCTGCTCTACTGTACTCTATCTCTACTGTGCTCCACTGTACTCTAACTCTACTGTACTCCACTGTAGTTTACCTCTACTGTGCTCCACTGTACTCTACCTCTACTGTGCTCCACTGTACTCTACCTCTACTGTGCTCCACTGTACTCTATCTCTACTGTACTCCACTGTACTCTACCTCTACAGTACTCCACTGTTCTCTACCTCTACTGTACTCCACTGTACTCTACCTCTACTGTGCTCCACTGTACTCTACCTCAACTATACTCCAATGTACTCTATCTCTACTCTAATCCACTGTACTCTATCTCTACTCTACTCCACTCTACTCTATCTCTACTGTACTCCACTGTACTCTACCTCTACTGTGCTCCACTGTACTCTACCTCTACTGTACTCCACTGTACTCTACCTCTACTGTACTCCACTGTACTCCACTGTACTCTAGCTCTACTGTGCTCCACTGTACTCTACCTCTACTGTACTCCACTGTACTCTACCTCTACTGTACTCCACTGTATTCTACCTCTACTGTGCTCTACTGTACTCTACCTCTACTGTACTCCACTGTACTCTACCTCTACTGTGCTCTACTGTACTCTATCTCTACTGTGCTCCACTGTACTCTACCTCTACTGTACTCCACTGTACTCTACCTCTACTGTACTCCACTGTATTCTACCTCTACTGTGCTCTACTGTACTCTACCTCTACTGTACTCCACTGTACTCTACATCTACTTTACTCCACTGTACTCCACCTCTACAGTGATCCACTGTACTCTACCTCTACTGTACTCCACTGTACTCCACCTCTACAGTGATCCACTGTACTCTACCTCTACTGTACTCCACTGTACTCTACCTCTACTCTGCTCTACTTTACTCTATCTCTATTGTGCTCCACTGTACTCTACCTCTACTGTACTCCACTGTAGTCTACCTCAACTATACTCCACTGTACTCTACCTCTACTCTGCTCTACTGTACTCTACCTCTACTGTACTCCACTGTACTCTACCTTTACTATACTCCACTGTACTCTACCTCTACTGCGCTCTACTGTACTCTATCTCTACTGTGCTCCACTGTACTCTACCTCTACTGTACTCTACTCTACTCCACCTCTAATGTGCTCCACTCTACTCTACCTCTACTGTACTCCACTGCACTCTACCTCTACTCTGCTCTACTGTACTCTATCTCTACTGTGCTCCACTGTACTCTACCTCTACTGTACTCCACTGTAGTCTACCTCAACTATACTCCACTGTACTCTACCTCTACTGTTTTCCACTGTACTCTACCTCTACTGTGCTCTACTGTACTCTATCTCTACTGTGCTCCACTGTACTCTACCTCTACTGTAGTCCACTGTACTCCACCTCTATAGTGCTCCACTGTACTCTACCTCTACTGTACTGCACTGTACTCTACCTCTACTCTGCTCTACTGTACTCTATCTCTAATGTGCTCTACTGTACTCTACCTCTATTATACTCCACTGTACTCTACCTCTACTGTGCTCCACTGTACTCTACCTCTACTGTGCTCCACTGTACACTACCTCTACTCTACTCCACTGTACTCTACCTCTACTCTGCTCTACTGTACTCTACCTCTACTGTACTCCACTGTACTCTACCTCTACTATACTCCACTGTACTCTACCTCTACTGTGCTCTACTGTACTCTATCTCTATTGTGCTCCACTGTACTCTACCTCTACTGTACTCCACTGTAGTCTACCTCAACTATACTCCACTGTACTCTACCTCTACTGTGCTCCACTGTACTCTACCTCTACTGTGCTCTACTGTACTCTATCTCTACTGTGCTCCACTGTACTCTACCTCTACTGTAGTCCACTGTACTCCACCTCTACAGTGCTCCACTGTACTCAACCTCTACTGTACTCCACTGTACTCTACCTCTACTCTGCTCTACTGTACTCTATCTCTAATGTGCTCTACTGTACTCTACCTCTATTATACTCCACTGTACTCTACCTCTACTGTGCTCCACTGTACTCTACATCTACTGTGCTCCACTGTACACTACCTCTACTCTACTCCACTGTACTCTACCTCTACTCTGCTCTACTGTACTCTACCTCTACTGTACTCCACTGTACTCTACCTCTACTATACTCCATTGTACTCTACCTCTACTGTGCTCTACTGTACTCTATCTCTACTGTGCTCCACTTTACTCTACCTCTACTGTACTCTACTCTACTCCACCTCTAATGTGCTCCACTCTACTCTACCTCTACTGTACTCCACTGCACTCTACCTCTACTCTGCTCTACTGTACTCTATCTCTACTGTGCTCCACTGTACTCTACCTCTACTGTACTCCACTGTAGTCTACCTCAACTATACTCCACTGTACTCTACCTCTACTGTACTCCACTGAACTCCACCTCTACAGTGCTCCACTGTACTCTACCTCTACTGTACTCCACTGCACTCTACCTCTACTCTGCTCTACTGTACTCTATCTCTACTGTGCTCTACTGTACTCTACCTCTATTATACTCCACTGTACTCTACCTCTACTGTGCTCCACTGTACTCTACCTCTAATGTGCTCCACTGTACACTACCTCTACTGTAGTCCACTGTACTCTACCTCTAGTGTGCTCCACTCTACTCTACCTCTACTGTGCTCAGCTGTACTCTACCTCTACTGAGCTCCACTGCACTCTATCTCTACTGTACTCCACTGTACTCTACCTCTACAGTGCTCCACTGTGCTCTACCTCTACTTTACTCCACTGTACTCTACCTCTACTCTGCTCTACTGTACTCTACCTCTACTGTACTCCACTGTACTCTACCTCTACTATACTCCACTGTACTCTACCTCTACTGTGCTCCACTGTACTCTACCTCTACTGTGCTCCACTGTACTCTACCTCAACTATACTCCAATGTACTCTATCTCTACTCTAATCCACTGTACTCTATCTCTACTCTACTCCACTCTACTCTATCTCTACTGTACTCCACTGTACTCTACCTCTACTGTGCTCCACTGTACTCTACCTCTACTGTACTCCACTGTACTCTACCTCTACTGTACTCCACTGTACTCCACTGTACTCTAGCTCTACTGTGCTCCACTGTACTCTACCTCTACTGTACTCCACTGTACTCTACCTCTACTGTACTCCACTGTATTCTACCTCTACTGTGCTCTACTGTACTCTACCTCTACTGTACTCCACTGTACTCTACCTCTACTGTGCTCTACTGTACTCTATCTCTACTGTGCTCCACTGTACTCTACCTCTACTGTACTCCACTGTACTCTACCTCTACTGTACTCCACTGTATTCTACCTCTACTGTGCTCTACTGTACTCTACCTCTACTGTACTCCACTGTACTCTACATCTACTTTACTCCACTGTACTCCACCTCTACAGTGATCCACTGTACTCTACCTCTACTGTACTCCACTGTACTCCACCTCTACAGTGATCCACTGTACTCTACCTCTACTGTACTCCACTGTACTCTACCTCTACTCTGCTCTACTTTACTCTATCTCTATTGTGCTCCACTGTACTCTACCTCTACTGTACTCCACTGTAGTCTACCTCAACTATACTCCACTGTACTCTACCTCTACTCTGCTCTACTGTACTCTACCTCTACTGTACTCCACTGTACTCTACCTTTACTATACTCCACTGTACTCTACCTCTACTGCGCTCTACTGTACTCTATCTCTACTGTGCTCCACTGTACTCTACCTCTACTGTACTCTACTCTACTCCACCTCTAATGTGCTCCACTCTACTCTACCTCTACTGTACTCCACTGCACTCTACCTCTACTCTGCTCTACTGTACTCTATCTCTACTGTGCTCCACTGTACTCTACCTCTACTGTACTCCACTGTAGTCTACCTCAACTATACTCCACTGTACTCTACCTCTACTGTTTTCCACTGTACTCTACCTCTACTGTGCTCTACTGTACTCTATCTCTACTGTGCTCCACTGTACTCTACCTCTACTGTAGTCCACTGTACTCCACCTCTACAGTGCTCCACTGTACTCTACCTCTACTGTACTGCACTGTACTCTACCTCTACTCTGCTCTACTGTACTCTATCTCTAATGTGCTCTACTGTACTCTACCTCTATTATACTCCACTGTACTCTACCTCTACTGTGCTCCACTGTACTCTACCTCTACTGTGCTCCACTGTACACTACCTCTACTCTACTCCACTGTACTCTACCTCTACTCTGCTCTACTGTACTCTACCTCTACTGTACTCCACTGTACTCTACCTCTACTATACTCCACTGTACTCTACCTCTACTGTGCTCTACTGTACTCTATCTCTATTGTGCTCCACTGTACTCTACCTCTACTGTACTCCACTGTAGTCTACCTCAACTATACTCCACTGTACTCTACCTCTACTGTGCTCCACTGTACTCTACCTCTACTGTGCTCTACTGTACTCTATCTCTACTGTGCTCCACTGTACTCTACCTCTACTGTAGTCCACTGTACTCCACCTCTACAGTGCTCCACTGTACTCAACCTCTACTGTACTCCACTGTACTCTACCTCTACTCTGCTCTACTGTACTCTATCTCTAATGTGCTCTACTGTACTCTACCTCTATTATACTCCACTGTACTCTACCTCTACTGTGCTCCACTGTACTCTACATCTACTGTGCTCCACTGTACACTACCTCTACTCTACTCCACTGTACTCTACCTCTACTCTGCTCTACTGTACTCTACCTCTACTGTACTCCACTGTACTCTACCTCTACTATACTCCACTGTACTCTACCTCTACTGTGCTCTACTGTACTCTATCTCTACTGTGCTCCACTCTACTCTACCTCTACTGTACTCTACTCTACTCCACCTCTAATGTGCTCCACTCTACTCTACCTCTACTGTACTCCACTGCACTCTACCTCTACTCTGCTCTACTGTACTCTATCTCTACTGTGCTCCACTGTACTCTACCTCTACTGTACTCCACTGTAGTCTACCTCAACTATACTCCACTGTACTCTACCTCTACTGTACTCCACTGAACTCCACCTCTACAGTGCTCCACTGTACTCTACCTCTACTGTACTCCACTGCACTCTACCTCTACTCTGCTCTACTGTACTCTATCTCTACTGTGCTCTACTGTACTCTACCTCTATTATACTCCACTGTACTCTACCTCTACTGTGCTCCACTGTACTCTACCTCTAATGTGCTCCACTGTACACTACCTCTACTGTAGTCCACTGTACTCTACCTCTAGTGTGCTCCACTCTACTCTACCTCTACTGTGCTCAGCTGTACTCTACCTCTACTGAGCTCCACTGCACTCTATCTCTACTGTACTCCACTGTACTCTACCTCTACAGTGCTCCACTGTGCTCTACCTCTACTTTACTCCACTGTACTCTACCTCTACTCTGCTCTACTGTACTCTACCTCTACTGTACTCCACTGTACTCTACCTCTACTATACTCCACTGTACTCTACCTCTACTGTGCTCTACTGTACTCTATCTCTACTGTGCTCCACTGTACTCTACCTCTACTGTACTCCACTGTACTCTACGTCTACTCTGCTCTACTGTACTCTATCTCTACTGTGCTCCACTGTACTCTACCTCTACTGTACTCCACTGTAGTCTACCTCAACTATACTCCACTGTACTCTACCTCTACTGTGCTCCACTGTACTCTACCTCAACTATACTCCACTGTACTCTATCTCTACTCTAATCCACTGTACTCTATCTCTACTCTACTCCACTCTACTCTATCTCTACTGTACTCCACTGTACTCTACCTCTACTCTTCTCTACTGTACTCCACCTCTACTGTGCTCCACTGGACTCCACTGTACTCTAGCTCTACTCTGCTCCACTGTACTCTACCTCTACTGTACTCCACTGTACTCTCCCTCTACTGTGCTCCACTGTACTCTAGCTCTACTGTACTCCACTGTACTCTACCTCTACTGTACTCCACTGTACTCTACCTCTACTGTACTCCACTCTCTTCTACCTCTACTGTGCTCTACTGTACTCTACCTCTACTGTACTCCACTGTACTCTACCTCTACTGTACTGTACTGTTTTCTACCTCTACTGTACTCTACTGTACTCCACCTCTACTGTGCTCCACTGTACTCCACTGTACTCTACCTCTACTGTGCTCCACTGTACTCTACCTCTACTGTACTCCGCTGTACTCTATCTCTACTGTGCTCCACTGTACTCTACCTCTACTGTACTCCACTGTACTCTACCTCTACTGTGCTCCACTGTACTCTAGCTCTACTGTACTCCACTGTACTCTACCTCTACTGTGCTCCACTGTACTCCACTGTACTCTATCTCTACTGTGATCCACTGTACTCTATATCTACTCTACTCCACTGTACTCTATCTCTATAGTACTCCACTGTATTCTACCTCTACTCTACTCTACTGTACTCCACCTCTACTGTGCTCCACTTTACTCCACTGTACTCTTCCTCTCTGTACTCCACTGTACTCTACCTCTACTGTACTCCACTGTACTCTACCTCTACTGTGCTCCACTGTACTCTACCTCTACTGTGCTCCACTGTACTCTACCTCTACTGTGCTCCAATGTACTCTACTCCTGTACTACTGTACTCCACTGTACTCTATCTCTACTGTACTCCACTGTACTCTACCTCTACTGTGCTCTACTGTACTCTATCTCTACTGTGCTCCACTGTACTCTACCTCTACTGTACTCTACTCTACTCCAACTCTAATGTGCTCCACTCTACTCTACCTCTACTGTACTCCACTGTACTCTACCTCTACTCTGCTCTACTGTACTCTATCTCTACTGTGCTCCACTGTACTCTAACTCTACTGTACTCCACTGTAGTTTACCTCTACTGTGCTCCACTGTACTCTACCTCTACTGTGCTCCACTGTACTCTACCTCTACTGTGCTCCACTGTACTCTATCTCTACTGTACTCCACTGTACTCTACCTCTACAGTACTCCACTGTTCTCTACCTCTACTGTACTCCACTGTACTCTACCTCTACTGTGCTCCACTGTACTCTACCTCAACTATACTCCAATGTACTCTATCTCTACTCTAATCCACTGTACTCTATCTCTACTCTACTCCACTCTACTCTATCTCTACTGTACTCCACTGTACTCTACCTCTACTGTGCTCCACTGTACTCTACCTCTACTGTACTCCACTGTACTCTACCTCTACTGTACTCCACTGTACTCCACTGTACTCTAGCTCTACTGTGCTCCACTGTACTCTACCTCTACTGTACTCCACTGTACTCTACCTCTACTGTACTCCACTGTATTCTACCTCTACTGTGCTCTACTGTACTCTACCTCTACTGTACTCCACTGTACTCTACCTCTACTGTGCTCTACTGTACTCTATCTCTACTGTGCTCCACTGTACTCTACCTCTACTGTACTCCACTGTACTCTACCTCTACTGTACTCCACTGTATTCTACCTCTACTGTGCTCTACTGTACTCTACCTCTACTGTACTCCACTGTACTCTACCTCTACTGTACTGTACTGTTCTCTACCTCTACTGTACTCTACTGTACTCCACCTCTACTGTACTCCACCTCTACTGTACTCTACTGTACTCCACTGTACTCCACTGTACTCTACCTCTACTGTGCTCCACTGTACTCTACCTCTACTGTACTCCACTGTGCTCTACCTCTACTCTACTCCACTATACTCTACCTCTACTCTGCTCTACTGTACTCTACCTCTACTGTACTCCACTGTACTCTACCTCTACTATACTCCACTGTACTCTACCTCTACTGTGCTCTACTGTACTCTATCTCTACTGTGCTCCACTGTACTCTACCTCTACTGTACTCCACTGTACTCTACCTCTACTGTACTCCACTGTATTCCACCTCTACTATGCTCCACTGTACTCCACTGTACTCTAGCTCTACTGTGCTCCACTCTACTCTACCTCTACTGTGCTCCACTGTACTCTACCTCTACTGTGCTCAGCTGTACTCTACCTCTACTGTGCTCCACTGCACATTATCTCTACTGTACTCCACTGTACTCTACCTCTACAGTGCTCCAATGTGCTCTACCTCTACTCTACTCCACTGTACTCTACCTCTACTCTGCTCTACTGTACTCTACCTCTACTGTACTCCACTGTACTCTACCTCTACTATACTCCACTGTACTCTACCTTTACTGTGCTCTACTGTACTCTATCTCTACTGTGCTCCACTGTACTCTACCTCTACTGTACTCCACTGTACTCTACCTCTACTGTACTCCACTGTACTCTACCTCTACAGTGCTCCACTGTACTCTACCTCTACTGTACTCCACTGTACTCTACCTCTACTGTGCTCTACTGTACTCTATCTCTACTGTGCTCCACTGTACTCTACCTCTACTGTACTCCACTGTAGTCTACCTCAACCAGTGGCGGTTCTAGCCCATTTCAACTGGGGGGGCCAAGCTGGGGCCAGTTGTACTGTTAGAGGGGCCATTTACATTTAGACCTTATTGTTGTCCTATCATTTTCTGCACTGCTGCAGGCATTAACAGGCAAAATACCGTGTTTATAATCATTCAACAATGTATTTGCATTTCCATTATATTTTTACATTTGCATTACATATTCAGTATTAGTCACAGTAACTGTAATAGACATGATGTCCTTCTTTCTCTTCATTTTGAGAACTATAGAGCAAAAGCAATGGGGACCAAGAAGCTTATTAATTCATTTACTGAAAATAACTGACTTAGGTAACTACGTCTAACCGTTTACAGGGTTCCTGCACACTTTTTAAAGTCAAATTTAAGGCTTTTTAAGACCTAAAGAAATCAAAATTAATACCGTAGGGGTGTGCAATATTGACAAAAATATATTTAAATATTTTCAACGTTTTGTTGATAATAATTAGATGATATTTTACTGATTGTGTTTTTGTGCTGGTGCCATGGCTGGTTTAGGCCTGTTGTTGACAGCTGACTCACGGAGATATTAATATTTTTCATATCATATGCAGTAGTCAGTTCACAGCAGTGACAGAAATAAATTTCTTAATTAAGGAGCAATATTTGCCACCTTAAACTGATTTCCAGGGGCATTTTCACCTATATATGGACATTTTTTCTAAACTTATTTAGAGTTATGCAATGCATCACCTTTTATGTCAAATACTAACATTCAAATTAAACAATAATTATACTTATTTATACAATAATACTTAATTATACAATAATTATACAGTACCACTGTTACCAGTCAAATTAATTAATTCAATCAAAATCCATCTTTGCAGTGCAGAGGTGACACAGAAGTGGCATTAATATACTTACACTCCATTTACAATTGCATAAATAAAGCTATGAGATTTTTTTAAAATCAATATTTAAATATGAAATGATTTCTAATTTTAACGTTTTAATTAAAGGATACTTTAAATATGAAACTAAAACCGCCAGTAGGCGGCGGCAAGTCCCTGTAAGAGGGATTCATTCATTCAACCGATTTGTTCAAACGGCTGATTCTTTCCATAGATTCTTTCGGGAAAGAAGCAAGTGATTCGTTCAAAACGCGGATTTCAGACTAGTCAATAAATCATCGCTGTGTTGCATTGAGACTCTGCTACGGTTTCATTATGAAATTGTAGTCGGCGAAATAAAGGGAAAACAAACAATATTGACAATATTGTGTCTAAAAAGTAACTCCCAAAGTTAATTTATTGTTAATTTAACTGTTGTATAACATAAATATCACAGTTGCAATTGTGCACGGGAAAACGGCACTCTTGCTGATGTGATATTCTAATATAAGAACATAATATGATATAAATATAAGACAAAAACTAATTTGGTGACATAGCCTACCTATGAACTGCACACAGCAGTGAAAGGACGATAGACAAATGCGATGTCAGCTCACAGTGCCTCGTACATAGTTAAAACAATGATTACAATATCATAATAGACAATAGGCTACACATCATCACACCCCATACGCACATAAAGAATGAACTTACAACTGAACTGACATTTACCAACCTTCTCCTTCTCTCCTCTCTCGCGTGCAGGAGACAGACATTAGCCTACTCTGCCGCGATTCCCGCGAATGTGATGCGAATTGTCACGTGAAAATGCAAATCCACAAAGATAGAATAATAAAAAATAATACGCATACGATTACAACGATAGCAAAAAACAGTTTTGTAAAAATTATTTCAAACTCCACATTTAGGGGGGCCACAAGGGGGGCCAAGCTTTTTGTCACAGGGGCACTGGCCCCCCCTGGCCTCCCTCTAGAACCGCCACTGACCTCAACTATACTCCACTGTACTCTACCTCTACTGTGCTCCACTGTACTCTACCTCAACTATACTCCACTGTACTCTATCTCTACTCTAATCCACTGTACTCTATCTCTACTCTACTCCACTCTACTCTATCTCTACTGTACTCCACTGTACTCTACCTCTACTCTTCTCTACTGTACTCCACCTCTACTGTGCTCCACTGTACTCCACTGTACTCTAGCTCTACTCTGCTCCACTGTACTCTACCTCTACTGTACTCCACTGTACTCTACCTCTACTGTGCTCCACTGTACTCTAGCTCTACTGTACTCCACTGTACTCTACCTCTACTGTACTCCACTGTACTCTACCTCTACTGTACTCCACTGTATTCTACCTCTACTGTGCTCTACTGTACTCTACCTCTACTGTACTCCACTGTACTCTACCGCTACTGTGCTCCACTGTACTCTACCTCTACTGTACTCCACTGTACTCTACCTCTACTGTGCTCCACTGTACTCTACCTCTACTGTGCTCCACTGTACTCTACCTCTACTGTGCTCCACTGTACTCTATCTCTACTGTACTCTACTGTACTCTACCTCTACTGTACTCCACTGTACTCTATCTCTACTGTACTCCACTGTACTCTACCTCTACTGTGCTCTACTGTACTCTATCTCTACTGTGCTCCACTGTACTCTACCTCTACTGTACTCTACTCTACTCCAACTCTAATGTGCTCCACTCTACTCTACCTCTACTGTACTCCACTGTACTCTACCTCTACTCTGCTCTACTGTACTCTATCTCTACTGTGCTCCACTGTACTCTAACTCTACTGTACTCCACTGTAGTTTACCTCTACTGTGCTCCACTGTACTCTACCTCTACTGTGCTCCACTGTACTCTACCTCTACTGTACTCCACTGTACTCTACCTCTACTGTGCTCCACTGTACTCTACCTCTACTGTACTCCACTGTACTCTATCTCTACTGTTCTCCACTCTACTCTACCTCTACTGTGCTCAGCTGTACTCTACCTCTACTGTGCTCCACTGCACTCTATCTCTACTGTACTCCACTGTACTCTACCTCTATAGGTGCTCCACTGTGCTCTACCTCTACTCTACTCTGCTGTACTCTACCTTTACTCTGCTCTACTGTACTCTACCTCTACTGTACTCCACTGTACTCTACCTCTACTATACTCCACTGTACTCTACCTCTACTGTGCTCTACTGTACTCTATCTCTACTGTGCTCCACTGTACTAAACCTCTACTGTACTCTACTCTACTCCACCTCTAATGTGCTCCACTCTACTCTACCTATACTGTACTCCACTGTACTCTACCTCTACTCTGCTCTACTGTACTCTATCTCTACTGTGCTCCACTGTACTCTACCTCTACTGTACTCCACTGTAGTCTACCTCAACTATACTCCACTGTACTCTACCTCTACTGTGCTCCACTGTACTCTACCTCTACTGTGCTCTACTGTACTCTATCTCTACTGTGCTCCACTGTACTCTACCTCTACTCTACTCCACTGTACTCCACCTCTACAGTGCTCCACTGTACTCTACCTCTACTGTACTCCACTGTACTCTACCTCTACTCTGCTCTACTGTACTCTATCTCTACTGTGCTCCACTGTACTCTACCTCTACTGTACTCCACTCTAGTCTACCTCAACTATACTCCACTGTACTCTACCTCTACTGTGCTCCACTGTACTCTACCTCTACTCTGCTCTACTGTACTCTATCTCTACTGTGCTCCACTGTACTCTACCTCTACTGTACTCCACTCTAGTCTACCTCAACTATACTCCACTGTACTCTACCTCTACTGTGCTCCACTGTACTCTACCTCTACTGTGCTCTACTGTACTCTATCTCTACTGTGCTCCACTGTACTCTACCTCTACTGTACTCCACATTACTCTACATCTACTCTGCTCTACTGTACTCTATCTGTACTGTGCTCCACTGTACTCTACCTCTACTCTACTCCACTGTAGTCTACCTCAACTATTCTCCACTGTACTCTACCTCTACTCTGCTCCACTGTACTCTACCTCTACTGTGCTCTACTGTACTCTCCCTCTACTGTGCTCCACTGTACTCTACCTCTACTGTACTCCACTGTACTCCACCTCTACAGTGCTTCACTGTACTCTACCTCTACTGTACTCCACTGTACTCGACCTCTACTCTGCTCTACTGTACTCTATCTCTACTGTGCTCCACTGTACTCTACCTCTACTGTACTCCACTCTAGTCTACCTCAACTATACTCCACTGTACTCTACCTCTACTGTGCTCCACTGTACTCTACCTCTACTGTGCTCTACTGTACTCTATCTCTAGTGTGCTCCACTGTACTCTACCTCTACTGTACTCCACATTACTCTACCTCTACTCTGCTCTACTGTACTCTATCTCTACTGTGCTCCACTGTACTCTACCTCTACTGTACTCCACTCTAGTCTACCTCAACTATACTCCACTGTACTCTACCTCTACTGTGCTCCACTGTACTCTACCTCTACTGTGCTCTACTGTACTCTATCTCTGCTGTGCTCCACTGTACTCTACCTCTACTGTACTCCACTGTACTCTACCTCTACTCTGCTCTACTGTACTCTATCTCTACTGTGCTCCACTGTACTCTACCTCTACTGTACTCCACTGTAGTCTACCTCAACTATACTCCACTGTACTCTACCTCTACTGTGCTCCACTGTACTCTAACTCTACTGTGCTCCACTGTACTCTATCTCTACTGTACTCTACTGTACTCTACCTCTACTGTACTCCACTGTACTCTACCTCTACTATACTCCACTGTACTCTACCTCTACTGTGCTCTACTGTACTCTATCTCTACTGTGCTCCACTGTACTCTACCTCTACTGTACTCTACTCTACTCCACCTCTAATGTGCTCCACTCTACTCTACCTCTACTGTACTCCACTGTACTCTACCTCTACTCTGCTCTACTGTACTCTATCTCTACTGTGCTCCACTGTACTCTAACTCTACTGTACTCCACTGTAGTCTACCTCAACTATACTCCACTGTACTCTACCTCTAATGTGCTCCACTGTACTCTACCTCTACTGTGCTCTACTGTACTCTATCTCTACTGTGCTCCACTGTACTCTACCTCTACTGTACTCCACTGTACTCCACCTCTACAGTGCTCCACTGTACTCTACCTCTACTGTACTCCACTGTACTCTACCTCTACTCTGCTCTACTGTACTCTATCTCTACTGTGCTCCACTGTACTCTACCTCTACTGTGCTCCACTGTACTCTACCTCTACTCTGCTCTACTGTACTCTATCTCTACTGTGCTCCACTGTACTCTAACTCTACTGTACTCCACTGTAGTCTACCTCAACTATACTCCACTGTACTCTACCTCTACTGTGCTCCACTGTACTCTACCTCAACTAGGCATGTGCCGGTATCAAATTTTCATGCTGCGATTAATTGATTGAGCTTTTATCACGGTATACGGTATTATCACGATATTTTAATTGCACAAGAGAAACAGACGGATTGGGGGTATCTAAAAAAAACTTGCATCACAATGTGTAATTGTGATTGTCAAAACATTAATTTTATTTTTTAGTGACAACATGTTATAATGTTTACATGGTTACTGAGGCTACTGTTTGTATTATTGCTTAACACAATTTTCATGATTTCAATTAAATTCTTGGATTTAATTTCAATCTTGATTCAATATTGACTCATTTGGATAAATATTAGGTAGGCTACAGTAGATAGCCTGCATTTAAATGTTTCTCAAGAAAAAATATATCTCACATAATGCTGTAAACATACAGAGAGAAATTAAATATAATGCATACAATATAAATATAATAATAATATAAATATAAAAATGTAATATATGCCGTAATTTTCATTATAATAACAATTATATAATGACAAGTACATATATTAAAATATGTAATATAGTGCACATATTTAGCAAAATACTCCTCTCTATAGCTATTTTCTTATAGTCAACTAACATTAAATGGCTTTCCTGAGGTAAATGTAACGTTCTGTGACATAATTGTTCTCCTGCAGTGTTATTGACCTCGGTTGAAAAACACTGATTGATCGAAAGTACGTACCTTTCGGTGGGTTGTACTGTATCTTTAATAAAAAGTAACAGATGATCGGTTTACTTGATCTGTCACGTCACATTTACAAGCACCCAAAACAGTATTTATTGTCTGAATTTCGTTATAAAACATGAGAGCTGATATTTTTTCATATCAAAAGTAACCTGCTCTGTCTAGTCTGTCGGTGTCAGTGTCCTCTTTGCTCCGCGATTTTTCTCTGGGTGAGAAAATGGATGTGTGGCGCGAGACCGTGTGAAAGTTTCAATTGCGTGAGTCTCAAGCTGAATGCGTGAGAGTTGGCAGCCATGCGCGGGATAAATAGTCGGCAGCGTTCCTCCTTCCGCCGTGCTTCTTCTCCATGTGAGGATTGTTTACATTAGACTAGAGTGCGCACTGCATGCTTATACATGTGATGTGGGGATTGTTTACATCAAAGTGCGCACGTGTTTTGCGCAGCATACGCATTGTTTTTTAAGCGGTTGATGGAAAATAAGCTGATTTTTAGAAAAATCTAAATTCGGATCTATTATTTTTCACGGTATTTCGAAGTCCCCGCGATAACAATATCGTGCATATTCATTACCGCGATTTATCGCATTACCGAATACCGGCACATGTCTAACCTCAACTATACTCCACTGTACTCTATCTCTACTCTAATCCACTGTACTCTATCTCTACTCTACTCCACTCTACTCTATCTCTACTGTACTCCACTGTACTCTACCTCTACTCTTCTCTACTGTACTCCACCTCTACTGTGCTCCACTGTACTCCACTGTACTCTAGCTCTACTCTGCTCCACTGTACTCTACCTCTACTGTACTCCACTGTACTCTACCTCTACTGTGCTCCACTGTACTCTAGCTCTACTGTACTCCACTGTACTCTACCTCTACTGTACTCCACTGTACTCTACCTCTACTGTACTCCACTGTATTCTACCTCTACTGTGCTCTACTGTACTCTACATCTACTGTACTCCACTGTACTCTACCTCTACTGTACTGTACTGTTCTCTACCTCTACTGTACTCTACTGTACTCCACCTCTACTGTGCTCCACTGTACTCTACCTGTACTGTACTCCACTGTACTCTATCTCTACTGTGCTCCACTGTACTCTACCTCTACTGTACTCCACTGTACTCTACCTCTACTGTGCTCCACTGTACTCTACCTCTACTGTACTCCACTGTACTCTATCTCTACTGTTCTCCACTCTACTCTACCTCTACTGTGCTCAGCTGTACTCTACCTCTACTGTGCTCCACTGCACTCTATCTCTACTGTACTCCACTGTACTCTACCTCTATAGGTGCTCCACTGTGCTCTACCTCTACTCTACTCTGCTGTACTCTACCTCTACTCTGCTCTACTGTACTCTACCTCTACTGTACTCCACTGTACTCTACCTCTACTATACTCCACTGTACTCTACCTCTACTGTGCTCTACTGTACTCTATCTCTACTGTGCTCCACTGTACTAAACCTCTACTGTACTCTACTCTACTCCACCTCTAATGTGCTCCACTCTACTCTACCTATACTGTACTCCACTGTACTCTACCTCTACTCTGCTCTACTGTACTCTATCTCTACTGTGCTCCACTGTACTCTACCTCTACTGTACTCCACTGTAGTCTACCTCAACTATACTCCACTGTACTCTACCTCTACTGTGCTCCACTGTACTCTACCTCTACTGTGCTCTACTGTACTCTATCTCTACTGTGCTCCACTGTACTCTACCTCTACTCTACTCCACTGTACTCCACCTCTACAGTGCTCCACTGTACTCTACCTCTACTGTACTCCACTGTACTCTACCTCTACTCTGCTCTACTGTACTCTATCTCTACTGTGCTCCACTGTACTCTACCTCTACTGTACTCCACTCTAGTCTACCTCAACTATACTCCACTGTACTCTACCTCTACTGTGCTCCACTGTACTCTACCTCTACTCTGCTCTACTGTACTCTATCTCTACTGTGCTCCACTCTACTCTACCTCTACTGTACTCCACTCTAGTCTACCTCAACTATACTCCACTGTACTCTACCTCTACTGTGCTCCACTGTACTCTACCTCTACTGTGCTCTACTGTACTCTATCTCTACTGTGCTCCACTGTACTCTACCTCTACTGTACTCCACATTACTCTACATCTACTCTGCTCTACTGTACTCTATCTGTACTGTGCTCCACTGTACTCTACCTCTACTCTACTCCACTGTAGTCTACCTCAACTATTCTCCACTGTACTCTACCTCTACTCTGCTCCACTGTACTCTACCTCTACTGTGCTCTACTGTACTCTCCCTCTACTGTGCTCCACTGTACTCTACCTCTACTGTACTCCACTGTACTCCACCTCTACAGTGCCTCACTGTACTCTACCTCTACTGTACTCCACTGTACTCTACCTCTACTCTGCTCTACTGTACTCTATCTCTACTGTGCTCCACTGTACTCTACCTCTACTGTACTCCACTCTAGTCTACCTCAACTATACTCCACTGTACTCTACCTCTACTGTGCTCCACTGTACTCTACCTCTACTGTGCTCTACTGTACTCTATCTCTAGTGTGCTCCACTGTACTCTACCTCTACTGTACTCCACATTACTCTACCTCTACTCTGCTCTACTGTACTCTATCTCTACTGTGCTCCACTGTACTCTACCTCTACTGTACTCCACTCTAGTCTACCTCAACTATACTCCACTGTACTCTACCTCTACTGTGCTCCACTGTACTCTACCTCTACTGTGCTCTACTGTACTCTATCTCTACTGTGCTCCACTGTACTCTACCTCTACTGTACTCCACTGTACTCTACCTCTACTCTGCTCTACTGTACTCTATCTCTACTGTGCTCCACTGTACTCTACCTCTACTGTACTCCACTGTAGTCTACCTCAACTATACTCCACTGTACTCTACCTCTACTGTGCTCCACTGTACTCTAACTCTACTGTGCTCCACTGTACTCTATCTCTACTGTACTCTACTGTACTCTACCTCTACTGTACTCCACTGTACTCTACCTCTACTATACTCCACTGTACTCTACCTCTACTGTGCTCTACTGTACTCTATCTCTACTGTGCTCCACTGTACTCTACCTCTACTGTACTCTACTCTACTCCACCTCTAATGTGCTCCACTCTACTCTACCTCTACTGTACTCCACTGTACTCTACCTCTACTCTGCTCTACTGTACTCTATCTCTACTGTGCTCCACTGTACTCTACCTCTACTGTACTCCACTGTAGTCTACCTCAACTATACTCCACTGTACTCTACCTCTAATGTGCTCCACTGTACTCTACCTCTACTGTGCTCTACTGTACTCTATCTCTACTGTGCTCCACTGTACTCTACCTCTACTGTACTCCACTGTACTCCACCTCTACAGTGCTCCACTGTACTCTACCTCTACTGTACTCCACTGTACTCTACCTCTACTCTGCTCTACTGTACTCTATCTCTACTGTCCTCCACTGTACTCTACCTCTACTGTGCTCCACTGTACTCTACCTCTAATGTGCTCCACTGTACACTACCTCTACTGTAGTCCACTGTAATCTACCTCTACTGTGCTCCACTCTACTCTACCTCTAATGTGCTCAGCTGTACTCTACCTCTACTGTGCTCCACTGCACTTTATCTCTACTGTACTCCACTGTACTCTACCTCTACAGTGCTCCACTGTGCTCTACCTCTACTCTACTCCACTGTACTCTACCTCTACTCTGCTCTACTGTACTCTACCTCTACTGTACTCCACTGTATTCTACCTCTACTATACTCCACTGTACTCTACCTCTACTGTGCTCTACTGTACTCTATCTCTACTGTGCTCCACTGTACTCTACCTCTACTGTACTCCACTGTACTCTACCTCTACTGTACTCCACTGTACTCTACCTCTACAGTGCTCCACTGTACTCTACCTCTACTGTACTCCACTGTACTCTACCTCTACTCTGCTCTACTGTACTCTATCTCTACTGTGCTCCACTGTACTCTACCTCTACTGTACTCCACTGTAGTCTACCTCAACTATACTCCACTGTACTCTACCTCTACTGTGCTCCACTGTACTCTACCTCAACTATACTCCACTGTACTCTATCTCTACTCTAATCCACTGTACTCTATCTCTACTCTACTCCACTCTACTCTATCTCTACTGTACTCCACTGTACTCTACCTCTACTCTTCTCTACTGTACTCCACCTCTACTGTGCTCCACTGTACTCCACTGTACTCTAGCTCTACTCTGCTCCACTGTACTCTACCTCTACTGTACTCCACTGTACTCTACCTCTACTCTGCTCCACTGTACTCTAGCTCTACTGTACTCCACTGTACTCTACCTCTACTGTACTCCACTGTACTCTACCTCTACTCTACTCCACTGTATTCTACCTCTACTGTGCTCTACTGTACTCCACATCTACTGTACTCCACTGTACTCTACCTCTACTGTACTGTACTGTTCTCTACCTCTACTGTACTCTACTGTACTCCACCTCTACTGTGCTCCACTGTACTCTACCTGTACTGTACTCCACTGTACTCTATCTCTACTGTGCTCCACTGTACTCTACCTCTACTGTACTCCACTGTACTCTACCTCTACTGTGCTCCACTGTACTCTACCTCTATTGTACTCCATTGTACTCTATCTCTACTGTTCTCCACTCTACTCTACCTCTACTGTGCTCAGCTGTACTCTACCTCTACTGTGCTCCACTGCACTCTATCTCTACTGTACTCCACTGTACTCTACCTCTATAGGTGCTCCACTGTGCTCTACCTCTACTCTACTCTGCTGTACTCTACCTCTACTCTGCTCTACTGTACTCTACCTCTACTGTACTCCACTGTACTCTACCTCTACTATACTCCACTGTACTCTACCTCTACTGTGCTCTACTGTACTCTATCTCTACTGTGCTCCACTGTACTCTACCTCTACTGTACTCTACTCTACTCCACCTCTAATGTGCTCCACTCTACTCTACCTCTACTGTACTCCACTGTAGTCTACCTCTACTCTGCTCTACTGTACTCTATCTCTACTGTGCTCCACTGTACTCTACCTCTACTGTACTCCACTGTAGTCTACCTCAACTATACTCCACTGTACTCTACCTCTACTGTGCTCCACTGTACTCTACCTCTACTGTGCTCTACTGTACTCTATCTCTACTGTGCTCCACTGTACTCTACCTCTACTGTACTCCACTGTACTCCACCTCTACAGTGCTCCAATGTACTCTACCTCTACTGTACTCCACTGTACACTACCTCTACTCTGCTCTACTGTACTCTATCTCTACTGTGCTCCACTGTACTCTACCTCTACTGTACTCCACTCTAGTCTACCTCAACTATACTCCACTATACTCTACCTCTACTGTGCTCCACTGTACTCTACCTCTACTCTGCTCTACTGTACTCTATCTCTACTGTGCTCCACTGTACTCTACCTCTACTGTACTCCACTCTAGTCTACCTCAACTATACTCCACTGTACTCTACCTCTACTGTGCTCCACTGTACTCTACCTCTACTGTGCTCTACTGTACTCTATCTCTACTGTGCTCCACTGTACTCTACCTCTACTGTACTCCACATTACTCTACATCTACTCTGCTCTACTGTACTCTATCTGTACTGTGCTCCACTGAACTCTACCTCTACTGTACTCCACTGTAGTCTACCTCAACTAGTCTCCACTGTACTCTACCTCTACTGTGCTCCACTGTACTCTACCTCTACTGTGCTCTACTGTACTCTATCTCTACTGTGCTCCACTGTACTCTACCTCTACTGTACTCCACTGTACTCCACCTCTACAGTGCTCCACTGTACTCTACCTCTACTGTACTCCACTGTACTCTACCTCTACTCTGCTCTACTGTACTCTATCTCTACTGTGCTCCACTGTACTCTACCTCTACTGTACTCCATTCTAGTCTACCTCAACTATACTCCACTGTACTCTACCTCTACTGTGCTCCACTGTACTCTACCTCTACTGTGCTCTACTGTACTCTATCTCTACTGTGATCCACTGTACTCTACCTCTACTGTACTCCACTGTACTCTACCTCTACTCTGCTCTACTGTACTCTATCTCTACTGTGCTCCACTGTACTCTACCTCTACTGTACTCCACTGTAGTCTACCTCAACTATACTCCACTGTACTCTACCTCTACTGTGCTCCACTGTACTCTACCTCTACTGTGCACTACTGTACTCTATCTCTACTGTGCTCCATTGTACTCTACCTCTACTGTACTCCACTGTACTCCACCTCTACAGTGATCCACTGTACTCTACCTCTACTGTACTCCACTGTACTCTATCTTTACTCTAATCCACTGTACTCTATCTCTACTCTACTCCACTCTACTCTATCTCTACTGTACTCCACTGTACTCTACCTCTACTCTACTCTACTTTACTCCACCTCTACTGTGCTCCACTGTACTCCACTGTACTCTAGCTCTACTGTGCTCCACTGTACTCTACCTCTACTGTACTTTACTGTACTCTACCTCTACTGTGCTCCACTGTACTCTACCTCCACTGTACTCTACCTCTACTGTACTCCACTGTACTCTACCTCTACTGTACTCCACTGTATTCTACCTCTACTGTGCTCTACTGTACTCTACCTCTACTGTACTCCACTGTACTCTACCTCTACTGTACTGTACTGTTCTCTACCTCTACTGTACTCTACTGTACTCCACCTCTACTGTGCTCCACTGTACTCCGCTGTACTCTACCTCTACTGTGCTCCACTGTACTCTACCTCTACTGTAATCCACTGTACTCTATCTCTACTTTGCTCCACTGTACTCTACCTCTACTCTACTCCACTGTACTCTATCTCTACTGTTCTCCACTGTACTCTACCTCTACTGTGCTCCACTGTACTCCACTGTACTCTATCTCTACTGTGATCCACTGTACTCTACCTCTGCTGTGCTCCACTGTACTCTATATCTACTCTACTCCACTGTACTCTATCTCTATAGTACTCCACTGTATTCTACCTCTACTCTACTCTACTGTACTCCACCTCTACTGTGCTCCACTGTACTCCACTGTACTCTTCCTCTCTGTACTCCACTGTACTCTATCTCTACTGTGCTCCACTGTACTCTACCTCTACTTTGCTCTAATGTACTCTACTCTACTGTGCTCCACTGTACTCTATTTCTACTGTACCCCACTGTACTCTTCCTCTACTGTGCTCAACTGTACTCTACCTCTACTGTGCTCCACTGTACACTACCTCTACTGTACTCCACTGTACTCTACCTCTACTGTGCTCCACTGTACTCTACCTCTACTGTGCTCCACTGTACTCTACCTCTACTGTGCTCCACTGTACTCTATCTCTACTGTACTCCACTGTACTCTACCTCTACAGTGCTCCACTGTGCTCTACCTCAACTGTACTCTACCTCTACTCTTCTCTACTGTGTCCTACCTCTACTGTACTCCACTGTACTCTACCTCTACTCTGCTCTACTGTACTCTATCTCTATTGTGCTCCACTGTACTCTACCTCTACTGTACTCCACTGTAGTCTACCTCAACTATACTCCACTGTACTCTACCTCCACTGTGCTCCACTGTACTCCACCTCTACTGTAATCCACTGTACTCTACCTCTACTGTACTCCACTGTAGTCTACCTCAACTATACTCCACTGTTTTCTACCTCTACTGTGCTCCACTGTACTCTACCTCTACTGTGCTCTACTGTACTCTATCTCTACTGTGCTCCATTGTACTCTACCTCTACTGTACTCCACTGTACTCCACCTCTACAGTGCTCCACTGTATTCTACCTCTACTGTACTCCACTGTACTCTACCCCTACTCTGCTCTATTGTACTCTATCTCTACTGTGCTCCACTATACTCTACCTCTACTGTACTCCACTGTAGTCTACCTCAACTATACTCCACTGTACTCTACCTCTACTGTGCTCCACTGTACTCTACCTCAACTATACTCCACTGTACTCTATCTCTACTCTAATCCACTGTACTCTATCTCTACTCTACTCCACTCTACTCTATCTCTACTGTACTCCACTGTACTCTACCTATACTCTACTCTACTGTACTCCACCTCTACTGTGCTCCACTGTACTCCACTGTACTCTAGCTCTACTGTGCTCCACTGTACTCTACCTCTACTGTACTCCACTGTACTCTACCTCTACTGTGCTCCACTGTACTCTACCTCTACTGTACTCCACTGTACTCTACCTCTACTGTACTCCACTGTACTCTACCTCTACTGTACTCCACTGTATTCTACCTCTACTGTGCTCTACTGTACTCTACCTCTACTGTACTCCACTGTACTCTACCTCTACTGTACTGTACTGTTCTCTACCTCTACTGTACTCTACTGTACTCCACCTCTACTGTACTCCACTGTACTCTACCTCTACTGTACTCCACTGTACTCTATCTCTACTGTGCTCCACTGTACTCTACCTCTACTGTACTCCACTCTACTCTATCTCTACTGTACTCTACTGTACTCTACCTCTACTGTGCTCCACTGTACTCTACCTCTACTGTACTCCACTGTACTCTATCTCTACTGTACTCTACTGTACTCTACCTCTACTGTGCTCCACTGTACTCTACCTCTACTGTACTCCACTGTACTCTATCTCTACTGTGCTCCACTGTACTCTACCTCTACTGTACTCCACTCTACTCTATCTCTACTGTTCTCCACTGTACTCTACCTCTACTGTGCTCCACTGTACTCCACTGTACTCTACCTCTACTGTGATCCACTGTACTCTACCTCTACTGTACTCCACTGTACTCTACCTCTACTCTGCTCTACTGTACTCTATCTCTAATGTGCTCTACTGTACTCTACCTCTATTATACTCCACTGTACTCTACCTCTACTGTGCTCCACTGTACTCTACCTCTACTGTGCTCCACTGTACACTACCTCTACTCTACTCCACTGTACTCTACCTCTACTCTGCTCTACTGTACTCTACCTCTACTGTACTCCACTGTACTCTACCTCTACTATACTCCACTGTACTCTACCTCTACTGTGCTCTACTGTACTCTATCTTTACTGTAATCCACTGTACTCTACCTCTACTGTACTCTACTCTACTCCACCTCTAATGTGCTCCACTCTACTCTACCTCTACTGTACTCCACTGCACTCTACCTCTACTCTGCTCTACTGTACTCTATCTCTACTGTGCTCCACTGTACTCTACCTCTACTGTACTCCACTGTAGTCTACCTCAACTATACTCCACTGTACTCTACCTCTACTGTGCTCCACTGTACTCTACCTCTACTGTGCTCTACTGTACTCTATCTCTACTGTGCACCACTGTACTCTACCTCTACTGTAGTCCACTGTACTCCACCTCTACAATGCTCCACTGTACTCTACCTCTACTGTACTCCACTGTACTCTACCTCTACTCTGCTCTACTGTACTCTATCTCTAATGTGCTCTACTGTACTCTACCTCTATTATACTCCACTGAACTCTACCTCTACTGTGCTCCACTGTACTCTACCTCTACTGTGCTCCACTGTACACTACCTCTACTCTACTCCACTGTACTCTACCTCTACTCTGCTCTACTGTACTCTACCTCTACTGTACTCCACTGTACTCTACCTCTACTATACTCCACTGTACTCTACCTCTACTGTGCTCTACTGTACTCTATCTCTACTGTGCTCCACTGTAATCTACCTCTACTGTACTCCACTGTAGTCTACCTCAACTATACTCCACTGTACTCTACCTCTACTGTGCTCCACTGTACTCTATCTCTACTGTGCTCTACTGTACTCTATCTCTACTGTGCTCCACTGTACTCTACCTCTACTGTAGTCCACTGTACTCCACCTCTACAGTGCTCCACTGTACTCAACCTCTACTGTACTCCACTGTACTCTACCTCTACTCTGCTCTACTCTACTCTATCTCTAATGTGCTCTACTGTACTCTACCTCTATTATACTCCACTGTACTCTACCACTACTGTGCTCCACTGTACTCTACATCTACTGTGCTCCACTGTACACTACCTCTACTCTACTCCACTGTACTCTACCTCTACTCTGCTCTACTGTACTCTACCTCTACTGTACTCCACTGTACTCTACCTCTACTGTGCTCCACTGTACTCTACCTCTACTGTGCTCTACTGTACTCTATCTCTACTGTGCTCCACTGTACTCTACCTCTACTCTACTCCACTGTACTCCACCTCTACAGTGCTCCACTGTACTCTACCTCTACTGTACTCCACTGTACTCTACCTCTACTCTGCTCTACTGTACTCTATCTCTACTGTGCTCCACTGTACTCTACCTCTACTGTACTCCACTCTAGTCTACCTCAACTATACTCCACTGTACTCTACCTCTACTGTGCTCCACTGTACTCTACCTCTACTCTGCTCTACTGTACTCTATCTCTACTGTGCTCCACTGTACTCTACCTCTACTGTACTCCACTCTAGTCTACCTCAACTATACTCCACTGTACTCTACCTCTACTGTGCTCCACTGTACTCTACCTCTACTGTGCTCTACTGTACTCTATCTCTACTGTGCTCCACTGTACTCTACCTCTACTGTACTCCACATTACTCTACATCTACTCTGCTCTACTGTACTCTATCTGTACTGTGCTCCACTGTACTCTACCTCTACTCTACTCCACTGTAGTCTACCTCAACTATTCTCCACTGTACTCTACCTCTACTCTGCTCCACTGTACTCTACCTCTACTGTGCTCTACTGTACTCTCCCTCTACTGTGCTCCACTGTACTCTACCTCTACTGTACTCCACTGTACTCCACCTCTACAGTGCCTCACTGTACTCTACCTCTACTGTACTCCACTGTACTCTACCTCTACTCTGCTCTACTGTACTCTATCTCTACTGTGCTCCACTGTACTCTACCTCTACTGTACTCCACTCTAGTCTACCTCAACTATACTCCACTGTACTCTACCTCTACTGTGCTCCACTGTACTCTACCTCTACTGTGCTCTACTGTACTCTATCTCTACTGTGCTCCACTGTACTCTACCTCTACTGTACTCCACTCTAGTCTACCTCAACTATACTTGTAGACTTGGAATTAAAGCCTCTTTTGTTTCCCCGTTATTATTTGATTTACGGGACCAGACACCAGTTATCTTGCCAAGAAAGATTTTATTCTTATATGTCAGGAGAGAAACTTCAAGATGTTGTATTCATGCCAGGTCTATGCGTTTCCGTGTTTCTCTGAGGTAGTACGGTAAGATTGAGCTTTTATACATCACAGAGAGTCTTACAGCTTCCTTGTAAGGTAACAAAACATGTTGCTCTGAGCTTCTTAAAATTAGAACGTATGTCATACGTACACGTTATGTTTAACATGTCACAATTCACTTCCATATTAAGAACTATCCTTGTTGTTTACATCTGTGATGCACTTACATCAGTCGAACATGTTACATTGTACACACCCCATAGCAAAATATAGCTTCCCCCTGTCTGACATATGATCATCCCATGGATCCATGCTATCTATAGTTCCCTCATGCATTCAAACTCATGCTTTTGAAACTTCATAAGATGATACAACTGATTATGAATATTAATAAAGAATAATAATACAGATACATAATATTTAATAATAAAATAATATTAAAAGATGAAATTTTGAATCTTCATCTCCCTCCACTGGAACTACGGCCGTCAGTTCCACACCATCATTCCCAGGTGGCCAACCTATAGAAGTGATAGTGAGGAGAAGAAATAGCAGACCAAGAAAATAGACAGAAAGAACAGAAGAATGGAAACAGAGAAACAAAACAAAGAACAAAACCCCAACCCATGTTATGTCCCCGTATACTATGTGTATTTTAATATCTATGTGTATGTCTTTAAAATGAACCCCAATTATCTAAGAAAAGAAAAACTAATAAGTCTTCTGCCCGTGCCTGAACTCATTAATTAATTAACTTGTTAATTAATTAAATCCTTCAGTTCCGAACCAAAACAAGAAATTAAAATAAACGTTGACGTTAAAGGATCCTATCCCTTGGGGTTGAAAATCAGTAAGCGGATGTTCATTGTTTGTGAGGTAGTGTTTTGCATAAAATCTCTTATTTCACGCTGTATGTCCCATTCTTAGTTCTATCCATTTGGTTAGAAATAATCAATTTGACAGGTTTGGTACTTTTCCTTCTAGTAACACATATAAGGACTTGGATTATTAGCATGAAGACAAAAACTCCTACCATAGTCAAAACTATCCAATCGGACCATGATAAATTCCCTAGGATTCGTGGTAGTTTCCTTTCAGACATTAATTTAGCTACTCCATTTGCTACAATAACATGACCCATTGCTTGAATTCCCTCCTCTTGAGCTGCTTTTACACTCTTTTTAACTCTTCTAACCATTTCAAAGAGGTCATAATTCCGTTCTTCTACTAGATCATTATTCCACCATTGTGGCTCTAACTGCAACAGTTGCACATGTGGAACATGAATTCCACCCAAGTGAAGAGGATAGAGAATCTCAAGGCAAAATGGATCAGGAGGAATTGGACACAACTTTCCCCCGTATATCATATTTTCACTTATTCCATCATGTAATATACACCACTGTGCTTCTGACACCTGCCATGCACCTGTGGCTTGATCTAAAGGAACTACTTCCCAAACAGCAGAACCATTAAGAGATAGACTAAACATTGTAGAGCATGAGCAAATTACCCACTCATGTTCCTCAACACAACAGTCTGTGGTAGAAATCATCGGTGTATTGCCGTCAGCCCAATATCCATTCCTTCCTAATCTAATTACTGAATTTCCTTGTCTAACACCCATAGATTGGAATTGCCTGACTGTCATAATATTGCGCTTCCCATATTGAGGCCATATCATAATCAAAGGTAACATTCCAGAACCTGACAACGAATTTTCATTAATAGCGATTTTAACTAATGGAATATGTTTAGCAGAAGTCAAATTAAGTTGATTACCGAAAACCACTAACAAAGATTCTGCTATTCGCTCAGGAACTTGTCCCATTCGAATAACTTGAATATCTTCTACCATTTGATCCTTTAAATTCTGAGCTAAAAATAAACACGCCGCACGATGTGTCTCAAAATTAGATGATTTTGTTAATGCATCTGCCAATTCCTTTGCAGCATCATTAAGATGCTGACCCGCTGCTATAATATGTAGAGAACCCTGAAGAGCCTCAGTGAGTCCTTTCCCAGTCATTGTTCCCACCCACTGAGTATACTCGCTTAGTTGATTCATTTGAGCAGTATTACTAATTGAATTGACAGAACCAAATACCCCCGCTATGTCTCCCCATATACTTCGAGTTTTACGATTTTTACTACTCAGAGGATTTTTAGAGGTATAATATTTAACTTCTTTGTCCAACCAACTTCTTATTTGTGTAAAATTACCACAATAAGACTGATCAAAAACTGTAAGAAGAGAGTTTAAGTTATAATTAATTCGTTGTCGCACCATATGGGCTTCATTTATCAAGGTTTTGGTTTCTTTTGCCAACAAAATACCATGAGCTGGTGCAATAGTTGTATTTGGGAACAAAATTAATTTCCACATTAGTAGACGTTATGAGGTTTAACCCTATAACTTCACATTGTTCTTTTGAACAAATGTCTCGTCTTTGAGCACTACCAGTATACCCCCCGTCTTTTACCGGCCAAATTACTCTGCTTTTGTAACATTGGTGGTAAAAGTTACATCCTCCAAAGACGTCCTTACGATATTTAGCAAGGTCTTTATCATTGCGTGGCACCCAATCCCATAATCCCCATTTGGAAATAAAGGGTAGAGTAAAATGTTGGCCAGATTTCAGAGTTGCATTCCGAGTGATTTCTTGAACTCGAGGAGTCCATAAGGCTTGGCTTTCTTGATAAATGCCAAGTAAAATTAAAAATAAGCATACCATCGTCGTTGGGTATCGAGAATAACTTGCAACCATCTCTAATCAATGTCAATGGAACTGATTCCTGAAATGGAAGCAGAGAAATAATTAACCCTCTGAGGTCTGAGATGTTTTTGGGGTCCTTGAGATGTTTTGACATGCCCTGACATTTGTGCTTTTTTCAGTTGCTTAGAAACATATTAATGGCACTGGTGTAATTACACTCTATTTAGCACAAACAGGGCTACCATAATATGTTAGCAACATGTTTGTACATGTTTGTATTTTTGAGAGAATATTGTTTATGCATGGTTATTGAAAAAACAAAAAAATAAAGTTTCTGAAATAAGGCCACAAAACGCACACTAAATATGTGTCCACAAGAGTTTTGACTAATGGATCTTGTCGCCTAGAGTTTAGGCTTCAAAATGATCTGAAAATCATCCTGTCTAATCATTCACATAAAACAATAAATTGTTTTAAATTGTGAAAAACATTTTTTTGTTTGCAAAGGCAATATGCGGATGGGCGTGAACGGCCCAACCCCTATCATGAATAATTAAGTGATTCTCACCTGAGCAGACAATGACCCTGCATAATAATGAGCCTTTCATTCAGGGGTGTCACACAAGAAAGAATGCAAGGACAATAAATACATAAATAAATACATATATATATATATATATATATATATATATATACACAAACAATCAAAATATAAATGAAAGCCAAAAGCACATTTTTAGTCATACCTGGAAACAAATCCTGGTCAAATAGGTTGTATGGGCAATTCTGCAGAATTGGTTCAAAGTTTGAGTTGGAAACATCTTGAAAATAAAATTGTCTTTTTCCATAAATGTCTTATAAAGTATTATTTTTTAAAGTAGGCAATAGATTTTATCATACATATTTCAAAGTTAAGGATTCATTATTTTGATATAGCTTGCATTGGAACAAACACTATAACAGTTGATTAGTTTATTTGTGACAAAACATCCTATATATTTTACATATGAGCAGAAACTGTCTAATTAAAGCTTATTTGATGTCTATTTTATAGTAAAAACTTTATAATCTATCCAAAATTAGTCAACGAAATGTTGTCATTACAGACACTAGTATATCGCGATTAGAAGAAATCTCAGTGGGCTATAGCAATATAGTTTGTATGTGTACATGTAAAAATAACGTTTACTAAAGTACAGTAGGTAGTCAACCAGAATGCCTATTACCGCCGCGGCAAATCCACCGCCGTAAAAATAAACCAGTCGCATTTCAAAGTAGTTCGCGAAATGACCGCCAGGTGGCGCAAAGGGACATTTAGCAAAACGTAAGTGGGGCAATTAACAGTAAGGATGAAATACTACAAGTTATGGTAATTTCCAAATAAGCCTACAACAAACATTTATTTTTAACAAATATTTTTAAATATGCAACATGCACGTTTAAACAACAAACAATACAATCTGAACCAGCGCTTCTGCTCCTGTATTGAGACATGCAGCGCGTTTCAGTTACAATCCTGGTTCCAGTGGCCTTAATACATTCACGGCTTTTTAAAATGTCACAAAGCGTTTTGAGATGGTTTTGAATGAAATATTGAAGTTTATAATTAGGATATTTTGGCACACCACGCCGAGTGGCGCTATGCATTATTCTAAAATCTGGCTTTATTCTGGCATGTTGAATTAGAGTTTGACAAACGCGGCGGCGCGTTCATTTGAATTTATTTTTCTCATAACAGCTAAGAACTTAATAGGCTAAAGCCTACTCCGTAATTGTTGGTCATACAGATAAGATATCATCTTTTAAAACTGTAAAAGGTCTACTTTTATTCATGCAGTAGGCTATAGGCCTACACTCACAGGCTAACGACAAAACGTTTTCTCGCTCATGTGAGAAAGTTTGGGAAATTCTCAGTAAGTAAATTCATAGCCGAGCGGTAGAACTTACGGTTCGACCATCAAGATGACACGGGTTCGAATCCCGATCAAACATGGTCTATTGGAAATTTTATATTCATTAATGCAGAGAGATTTGTCTAGCTCTAAAACTCTGTTACACCAAACAGTTTTTTGCTTATATTTATCAAATAAAATTACCATGCATTTCCATTTTACACTAAGGAACAAATCCAACAGAACGACTTTGCATCTGTATTATAATAGGCTACCAATCGTAATTTCAAAAGCAGTTCTGTTAAAAAAAATAATTTTATATATATATATATATATATTTTTTTTTTTTTTTTTTGATTCCCTACAACCTAGAGTTTTAAAAAAATGGTTTTAAGTAAAGTGTGATTTGCCAGGGGGGACGGGGATTTCCTTCTGGTCTAAACATCCCTGCTTCTGCTGAATTATTTGAATCCCCACATCCCTCCCTCCACAGTAGCTAATCACTGCTAGGCTACTTCACCAATAGACCATATCAAATATATAAAATAGAGATATGCAACAGGCACGTTTAAACGACAAACAATAAAATCAAAACCAGCGTTTCAGTTGTTCATTAGTTCCAGTGGCCTAATGCATGCACGGTTTTTCAAATTTCACAAAGCGTTTTGAGATTATTTTGAATGAAATATTGAAGTTTATAAGTGTTTTGGCACACCACGCCGAGTGGCCCTATGCATTTTTCTAAAGTCGGGTTTTATTCTGGCAATTTATTTTTCTCATTACAGCTAAAATAACTTATAGCCGACTCCGTAATTTTTTTGGTCATACAGATAAGAGTAGAGTAGCTTACATCGTTCAAAACTGTAAACTATTCATATTATTAGGCTAACGACAACAGTTTATCTGTCGTCTCTGTCTCTGACGCGGGAACTGCGCGTCACAAAAATGAACCAAAAGCCGATTCAGCTCAGTCACGATAAGAAATCGGCTATGTCTAAAGTCTTTAAATGTCTAAATATTTAGGCTAATAAATGTTATCTGATTATGTAATCCATATTAAAACGAGAGGTACAGAGGATCTATACTCAATGTAAGCGCTTCCCAATGAGAAAATGACAAGACAAGGGTGAAAATCTCCCTCCATTTTGTAGGCTAAATCGCCCTGAATTAAAATGTAAAAACAGATCAAATAATTTATTTGTCGAAATGTTGCGATACTGTTTCATTTAAGTTCATAATTATTCTATAAATGTTATTTAATTTAGCAGCATTACCACGAAGCACCGTGGTTCGATATTTATTTGAATAATAGCTACAAAAAAAAAAACTTAATTAATTGCATGCCTGGTTAAGGATCCAAAGATCCCTGTAGAATAATATTGAGTTTTTTGTTCATGACAACACATTAACATGCGTTTTTTCAGATTATATTTAGTTTTGCTTGGAAAAGGCAGGCCCAAACCAGTTTTATTTCATCAATTATTGAAATAATAAAATATTTAGTAATAAACTTTTATGACAGAAATATCACTAGTCTACATGTAACTTAAATCATTTAATTCCTTCATTATCAACACTGTCTAGAATAGCGATTTAAGTGTGAATTGCGACTTCTCTTTGTGTTAAGTCAGCCTCAGACTCCGATAGCCTGTGGGGGGTTGGAGGGACAGTTGCTGGACAAAGGTGTTAATGTTCCTCTTTCATATGGAGAGTGTCGGATAGATGAGCAGGCAAAATTATTGTAAGGATAAATCTGTGTCCAAATGTAGGCCCCATATCTTATTAAATTATAAATATTGTAGTTTATTTATTGTAGCCTATTTAAAGTTTTTTTTTCACACAAAATTTAAATTGAAGTTATTGTAAGGTGAATTCAACAAGGCATGCTGTGTCTTTGAAGCAACAATTAAAGGCTAAATATTTTTTTCGTGATTTGTATGGCTGACACGCAGCGACATATACAGTATTATCAGCTGTATGATGTGTTTTTACATGTTTTTAAATGTTTAATTTCGAGAGAGACCCGGCGGGTGCAGCGAGGGAGACTAAATAAACCTGCTAAAAAGAGATCCAGCGCGAGAGAGGCAAAGAAAAACGCATGTTTTTAATTTAATTAGGCTATGTTGCTTTGGACAATTTTAGTTTTGTAGGCTACTGTTTTAATTGTTTAATTTAGCTGTAATTTCTTTGGCAATACAAATTTAAAATTTCGCAAGAATAAGATTAGCCTAGTGTTTCTTATTTTGCATCGCAAAAGAAATACTCTAAACTCGATGCAATCCTGTTAAAAAAAAAAAAAAAAAAAAACTGTCCCGACACTTTATTTAAACCTTGAAATGTTCGAACTTGGTTTCAAACTTAAGTAATTTAAGTGTTCTTTTACATTACACAATAATTTAGCAGACTAAAGACGAGCTTCTTCAGTTTCATTTTCTGATGCAATCGGCTGACAATCTTCCTTCATCAGTTTTTGTCGTTTGTGCAGCGGCTGCGGTTCTACGGGAATGTAGCAAATGTATGTTGTAATGATAATTAAACAAAACTCTTGACTTTAAATAAGTAAACAGTTATAAACAGTTACCTATTTAAGCATCAAGGTGGTAAAATATAAACGCTGTCGGCCAACATCGGTTAAAAACATGTATGCTGCACTGAGATTCGATCTCGCGTCGGTTGAAGCTCCTTGAATCTCGAGTTGTTGCGTTAACCACTGAGCTACCGTCTGTATGCTGTTTGAAAGCCTCATTGATGTAGGCTAAATGTTTTTTATTGCAATGTTTTATGTTGAATTGTTTTCATTATTTATTCAATTTAATTTTGGTAGCCTAATTTCAGCATTGTGATTATTAATTATTTTAACTACGTTTCACTTGAATTCATATGCTACCAGCTTTCAATCGCTCTGAATGCGCGGCAGCAGATTACGCAATAGAGAGAATAAACGAACACTTTTCAGAGTCTATGATTGTAGCGCCTCTTAGCGGTAAAAGGCAGCAAATACACCACACATTTTACCGCCGCGGTGGAACGGCTGATGTGGGCGTTGTCATGGCTTGCCTCAACATTTGCGTTTGAATAGCGCGCGTCCTCCGTGGGCGTGTCAGATTAACGCGTAATGAAGTGTAATGAGCTGGGGAAAAAAATACTGAAATCACTCTCTTTTCATACAGATTACATAAACAGAGAATATTTGTTTTTTATATAAATTACTTCATTGAAAAGAAGAGAATTCAAGCTTCATAAAGAAAAATCTCTCGTGCCTGTATGACAAGTATTTGCGGAGTTATAGTTAATCTTAGGACGCGTTTCAGAATGGACTTCACCGACAGAGAGTAGGCAGAACTTGCATCATGTTTATTTTTCTTTATTTGTCGAAAAGCACAACACTTTGTTTTTATTGTGAGTATACAGAAAAATAATAGACACTTAACATGATCGATTGATGTATACCACTTATATTTAAGATCAAAATCAACAGAGTATTTTGAGTCCCTTTTGCACTGATAAGAAAAAAAGCGAGACAATCGCGCCGGCGCGATTGCCGACCTCAGAGGGTTAACATCACTTCTTTGTTCCCAATCTTTAAAACTAATGGATGAACATTGCTCAATCTCAGGCCATAAGCCATCATTATCATCTTGTTCATTCACTAAGCAAGGTTTAACTTGTGACCAATGATACCATCTATCTGTTCCTACACCCTTCCCTTTGAGACAAACACTTGTATCAGTAGTTAGGAGTATCTCATATGGTCCTTCCCATCTAGGCTCTAAACCTTTCCTAGCAATTCGTTTGATCATAACAAAACTACCTAACTCGGGAATGTGTGGAATGTCAGTAGTGGTGTGTTTTTCATCCCATTGCTTTTGAGCTTCTCGCACTTTCTTATTATTGTCTTTAGTAGCTTTGTCTAGCATTGCGAGATAGCGTCGTAACTTTTCTTGGAATAAAGTAGAGTCTCCTCCTGTTCCCGCTGGTGGCGGAGCATCAGGAGGTAGAACCATTGCTCTTCCCGTCATTAGTTCAAAAGGGGTTAGTCCTGTAACTCGGTTTGGAGTTGCTCTCAAGTTCCACAGAATAGCAGGTAATAACTTATGCCAGCCTTGGCCAGTTTGCAGAATGGCTTTGGTAAGAGCGGTTTTCAAAGATCTATTCATTCGTTCAACCAGGCCTGAGCTTTCCGGCCTATAAGGAATGTGGAATTTCTGTTTAATTCCCATCAATTTCATTGCTTCCTTCATCAATTTCCCAGTGAAATGAGTTCCATTGTCAGAATCAAGTTCATATGGAAGGCCCCAGCGAGGAAAAACTTCTTCCACCATTACTCGTGCTGCCGCTTCAGCAGTGCAGGATTTTGTAGGGTATGCTTCCACCCATCTAGTAAATCTGTCCATGATTACAAGTATGTATTGATACCCTCCACTGGGTGATAAAGGTCCTGTGAAATCAATTTGAAGGTGTGTCCATGGACCTGTTGGTCTGGGTGCATGTGACATTCGCACCTTTACAGATTTTCCTACATTTGCTTTGAGGCATATCAAGCATCTCCTACAGTAATCATCAATGTCTCTCATCATTCTTGGCCACCACCAAGTCTCACTGATTTGAGATTTCATTGCTTTTGCTCCAGCATGTACCTTTCCATGATACAGCTGCATTAGTTCTCTTCTTGTTCCGATAGGCATCACCACTTGTCCTGTTGGAATTCTCCAGATACCTTGATCATCCTCTTTCGCTCCCGCTTTCATCCATTGTTCTTTCTCTTCATCTGTCTCCAATTGATATGACAGAAGATGGAGCTCAGGATTATCCTTGCTATTTTCCTTTACCAAGGTAACAGGAGTAAAAGGAAGTAGAGCTGCTTCTCTAGCTGCTGCATCTGCTGCCGTGTTTCCTTGACTTTCTTTGGACTTGTCAGATTGATGTGATTTTACTTTGATCACGGCTGCTTCTCGGGGTAAGTAACATGCTGTAATCAAACGACGAATTATGGAAGCATGTTGTATTTCGCTCCCACTGCTAGTGATAAGTCCACGTCTTTTCCACAGAGCAAGGTAGTCATGGACCACGCCAAAAGCATAACGACTATCTGTATAGATGTTGACTCGATCTCCTTCTGATAGTTCAAAGGCTTCTGTAAGTGCTATAAGTTCAGCTACTTGTGCTGAAAATTTCCCAGGAAGGGCTCCTTTCTTTACAACAGTTCCATCTCCTTTCACTACAGCCCATCCAGTATGTCGTTTTCCATCAACATAATAACTGGATCCATCAACCCATAACTCTTTGTCTGGGTTTTCAAGAGGGATTGGATTAACTGGACCAAGACTATCTTCTTCTACTTGTTTTTCACACTCATGTGGTATTCCCTCGTGTGGTTCCAGCATCATTGTTGCAGGGTTAAGAGTCGTGTCCCTGATGATTTCCACTCTTAAATCTTTGTTCAACAAAGTTGCTTCCCATTTTGCTCTTCTTGCATCAGTTATGGTTTTGATGTTCGTGTTGTTCAACAGCGTCACTATACTGTGTGGAGTGTGCAATATGATAGTTTGTGCTCCTATCAGATTCTCAACAGCATCCACTGCCCATGTGGCACCATCGAGGGCTTGTATACATCGTGGTTGCCCAATCATAGTGACAGGAATCTTTGTGGAAAAGTATCCAACTGGTCTGTATCGATCACCTGGTTTTTGACACAGTACTGCTGAATAGGTCTCATCTCCTACCCTGGTCCACAAATGAAAATGCAACCGTCCGTCAGGAAGTCCCAATGCTGGGGCTGAAGTCAGTTTTTCTTTCATAGAAGTAAACGCTTCCTCAGCTTCTGGTGTCCAGTTTATCTGTTCCACTCCAGGCTTTCCTCCCTTGTACAGGTCGATGAGGGGGCTGGTGATGCTAGCAAAATCAGGTATATACTGACGACAATAGTTGAAAAGTCCCATCACCTTCCGCATTCCTGTAACTGTTAGAGGTTTTGGAAGTTGTCGTAATGCCTCTACACGCTCTGTTGTCATTCTCCTTCCCTCCACAGATATTTCTTGGCCCAAATAGATAACCTTGGATTTGGCCAGCTGTGCTTTATCGGGGTTAACTTTGAATCCCCCTTTCCTAAGGGCTTGTAGGACAACATTCAGAGCAAATACATGGCTGTTTTCATCTGGGCTTGCAATTAACAAGTCATCAACATATTGGAGGCAGACACTTCCTGATTTCTCAATTTCAGCTTTTTGCTCCGTTAAGAACTGGTCCAAAGCTCTATGAAATACAACAGGAGAAAGATTAAGACCTTGTGGGAGTCTGTTCCAAACATACTGTTTTGCGCCCACTGTGAAGGCTAATTTCTCTTGAGATCTTTTGTCTATAGGTATAGACCAGAAAGCCGACAGTACATCCAGTACCGTAAACATTTTAGCATTTCCTGGAATGTCATTCAGAATGGTGGCAGGATTGGCCACAATAGGATGCGGTTTTGGTGTTACACTGTTAAGTCTTGTGTAATCAATGGTTAGTCTCCATGAGTTATCAGATTTCTTGACAGGCCAGACAGGACTATTAGTGGTAGATGAAGTTTGTCTGATGATTCCTTCAGCTTCCAAGTCTGCCACTATCTCCTCCACGGCTCGTCTTGCTTCAGGTCGGATGGGGTATTGTTTATGAGGGGCATGTATCGGTCCCTCAATAACAATGGGATCAATGTTGGCTTTACCACAATCCAATTTGTGTTTAGCCCAAACATCCGGATATAAACTGCACAGAAGACCCCACACACCGTCTTTCTTCCAGTTTCTGATAATTGGTTTTGCTGTACCAACAGACCTTAGATTACATGTGCGATCTTCGTGTGGTATTATCCCAGCAGTTGTAGCGATTTGACGACTGTCAGTGAATATGATCATGTTTAACAATGGAAGAATGTCCATGCCAATAAGGCTTCCTTGTGAATTCGGCCCAACCCAGAAAGATGTCCATAAGACTTCATCTTCATGTATTTGCAGTGGAACTTGAATACTTTTGCGGAATTTTGTGATACCTCCTCCAACTCCTTCAACATCCATAGTTTCCTCTGTTGTAGGTAGATTCAGATCTGTTATTGAAATGGCTGCGCCTGTGTCAACAAGGATGTCACATGGGTGGCCCCCTATTAATGCATTAACGAAAAGGCGATTGTCTCTTTTCTTACTAATACAGGGGGCCGCTGATTCCTATTGCGGACGCATAATTCCCTCAATGAGCTGACGGACTTGTGCTTCAGTCCACGTCTTCCCTTGAGGGGTTTCATTATGGTTTTTTGCACTGACCTGTCTAAATGATGGACCTTGACCTTCTGCTCCACCTCCTTTAGCCCAACAATCTATTTTTGAGTGTCCACGCTTTCCACAGTTGCTGCAGGAAATCACCCTATTCTTTGTGTCCTTGTTGTATTGAGCTGTTGCCACTCCTCTTCGATATGGCTTGTTTCCTTCTTCTTTATTTGATCTCATAGCCATCTCTAAGCGGCCAGCCCATTGCATAATTTGGTCAAATGTCTCACCTGGGTTGACTCCAAGTGATAAGGCTTGTTGGTATTTTGTGCTAAGTCCATCCACAAGTGTGTCAGTGAACTGTACATCATCTCTGTCAGGTTGTTTCTTGGCACAGAGAGCCCATCTCTCATAAGCATTCCACTTACGTAGAGCATATTCATCTGGAGATTCATCATCCTTTTGCTTAATCAATGTCACTAATGTGAAAGGAATTTTACCACTGCCCAAGATTTCCTGGATTTCTTTTCGGAACACATCTAATGCTTGCCAAAGACCCAGGGGTCGTCCCTGGCCATCAACCCACAAATCTATCCATTGGGCGGTTGTTATCGAAGCTGGCAAGCGTTCCCATCTGTCTCTTGGGATTTTAGCTTTCACAATGGTGTGTATGTCTCTTAATGTCATTTGATGTGCTTCAATCAATGAGTCTAATTCTCGCCAAAACTCTGTGTTTGGATCTTGTCTCTTCAGAGGAGGCAAGGCTGTGAGAATGGCTTGACGTTCTCCTGGTGTGAATGGTCTCTCTTCTGTCATCATTTCAGATCCTTCCCTTTTAATTACAGGTGAAGAAAATTCAGGACCGATCTTGTCAATTGTGATCATGTCGTCATCTCTTGTCTCATCACCCCAGTCAGAATCATAATTCCGAACTGGTGTACATCGCAGCATGTCTCTGTTTGGCTGAACTGTTTTAGATCTTGTTATTACCGGAGCTGCTTGTGCAGATGCAATATACATTTTGTCAACTGGACCTCCATTTGATCTCGAAGCTTGAGGCTGTGTCAGAGGTTTAGATGAATTTGTATATTGTTCAGGCAAAATTGGATAAATTGGGTTGTAAGGAGGAGGCGTTACAGTTGTTGCAGATTTCACTGGTGCTTGTGAATATTTCTTTTCAGCTTCAGTTATTATATTTGTCCAATCTGGATCAAATGAATCATCATTGGTTGTATTTTCTCCATCTGAACATTTAATAGACATAATTTTGTTCAATTTGTTATATGCTTCAATTTGAGGCTTCATTGCTTCAACAAGTGGGACTGGGCACCCATTGAGACCGCAACAAATTCCACCTTGTTTCAAAATCCAATGTGCGGCGAGGATTGGAAATACTTTTGACTTGATAGAGTCCTTCTGGGACTCAAGCCAGCTTAACTGCACATCCATAGATGTGTTAATGTCCAGTCCTTTTTTCAAAAACTTAGCTTGCTTTTTCTGTTTTCTTTCTAAGTACCAAGCAGATATTGTTCTGCTGTTAAATCCACTTTCTGCCATTGCAAATTATTTGTCACTCTGTGTCTGTGTGCTCAAACAGCAGGGCTATTTTTGTGAGGGAGTGTGTGTGTGAATTCCAGGGGAGGCCCTCTGCTTTTCTCACTCTGCTTAGCTCCCTCTGCTTTTCTCCCTTTCCACCTGTTCTAATTTCTCAAGAACAAAGAAGGGGTTGGGAAACAAAAAAAAACAAAAAAAAAACTCTAATATTTTCCGTTTTTCTTTTTCGTTTGTCTTAATTCAGATTAATTTATATATATATATATATATATATATATATATACATACACACATATACACACATATACATATATATATATATACACACTAAAGTTGCTCTCAGATCAGTCTCTTCCTCCAAACACTGAACAGCTTTATTGTCAAAATCAGAATGCATGCAATTCTAGCATCTATTCCATTGATACCCTTCTTCTAAGGGTTCAATCCTCTGCGTATTTACGTTTTAGGGTTTATTTGTATTTTTTTTATACTGCACTGTACTAACTTCAAGCACAGACCCGCCACTGTAAACCGCTATAAATCACTGCTTGTCACACTATCCTCGTCTTCTTCTGAAACGATTCTTCGTGTATTGGATATATTTTAGAGATAAATCTGCCCTTTATCGCAATCTCGGCATATTCCAACCACCTTACAAGCTAATTGCTAAATCGCCTTACAGCTATTTCCAAAATTTGACTAAGATGGTCTTTTTCCTAAAAAAGATCCACTTTCTACAGTTTTTTCAAAAATGAAAAAGACTTCCCCAGCATCATTCAATATTCAGAGGTCTACTGACCAGAGCAACTCAAATAAGCCACATTCTAATTATTTAAATTATTTTTATTTTTCTGACACATATATTCATTGGCAAAACAACTGGTACTTTAAATAACACAGTTCTTTTAAGCAGTTTCAGTCAATGTCCAATCATCAGGCAGACTTAGAATTATTTAGAATAGAAAAAGTCTTACCTTGAATGATTGAGACAAATGCCTGAAGATGCAATCCTGTTCGTGACGCCAAATGTAGACTTGGAATTAAAGCCTCTTTTGTTTCCCCGTTATTATTTGATTTACGGGACCAGACACCAGTTATCTTGCCAAGAAAGATTTTATTCTTATATGTCAGGAGAGAAACTTCAAGATGTTGTATTCATGCCAGGTCTATGCGTTTCCGTGTTTCTCTGAGGTAGTACGGTAAGATTGAGCTTTTATACATCACAGAGAGTCTTACAGCTTCCTTGTAAGGTAACAAAACATGTTGCTCTGAGCTTCTTAAAATTAGAACGTATGTCATACGTACACGTTATGTTTAACATGTCACAATTCACTTCCATATTAAGAACTATCCTTGTTGTTTACATCTGTGATGCACTTACATCAGTCGAACATGTTACATTGTACACACCCCATAGCAAAATATAGCTTCCCCCTGTCTGACATATGATCATCCCATGGATCCATGCTATCTATAGTTCCCTCATGCATTCAAACTCATGCTTTTGAAACTTCATAAGATGATACAACTGATTATGAATATTAATAAAGAATAATAATACAGATACATAATATTTAATAATAAAATAATATTAAAAGATGAAATTTTGAATCTTCAATACTCCACTGTACTCTACCTCTACTGTGCTCCACTGTACTCTACCTCTACTGTGCTCTACTGTACTCTATCTCTACTGTGCTCCACTGTACTCTACCTCTACTGTACTCCACATTACTCTACATCTACTCTGCTCTACTGTACTCTATCTGTACTGTGCTCCACTGAACTCTACCTCTACTGTACTCCACTGTAGTCTACCTCAACTAGTCTCCACTGTACTCTACCTCTACTGTGCTCCACTGTACTCTACCTCTACTGTGCTCTACTGTACTCTATCTCTACTGTGCTCCACTGTACTCTACCTCTACTGTACTCCACTGTACTCCACCTCTACAGTGCTCCACTGTACTCTACCTCTACTGTACTCCACTGTACTCTACCTCTACTCTGCTCTACTGTACTCTATCTCTACTGTGCTCCACTGTACTCTACCTCTACTGTACTCCATTCTAGTCTACCTCAACTATACTCCACTGTACTCTACCTCTACTGTGCTCCACTGTACTCTACCTCTACTGTGCTCTACTGTACTCTATCTCTACTGTGATCCACTGTTCTCTACCTCTACTGTACTCCACTGTACTCTACCTCTACTCTGCTCTACTGTACTCTATCTCTACTGTGCTCCACTGTACTCTACCTCTACTGTACTCCACTGTAGTCTACCTCAACTATACTCCACTGTACTCTACCTCTACTGTGCTCCACTGTACTCTACCTCTACTGTGCACTACTGTACTCTATCTCTACTGTGCTCCATTGTACTCTACCTCTACTGTACTCCACTGTACTCCACCTCTACAGTGATCCACTGTACTCTACCTCTACTGTACTCCACTGTACTCTATCTTTACTCTAATCCACTGTACTCTATCTCTACTCTACTCCACTCTACTCTATCTCTACTGTACTCCACTGTACTCTACCTCTACTCTACTCTACTTTACTCCACCTCTACTGTGCTCCACTGTACTCCACTGTACTCTAGCTCTACTGTGCTCCACTGTACTCTACCTCTACTGTACTTTACTGTACTCTACCTCTACTGTGCTCCACTGTACTCTACCTCCACTCTACTCTACCTCTACTGTACTCCACTGTACTCTACCTCTACTGTACTCCACTGTATTCTACCTCTACTGTGCTCTACTGTACTCTACCTCTACTGTACTCCACTGTACTCTACCTCTACTGTACTGTACTGTTCTCTACCTCTACTGTACTCTACTGTACTCCACCTCTACTGTGCTCCACTGTACTCCGCTGTACTCTACCTCTACTGTGCTCCACTGTACTCTACCTCTACTGTAATCCACTGTACTCTATCTCTACTTTGCTCCACTGTACTCTACCTCTACTGTACTCCACTGTACTCTATCTCTACTGTTCTCCACTGTACTCTACCTCTACTGTGCTCCACTGTACTCCACTGTACTCTATCTCTACTGTGATCCACTGTACTCTACCTCTGCTGTGCTCCACTGTACTCTATATCTACTCTACTCCACTGTACTCTATCTCTATAGTACTCCACTGTATTCTACCTCTACTCTACTCTACTGTACTCCACCTCTACTGTGCTCCACTGTACTCCACTGTACTCTTCCTCTCTGTACTCCACTGTACTCTATCTCTACTGTGCTCCACTGTACTCTACCTCTACTTTGCTCTAATGTACTCTACTCTACTGTGCTCCACTGTACTCTATTTCTACTGTACCCCACTGTACTCTTCCTCTACTGTGCTCAACTGTACTCTACCTCTACTGTGCTCCACTGTACACTACCTCTACTGTACTCCACTGTACTCTACCTCTACTGTGCTCCACTGTACTCTACCTCTACTGTGCTCCACTGTACTCTACCTCTACTGTGCTCCACTGTACTCTATCTCTACTGTACTCCACTGTACTCTACCTCTACAGTGCTCCACTGTGCTCTACCTCAACTGTACTCTACCTCTACTCTTCTCTACTGTGTCCTACCTCTACTGTACTCCACTGTACTCTACCTCTACTCTGCTCTACTGTACTCTATCTCTATTGTGCTCCACTGTACTCTACCTCTACTGTACTCCACTGTAGTCTACCTCAACTATACTCCACTGTACTCTACCTCCACTGTGCTCCACTGTACTCTACCTCTACTGTAATCCACTGTACTCTACCTCTACTGTACTCCACTGTAGTCTACCTCAACTATACTCCACTGTTTTCTACCTCTACTGTGCTCCACTGTACTCTACCTCTACTGTGCTCTACTGTACTCTATCTCTACTGTGCTCCATTGTACTCTACCTCTACTGTACTCCACTGTACTCCACCTCTACAGTGCTCCACTGTACTCTACCTCTACTGTACTCCACTGTACTCTACCCCTACTCTGCTCTATTGTACTCTATCTCTACTGTGCTCCACTATACTCTACCTCTACTGTACTCCACTGTAGTCTACCTCAACTATACTCCACTGTACTCTACCTCTACTGTGCTCCACTGTACTCTACCTCAACTATACTCCACTGTACTCTATCTCTACTCTAATCCACTGTACTCTATCTCTACTCTACTCCACTCTACTCTATCTCTACTGTAATCCACTGTACTCTACCTATACTCTACTCTACTGTACTCCACCTCTACTGTGCTCCACTGTACTCCACTGTACTCTAGCTCTACTGTGCTCCACTGTACTCTACCTCTACTGTACTCCACTGTACTCTACCTCTACTGTGCTCCACTGTACTCTACCTCTACTGTACTCCACTGTACTCTACCTCTACTGTACTCCACTGTACTCTACCTCTACTGTACTCCACTGTATTCTACCTCTACTGTGCTCTACTGTACTCTACCTCTACTGTACTCCACTGTACTCTACCTCTACTGTACTGTACTGTTCTCTACCTCTACTGTACTCTACTGTACTCCACCTCTACTGTACTCCACTGTACTCTACCTCTACTGTACTCCACTGTACTCTATCTCTACTGTGCTCCACTGTACTCTACCTCTACTGTACTCCACTCTACTCTATCTCTACTGTACTCTACTGTACTCTACCTCTACTGTGCTCCACTGTACTCTACCTCTACTGTACTCCACTGTACTCTATCTCTACTGTACTCTACTGTACTCTACCTCTACTGTGCTCCACTGTACTCTACCTCTACTGTACTCCACTGTACTCTATCTCTACTGTGCTCCACTGTACTCTACCTCTACTGTACTCCACTCTACTCTATCTCTACTGTTCTCCACTGTACTCTACCTCTACTGTGCTCCACTGTACTCCACTGTACTCTACCTCTACTGTGATCCACTGTACTCTACCTCTACTGTACTCCACTGTACTCTACCTCTACTCTGCTCTACTGTACTCTATCTCTAATGTGCTCTACTGTACTCTACCTCTATTATACTCCACTGTACTCTACCTCTACTGTGCTCCACTGTACTCTACCTCTACTGTGCTCCACTGTACACTACCTCTACTCTACTCCACTGTACTCTACCTCTACTCTGCTCTACTGTACTCTACCTCTACTGTACTCCACTGCACTCTACCTCTACTCTGCTCTACTGTACTCTATCTCTACTGTGCTCCACTGTACTCTACCTCTACTGTACTCCACTGTAGTCTACCTCAACTATACTCCACTGTACTCTACCTCTACTGTGCTCCACTGTACTCTACCTCTACTGTGCTCTACTGTACTCTATCTCTACTGTGCACCACTGTACTCTACCTCTACTGTAGTCCACTGTACTCCACCTCTACAATGCTCCACTGTACTCTACCTCTACTGTACTCCACTGTACTCTACCTCTACTCTGCTCTACTGTACTCTATCTCTAATGTGCTCTACTGTACTCTACCTCTATTATACTCCACTGAACTCTACCTCTACTGTGCTCCACTGTACTCTACCTCTACTGTGCTCCACTGTACACTACCTCTACTCTACTCCACTGTACTCTACCTCTACTCTGCTCTACTGTACTCTACCTCTACTGTACTCCACTGTACTCTACCTCTACTATACTCCACTGTACTCTACCTCTACTGTGCTCTACTGTACTCTATCTCTACTGTGCTCCACTGTAATCTACCTCTACTGTACTCCACTGTAGTCTACCTCAACTATACTCCACTGTACTCTACCTCTACTGTGCTCCACTGTACTCTATCTCTACTGTGCTCTACTGTACTCTATCTCTACTGTGCTCCACTGTACTCTACCTCTACTGTAGTCCACTGTACTCCACCTCTACAGTGCTCCACTGTACTCAACCTCTACTGTACTCCACTGTACTCTACCTCTACTCTGCTCTACTGTACTCTATCTCTAATGTGCTCTACTGTACTCTACCTCTATTATACTCCACTGTACTCTACCACTACTGTGCTCCACTGTACTCTACATCTACTGTGCTCCACTGTACACTACCTCTACTCTACTCCACTGTACTCTACCTCTACTCTGCTCTACTGTACTCTACCTCTACTGTACTCCACTGTACTCTACCTCTACTATACTCCACTGTACTCTACCTCTACTGTGCTCTACTGTACTCTATCTCTACTGTGCTCCACTCTACTCTACCTCTACTGTACTCTACTCTACTCCACCTCTAATGTGCTCCACTCTACTCTACCTCTACTGTACTCCACTGCACTCTACCTCTAGTCTGCTCTACTGTACTCTATCTCTACTGTGCTCCACTGTACTCTACCTCTACTGTACTCCACTGTAGTCTACCTCAACTATACTCCACTGTACTCTACCTCTACTGTACTCCACTGAACTCCACCTCTACAGTGCTCCACTGTACTCTACCTCTACTGTACTCCACTGCACTCTACCTCTACTCTGCTCTACTGTACTCTATCTCTACTGTGCTCTACTGTACTCTACCTCTATTATACTCCACTGTACTCTACCTCTACTGTGCTCCACTGTACTCTACCTCTAATGTGCTCCACTCTACAATACCTCTACTGTAGTCCACTGTACTCTACCTCTACTGTGCTCCACTCTACTCTACCTCTACTGTGCTCAGCTGTACTCTACCTCTACTGTGCTCCACTGCACTCTATCTCTACTGTACTCCACTGTACTCTACCTCTACAGTGCTCCACTGTGCTCTACCTCTACTCTACTCCACTGTACTCTACCTCTACTCTGCTCTACTGTACTCTACCTCTACTGTACTCCACTGTACTCTACCTCTACTATACTCCACTGTACTCTACCTCTACTGTGCTCTACTGTACTCTATCTCTACTGTGCTCCACTGTACTCTACCTCTACTGTACTCCACTTTACTCTACCTCTACAGTGCTCCACTGTACTCTACCTCTACTGTACTCCAGTGTACTCTACCTCTACTCTGCTCTACTGTACTCTATCTCTACTGTGCTCCACTGTACTCTACCTCTACTGTACTCCACTGTAGTCTACCTCAACTATACTCCACTGTACTCTACCTCTACTGTGCTCCACTGTACTCTACCTCAACTATACTCCACTGTACTCTATCTCTACTCTAATCCACTTTACTCTATCTCTACTCTACTCCACTCTACTCTATCTCTACTGTACTCCACTGTACTCTACCTCTACTCTTCTCTACTGTACTCCACCTCTACTGTGCTCCACTGTACTCCACTGTACTCTAGCTCTACTCTGCTCCACTGTACTCTACATCTACTGTACTCAACTGTACTCTCCCTCTACTGTGTTCCACTGTACTCTAGCTCTACTGTACTCCACTGTACTCTACCTCTACTGTACTCCACTGTACTCTACCTCTACTGTACTCCACTGTATTCTACCTCTAATGTGCTCTACTGTACTCTACCTCTACTGTACTCCACTGTACTCTACCTCTACTGTACTGTACTGTTCTCTACCTCTACTGTACTCTACTGTACTCCACCTCTACTGTGCTCCACTGTACTCCACTGTACTCTACCTCTACTGTGCTCCACTGTACTCTACCTCTACTGTACTCCGCTCTACTCTATCTCTACTGTGCTCCACTGTACTCTACCTCTACTGTACTCCACTGTACTCTACCTCTACTGTGCTCCACTGTACTCTACCTCTACTGTACTCCACTGTACTCTATCTCTACTGTTCTCCACTCTACTCTACCTCTACTGTGCTCAGCTGTACTCTACCTCTACTGTTTTCCACTGCACTCTATCTCTACTGTACTCCACTGTACTCTACCTCTATAGGTGCTCCACTGTGCTCTACCTCTACTCTACTCTGCTGTACTCTACCTCTACTCTGTTCTACTGTACTCTACCTCTACTGTACTCCACTGTACTCTACCTCTAATATACTTCACTGTACTCTACCTCTACTGTGCTCCACTGTACTCCACTGTACTCTAGCTCTACTGTGCTCCACTGTACTCTACCTCTACTGTACTCCACTGTACTCTACCTCTACTGTGCTCCACTGTACTCTACCTCCACTGTACTCTACCTCTACTGTACTCCACTGTACTCTACCTCTACTGTACTCCACTGTATTCTACCTCTACTGTGCTCTACTGTACTCTACCTCTACTGTACTCCACTGTACTCTACCTCTACTGTACTGTACTGTTCTCTACCTCTACTGTACTCTACTGTACTCCACCTCTACTGTGCTCCACTGTACTCCGCTGTACTCTACCTCTACTGTGCTCCACTGTACTCTACCTCTACTGTAATCCACTGTACTCTATCTCTACTTTGCTCCACTGTACTCTACCTCTACTGTGCTCCATTGTACTCCACTGTACTCTATCTCTACTGTGATCCACTGTACTCTACCTCTGCTGTGCTCCACTGTACTCTATATCTACTCTACTCCACTGTACTCTATCTCTATAGTACTCCACTGTATTCTACCTCTACTCTACTCTACTGTACTCCACCTCTACTGTGCTCCACTGTACTCCACTGTACTCTTCCTCTCTGTACTCCACTGTACTCTACTCTACTGTGCTCCACTGTACTCTATTTCTACTGTACCCCACTGTACTCTACCTCTACTGTGCTCAACTCTACTCTACCTCTACTGTGCTCCACTGTACACTACCTCTACTGTACTCCACTGTACTCTACCTCTACTGTGCTCCACTGTACTCTACCTCTACTGTGCTCCACTGTACTCTACCTCTACTGTGCTCCACTATACTCTATCTCTACTGTACTCCACTGTACTCTACCTCTACAGTGCTCCACTGTGCTCTACCTCAACTGTACTCCACTGTACTCTACCTCTACTCTTCTCTACTGTGCTCTACCTCTACTGTACTCCACTGTACTCTACCTCTACTCTGCTCTACTGTACTCTATCTCTATTGTGCTCCACTGTACTCTACCTCTACTTTACTCCACTGTAGTCTACCTCAACTATACTCCACTGTACTCTACCTCCACTGTGCTCCACTGTACTCTACCTCTACTGTAATCCACTGTACTCTACCTCTACTGTACTCCACTGTAGTCTACCTCTACTGTGCTCCACTGTACTCTACCTCTACTGTACTCCACTGTACTCTATCTCTACTGTGCTCCACTGTACTCTACCTCTACTGTACTCCACTCTACTCTATCTCTACTGTTCTCCACTGTACTCTACCTCTACTGTGCTCCACTGTACTCCACTGTACTCTACCTCTACTGTGATCCACTGTACTCTACCTCTACTGTACTCCACTGTACTCTACCTCTACTCTGCTCTACTGTACTCTATCTCTAATGTGCTCTACTGTACTCTACCTCTATTATACTCCACTGTACTCTACCTCTACTGTGCTCCACTGTACTCTACCTCTACTGTGCTCCACTGTACACTACCTCTACTCTACTCCACTGTACTCTACCTCTACTCTGCTCTACTGTACTCTACCTCTACTGTACTCCACTGTACTCTACCTCTACTATACTCCACTGTACTCTACCTCTACTGTGCTCTACTGTACTCTATCTTTACTGTAATCCACTGTACTCTACCTCTACTGTACTCTACTCTACTCCACCTCTAATGTGCTCCACTCTACTCTACCTCTACTGTACTCCACTGCACTCTACCTCTACTCTGCTCTACTGTACTCTATCTCTACTGTGCTCCACTGTACTCTACCTCTACTGTACTCCACTGTAGTCTACCTCAACTATACTCCACTGTACTCTACCTCTACTGTGCTCCACTGTACTCTACCTCTACTGTGCTCTACTGTACTCTATCTCTACTGTGCACCACTGTACTCTACCTCTACTGTAGTCCACTGTACTCCACCTCTACAATGCTCCACTGTACTCTACCTCTACTGTACTCCACTGTACTCTACCTCTACTCTGCTCTACTGTACTCTATCTCTAATGTGCTCTACTGTACTCTACCTCTATTATACTCCACTGAACTCTACCTCTACTGTGCTCCACTGTACTCTACCTCTACTGTGCTCCACTGTACACTACCTCTACTCTACTCCACTGTACTCTACCTCTACTCTGCTCTACTGTACTCTACCTCTACTGTACTCCACTGTACTCTACCTCTACTATACTCCACTGTACTCTACCTCTACTGTGCTCTACTGTACTCTATCTCTACTGTGCTCCACTGTAATCTACCTCTACTGTACTCCACTGTAGTCTACCTCAACTATACTCCACTGTACTCTACCTCTACTGTGCTCCACTGTACTCTATCTCTACTGTGCTCTACTGTACTCTATCTCTACTGTGCTCCACTGTACTCTACCTCTACTGTAGTCCACTGTACTCCACCTCTACAGTGCTCCACTGTACTCAACCTCTACTGTACTCCACTGTACTCTACCTCTACTCTGCTCTACTCTACTCTATCTCTAATGTGCTCTACTGTACTCTACCTCTATTATACTCCACTGTACTCTACCACTACTGTGCTCCACTGTACTCTACATCTACTGTGCTCCACTGTACACTACCTCTACTCTACTCCACTGTACTCTACCTCTACTCTGCTCTACTGTACTCTACCTCTACTGTACTCCACTGTACTCTACCTCTACTGTGCTCCACTGTACTCTACCTCTACTGTGCTCTACTGTACTCTATCTCTACTGTGCTCCACTGTACTCTACCTCTACTCTACTCCACTGTACTCCACCTCTACAGTGCTCCACTGTACTCTACCTCTACTGTACTCCACTGTACTCTACCTCTACTCTGCTCTACTGTACTCTATCTCTACTGTGCTCCACTGTACTCTACCTCTACTGTACTCCACTCTAGTCTACCTCAACTATACTCCACTGTACTCTACCTCTACTGTGCTCCACTGTACTCTACCTCTACTGTGCTCTACTGTACTCTATCTCTACTGTGCTCCACTGTACTCTACCTCTACTGTACTCCACATTACTCTACATCTACTCTGCTCTACTGTACTCTATCTGTACTGTGCTCCACTGTACTCTACCTCTACTCTACTCCACTGTAGTCTACCTCAACTATTCTCCACTGTACTCTACCTCTACTCTGCTCCACTGTACTCTACCTCTACTGTGCTCTACTGTACTCTCCCTCTACTGTGCTCCACTGTACTCTACCTCTACTGTACTCCACTGTACTCCACCTCTACAGTGCCTCACTGTACTCTACCTCTACTGTACTCCACTGTACTCTACCTCTACTCTGCTCTACTGTACTCTATCTCTACTGTGCTCCACTGTACTCTACCTCTACTGTACTCCACTCTAGTCTACCTCAACTATACTCCACTGTACTCTACCTCTACTGTGCTCCACTGTACTCTACCTCTACTGTGCTCTACTGTACTCTATCTCTACTGTGCTCCACTGTACTCTACCTCTACTGTACTCCACTCTAGTCTACCTCAACTATACTCCACTGTACTCTACCTCTACTGTGCTCCACTGTACTCTACCTCTACTGTGATCTACTGTACTCTATCTCTACTGTGCTCCACTGTACTCTACCTCTACTGTACTCCACATTACTCTACATCTACTCTGCTCTACTGTACTCTATCTGTACTGTGCTCCACTGAACTCTACCTCTACTGTACTCCACTGTAGTCTACCTCAACTAGTCTCCACTGTACTCTACCTCTACTGTGCTCCACTGTACTCTACCTCTACTGTGCTCTACTGTACTCTATCTCTACTGTGCTCCACTGTACTCTACCTCTACTGTACTCCACTGTACTCCACCTCTACAGTGCTCCACTGTACTCTACCTCTACTGTACTCCACTGTACTCTACCTCTACTCTGCTCTACTGTACTCTATCTCTACTGTGCTCCACTGTACTCTACCTCTACTGTACTCCATTCTAGTCTACCTCAACTATACTCCACTGTACTCTACCTCTACTGTGCTCCACTGTACTCTACCTCTACTGTGCTCTACTGTACTCTATCTCTACTGTGATCCACTGTTCTCTACCTCTACTGTACTCCACTGTACTCTACCTCTACTCTGCTCTACTGTACTCTATCTCTACTGTGCTCCACTGTACTCTACCTCTACTGTACTCCACTGTAGTCTACCTCAACTATACTCCACTGTACTCTACCTCTACTGTGCTCCACTGTACTCTACCTCTACTGTGCACTACTGTACTCTATCTCTACTGTGCTCCATTGTACTCTACCTCTACTGTACTCCACTGTACTCCACCTCTACAGTGATCCACTGTACTCTACCTCTACTGTACTCCACTGTACTCTATCTTTACTCTAATCCACTGTACTCTATCTCTACTCTACTCCACTCTACTCTATCTCTACTGTACTCCACTGTACTCTACCTCTACTCTACTCTACTTTACTCCACCTCTACTGTGCTCCACTGTACTCCACTGTACTCTAGCTCTACTGTGCTCCACTGTACTCTACCTCTACTGTACTTTACTGTACTCTACCTCTACTGTGCTCCACTGTACTCTACCTCCACTCTACTCTACCTCTACTGTACTCCACTGTACTCTACCTCTACTGTACTCCACTGTATTCTACCTCTACTGTGCTCTACTGTACTCTACCTCTACTGTACTCCACTGTACTCTACCTCTACTGTACTGTACTGTTCTCTACCTCTACTGTACTCTACTGTACTCCACCTCTACTGTGCTCCACTGTACTCCGCTGTACTCTACCTCTACTGTGCTCCACTGTACTCTACCTCTACTGTAATCCACTGTACTCTATCTCTACTTTGCTCCACTGTACTCTACCTCTACTGTACTCCACTGTACTCTATCTCTACTGTTCTCCACTGTACTCTACCTCTACTGTGCTCCACTGTACTCCACTGTACTCTATCTCTACTGTGATCCACTGTACTCTACCTCTGCTGTGCTCCACTGTACTCTATATCTACTCTACTCCACTGTACTCTATCTCTATAGTACTCCACTGTATTCTACCTCTACTCTACTCTACTGTACTCCACCTCTACTGTGCTCCACTGTACTCCACTGTACTCTTCCTCTCTGTACTCCACTGTACTCTATCTCTACTGTGCTCCACTGTACTCTACCTCTACTTTGCTCTAATGTACTCTACTCTACTGTGCTCCACTGTACTCTATTTCTACTGTACCCCACTGTACTCTTCCTCTACTGTGCTCAACTGTACTCTACCTCTACTGTGCTCCACTGTACACTACCTCTACTGTACTCCACTGTACTCTACCTCTACTGTGCTCCACTGTACTCTACCTCTACTGTGCTCCACTGTACTCTACCTCTACTGTGCTCCACTGTACTCTATCTCTACTGTACTCCACTGTACTCTACCTCTACAGTGCTCCACTGTGCTCTACCTCAACTGTACTCTACCTCTACTCTTCTCTACTGTGTCCTACCTCTACTGTACTCCACTGTACTCTACCTCTACTCTGCTCTACTGTACTCTATCTCTATTGTGCTCCACTGTACTCTACCTCTACTGTACTCCACTGTAGTCTACCTCAACTATACTCCACTGTACTCTACCTCCACTGTGCTCCACTGTACTCTACCTCTACTGTAATCCACTGTACTCTACCTCTACTGTACTCCACTGTAGTCTACCTCAACTATACTCCACTGTTTTCTACCTCTACTGTGCTCCACTGTACTCTACCTCTACTGTGCTCTACTGTACTCTATCTCTACTGTGCTCCATTGTACTCTACCTCTACTGTACTCCACTGTACTCCACCTCTACAGTGCTCCACTGTACTCTACCTCTACTGTACTCCACTGTACTCTACCCCTACTCTGCTCTATTGTACTCTATCTCTACTGTGCTCCACTATACTCTACCTCTACTGTACTCCACTGTAGTCTACCTCAACTATACTCCACTGTACTCTACCTCTACTGTGCTCCACTGTACTCTACCTCAACTATACTCCACTGTACTCTATCTCTACTCTAATCCACTGTACTCTATCTCTACTCTACTCCACTCTACTCTATCTCTACTGTAATCCACTGTACTCTACCTATACTCTACTCTACTGTACTCCACCTCTACTGTGCTCCACTGTACTCCACTGTACTCTAGCTCTACTGTGCTCCACTGTACTCTACCTCTACTGTACTCCACTGTACTCTACCTCTACTGTGCTCCACTGTACTCTACCTCTACTGTACTCCACTGTACTCTACCTCTACTGTACTCCACTGTACTCTACCTCTACTGTACTCCACTGTATTCTACCTCTACTGTGCTCTACTGTACTCTACCTCTACTGTACTCCACTGTACTCTACCTCTACTGTACTGTACTGTTCTCTACCTCTACTGTACTCTACTGTACTCCACCTCTACTGTACTCCACTGTACTCTACCTCTACTGTACTCCACTGTACTCTATCTCTACTGTGCTCCACTGTACTCTACCTCTACTGTACTCCACTCTACTCTATCTCTACTGTACTCTACTGTACTCTACCTCTACTGTGCTCCACTGTACTCTACCTCTACTGTACTCCACTGTACTCTATCTCTACTGTACTCTACTGTACTCTACCTCTACTGTGCTCCACTGTACTCTACCTCTACTGTACTCCACTGTACTCTATCTCTACTGTGCTCCACTGTACTCTACCTCTACTGTACTCCACTCTACTCTATCTCTACTGTTCTCCACTGTACTCTACCTCTACTGTGCTCCACTGTACTCCACTGTACTCTACCTCTACTGTGATCCACTGTACTCTACCTCTACTGTACTCCACTGTACTCTACCTCTACTCTGCTCTACTGTACTCTATCTCTAATGTGCTCTACTGTACTCTACCTCTATTATACTCCACTGTACTCTACCTCTACTGTGCTCCACTGTACTCTACCTCTACTGTGCTCCACTGTACACTACCTCTACTCTACTCCACTGTACTCTACCTCTACTCTGCTCTACTGTACTCTACCTCTACTGTACTCCACTGTACTCTACCTCTACTATACTCCACTGTACTCTACCTCTACTGTGCTCTACTGTACTCTATCTTTACTGTAATCCACTGTACTCTACCTCTACTGTACTCTACTCTACTCCACCTCTAATGTGCTCCACTCTACTCTACCTCTACTGTACTCCACTGCACTCTACCTCTACTCTGCTCTACTGTACTCTATCTCTACTGTGCTCCACTGTACTCTACCTCTACTGTACTCCACTGTAGTCTACCTCAACTATACTCCACTGTACTCTACCTCTACTGTGCTCCACTGTACTCTACCTCTACTGTGCTCTACTGTACTCTATCTCTACTGTGCACCACTGTACTCTACCTCTACTTTAGTCCACTGTACTCCACCTCTACAATGCTCCACTGTACTCTACCTCTACTGTACTCCACTGTACTCTACCTCTACTCTGCTCTACTGTACTCTATCTCTAATGTGCTCTACTGTACTCTACCTCTATTATACTCCACTGAACTCTACCTCTACTGTGCTCCACTGTACTCTACCTCTACTGTGCTCCACTGTACACTACCTCTACTCTACTCCACTGTACTCTACCTCTACTCTGCTCTACTGTACTCTACCTCTACTGTACTCCACTGTACTCTACCTCTACTATACTCCACTGTACTCTACCTCTACTGTGCTCTACTGTACTCTATCTCTACTGTGCTCCACTGTAATCTACCTCTACTGTACTCCACTGTAGTCTACCTCAACTATACTCCACTGTACTCTACCTCTACTGTGCTCCACTGTACTCTATCTCTACTGTGCTCTACTGTACTCTATCTCTACTGTGCTCCACTGTACTCTACCTCTACTGTAGTCCACTGTACTCCACCTCTACAGTGCTCCACTGTACTCAACCTCTACTGTACTCCACTGTACTCTACCTCTACTCTGCTCTACTGTACTCTATCTCTAATGTGCTCTACTGTACTCTACCTCTATTATACTCCACTGTACTCTACCACTACTGTGCTCCACTGTACTCTACATCTACTGTGCTCCACTGTACACTACCTCTACTCTACTCCACTGTACTCTACCTCTACTCTGCTCTACTGTACTCTACCTCTACTGTACTCCACTGTACTCTACCTCTACTATACTCCACTGTACTCTACCTCTACTGTGCTCTACTGTACTCTATCTCTACTGTGCTCCACTCTACTCTACCTCTACTGTACTCTACTCTACTCCACCTCTAATGTGCTCCACTCTACTCTACCTCTACTGTACTCCACTGCACTCTACCTCTAGTCTGCTCTACTGTACTCTATCTCTACTGTGCTCCACTGTACTCTACCTCTACTGTACTCCACTGTAGTCTACCTCAACTATACTCCACTGTACTCTACCTCTACTGTACTCCACTGAACTCCACCTCTACAGTGCTCCACTGTACTCTACCTCTACTGTACTCCACTGCACTCTACCTCTACTCTGCTCTACTGTACTCTATCTCTACTGTGCTCTACTGTACTCTACCTCTATTATACTCCACTGTACTCTACCTCTACTGTGCTCCACTGTACTCTACCTCTAATGTGCTCCACTCTACAATACCTCTACTGTAGTCCACTGTACTCTACCTCTACTGTGCTCCACTCTACTCTACCTCTACTGTGCTCAGCTGTACTCTACCTCTACTGTGCTCCACTGCACTCTATCTCTACTGTACTCCACTGTACTCTACCTCTACAGTGCTCCACTGTGCTCTACCTCTACTCTACTCCACTGTACTCTACCTCTACTCTGCTCTACTGTACTCTACCTCTACTGTACTCCACTGTACTCTACCTCTACTATACTCCACTGTACTCTACCTCTACTGTGCTCTACTGTACTCTATCTCTACTGTGCTCCACTGTACTCTACCTCTACTGTACTCCACTTTACTCTACCTCTACAGTGCTCCACTGTACTCTACCTCTACTGTACTCCAGTGTACTCTACCTCTACTCTGCTCTACTGTACTCTATCTCTACTGTGCTCCACTGTACTCTACCTCTACTGTACTCCACTGTAGTCTACCTCAACTATACTCCACTGTACTCTACCTCTACTGTGCTCCACTGTACTCTACCTCAACTATACTCCACTGTACTCTATCTCTACTCTAATCCACTTTACTCTATCTCTACTCTACTCCACTCTACTCTATCTCTACTGTACTCCACTGTACTCTACCTCTACTCTTCTCTACTGTACTCCACCTCTACTGTGCTCCACTGTACTCCACTGTACTCTAGCTCTACTCTGCTCCACTGTACTCTACATCTACTGTACTCAACTGTACTCTCCCTCTACTGTGCTCCACTGTACTCTAGCTCTACTGTACTCCACTGTACTCTACCTCTACTGTACTCCACTGTACTCTACCTCTACTGTACTCCACTGTATTCTACCTCTAATGTGCTCTACTGTACTCTACCTCTACTGTACTCCACTGTACTCTACCTCTACTGTACTGTACTGTTCTCTACCTCTACTGTACTCTACTGTACTCCACCTCTACTGTGCTCCACTGTACTCCACTGTACTCTACCTCTACTGTGCTCCACTGTACTCTACCTCTACTGTACTCCGCTCTACTCTATCTCTACTGTGCTCCACTGTACTCTACCTCTACTGTACTCCACTGTACTCTACCTCTACTGTGCTCCACTGTACTCTACCTCTACTGTACTCCACTGTACTCTATCTCTACTGTTCTCCACTCTACTCTACCTCTACTGTGCTCAGCTGTACTCTACCTCTACTGTTTTCCACTGCACTCTATCTCTACTGTACTCCACTGTACTCTACCTCTATAGGTGCTCCACTGTGCTCTACCTCTACTCTACTCTGCTGTACTCTACCTCTACTCTGTTCTACTGTACTCTACCTCTACTGTACTCCACTGTACTCTACCTCTAATATACTTCACTGTACTCTACCTCTACTGTGCTCCACTGTACTCCACTGTACTCTAGCTCTACTGTGCTCCACTGTACTCTACCTCTACTGTACTCCACTGTACTCTACCTCTACTGTGCTCCACTGTACTCTACCTCCACTGTACTCTACCTCTACTGTACTCCACTGTACTCTACCTCTACTGTACTCCACTGTATTCTACCTCTACTGTGCTCTACTGTACTCTACCTCTACTGTACTCCACTGTACTCTACCTCTACTGTACTGTACTGTTCTCTACCTCTACTGTACTCTACTGTACTCCACCTCTACTGTGCTCCACTGTACTCCGCTGTACTCTACCTCTACTGTGCTCCACTGTACTCTACCTCTACTGTAATCCACTGTACTCTATCTCTACTTTGCTCCACTGTACTCTACCTCTACTGTGCTCCATTGTACTCCACTGTACTCTATCTCTACTGTGATCCACTGTACTCTACCTCTGCTGTGCTCCACTGTACTCTATATCTACTCTACTCCACTGTACTCTATCTCTATAGTACTCCACTGTATTCTACCTCTACTCTACTCTACTGTACTCCACCTCTACTGTGCTCCACTGTACTCCACTGTACTCTTCCTCTCTGTACTCCACTGTACTCTACTCTACTGTGCTCCACTGTACTCTATTTCTACTGTACCCCACTGTACTCTACCTCTACTGTGCTCAACTCTACTCTACCTCTACTGTGCTCCACTGTACACTACCTCTACTGTACTCCACTGTACTCTACCTCTACTGTGCTCCACTGTACTCTACCTCTACTGTGCTCCACTGTACTCTACCTCTACTGTGCTCCACTATACTCTATCTCTACTGTACTCCACTGTACTCTACCTCTACAGTGCTCCACTGTGCTCTACCTCAACTGTACTCCACTGTACTCTACCTCTACTCTTCTCTACTGTGCTCTACCTCTACTGTACTCCACTGTACTCTACCTCTACTCTGCTCTACTGTACTCTATCTCTATTGTGCTCCACTGTACTCTACCTCTACTTTACTCCACTGTAGTCTACCTCAACTATACTCCACTGTACTCTACCTCCACTGTGCTCCACTGTACTCTACCTCTACTGTAATCCACTGTACTCTACCTCTACTGTACTCCACTGTAGTCTACCTCAACTATACTCCACTGTTTTCTACCTCTACTGTGCTCCACTGTACTCTACCTCTACTGTGCTCTACTGTACTCTATCTCTACTGTGCTCCATTGTACTCTACCTCTACTGTACTCCAATGTACTCCACCTCTACAGTGCTCCACTGTATTCTACCTCTACTGTACTCCACTTTACTCTACCCCTACTCTGCTCTATTGTACTCTATCTCTACTGTGCTCCACTGTACTCTACCTCTACTGTACTCCACTGTAGTCTACCTCAACTATACTCCACTGTACTCTACCTCTACTGTGCTCCACTGTACTCTACCTCAACTATACTCCACTGTACTCTATCTCTACTCTAATCCACTGTACTCTATCTCTACTCTACTCCACTCTACTCTATCTCTACTGTACTCCACTGTACTCTACCTATACTCTACTCTACTGTACTCCACCTCTACTGTGCTCCACTGTACTCCACTGTACTCTAGCTCTACTGTGCTCCACTGTACTCTACCTCTACTGTACTCCACTGTACTCTACCTCTACTGTGCTCCACTGTACTCTACCTCTACTGTACTCCACTGTACTCTACCTCTACTGTACTCCACTGTACTCTACCTCTACTGTACTCCACTGTATTCTACCTCTACTGTGCTCTACTGTACTCTACCTCTACTGTACTCCACTGTACTCTACCTCTACTGTACTGTACTGTTCTCTACCTCTACTGTACTCTACTGTACTCCACCTCTACTGTACTCCACTGTACTCCACTGTACTCTACCTCTACTGTGCTCCACTGTACTCTACCTCTACTGTACTCCACTGTACTCTATATCTACTGTGCTCCACTGTACTCTACCTCTACTGTACTCCACTCTACTCTATCTCTACTGTTCTCCACTGTACTCTACCTCTACTCTGCTCCACTGTACTCTACCTCTACTCTGCTCTACTGTACTCTACCTCTACTGTACTCCACTGTACTCTACCTCTACTATACTTCACTGTACTCTACCTCTACTGTGCTCTACTGTACTCTATCTCTACTGTGCTCCACTGTACTCTACCTCTACTGTACTCTACTCTACTCCACCTCTAATGTGCTCCACTCTACTCTACCTCTACTGTACTCCACTGTACTCTACCTCTACTCTGCTCTACTGTACTCTATCTCTACTGTGCTCCACTGTACTCTACCTCTACTGTACTCCACTCTAGTCTACCTCAACTATACTCCACTGTACTCTACCTCTACTGTGCTCCACTGTACTCTACCTCTACTCTGCTCTACTGTACTCTATCTCTACTGTGCTCCACTGTACTCTACCTCTACTGTACTCCACTCTAGTCTACCTCAACTATACTCCACTGTACTCTACCTCTACTGTGCTCCACTGTACTCTACCTCTACTGTGCAATACTGTACACTATCTCTACTGTGCTCCACTGTACTCTACCTCTACTGCACTCCACATTACTCTACATCTACTCTGCTCTACTGTACTCTATCTCTACTGTGCTCCACTGTACTCTACCTCTACTGTACTCCACTGTAGTCTACCTCAACTATACTCCACTGTACTCTACCTCTACTGTGCTCCACTGTACTCTACCTCTACTGTGCTCTACTGTACTCTCTCTCTACTGTGCTCCACTGTACTCTACCTCTACTGTACTCCACTGTACTCCACCTCTACAGTGCTCCACTGTACTCTACCTCTACTGTGCTCCACTGTACTCTACCTCTACTGTGCTCTACTTTACTCTATCTCTACTGTGCTCCACTGTACTCTACCTCTACTGTACTCCACATTACTCTACCTCTACTCTGCTCTACTGTACTCTATCTCTACTGTGCTCCACTGTACTCTACCTCTACTGTACTCCACTCTAGTCTACCTCAACTATACTCCACTGTACTCTACCTCTACTGTGCTCCACTGTACTCTACCTCTACTGTGCTCTACTGTACTCTATCTCTACTGTGCTCCACTGTACTCTACCTCTACTGTACTCCACTGTACTCTACCTCTACTCTGCTGTACTGTACTCTATCTCTACTGTGCTCCACTGTACTCTACCTCTACTGTACTCCACTGTACTCGACCTCTACAGTGATCCACTGTACTCTACCTCTACTGTACTCCACTGTACTCCACCTCTACAGTGATCCACTGTACTCTACCTCTACTGTACTCCACCGTACTCTACCTCTACTCTGCTCTACTGTACTCTATCTCTTCTGTGCTCCACTGTACTCTACCTCTACTGTACTCCACTGTAGTCTACCTCAACTATACTCCACTGTACTCTACCTCTACTGTGCTCCACTGTACTCTACCTCAACTATACTCCACTGTACTCTATCTTTACTCTAATCCACTGTACTCTATCTCTACTGTACTCCACTGTACTCTACCTCTACTCTACTCTACTGTACTCCACCTCTACTGTACTCCACTCTACTCTATCTCTACTGTTCTCCACTCTACTCTACCTCTACTGTGCTCAGCTGTACTCTACCTCTACTGTTTTCCACTGCACTCTATCTCTACTGTACTCCACTGTACTCTACCTCTATAGGTGCTCCACTGTGCTCTACCTCTACTCTACTCTGCTGTACTCTACCTCTACTCTGCTCTACTGTACTCTACCTCTACTGTACTCCACTGTACTCTACCTCTACTATACTCCACTGTACTCTACCTCTACTGTGCTCTACTGTACTCTAACTCTACTGTGCTCCACTGTGCTCTACCTCAACTGTACTCCACTGTACTCTACCTCTACTCTTCTCTACTGTGCTCTACCTCTACTGTACTCCACTGTACTCTACCTCTACTCTGCTCTACTGTACTCTATCTCTATTGTGCTCCACTGTACTCTACCTCTACTGTACTCCACTGTAGTCTACCTCAACTATACTCCACTGTACTCTACCTCCACTGAACTCCACTGTACTCTACCTCTACTGTAATCCACTGTACTCTACCTCTACTGTACTCCACTGTATTCTACCTCAACTATACTCCACTGTTTTCTACCTCTACTGTGCTCCACTGTACTCTACCTCTACTGTGCTCTACTGTACTCTATCTCTACTGTGCTCCATTGTACTCTACCTCTACTGTACTCCACTGTACTCCACCTCTACAGTGCTCCACTGTATTCTACCTCTACTGTACTCCACTGTACTCTACCCCTACTCTGCTCTATTGTACTCTATCTCTACTGTGCTCCACTGTACTCTACCTCTACTGTACTCCACTGTAGTCTACCTCAACTATACTCCACTGTACTCTACCTCTACTGTGCTCCACTGTACTCTACCTCAACTATACTCCACTGTACTCTATCTCTACTCTAATCCACTGTACTCTATCTCTACTCTACTCCACTCTACTCTATCTCTACTGTACTCCACTGTACTCTACCTATACTCTACTCTACTGTACTCCACCTCTACTGTGCTCCACTGTACTCCACTGTACTCTAGCTCTACTGTGCTCCACTGTACTCTACCTCTACTGTACTCCACTGTACTCTACCTCTACTGTGCTCCACTGTACTCTACCTCTACTGTACTCCACTGTACTCTACCTCTACTGTACTCCACTGTACTCTACCTCTACTGTACTCCACCTTATTCTACCTCTACTGTGCTCTACTGTACTCTACCTCTACTGTACTCCACTGTACTCTACCTCTACTGTACTGTACTGTTCTCTACCTCTACTGTACTCTACTGTACTCCACCTCTACTGTACTCCACTGTACTCCACTGTACTCTACCTCTACTGTGCTCCACTGTACTCTACCTCTACTGTACTCCACTGTACTCTATCTCTACTGTGCTCCACTGTACTCTACCTCTACTGTACTCCACTCTACTCTATCTCTACTGTTCTCCACTGTACTCTACCTCTACTGTGCTCCACTGTACTCCACTGTACTCTACCTCTACTGTGATCCACTGTACTCCACCTCTACTGTACTCCACTGTACTCTACCTCTACTCTGCTCTACTGTACTCTATCTCTAATGTGCTCTACTGTACTCTACCTCTATTATACTCCACTGTACTCTACCTCTACTGTGCTCCACTCTACTCTACCTCTACTGTGCTCCACTGTACACTACCTCTACTCTACTCCACTGTACTCTACCTCTACTCTGCTCTACTGTACTCTACCTCTACTGTACTCCACTGTACTCTACCTCTACTATACTACACTGTACTCTACCTCTACTGTGCTCTACTGTACTCTATCTCTACTGTAATCCACTGTACTCTACCTCTACTGTACTCTACTCTACTCCACCTCTAATGTGCTCCACTCTACTCTACCTCTACTGTACTCCACTGCACTCTACCTCTACTCTGCTCTACTGTTCTCTATCTCTACTGTGCTCCACTGTACTCTACCTCTACTGTACTCCACTGTATTCTACCTCAACTATACTCCACTGTACTCTACCTCTACTGTGCTCCACTGTACTCTACCTCTACTGTGCTCTACTGTACTCTATCTCTACTGTGCTCCACTGTACTCTATCTCTACTGTAGTCCACTGTACTCCACCTCTACAATGCTCTACTGTACTCTACCTCTACTGTACTCCACTGTACTCTACCTCTACTCTGCTCTACTGTACTCTATCTCTAATGTGCTCTACTGTACTCTACCTCTATTATATTCAACTGAACTCTACCTCTACTGTGCTCCACTGTACTCTACCTCTACTGTGCTCCACTGTACACTACCTCTACTCTACTCCACTGTACTCTACCTCTACTCTGCTCTACTGTACTCTACCTCTACTGTACTCCACTGTACTCTACCTCTACTATACTCCACTGTACTCTACCTCTACTGTGCTCTACTGTACTCTATCTCTACTGTGCTCCACTGTACTCTACCTCTACTGTACTCCACTGTAGTCTACCTCAACTATACTCCACTGTACTCTACCTCTACTGTGCTCCACTGTACTCTATCTCTACTGTGCTCTACTGTACTCTATCTCTACTGTGCTCCACTGTACTCTACCTCTACTGTAGTCCACTGTACACCACCTCTACAGTGCTCCACTGTACTCAACCTCTACTGTACTCCACTGTACTCTACCTCTACTCTGCTCTACTGTACTCTATCTCTAATGTGCTCTACTGTACTCTACCTCTATTATACTCCACTGTACTCTACCACTACTGTGCTCCACTGTACTCTACATCTACTGTGCTCCACTGTACACTACCTCTACTCTACTCCACTGTACTCTACCTCTACTCTGCTCTACTGTACTCTACCTCTACTGTACTCCACTGTACTCTACCTCTACTATACTCTACTGTACTCTACCTCTACTGTGCTCTACTGTACTCTATCTCTACTGTGCTCCACTCTACTCTACCTCTACTGTACTCTACTCTACTCCACCTCTAATGTGCTCCACTCTACTCTACCTCTACTGTACTCCACTGCACTCTACCTCTACTCTGCTCTACTGTACTCTATCTCTACTGTGCTCCACTGTACTCTACCTCTACTGTACTCCACTGTAGTCTACCTCAACTATACTCCACTGTACTCTACCTCTACTGTACTCCACTGAACTCCACCTCTACAGTGCTCCACTGTACTCTACCTCTACTGTACTCCACTGCACTCTACCTCTACTCTGCTCTACTGTACTCTATCTCTACTGTGCTCTACTGTACTCTACCTCTATTATACTCCACTGTACTCTACCTCTACTGTGCTCCACTGTACTCTACCTCTAATGTGCTCCACTGTACAATACCTCTACTGTAGTCCACTGTACTCTACCTCTACTGTGCTCCACTCTACTCTACCTCTACTGTGCTCCACTCTACTCTACCTCTACTCTGCTCAGCTGTACTCTACCTCTACTGTGCTCCACTGCACTCTATCTCTACTGTACTCCACTGTACTCTACCTCTACAGTGCTCCACTGTGCTCTACCTCTACTCTACTCCACTGTACTCTACCTCTACTCTGCTCTACTGTACTCTACCTCTACTGTACTCCACTGTACTCTACCTCTACTATACTCCACTGTACTCTACCTCTACTGTGCTCTACTGTACTCTATCTCTACTGTGCTCCACTGTACTCTACTTCTACTGTACTCCACTGTACTCTACCTCTACAGTGCTCCACTGTACTCTACCTCTACTGTACTCCACTGTACTCTACCTCTACTCTGCTCTACTGTACTCTATCTCTACTGTGCTCCACTGTACTCTACCTCTACTGTACTCCACTGTAGTCTACCTCAACTATACTCCACTGTACTCTACCTCTACTGTACTCCACTGTAGTCTACCTCAACTATACTCCACTGTACTCTACCTCAACTATACTCCACTGTACTCTATCTTTACTCTAATCCACTGTACTCTATCTCTACTCTACTCCACTCTACTCTATCTCTACTGTACTCCACTGTACTCTACCTCTACTCTACTCTACTGTACTCCACCTCTACTGTACTCCACTGTACTCTATCTCTACTGTTCTCCACTCTACTCTACCTCTACTGTGCTCAGCTGTACTCTACCTCTACTGTTTTCCACTGCACTCTATCTCTACTGTACTCCACTGTACTCTACCTCTATAGGTGCTCCACTGTGCTCTACCTCTACTCTACTCTGCTGTACTCTACCTCTACTCTGCTCTACTGTACTCTACCTCTACTGTACTCCACTGTACTCTACCTCTACTATACTCCACTGTACTCTACCTCTACTGTGCTCTACTGTACTCTATCTCTACTGTGCTCCACTGTACTCTACCTCTACTGTACTCTACTCTACTCCACCTCTAATGTGCTCCACTCTACTCTACCTCTACTGTACTCCACTGTACTCTACCTCTACTCTGCTCTACTGTACTCTATCTCTACTGTGCTCCACTGTACTCTACCTCTACTGTACTCCACTCTAGTCTACCTCAACTATACTCCACTGTACTCTACCTCTACTGTGCTCCACTGTACTCTACCTCTACTCTGCTCTACTGTACTCTATCTCTACTGTGCTCCACTGTACTCTACCTCTACTGTACTCCACTCTAGTCTACCTCAACTATACTCCACTGTACTCTACCTCTACTGTACTCCACTGTACTCCACCTCTACAGTGCTCCACTGTACTCTACCTCTACTGTGCTCCACTGTACTCTACCTCTACTGTGCTCTACTTTACTCTATCTCTACTGTGCTCCACTGTACTCTACCTCTACTGTACTCCACATTACTCTACCTCTACTCTGCTCTACTGTACTCTATCTCTACTGTGCTCCACTGTACTCTACCTCTACTGTACTCCACTCTAGTCTACCTCAACTATACTCCACTGTACTCTACCTCTACTGTGCTCCACTGTACTCTACCTCTACTGTGCTCTACTGTACTCTATCTCTACTGTGCTCCACTGTACTCTACCTCTACTGTACTCCACTGTACTCTACCTCTACTCTGCTGTACTGTACTCTATCTCTACTGTGCTCCACTGTACTCTACCTTTACTGTACTCCACTGTACTCGACCTCTACAGTGATCCACTGTACTCTACCTCTACTGTACTCCACTGTACTCCACCTCTACAGTGATCCACTGTACTCTACCTCTACTGTACTCCACTGTACTCTACCTCTACTCTGCTCTACTGTACTCTATCTCTACTGTGCTCCACTGTACTCTACCTCTACTGTACTCCACTGTAGTCTACCTCAACTATACTCCACTGTACTCTACCTCTACTGTGCTCCACTGTACTCTACCTCAACTATACTCCACTGTACTCTATCTTTACTCTAATCCACTGTACTCTATCTCTACTCTACTCCATTCTACTCTATCTCTACTGTACTCCACTGTACTCTACCTCTACTCTACTCTACTGTACTCCACCTCGACTGTGCTCCACTGTACTCCACTGTACTCTAGCTCTACTGTGTTCCACTGTACTCTACCTCTCCTGTACTCCACTGTACTCTACCTCTACTGTGCTCCACTGTACTCTACCTCTACTGTACTCTACTCTACTCCACCTCTAATGTGCTCCACTCTACTCTACCTCTACTGTACTCCACTGTACTCTACCTCTACTCTGCTCTACTGTACTCTATCTCTACTGTGCTCCACTGTACTCTACCTCTACTGTACTCCACTCTAGTCTACCTCAACTATACTCCACTGTACTCTACCTCTACTGTGCTCCACTGTACTCTACCTCTACTCTGCTCTACTGTACTCTATCTCTACTGTGCTCTACTGTACTCTACCTCTACTGTACTCCACTCTAGTCTACCTCAACTATACTCCACTGTACTCTACCTCTACTGTACTCCACTGTACTCCACCTCTATAGTGCTCCACTGTACTCTACCTCTACTGTGCTCCACTGTACTCTACCTCTACTGTGCTCTACTTTACTCTATCTCTACTGTGCTCCACTGTACTCTACCTCTACTGTACTCCACTCTAGTCTACCTCAACTATACTCCACTGTACTCTACCTCTACTGTGCTCCACTGTACTCTACCTCTACTGTGCTCTACTGTACTCTATCTCTACTGTGCTCCACTGTACTCTACCTCTACTGTACTCCACTGTACTCTACCTCTACTCTGCTGTACTGTACTCTATCTCTACTGTGCTCTACTGTACTCTACCTCTACTGTACTCCACTGTACTCGACCTCTACAGTGATCCACTGTACTCTACCTCTACTGTACTCCACTGTACTCCACCTCTACAGTGATCTACTGTACTCTACCTCTACTGTACTCCACTGTACTCTACCTCTACTCTGCTCTACTGTACTCTATCTCTACTGTGCTCCACTGTACTCTACCTCTACTGTACTCCACTGTAGTCTACCTCAACTATACTCCACTGTACTCTACCTCTACTGTGCTCCACTGTACTCTACCTCAACTATACTCCACTGTACTCTATCTTTACTCTAATCCACTGTACTCTATCTCTACTCTACTCCACTCTACTCTACCTCTACTGTGCTCCACTGTACTCTACCTCTACTGTGCTCTACTGTACTCTATCTCTACTGTGCTCCACTGTACTCTACCTCTACTGTACTCCACTGTACTCTACCTCTACTCTGCTGTACTGTACTCTATCTCTACTGTGCTCTACTGTACTCTACCTCTACTGTACTCCACTGTACTCGACCTCTACAGTGATCCACTGTACTCTACCTCTACTGTACTCCACTGTACTCCACCTCTACAGTGATCCACTGTACTCTACCTCTACTGTACTCCACTGTACTCTACCTCTACTCTGCTCTACTGTACTCTATCTCTACTGTGCTCCACTGTACTCTACCTCTACTGTACTCCACTGTAGTCTACCTCAACTATACTCCACTGTACTCTACCTCTACTGTGCTCCACTGTACTCTACCTCAACTATACTCCACTTTACTCTATCTTTACTCTAATCCACTGTACTCTATCTCTACTCTACTCCACTCTACTCTATCTCTACTGTACTCCACTGTACTCTACCTCTACTCTACTCTACTGTACTCCACCTCTACTGTGCTCCACTGTACTCCACTGTACTTTAGCTCTACTGTGTTCCACTGTACTCTACCTCTACTGTACTCCACTGTACTCTACCTCTACTGTGCTCCACTGTACTCTACCTCTACTGTACTCTACTCTACTCCACCTCTAATGTGCTCCACTCTACTCTACCTCTACTGTACTCCACTGTACTCTACCTCTACTCTGCTCTACTGCACTCTATCTCTACTGTGCTCCACTGTACTCTACCTCTACTGTACTCCACTCTAGTCTACCTCAACTATACTCCACTGTACTCTACCTCTACTGTGCTCCACTGTACTCTACCTCTACTCTGCTCTACTGTACTATATCTCTACTGTGCTCCACTGTACTCTACCTCTACTGTACTCCACTCTAGTCTACCTCAACTATACTCCACTGTACTCTACCTCTACTGTACTCCACTGTACTCCACCTCTACAGTGCTCCACTGTACTCTACCTCTACTGTGCTCCACTGTACTCTACCTCTACTGTGCTCTACTTTACTCTATCTCTACTGTGCTCCACTGTACTCTACCTCTACTGTACTCCACATTACTCTACCTCTACTCTGCTCTACTGTACTCTATCTCTACTGTGCTCCACTGTACTCTACCTCTACTGTACTCCACTCTAGTCTACCTCAACTATACTCCACTGTACTCTACCTCTACTGTGCTCCACTGTACTCTACCTCTACTGTGCTCTACTGTACTCTATCTCTACTTTGCTCCACTGTACTCTACCTCTACTGTACTCCACTGTACTCTACCTCTACTCTGCTGTACTGTACTCTATCTCTACTGTGCTCCACTGTACTCTACCTCTACTGTACTCCACTGTACTCGACCTCTACAGTGATCCACTGTACTCTACCTCTACAGTACTCCACTGTACTCCACCTCTACAGTGATCCACTGTACTCTACCTCTACTGTACTCCACTGTACTCTACCTCTACTCTGCTCTACTGTACTCTATCTCTACTGTTCTCCACTGTACTCTACCTCTACTGTACTCCACTGTAGTCTACCTCAACTATACTCCACTGTACTCTACCTCTACTGTGCTCCACTGTACTCTACCTCAACTATACTCCACTGTACTCTATCTTTACTCTAATCCACTGTACTCTATCTCTACTCTACTCCACTCTACTCTATCTCTACTGTACTCCACTGTACTCTACCTCTACTCTACTCTACTGTACTCCACCTCTACTGTGCTCCACTGTACTCCACTGTACTCTAGCTCTACTGTGTTCCACTGTACTCTACCTCTACTGTACTCCACTGTACTCTACCTCTACTGTGCTCCACTGTACTCTACCTCCACTGTACTCCACTGTACTCTACCTCTACTGTACTCCACTGTACTCTACCTTTACTGTACTCCACTGTATTCTACCTCTACTGTGCTCTACTGTACTCTACCTCTACTGTACTCCACTGTACTCTACCTCTACTGTACTGTACTGTTCTCTACCTCTACTGTACTCTACTGTACTCCACCTCTACTGTGCTCCACTGTACTCCACTGTACTCTACCTCTACTGTAATCCACTGTACTCTACCTCTACTGTAATCCACTGTACTCTATCTCTACTGTGCTCCACTGTACTCCACCTCTTCAGTGCTCCACTGTACTCTACCTCTACTGTACTCCACTGTACTCTACCCCTACTCTGCTCTATTGTACTCTATCTCTACTGTGCTCCACTGTACTCTACCTCTACTGTACTCCACTGTAGTCTACCTCAACTATACTCCACTGTACTCTACCTCTACTGTGCTCCACTGTACTCTACCTCAACTATACTCCACTGTACTCTATCTCTACTCTAATCCACTGTACTCTATCTCTACTCTACTCCACTCTACTCTATCTCTACTGTAATCCACTGTACTCTACCTATACTCTACTCTACTGTACTCCACCTCTACTGTGCTCCACTGTACTCCACTGTACTCTAGCTCTACTGTGCTCCACTGTACTCTACCTCTACTGTACTCCACTATACTCTACCTCTACTGTGCTCCACTGTACTCTACCTCTACTGTACTCCACTGTACTCTACCTCTACTGTACTCCACTGTATTCTACCTCTACTGTGCTCTACTGTACTCTACCTCTACTGTACTCCACTGTACTCTACCTCTACTGTACTGTACTGTTCTCTATCTCTACTGTACTCTACTGTACTCCACCTCTACTGTACTCCACTGTACTCCACTGTACTCTACTTCTACTGTGCTCCACTGTACTCTACCTCTACTGTACTCCACTGTACTCTATCTCTACTGTTCTCCACTGTACTCTACCTCTACTGTACTCCACTGTACTCTACCTCTACTGTGCTCCACTGTACTCTACCTCTACTGTACTCCACTGTACTCTATCTCTACTGTTCTCCACTGTACTCTACCTCTACTGTACTCCACTGTACTCTACCTCTACTGTGATCCACTGTACTCTACCTCTGCTGTGCTCCACTGTACTCTATCTCTACTCTACTTCACTGTACTCTACCTCTACTGTACTCCACTGAACTCCACCTCTACTGTACTCCACTGTACTCTACCTTTACTCTGCTCTACTGTACTCTATCTCTACTGTGCTCTACTGTACTCTACCTCTATTATACTCCACTGTACTCTACCTCTACTGTGCTCTACTGTACTCTATCTCTACTGTGCTCCACTGTACTCTACCTCTACTGTACTCCACTGTACTCTACCTCTACTGTACTCCACTGTATTCCACCTCTACTATGCTCCACTGTACTCCACTGTACTCTAGCTCTACTGTGCTCCACGGTACTCTACCTCTACTGTACTCCACTGTACTCTACCTCTACTGTGCTCCACTCTACTCTACCTCTACTGTGCTCCACTGTACTCTACCTCTACTGTGCTCAGCTGTACTCTACCTCTACTGTACTCTACTCTACTCCACCTCTAATGTGCTCCACTCTACTCTATCTCTACTGTGCTCCACTGTACTCTACCTCTACTGTACTCCACTCTAGTCTACCTCAACTATACTCCACTGCACTCTTCCTCTACTGTGCTCCACTGTACTCTACCTCTACTGTACTCCACTGTACTCTATCTCTACTGTTCTCCACTGTACTCTACCTCTACTGTGCTCCACTGTACTCCACTGTACTCTACCTCTACTGTGCTCCACTGTACTCTACCTCTACTGTACTCCACTGTACTCTATCTCTACTGTTCTCCACTGTACTCTACCTCTACTGTGCTCCACTGTACTCCACTGTACTCTACCTCTACTGTGATCCACTGTACTCTACCTCTGCTGTGCTCCACTGTACTCTATCTCTACTCTACTCCACTGTACTCTACCTCTACTGTACTCCACTGAACTCCACCTCTACTGTACTCCACTGTACTCTACCTCTACTGTGCTCCACTGTACTCTACCTCTACTGTACTCCACTGTACTCTATCTCTACTGTTCTCCACTGTACTCTACCTCTACTGTACTCCACTGTACTCTACCTCTACTGTGATCCACTGTACTCTACCTCTGCTGTGCTCCACTGTACTCTATCTCTACTCTACTTCACTGTACTCTACCTCTACTGTACTCCACTGAACTCCACCTCTACTGTACTCCACTGTACTCTACCTTTACTCTGCTCTACTGTACTCTATCTCTACTGTGCTCTACTGTACTCTACCTCTATTATACTCCACTGTACTCTACCTCTACTGTGCTCTACTGTACTCTATCTCTACTGTGCTCCACTGTACTCTACCTCTACTGTACTCCACTGTACTCTACCTCTACTGTACTCCACTGTATTCCACCTCTACTATGCTCCACTGTACTCCACTGTACTCTAGCTCTACTGTGCTCCACGGTACTCTACCTCTACTGTACTCCACTGTACTCTACCTCTACTGTGCTCCACTCTACTCTACCTCTACTGTGCTCCACTGTACTCTACCTCTACTGTGCTCAGCTGTACTCTACCTCTACTGTACTCTACTCTACTCCACCTCTAATGTGCTCCACTCTACTCTATCTCTACTGTGCTCCACTGTACTCTACCTCTACTGTACTCCACTCTAGTCTACCTCAACTATACTCCACTGCACTCTTCCTCTACTGTGCTCCACTGTACTCTACCTCTACTGTACTCCACTGTACTCTATCTCTACTGTTCTCCACTGTACTCTACCTCTACTGTGCTCCACTGTACTCCACTGTACTCTACCTCTACTGTGCTCCACTGTACTCTACTTCTACTGTACTCCACTGTACTCTATCTCTACTGTTCTCCACTGTACTCTACCTCTACTGTGCTCCACTGTACTCCACTGTACTCTACCTCTACTGTGATCCACTGTACTCTACCTCTGCTGTGCTCCACTGTACTCTATCTCTACTCTACTCCACTGTACTCTACCTCTACTGTACTCCACTGAACTCCACCTCTACTGTACTCCACTGTACTCTACCTTTACTCTGCTCTACTGTACTCTATCTCTACTGTGCTCTACTGTACTCTACCTCTATTATACTCCACTGTACTCTACCTCTACTGTGCTCTACTGTACTCTATCTCTACTGTGCTCCACTGTACTCTACCTCTACTGTACTCCACTGTACTCTACCTCTACTGTGCTCTACTGTACTCTACCTCTACTGTACTCCACTGTACTCTAGCTCTACTGTGCTCCACGGTACTTTACCTCTACTGTACTCCACTGTACTCTACCTCTACTGTGCTCCACTCTACTCTACCTCTACTGTGCTCCACTGTACTCTACCTCTACTGTGCTCAGCTGTACTCTACCTCTACTGTACTCTACTCTACTCCACCTCTAATGTGCTCCACTCTACTCTATCTCTACTGTGCTCCACTGTACTCTACCTCTACTGTACTCCACTCTAGTCTACCTCAACTATACTCCACTGCACTCTTCCTCTACTGTGCTCCACTGTACTCTACCTCTACTGTGCTCCACTGTACTCTACCTCTACTGTACTCCACATTACTCTACATCTACTCTGCTCTACTGTACTCTATCTCTACTGTGCTCCACTGTACTCTACCTCTACTGTACTCCACTGTACTCTACCTCAACTATACTCCACTGTACTCTACCTCTACTGTGCTCCACTGTACTCTACCTCTACTGTGCTCCACTGTACTATACCTCTACTGTGCTCTACTGTACTCTATCTCTACTGTGCTCCACTGTACTCTACCTCTACTGTACTCCACTGTACTCTACCTCTACTGTGCTGTACTGTACTCTATCTCTACTGTGCTCCACTGTACTCTACCTCTACTGTACTCCACTGTAGTCTACCTCAACTATACTCCACTGTACTCTACCTCTACTGTGCTCCACTGTACTCTACCTCTACTGTGCTCTACTGTACTCTATCTCTACTGTGCTCCACTGTACTCTACCTCTACTTTACTCCACTGTACTCCACCTCTACAGTGATCCACTGTACTCTACATCTACTGTACTCCACTGTACTCCACCTCTACAGTGATCCACTGTACTCTACCTCTACTGTACTCCACTCTACTCTACCTCTACTCTGCTCTACTTTACTCTATCTCTACCGTGCTCCACTGTACTCTACCTCTACTGTACTCCACTGTAGTCTACCTCAACTATACTCCACTGTACTCTACCTCTACTCTGCTCTACTGTACTCTACCTCTACTGTACTCCACTGTACTCTACCTCTACTATACTCCACTGTACTCTACCTCTACTGCGCTCTACTGTACTCTATCTCTACTGTGCTCCACTGTACTCTACCTGTACTGTACTCTACTCTACTCCACCTCTAATGTGCTCCACTCTACTCTACCTCTACTGTACTCCACTGCACTCTACCTCTACTCTGCTCTACTGTACTCTATCTCTACTGTGCTCCACTGTACTCTACCTCTACTGTACTCCACTGTAGTCTACCTCAACTATACTCCACTCTACTCTACCTCTACTGTGCTCCACTGTACTCTACCTCTACTGTGCTCTACTGTACTCTATCTCTACTGTGCTCCACTGTACTCTACCTCTACTGTAGTCCACTGTACTCCACCTCTACAGTGCTCCACTGTACTCTACCTCTACTGTACTGCACTGTACTCTACCTCTACTCTGCTCTACTGTACTCTATCTCTAATGTGCTCTACTGTACTCTACCTCTATTATACTCCACTGTACTCTACCTCTACTGTGCTCCACTGTACTCTACCTCTACTGTGCTCCACTGTACACTACCTCTACTCTACTCCACTGTACTCTACCTCTACTCTGCTCTACTGTACTCTACCTCTACTGTACTCCACTGTACTCTACCTCTACTATACTCCACTGTACTCTACCTCTACTGTGCTCTACTGTACTCTATCTCTACTGTGCTCCACTGTACTCTACCTCTACTGTACTCCACTGTAGTCTACCTCAACTATACTCCACTGTACTCTACCTCTACTGTGCTCCACTGTACTCTACCTCTACTGTGCTCTACTGTACTCTATCTCTACTGTGCTCCACTGTACTCTACCTCTACTCTAATCCACTGTACTCTATCTCTACTCTACTCCACTCTACTCTATCTCTACTGTACTCCACTGTACTCTACCTCTACTCTTCTCTACTGTACTCCACCTCTACTGTGCTCCACTGTACTCTACCTCTACTGTACTCCACTGTAGTCTACCTCAACTATACTCCACTGTACTCTACCTCTACTGTGCTCCACTGTACTCTACCTCTACTGTGCTCTACTGTACTCTATATCTACTGTGCTCCACTGTACTCTATCTCTACTCTAATCCACTGTACTCTATCTCTACTCTACTCCACTCTACTCTATCTCTACTGTACTCCACTGTACTCTACCTCTACTCTTCTCTACTGTACTCCACCTCTACTGTGCTCCACTGTACTCCAGTGTACTCTAGCTCTACTCTGCTCCACTGTACTCTACCTCTACTGTACTCCATTGTACTCTACCTCTACTGTGCTCCACTGTACTCTACCTCTACTGTACTGCACTGTACTCTACCTCTACTCTGCTCTACTGTACTCTATCTCTAATGTGCTCTACTGTACTCTACCTCTATTATACTCCACTGTACTCTACCTCTACTGTGCTCCACTGTACTCTACCTCTACTGTGCTCCACTGTACACTACCTCTACTCTACTCCACTGTACTCTACCTCTACTCTGCTCTACTGTACTCTACCTCTACTGTACTCCACTGTACTCTACTTCTACTATACTCCACTGTACTCTACCTCTACTGTGCTCTACTGTACTCTATCTCTACTGTGCTCCACTGTACTCTACCTCTACTGTACTCCACATTACTCTACCTCTACTCTGCTCTACTGTACTCTATCTCTACTGTGCTCCACTGTACTCTACCTCTACTGTACTCCACTCTAGTCTACCTCAACTATACTCCACTGTACTCTACCTCTACTGTGCTCCACTGTACTCTACCTCTACTGTGCTCTACTGTACTCTATCTCTACTGTGCTCCACTGTACTCTACCTCTACTGTACTCCACTGTACTCTACCTCTACTCTGCTGTACTGTACTCTATCTCTACTGTGCTCCACTGTACTCTACCTCTACTGTACTCCACTGTACTCGACCTCTACAGTGATCCACTGTACTCTACCTCTACAGTACTCCACTGTACTCCACCTCTACAGTGATCCACTGTACTCTACCTCTACTGTACTCCACTGTACTCTACCTCTACTCTGCTCTACTGTACTCTATCTCTACTGTGCTCCACTGTACTCTACCTCTACTGTACTCCACTGTAGTCTACCTCAACTATACTCCACTGTACTCTACCTCTACTGTGCTCCACTGTACTCTACCTCAACTATACTCCACTGTACTCTATCTTTACTCTAATCCACTGTACTCTATCTCTACTCTACTCCACTCTACTCTATCTCTACTGTACTCCACTGTACTCTACCTCTACTCTACTCTACTGTACTCCACCTCTACTGTGCTCCACTGTACTCCACTGTACTCTAGCTCTACTGTGTTCCACTGTACTCTACCTCTACTGTACTCCACTGTACTCTACCTCTACTGTGCTCCACTGTACTCTACCTCCACTGTACTCCACTGTATTCTACCTCTACTGTACTCCACTGTACTCTACCTTTACTGTACTCCACTGTATTCTACCTCTACTGTGCTCTACTGTACTCTACCTCTACTGTACTCCACTGTACTCTACCTCTACTGTACTGTACTGTTCTCTACCTCTACTGTACTCTACTGTACTCCACCTCTACTGTGCTCCACTGTACTCCACTGTACTCTACCTCTACTGTAATCCACTGTACTCTACCTCTACTGTAATCCACTGTACTCTATCTCTACTGTGCTCCACTGTACTCCACCTCTTCAGTGCTCCACTGTACTCTACCTCTACTGTACTCCACTGTACTCTACCCCTACTCTGCTCTATTGTACTCTATCTCTACTGTGCTCCACTGTACTCTACCTCTACTGTACTCCACTGTAGTCTACCTCAACTATACTCCACTGTACTCTACCTCTACTGTGCTCCACTGTACTCTACCTCAACTATACTCCACTGTACTCTATCTCTACTCTAATCCACTGTACTCTATCTCTACTCTACTCCACTCTACTCTATCTCTACTGTAATCCACTGTACTCTACCTATACTCTACTCTACTGTACTCCACCTCTACTGTGCTCCACTGTACTCCACTGTACTCTAGCTCTACTGTGCTCCACTGTACTCTACCTCTACTGTACTCCACTATACTCTACCTCTACTGTGCTCCACTGTACTCTACCTCTACTGTACTCCACTGTACTCTACCTCTACTGTACTCCACTGTATTCTACCTCTACTGTGCTCTACTGTACTCTACCTCTACTGTACTCCACTGTACTCTACCTCTACTGTACTGTACTGTTCTCTACCTCTACTGTACTCTACTGTACTCCACCTCTACTGTACTCTACTGTACTCCACTGTATTCCACTGTACTCTACCTCTACTGTGCTCCACTGTACTCTACCTCTACTGTACTCCACTGTACTCTATCTCTACTGTTCTCCACTGTACTCTACCTCTACTGTGCTCCACTGTACTCCACTGTACTCTACCTCTACTGTGATCCACTGTACTCTACCTCTGCTGTGCTCCACTGTACTCTATCTCTACTCTACTCCACTGTACTCTACCTCTACTGTACTCCACTGAACTCCACCTCTACTGTACTCCATTGTACTCTACCTTTACTCTGCTCTACTGTACTCTATCTCTACTGTGCTCTACTGTACTCTACCTCTATTATACTCCACTGTACTCTACCTCTACTGTGCTCTACTGTACTCTATCTCTACTGTGCTCCACTGTACTCTACCTCTACTGTACTCCACTGTACTCTACCTCTACTGTACTCCACTGTATTCCACCTCTACTATGCTCCACTGTACTCCACTGTACTCTAGCTCTACTGTGCTCCACGGTACTCTACCTCTACTCTACTCCACTGTACTCTACCTCTACTGTGCTCCACTCTACTCTACCTCTACTGTGCTCCACTGTACTCTACCTCTACTGTGCTCAGCTGTACTCTACCTCTACTTTGCTCCACTGCACATTATCTCTACTGTACTCCACTGTACTCTACCTCTACAGTGCTCCACTGTGCTCTACCTCTACTCTACTCCACTGTACTCTACCTCTACTCTGCTCTACTGTACTCTACCTCTACTGTACTCCACTGTACTCTACCTCTACTATACTCCACTGTACTCTACCTCTACTGTGCTCTACTGTACTGTATCTCTACTGTGCTCCACTGTACTCTACCTCTACTGTACTCCACTGTACTCTACCTCTACTGTACTCCACTGTACTCTACCTCTACAGTGCTCCACTGTACTCTACCTCTACTGTACTCCACTGTACTCTACCTCTACTCTGCTCTACTGTACTCTATCTCTACTGTGCTCCACTGTACTCTACCTCTACTGTACTCCACTGTAGTCTACCTCAACTATACTCCACTGTACTCTACCTCTACTGTGCTCCACTGTACCTCAACTATACTCCACTGTACTCTATCTCTACTCTAATCCACTGTACTCTATCTCTACTCTACTCCACTCTACTCTATCTCTACTGTGCTCCACTGTACTCTACCTCTACTCTTCTCTACTGTACTCCACCTCTACTGTGCTCCACTGTACTCCACTGTACTCTAGCTCTACTCTGCTCCACTGTACTCTACCTCTACTGTACTCCACTGTACTCTACCTCTACTGTGCTCCACTGTACTCTAGCTCTACTGTACTCCACTGTACTCTACCTCTACTGTACTCCACTGTACTCTACCTCTACTGTACTCCACTGTAGTCTACCTCTACTGTGCTCTACTGTACTCTACCTCTACTGTACTCCACTGTACTCTACCTCTACTGTGCTCCACTGTACTCTACCTCTACTGTACTCCACTGTACTCTACCTCTACTGTACTCCACTGTAGTCTACCTCTACTGTACTTCACTGTATTCTACCTCTACTGTGCTCTACTGTATTCTACCTCTACTGTACTCCACTGTACTCTACCTCTACTGTACTGTACTGTTCTCTACCTCTACTGTACTCTACTGTACTCCACCTCTACTGTACTCTACTGTACTCCACTGTACTCCACTGTACTCTACCTCTACTGTGCTCCACTGTACTCTACCTCTACTGTACTCCACTGTACTCTATCTCTACTGTGCTCCACTGTACTCTACCTCTACTGTACTCCACTGTACTCTATCTCTACTGTTCTCCACTGTACTCTACCTCTACTGTGCTCCACTGTACTCCACTGTACTCTACCTCTACTGTGATCCACTGTACTCTACCTCTGCTGTGCTCCACTGTACTCTATCTCTACTCTACTCCACTGTACTCTACCTCTACTCTGCTCTACTGTACTCTATCTCTACTGTGCTCTACTGTACTCTACCTCTATTATACTCCACTGTACTCTAGCTCTACTGTGCTCCACTGTACTCTACCTCGAATGTGCTCCACTGTACACTACCTCTACTGTAGTCCACTATACTCTACCTCTACTGTGCTCCACTCTACTCTACCTCTACTGTGCTCAGCTGTACTCTACCTCTACTGTGCTCCACTGCACATTATCTCTACTGTACTCCACTGTACTCTACCCCTACAGTGCTCCACTGTGCTCTACCTCTACTCTACTCCACTGTACTCTTCCTCTACTCTGCTCTACTGTACTCTACCTCTACTGTACTCCACTGTACTCTACCTCTACTCTACTCTACTGTACTCCACCTCGACTGTGCTCCACTGTACTCCACTGTACTCTAGCTCTACTGTGTTCCACTGTACTCTACCTCTAGTGTACTCCACTGTACTCTACCTCTACTGTGCTCCACTGTACTCTACCTCTACTGTACTCTACTCTACTCCACCTCTAATGTGCTCCACTCTACTCTACCTCTACTGTACTCCACTGTACTCTACCTCTACTCTGCTCTACTGTACTCTATCTCTACTGTGCTCCACTGTACTCTACCTCTACTGTACTCCACTCTAGTCTACCTCAACTATACTCCACTGTACTCTACCTCTACTGTGCTCCACTGTACTCTACCTCTACTCTGCTCTACTGTACTCTATCTCTACTGTGCTCCACTGTACTCTACCTCTACTGTACTCCACTCTAGTCTACCTCAACTATACTCCACTGTACTCTACCTCTACTGTACTCCACTGTACTCCACCTCTATAGTGCTCCACTGTACTCTACCTCTACTGTGCTCCACTGTACTCTACCTCTACTGTGCTCTACTTTACTCTATCTCTACTGTGCTCCACTGTACTCTACCTCTACTGTACTCCACATTACTCTACCTCTACTCTGCTCTACTGTACTCTATCTCTACTGTGCTCCACTGTACTCTACCTCTACTGTACTCCACTCTAGTCTACCTCAACTATACTCCACTGTACTCTACCTCTACTGTGCTCCACTGTACTCTACCTCTACTGTGCTCTACTGTACTCTATCTCTACTGTGCTCCACTGTACTCTACCTCTACTGTACTCCACTGTACTCTACCTCTACTCTGCTGTACTGTACTCTATCTCTACTGTGCTCTACTGTACTCTACCTCTACTATACTCCACTGTACTCGACCTCTACAGTGATCCACTGTACTCTACCTCTACTGTACTCCACTGTACTCCACCTCTACAGTGATCCACTGTACTCTACCTCTACTGTACTCCACTGTACTCTACCTCTACTCTGCTCTACTGTACTCTATCTCTACTGTGCTCCACTGTACTCTACCTCTACTGTACTCCACTGTAGTCTACCTCAACTATACTCCACTGTACTCTACCTCTACTGTGCTCCACTGTACTCTACCTCAACTATACTCCACTGTACTCTATCTTTACTCTAATCCACTGTACTCTATCTCTACTCTACTCCACTCTACTCTATCTCTACTGTACTCCACTGTACTCTACCTCTACTCTACTCTACTGTACTCCACCTCTACTGTGCTCCACTGTACTCCACTGTACTTTAGCTCTACTGTGTTCCACTGTACTCTACCTCTACTGTACTCCACTGTACTCTACCTCTACTGTGCTCCACTGTACTCTACCTCTACTGTACTCTACTCTACTCCACCTCTAATGTGCTCCACTCTACTCTACCTCTACTGTACTCCACTGTACTCTACCTCTACTCTGCTCTACTGCACTCTATCTCTACTGTGCTCCACTGTACTCTACCTCTACTGTACTCCACTCTAGTCTACCTCAACTATACTCCACTGTACTCTACCTCTACTGTGCTCCACTGTACTCTACCTCTACTCTGCTCTACTGTACTCTATCTCTACTGTGCTCCACTGTACTCTACCTCTACTGTACTCCACTCTAGTCTACCTCAACTATACTCCACTGTACTCTAACTCTACTGTACTCCACTGTACTCCACCTCTACAGTGCTCCACTGTACTCTACCTCTACTGTGCTCCACTGTACTCTACCTCTACTGTGCTCTACTTTACTCTATCTCTACTGTGCTCCACTGTACTCTACCTCTACTGTACTCCACATTACTCTACCTCTACTCTGCTCTACTGTACTCTATCTCTACTGTGCTCCACTGTACTCTACCTCTACTGTACTCCACTCTAGTCTACCTCAACTATACTCCACTGTACTCTACCTCTACTGTGCTCCACTGTACTCTACCTCTACTGTGCTCTACTGTACTCTATCTCTACTGTGCTCCACTGTACTCTACCTCTACTGTACTCCACTGTACTCTACCTCTACTCTGCTGTACTGTACTCTATCTCTACTGTGCTCCACTGTACTCTACCTCTACTGTACTCCACTGTACTCGACCTCTACAGTGATCCACTGTACTCTACCTCTACAGTACTCCACTGTACTCCACCTCTACAGTGATCCACTGTACTCTACCTCTACTGTACTCTACCTCTACTCTGCTCTACTGTACTCTATCTCTACTGTGCTCCACTGTACTCTACCTCTACTGTACTCCACTGTAGTCTACCTCAACTATACTCCACTGTACTCTACCTCTACTGTGCTCCACTGTACTCTACCTCAACTATACTCCACTGTACTCTATCTTTACTCTAATCCACTGTACTCTATCTCTACTCTACTCCACTCTACTCTATCTCTACTGTACTCCACTGTACTCTACCTCTAATCTACTCTACTGTACTCCACCTCTACTGTGCTCACCTGTACTCCACTGTACTCTAGCTCTACTGTGTTCCACTGTACTCTACCTCTACTGTACTCCACTGTACTCTACCTCTACTGTGCTCCACTGTACTCTACCTCCACTGTACTCCACTGTACTCTACCTCTACTGTACTCCACTGTACTCTACCTTTACTGTACTCCACTGTATTCTACCTCTACTGTGCTCTACTGTACTCTACCTCTACTGTACTCCACTGTACTCTACCTCTACTGTGCTCCACTCTACTCTACCTCTACTGTGCTCCACTGTACTCTACCTCTACTGTGCTCAGCTGTACTCTACCTCTACTGTACTCTACTCTACTCCACCTCTAATGTGCTCCACTCTACTCTATCTCTACTGTGCTCCACTGTACTCTACCTCTACTGTACTCCACTCTAGTCTACCTCAACTATACTCCACTGCACTCTTCCTCTACTGTGCTCCACTGTACTCTACCTCTACTGTACTCCACTGTACTCTATCTCTACTGTTCTCCACTGTACTCTACCTCTACTGTGCTCCACTGTACTCCACTGTACTCTACCTCTACTGTGCTCCACTGTACTCTACCTCTACTGTACTCCACTGTACTCTATCTCTACTGTTCTCCACTGTACTCTACCTCTACTGTGCTCCACTGTACTCCACTGTACTCTACCTCTACTGTGATCCAATGTACTCTACCTCTGCTGTGCTCCACTGTACTCTATCTCTACTCTACTCCACTGTACTCTACCTCTACTGTACTCCACTGAACTCCACCTCTACTGTACTCCACTGTACTCTACCTTTACTCTGCTCTACTGTACTCTATCTCTACTGTGCTCTACTGTACTCTACCTCTATTATACTCCACTGTACTCTACCTCTACTGTGCTCTACTGTACTCTATCTCTACTGTGCTCCACTGTACTCTACCTCTACTGTACTCCACTGTACTCTACCTCTACTGTGCTCTACTGTACTCTACCTCTACTGTACTCCACTGTACTCTAGCTCTACTGTGCTCCACGGTACTCTACCTCTACTGTACTCCACTGTACTCTACCTCTACTGTGCTCCACTCTACTCTACCTCTACTGTGCTCCACTGTACTCTACCTCTACTGTGCTCAGCTGTACTCTACCTCTACTGTACTCTACTCTACTCCACCTCTAATGTGCTCCACTCTACTCTATCTCTACTGTGCTCCACTGTACTCTACCTCTACTGTACTCCACTCTAGTCTACCTCAACTATACTCCACTGCACTCTTCCTCTACTGTGCTCCACTGTACTCTACCTCTACTGTGCTCCACTGTACTCTACCTCTACTGTACTCCACATTACTCTACATCTACTCTGCTCTACTGTACTCTATCTCTACTGTGCTCCACTGTACTCTACCTCTACTGTACTCCACTGTACTCTACCTCAACTATACTCCACTGTACTCTACCTCTACTGTGCTCCACTGTACTCTACCTCTACTGTGCTCCACTGTACTATACCTCTACTGTGCTCTACTGTACTCTATCTCTACTGTGCTCCACTGTACTCTACCTCTACTGTACTCCACTGTACTCTACCTCTACTGTGCTGTACTGTACTCTATCTCTACTGTGCTCCACTGTACTCTACCTCTACTGTACTCCACTGTAGTCTACCTCAACTATACTCCACTGTACTCTACCTCTACTGTGTTCCACTGTACTCTACCTCTACTGTGCTCTACTGTACTCTATCTCTACTGTGCTCCACTGTACTCTACCTCTACTTTACTCCACTGTACTCCACCTCTACAGTGATCCACTGTACTCTACCTCTACTGTACTCCACTGTACTCCACCTCTACAGTGATCCACTGTACTCTACCTCTACTGTACTCCACTGTACTCTACCTCTACTCTGCTCTACTTTACTCTATCTCTACCGTGCTCCACTGTACTCTACCTCTACTGTACTCCACTGTAGTCTACCTCAACTATACTCCACTGTACTCTACCTCTACTCTGCTCTACTGTACTCTACCTCTACTGTACTCCACTGTACTCTACCTCTACTATACTCCACTGTACTCTACCTCTACTGCGCTCTACTGTACTCTATCTCTACTGTGCTCCACTGTACTCTACCTCTACTGTACTCCACTGTAGTCTACCTCAACTATACTCCACTGTACTCTACCTCTACTGTGCTCCACTGTACTCTACCTCTACTGTGCTCTACTGTACTCTATCTCTACTGTGCTCCACTGTACTCTACCTCTACTGTAGTCCACTGTACTCCACCTCTACAGTGCTCCACTGTACTCTACCTCTACTGTACTGCACTGTACTCTACCTCTACTCTGCTCTACTGTACTCTATCTCTAATGTGCTCTACTGTACTCTACCTCTATTATACTCCACTGTACTCTACCTCTACTGTGCTCCACTGTACTCTACCTCTACTGTGCTCCACTGTACACTACCTCTACTCTACTCCACTGTACTCTACCTCTACTCTGCTCTACTGTACTCTACCTCTACTGTACTCCACTGTACTCTACCTCTACTATACTCCACTGTACTCTACCTCTACTGTGCTCTACTGTACTCTATCTCTACTGTGCTCCACTGTACTCTACCTCTACTGTACTCCACTGTAGTCTACCTCAACTATACTCCACTGTACTCTACCTCTACTGTGCTCCACTGTACTCTACCTCTACTGTGCTCTACTGTACTCTATCTCTACTGTGCTCCACTGTACTCTACCTCTACTCTAATCCACTGTACTCTATCTCTACTCTACTCCACTCTACTCTATCTCTACTGTACTCCACTGTACTCTACCTCTACTCTTCTCTACTGTACTCCACCTCTACTGTGCTCCACTGTACTCTACCTCTACTGTACTCCACTGTAGTCTACCTCAACTATACTCCACTGTACTCTACCTCTACTGTGCTCCACTGTACTGTACCTCTACTGTGCTCTACTGTACTCTATATCTACTGTGCTCCACTGTACTCTATCTCTACTCTAATCCACTGTACTCTATCTCTACTCTACTCCACTCTACTCTATCTCTACTGTACTCCACTGTACTCTACCTCTACTCTTCTCTACTGTACTCCACCTCTACTGTGCTCCACTGTACTCCAGTGTACTCTAGCTCTACTCTGCTCCACTGTACTCTACCTCTACTGTACTGTACTGTTCTCTACCTCTACTGTACTCTACTGTACTCCACCTCTACTGTACTCTACTGTACTCCACTGTATTCCACTGTACTCTACCTCTACTGTGCTCCACTGTACTCTACCTCTACTGTACTCCACTGTACTCTATCTCTACTGTTCTCCACTGTACTCTACCTCTACTGTGCTCCACTCTACTCCACTGTACTCTACCTCTACTGTGATCCACTGTACTCTACCTCTGCTGTGCTCCACTGTACTCTATCTCTACTCTACTCCACTGTACTCTACCTCTACTGTACTCCACTGAACTCCACCTCTACTGTACTCCATTGTACTCTACCTTTACTCTGCTCTACTGTACTCTATCTCTACTGTGCTCTACTGTACTCTACCTCTATTATACTCCACTGTACTCTACCTCTACTGTGCTCTACTGTACTCTATCTCTACTGTGCTCCACTGTACTCTACCTCTACTGTACTCCACTGTACTCTACCTCTACTGTACTCCACTGTATTTCACCTCTACTATGCTCCACTGTACTCCACTGTACTCTAGCTCTACTGTGCTCCACGGTACTCTACCTCTACTCTACTCCACTGTACTCTACCTCTACTGTGCTCCACTCTACTCTACCTCTACTGTGCTCCACTGTACTCTACCTCTACTGTGCTCAGCTGTACTCTACCTCTACTTTGCTCCACTGCACATTATCTCTACTGTACTCCACTGTACTCTACCTCTACAGTGCTCCACTGTGCTCTACCTCTACTCTACTCCACTGTACTCTACCTCTACTCTGCTCTACTGTACTCTACCTCTACTGTACTCCACTGTACTCTACCTCTACTATACTCCACTGTACTCTACCTCTACTGTGCTCTACTGTACTGTATCTCTACTGTGCTCCACTGTACTCTACCTCTACTGTACTCCACTGTACTCTACCTCTACTGTACTCCACTGTACTCTACCTCTACAGTGCTCCACTGTACTCTGCCTCTACTGTACTCCACTGTACTCTACCTCTACTCTGCTCTACTGTACTCTATCTCTACTGTGCTCCACTGTACTCTACCTCTACTGTACTCCACTGTAGTCTACCTCAACTATACTCCACTGTACTCTACCTCTACTGTGCTCCACTGTACCTCAACTATACTCCACTGTACTCTATCTCTACTCTAATCCACTGTACTCTATCTCTACTCTACTCCACTCTACTCTATCTCTACTGTGCTCCACTGTACTCTACCTCTACTCTTCTCTACTGTACTCCACCTCTACTGTGCTCCACTGTACTCCACTGTACTCTAGCTCTACTCTGCTCCACTGTACTCTACCTCTACTGTACTCCACTGTACTCTACCTCTACTGTGCTCCACTGTACTCTAGCTCTACTGTACTCCACTGTACTCTACCTCTACTGTACTCCACTGTACTCTACCTCTACTGTACTCCACTGTATTCTACCTCTACTGTGCTCTACTGTACTCTACCTCTACTGTACTCCACTGTACTCTACCTCTACTGTGCTCCACTCTACTCTACCTCTACTGTGCTCCACTGTACTCTACCTCTACTGTGCTCAGCTGTACTCTACCTCTACTGTACTCTACTCTACTCCACCTCTAATGTGCTCCACTCTACTCTATCTCTACTGTGCTCCACTGTACTCTACCTCTACTGTACTCCACTCTAGTCTACCTCAACTATACTCCACTGCACTCTTCCTCTACTGTGCTCCACTGTACTCTACCTCTACTGTACTCCACTGTACTCTATCTCTACTGTTCTCCACTGTACTCTACCTCTACTGTGCTCCACTGTACTCCACTGTACTCTACCTCTACTGTGCTCCACTGTACTCTACCTCTACTGTACTCCACTGTACTCTATCTCTACTGTTCTCCACTGTACTCTACCTCTACTGTGCTCCACTGTACTCCACTGTACTCTACCTCTACTGTGATCCACTGTACTCTACCTCTGCTGTGCTCCACTGTACTCTATCTCTACTCTACTCCACTGTACTCTACCTCTACTGTACTCCACTGAACTCCACCTCTACTGTACTCCACTGTACTCTACCTTTACTCTGCTCTACTGTACTCTATCTCTACTGTGCTCTACTGTACTCTACCTCTATTATACTCCACTGTACTCTACCTCTACTGTGCTCTACTGTACTCTATCTCTACTGTGCTCCACTGTACTCTACCTCTACTGTACTCCACTGTACTCTACCTCTACTGTGCTCTACTGTACTCTACCTCTACTGTACTCCACTGTACTCTAGCTCTACTGTGCTCCACGGTACTCTACCTCTACTGTACTCCACTGTACTCTACCTCTACTGTGCTCCACTCTACTCTACCTCTACTGTGCTCCACTGTACTCTACCTCTACTGTGCTCAGCTGTACTCTACCTCTACTGTACTCTACTCTACTCCACCTCTAATGTGCTCCACTCTACTCTATCTCTACTGTGCTCCACTGTACTCTACCTCTACTGTACTCCACTCTAGTCTACCTCAACTATACTCCACTGCACTCTTCCTCTACTGTGCTCCACTGTACTCTACCTCTACTGTGCTCCACTGTACTCTACCTCTACTGTACTCCACATTACTCTACATCTACTCTGCTCTACTGTACTCTATCTCTACTGTGCTCCACTGTACTCTACCTCTACTGTACTCCACTGTACTCTACCTCAACTATACTCCACTGTACTCTACCTCTACTGTGCTCCACTGTACTCTACCTCTACTGTGCTCCACTGTACTATACCTCTACTGTGCTCTACTGTACTCTATCTCTACTGTGCTCCACTGTACTCTACCTCTACTGTACTCCACTGTACTCTACCTCTACTGTGCTGTACTGTACTCTATCTCTACTGTGCTCCACTGTACTCTACCTCTACTGTACTCCACTGTAGTCTACCTCAACTATACTCCACTGTACTCTACCTCTACTGTGCTCCACTGTACTCTACCTCTACTGTGCTCTACTGTACTCTATCTCTACTGTGCTCCACTGTACTCTACCTCTACTTTACTCCACTGTACTCCACCTCTACAGTGATCCACTGTACTCTACCTCTACTGTACTCCACTGTACTCCACCTCTACAGTGATCCACTGTACTCTACCTCTACTGTACTCCACTGTACTCTACCTCTACTCTGCTCTACTTTACTCTATCTCTACCGTGCTCCACTGTACTCTACCTCTACTGTACTCCACTGTAGTCTACCTCAACTATACTCCACTGTACTCTACCTCTACTCTGCTCTACTGTACTCTACCTCTACTGTACATCACTGTACTCTACCTCTACTATACTCCACTGTACTCTACCTCTACTGCGCTCTACTGTACTCTATCTCTACTGTGCTCCACTGTACTCTACCTGTACTGTACTCTACTCTACTCCACCTCTAATGTGCTCCACTCTACTCTACCTCTACTGTACTCCACTGCACTCTACCTCTACTCTGCTCTACTGTACTCTATCTCTACTGTGCTCCACTGTACTCTACCTCTACTGTACTCCACTGTAGTCTACCTCAACTATACTCCACTGTACTCTACCTCTACTGTGCTCCACTGTACTCTACCTCTACTGTGCTCTACTGTACTCTATCTCTACTGTGCTCCACTGTACTCTACCTCTACTGTAGTCCACTGTACTCCACCTCTACAGTGCTCCACTGTACTCTACCTCTACTGTACTGCACTGTACTCTACCTCTACTCTGCTCTACTGTACTCTATCTCTAATGTGCTCTACTGTACTCTACCTCTATTATACTCCACTGTACTCTACCTCTACTGTGCTCCACTGTACTCTACCTCTACTGTGCTCCACTGTACACTACCTCTACTCTACTCCACTGTACTCTACCTCTACTCTGCTCTACTGTACTCTACCTCTACTGTACTCCACTGTACTCTACCTCTACTATACTCCACTGTACTCTACCTCTACTGTGCTCTACTGTACTCTATCTCTACTGTGCTCCACTGTACTCTACCTCTACTGTACTCCACTGTAGTCTACCTCAACTATACTCCACTGTACTCTACCTCTACTGTGCTCCACTGTACTCTACCTCTACTGTGCTCTACTGTACTCTATCTCTACTGTGCTCCACTGTACTCTACCTCTACTCTAATCCACTGTACTCTATCTCTACTCTACTCCACTCTACTCTATCTCTACTGTACTCCACTGTACTCTACCTCTACTCTTCTCTACTGTACTCCACCTCTACTGTGCTCCACTGTACTCTACCTCTACTGTACTCCACTGTAGTCTACCTCAACTATACTCCACTGTACTCTACCTCTACTGTGCTCCACTGTACTGTACCTCTACTGTGCTCTACTGTACTCTATATCTACTGTGCTCCACTGTACTCTATCTCTACTCTAATCCACTGTACTCTATCTCTACTCTACTCCACTCTACTCTATCTCTACTGTACTCCACTGTACTCTACCTCTACTCTTCTCTACTGTACTCCACCTCTACTGTGCTCCACTGTACTCCAGTGTACTCTAGCTCTACTCTGCTCCACTGTACTCTACCTCTACTGTACTCCACTGTACTCTACCTCTACTGTGCTCCACTGTACTCTACCTCTACTGTACTGCACACTACTCTACCTCTACTCTGCTCTACTGTACTCTATCTCTAATGTGCTCTACTGTACTCTACCTCTATTATACTCCACTGTACTCTACCTCTACTGTGCTCCACTGTACTCTACCTCTACTGTGCTCCACTGTACACTACCTCTACTCTACTCCACTGTACTCTACCTCTACTCTGCTCTACTGTACTCTACCTCTACTGTACTCCACTGTACTCTACTTCTACTATACTCCACTGTACTCTACCTCTACTGTGCTCTACTGTACTCTATCTCTACTGTGCTCCACTGTACTCTACCTCTACTGTACTCCACATTACTCTACCTCTACTCTGCTCTACTGTACTCTATCTCTACTGTGCTCCACTGTACTCTACCTCTACTGTACTCCACTCTAGTCTACCTCAACTATACTCCACTGTACTCTACCTCTACTGTGCTCCACTGTACTCTACCTCTACTGTGCTCTACTGTACTCTATCTCTACTGTGCTCCACTGTACTCTACCTCTACTGTACTCCACTGTACTCTACCTCTACTCTGCTGTACTGTACTCTATCTCTACTGTGCTCCACTGTACTCTACCTCTACTGTACTCCACTGTACTCGACCTCTACAGTGATCCACTGTACTCTACCTCTACAGTACTCCACTGTACTCCACCTCTACAGTGATCCACTGTACTCTACCTCTACTGTACTCCACTGTACTCTACCTCTACTCTGCTCTACTGTACTCTATCTCTACTGTGCTCCACTGTACTCTATCTCTACTCTACTCCACTCTACTCTATCTCTACTGTACTCCACTGTACTCTACCTCTACTCTACTCTACTGTACTCCACCTCTACTGTGCTCCACTGTACTCCACTGTACTCTAGCTCTACTGTGTTCCACTGTACTCTACCTCTACTGTACTCCACTGTACTCTACCTCTACTGTGCTCCACTGTACTCTACCTCCACTGTACTCCACTGTACTCTACCTCTACTGTACTCCACTGTACTCTACCTTTACTGTACTCCACTGTATTCTACCTCTACTGTGCTCTACTGTACTCTACCTCTACTGTACTCCACTGTACTCTACCTCTACTGTACTGTACTGTTCTCTACCTCTACTGTACTCTACTGTACTCCACCTCTACTGTGCTCCACTGTACTCCACTGTACTCTACCTCTACTGTAATCCACTGTACTCTACCTCTACTGTAATCCACTGTACTCTATCTCTACTGTGCTCCACTGTACTCCACCTCTTCAGTGCTCCACTGTACTCTACCTCTACTGTACTCCACTGTACTGTACCCCTACTCTGCTCTATTGTACTCTATCTCTACTGTGCTCCACTGTACTCTACCTCTACTGTACTCCACTGTAGTCTACCTCAACTATACTCCACTGTACTCTACCTCTACTGTGCTCCACTGTACTCTACCTCAACTATACTCCACTGTACTCTATCTCTACTCTAATCCACTGTACTCTATCTCTACTCTACTCCACTCTACTCTATCTCTACTGTAATCCACTGTACTCTACCTATACTCTACTCTACTGTACTCCACCTCTACTGTGCTCCACTGTACTCCACTGTACTCTAGCTCTACTGTGCTCCACTGTACTCTACCTCTACTGTACTCCACTATACTCTACCTCTACTGTGCTCCACTGTACTCTACCTCTACTGTACTCCACTGTACTCTACCTCTACTGTACTCCACTGTATTCTACCTCTACTGTGCTCTACTGTACTCTACCTCTACTGTACTCCACTGTACTCTACCTCTACTGTACTGTACTGTTCTCTACCTCTACTGTACTCTACTGTACTCCGCCTCTACTGTACTCTACTGTACTCCACTGTATTCCACTGTACTCTACCTCTACTGTGCTCCACTGTACTCTACCTCTACTGTACTCCACTGTACTCTATCTCTACTGTTCTCCACTGTACTCTACCTCTACTGTGCTCCACTGTACTCCACTGTACTCTACCTCTACTGTGATCCACTGCACTCTACCTCTGCTGTGCTCCACTGTACTCTATCTCTACTCTACTCCACTGTACTCTACCTCTACTGTACTCCACTGAACTCCACCTCTACTGTACTCCATTGTACTCTACCTTTACTCTGCTCTACTGTACTCTATCTCTACTGTGCTCTACTGTACTCTACCTCTATTATACTCCACTGTACTCTACCTCTACTGTGCTCTACTGTACTCTATCTCTACTGTGCTCCACTGTACTCTACCTCTACTGTACTCCACTGTACTCTACCTCTACTGTACTCCACTGTATTCCACCTCTACTATGCTCCACTGTACTCCACTGTACTCTAGCTCTACTGTGCTCCACGGTACTCTACTTCTACTCTACTCCACTGTACTCTACCTCTACTGTGCTCCACTCTACTCTACCTCTACTGTGCTCCACTGTACTCCACCTCTACTGTGCTCAGCTGTACTCTACCTCTACTTTGCTCCACTGCACATTATCTCTACTGTACTCCACTGTACTCTACCTCTACAGTGCTCCACTGTGCTCTACCTCTACTCTACTCCACTGTACTCTACCTCTACTCTGCTCTACTGTACTCTACCTCTACTGTACTCCACTGTACTCTACCTCTACTATACTCCACTGTACTCTACCTCTACTGTGCTCTACTGTACTGTATCTCTACTGTGCTCCACTGTACTCTACCTCTACTGTACTCCACTGTACTCTACCTCTACTGTACTCCACTGTACTCTACCTCTACAGTGCTCCACTGTACTCTACCTCTACTGTACTCCACTGTACTCTACCTCTACTCTGCTCTACTGTACTCTATCTCTACTGTGCTCCACTGTACTCTACCTCTACTGTACTCCACTGTAGTCTACCTCAACTATACTCCACTGTACTCTACCTCTACTGTGCTCCACTGTACCTCAACTATACTCCACTGTACTCTATCTCTACTCTAATCCACTGTACTCTATCTCTACTCTACTCCACTCTACTCTATCTCTACTGTGCTCCACTGTACTCTACCTCTACTCTTCTCTACTGTACTCCACCTCTACTGTGCTCCACTGTACTCCACTGTACTCTAGCTCTACTCTGCTCCACTGTACTCTACCTCTACTGTACTCCACTGTACTCTACCTCTACTGTGCTCCACTGTACTCTAGCTCTACTGTACTCCACTGTACTCTACCTCTACTGTACTCCACTGTACTCTACCTCTACTGTACTCCACTGTAGTCTACCTCTACTGTGCTCTACTGTACTCTACCTCTACTGTACTCCACTGTACTCTACCTCTACTGTGCTCCACTGTACTCTACCTCTACTGTACTCCACTGTACTCTACCTCTACTGTACTCCACTGTAGTCTACCTCTACTGTACTTCACTGTATTCTACCTCTACTGTGCTCTACTGTACTCTACCTCTACTGTACTCCACTGTACTCTACCTCTACTGTACTGTACTGTTCTCTACCTCTACTGTACTCTACTGTACTCCACCTCTACTGTACTCTACTGTACTCCACTGTACTCCACTGTACTCTACCTCTACTGTGCTCCACTGTACTCTACCTCTACTGTACTCCACTGTACTCTATCTCTACTGTGCTCCACTGTACTCTACCTCTACTGTACTCCACTGTACTCTATCTCTACTGTTCTCCACTGTACTCTACCTCTACTGTGCTCCACTGTACTCCACTGTACTCTACCTCTACTGTGATCCACTGTACTCTACCTCTGCTGTGCTCCACTGAACTCTATCTCTACTCTACTCCACTGTACTCTACCTCTACTCTGCTCTACTGTACTCTATCTCTACTGTGCTCTACTGTACTCTACCTCTATTATACTCCACTGTACTCTACCTCTACTGTGCTCCACTCTACTCTACCTCGAATGTGCTCCACTGTACACTACCTCTACTGTAGTCCACTATACTCTACCTCTACTGTGCTCCACTCTACTCTACCTCTACTGTGCTCAGCTGTACTCTACCTCTACTGTGCTCCACTGCACATTATCTCTACTGTACTCCACTGTACTCTACCCCTACAGTGCTCCACTGTGCTCTACCTCTACTCTACTCCACTGTACTCTTCCTCTACTCTGCTCTACTGTACTCTACCTCTACTGTACTCCACTGTACTCTACCTCTACTCTACTCTACTGTACTCCACCTCGACTGTGCTCCACTGTACTCCACTGTACTCTAGCTCTACTGTGTTCCACTGTACTCTACCTCTAGTGTACTCCACTGTACTCTACCTCTACTGTGCTCCACTGTACTCTACCTCTACTGTACTCTACTCTACTCCACCTCTAATGTGCTCCACTCTACTCTACCTCTACTGTACTCCACTGTACTCTACCTCTACTCTGCTCTACTGTACTCTATCTCTACTGTGCTCCACTGTACTCTACCTCTACTGTACTCCACTCTAGTCTACCTCAACTATACTCCACTGTACTCTACCTCTACTGTGCTCCACTGTACTCTACCTCTACTCTGCTCTACTGTACTCTATCTCTACTGTGCTCCACTGTACTCTACCTCTACTGTACTCCACTCTAGTCTACCTCAACTATACTCCACTGTACTCTACCTCTACTGTACTCCACTGTACTCCACCTCTATAGTGCTCCACTGTACTCTACCTCTACTGTGCTCCACTGTACTCTACCTCTACTGTGCTCTACTTTACTCTATCTCTACTGTGCTCCACTGTACTCTACCTCTACTGTACTCCACATTACTCTACCTCTACTCTGCTCTACTGTACTCTATCTCTACTGTGCTCCACTGTACTCTACCTCTACTGTACTCCACTCTAGTCTACCTCAACTATACTCCACTGTACTCTACCTCTACTGTGCTCCACTGTACTCTACCTCTACTGTGCTCTACTGTACTCTATCTCTACTGTGCTCCACTGTACTCTACCTCTACTGTACTCCACTGTACTCTACCTCTACTCTGCTGTACTGTACTCTATCTCTACTGTGCTCTACTGTACTCTACCTCTACTGTACTCCACTGTACTCGACCTCTACAGTGATCCACTGTACTCTACCTCTACTGTACTCCACTGTACTCCACCTCTACAGTGATCCACTGTACTCTACCTCTACTGTACTCCACTGTACTCTACCTCTACTCTGCTCTACTGTACTCTATCTCTACTGTGCTCCACTGTACTCTACCTCTACTGTACTCCACTGTAGTCTACCTCAACTATACTCCACTGTACTCTACCTCTACTGTGCTCCACTGTACTCTACCTCAACTATACTCCACTGTACTCTATCTTTACTCTAATCCAGTGTACTCTATCTCTACTCTACTCCACTCTACTCTATCTCTACTGTACTCCACTGTACTCTACCTCTACTCTACTCTACTGTACTCCACCTCTACTGTGCTCCACTGTACTCCACTGTACTTTAGCTCTACTGTGTTCCACTGTACTCTACCTCTACTGTACTCCACTGTACTCTACCTCTACTGTGCTCCACTGTACTCTACCTCTACTGTACTCTACTCTACTCCACCTCTAATGTGCTCCACTCTACTCTACCTCTACTGTACTCCACTGTACTCTACCTCTACTCTGCTCTACTGCACTCTATCTCTACTGTGCTCCACTGTACTCTACCTCTACTGTACTCCACTCTAGTCTACCTCAACTATACTCCACTGTACTCTACCTCTACTGTGCTCCACTGTACTCTACCTCTACTCTGCTCTACTGTACTCTATCTCTACTGTGCTCCACTGTACTCTACCTCTACTGTACTCCACTCTAGTCTACCTCAACTATACTCCACTGTACTCTAACTCTACTGTACTCCACTGTACTCCACCTCTACAGTGCTCCACTGTACTCTACCTCTACTGTGCTCCACTGTACTCTACCTCTACTGTGCTCTACTTTACTCTATCTCTACTGTGCTCCACTGTACTCTACCTCTACTGTACTCCACATTACTCTACCTCTACTCTGCTCTACTGTACTCTATCTCTACTGTGCTCCACTGTACTCTACCTCTACTGTACTCCACTCTAGTCTACCTCAACTATACTCCACTGTACTCTACCTCTACTGTGCTCCACTGTACTCTACCTCTACTGTGCTCTACTGTACTCTATCTCTACTGTGCTCCACTGTACTCTACCTCTACTGTACTCCACTGTACTCTACCTCTACTCTGCTGTACTGTACTCTATCTCTACTGTGCTCCACTGTACTCTACCTCTACTGTACTCCACTGTACTCGACCTCTACAGTGATCCACTGTACTCTACCTCTACAGTACTCCACTGTACTCCACCTCTACAGTGATCCACTGTACTCTACCTCTACTGTACTCCACTGTACTCTACCTCTACTCTGCTCTACTGTACTCTATCTCTACTGTGCTCCACTGTACTCTACCTCTACTGTACTCCACTGTAGTCTACCTCAACTATACTCCACTGTACTCTACCTCTACTGTGCTCCACTGTACTCTACCTCAACTATACTCCACTGTACTCTATCTTTACTCTAATCCACTGTACTCTATCTCTACTCTACTCCACTCTACTCTATCTCTACTGTACTCCACTGTACTCTACCTCTACTCTACTCTACTGTACTCCACCTCTACTGTGCTCACCTGTACTCTAGCTCTACTGTGTTCCACTGTACTCTACCTCTACTGTACTCCACTGTACTCTACCTCTACTGTGCTCCACTGTACTCTACCTCCACTGTACTCCACTGTACTCTACCTCTACTGTACTCCACTGTACTCTACCTTTACTGTACTCCACTGTATTCTACCTCTACTGTGCTCTACTGTACTCTACCTCTACTGTACTCCACTGTACTCTACCTCTACTGTACTGTACTGTTCTCTACCTCTACTGTACTCTACTGTACTCCACCTCTACTGTGCTCCACTGTACTCCACTGTACTCTACCTCTACTGTAATCCACTGTACTCTACCTCTACTGTAATCCACTGTACTCTATCTCTACTGTGCTCCACTGTACTCCACCTCTTCAGTGCTCCACTGTACTCTACCTCTACTGTACTCCACTGTACTCTACCCCTACTCTGCTCTATTGTACTCTATCTCTACTGTGCTCCACTGTACTCTACCTCTACTGTACTCCACTGTAGTCTACCTCAACTATACTCCACTGTACTCTACCTCTACTGTGCTCCACTGTACTCTACCTCAACTATACTCCACTGTACTCTATCTCTACTCTAATCCACTGTACTCTATCTCTACTCTACTCCACTCTACTCTATCTCTACTGTAATCCACTGTACTCTACCTATACTCTACTCTACTGTACTCCACCTCTACTGTGCTCCACTGTACTCCACTGTACTCTAGCTCTACTGTGCTCCACTGTACTCTACCTCTACTGTACTCCACTATACTCTACCTCTACTGTGCTCCACTGTACTCTACCTCTACTGTACTCCACTGTACTCTACCTCTACTGTACTCCACTGTATTCTACCTCTACTGTGCTCTACTGTACTCTACCTCTACTGTACTCCACTGTACTCTACCTCTACTGTACTGTACTGTTCTCTATCTCTACTGTACTCTACTGTACTCCACCTCTACTGTACTCTACTGTACTCCACTGTACTCCACTGTACTCTACCTCTACTGTGCTCCACTGTACTCTACCTCTACTGTACTCCACTGTACTCTATCTCTACTGTTCTCCACTGTACTCTACCTCTACTGTGCTCCACTGTACTCCACTGTACTCTACCTCTACTGTGATCCACTGTACTGTACCTCTGCTGTGCTCCACTGTACTCTATCTCTACTCTACTCCACTGTACTCTACCTCTACTGTACTCCACTGAACTCCACCTCTACTGTACTCCACTGTACTCTACCTTTACTCTGCTCTACTGTACTCTATCTCTACTGTGCTCTACTGTACTCTACCTCTATTATACTCCACTGTACTCTACCTCTACTGTGCTCTACTGTACTCTATCTCTACTGTGCTCCACTGTACTCTACCTCTACTGTACTCCACTGTACTCTACCTCTACTGTACTCCACTGTATTCCACCTCTACTATGCTCCACTGTACTCCACTGTACTCTAGCTCTACTGTGCTCCACGGTACTCTACCTCTACTGTACTCCACTGTACTCTACCTCTACTGTGCTCCACTCTACTCTACCTCTACTGTGCTCCACTGTACTCTACCTCTACTGTGCTCAGCTGTACTCTACCTCTACTGTGCTCCACTGCACATTATCTCTACTGTACTCCACTGTACTCTACCTCTACAGTGCTCCACTGTGCTCTACCTCTACTCTACTCCACTGTACTCTATCTCTACTCTGCTCTACTGTACTCTACCTCTACTGTACTCCACTGTACTCTACCTCTACTATACTCCACTGTACTCTACCTCTACTGTGCTCTACTGTACTGTATCTCTACTGTGCTCCACTGTACTCTACCTCTACTCTTCTCTACTGTACTCCACCTCTACTGTGCTCCACTGTACTCCACTGTACTCTAGCTCTACTCTGCTCCACTGTACTCTACCTCTACTGTACTCCACTGTACTCTACCTCTACTGTGCTCCACTGTACTCTAGCTCTACTGTACTCCACTGTACTCTACCTCTACTGTACTCCACTGTACTCTACCTCTACTGTACTCCACTGTATTCTACCTCTACTGTGCTCTACTGTACTCTACCTCTACTGTACTCCACTGTACTCTACCTCTACTGTACTCCACTGTAGTCTACCTCTACTGTACTCCACTGTATTCTACCTCTACTGTGCTCTACTGTACTCTACCTCTACTGTACTCCACTGTACTCTACCTCTACTGTACTGTACTGTTCTCTACCTCTACTGTACTCTACTGTACTCCACCTCTACTGTACTCTACTGTACTCCACTGTACTCCACTGTACTCTACCTCTACTGTGCTCCACTGTACTCTACCTCTACTGTACTCCACTGTACTCTATCTCTACTGTGCTCCACTGTACTCTACCTGTACTGTACTCCACTGTACTCTATCTCTACTGTTCTCCACTGTACTCTACCTCTACTGTGCTCCACTGTACTCCACTGTACTCTACCTCTACTGTGATCCACTGTACTCTACCTCTGCTGTGCTCCACTGTACTCTATCTCTACTCTACTCCACTGTACTCTACCTCTACTGTACTCCACTGAACTCCACCTCTACAGTGCTCCACTGTACTCTATCTCTACTGTACTCCACTGTACTCTACCTCTACTCTGCTCTACTGTACTCTATCTCTACTGTGCTCTACTGTACTCTACCTCTATTATACTCCACTGTACTCTACCTCTACTGTGCTCCACTGTACTCTAACTCGAATGTGCTCCACTGTACACTACCTCTACTGTAGTCCACTATACTCTACCTCTACTGTGCTCCACTCTACTCTACCTCTACTGTGCTCAGCTGTACTCTACCTCTACTGTGCTCCACTGCACATTATCTCTACTGTACTCCACTGTACTCTACCCCTACAGTGCTCCACTGTGCTCTACCTCTACTCTACTCCACTGTACTCTACCTCTACTCTGCTCTACTGTACTCTACCTCTACTGTACTCCACTGTACTCTACCTCTACTATACTCCACTGTACTCTACCTCTACTGTGCTCTACTGTACTCTATCTCTACTCTGCTCCACTGTACTCTACCTCTACTGTACTCCACTGTACTCTACCTCTACTGTACTCCACTGTATTCCACCTCTACTATGCTCCACTGTACTCCACTGTACTCTAGCTCTACTGTGCTCCACGGTACTCTACCTCTACTGTACTCCACTGTACTCTACCTCTACTGTGCTCCACTCTACTCTACCTCTACTGTGCTCCACTGTACTCTACCTCTACTGTGCTCAGCTGTACTCTACCTCTACTGTACTCTACTCTACTCCACCTCTAATGTGCTCCACTCTACTGTATCTCTACTGTGCTCCACTGTACTCTACCTCTACTGTACTCCACTCTAGTCTACCTCAACTATACTCCACTGCACTCTTCCTCTACTGTGCTCCACTGTACTCTACCTCTACTGTGCTCCACTGTACTCTACCTCTACTGTACTCCACATTACTCTACATCTACTCTGCTCTACTGTACTCTATCTCTACTGTGCTCCACTGTACTCTACCTGTACTGTACTCTACTCTACTCCACCTCTAATGTGCTCCACTCTACTCTACCTCTACTGTACTCCACTGCACTCTACCTCTACTCTGCTCTACTGTACTCTATCTCTACTGTGCTCCACTGTACTCTACCTCTACTGTACTCCACTGTAGTCTACCTCAACTATACTCCACTGTACTCTACCTCTACTGTGCTCCACTGTACTCTACCTCTACTGTGCTCTACTGTACTCTATCTCTACTGTGCTCCACTGTACTCTACCTCTACTGTAGTCCACTGTACTCCACCTCTACAGTGCTCCACTGTACTCTACCTCTACTGTACTGCACTGTACTCTACCTCTACTCTGCTCTACTGTACTCTATCTCTAATGTGCTCTACTGTACTCTACCTCTATTATACTCCACTGTACTCTACCTCTACTGTGCTCCACTGTACTCTACCTCTACTTTGCTCCACTGTACACTACCTCTACTCTACTCCACTGTACTCTACCTCTACTCTGCTCTACTGTACTCTACCTCTACTGTACTCCACTGTACTCTACCTCTACTATACTCCACTGTACTCTACCTCTACTGTGCTCTACTGTACTCTATCTCTACTGTGCTCCACTGTACTCTACCTCTACTGTACTCCACTGTAGTCTACCTCAACTATACTCCACTGTACTCTACCTCTACTGTGCTCCACTGTACTCTACCTCTACTGTGCTCCACTGTACTCTACCTCTACTCTAATCCACTGTACTCTATCTCTACTCTACTCCACTCTACTCTATCTCTACTGTACTCCACTGTACTCTACCTCTACTCTTCTCTACTGTACTCCACCTCTACTGTGCTCCACTGTACTCTACCTCTACTGTACTCCACTGTAGTCTATCTCAACTATACTCCACTGTACTCTACCTCTACTGTGCTCCACTGTACTCTACCTCTACTGTGCTCCACTGTACTCTACCTCTACTGTACTCCACTGTACTCTACCTCTACTGTACTCCACTGTAGTCTACCTCTACTGTACTCCACTGTATTCTACCTCTACTGTGCTCTACTGTACTCTACCTCTACTGTACTCCACTGTACTCTACCTCTACTGTACTGTACTGTTCTCTACCTCTACTGTACTCTACTGTACTCCACCTCTACTGTACTCTACTGTACTCCACTGTACTCCACTGTACTCTACCTCTACTGTGCTCCACTGTACTCTACCTCTACTGTACTCCACTGTACTCTATCTCTACTGTGCTCCACTGTACTCTACCTGTACTGTACTCCACTGTACTCTATCTCTACTGTTCTCCACTGTACTCTACCTCTACTGTGCTCCACTGTACTCCACTGTACTCTACCTCTACTGTGATCCACTGTACTCTACCTCTGCTGTGCTCCACTGTACTCTATCTCTACTCTACTCCACTGTACTCTACCTCTACTGTACTCCACTGAACTCCACCTCTACAGTGCTCCACTGTACTCTATCTCTACTGTACTCCACTGTACTCTACCTCTACTCTGCTCTACTGTACTCTATCTCTACTGTGCTCTACTGTACTCTACCTCTATTATACTCCACTGTACTCTACCTCTACTGTGCTCCACTGTACTCTAACTCGAATGTGCTCCACTGTACACTACCTCTACTGTAGTCCACTATACTCTACCTCTACTGTGCTCCACTCTACTCTACCTCTACTGTGCTCAGCTGTACTCTACCTCTACTGTGCTCCACTGCACATTATCTCTACTGTACTCCACTGTACTCTACCCCTACAGTGCTCCACTGTGCTCTACCTCTACTCTACTCCACTGTACTCTACCTCTACTCTGCTCTACTGTACTCTACCTCTACTGTACTCCACTGTACTCTACCTCTACTATACTCCACTGTACTCTACCTCTACTGTGCTCTACTGTACTCTATCTCTACTCTGCTCCACTGTACTCTACCTCTACTGTACTCCACTGTACTCTACCTCTACTGTACTCCACTGTATTCCACCTCTACTATGCTCCACTGTACTCCACTGTACTCTAGCTCTACTGTGCTCCACGGTACTCTACCTCTACTGTACTCCACTGTACTCTACCTCTACTGTGCTCCACTCTACTCTACCTCTACTGTGCTCCACTGTACTCTACCTCTACTGTGCTCAGCTGTACTCTACCTCTACTGTACTCTACTCTACTCCACCTCTAATGTGCTCCACTCTACTCTATCTCTACTGTGCTCCACTGTACTCTACCTCTACTGTACTCCACTCTAGTCTACCTCAACTATACTCCACTGCACTCTTCCTCTACTGTGCTCCACTGTACTCTACCTCTACTGTGCTCCACTGTACTCTACCTCTACTGTACTCCACATTACTCTACATCTACTCTGCTCTACTGTACTCTATCTCTACTGTGCTCCACTGTACTCTACCTGTACTGTACTCTACTCTACTCCACCTCTAATGTGCTCCACTCTACTCTACCTCTACTGTACTCCACTGCACTCTACCTCTACTCTGCTCTACTGTACTCTATCTCTACTGTGCTCCACTGTACTCTACCTCTACTGTACTCCACTGTAGTCTACCTCAACTATACTCCACTGTACTCTACCTCTACTGTGCTCCACTGTACTCTACCTCTACTGTGCTCTACTGTACTCTATCTCTACTGTGCTCCACTGTACTCTACCTCTACTGTAGTCCACTGTACTCCACCTCTACAGTGCTCCACTGTACTCTACCTCTACTGTACTGCACTGTACTCTACCTCTACTCTGCTCTACTGTACTCTATCTCTAATGTGCTCTACTGTACTCTACCTCTATTATACTCCACTGTACTCTACCTCTACTGTGCTCCACTGTACTCTACCTCTACTGTGCTCCACTGTACACTACCTCTACTCTACTCCACTGTACTCTACCTCTACTCTGCTCTACTGTACTCTACCTCTACTGTACTCCACTGTACTCTACCTCTACTATACTCCACTGTACTCTACCTCTACTGTGCTCTACTGTACTCTATCTCTACTGTGCTCCACTGTACTCTACCTCTACTGTACTCCACTGTAGTCTACCTCAACTATACTCCACTGTACTCTACCTCTACTGTGCTCCACTGTACTCTACCTCTACTGTGCTCCACTGTACTCTACCTCTACTCTAATCCACTGTACTCTATCTCTACTCTACTCCACTCTACTCTATCTCTACTGTACTCCACTGTACTCTACCTCTACTCTTCTCTACTGTACTCCACCTCTACTGTGCTCCACTGTACTCTACCTCTACTGTACTCCACTGTAGTCTATCTCAACTATACTCCACTGTACTCTACCTCTACTGTGCTCCACTGTACTCTACCTCTACTGTGCTCTACTGTACTCTATCTCTACTGTGCTCCACTGTACTCTATCTCTACTCTAATCCACTGTACTCTATCTCTACTCTACTCCACTCTACTCTATCTCTACTGTACTCCACTGTACTCTACCTCTACTCTTCTCTACTGTACTCCACCTCTACTCTGCTCTACTGTACTCTATCTCTAATGTGCTCTACTGTACTCTACCTCTATTATACTCCACTGTACTCTACCTCTACTGTGCTCCACTGTACTCTGCCTCTACTGTGCTCCACTGTACACTACATCTACTCTACTCCACTGTACTCTACCTCTACTCTGCTCTACTGTACTCTACCTCTACTGTACTCCACTGTACTCTACTTCTACTATACTCCACTGTACTCTACCTCTACTGTGCTCTACTGTACTCTATCTCTACTGTGCTCCACTGTACTCTACCTCTACTGTACTCCACTGTAGTCTACCTCAACTATACTCCACTGTACTCTACCTCTACTGTGCTCCACTGTACTCTACCTCTACTGTGCTCTACTGTACTCTATCTCTACTGTGCTCCACTGTACTCTACCTCTACTGTAGTCCACTGTACTCCACCTCTACAGTGCTCCACTGTTCTCAACCTCTTCTGTACTCCACTGTACTCTACCTCTACTCTGCTCTACTGTACTCTATCTCTAATGTGCTCTACTGTACTCTACCTCTATTATACTCCACTGTACTCTACCTCTACTGTGCTCCACTGTACTCTACATCTACTGTGCTCCACTGTACACTACCTCTACTCTACTCCACTGTACTCTACCTCTACTCTGCTCTACTGTACTCTACCTCTACTGTACTCCACTGTACTCTACCTCTACTATACTCCACTGTACTCTACCTCTACTGTGCTCTACTGTACTCTATCTCTACTGTGCTCCACTCTACTCTACCTCTACTGTACTCTACTCTACTCCACCTCTAATGTGCTCCACTCTACTCTACCTCTACTGTACTCCACTGCACTCTACCTCTACTCTGCTCTACTGTACTCTATCTCTACTGTGCTCCACTGTACTCTACCTCTACTGTACTCCACTGTAGTCTACCTCAACTATACTCCACTGTACTCTACCTCTACTGTACTCCACTGAACTCCACCTCTACAGTGCTCCACTGTACTCTACCTCTACTGTACTCCACTGCACTCTACCTCTACTCTGCTCTACTCTACTCTATCTCTACTGTGCTCTACTGTACTCTACCTCTATTATACTCCACTGCACTCTATCTCTACTGTACTCCACTGTACTCTACCTCTACAGTGCTCCACTGTGCTCTACCTCTACTCTACTCCACTGTACTCTACCTCTACTCTGCTCTACTGTACTCTACCTCTACTGTACTCCACTGTACTCTACCTCTACTATACTCCACTGTACTCTACCTCTACTGTGCTCTACTGTACTCTATCTCTACTCAGCTCCACTCTACTCTACCTCTACTGTACTCCACTGTACTCTACCTCTACAGTGCTCCACTGTACTCTACCTCTACTCTACTCCACTGTACTCTACCTCTACTCTGCTCTACTGTACTCTATCTCTACTGTGCTCCACTGTACTCTACCTCTACTGTACTCCACTGTAGTCTACCTCAACTATACTCCACTGTACTCTACCTCTACTGTGCTCCACTGTACTCTACCTCAACTATACTCCACTGTACTCTATCTCTACTCTAATCCACTGTACTCTATCTCTACTCTACTCCACTCTACTCTATCTCTACTGTACTCCACTGTACTCTACCTCTACTCTTCTCTACTGTACTCCACCTCTACTGTGCTCCACTGGACTCCACTGTACTCTAGCTCTACTCTGCTCCACTGTACTCTACCTCTACTGTACTCCACTGAACTCCACCTCTACAGTGCTCCACTGTACTCTACCTCTACTGTACTCCACTGCACTCTACCTCTACTCTGCTCTACTCTACTCTATCTCTACTGTGCTCTACTGTACTCTACCTCTATTATACTCCACTGCACTCTATCTCTACTGTACTCCACTGTACTCTACCTCTACAGTGCTCCACTGTGCTCTACCTTTACTCTACTCCACTGTACTCTACCTCTACTCTGCTCTACTGTACTCTACCTCTACTGTACTCCACTGTACTCTACCTCTACTATACTCCACTGTACTCTACCTCTACTGTGCTCTACTGTACTCTATCTCTACTCAGCTCCACTCTACTCTACCTCTACTGTACTCCACTGTACTCTACCTCTACAGTGCTCCACTGTACTCTACCTCTACTCTACTCCACTGTACTCTACCTCTACTCTGCTCTACTGTACTCTATCTCTACTGTGCTCCACTGTACTCTACCTCTACTGTACTCCACTGTAGTCTACCTCAACTATACTCCACTGTACTCTATCTCTACTCTAATCCACTGTACTCTATCTCTACTCTACTCCACTCTACTCTATCTCTACTGTACTCCACCTCTACTGTGCTCCACTGGACTCCACTGTACTCTAGCTCTACTCTGCTCCACTGTACTCTACCTCTACTGTACTCCACTGTACTCTCCCTCTACTGTGCTCCACTGTACTCTAGCTCTACTGTACTCCACTGTACTCTACCTCAACTATACTCCACTGTACTCTACCTCTACTGTACTCCACTGAACTCCACCTCTACAGTGCTCCACTGTACTCTACCTCTACTGTGCTCTACTGTACTCTACCTCTACTGTACTCCACTGTACTCTACCTCTACTGTACTGTACTGTTCCCTACCTCTACTCTACTCCACCTCTACTGTGCTCCACTGTACTCCACTGTACTCTACCTCTACTGTGCTCCACTGTACTCTACCTCTACTGTACTCCGCTGTACTCTATCTCTACAGTGATCCACTGTACTCTACCTCTACTGTACTCCACTGTACTCTACCTCTACTATACTCCACTGTACTCTACCTCTACTGTGCTCTACTGTACTCTATCTCTACTGTGCTCCACTGTACTCTACCTCTACTGTACTCCACTGTAGTCTACCTCAACTATACTCCACTGTACTCTACCTCTACTGTGCTCAACTGTACTCTACCTCTACTGTGCTCTACTGTACTCTATCTCTACTGTGCTCCACTGTACTCTACCTCTACTGTAGTCCACTGTACTCCACCTCTACAGTGCTCCACTGTACTCAACCTCTACTGTACTCCACTGTACTCTACCTCTACTCTGCTCTACTGTACTCTATCTCTAATGTGCTCTACTGTACTCTACCTTTATTATACTCCACTGTACTCTACCTCTACTGTGCTCCACTGTACTCTACATCTACTGTGCTCCACTGTACACTACCTCTACTCTACTCCACTGTACTCTACCTCTACTCTGCTCTACTGTACTCTACCTCTACTGTACTCCACTGTACTCTACCTCTACTATACTCCACTGTACTCTACCTCTACTGTGCACTACTGTACTCTATCTCTACTGTGCTCCACTCTACTCTACCTCTACTGTACTCTACTCTACTCCACCTCTAATGTGCTCCACTCTACTCTACCTCTACTGTACTCCACTGCAATCTACCTCTACTCTGCTCTACTGTACTCTATCTCTACTGTGCTCCACTGTACTCTACCTCTACTGTACTCCACTGTAGTCTACCTCAACTATACTCCACTGTACTCTACCTCTACTGTACTCCACTGAACTCCACCTCTACAGTGCTCCACTGTACTCTACCTCTACTGTATTCCACTGCACTCTACCTCTACTCTGCTCTACTGTACTCTATCTCTACTGTGCTCTACTGTACTCTACCTCTATTATACTCCACTGTACTCTACCTCTACTGTGCTCCACTGTACTCTACCTCTAATGTGCTCCACTGTACACTACCTCTACTGTAGTCCACTGTACTCTACCTCTAGTGTGCTCCACTCTACTCTACCTCTACTGTGCTCAGCTGTACTCTACCTCTACTGTGCTCCACTGCACTCTATCTCTACTGTACTCCACTGTACTCTACCTCTACAGTGCTCCACTGTGCTCTACCTCTACTCTACTCCACTGTACTCTACCTCTACTCTGCTCTACTGTACTCTACCTCTACTGTACTCCACTGTACTCTACCTCTACTATACTCCACTGTACTCTACCTCTACTGTGCTCTACTGTACTCTATCTCTACTGTGCTCCACTGTACTCTACCTCTACTGTACTCCACTGTACTCTACCTCTACAGTGCTCCACTGTACTCTACCTCTACTGTACTCCACTGTACTCTACCTCTACTCTGCTCTACTGTACTCTATCTCTACTGTGCTCCACTGTACTCTACCTCTACTATACTCCACTGTAGTCTACCTCAACTATACTCCACTGTACTCTACCTCTACTGTGCTCCACTGTACTCTACCTCAACTATACTCCACTGTACTCTATCTCTACTCTAATCCACTGTACTCTATCTCTACTGTACTCCACTCTACTCTATCTCTACTGTACTCCACTGTACTCTACCTCTACTCTTCTCTACTGTACTCCACCTCTACTGTGCTCCACTGGACTCCACTGTACTCTAGCTCTACTCTGCTCCACTGTACTCTAGCTCTACTGTACTCCACTGTACTCTACCTCTACTGTACTCCACTGTACTCTACCTCTACTGTACTCCACTGTCTTCTACCTCTACTGTGCTCTACTGTACTCTACCTCTACTGTACTCCACTGTACTCTACCTCTACTGTACTGTACTGTTCTCTACCTCTACTGTACTCCACTGTACTCTACCTCTACTGTACTCCACTGTACTCTACCTCTACTGTACTCCACTGTCTTCTACCTCTACTGTGCTCTACTGTACTCTACCTCTACTGTACTCCACTGTACTCTACCTCTACTGTACTGTACTGTTCTCTACCTCTACTGTACTCCACCTCTACTGTGCTCCACTGTACTCCACTGTACTCTACCTCAACTATACTCCACTGTACTCTATCTCTACTCTAATCCACTGTACTCTATCTCTACTCTACTCCACTCTACTCTATCTCTACTGTACTCCACTGTACTCTACCTCTACTCTTCTCTACTGTACTCCACCTCTACTGTGCTCCACTGGACTCCACTGTACTCTAGCTCTACTCTGCTCCACTGTACTCTACCTCTACTGTACTCCACTGTACTCTACCTCTACTGTGCTCCACTGTACTCTAGCTCTACTGTACTCCACTGTACTCTACCTCTACTGTACTCCACTGTACTCTACCTCTACTGTACTCCACTGTCTTCTACCTCTACTGTGCTCTACTGTACTCTACCTCTACTGTACTCCACTGTACTCTACCTCTACTGTACTGTACTGTTCTCTACCTCTACTGTACTCCACCTCTACTGTGCTCCACTGTACTCCACTGTACTCTACCTCTACTGTGCTCCACTGTACTCTACCTCTACTGTACTCCGCTGTACTCTATCTCTACTGTGCTCCACTGTACTCTACCTCTACTGTACTCTACCTCTACTCTGCTCCACTGTACTCTACCTCTACTGTACTCCACAGTACTCTATCTCTACTGTTCTCCACTCTACTCTACCTCTACTGTGCTCAGCTGTACTCTACCTCTACTGTGCTCCACTGCACTCTATCTCTACTGTACTCCACTGTACTCTACCTCTATAGGTGCTCCACTGTGCTCTACCTCTACTCTACTCTGCGGTACTCTACCTCTACTCTGCTCTACTGTACTCTACCTCTACTGTACTCCACTGTACTCTACCTCTACTATACTCCACTGTACTCTACCTCTACTGTGCTCTACTGTACTCTATCTCTACTGTGCTCCACTGTACTCTACCTCTACGGTACTCTACTCTACTCCACCTCTAATGTGCTCCACTCTACTCTACCTCACTCTACTCCACTGTACTCTACCTCTACTCTGCTCTACTGTACTCTATCTCTACTGTGCTCCACTGTACTCTACCTCTACTGTACTCCACTCTAGTCTACCTCAACTATACTCCACTGTACTCTACCTCTACTGTGCTCCACTGTACTCTACCTCTACTGTGCTCTACTGTACTCTATCTCTACTGTGCTCCACTGTACTCTACCTCTACTGCACTCCACATTACTCTACATCTACTCTGCTCTACTGTACTCTATCTCTACTATGCTCCACTGTACTCTACCTCTTCTTTACTCCACTGTAGTCTACCTCAACTATACTCCACTGTACTCTACCTCTACTGTGCTCCACTGTACTCTACCTCTACTGTGCTCTACTGTACTCTCTCTCTACTGTGCTCCACTGTACTCTACCTCTACTGTACTCCACTGTACTCCACCTCTACAGTGCTCCACTGTACTCTACCTCTACTGTGCTCCACTGTACTCTACCTCTACTGTGCTCTACTTTACTCTATCTCTACTGTGCTCCACTGTACTCTACCTCTACTGTACTCCACATTACTCTACCTCTACTCTGCTCTACTGTACTCTATCTCTACTGTGCTCCACTGTACTCTACCTCTACTGTACTCCACTCTAGACTACCTCAACTATACTCCACTGTACTCTACCTCTACTGTGCTCCACTGTACTCTACCTCTACTGTGCTCTACTGTACTCTATCTCTACTGTGCTCCACTGTACTCTACCTCTACGGTACTCCACTGTACTCTACCTCTACTCTGCTGTACTGTACTCTATCTCTACTGTGCTCCACTGTACTCTACCGCTACTGTACTCCACTGTACTCGACCTCTACAGTGATCCACTGTACTCTACCTCTACTGTACTCCACTGTACTCGACCTCTACAGTGATCCACTGTACTCTACCTCTACTGTACTCCACTGTACTCTACCTCTACTCTGCTCTACTGTACTCTATCTCTACTGTGCTCCACTGTACTCTACCTCTACTGTACTCCACTGTAGTCTACCTCAACTATACTCCACTGTACTCTACCTCTACTGTGCTCCACTGTACTCTACCTCAACTATACTCCACTGTACTCTATCTTTACTCTAATCCACTGTACTCTATCTCAACTCTACTCCACTCTACTCTATCTCTACTGTACTCCACTGTACTCTACCTCTACTCTACTCTACTGTACTCCACCTCTAATGTGCTCCACTGTACTCCACTGTACTCTAGCTCTACTGTGCTCCACTGTACTCTACCTCTACTGTACTCCACTGTACTCTACCTCTACTGTGCTCCACTGTACTCTACCTCCACTGTACTCCACTGTACTCTACCTCTACTGTACTCCACTGTACTCTACCTTTACTGTACTCCACTGTATTCTACCTCTACTGTGCTCTACTGTACTCTACCTCTACTGTACTCCACTGTACTCTACCTCTACTGTACTGTACTGTTCTCTACCTCTACTGTACTCTACTGTACTCCACCTCTACTGTGCTCCACTGTATTCCACTGTACTCTACCTCTACTGTAATCCACTGTACTCTACCTCTACTGTAATCCACTGTACTCTATCTCTACTGTGCTCCACTGTACTCTACCTCTACTCTACTCCACTGTACTCCACTGTACTCTATCTCTACTGTGATCCACTGTACTCTACCTCTGCTGTGCTCCACTGTACTCTATATCTACTCTACTCCACTGTACTCTACCTCTACTGTACTCCACTGTAGTCTACCTCAACTATACTCCACTGTACTCTACCTCTACTGTGCTCCACTGTACTCTACCTCAACTATACTCCACTGTACTCTATCTCTACTCTAATCCACTGTACTCTATCTCTACTCTACTCCACTCTACTCTATCTCTACTGTACTCCACTGTACTCTACCTCTACTCTTCTCTACTGTACTCCACCTCTACTGTGCTCCACTGGACTCCACTGTACTCTAGCTCTACTCTGCTCCACTGTACTCTACCTCTACTGTACTCCACTGTACTCTACCTCTACTGTGCTCCACTGTACTCTAGCTCTACTGTACTCCACTGTACTCTACCTCTACTGTACTCCACTGTACTCTACCTCTACTGTACTCCACTGTCTTCTACCTCTACTGTGCTCTACTGTACTCTACCTCTACTGTACTCCACTGTACTCTACCTCTACTGTACTGTACTGTTCTCTACCTCTACTGTACTCCACCTCTACTGTGCTCCACTGTACTCCACTGTACTCTACCTCTACTGTGCTCCACTGTACTCTACCTCTACTGTACTCCGCTGTACTCTATCTCTACTGTGCTCCACTGTACTCTACCTCTACTGTACTCTACCTCTACTCTGCTCCACTGTACTCTACCTCTACTGTACTCCACAGTACTCTATCTCTACTGTTCTCCACTCTACTCTACCTCTACTGTGCTCAGCTGTACTCTACCTCTACTGTGCTCCACTGCACTCTATCTCTACTGTACTCCACTGTACTCTACCTCTATAGGTGCTCCACTGTGCTCTACCTCTACTCTACTCTGCGGTACTCTACCTCTACTCTGCTCTACTGTACTCTACCTCTACTGTACTCCACTGTACTCTACCTCTACTATACTCCACTGTACTCTACCTCTACTGTGCTCTACTGTACTCTATCTCTACTGTGCTCCACTGTACTCTACCTCTACGGTACTCTACTCTACTCCACCTCTAATGTGCTCCACTCTACTCTACCTCACTCTACTCCACTGTACTCTACCTCTACTCTGCTCTACTGTACTCTATCTCTACTGTGCTCCACTGTACTCTACCTCTACTGTACTCCACTCTAGTCTACCTCAACTATACTCCACTGTACTCTACCTCTACTGTGCTCCACTGTACTCTACCTCTACTGTGCTCTACTGTACTCTATCTCTACTGTGCTCCACTGTACTCTACCTCTACTGCACTCCACATTACTCTACATCTACTCTGCTCTACTGTACTCTATCTCTACTATGCTCCACTGTACTCTACCTCTTCTTTACTCCACTGTAGTCTACCTCAACTATACTCCACTGTACTCTACCTCTACTGTGCTCCACTGTACTCTACCTCTACTGTGCTCTACTGTACTCTCTCTCTACTGTGCTCCACTGTACTCTACCTCTACTGTACTCCACTGTACTCCACCTCTACAGTGCTCCACTGTACTCTACCTCTACTGTGCTCCACTGTACTCTACCTCTACTGTGCTCTACTTTACTCTATCTCTACTGTGCTCCACTGTACTCTACCTCTACTGTACTCCACATTACTCTACCTCTACTCTGCTCTACTGTACTCTATCTCTACTGTGCTCCACTGTACTCTACCTCTACTGTACTCCACTCTAGACTACCTCAACTATACTCCACTGTACTCTACCTCTACTGTGCTCCACTGTACTCTACCTCTACTGTGCTCTACTGTACTCTATCTCTACTGTGCTCCACTGTACTCTACCTCTACGGTACTCCACTGTACTCTACCTCTACTCTGCTGTACTGTACTCTATCTCTACTGTGCTCCACTGTACTCTACCTCTACTGTACTCCACTGTACTCGACCTCTACAGTGATCCACTGTACTCTACCTCTACTGTACTCCACTGTACTCGACCTCTACAGTGATCCACTGTACTCTACCTCTACTGTACTCCACTGTACTCTACCTCTACTCTGCTCTACTGTACTCTATCTCTACTGTGCTCCACTGTACTCTACCTCTACTGTACTCCACTGTAGTCTACCTCAACTATACTCCACTGTACTCTACCTCTACTGTGCTCCACTGTACTCTACCTCAACTATACTCCACTGTACTCTATCTTTACTCTAATCCACTGTACTCTATCTCAACTCTACTCCACTCTACTCTATCTCTACTGTACTCCACTGTACTCTACCTCTACTCTACTCTACTGTACTCCACCTCTAATGTGCTCCACTGTACTCCACTGTACTCTAGCTCTACTGTGCTCCACTGTACTCTACCTCTACTGTACTCCACTGTACTCTACCTCTACTGTGCTCCACTGTACTCTACCTCCACTGTACTCCACTGTACTCTACCTCTACTGTACTCCACTGTACTCTACCTTTACTGTACTCCACTGTATTCTACCTCTACTGTGCTCTACTGTACTCTACCTCTACTGTACTCCACTGTACTCTACCTCTACTGTACTGTACTGTTCTCTACCTCTACTGTACTCTACTGTACTCCACCTCTACTGTGCTCCACTGTATTCCACTGTACTCTACCTCTACTGTAATCCACTGTACTCTACCTCTACTGTAATCCACTGTACTCTATCTCTACTGTGCTCCACTGTACTCTACCTCTACTCTACTCCACTGTACTCCACTGTACTCTATCTCTACTGTGATCCACTGTACTCTACCTCTGCTGTGCTCCACTGTACTCTATATCTACTCTACTCCACTGTACTCTACCTCTACTGTACTCCACTGTAGTCTACCTCAACTATACTCCACTGTACTCTACCTCTACTGTGCTCCACTGTACTCTACCTCAACTATACTCCACTGTACTCTATCTCTACTCTAATCCACTGTACTCTATCTCTACTCTACTCCACTCTACTCTATCTCTACTGTACTCCACTGTACTCTACCTCTACTCTTCTCTACTGTACTCCACCTCTACTGTGCTCCACTGGACTCCACTGTACTCTAGCTCTACTCTGCTCCACTGTACTCTACCTCTACTGTACTCCACTGTACTCTACCTCTACTGTGCTCCACTGTACTCTAGCTCTACTGTACTCCACTGTACTCTACCTCTACTGTACTCCACTGTACTCTACCTCTACTGTACTCCACTGTCTTCTACCTCTACTGTGCTCTACTGTACTCTACCTCTACTGTACTCCACTGTACTCTACCTCTACTGTACTGTACTGTTCTCTACCTCTACTGTACTCCACCTCTACTGTGCTCCACTGTACTCCACTGTACTCTACCTCTACTGTGCTCCACTGTACTCTACCTCTACTGTACTCCGCTGTACTCTATCTCTACTGTGCTCCACTGTACTCTACCTCTACTGTACTCTACCTCTACTCTGCTCCACTGTACTCTACCTCTACTGTACTCCACAGTACTCTATCTCTACTGTTCTCCACTCTACTCTACCTCTACTGTGCTCAGCTGTACTCTACCTCTACTGTGCTCCACTGCACTCTATCTCTACTGTACTCCACTGTACTCTACCTCTATAGGTGCTCCACTGTGCTCTACCTCTACTCTACTCTGCGGTACTCTACCTCTACTCTGCTCTACTGTACTCTACCTCTACTGTACTCCACTGTACTCTACCTCTACTATACTCCACTGTACTCTACCTCTACTGTGCTCTACTGTACTCTATCTCTACTGTGCTCCACTGTACTCTACCTCTACGGTACTCTACTCTACTCCACCTCTAATGTGCTCCACTCTACTCTACCTCACTCTACTCCACTGTACTCTACCTCTACTCTGCTCTACTGTACTCTATCTCTACTGTGCTCCACTGTACTCTACCTCTACTGTACTCCACTCTAGTCTACCTCAACTATACTCCACTGTACTCTACCTCTACTGTGCTCCACTGTACTCTACCTCTACTGTGCTCTACTGTACTCTATCTCTACTGTGCTCCACTGTACTCTACCTCTACTGCACTCCACATTACTCTACATCTACTCTGCTCTACTGTACTCTATCTCTACTATGCTCCACTGTACTCTACCTCTTCTTTACTCCACTGTAGTCTACCTCAACTATACTCCACTGTACTCTACCTCTACTGTGCTCCACTGTACTCTACCTCTACTGTGCTCTACTGTACTCTCTCTCTACTGTGCTCCACTGTACTCTACCTCTACTGTACTCCACTGTACTCCACCTCTACAGTGCTCCACTGTACTCTACCTCTACTGTGCTCCACTGTACTCTACCTCTACTGTGCTCTACTTTACTCTATCTCTACTGTGCTCCACTGTACTCTACCTCTACTGTACTCCACATTACTCTACCTCTACTCTGCTCTACTGTACTCTATCTCTACTGTGCTCCACTGTACTCTACCTCTACTGTACTCCACTCTAGACTACCTCAACTATACTCCACTGTACTCTACCTCTACTGTGCTCCACTGTACTCTACCTCTACTGTGCTCTACTGTACTCTATCTCTACTGTGCTCCACTGTACTCTACCTCTACGGTACTCCACTGTACTCTACCTCTACTCTGCTGTACTGTACTCTATCTCTACTGTGCTCCACTGTACTCTACCGCTACTGTACTCCACTGTACTCGACCTCTACAGTGATCCACTGTACTCTACCTCTACTGTACTCCACTGTACTCGACCTCTACAGTGATCCACTGTACTCTACCTCTACTGTACTCCACTGTACTCTACCTCTACTCTGCTCTACTGTACTCTATCTCTACTGTGCTCCACTGTACTCTACCTCTACTGTACTCCACTGTAGTCTACCTCAACTATACTCCACTGTACTCTACCTCTACTGTGCTCCACTGTACTCTACGTCAACTATACTCCACTGTACTCTATCTTTACTCTAATCCACTGTACTCTATCTCAACTCTACTCCACTCTACTCTATCTCTACTCTACTCCACTGTACTCTACCTCTACTCTACTCTACTGTACTCCACCTCTAATGTGCTCCACTGTACTCCACTGTACTCTAGCTCTACTGTGCTCCACTGTACTCTACCTCTACTGTACTCCACTGTACTCTACCTCTACTGTGCTCCACTGTACTCTACCTCCACTGTACTCCACTGTACTCTACCTCTACTGTACTCCACTGTACTCTACCTTTACTGTACTCCACTGTATTCTACCTCTACTGTGCTCTACTGTACTCTACCTCTACTGTACTCCACTGTACTCTACCTCTACTGTACTGTACTGTTCTCTACCTCTACTGTACTCTACTGTACTCCACCTCTACTGTGCTCCACTGTATTCCACTGTACTCTACCTCTACTGTAATCCACTGTACTCTACCTCTACTGTAATCCACTGTACTCTATCTCTACTGTGCTCCACTGTACTCTACCTCTACTCTACTCCACTGTACTCCACTGTACTCTATCTCTACTGTGATCCACTGTACTCTACCTCTGCTGTGCTCCACTGTACTCTATATCTACTCTACTCCACTGTACTCTATCTCTATAGTACTCCACTGTATTCTACCTCTACTCTACTCTACTGTACTCCACTTCTACTGTGCTCCACTGTACTCTATCTCTACTGTGCTCCACTGTACTCTACCTCTACTTTGCTCTAATGTACTCTACTCTACTGTGCTCCACTGTACTCTATTTCTACTGTACCCCACTGTACTCTACCTCTACTGTGCTCCACTGTACTCTACCTCTACTGTGCTCCACTGTACACTACCTCTACTGTACTCCACTGTACTCTACCTCTACTGTGCTCCACTGTACTCTACCTCTACTGTGCTCCACTGTACTCTACCTCTACTGTAGTCCACTGTACTCTATCTCTACTGTACTCCACTGTACTCTACCTCTACAGTGCTCCACTGTGCTCCACCTCAACTGTACTCCACTGTACTCTACCTCTACTCTGCTCTACCTCTACTGTACTCCACTGTACTCTACCTCTACTCTGCTCTACTGTACTCTATCTCTATTGTGCTCCACTGTACTCTACCTCTACTGTACTCCACTGTAGTCTACCTCAACTATACTCCACTGTACTCTACCTCTACTGTGCTCCACTGTACTCTACCTCTACTCTACTCCACTGTACTCTACCTCTACTGTACTCCACTGTAGTCTACCTCAACTATACTCCACTGTACTCTACCTCTACTGTGCTCCACTGTACTCTACCTCTACTGTGCTCTACTGTACTCTATCTCTACTGTGCTCCTTTGTACTCTACCTCTACTGTACTCCACTGTACTCCACCTCTACTGTGCTCCACTGTACTCTACCTCTACTGTACTCCACTGTACTCTATCTCTACTGTGCTCCACTGTACTATACCTCTACTGTACTCCACTGTACTCTATCTCTACTGTTCTCCACTGTACTCTACCTCTACTGTGCTCCACTGTACTCCACTGTACTCCACTGTACTCTACCTCTACTGTGATCCACTGTACTCTACCTCTACTGTACTCCACTGTACTCTACCTCTACTCTGCTCTACTGTACTCTATCTCTAATGCGCTCTACTGTACTCTACCTCTATTATACTCCACTGTACTCTACCTCTACTGTGCTCCACTGTACTCTACCTCTACTGTGCTCCACTGTACACTACCTCTACTCTACTCCACTGTACTCTACCTCTACTCTGCTCTACTGTACTCTACCTCTACTGTACTCCACTGTACTCTACCTCTACTATACTCCACTGTACTCTACCTCTACTGTGCTCTACTGTACTCTATCTCTACTGTGCTCCACTGTACTCTACCTCTACTGTACTCTACTCTACTCCACCTCTAATGTGCTCCACTCTACTTTACCTTTACTGTACTCCACTGTACTCTACCTCTACTCTGCTCTACTGTACTCTATCTCTACTGTACTCCACAGTACTCTACCTCTACTGTGCTCCACTGTACTCTACCTCTACTGTGCTCTACTGTACTCTATCTCTACTGTGCTCCACTGTACTCTACCTCTACTGTACTCCACTGTACTCTACCTCTACTCTGCTGTACTGTACTCTATCTCTACTGTGCTCCACTGTACTCTACCGCTACTGTACTCCACTGTACTCGACCTCTACAGTGATCCACTGTACTCTACCTCTACTGTACTCCACTGTACTCCACCTCTACAGTGATCCACTGTATTCTACCTCTACTGTACTCCACTGTACTCTACCTCTACTCTGCTCTACTGTACTCTATCTCTACTGTGCTCCACTGTACTCTACCTCTACTGTACTCCACTGTAGTCTACCTCAACTATACTCCACTGTACTCTACCTCTACTGTGCTCCACTGTACTCTACCTCAACTATACTCCACTGTACTCTATCTTTACTCTAATCCACTGTACTCTATCTCTACTCTACTCCACTCTACTCTATCTCTACTGTACTCCACTGTACTCTACCTCTACTCTACTCTACTGTACTCCACCTCTAATGTGCTCCACTGTACTCCACTGTACTCTAGCTCTACTGTGCTCCACTGTACTCTACCTCTACGGTACTCCACTGTACTCTACCTCTACTCTGCTGTACTGTACTCTATCTCTACTGTGCTCCACTGTACTCTACCGCTACTGTACTCCACTGTACTCGACCTCTACAGTGATCCACTGTACTCTACCTCTACTGTACTCCACTGTACTCGACCTCTACAGTGATCCACTGTACTCTACCTCTACTGTACTCCACTGTACTCTACCTCTACTCTGCTCTACTGTACTCTATCTCTACTGTGCTCCACTGTACTCTACCTCTACTGTACTCCACTGTAGTCTACCTCAACTATACTCCACTGTACTCTACCTCTACTGTGCTCCACTGTACTCTACGTCAACTATACTCCACTGTACTCTATCTTTACTCTAATCCACTGTACTCTATCTCAACTCTACTCCACTCTACTCTATCTCTACTCTACTCCACTGTACTCTACCTCTACTCTACTCTACTGTACTCCACCTCTAATGTGCTCCACTGTACTCCACTGTACTCTAGCTCTACTGTGCTCCACTGTACTCTACCTCTACTGTACTCCACTGTACTCTACCTCTACTGTGCTCCACTGTACTCTACCTCCACTGTACTCCACTGTACTCTACCTCTACTGTACTCCACTGTACTCTACCTTTACTGTACTCCACTGTATTCTACCTCTACTGTGCTCTACTGTACTCTACCTCTACTGTACTCCACTGTACTCTACCTCTACTGTACTGTACTGTTCTCTACCTCTACTGTACTCTACTGTACTCCACCTCTACTGTGCTCCACTGTATTCCACTGTACTCTACCTCTACTGTAATCCACTGTACTCTACCTCTACTGTAATCCACTGTACTCTATCTCTACTGTGCTCCACTGTACTCTACCTCTACTCTACTCCACTGTACTCCACTGTACTCTATCTCTACTGTGATCCACTGTACTCTACCTCTGCTGTGCTCCACTGTACTCTATATCTACTCTACTCCACTGTACTCTATCTCTATAGTACTCCACTGTATTCTACCTCTACTCTACTCTACTGTACTCCACTTCTACTGTGCTCCACTGTACTCTATCTCTACTGTGCTCCACTGTACTCTACCTCTACTTTGCTCTAATGTACTCTACTCTACTGTGCTCCACTGTACTCTATTTCTACTGTACCCCACTGTACTCTACCTCTACTGTGCTCCACTGTACTCTACCTCTACTGTGCTCCACTGTACACTACCTCTACTGTACTCCACTGTACTCTACCTCTACTGTGCTCCACTGTACTCTACCTCTACTGTGCTCCACTGTACTCTACCTCTACTGTAGTCCACTGTACTCTATCTCTACTGTACTCCACTGTACTCTACCTCTACAGTGCTCCACTGTGCTCCACCTCAACTGTACTCCACTGTACTCTACCTCTACTCTGCTCTACCTCTACTGTACTCCACTGTACTCTACCTCTACTCTGCTCTACTGTACTCTATCTCTATTGTGCTCCACTGTACTCTACCTCTACTGTACTCCACTGTAGTCTACCTCAACTATACTCCACTGTACTCTACCTCTACTGTGCTCCACTGTACTCTACCTCTACTCTACTCCACTGTACTCTACCTCTACTGTACTCCACTGTAGTCTACCTCAACTATACTCCACTGTACTCTACCTCTACTGTGCTCCACTGTACTCTACCTCTACTGTGCTCTACTGTACTCTATCTCTACTGTGCTCCTTTGTACTCTACCTCTACTGTACTCCACTGTACTCCACCTCTACTGTGCTCCACTGTACTCTACCTCTACTGTACTCCACTGTACTCTATCTCTACTGTGCTCCACTGTACTATACCTCTACTGTACTCCACTGTACTCTATCTCTACTGTTCTCCACTGTACTCTACCTCTACTGTGCTCCACTGTACTCCACTGTACTCCACTGTACTCTACCTCTACTGTGATCCACTGTACTCTACCTCTACTGTACTCCACTGTACTCTACCTCTACTCTGCTCTACTGTACTCTATCTCTAATGCGCTCTACTGTACTCTACCTCTATTATACTCCACTGTACTCTACCTCTACTGTGCTCCACTGTACTCTACCTCTACTGTGCTCCACTGTACACTACCTCTACTCTACTCCACTGTACTCTACCTCTACTCTGCTCTACTGTACTCTACCTCTACTGTACTCCACTGTACTCTACCTCTACTATACTCCACTGTACTCTACCTCTACTGTGCTCTACTGTACTCTATCTCTACTGTGCTCCACTGTACTCTACCTCTACTGTACTCTACTCTACTCCACCTCTAATGTGCTCCACTCTACTTTACCTTTACTGTACTCCACTGTACTCTACCTCTACTCTGCTCTACTGTACTCTATCTCTACTGTACTCCACAGTACTCTACCTCTACTGTGCTCCACTGTACTCTACCTCTACTGTGCTCTACTGTACTCTATCTCTACTGTGCTCCACTGTACTCTACCTCTACTGTACTCCACTGTACTCTACCTCTACTCTGCTGTACTGTACTCTATCTCTACTGTGCTCCACTGTACTCTACCGCTACTGTACTCCACTGTACTCGACCTCTACAGTGATCCACTGTACTCTACCTCTACTGTACTCCACTGTACTCCACCTCTACAGTGATCCACTGTATTCTACCTCTACTGTACTCCACTGTACTCTACCTCTACTCTGCTCTACTGTACTCTATCTCTACTGTGCTCCACTGTACTCTACCTCTACTGTACTCCACTGTAGTCTACCTCAACTATACTCCACTGTACTCTACCTCTACTGTGCTCCACTGTACTCTACCTCAACTATACTCCACTGTACTCTATCTTTACTCTAATCCACTGTACTCTATCTCTACTCTACTCCACTCTACTCTATCTCTACTGTACTCCACTGTACTCTACCTCTACTCTACTCTACTGTACTCCACCTCTAATGTGCTCCACTGTACTCCACTGTACTCTAGCTCTACTGTGCTCCACTGTACTCTACCTCTACTGTACTCCACTGTACTCTACCTCTACTGTGCTCCACTGTACTCTACCTCCACTGTACTCCACTGTACTCTACCTCTACTGTACTCCACTGTACTCTACCTTTACTGTACTCCACTGTACTCTATCTCTACTGTTCTCCACTGTACTCTACCTCTACTGTGCTCCACTGTACTCCACTGTACTCTACCTCTACTGTGATCCACTGTACTCTACCTCTGCTGTGCTCCACTGTACTCTATCTCTACTCTACTCCACTGTACTCTACCTCTACTGTACTCCACTGAACTCCACCTCTACTGTACTCCACTGTACTCTACCTTTACTCTGCTCTACTGTACTCTATCTCTACTGTGCTCTACTGTACTCTACCTCTATTATACTCCACTGTACTCTACCTCTACTGTGCTCTACTGTACTCTATCTCTACTGTGCTCCACTGTACTCTACCTCTACTGTACTCCACTGTACTCTACCTCTACTGTACTCCACTGTATTCCACCTCTACTATGCTCCACTGTACTCCACTGTACTCTAGCTCTACTGTGCTCCACGGTACTCTACCTCTACTGTACTCCACTGTACTCTACCTCTACTGTGCTCCACTCTACTCTACCTCTACTGTGCTCCACTGTACTCTACCTCTACTGTGCTCAGCTGTACTCTACCTCTACTGTGCTCCACTGCACATTATCTCTACTGTACTCCACTGTACTCTACCTCTACAGTGCTCCACTGTGCTCTACCTCTACTCTACTCCACTGTACTCTATCTCTACTCTGCTCTACTGTACTCTACCTCTACTGTACTCCACTGTACTCTACCTCTACTATACTCCACTGTACTCTACCTCTACTGTGCTCTACTGTACTGTATCTCTACTGTGCTCCACTGTACTCTACCTCTACTGTACTCCACTGTACTCTACCTCTACTGTACTCCACTGTACTCTACCTCTACAGTGCTCCACTCTACTCTACCTCTACTGTACTCCACTGTACTCTACCTCTACTCTGCTCTACTGTACTCTATCTCTACTGTGCTCCACTGTACTCTACCTCTACTGTACTCCACTGTAGTCTACCTCAACTATACTCCACTGTACTCTACCTCTACTGTGCTCCACTGTACTCTACCTCAACTATACTCCACTGTACTCTATCTCTACTCTAATCCACTGTACTCTATCTCTACTCTACTCCACTCTACTCTATCTCTACTGTGCTCCACTGTACTCTACCTCTACTCTTCTCTACTGTACTCCACCTCTACTGTGCTCCACTGTACTCCACTGTACTCTAGCTCTACTCTGCTCCACTGTACTCTACCTCTACTGTACTCCACTGTACTCTACCTCTACTGTGCTCCACTGTACTCTAGCTCTACTGTACTCCACTGTACTCTACCTCTACTGTACTCCACTGTACTCTACCTCTACTGTACTCCACTGTATTCTACCTCTACTGTGCTCTACTGTACTCTACCTCTACTGTACTCCACTGTACTCTACCTCTACTGTGCTCCACTGTACTCTACCTCTACTGTACTCCACTGTACTCTACCTCTACTGTACTCCACTGTAGTCTACCTCTACTGTACTCCACTGTATTCTACCTCTACTGTGCTCTACTGTACTCTACCTCTACTGTACTCCACTGTACTCTACCTCTACTGTACTGTACTGTTCTCTACCTCTACTGTACTCTACTGTACTCCACCTCTACTGTACTCTACTGTACTCCACTGTACTCCACTGTACTCTACCTCTACTGTGCTCCACTGTACTCTACCTCTACTGTACTCCACTGTACTCTATCTCTACTGTGCTCCACTGTACTCTACCTCTACTGTAATCCACTGTACTCTATCTCTACTGTTCTCCACTGTACTCTACCTCTACTGTGCTCCACTGTACTCCACTGTACTCTACCTCTACTGTGATCCACTGTACTCTACCTCTGCTGTGCTCCACTGTACTCTATCTCTACTCTACTCCACTGTACTCTACCTCTACTGTACTCCACTGAACTCCACCTCTACAGTGCTCCACTGTACTCTATCTCTACTGTACTCCACTGTACTCTACCTCTACTCTGCTCTACTGTACTCTATCTCTACTGTGCTCTACTGTACTCTACCTCTATTATACTCCACTGTACTCTACCTCTACTGTGCTCCACTGTACTCTACCTCGAATGTGCTCCACTGTACACTACCTCTACTGTAGTCCACTATACTCTACCTCTACTGTGCTCCACTCTACTCTACCTCTACTGTGCTCAGCTGTACTCTACCTCTACTGTGCTCCACTGCACATTATCTCTACTGTACTCCACTGTACTCTACCCCTACAGTGCTCCACTGTGCTCTACCTCTACTCTACTCCACTGTACTCTACCTCTACTCTGCTCTACTGTACTCTACCTCTACTGTACTCCACTGTACTCTACCTCTACTATACTCCACTGTACTCTACCTCTACTGTGCTCTACTGTACTCTATCTCTACTCTGCTCCACTGTACTCTACCTCTACTGTACTCCACTGTACTCTACCTCTACTGTACTCCACTGTATTCCACCTCTACTATGCTCCACTGTACTCCACTGTACTCTAGCTCTACTGTGCTCCACGGTACTCTACCTCTACTGTACTCCACTGTACTCTACCTCTACTGTGCTCCACTCTACTCTACCTCTACTGTGCTCCACTGTACTCTACCTCTACTGTGCTCAGCTTTACTCTACCTCTACTGTACTCTACTCTACTCCACCTCTAATGTGCTCCACTCTACTCTATCTCTACTGTGCTCCACTGTACTCTACCTCTACTGTAATCCACTCTAGTCTACCTCAACTATACTCCACTGCACTCTTCCTCTACTGTGCTCCACTGTACTCTACCTCTACTGTGCTCCACTGTACTCTACCTCTACTGTACTCCACATTACTCTACATCTACTCTGCTCTACTGTACTCTATCTCTACTGTGCTCCACTGTACTCTACCTCTACTGTACTCCACTGTACTCTACCTCAACTATACTCCACTGTACTCTACCTCTACTGTGCTCCACTGTACTCTACCTCTACTGTGCTCCACTGTACTATACCTCTACTGTGCTCTACGGTACTCTATCTCTACTGTGCTCCACTGTACTCTACCTCTACTGTACTCCACTGTACTCTACCTCTACTGTGCTGTACTGTACTCTATCTCTACTGTGCTCCACTGTACTCTACCTCTACTGTACTCCACTGTAGTCTACCTCAACTATACTCCACTGTACTCTACCTCTACTGTGCTCCACTGTACTCTACCTCTACAGTGCTCTACTGTACTCTATCTCTACTGTGCTCCACTGTACTCTACCTCTACTTTACTCCACTGTACTCCACCTCTACAGTGATCCACTGTACTCTACCTCTACTGTACTCCACCTCTACAGTGATCCACTGTACTCTACCTCTACTGTACTCCACTGTACTCTACCTCTACTCTGCTCTACTTTACTCTATCTCTACCGTGCTCCACTGTACTCTACCTCTACTGTACTCCACTGTAGCCTACCTCAACTTTACTCCACTGTACTCTACCTCTACTCTGCTCTACTGTACTCTACCTCTACTGTACTCCACTGTACTCTACCTCTACTATACTCCACTGTACTCTACCTCTACTGCGCTCTACTGTACTCTATCTCTACTGTGCTCCACTGTACTCTACCTGTACTGTACTCTACTCTACTCCACCTCTAATGTGCTCCACTCTACTCTACCTCTACTGTACTCCACTGCACTCTACCTCTACTCTGCTCTACTGTACTCTATCTCTACTGTGCTCCACTCTACTCTACCTCTACTGTACTCCACTGTAGTCTACCTCAACTATACTCCACTGTACTCTACCTCTACTGTGCTCCACTGTACTCTACCTCTACTGTGCTCTACTGTACTCTATCTCTACTGTGCTCCACTGTACTCTACCTCTACTGTAGTCCACTGTACTCCACCTCTACAGTGCTCCACTGTACTCTACCTCTACTGTACTGCACTGTACTCTACCTCTACTCAGCTCTACTGTACTCTATCTCTAATGTGCTCTACTGTACTCTACCTCTATTATACTACACTGTACTCTACCTCTACTGTGCTCCACTGTACTCTACCTCTACTGTGCTACACTGTACACTACCTCTACTCTACTCCACTGTACTCTACCTCTACTGTGCTCTACTGCACTCTACCTCTACTGTACTCCACTGTAGTCTACCTCAACTATACTCCACTGTACTCTACCTCTACTGTGCTCCACTGTACTCTACCTCTACTGTACTCTACTGTACTCTATCTCTACTGTGCTCCACTGTACTCTACCTCTACTCTAATCCACTGTACTCTATCTCTACTCTACTCCACTCTACTCTATCTCTACTGTACTCCACTGTACTCTACCTCTACTCTTCTCTACTGTACTCCACCTCTACTGTGCTCCACTGTACTCTACCTCTACTGTACTCCACTGTAGTCTACCTCAACTATACTCCACTGTACTCTACCTCTACTGTGCTCCACTGTACTCTACCTCTACTGTGCTCTACTGTACTCTATCTCTACTGTGCTCCACTGTACTCTATCTCTACTCTAATCCACTGTACTCTATCTCTACTCTACTCCACTCTACTCTATCTCTACTGTACTCCACTGTACTCTACCTCTACTCTTCTCTACTGTACTCCACCTCTACTGTGCTCCACTGTACTCCAGTGTACTCTAGCTCTACTCTGCTCCACTGTACTCTACCTCTACTGTACTCCACTGTACTCTACCTCTACTGTGCTCCACTGTACTCTACCTCTACTGTACTGCACTGTACTCTACCTCTACTCTGCTCTACTGTACTCTATCTCTAATGTGCTCTACTGTACTCTACCTCTATTATACTCCACTGTACTCTACCTCTACTGTGCTCCATTGTACTCTACCTCTACTGTGCTCCACTGTACACTACCTCTACTCTACTCCACTGTACTCTACCTCTACTCTGCTCTACTGTACTCTACCTCTACTCTACTCCACTGTACTCTACTTCTACTATACTCCACTGTACTCTACCTCTACTGTGCTCTACTGTACTCTATCTCTACTGTGCTCCACTGTACTCTACCTCTACTGTAATCCACTGTAGTCTACCTCAACTATACTCCACTGTACTCTACCTCTACTGTGCTCCACTGTACTCTACCTCTACTGTGCTCTACTGTACTCTATCTCTACTGTGCTCCACTGTACTCTACCTCTACTGTAGTCCACTGTACTCCACCTCTACAGTGCTCCACTGTACTCAACCTCTACTGTACTCCACTGTACTCTACCTCTACTCTGCTCTACTGTACTCTATCTCTAATGTGCTCTACTGTACTCTACCTCTATTATACTCCACTGTACTCTACCTCTACTGTGCTCCACTGTACTCTACATCTACTGTGCTCCACTGTACACTACCTCTACTCTACTCCACTGTACTCTACCTCTACTCTGCTCTACTGTACTCTACCTCTACTGTACTCCACTGTACTCTACCTCTACTATACTCCACTGTACTCTACCTCTACTGTGCTCTACTGTACTCTATCTCTACTGTGCTCCACTCTACTCTACCTCTACTGTACTCTACTCTACTCCACCTCTAATGTGCTCCACTCTACTCTACCTCTACTGTACTCCACTGCACTCTACCTCTACTCTGCTCTACTGTACTCTATCTCTACTGTGCTCCACTGTACTCTACCTCTACTGTACTCCACTGTAGTCTACCTCAACTATACTCCACTGTACTCTACCTCTACTGTACTCCACTGAACTCCACCTCTACAGTGCTCCACTGTACTCTACCTCTACTGTACTCCACTGCACTCTACCTCTACTCTGCTCTACTCTACTCTATCTCTACTGTGCTCTACTGTACTCTACCTCTATTATACTCCACTGTACTCTACCTCTACTGTGCTCCACTGTACTCTACCTCTAATGTGCTCCACTGTACACTACCTCTACTGTAGTCCACTGTACTCTACCTCTAGTGTGCTCCACTCTACTCTACCTCTACTGTGCTCAGCTGTACTCTACCTCTACTGTGCTCCACTGCACTCTATCTCTACTGTACTCCACTGTACTCTACCTCTACAGTGCTCCACTGTGCTCTACCTCTACTCTACTCCACTGTACTCTACCTCTACTCTGCTCTACTGTACTCTACCTCTACTGTACTCCACTGTACTCTACCTCTACTATACTCCACTGTACTCTACCTCTACTGTGCTCTACTGTACTCTATCTCTACTGTGCTCCACTCTACTCTACCTCTACTGTACTCCACTGTACTCTACCTCTACAGTGCTCCACTGTACTCTACCTCTACTCTACTCCACTGTACTCTACCTCTACTCTGCTCTACTGTACTCTATCTCTACTGTGCTCCACTGTACTCTACCTCTACTGTACTCCACTGTAGTCTACCTCAACTATACTCCACTGTACTCTACCTCTACTGTGCTCCACTGTACTCTACCTCAACTATACTCCACTGTACTCTATCTCTACTCTAATCCGCTGTACTCTATCTCTACTCTACTCCACTCTACTCTATCTCTACTGTACTCCACTGTACTCTACCTCTACTCTTCTCTACTGTACTCCACCTCTACTGTGCTCCACTGTACTCCACTGTACTCTACCTCTACTGTACTCCACTGTACTCTACCTCTACTGTACTCCACTGTACTCTACCTCTACTATACTCCACTGTACTCTACCTCTACTGTGCTCTACTGTACTCTACCTCTACTGTACTCCACTGTACTCTACCTCTACTGTACTGTACTGTTCTCTACCTCTACTGTACTCCACCTCTACTGTGCTCCACTGTACTCCACTGTACTCTACCTCTACTGTGCTCCACTGTACTCTACCTCTACTGTACTCCGCTGTACTCTATCTCTACAGTGATCCACTGTACTCTACCTCTACTGTACTCCACTGTACTCTACCTCTACTATACTCCACTGTACTCTACCTCTACTGTGCTCTACTGTACTCTATCTCTACTGTGCTCCACTGTACTCTACCTCTACTGTACTCCACTGTAGTCTACCTCAACTATACTCCACTGTACTCTACCTCTACTGTGCTCCACTGTACTCTACCTCTACTGTGCTCTACTGTACTCTATCTCTACTGTGCTCCACTGTACTCTACCTCTACTGTAGTCCACTGTACTCCACCTCTACAGTGCTCCACTGTACTCAACCTCTACTGTACTCCACTGTACTCTACCTCTACTCTGCTCTACTGTACTCTATCTCTAATGTGCTCTACTGTACTCTACCTTTATTATACTCCACTGTACTCTACCTCTACTGTGCTCCACTGTACTCTACATCTACTGTGCTCCACTGTACACTACCTCTACTCTACTCCACTGTACTCTACCTCTACTCTGCTCTACTGTACTCTACCTCTACTGTACTCCACTGTACTCTACCTCTACTATACTCCACTGTACTCTACCTCTACTGTGCACTACTGTACTCTATCTCTACTGTGCTCCACTCTACTCTACCTCTACTGTACTCTACTCTACTCCACCTCTAATGTGCTCCACTCTACTCTACCTCTACTGTACTCCACTGCAATCTACCTCTACTCTGCTCTACTGTACTCTATCTCTACTGTGCTCCACTGTACTCTACCTCTACTGTACTCCACTGTAGTCTACCTCAACTATACTCCACTGTACTCTACCTCTACTGTACTCCACTGAACTCCACCTCTACAGTGCTCCACTGTACTCTACCTCTACTGTATTCCACTGCACTCTACCTCTACTCTGCTCTACTGTACTCTATCTCTACTGTGCTCTACTGTACTCTACCTCTATTATACTCCACTGTACTCTACCTCTACTGTGCTCCACTGTACTCTACCTCTAATGTGCTCCACTGTACACTACCTCTACTGTAGTCCACTGTACTCTACCTCTAGTGTGCTCCACTCTACTCTACCTCTACTGTGCTCAGCTGTACTCTACCTCTACTGTGCTCCACTGCACTCTATCTCTACTGTACTCCACTGTACTCTACCTCTACAGTGCTCCACTGTGCTATACCTCTACTCTACTCCACTGTACTCTACCTCTACTCTGCTCTACTGTACTCTACCTCTACTGTACTCCACTGTACTCTACCTCTACTATACTCCACTGTACTCTACCTCTACTGTGCTCTACTGTACTCTATCTCTACTGTGCTCCACTGTACTCTACCTCTACTGTACTCCACTGTACTCTACCTCTACAGTGCTCCACTGTACTCTACCTCTACTGTACTCCACTGTACTCTACCTCTACTCTGCTCTACTGTACTCTATCTCTACTGTGCTCCACTGTACTCTACCTCTACTGTACTCCACTGTAGTCTACCTCAACTATACTCCACTGTACTCTACCTCTACTGTGCTCCACTGTACTCTACCTCAACTATACTCCACTGTACTCTATCTCTACTCTAATCCACTGTACTCTATCTCTACTCTACTCCACTCTACTCTATCTCTACTGTACTCCACTGTACTCTACCTCTACTCTTCTCTACTGTACTCCACCTCTACTGTGCTCCACTGGACTCCACTGTACTCTAGCTCTACTCTGCTCCACTGTACTCTACCTCTACTGTACTCCACTGTACTCTACCTCTACTGTACTCCACTGTCTTCTACCTCTACTGTGCTCTACTGTACTCTACCTCTACTGTACTCCACTGTACTCTACCTCTACTGTGCTCCACTGTACTCCACTGTACTCTACCTCTACTGTGCTCCACTGTACTCTACCTCTACTGTACTCCGCTGTACTCTATCTCTACTGTGCTCCACTGTACTCTACCTCTACTGTACTCCACTGTACTCTACCTCTACTCTGCTCCACTGTACTCTACCTCTACTGTACTCCACAGTACTCTATCTCTACTGTTCTCCACTCTACTCTACCTCTACTGTGCTCAGCCGTACTCTACCTCTACTGTGCTCCACTGCACTCTATCTCTACTGTACTCCACTGTACTCTACCTCTATAGGTGCTCCACTGTGCTCTACCTCTACTCTACTCTGCGGTACTCTACCTCTATTCTGCTCTACTGTACTCTACCTCTACTGTACTCCACTGTACTCTACCTCTACTATACTCCACTGTACTCTACCTCTACTGTGCTCTACTGTACTCTATCTCTACTGTGCTCCACTGTACTCTACCTCTACGGTACTCTACTCTACTCCACCTCTAATGTGCTCCACTCTACTCTACCTCACTCTACTCCACTGTACTCTACCTCTACTCTGCTCTACTGTACTCTATCTCTACTGTGCTCCACTGTACTCTACCTCTACTGTACTCCACTGTAGTCTACCTCAACTATACTCCACTGTATTCTACCTCTACTGTGCTCCACTGTACTCTACCTCTACTGTGCTCTACTGTACTCTCTCTCTACTGTGCTCCACTGTACTCTACCTCTACTGTACTCCACTGTACTCCACCTCTACAGTGCTCCACTGTACTCTACCTCTACTGTGCTCCACTGTACTCTACCTCTACTATGCTCTACTTTACTCTATCTCTACTGTGCTCCACTGTACTCTACCTCTACTGTACTCCACATTACTCTACCTCTACTCTGCTCTACTGTACTCTATCTCTACTGTGCTCCACTGTACTCTACCTCTACTGTACTCCACTCTAGACTACCTCAACTATACTCCACTGTACTCTACCTCTACTGTGCTCCACTGTACTCTACCTCTACTGTGCTCTACTGTACTCTATCTCTACTGTGCTCCACTGTACTCTACCTCTACGGTACTCCACTGTACTCTACCTCTACTCTGCTGTACTGTACTCTATCTCTACTGTGCTCCACTGTACTCTACCGCTACTGTACTCCACTGTACTCGACCTCTACAGTGATCCACTGTACTCTACCTCTACTGTACTCCACTGTACTCGACCTCTACAGTGATCCACTGTACTCTACCTCTACTGTACTCCACTGTACTCTACCTCTACTCTGCTCTACTGTACTCTATCTCTACTGTGCTCCACTGTACTCTACCTCTACTGTACTCCACTGTAGTCTACCTCAACTATACTCCACTGTACTCTACCTCTACTGTGCTCCACTGTACTCTACCTCAACTATACTCCACTGTACTCTATCTTTACTCTAATCCACTGTACTCTATCTCAACTCTACTCCACTCTACTCTATCTCTACTGTACTCCACTGTACTCTACCTCTACTCTACTCTACTGTACTCCACCTCTAATGTGCTCCACTGTACTCCACTGTACTCTAGCTCTACTGTGCTCCACTGTACTCTACCTCTACTGTACTCCACTGTACTCTACCTCTACTGTGCTCCACTGTACTCTACCTCCACTGTACTCCACTGTACTCTACCTCTACTGTACTCCACTGTACTCCACCTCTACTGTGCTCCACTGTACTCTACCTCTACTGTACTCCACTGTACTCTATCTCTACTGTGCTCCACTGTACTATACCTCTACTGTACTCCACTGTACTCTATCTCTACTGTTCTCCACTGTACTCTACCTCTACTGTGCTCCACTGTACTCCACTGTACTCCACTGTACTCTACCTCTACTGTGATCCACTGTACTCTACCTCTACTGTACTCCACTGTACTCTACCTCTACTCTGCTCTACTGTACTCTATCTCTAATGCGCTCTACTGTACTCTACCTCTATTATACTCCACTGTACTCTACCTCTACTGTGCTCCACTGTACTCTACCTCTACTGTGCTCCACTGTACACTACCTCTACTCTACTCCACTGTACTCTACCTCTACTCTGCTCTACTGTACTCTACCTCTACTGTACTCCACTGTACTCTACCTCTACTATACTCCACTGTACTCTACCTCTACTGTGCTCTACTGTACTCTATCTCTACTGTGCTCCACTGTACTCTACCTCTACTGTACTCTACTCTACTCCACCTCTAATGTGCTCCACTCTACTTTACCTTTACTGTACTCCACTGTACTCTACCTCTACTCTGCTCTACTGTACTCTATCTCTACTGTACTCCACTGTACTCTACCTCTACTGTGCTCCACTGTACTCTACCTCTACTGTGCTCTACTGTACTCTATCTCTACTGTGCTCCACTGTACTCTACCTCTACTCTACTCCACTGTACTCTACCTCTACTCTGCTGTACTGTACTCTATCTCTACTGTGCTCCACTGTACTCTACCGCTACTGTACTCCACTGTACTCGACCTCTACAGTGATCCACTGTACTCTACCTCTACTGTACTCCACTGTACTCCACCTCTACAGTGATCCACTGTATTCTACCTCTACTGTACTCCACTGTACTCTACCTCTACTCTGCTCTACTGTACTCTATCTCTACTGTGCTCCACTGTACTCTACCTCTACTGTACTCCACTGTAGTCTACCTCAACTATACTCCACTGTACTCTACCTCTACTGTGCTCCACTGTACTCTACCTCAACTATACTCCACTGTACTCTATCTTTACTCTAATCCACTGTACTCTATCTCTACTCTACTCCACTCTACTCTATCTCTACTGTACTCCACTGTACTCTACCTCTACTCTACTCTACTGTACTCCACCTCTAATGTGCTCCACTGTACTCCACTGTACTCTAGCTCTACTGTGCTCCACTGTACTCTACCTCTACTGTACTCCACTGTACTCTACCTCTACTGTGCTCCACTGTACTCTACCTCCACTGTACTCCACTGTACTCTACCTCTACAGTGCTCCACTCTACTCTACCTCTACTGTACTCCACTGTACTCTACCTCTACTGTGCTCCACTGTACTCTAGCTCTACTGTACTCCACTGTACTCTACCTCTACTGTACTCCACTGTACTCTACCTCTACTGTACTCCACTGTACTCTACCTCTACAGTGCTCCACTCTACTCTACCTCTACTGTACTCCACTGTACTCTACCTCTACTCTGCTCTACTGTACTCTATCTCTACTCTGCTCCACTGTACTCTACCTCTACTGTACTCCACTGTAGTCTACCTCAACTATACTCCACTGTACTCTACCTCTACTGTGCTCCACTGTACTCTACCTCAACTATACTCCACTGTACTCTATCTCTACTCTAATCCACTGTACTCTATCTCTACTCTACTCCACTCTACTCTATCTCTACTGTGCTCCACTGTACTCTACCTCTACTCTTCTCTACTGTACTCCACCTCTACTGTGCTCCACTGTACTCCACTGTACTCTAGCTCTACTCTGCTCCACTGTACTCTACCTCTACTGTACTCCACTGTACTCTACCTCTACTGTGCTCCACTGTACTCTAGCTCTACTGTACTCCACTGTACTCTACCTCTACTGTACTCCACTGTACTCTACCTCTACTGTACTCCACTGTATTCTACCTCTACTGTGCTCTACTGTACTCTACCTCTACTGTACTCCACTGTACTCTACCTCTACTGTGCTCCACTGTACTCTACCTCTACTGTACTCCACTGTACTCTACCTCTACAGTACTCCACTGTAGTCTACCTCTACTGTACTCCACTGTATTCTACCTCTACTGTGCTCTACTGTACTCTACCTCTACTGTACTCCACTGTACTCTACCTCTACTGTACTGTACTGTTCTCTACCTCTACTGTACTCTACTGTACTCCACCTCTACTGTACTCTACTGTACTCCACTGTACTCCACTGTACTCTACCTCTACTGTGCTCCACTGTACTCTACCTCTACTGTACTCCACTGTACTCTATCTCTACTGTGCTCCACTGTACTCTACCTCTACTGTAATCCACTGTACTCTATCTCTACTGTTCTCCACTGTACTCTACCTCTACTGTGCTCCACTGTACTCCACTGTACTCTACCTCTACTGTGATCCACTGTACTCTACCTCTGCTGTGCTCCACTGTACTCTATCTCTACTCTACTCCACTGTACTCTACCTCTAGTGTACTCCACTGAACTCCACCTCTACAGTGCTCCACTGTACTCTATCTCTACTGTACTCCACTGTACTCTACCTCTACTCTGCTCTACTGTACTCTATCTCTACTGTGCTCTACTGTACTCTACCTCTATTATACTCCACTGTACTCTACCTCTACTGTGCTCCACTGTACTCTACCTCGAATGTGCTCCACTGTACACTACCTCTACTGTAGTCCACTATACTCTACCTCTACTGTGCTCCACTCTACTCTACCTCTACTGTGCTCAGCTGTACTCTACCTCTACTGTGCTCCACTGCACATTATCTCTACTGTACTCCACTGTACTCTACCCCTACAGTGCTCCACTGTGCTCTACCTCTACTCTACTCCACTGTACTCTACCTCTACTCTGCTCTACTGTACTCTACCTCTACTGTACTCCACTGTACTCTACCTCTACTATACTCCACTGTACTCTACCTCTACTGTGCTCTACTGTACTCTATCTCTACTCTGCTCCACTGTACTCTACCTCTACTGTACTCCACTGTACTCTACCTCTACTCTACTCCACTGTATTCCACCTCTACTATGCTCCACTGTACTCCACTGTACTCTAGCTCTACTGTGCTCCACGGTACTCTACCTCTACTGTACTCCACTGTACTCTACCTCTACTGTGCTCCACTCTACTCTACCTCTACTGTGCTCCACTGTACTCTACCTCTACTGTGCTCAGCTTTACTCTACCTCTACTGTACTCTACTCTACTCCACCTCTAATGTGCTCCACTCTACTCTATCTCTACTGTGCTCCACTGTACTCTACCTCTACTGTACTCCACTCTAGTCTACCTCAACTATACTCCACTGCACTCTTCCTCTACTGTGCTCCACTGTACTCTACCTCTACTGTGCTCCACTGTACTCTACCTCTACTGTACTCCACATTACTCTACATCTACTCTGCTCTACTGTACTCTATCTCTACTGTGCTCCACTGTACTCTACCTCTACTGTACTCCACTGTACTCTACCTCAACTATACTCCACTGTACTCTACCTCTACTGTGCTCCACTGTACTCTACCTCTACTGTGCTCCACTGTACTATACCTCTACTGTGCTCTACTGTACTCTATCTCTACTGTGCTCCACTGTACTCTACCTCTACTGTACTCCACTGTACTCTACCTCTACTGTGCTGTACTGTACTCTATCTCTACTGTGCTCCACTGTACTCTACCTCTACTGTACTCCACTGTAGTCTACCTCAACTATACTCCACTGTACTCTACCTCTACTGTGCTCCACTGTACTCTACCTCTACAGTGCTCTACTGTACTCTATCTCTACTGTGCTCCACTGTACTCTACCTCTACTTTATTCCACTGTACTCCACCTCTACAGTGATCCACTGTACTCTACCTCTACTGTACTCCACTGTACTCCACCTCTACAGTGATCCACTGTATTCTACCTCTACTGTACTCCACTGTACTCTACCTCTACTCTGCTCTACTTTACTCTATCTCTACCGTGCTCCACTGTACTCTACCTCTACTGTACTCCACTGTAGTCTACCTCAACTTTACTCCACTGTACTCTACCTCTACTCTGCTCTACTGTACTCTACCTCTACTGTACTCCACTGTACTCTACCTCTACTATACTCCACTGTACTCTACCTCTACTGCGCTCTACTGTACTCTATCTCTACTGTGCTCCACTGTACTCTACCTGTACTGTACTCTACTCTACTCCACCTCTAATGTGCTCCACTCTACTCTACCTCTACTGTACTCCACTGCACTCTACCTCTACTCTGCTCTACTGTACTCTAGCTCTACTGTGCTCCACTCTACTCTACCTCTACTGTACTCCACTGTAGTCTACCTCAACTATACTCCACTGTACTCTACCTCTACTGTGCTCCACTGTACTCTACCTCTACTGTGCTCTACTGTACTCTATCTCTACTGTGCTCCACTGTACTCTACCTCTACTGTAGTCCACTGTACTCCACCTCTACAGTGCTCCACTGTACTCTACCTCTACTGTACTGCACTGTACTCTACCTCTACTCTGCTCTACTGTACTCTATCTCTAATGTGCTCTACTGTACTCTACCTCTATTATACTCCACTGTACTCTACCTCTACTGTGCTCCACTGTACTCTACCTCTACTGTGCTACACTGTACACTACCTCTACTCTACTCCACTGTACTCTACCTCTACTCTGCTCTACTGTACTCTACCTCTACTGTACTCCACTGTACTCTACCTCTACTATACTCCACTGTACTCTACCTCTACTGCGCTCTACTGTACTCTATCTCTACTGTGCTCCACTGTACTCTACCTGTACTGTACTCTACTCTACTCCACCTCTAATGTGCTCCACTCTACTCTACCTCTACTGTACTCCACTGCACTCTACCTCTACTCTGCTCTACTGTACTCTAGCTCTACTGTGCTCCACTCTACTCTACCTCTACTGTACTCCACTGTAGTCTACCTCAACTATACTCCACTGTACTCTACCTCTACTGTGCTCCACTGTACTCTACCTCTACTGTGCTCTACTGTACTCTATCTCTACTGTGCTCCACTGTACTCTACCTCTACTGTAGTCCACTGTACTCCACCTCTACAGTGCTCCACTGTACTCTACCTCTACTGTACTGCACTGTACTCTACCTCTACTCTGCTCTACTGTACTCTATCTCTAATGTGCTCTACTGTACTCTACCTCTATTATACTCCACTGTACTCTACCTCTACTGTGCTCCACTGTACTCTACCTCTACTGTGCTACACTGTACACTACCTCTACTCTACTCCACTGTACTCTACCTCTACTGTGCTCTACTGTACTCTATCTCTACTGTGCTCCACTGTACTCTACCTCTACTGTACTCCACTGTAGTCTACCTCAACTATACTCCACTGTACTCTACCTCTACTGTGCTCCACTGTACTCTACCTCTACTGTACTCTACTGTACTCTATCTCTACTGTGCTCCAGTGTACTCTACCTCTACTCTAATCCACTGTACTCTATCTCTACTCTACTCCACTCTACTCTATCTCTACTGTACTCCACTGTACTCTACCTCTACTCTTCTCTACTGTACTCCACCTCTACTGTGCTCCACTGTACTCTACCTCTACTGTACTCCACTGTAGTCTACCTCAACTATACTCCACTGTACTCTACCTCTACTGTGCTCCACTGTACTCTACCTCTACTGTGCTCTACTGTACTCTATCTCTACTGTGCTCCACTGTACTCTATCTCTACTCTAATCCACTGTACTCTATCTCTACTCTACTCCACTCTACTCTATCTCTACTGTACTCCACTGTACTCTACCTCTACTCTTCTCTACTGTACTCCACCTCTACTGTGCTCCACTGTACTCCAGTGTACTCTAGCTCTACTCTGCTCCACTGTACTCTACCTCTACTGTACTCCACTGTACTCTACCTCTACTGTGCTCCACTGTACTCTACCTCTACTGTACTGCACTGTACTCTACCTCTACTCTGCTCTACTGTACTCTATCTCTAATGTGCTCTACTGTACTCTACCTCTATTATACTCCACTGTACTCTACCTCTACTGTGCTCCACTGTACTCTACCTCTACTGTGCTCCACTGTACACTACCTCTACTCTACTCCACTGTACTCTATCTTTACTCTAATCCACTGTACTCTATCTCTACTCTACTCCACTCTACTCTATCTCTACTGTACTCCACTGTACTCTACCTCTACTCTACTCTACTGTACTCCACCTCTAATGTGCTCCACTGTACTCCACTGTACTCTAGCTCTACTGTGCTCCACTGTACTCTACCTCTACTGTACTCCACTGTACTCTACCTCTACTGTGCTCCACTGTACTCTACCTCCACTGTACTCCACTGTACTCTACCTCTACAGTGCTCCACTCTACTCTACCTCTACTGTACTCCACTGTACTCTACCTCTACTGTGCTCCACTGTACTCTAGCTCTACTGTACTCCACTGTACTCTACCTCTACTGTACTCCACTGTATTCTACCTCTACTGTACTCCACTGTACTCTACCTCTACAGTGCTCCATTCTACTCTACCTCTACTGTACTCCACTGTACTCTACCTCTACTCTGCTCTACTGTACTCTATCTCTACTGTGCTCCACTGTACTCTACCTCTACTGTACTCCACTGTAGTCTACCTCAACTATACTCCACTGTACTCTACCTCTACTGTGCTCCACTGTACTCTACCTCAACTATACTCCACTGTACTCTATCTCTACTCTAATCCACTGTACTCTATCTCTACTCAACTCCACTCTACTCTATCTCTACTGTGCTCCACTGTACTCTACCTCTACTCTTCTCTACTGTACTCCACCTCTACTGTGCTCCACTGTACTCCACTGTACTCTAGCTCTACTCTGCTCCACTGTACTCTACCTCTACTGTACTCCACTGTACTCTACCTCTACTGTGCTCCACTGTACTCTAGCTCTACTGTACTCCACTGTACTCTACCTCTACTGTACTCCACTGTACTCTACCTCTACTGTACTCCACTGTATTCTACCTCTACTGTGCTCTACTGTACTCTACCTCTACTGTACTCCACTGTACTCTACCTCTACTGTGCTCCACTGTACTCTACCTCTACTGTACTCCACTGTACTCTACCTCTACAGTACTCCACTGTAGTCTACCTCTACTGTACTCCACTGTATTCTACCTCTACTGTGCTCTACTGTACTCTACCTCTACTGTACTCCACTGTACTCTACCTCTACTGTACTGTACTGTTCTCTACCTCTACTGTACTCTACTGTACTCCACCTCTACTGTACTCTACTGTACTCCACTGTACTCCACTGTACTCTACCTCTACTGTGCTCCACTGTACTCTACCTCTACTGTACTCCACTGTACTCTATCTCTACTGTGCTCCACTGTACTCTACCTCTACTGTAATCCACTGTACTCTATCTCTACTGTTCTCCACTGTACTCTACCTCTACTGTGCTCCACTGTACTCCACTGTACTCTACCTCTACTGTGATCCACTGTACTCTACCTCTGCTGTGCTCCACTGTACTCTATCTCTACTCTACTCCACTGTACTCTACCTCTAGTGTACTCCACTGAACTCCACCTCTACAGTGCTCCACTGTACTCTATCTCTACTGTACTCCACTGTACTCTACCTCTACTCTGCTCTACTGTACTCTATCTCTACTGTGCTCTACTGTACTCTACCTCTATTATACTCCACTGTACTCTACCTCTACTGTGCTCCACTGTACTCTACCTCGAATGTGCTCCACTGTACACTACCTCTACTGTAGTCCACTATACTCTACCTCTACTGTGCTCCACTCTACTCTACCTCTACTGTGCTCAGCTGTACTCTACCTCTACTGTGCTCCACTGCACATTATCTCTACTGTACTCCACTGTACTCTACCCCTACAGTGCTCCACTGTGCTCTACCTCTACTCTACTCCACTGTACTCTACCTCTACTCTGCTCTACTGTACTCTACCTCTACTGTACTCCACTGTACTCTACCTCTACTATACTCCACTGTACTCTACCTCTACTGTGCTCTACTGTACTCTATCTCTACTCTGCTCCACTGTACTCTACCTCTACTGTACTCCACTGTACTCTACCTCTACTCTACTCCACTGTATTCCACCTCTACTATGCTCCACTGTACTCCACTGTACTCTAGCTCTACTGTGCTCCACGGTACTCTACCTCTACTGTACTCCACTGTACTCTACCTCTACTGTGCTCCAATCTACTCTACCTCTACTGTGCTCCACTGTACTCTACCTCTACTGTGCTCAGCTTTACTCTACCTCTACTGTACTCTACTCTACTCCACCTCTAATGTGCTCCACTCTACTCTATCTCTACTGTGCTCCACTGTACTCTACCTCTACTGTACTCCACTCTAGTCTACCTCAACTATACTCCACTGCACTCTTCCTCTACTGTGCTCCACTGTACTCTACCTCTACTGTGCTCCACTGTACTCTACCTCTACTGTACTCCACATTACTCTACATCTACTCTGCTCTACTGTACTCTATCTCTACTGTGCTCCACTGTACTCTACCTCTACTGTACTCCACTGTACTCTACCTCAACTATACTCCACTGTACTCTACCTCTACTGTGCTCCACTGTACTCTACCTCTACTGTGCTCCACTGTACTATACCTCTACTGTGCTCTACTGTACTCTATCTCTACTGTGCTCCACTGTACTCTACCTCTACTGTACTCCACTGTACTCTACCTCTACTGTGCTGTACTGTACTCTATCTCTACTGTGCTCCACTGTACTCTACCTCTACTGTACTCCACTGTAGTCTACCTCAACTATACTCCACTGTACTCTACCTCTACTGTGCTCCACTGTACTCTACCTCTACAGTGCTCTACTGTACTCTATCTCTACTGTGCTCCACTGTACTCTACCTCTACTTTATTCCACTGTACTCCACCTCTACAGTGATCCACTGTACTCTACCTCTACTGTACTCCACTGTACTCCACCTCTACAGTGATCCACTGTATTCTACCTCTACTGTACTCCACTGTACTCTACCTCTACTCTGCTCTACTTTACTCTATCTCTACCGTGCTCCACTGTACTCTACCTCTACTGTACTCCACTGTAGTCTACCTCAACTTTACTCCACTGTACTCTACCTCTACTCTGCTCTACTGTACTCTACCTCTACTGTACTCCACTGTACTCTACCTCTACTATACTCCACTGTACTCTACCTCTACTGCGCTCTACTGTACTCTATCTCTACTGTGCTCCACTGTACTCTACCTGTACTGTACTCTACTCTACTCCACCTCTAATGTGCTCCACTCTACTCTACCTCTACTGTACTCCACTGCACTCTACCTCTACTCTGCTCTACTGTACTCTAGCTCTACTGTGCTCCACTCTACTCTACCTCTACTGTACTCCACTGTAGTCTACCTCAACTATACTCCACTGTACTCTACCTCTACTGTGCTCCACTGTACTCTACCTCTACTGTGCTCTACTGTACTCTATCTCTACTGTGCTCCACTGTACTCTACCTCTACTGTAGTCCACTGTACTCCACCTCTACAGTGCTCCACTGTACTCTACCTCTACTGTACTGCACTGTACTCTACCTCTACTCTGCTCTACTGTACTCTATCTCTAATGTGCTCTACTGTACTCTACCTCTATTATACTCCACTGTACTCTACCTCTACTGTGCTCCACTGTACTCTACCTCTACTGTGCTACACTGTACACTACCTCTACTCTACTCCACTGTACTCTACCTCTACTGTGCTCTACTGTACTCTATCTCTACTGTGCTCCACTGTACTCTACCTCTACTGTACTCCACTGTAGTCTACCTCAACTATACTCCACTGTACTCTACCTCTACTGTGCTCCACTGTACTCTACCTCTACTGTACTCTACTGTACTCTATCTCTACTGTGCTCCAGTGTACTCTACCTCTACTCTAATCCACTGTACTCTATCTCTACTCTACTCCACTCTACTCTATCTCTACTGTACTCCACTGTACTCTACCTCTACTCTTCTCTACTGTACTCCACCTCTACTGTGCTCCACTGTACTCTACCTCTACTGTACTCCACTGTAGTCTACCTCAACTATACTCCACTGTACTCTACCTCTACTGTGCTCCACTGTACTCTACCTCTACTGTGCTCTACTGTACTCTATCTCTACTGTGCTCCACTGTACTCTATCTCTACTCTAATCCACTGTACTCTATCTCTACTCTACTCCACTCTACTCTATCTCTACTGTACTCCACTGTACTCTACCTCTACTCTTCTCTACTGTACTCCACCTCTACTGTGCTCCACTGTACTCCAGTGTACTCTAGCTCTACTCTGCTCCACTGTACTCTACCTCTACTGTACTCCACTGTACTCTACCTCTACTGTGCTCCACTGTACTCTACCTCTACTGTACTGCACTGTACTCTACCTCTATTCTGCTCTACTGTACTCTATCTCTAATGTGCTCTACTGTACTCTACCTCTATTATACTCCACTGTACTCTACCTCTACTGTGCTCCACTGTACTCTACCTCTACTGTGCTCCACTGTACACTACCTCTACTCTACTCCACTGTACTCTACCTCTACAGTGCTCCACTCTACTCTACCTCTACTGTACTCCACTGTACTCTACCTCTACTCTGCTCTACTGTACTCTATCTCTACTGTGCTCCACTGTACTCTACCTCTACTGTACTCCACTGTAGTCTACCTCAACTATACTCCACTGTACTCTACCTCTACTGTGCTCCACTGTACTCTACCTCAACTATACTCCACTGTACTCTAAATCTACTCTAATCCACTGTACTCTATCTCTACTCTACTCCACTCTACTCTATCTCTACTGTGCTCCACTGTACTCTACCTCTACTCTTCTCTACTGTACTCCACCTCTACTGTGCTCCACTGTACTCCACTGTACTCTAGCTCTACTCTGCTCCACTGTACTCTACCTCTACTGTACTCCACTGTACTCTACCTCTACTGTGCTCCACTGTACTCTAGCTCTACTGTACTCCACTGTACTCTACCTCTACTGTACTCCACTGTACTCTACCTCTACTGTACTCCATTGTATTCTACCTCTACTGTGCTCTACTGTACTCTACCTCTACTGTACTCCACTGTACTCTACCTCTACTGTGCTCCACTGTACTCTACCTCTACTGTACTCCACTGTACTCTACCTCTACTGTACTCCACTGTAGTCTACCTCTACTGTACTCCACTGTATTCTACCTCTACTGTGCTCTACTGTACTCTACCTCTACTGTACTCCACTGTACTCTACCTCTACTGTACTGTACTGTTCTCTACCTCTACTGTACTCTACTGTACTCCACCTCTACTGTACTCTACTGTACTCCACTGTACTCCACTGTACTCTACCTCTACTCTGCTCCACTGTACTCTACCTCTACTGTACTCCACTGTACTCTATCTCTACTGTGCTCCACTGTACTCTACCTCTACTGTAATCCACTGTACTCTATCTCTACTGTTCTCCACTGTACTCTACCTCTACTGTGCTCCACTGTACTCCACTGTACTCTACCTCTACTGTGATCCACTGTACTCTACCTCTGCTGTGCTCCACTGTACTCTATCTCTACTCTACTCCACTGTACTCTACCTCTACTGTACTCCACTGAACTCCACCTCTACAGTACTCCACTGTACTCTATCTCTACTGTACTCCACTGTACTCTACCTCTACTCTGCTCTACTGTACTCTATCTCTACTGTGCTCTACTGTACTCTACCTCTATTATACTCCACTGTACTCTACCTCTACTGTGCTCCACTGTACTCTACCTCGAATGTGCTCCACTGTACACTACCTCTACTGTAGTCCACTATACTCTACCTCTACTGTGCTCCACTCTACTCTACCTCTACTGTGCTCAGCTGTACTCTACCTCTACTGTGCTCCACTGCACATTATCTCTACTGTACTCCACTGTACTCTACCCCTACAGTGCTCCACTGTGCTCTACCTCTACTCTACTCCACTGTACTCTACCTCTACTCTGCTCTACTGTACTCTACCTCTACTGTACTCCACTGTACTCTACCTCTACTATACTCCACTGTACTCTACCTCTACTGTGCTCTACTGTACTCTATCTCTACTCTGCTCCACTGTACTCTACCTCTACTGTACTCCACTGTACTCTACCTCTACTGTACTCCACTGTATTCCACCTCTACTATGCTCCACTGTACTCCACTGTACTCTAGCTCTACTGTGCTCCACGGTACTCTACCTCTACTGTACTCCACTGTACTCTACCTCTACTGTGCTCCACTCTACTCTACCTCTACTGTGCTCCACTGTTCTCTACCTCTACTGTGCTCAGCTTTACTCTACCTCTACTGTACTCTACTCTACTCCACCTCTAATGTGCTCCACTCTACTCTATCTCTACTGTGCTCCACTGTACTCTACCTCTACTGTACTCCACTCTAGTCTACCTCAACTATACTCCACTGCACTCTTCCTCTACTGTGCTCCACTGTACTCTACCTCTACTGTGCTCCACTGTACTCTACCTCTACTGTACTCCACATTACTCTACATCTACTCTGCTCTACTGTACTCTATCTCTACTGTGCTCCACTGTACTCTACCTCTACTGTACTCCACTGTACTCTACCTCAACTATACTCCACTGTACTCTACCTCTACTGTGCTCCACTGTACTCTACCTCTACTGTGCTCCACTGTACTATACCTCTACTGTGCTCTACTGTACTCTATCTCTACTGTGCTCCACTGTACTCTACCTCTACTGTACTCCACTGTACTCTACCTCTACTGTGCTGTACTGTACTCTATCTCTACTGTGCTCCACTGTACTCTACCTCTACTGTACTCCACTGTAGTCTACCTCAACTATACTCCACTGTACTCTACCTCTACTGTGCTCCACTGTACTCTACCTCTACAGTGCTCTACTGTACTCTATCTCTACTGTGCTCCACTGTACTCTACCTCTACTTTACTCCACTGTACTCCACCTCTACAGTGATCCACTGTACTCTACCTCTACTGTACTCCACTGTACTCCACCTCTACAGTGATCCACTGTACTCTACCTCTACTGTACTCCACTGTACTCTACCTCTACTCTGCTCTACTTTACTCTATCTCTACCGTGCTCCACTGTACTCTACCTCTACTGTACTCCACTGTAGTCTACCTCAACTTTACTCCACTGTACTCTACATCTACTCTGCTATACTGTACTCTACCTCTACTGTACTCCACTGTACTCTACCTCTACTATACTCCACTGTACTCTACCTCTACTGCGCTCTACTGTACTCTATCTCTACTGTGCTCCACTGTACTCTACCTGTACTGTACTCTACTCTACTCCACCTCTAATGTGCTCCACTCTACTCTACCTCTACTGTACTCCACTGCACTCTACCTCTACTCTGCTCTACTGTACTCTATCTCTACTGTGCTCCACTCTACTCTACCTCTACTGTACTCCACTGTAGTCTACCTCAACTATACTCCACTGTACTCTACCTCTACTGTGCTCCACTGTACTCTACCTCTACTGTGCTCTACTGTACTCTATCTCTACTGTGCTCCACTGTACTCTACCTCTACTGTAGTCCACTGTACTCCACCTCTACAGTGCTCCACTGTACTCTACCTCTACTGTACTGCACTGTACTCTACCTCTACTCTGCTCTACTGTACTCTATCTCTAATGTGCTCTACTGTACTCTACCTCTATTATACTCCACTGTACTCTACCTCTACTGTGCTCCACTGTACTCTACCTCTACTGTGCTACACTGTACACTACCTCTACTCTACTCCACTGTACTCTACCTCTACTGTGCTCTACTGTACTCTATCTCTACTGTGCTCCACTGTACTCTACCTCTACTGTACTCCACTGTAGTCTACCTCAACTATACTCCACTGTACTCTACCTCTACTGTGCTCCACTGTACTCTACCTCTACTGTACTCTACTGTACTCTATCTCTACTGTGCTCCACTGTACTCTACCTCTACTCTAATCCACTGTACTCTATCTCTACTCTACTCCACTCTACTCTATCTCTACTGTACTCCACTGTACTCTACCTCTACTCTTCTCTACTGTACTCCACCTCTACTGTGCTCCACTGTACTCTACCTCTACTGTACTCCACTGTAGTCTACCTCAACTATACTCCACTGTACTCTACCTCTACTGTGCTCCACTGTACTCTACCTCTACTGTGCTCTACTGTACTCTATCTCTACTGTGCTCCACTGTACTCTATCTCTACTCTAATCCACTGTACTCTATCTCTACTCTACTCCACTCTACTCTATCTCTACTGTACTCCACTGTACTCTACCTCTACTCTTCTCTACTGTACTCCACCTCTACTGTGCTCCACTGTACTCCAGTGTACTCTAGCTCTACTCTGCTCCACTGTACTCTACCTCTACTGTACTCCACTGTACTCTACCTCTACTGTGCTCCACTGTACTCTACCTCTACTGTACTGCACTGTACTCTACCTCTACTCTGCTCTACTGTACTCTATCTCTAATGTGCTCTACTGTACTCTACCTCTATTATACTCCACTGTACTCTACCTCTACTGTGCTCCACTGTACTCTACCTCTACTGTGCTCCACTGTACACTACCTCTACTCTACTCCACTGTACTCTACCTCTACTCTGCTCTACTGTACTCTACCTCTACTGTACTCCACAGTACTCTACTTCTACTATACTCCACTGTACTCTACCTCTACTGTGCTCTACTGTACTCTATCTCTACTGTGCTCCACTGTACTCTACCTCTACTGTAATCCACTGTAGTCTACCTCAACTATACTCCACTGTACTCTACCTCTACTGTGCTCCACTGTACTCTACCTCTACTGTGCTCTACTGTACTCTATCTCTACTGTGCTCCACTGTACTCTACCTCTACTGTAGTCCACTGTACTCCACCTCTACAGTGCTCCACTGTATTCAACCTCTACTGTACTCCACTGTACTCTACCTCTACTCTGCTCTACTGTACTCTATCTCTAATGTGCTCTACTGTACTCTACCTCTATTATACTCCACTGTACTCTACCTCTACTGTGCTCCACTGTACTCTACATCTACTGTGCTCCACTGTACACTACCTCTACTCTACTCCACTGTACTCTACCTCTACTCTGCTCTACTGTACTCTACCTCTACTGTACTCCACTGTACTCTACCTCTACTATACTCCACTGTACTCTACCTCTACTGTGCTCTACTGTACTCTATCTCTACTGTGCTCCACTCTACTCTACCTCTACTGTACTCTACTCTACTCCACCTCTAATGTGCTCCACTCTACTCTACCTCTACTGTACTCCACTGCACTCTACCTCTACTCTGCTCTACTGTACTCTATCTCTACTGTGCTCCACTGTACTCTACCTCTACTGTACTCCACTGTAGTCTACCTCAACTATACTCCACTGTACTCTACCTCTACTGTACTCCACTGAACTCCACCTCTACAGTGCTCCACTGTACTCTACCTCTACTGTACTCCACTGCACTCTACCTCTACTCTGCTCTACTCTACTCTATCTCTACTGTGCTCTACTGTACTCTACCTCTATTATACTCCACTGTACTCTACCTCTAATGTGCTCCACTGTACTCTACCTCTAATGTGCTCCACTGTACACTACCTCTAAAGTAGTCCACTGTACTCTACCTCTAGTGTGCTCCACTCTACTCTACCTCTACTGTGCTCAGCTGTACTCTACCTCTACTGTGCTCCACTGCACTCTATCTCTACTGTACTCCACTGTACTCTACCTCTACAGTGCTCCACTGTGCTCTACCTCTACTCTACTCCACTGTACTCTACCTCTACTCTGCTCTACTGTACTCTACCTCTACTGTACTCCACTGTACTCTACCTCTACTATACTCCACTGTACTCTACCTCTACTGTGCTCTACTGTACTCTATCTCTACTGTGCTCCACTCTACTCTACCTCTACTGTACTCCACTGTACTCTACCTCTACAGTGCTCCACTGTACTCTACCTCTACTCTACTCCACTGTACTCTACCTCTACTCTGCTCTACTGTACTCTATCTCTACTGTGCTCCACTGTACTCTACCTCTACTGTACTCCACTGTAGTCTACCTCAACTATACTCCACTGTACTCTACCTCTACTGTGCTCCACTGTACTCTACCTCAACTATACTCCACTGTACTCTATCTCTACTCTAATCCGCTGTACTCTATCTCTACTCTACTCCACTCTACTCTATCTCTACTGTACTCCACTGTACTCTACCTCTACTCTTCTCTACTGTACTCCACCTCTACTGTGCTCCACTGTACTCCACTGTACTCTACCTCTACTGTACTCCACTGTACTCTACCTCTACTGTACTCCACTGTACTCTACCTCTACTATACTCCACTGTACTCTACCTCTACTGTGCTCTACTGTACTCTACCTCTACTGTACTCCACTGTACTCTACCTCTACTGTACTGTACTGTTCTCTACCTCTACTGTACTCCACCTCTACTGTGCTCCACTGTACTCCACTGTACTCTACCTCTACTGTGCTCCACTGTACTCTACCTCTACTGTACTCCGCTGTACTCTATCTCTACAGTGATCCACTGTACTCTACCTCTACTGTACTCCACTGTACTCTACCTCTACTATACTCCACTGTACTCTACCTCTACTGTGCTCTACTGTACTCTATCTCTACTGTGCTCCACTGTACTCTACCTCTACTGTACTCCACTGTAGTCTACCTCAACTATACTCCACTGTACTCTACCTCTACTGTGCTCCACTGTACTCTACCTCTACTGTGCTCTACTGTACTCTATCTCTACTGTGCTCCACTGTACTCTACCTCTACTGTAGTCCACTGTACTCCACCTCTACAGTGCTCCACTGTACTCAACCTCTACTGTACTCCACTGTACTCTACCTCTACTCTGCTCTACTGTACTCTATCTCTAATGTGCTCTACTGTACTCTACCTTTATTATACTCCACTGTACTCTACCTCTACTGTGCTCCACTGTACTCTACATCTACTGTGCTCCACTGTACACTACCTCTACTCTACTCCACTGTACTCTACCTCTACTCTGCTCTACTGTACTCTACCTCTACTGTACTCCACTGTACTCTACCTCTACTATACTCCACTGTACTCTACCTCTACTGTGCACTACTGTACTCTATCTCTACTGTGCTCCACTCTACTCTACCTCTACTGTACTCCACTGCAATCTACCTCTACTCTGCTCTACTGTACTCTATCTCTACTGTACTCCACTGTACTCTACCTCTACTATACTCCACTGTACTCTACCTCTACTGTACTCTACTCTACTCCACCTCTAATGTGCTCCACTCTACTCTACCTCTACTGTACTCCACTGCAATCTACCTCTACTCTGCTCTACTGTACTCTATCTCTACTGTGCTCCACTGTACTCTACCTCTACTGTACTCCACTGTAGTCTACCTCAACTATACTCCACTGTACTCTACCTCTACTGTACTCCACTGAACTCCACCTCTACAGTGCTCCACTGTACTCTACCTCTACTGTATTCCACTGCACTCTACCTCTACTCTGCTCTACTGTACTCTATCTCTACTGTGCTCTACTGTACTCTACCTCTATTATACTCCACTGTACTCTACCTCTACTGTGCTCCACTGTACTCTACCTCTAATGTGCTCCACTGTACACTACCTCTACTGTAGTCCACTGTACTCTACCTCTAGTGTGCTCCACTCCACTCTACCTCTACTGTGCTCAGCTGTACTCTACCTCTACTGTGCTCCACTGCACTCTATCTCTACTGTACTCCACTGTACTCTACCTCTACAGTGCTCCACTGTGCTCTACCTCTACTCTACTCCACTGTACTCTACCTCTACTCTGCTCTACTGTACTCTACCTCTACTGTACTCCACTGTACTCTACCTCTACTATACTCCACTGTACTCTACCTCTACTGTGCTCTACTGTACTCTATCTCTACTGTGCTCCACTGTACTCTACCTCTACTGTACTCCACTGTACTCTACCTCTACAGTGCTCCACTGTACTCTACCTCTACTGTACTCCACTGTACTCTACCTCTACTCTGCTCTACTGTACTCTTTCTCTACTGTGCTCCACTGTACTCTACCTCTACTGTACTCCACTGTAGTCTACCTCAACTATACTCCACTGTACTCTACCTCTACTGTGCTCCACTGTACTCTACCTCAACTATACTCCACTGTACTCTATCTCTACTCTAATCCACTGTACTCTATCTCTACTCTACTCCACTCAACTCTATCTCTACTGTACTCCACTGTACTCTACCTCTACTCTTCTCTACTGTACTCCACCTCTACTGTGCTCCACTGGACTCCACTGTACTCTAGCTCTACTCTGCTCCACTGTACTCTACCTCTACTGTACTCCACTGTACTCTACCTCTACTGTACTCCACTGTCTTCTACCTCTACTGTGCTCTACTGTACTCTACCTCTACTGTACTCCACTGTACTCTACCTCTACTGTGCTCCACTGTACTCCACTGTACTCTACCTCTACTGTGCTCCACTGTACTCTACCTCTACTGTACTCCGCTGTACTCTATCTCTACTGTGCTCCACTGTACTCTACCTCTACTGTACTCCACTGTACTCTACCTCTACTCTGCTCCACTGTACTCTACCTCTACTGTACTCCACAGTACTCTATCTCTACTGTTCTCCACTCTACTCTACCTCTACTGTGCTCAGCTGTACTCTACCTCTACTGTGCTCCACTGCACTCTATCTCTACTGTACTCCACTGTACTCTACCTCTATAGGTGCTCCACTGTGCTCTACCTCTACTCTACTCTGCGGTACTCTACCTCTACTCTGCTCTACTGTACTCTACCTCTACTGTACTCCACTGTACTCTACCTCTACTATACTCCACTGTACTCTACCTCTACTGTGCTCTACTGTACTCTATCTCTACTGTGCTCCACTGTACTCTACCTCTACGGTACTCTACTCTACTCCACCTCTAATGTGCTCCACTCTACTCTACCTCACTCTACTCCACTGTACTCTACCTCTACTCTGCTCTACTGTACTCTATCTCTACTGTGCTCCACTGTACTCTACCTCTACTGTACTCCACTCTAGTCTACCTCAACTATACTCCACTGTACTCTACCTCTACTGTGCTCCACTGTACTCTACCTCTACTCTGCTCTACTGTACTCTATCTCTACTGTGCTCCACTGTACTCTACCTCTACTGTACTCCACTCTAGTCTACCTCAACTATACTCCACTGTACTCTACCTCTACTGTGCTCCACTGTACTCTACCTCTACTGTGCTCTACTGTACTCTATCTCTACTGTGCTCCACTGTACTCTACCTCTACTGCACTCCACATTACTCTACATCTACTCTGCTCTACTGTACTCTATCTCTACTATGCTCCACTGTACTCTACCTCTACTGTACTCCACTGTAGTCTACCTCAACTATACTCCACTGTACTCTACCTCTACTGTGCTCCACTGTACTCTACCTCTACTGTGCTCTACTGTACTCTCTCTCTACTGTGCTCCACTGTACTCTACCTCTACTGTACTCCACTGTACTCCACCTCTACAGTGCTCCACTGTACTCTACCTCTACTGTGCTCCACTGTACTCTACCTCTACTGTGCTCTACTTTACTCTATCTCTACTGTGCTCCACTGTACTCTACCTCTACTGTACTCCACATTACTCTACCTCTACTCTGCTCTACTGTACTCTACCTCTACGGTACTCCACTGTACTCTACCTCTACTCTGCTGTACTGTACTCTATCTCTACTGTGCTCCACTGTACTCTACCGCTACTGTACTCCACTGTACTCGACCTCTACAGTGATCCACTGTACTCTACCTCTACTGTACTCCACTGTACTCGACCTCTACAGTGATCCACTGTACTCTACCTCTACTGTACTCCACTGTACTCTACCTCTACTCTGCTCTACTGTACTCTATCTCTACTGTGCTCCACTGTACTCTACCTCTACTGTACTCCACTGTAGTCTACCTCAACTATACTCCACTGTACTCTACCTCTACTGTGCTCCACTGTACTCTACCTCAACTATACTCCACTGTACTCTATCTTTACTCTAATCCACTGTACTCTATCTCAACTCTACTCCACTCTACTCTATTTCTACTGTACTCCTCTGTACTCTACCTCTACTCTACTCTACTTTACTCCACCTCTAATGTGCTCCACTGTACTCCACTGTACTCTAGCTCTACTGTGCTCCACTGTACTCTACCTCTACTGTACTCCACTGTACTCTACCTCTACTGTGCTCCACTGTACTCTACCTCCACTGTACTCCACTGTACTCTACCTCTACTGTACTCCACTGTACTCTACCTTTACTGTACTCCACTGTATTCTACCTCTACTGTGCTCTACTGTACTCTACCTCTACTGTACTCCACTGTACTCTACCTCTACTGTACTGTACTGTTCTCTACCTCTACTGTACTCTACTGTACTCCACCTCTACTGTGCTCCACTGTATTCCACTGTACTCTACCTCTACTGTAATCCACTGTACTCTACCTCTACTGTAATCCACTGTACTCTATCTCTACTGTGCTCCACTGTACTCTACCTCTACTGTACTCCACTGTACTCTATCTCTACTGTTCTCCACTGTACTCTACCTCTACTTTGCTCCACTGTACTCCACTGTACTCTATCTCTACTGTGATCCACTGTACTCTACCTCTGCTGTGCTCCACTGTACTCTATATCTACTCTACTCCACTGTACTCTATCTCTATAGTACTCCACTGTATTCTACCTCTACTCTACTCTACTGTACTCCACTTCTACTGTGCTCCACTGTACCCTATCTCTACTGTGCTCCACTGTACTCTACCTCTACTTTGCTCTAATGTACTCTACTCTACTGTGCTCCACTGTACTCTATTTCTACTGTACCCCACTGTACTCTACCTCTACTGTGCTCCACTGTACTCTACCTCTACTGTGCTCCACTGTACACTACCTCTACTGTACTCCACTGTACTCTACCTCTACTGTGCTCCACTGTACTCTACCTCTACTGTGCTCCACTGTACTCTACCTCTACTGTAGTCCACTGTACTCTATCTCTACTGTACTCCACTGTACTCTACCTCTACAGTGCTCCACTGTGCTCTACCTCAACTGTACTCCACTGTACTCTACCTCTACTCTGCTCTACCTCTACTGTACTCCACTATACTCTACCTCTACTCTGCTCTACTGTACTCTATCTCTATTGTGCTCCACTGTACTCTACCTCTACTGTACTCCACTGTAGTCTACCTCAACTATACTCCACTGTACTCTACCTCTACTGTGCTCCACTGTACTCTACCTCTACTCTACTCCACTGTACTCTACCTCTACTGTACTCCACTGTAGTCTACCTCAACTATACTCCACTGTACTCTACCTCTACTGTGCTCCACTGTACTCTACCTCTACTGTGCTCTACTGTACTCTATCTCTACTGTGCTCCTTTGTACTCTACCTCTACTGTACTCCACTGTACTCCACCTCTACTGCGCTCCACTGTACTCTACCTCTAATGTACTCCACTGTACTCTACCTATACTGTGCTCCACTGTACTCCACTGTACTCTACCTCTACTGTGATCCACTGTACTCTACCTCTACTGTACTCCACTGTATTCTACCTCTACTCTGCTCTACTGTACTCTATCTCTAATGTGCTCTACTGTACTCTACCTCTATTATACTCCACTGTACTCTACCTCTACTGTGCTCCACTGAACTCTACCTCTACTGTGCTCCACTGTACACTACCTCTACTCTACTCCACTGTACTCTACCTCTACTCTGCTCTACTGTACTCTACCTCTACTGTACTCCACTGTACTCTACCTCTACTATACTCCACTGTACTCTACCTCTACTGTGCTCTACTGTACTCTATCTCTACTGTGCTCCACTGTACTCTACCTCTACTGTACTCTACTTTACTTCACCTCTAATGTGCTCCACTCTACTTTACCTCTACTGTACTCCACTTTACTCTACCTCTACTCTGCTCTACTGTACTCTATCTCTACTGTGCTCCACTGTACTCTACCTCTACTGTACTCCAATGTAGTCTGCCTCAACTATACTCCACTGTACTCTACCTCTACTGTGCTCCACTGTACTCTACCTCTACTGTGCTCTACTATACTCTATCTCTACTGAGCTCCACTGTACTCTACCTCTACTGTACTCCACTGTACTCCACCTCTACAGTGCTCCACTGTACTCTACCTCTACTGTACTCCACTGTACTCTACCTCTACTCTGCTGTACTGTACTCTATCTCTACTGTGCTCCACTGTACTCTACCTCTACTGTACTCCACTGTAGTCTACCTCAACTATACTCCACTGTACTCTACCTCTACTGTGCTACACTGTACTCTACCTCTACTGTGCTCTACTGTACTCTACCTCTACTGTGCTCCACTGTACTCTACCTCTACTGTACTCCACTGTACTCCACCTCTACAGTGCTCCACTGTACTCTACCTCTACTGTACTCCACTGTACTCTACCTCTACTCTGCTCTACTGTATCTCTACTGTGCTCCACTGTACTCTACCTCTACTGTGCTCTACTGTACTCTATCTCTACTGTGCTCCACTGTACTCTACCTCTACTGTAGTCCACTGTACTCCACCTCTACAGTGCTCCACTGTACTCTACCTTTACTGTACTCCACTGTACTCTACCTCTACTCTGCTCTACTGTATTCTATCTCTAATGTGCTCTACTGTACTCTACCTCTATTATACCCCACTGTACTCTACCTCTACTGTGCTCCACTGTACTCTACCTCTACTGTGCTCCACTGTACACTACCTCTACTCTACTCCACTGTACACTACCTCTACTCTGCTCTACTGTACTCTACCTCTACTGTACTCAACTGTACTCTACCTCTACTATACTCCACTGTACTCTACCTCTACTGTGCTCTACTGTACTCTATCTCTACTGTGCTCCACTGTACTCTACCTCTACTGTACTCTACTCTACTCCACCTCTAATGTGCTCCACTCTACTCTACCTCTACTGTACTCCACTGCACTCTACCTCTACTGTGCTCTACTGTACTCTATCTCTACTGTGCTCCACTGTACTCTACCTCTACTGTACTCCACTGTAGTCTACCTCAACTATACTCCACTGTACTCTACCTCTACTGTGCTCCACTGTACTCTACCTCTACTGTGCTCTACTGTACTCTATCTCTACTGTGCTCCACTGTACTCTACCTCTACTGTGGTCCACTGTACTCCACCTCTACAGTGCTCCACTGTACTCTACCTCTACTGTACTCCACTGTACTCTACCTCTACTCTGCTCTACTGTACTCTATATCTACTGTGCTCCACTGTACTCTACCTCTACTGTAATCCACTGTACTCTATCTCTACTTTGCTCCACTGTACTCTACCTCTACTGTACTCCACTGTACTCTATCTCTACTGTTCTCCACTGTACTCTACCTCTACTGTACTCCACTGTACTCTACCTCTACTCTACTCTACTGTGCTCCACCTCTACTGTGCTCCACTGTACTCCACTGTACTCTAGCTCTACTGTGCTCCACTGTACTCTACCTCTACTGTACTCCACTGTACTCTACCTCTACTGTGCTCCACTGTACTCTACCTCCACTGTACTCCACTGTACTCTACCTCTACTGTACTCCACTGTACTCTACCTCTACTGTACTCCACTGTATTCTACCTCTACTGTGCTCTACTGTACTCTACCTCTACTGTACTCCACTGTACTCTACCTCTACTGTACTGTACTGTTCTCTACCTCTACTGTACTCTACTGTACTCCACCTCTACTGTGCTCCACTGTACTCCACTGTACTCTACCTCTACTGTTCTCCACTGTACTCTACCTCTACTGTAATCCACTGTACTCTATCTCTACTGTGCTCCACTGTACTCTACCTCTACTGTACTCCACTGTACTCTATCTCTACTGTTCTCCACTGTACTCTACCTCTACTGTGCTCCACTGTACTCCACTGTACTCTATCTCTACTGTGATCCACTGTACTCTTTCTCTGCCGTCCTCCACTGTACTCTATATCTACTCTACTCCACTGTACTCTATCTCTATTGTACTCCACTGTACTCTACCTCTACTGTACTCTACTGTACTCCACCTCTAGTGTGCTCCACTGTACTCCACTGTACTCTTCCTCTACTGTACTCCACTGTACTCTATCTCTACTGTGCTCCACTGTACTCTACCTCTACTTTGCTCTAATACACTCTACTCTACTGTGCTCCACTGTACTCTATTTCTACTGTACCCCACTGTACTCTACCTCTACTGTGCTCCACTGTACTCTACCTCTACTGTGCTCCACTGTACACTACCTCTACTGTACTCCACTGTACTCTACCTCTACTGTGCTCCACTGTACTCTACCTCTACTGTGCTCCACTGTACTCTACCTCTACTGTGCTCCACTGTACTCTATCTCTACTGTACTCCACTGTACTCTACCTCTACAGTGCTCCACTGTGCTCTACCTCAACTGTACTCCACTGTACTACACCTCTACTCTGCTCTACTGTGCTCTACCTCTACTGTACTCCACTGTACTCTACCTCTACTCTGCTCTACTGTACTCTATCTCTATTGTGCTCCACTGTACTCTATCTCTACTGTACTCCACTGTAGTCTACCTCAACTATACTCCACTGTACTCTACCTCTACTGTGCTCCACTGTACTCTACCTCTACTGTGCTCTACTGTACTCTACCTCTAATGTGCTCCACTGTACTCTACCTCTACTCTAATCCACTGTACTCCACCTCTACAGTGCTCCACTGTACTCTACCTCTACTGTACTCCACTGTACTCTACCTCTACTCTGCTCTACTGTACTCTATCTCTACTCTGCTCCACTGTACTCTACCTCTACTGTGCTCTACTGTACTCTATCTCTACTGTGCTCCACTGTACTCTACCTCTACTGTAGTCCACTGTACTCCACCTCTACAGTGCTCCACTGTACTCTACCTCTACTGTACTCCACTGTACTCTACCTCTACTCTGCTCTACTGTACTCTATCTCTAATGTGCTCTACTGTACTCTACCTCTATTATACTCCACTGTACTCTACCTCTACTGTGCTCCACTGTACTCTACCTCTACTGTGCTCCACTGTACACTACCTCTACTCTACTCTACTATACACTACCTCTACTCTGCTCTACTGTACTCTACCTCTACTGTACTCAACTGTACTCTACCTCTACTATACTCCACTGTACTCTACCTCTACTGTGCTCTACTGTACTCTCTCTCTACTGTGCTCCACTGTACTCTACCTCTACTGTACTCTACTCTACTCCACCTCTAATGTGCTCCACTCTACTCTACCTCTACTGTACTCCACTGCACTCTACCTCTACTCTGCTCTACTGTACTCTATCTCTACTGTGCTCCACTGTACTCTACCTCTACTGTACTCCACTGTAGTCTACCTCAACTATACTCTACTCTACTCTACCTCTACTGTGCTCCACTGTACTCTACCTCTACTGTGCTCTACTGTACTCTATCTCTACTGTGCTCCACTGTACTCTACCTCTACTGTAGTCCACTGTACTCCACCTCTACAGTGCTCCACTGTACTCTACCTCTACTGTACTCCACTGTACTCTACCTCTACTCTGCTCTACTGTACTCTATCTCTACTGTGCTCCACTGTACTCTACCTCTACTGTACTCCACTCTAGTCTACCTCAACTATACTCCACTGTACTCTACCTCTACTGTGCTCCACTGTACTCTACCTCTACTGTGCTCTACTGTACTCTATCTCTACTGTGCTCCACTGTACTCTACCTCTACTGTACTCCACTTTACTCCACCTCTACAGTGGTCCACTGTACTCCACTGTACTCTACCTCTACTCTGCTCTACTGTACTCTATCTCTACTGTGCTCCACTGTACTCTACCTCTACTGTACTCCACTGTAGTCTACCTCAACTATACTCCACTGTACTCTACCTCTACTGTGCTCCACTGTACTCTACCTCAACTATACTCCACTGTACTCTATCTCTACTCTAATCCACTGTACTCTATCTACTGTACTCCACTGTACTCTATCTCTACTGTTCTCCACTGTACTCTACCTCTACTGTACTCCACTGTACTCTACCTCTACTCTACTCTACTGTGCTCCACCTCTACTGTGCTCCACTGTACTCCACTGTACTCTAGCTCTACTGTGCTCCACTGTACTCTACCTCTACTGTACTCCACTGTACTCTACCTCTACTGTGCTCCACTGTACTCTACCTCCACTGTACTCCAATGTACTCTACCTCTACTGTACTCCACTGTACTCTACCTCTACTCTACTCCACTGTATTCTACCTCTACTGTACTCCACTGTACTCTACCTCTACTGTTCTCCACTGTACTCTACCTCTACTGTAATCCACTGTACTCTATCTCTACTGTGCTCCACTGTACTCTACCTCTACTGTACTCCACTGTACTCTATCTCTACTGTTCTCCACTGTACTCTACCTCTACTGTGCTCCACTGTACTCCACTATACTCTATCTTTACTGTGATCCACTGTACTCTTTCTCTGCCGTGCTCCACTGTACTCAATATCTACTCTACTCCACTGTACTCTATCTCTATTGTACTCCACTGTACTCTACCTCTACTGTACTCTACTGTACTCCACCTCTAGTGTGCTCCACTGTACTCCACTGTACTCTTCCTCTACTGTACTCCACTGTACTCTATCTCTACTGTGCTCCACTGTACTCAACCTCTACTTTGCTCTAATATACTCTACTCTACTGTGCTCCACTGTACTCTATTTCTACTGTACCCCACTGTACTCTACCTCTACTGTGCTCCACTGTACTCTACCTCTACTGTGCTCCACTGTACACCAGTGTTGTAATGTAACGGAGTACAAATACTTCGTTACTGTACTTAAGTAGAAATTTCACGTATCTGTACTTTACTTCGCTATTTAAATTTATGTCAACTTTCACTTTTACTCCACTACATTTCCTAGATAAAATGTATACTTTTACTCCGTTATATTTCCACGAAGAATCTTCGTTACTCGTTACTATACAATAAAAATAAGAAATGTGTGCGACTGCAATAAGGGAGGTTTGGCGAATCACTGCTCCTAGATTGCACTACGCACGCTCTGCACGCTCTATTTCAGCGTAATGCTCGTTTGTTGCCAAAGGAGGAGGAAGCACAACTGAAACCGCCATGGAAGCACCTACTGGAGGACCGGGGGGAAACTCCTTTTCCTTGATTTACTGAAGCCTATGTGTGAAACGCATTTGCAGCTGCACAGCTAGCACATTGAGCGTCTAGCTCGCTCATCGGCTGTGCTGCGGCAACTGCATATCCAATGGCGCGGGCGCCTCTGATGTGCGACCAATGAGCTAGCCCCACGTCAGAGCCTGCTAAGGGGGCGTGGCCTTAGCCTATAATAGTCCCCTGAATTCGCCATTATAGCAGGTTTAACCTATGGGTTTAACGACTGAAGCGACAACTCGCCAGGTTACTATAGTGCGGCCGGCTACGCAATACTCGTTCCTGCTCTCGTTTCGAACGGCCACAATAAAGTTCACAATCAAAGTTCTAACCGCTTGCTTTAAAAAAAAAAAAAACTTTTTACTTTTACTTCAAATACTTAAGTACATTAAATATCAGAAAATTACTTTTGATACTTAAGTACAGTATATATCAGATACTTTAAGACTTTTACTTAAGTAATATTCTAAAAGGTAACTTTCACTTCTACCAAAGTCTTTTTCTAGGACGATACTTGTACTTTTACTCAAGTATTGCTTTCTAGTACTTTATATAACACTGCTGTACACTACCTCTACTGTACTCCACTGTACTCTACCTCTACTGTGCTCCACTGTACTCTACCTCTACTGTGCTCCACTGTACTCTACCTCTACTGTGCTCCACTGTACTCTACCTCTACTGTGCTCCACTGTACTCTACCTCTACTGTGCTCCACTGTACTCTATCTCTACTGTACTCCACTGTACTCTACCTCTACAGTGCTCCACTGTGCTCTACCTCAACTGTACTCCACTGTACTCTACCTCTACTCTGCTCTACTGTGCTCTACCTCTACTGTACTCCACTGTACTCTACCTCTACTCTGCTCTACTGTACTCTATCTCTATTGTGCTCCACTGTACTCTATCTCTACTGTACTCCACTGTAGTCTACCTCAACTATACTCCACTGTACTCTACCTCTACTGTGCTCCACTGTACTCTACCTCTACTGTACTCCACTGTACTCTACCTCTACTGTACTCCACTGTAGTCTACCTCAACTATACTCCACTGTACTCTACCTCTACTGTGCTCCACTGTACTCTACCTCTACTGTACTCCACTGTACTCTACCTCTACTGTACTCCACTGTAGTCTACCTCAACTATACTCCACTGTACTCTACCTCTACTGTGCTCCACTGTACTCTACCTCTACTGTGCTCTACTGTACTCTATCTCTACTGTGCTCCATTGTACTCTACCTCTACTGTACTCCACTGTACTCCACCTCTACAGTGCTCCACTGTACTCTACCTCTACTGTACTCCACTGTACTCTACCCCTACTCTGCTCTATTGTACTCTATCTCTACTGTGCTCCACTGTACTCTACCTCTACTGTACTCCAATGTAGTCTACCTCAACTATACTCCACTGTACTCTACCTCTACTGTGCTCCACTGTACTCTACCTCAACTATACTCCACTGTACTCTATCTCTACTCTAATCCACTGTACTCTATCTCTACTCTACTCCACTCTACTCTATCTCTACTGTAATCCACTGTACTCTACCTATACTCTACTCTACTGTACTCCACCTCTACTGTGCTCCACTGTACTCCACTGTACTCTAGCTCTACTGTGCTCCACTGTACTCTACCTCTACTGTACTCCACTGTACTCTACCTCTACTGTGCTCCACTGTACTCTACCTCTACTGTACTCCACTGTACTCTACCTCTACTGTACTCCACTGTACTATACCTCTACTGTACTCCACTGTATTCTACCTCTACTGTGCTCTACTGTACTCTACCTCTACTGTACTCCACTGTACTCTACCTCTACTGTACTGTACTGTTCTCTACCTCTACTGTACTCTACTGTACTCCACCTCTACTGTACTCTACTGTGCTCCACTGTACTCCACTGTACTCTACCTCTACTGTGATCCACTGTACTCTACCTCTGCTGTGCTCCACTGTACTCTATCTCTACTCTACTCCACTGTACTCTACCTCTACTGTACTCCACTGAACTCCACCTCTACAGTGCTCCACTGTACTCTACCTCTACTGTGCTCCACTGTACTCCACTGTACTCTACCTCTACTGTGATCCACTGTACTCTACCTCTGCTGTGCTCCACTGTACTCTATCTCTACTCTACTCCACTGTACTCTACCTCTACTGTACTCCACTGAACTCCACCTCTACAGTGCTCCACTGTACTCTACCTCTACTGTACTCCACTGTACTCTACCTCTACTCTGCTCTACTGTACTCTATCTCTACTGTGCTCTACTGTACTCTACCTCTATTATACTCCACTGTACTCTACCTCTACTGTGCTCCACTGTACTCTACATCTAATGTGCTCCACTGTACACTACCTCTACTGTAGTCCACTGTACTCTACCTCTACTGTGCTCCACTCTACTCTACCTCTACTGTGCTCAGCTGTACTCTACCTCTACTGTGCTCCACTGCACATTATCTCTACTGTACTCCACTGTACTCTACCTCTACAGTGCTCCACTGTGCTCTACCTCTACTCTACTCCACTGTACTCTACCTCTACTCTGCTCTACTGTACTCTACCTCTCCTGTACTCCACTGTACTCTACCTCTACTATACTCCACTGTACTCTACCTCTACTGTGCTCTACTGTACTCTATCTCTACTGTGCTCCACTGTACTCTACCTCTACTGTACTCCGCTGTACTCTACCTCTACTGTACTCCACTTTATTCCACCTCTACTATGCTCCACTGTACTCCACTGTACTCTAGCTCTACTGTGCTCCACGGTACTCTACCTCTACTGTACTCCACTGTACTCTACCTCTACTGTGCTCCACTCTACTCTACCTCTACTGTGCTCCACTGTACTCTACCTCTACTCTGCTCTACTGTACTCTACCTCTACTGTACTCCACTGTACTCTACCTCTACTATACTCCACTGTACTCTACCTCTACTGTGCTCTACTGTACTCTATCTCTACTGTGCTCCACTGTACTCTACCTCTACTGTACTCCACTGTACTCTACCTCTACTGTACTCCACTGTACTCTATCTCTACAGTGCTCCACTGTACTCTACCTCTACTGTACTCCACTGTACTCTACCTCTACTCTGCTCTACTGTACTCTATCTCTACTGTGCTCCACTGTACTTTACCTCTACTGTACTCCACTGTAGTCTACCTAAACTATACTCCACTGTACTCTACCTCTACTGTGCTCCACTGTACTCTACCTCAACTATACTCCACTGTACTCTATCTCTACTCTAATCCACTGTACTCTATCTCTACTCTACTCCACTCTACTCTATCTCTACTGTACTCCACTGTACTCTACCTCTACTCTTCTCTACTGTACTCCACCTCTACTGTGCTCCACTGTACTCCACTGTACTCTAGCTCTACTCTGCTCCACTGTACTCTACCTATACTGTACTCCACTGTACTCTACCTCTACTGTGCTCCACTGTACTCTAGCTCTAATGTACTCCACTGTACTCTACCTCTACTGTACTCCACTGTACTCTACCTCTACTGTACTCCACTGTATTCTACCTCTACTGTGCTCTACTGTACTCTACCTCTACTGTACTCCACTGTACTCTACCTCTACTGTGCTCCACTGTACTCTACCTCTACTGTGCTCCACTGTACACTACCTCTACTGTGCTCCATTGTACTCTACCTCTACTGTACACTACCTCTACTCTGCTCTACTGTACTCTACCTCTACTGTACTCAACTGTACTCTACCTCTACTATACTCCACTGTACTCTACCTCTACTGTGCTCTACTGTACTCTCTCTCTACTGTGCTCCACTGTACTCTACCTCTACTGTACTCTACTCTACTCCACCTCTAATGTGCTCCACTCTACTCCACCTCTAATGTGCTCCACTCTACTCTACCTCTACTGTACTCCACTGCACTCTACCTCTACTCTGCTCTACTGTACTCTATCTCTACTGTGCTCCACTGTACTCTACCTCTACTGTACTCCACTGTAGTCTACCTCAACTATACTCCACTGTACTCTACCTCTACTGTGCTCCACTGTACTCTACCTCTACTGTACTCCACTGTACTCTACCTCTACTGTACTCCACTGTAGTCTACCTCAACTATACTCCACTGTACTCTACCTCTACTGTGCTCCACTGTACTCTACCTCTACTGTGCTCTACTGTACTCTATCTCTACTGTGCTCCATTGTACTCTACCTCTACTGTACTCCACTGTACTCCACCTCTACAGTGCTCCACTGTACTCTACCTCTACTGTACTCCACTGTACTCTACCCCTACTCTGCTCTATTGTACTCTATCTCTACTGTGCTCCACTGTACTCTACCTCTACTGTACTCCAATGTAGTCTACCTCAACTATACTCCACTGTACTCTACCTCTACTGTGCTCCACTGTACTCTACCTCAACTATACTCCACTGTACTCTATCTCTACTCTAATCCACTGTACTCTATCTCTACTCTACTCCACTCTACTCTATCTCTACTGTAATCCACTGTACTCTACCTATACTCTACTCTACTGTACTCCACCTCTACTGTGCTCCACTGTACTCCACTGTACTCTAGCTCTACTGTGCTCCACTGTACTCTACCTCTACTGTACTCCACTGTACTCTACCTCTACTGTGCTCCACTGTACTCTACCTCTACTGTACTCCAATGTACTCTACCTCTACTGTACTCCACTGTACTATACCTCTACTGTACTCCACTGTATTCTACCTCTACTGTGCTCTACTGTACTCTACCTCTACTGTACTCCACTGTACTCTACCTCTACTGTACTGTACTGTTCTCTACCTCTACTGTACTCTACTGTACTCCACCTCTACTGTACTCTACTGTGCTCCACTGTACTCCACTGTACTCTACCTCTACTGTGATCCACTGTACTCTACCTCTGCTGTGCTCCACTGTACTCTATCTCTACTCTACTCCACTGTACTCTACCTCTACTGTACTCCACTGAACTCCACCTCTACAGTGCTCCACTGTACTCTACCTCTACTGTGCTCCACTGTACTCCACTGTACTCTACCTCTACTGTGATCCACTGTACTCTACCTCTGCTGTGCTCCACTGTACTCTATCTCTACTCTACTCCACTGTACTCTACCTCTACTGTACTCCACTGAACTCCACCTCTACAGTGCTCCACTGTACTCTACCTCTACTGTACTCCACTGTACTCTACCTCTACTCTGCTCTACTGTACTCTATCTCTACTGTGCTCTACTGTACTCTACCTCTATTATACTCCACTGTACTCTACCTCTACTGTGCTCCACTGTACTCTACCTCTACTGTGCTCCACTGTACTCTACCTCTAATGTGCTCCACTGTACACTACCTCTACTGTAGTCCACTGTACTCTACCTCTACTGTGCTCCACTCTACTCTACCTCTACTGTGCTCAGCTGTACTCTACCTCTACTGTGCTCCACTGCACATTATCTCTACTGTACTCCACTGTACTCTACCTCTACTGTACTCCACTTTATTCCACCTCTACTATGCTCCACTGTACTCCACTGTACTCTAGCTCTACTGTGCTCCACTGTACTCTACCTCTACTGTACTCCACTGTACTCTACCTCTACTGTGCTCCACTCTACTCTACCTCTACTGTGCTCCACTGTACTCTACCTCTACTGTGCTCAGCTGTACTCTACCTCTACTGTGCTCCACTGCACATTATCTCTACTGTACTCCACTGTACTCTACCTCTACAGTGCTCCACTGTGCTCTACCTCTACTCTACTCCACTGTACTCTACCTCTACTCTGCTCTACTGTACTCTACCTCTACTGTACTCCACTGTACTCTACCTCTACTATACTCCACTGTACTCTACCTCTACTGTGCTCTACTGTACTCTAACTCTACTGTGCTCCACTGTACTCTACCTCTACTGTGCTCCACTGTACTCTACCTCTACTGTACTGTACTGTTCTCTACCTCTACTGTACTCTACTGTACTCCACCTCTACTGTATTCTACTGTGCTCCACTGTACTCCACTGTACTCTACCTCTACTGTGATCCACTGTACTCTACCTCTGCTGTGCTCCACTGTACTCTATCTCTACTCTACTCCACTGTACTCTACCTCTACTGTACTCCACTGAACTCCACCTCTACAGTGCTCCACTGTACTCTACCTCTACTGTGCTCCACTGTACTCCACTGTACTCTACCTCTACTGTGATCCACTGTACTCTACCTCTGCTGTGCTCCACTGTACTCTATCTCTACTCTACTCCACTGTACTCTACCTCTACTGTACTCCACTGAACTCCACCTCTACAGTGCTCCACTGTACTCTACCTCTACTGTACTCCACTGTACTCTACCTCTACTCTGCTCTACTGTACTCTATCTCTACTGTGCTCTACTGCACTCTACCTCTATTATACTCCACTGTACTCTACCTCTACTGTGCTCCACTGTACTCTACCTCTAATGTGCTCCACTGTACACTACCTCTACTGTAGTCCACTGTACTCTACCTCTACTGTGCTCCACTCTACTCTACCTCTACTGTGCTCCACTGCACATTATCTCTACTGTACTCCACTGTACTCTACCTCTACAGTGCTCCACTGTGCTCTACCTCTACTCTACTCCACTGTACTCTACCTCTACTCTGCTCTACTGTACTCTACCTCTACTGTACTCCACTGTACTCTACCTCTACTATACTCCACTGTACTCTACCTCTACTGTGCTCTACTGTACTCTATCTCTACTGTGCTCCACTGTACTCTACCTCTACTGTACTCCACTGTATTCCACCTCTACTATGCTCCACTGTACTCCACTGTACTCTAGCACTACTGTGCTCCACGGTACTCTACCTCTACTGTACTCCACTGTACTCTACCTCTACTGTACTCCACTCTACTCTACCTCTACTGTGCTCCACTGTACTCTACCTCTACTGTGCTCAGCTGTACTCTACCTCTACTGTGCTCCACTGCACATTATCTCTACTGTACTCCATTGTACACTACCTCTACAGTGCTCCACTGTGCTCTACCTCTACTCTACTCCACTGTACTCTACCTCTACTCTGCTCTACTGTACTCTACCTCTACTGTACTCCACTGTACACTCCCTCTACTATACTCCACTGTACTCTACCTCTACTGTGCTCTACTGTACTCTATCTCTACTGTGCTCCACTGTACTCTACCTCTACTGTACTCCACTGTACTCTACCTCTACTGTACTCCACTGTACTCTACCTCTACAGTGCTCCACTGTACTCTACCTCTACTGTACTCCACTTTACTCTACCTCTACTCTGCTCTACTGTACTCTATCTCTACTGTGCTCCACTGTACTCTACCTCTACTGTACTCCACTGTAGTCTACCTCAACTATACTCCACTGTACTCTACCTCTACTGTGCTCCACTGTACTCTACCTCAACTATACTCCACTGTACTCTATCTCTACTCTAATCCACTGTACTCTATCTCTACTCTACTCCACTCTACTCTATCTCTACTGTACTCCACTGTACTCTACCTCTACTCTTCTCTACTGTACTCCACCTCTACTGTGCTCCACTGTACTCCACTGTACTCTAGCTCTACTCTGCTCCACTGTACTCTACCTTTACTGTACTCCACTGTACTCTACCTCTACTGTGCTCCACTGTACTCTAGCTCTACTGTACTCCACTGTACTCTAACTCTACTGTACTCCACTGTACTCTACCTCTACTGTACTCCACTGTATTCTACCTCTACTGTGCTCTACTGTACTCTACCTCTACTGTACTCCACTGTACTCTACCTCTACTGTACTGTACTGTTCTCTACCTCTACTGTACTCTACTGTACTCCACCTCTACTGTGCTCCACTGTACTCCACTGCAATCTACCTCTACTGTGCTCCACTGTACTCTACCTCTACTGTACTCCACTGTACTCTATCTCTACTGTGCTCCACTGTACTCTACCTCTACTGTACTCCACTGTACTCTACCTCTACTGTGCTCCACTGTACTCTACCTCTACTGTACTCCACTGTACTCTATCTCTACTGTTCTCCACTCTACTCTACCTCTACTGTGCTCAGCTGTACTCTACCTCTACTGTGCTCCACTGCGCTCTATCTCTACTGTACTCCACTGTACTCTACCTCTATAGGTGCTCCACTGTGCTCTACCTCTACTCTACTCTGCTGTACTCTACCTCTACTCTGCTCTACTGTACTCTACCTCTAGTGTACTCCACTGTACTCTACCTCTACTATACTCCACTGTACTCTACCTCTACTGTGCTCTACTGTACTCTATCTCTACTGTGCTCCACTGTACTCTACCTCTACTGTACTCTACTCCACCTCTAATGTGCTCCACTCTACTCTACCTCTACTGTACTCCACTGTACTCTACCTCTACTCTGCTCTACTGTACTCTATCTCTACTGTGCTCCACTGTACTCTACCTCTACTGTACTCCACTGTAGTCTACTTCAACTATACTCCACTGTACTCTACCTCTACTGTGCTCCACTCTACTCTACCTCTACTGTGCTCTACTGTACACTATCTCTACTGTGCTCCACTGTACTCTACCTCTACTGTACTCCACTGTACTCCACCTCTACAGTGCTCCACTGTACTCTACCTCTACTGTACTCCACTGTACTCTACCTCTACTCTGCTCTACTGTACTCTATCTCTACTGTGCTCCACTGTACTCTACCTCTACTGTACTCCACTCTAGTCTACCTCAACTATACTCCACTGTACTCTACCTCTACTGTGCTCCACTGTACTCTTCCTCTACTCTGCTCTACTGTACTCTATCTCTACTGTGCTCCACTGTACTCTACCTCTACTGTACTCCACTCTAGTCTACCTCAACTATACTCCACTGTACTCTACCTCTACTGTGCTCCACTGTACTCTACCTCTACTGTGCTCTACTGTACTCTATCTCTACTGTGCTCCACTGTACTCTACCTCTACTGTACTCCACTGTAGTCTACCTCTACTGTGCTCCACTGTACTCTACCTCTACTGTACTCCACTGTACTCTACCTCTACTGTGCTCTACTGTACTCTATCTCTACTGTACTCCACTGTACTCTACCTCTACTCTGCTGTACTGTACTCTATCTCTACTGTGCTCCACTGTACTCTACCTCTACTGTACTCCACTGTAGTCTACCTCAACTATACTCCACTGTACTCTACCTCTACTGTGCTCCACTGTACTCTACCTCTACTGTGCTCTACTGTACTCTATCTCTACTGTGCTCCACTGTACTCTACCTCTACTGTACTCCACTGTACTCCACCTCTACAGTGATCCACTGTACTCTACCTCTACTGTACTCCACTGTACTCCACCTCTACAGTGATCCACTGTACTCTACCTCTACTGTACTCCACTGTACTCTACCTCTACTCTGCTCTACTTTACTCTATCTCTACTGTGCTCCACTGTACTCTACCTCTACTGTACTCCACTGTAGTCTACCTCAACTATACTCCACTGTACTCTACCTCTACTGTGCTCCACTGTACTCTACCTCAACTATACTCCACTGTACTCTATCTTTACTCTAATCCACTGTACTCTACCTCTACTCTACTCTACTGTACTCCACCTCTACTGTGCTCCACTGTACTCCACTCTACTCTAGCTCTACTGTGCTCCACTGTACTCTACCTCTACTGTACTCCACTGTACTCTACCTCTACTGTGCTCCACTGTACTCTATCTCTACTGTGCTCCACTGTACTCTACCTCTACTGTACTCCACTGTACTCTATCTCTACTGTGCTCCACTGTACTCTACCTCTACTGTACTCCACTGTACTCTACCTCTACTGTGCTCCACTGTACTCTACCTCTACTGTACTCCACTGTACTCTATCTCTACTGTTCTCCACTCTAGTCTACCTCTACTGTGCACAGCTGTACTCTACCTCTACTGTGCTCCACTGCACTCTATCTCTACTCTACTCCACTGTATTCTACCTCTACTGTGCTCTACTGTACTCTACCTCTACTGTACTCCACTGTACTCTACCTCTACTGTACTGTACTGTTCTCTACCTCTACTGTACTCTACTGTACTCCACCTCTACTGTGCTCCACTGTACTCCACTGTACTCTACCTCTACTGTACTCCACTGTACTCTATCTCTACTGTTCTCCACTGTACTCTACCTCTACTGTGCTCCACTGTACTCTACCTCCACTGTACTCCACTGTACTCTACCTCTACTGTACTCCACTGTACTCTACCTCTACTGTACTCCACTGTATTCTACCTCTACTGTGCTCTACTGTACTCCACCTCTACTGTGCTCCACTGTACTCCACTGCAATCTACCTCTACTGTGCTCCACTGTACTCTACCTCTACTGTACTCCACTGTACTCTATCTCTACTGTGCTCCACTGTACTCTACCTCTACTGTACTCCACTGTACTCTACCTCTACTGTGCTCCACTGTACTCTACCTCTACTGTACTCCACTGTACTCTATCTCTACTGTGCTCCACTGTACTCTACCTCTACTGTACTCCACTGAACTCCACCTCTACAGTGCTCCACTGTACTCTACCTCTACTGTACTCCACTGTACTCTACCTCTACTCTGCTCTACTGTACTCTATCTCTACTGTGCTCTACTGTACTCTACCTCTATTATACTCCACTGTACTCTACCTCTACTGTGCTCCACTGTACTCTACCTCTAATGTGCTCCACTGTACACTACCTCTACTGTAGTCCACTGTACTCTACCTCTACTGTGCTCCACTCTACTCTACCTCTACTGTGCTCAGCTGTACTCTACCTCTACTGTGCTCCACTGCACATTATCTCTACTGTACTCCACTGTACTCTACCTCTACAGTGCTCCACTGTGCTCTACCTCTACTCTACTCCACTGTACTCTACCTCTACTCTGCTCTACTGTACTCTACCTCTCCTGTACTCCACTGTACTCTACCTCTACTATACTCCACTGTACTCTACCTCTACTGTGCTCTACTCTACTCTATGTCTACTGTGCTCCACTGCACTCTACCTCTACTGTACTCCACTGTACTCTACCTCTACTGTACTCCACTTTATTCCACCTCTACTATGCTCCACTGTACTCCACTGTACTCTAGCTCTACTGTGCTCCACTGTACTCTACCTCTACTGTACTCCACTGTACTCTACCTCTACTGTGCTCCACTCTACTCTACCTCTACTGTGCTCCACTGTACTCTACCTCTACTGTGCTCAGCTGTACTCTACCTCTACTGTGCTCCACTGCACATTATCTCTACTGTACTCCACTGTACTCTACCTCTACAGTGCTCCACTGTGCTCTACCTCTACTCTACTCCACTGTACTCTACCTCTACTCTGCTCTACTGTACTCTACCTCTACTGTACTCCACTGTACTCTACCTCTACTATACTCCGCTGTACTCTACCTCTACTGTGCTCTACTGTACTCTAACTCTACTGTGCTCCACTGTACTCTACCTCTACTGTGCTCCACTGTACTCTACCTCTACTGTACTGTACTGTTCTCTACCTCTACTCCACTCTACTGTACTCCACCTCTACTTTATTCTACTGTGCTCCACTGTACTCCACTGTACTCTACCTCTACTGTGATCCACTGTACTCTACCTCTGCTGTGCTCCACTGTACTCTATCTCTACTCTACTCCACTGTACTCTACCTCTACTGTACTCCACTGAACTCCACCTCTACAGTGCTCCACTGTACTCTACCTCTACTGTGCTCCACTGTACTCCACTGTACTCTACCTCTACTGTGATCCACTGTACTCTACCTCTGCTGTGCTCCACTGTACTCTATCTCTACTCTACTCCACTGTACTCTACCTCTACTGTACTCCACTGAACTCCACCTCTACAGTGCTCCACTGTACTCTACCTCTACTGTACTCCACTGTACTCTACCTCTACTCTGCTCTACTGTACTCTATCTCTACTGTGCTCTACTGTACTCTACCTCTATTATACTCCACTGTACTCTACCTCTACTGTGCTCCACTGTACTCTACCTCTAATGTGCTCCACTGTACACTACCTCTACTGTAGTCCACTGTACTCTACCTCTACTGTGCTCCACTCTACTCTACCTCTACTGTGCTCCACTGCACATTATCTCTACTGTACTCCACTGTACTCTACCTCTACAGTGCTCCACTGTGCTCTACCTCTACTCTACTCCACTGTACTCTACCTCTACTCTGCTCTACTGTACTCTACCTCTACTGTACTCCACTGTACTCTACCTCTACTATACTCCACTGTACTCTACCTCTACTGTGCTCTACTGTACTCTATGTCTACTGTGCTCCACTGTACTCTACCTCTACTGTACTCCACTGTACTCTACCTCTACTGTACTCCACTGTATTCCACCTCTACTATGCTCCACTGTACTACACTGTACTCTAGCTCTACTGTGCTCCACGGTACTCTACCTCTACTGTACTCCACTGTACTCTACCTCTACTGTACTCCACACTACTCTACCTCTACTGTGCTCCACTGTACTCTACCTCTACTGTGCTCAGCTGTACTCTACCTCTACTGTGCTCCACTGCACATTATCTCTACTGTACTCCATTGTACTCTACCTCTACAGTGCTCCACTGTGCTCTACCTCTACTCTACTCCACTGTACTCTACCTCTACTCTGCTCTACTGTACTCTACCTCTACTGTACTCCACTGTACACTCCCTCTACTATACTCCACTGTACTCTACCTCTACTGTGCTCTACTGTACTCTATCTCTACTGTGCTCCACTGTACTCTACCTCTACTGTACTCCACTGTACTCTACCTCTACTGTACTCCACTGTACTCTACCTCTACAGTGCTCAACTGTACTCTACCTCTACTGTACTCCACTGTACTCTACCTCTACTCTGCTCTACTGTACTCTATCTCTACTGTGCTCCACTGTACTCTACCTCTACTGTACTCCACTGTACTCTACCTCTACAGTGCTCCACTGTACTCTACCTCTACTGTACTCCACTGTACTCTACCTCTACTCTGCTCTACTGTACTCTATCTCTACTCTAATCCACTGTACTCTATCTCTACTCTACTCCACTCTACTCTATCTCTACTGTACTCCACTGTACTCTACCTCTACTCTTCTCTACTGTACTCCACCTCTACTGTGCTCCACTGTACTCCACTGTACTCTAGCTCTACTCTGCTCCACTGTACTCTACCTTTACTGTACTCCACTGTACTCTACCTCTACTGTGCTCCACTGTACTCTAGCTCTACTGTACTCCACTGTACTCTAACTCTACTGTACTCCACTGTACTCTACCTCTACTGTACTCCACTGTATTCTACCTCTACTGTGCTCTACTGTACTCTACCTCTACTGTACTCCACTGTACTCTACCTCTACTGTACTGTACTGTTCTCTACCTCTACTGTACTCTACTGTACTCCACCTCTACTGTGCTCCACTGTACTCCACTGCAATCTACCTCTACTGTGCTCCACTGTACTCTACCTCTACTGTACTCCACTGTACTCTATCTCTACTGTGCTCCACTGTACTCTACCTCTACTGTACTCCACTGTACTCTACCTCTACTGTGCTCCACTGTACTCTACCTCTACTGTACTCCACTGTACTCTATCTCTACTGTTCTCCACTCTACTCTACCTCTACTGTGCTCAGCTGTACTCTACCTCTACTGTGCTCCACTGCGCTCTATCTCTACTGTACTCCACTGTACTCTACCTCTATAGGTGCTCCACTGTGCTCTACCTCTACTCTACTCTGCTGTACTCTACCTCTACTCTGCTCTACTGTACTCTACCTCTAGTGTACTCCACTGTACTCTACCTCTACTATACTCCACTGTACTCTACCTCTACTGTGCTCTACTGTACTCTATCTCTACTGTGCTCCACTGTACTCTACCTCTACTTTACTCTACTCCACCTCTAATGTGCTCCACTCTACTCTACCTCTACTGTACTCCACTGTACTCTACCTCTACTCTGCTCTACTGTACTCTATCTCTACTGTGCTCCACTGTACTCTACCTCTACTGTACTCCACTGTAGTCTACCTCAACTATACTCCACTGTACTCTACCTCTACTGTGCTCCACTCTACTCTACCTCTACTGTGCTCTACTGTACACTATCTCTACTGTGCTCCACTGTACTCTACCTCTACTGTACTCCACTGTACTCCACCTCTACAGTGCTCCACTGTACTCTACCTCTACTGTACTCCACTGTACTCTACCTCTACTCTGCTCTACTGTACTCTATCTCTACTGTGCTCCACTGTACTCTACCTCTACTGTACTCCACTCTAGTCTACCTCAACTATACTCCACTGTACTCTACCTCTACTGTGCTCCACTGTACTCTTCCTCTACTCTGCTCTACTGTACTCTATCTCTACTGTGCTCCACTGTACTCTACCTCTACTGTACTCCACTCTAGTCTACCTCAACTATACTCCACTGTACTCTACCTCTACTGTGCTCCACTGTACTCTACCTCTACTGTGCTCTACTGTACTCTATCTCTACTGTGCTCCACTGTACTCTACCTCTACTGTACTCCACTGTAGTCTACCTCTACTGTGCTCCACTGTACTCTACCTCTACTGTACTCCACTGTACTCTACCTCTACTGTGCTCTACTGTACTCTATCTCTACTGTACTCCACTGTACTCTACCTCTACTCTGCTGTACTGTACTCTATCTCTACTGTGCTCCACTGTACTCTACCTCTACTGTACTCCACTGTAGTCTACCTCAACTATACTCCACTGTACTCTACCTCTACTATGCTCCACTGTACTCTACCTCTACTGTGCTCTACTGTACTCTATCTCTACTGTGCTCCACTGTACTCTACCTCTACTGTACTCCACTGTACTCCACCTCTACAGTGATCCACTGTACTCTACCTCTACTGTACTCCACTGTACTCCACCTCTACAGTGATCCACTGTACTCTACCTCTACTGTACTCCACTGTACTCTACCTCTACTCTGCTCTACTTTACTCTATCTCTACTGTGCTCCACTGTACTCTACCTCTACTGTACTCCACTGTAGTCTACCTCAACTATACTCCACTGTACTCTACCTCTACTGTGCTCCACTGTACTCTACCTCAACTATACTCCACTGTACTCTATCTTTACTCTAATCCACTGTACTCTACCTCTACTGTACTCTACTGTACTCCACCTCTACTGTGCTCCACTGTACTCCACTCTACTCTAGCTCTACTGTGCTCCACTGTACTCTACCTCTACTGTACTCCACTGTACTCTACCTCTACTGTGCTCCACTGTACTCTATCTCTACTGTGCTCCACTGTACTCTACCTCTACTGTACTCCACTGTACTCTATCTCTACTGTGCTCCACTGTACTCTACCTCTACTGTACTCCACTGTACTCTACCTCTACTGTGCTCCACTGTACTCTACCTCTACTGTACTCCACTGTACTCTATCTCTACTGTTCTCCACTCTAGTCTACCTCTACTGTGCTCAGCTGTACTCTACCTCTACTGTGCTCCACTGCACTCTATCTCTACTCTACTCCACTGTATTCTACCTCTACTGTGCTCTACTGTACTCTACCTCTACTGTACTCCACTGTACTCTACCTCTACTGTACTGTACTGTTCTCTACCTCTACTGTACTCTACTGTACTCCACCTCTACTGTGCTCCACTGTACTCCACTGTACTCTACCTCTACTGTACTCCACTGTACTCTATCTCTACTGTTCTCCACTGTACTCTACCTCTACTGTGCTCCACTGTACTCTACCTCCACTGTACTCCACTGTACTCTACCTCTACTGTACTCCACTGTACTCTACCTCTACTGTACTCCACTGTATTCTACCTCTACTGTGCTCTACTGTACTCCACCTCTACTGTGCTCCACTGTACTCCACTGCAATCTACCTCTACTGTGCTCCACTGTACTCTACCTCTACTGTACTCCACTGTACTCTATCTCTACTGTGCTCCACTGTACTCTACCTCTACTATACTCCACTGTACTCTACCTCTACTGTGCTCCACTGTACTCTACCTCTACTGTACTCCACTGTACTCTATCTCTACTGTGCTCCACTGTACTCTACCTCTACTGTACTCCACTGAACTCCACCTCTACAGTGCTCCACTGTACTCTACCTCTACTGTACTCCACTGTACTCTACCTCTACTCTGCTCTACTGTACTCTATCTCTACTGTGCTCTACTGTACTCTACCTCTATTATACTCCACTGTACTCTACCTCTACTGTGCTCCACTGTACTCTACCTCTAATGTGCTCCACTGTACACTACCTCTACTGTAGTCCACTGTACTCTACCTCTACTGTGCTCCACTCTACTCTACCTCTACTGTGCTCAGCTGTACTCTACCTCTACTGTGCTCCACTGCACATTATCTCTACTGTACTCCACTGTACTCTACCTCTACAGTGCTCCACTGTGCTCTACCTCTACTCTACTCCACTGTACTCTACCTCTACTCTGCTCTACTGTACTCTACCTCTCCTGTACTCCACTGTACTCTACCTCTACTGTACTCCACTGTACTCTACCTCTACTGTGCTCTACTCTACTCTATGTCTACTGTGCTCCACTGTACTCTACCTCTACTGTACTCCACTGTACTCTACCTCTACTGTACTCCACTTTATTCCACCTCTACTATGCTCCACTGTACTCCACTGTACTCTAGCTCTACTGTGCTCCACTGTACTCTACCTCTACTGTACTCCACTGTACTCTACCTCTACTGTGCTCCACTCTACTCTACCTCTACTGTGCTCCACTGTACTCTACCTCTACTGTGCTCAGCTGTACTCTACCTCTACTGTGCTCCACTGCACATTATCTCTACTGTACTCCACTGTACTCTACCTCTACAGTGCTCCACTGTGCTCTACCTCTACTCTACTCCACTGTACTCTACCTCTACTCTGCTCTACTGTACTCTACCTCTACTGTACTCCACTGTACTCTACCTCTACTATACTCCACTGTACTCTACCTCTACTGTGCTCTACTGTACTCTAACTCTACTGTGCTCCACTGTACTCTACCTCTACTGTGCTCCACTGTACTCTACCTCTACTGTACTGTACTGTTCTCTACCTCTACTGTACTCTACTGTACTCCACCTCTACTGTATTCTACTGTGCTCCACTGTACTCCACTGTACTCTACCTCTACTGTGATCCACTGTACTCTACCTCTGCTGTGCTCCACTGTACTCTATCTCTACTCTACTCCACTGTACTCTACCTCTACTGTACTCCACTGAACTCCACCTCTACAGTGCTCCACTGTACTCTACCTCTACTGTGCTCCACTGTACTCCACTGTACTCTACCTCTACTGTGATCCACTGTACTCTACCTCTGCTGTGCTCCACTGTACTCTATCTCTACTCTACTCCACTGTACTCTACCTCTACTGTACTCCACTGAACTCCACCTCTACAGTGCTCCACTGTACTCTACCTCTACTGTACTCCACTGTACTCTACTTCTACTCTGCTCTACTGTACTCTATCTCTACTGTGCTCTACTGTACTCTACCTCTATTATACTCCACTGTACTCTACCTCTACTGTGCTCCACTGTACTCTACCTCTAATGTGCTCCACTGTACACTACCTCTACTGTAGTCCACTGTACTCTACCTCTACTGTGCTCCACTCTACTCTACCTCTACTGTGCTCCACTGCACATTATCTCTACTGTACTCCACTGTACTCTACCTCTACAGTGCTCCACTGTGCTCTACCTCTACTCTACTCCACTGTACTCTACCTCTACTCTGCTCTACTGTACTCTACCTCTACTGTACTCCACTGTACTCTACCTCTACTATACTCCACTGTACTCTACCTCTACTGTGCTCTACTGTACTCTATCTCTACTGTGCTCCACTGTACTCTACCTCTACTGTACTCCACTGTACTCTACCTCTACTGTACTCCACTGTATTCCACCTCTACTATGCTCCACTGTACTCCACTGTACTCTAGCTCTACTGTGCTCCACGGTACTCTACCTCTACTGTACTCCACTGTACTCTACCTCTACTGTACTCCACTCTACTCTACCTCTACTGTGCTCCACTGTACTCTACCTCTACTGTGCTCAGCTGTACTCTACCTCTACTGTGCTCCACTGCACATTATCTCTACTGTACTCCATTGTACTCTACCTCTACAGTGCTCCACTGTGCTCTACCTCTACTCTACTCCACTGTACTCTACCTCTACTCTGCTCTACTGTACTCTACCTCTACTGTACTCCACTGTACACTCCCTCTACTATACTCCACTGTACTCTACCTCTACTGTGCTCTACTGTACTCTATCTCTACTGTGCTCCACTGTACTCTACCTCTACTGTACTCCACTGTACTCTACCTCTACTGTACTCCACTGTACTCTACCTCTACAGTGCTCCACTGTACTCTACCTCTACTGTACTCCACTGTACTCTACCTCTACTCTGCTCTACTGTACTCTATCTCTACTGTGCTCCACTGTACTCTACCTCTACTGTACTCCACTGTACTCTACCTCTACAGTGCTCCACTGTACTCCACCTCTACTGTACTCCACTGTACTCTACCTCTACTCTGCTCTACTGTACTCTATCTCTACTGTGCTCCACTGTACTCTACCTCTACTGTACTCCACTGTAGTCTACCTCAACTATACTCCACTGTACTCTACCTCTACTGTGCTCCACTGTACTCTACCTCAACTATACTCCACTGTACTCTATCTCTACTCTAATCCACTGTACTCTATCTCTACTCTACTCCACTCTACTCTATCTCTACTGTACTCCACTGTACTCTACCTCTACTCTTCTCTACTGTACTCCACCTCTACTGTGCTCCACTGTACTCCACTGTACTCTAGCTCTACTCTGCTCCACTGTACTCTACCTTTACTGTACTCCACTGTACTCTACCTCTACTGTGCTCCACTGTACTCTAGCTCTACTGTACTCCACTGTAGTCTACCTCAACTATACTCCACTGTACTCTACTTCTACTGTGCTCCACTGTACTCTTCCTCTACTCTGCTCTACTGTACTCTATCTCTACTGTGCTCCACTGTACTCTACCTCTACTGTACTCCACTCTAGTCTACCTCAACTATACTCCACTGTACTCTACCTCTACTGTGCTCTACTGTACTCTATCTCTACTGTGCTCCACTGTACTCTACCTCTACTGTACTCCACTGTAGTCTACCTCTACTGTGCTCCACTGTACTCTACCTCTACTGTACTCCACTGTACTCTACCTCTACTGTGCTCTACTGTACTCTATCTCTACTGTACTCCACTGTACTCTACCTCTACTCTGCTGTACTGTACTCTATCTCTACTGTGCTCCACTGTACTCTACCTCTACTGTACTCCACTGTAGTCTACCTCAACTATACTCCACTGTACTCTACCTCTACTGTGCTCCACTGTACTCTACCTCTACTGTGCTCTACTGTACTCTATCTCTACTGTGCTCCACTGTACTCTACCTCTACTGTACTCCACTGTACTCCACCTCTACAGTGATCCACTGTACTCTACCTCTACTGTACTCCACTGTACTCCACCTCTACAGTGATCCACTGTACTCTACCTCTACTGTACTCCACTGTACTCTACCTCTACTCTGCTCTACTTTACTCTATCTCTACTGTGCTCCACTGTACTCTACCTCTACTGTACTCCACTGTAGTCTACCTCAACTATACTCCACTGTACTCTACCTCTACTGTGCTCCACTGTACTCTACCTCAACTATACTCCACTGTACTCTATCTTTACTCTAATCCACTGTACTCTACCTCTACTCTACTCTACTGTACTCCACCTCTACTGTGCTCCACTGTACTCCACTCTACTCTAGCTCTACTGTGCTCCACTGTACTCTACCTCTACTGTACTCCACTGTACTCTACCTCTACTGTGCTCCACTGTACTCTATTTCTACTGTGCTCCACTGTACTCTACCTCTACTGTACTCCACTGTACTCTATCTCTACTGTGCTCCACTGTACTCTACCTCTACTGTACTCCACTGTACTCTACCTCTACTGTGCTCCACTGTACTCTACCTCTACTGTACTCCACTGTACTCTATCTCTACTGTTCTCCACTCTAGTCTACCTCTACTGTGCTCAGCTGTACTCTACCTCTACTGTGCTCCACTGCACTCTATCTCTACTCTACTCCACTGTATTCTACCTCTACTGTGCTCTACTGTACTCTACCTCAACTGTACTCCACTGTACTCTACCTCTACTGTACTGTACTGTTCTCTACCTCTACTGTACTCTACTGTACTCCACCTCTACTGTGCTCCACTGTACTCCACTGTACTCTACCTCTACTGTACTCCACTGTACTCTATCTCTACTGTTCTCCACTGTACTCTACCTCTACTGTGCTCCACTGTACTCTACCTCCACTGTACTCCACTGTACTCTACCTCTACTGTACTCCACTGTACTCTACCTCTACTGTACTCCACTGTATTCTACCTCTACTGTGCTCTACTGTACTCCACCTCTACTGTGCTCCACTGTACTCCACTGCAATCTACCTCTACTGTGCTCCACTGTACTCTACCTCTACTGTACTCCACTGTACTCTATCTCTACTGTGCTCCACTGTACTCTACCTCTACTGTACTCCACTGTACTCTACCTCTACTGTGCTCCACTGTACTCTACCTCTACTGTACTCCACTGTACTCTATCTCTACTGTTCTTCACTCTACTCTACCTCTACTGTGCTCAGCTGTGCTCTACCTCTACTGTGCTCCACTGCACTCTATCTCTACTGTACTCGACTGTACTCTACCTCTATAGGTCCTCCACTGTGCTCTACCTCTACTCTACTCTGCTGTACTCTACCTCTACTATACTCCACTGTGCTCTACCTCTACTCTACTCTGCTGTACTCTACCTCTACTATACTCCACTGTACTCTATCTCTACTGTGCTCCACTGTACTCTACCTCTACTGTACTCTACTCTACTCCACCTCTAATGTGCTCCACTCTTCTCTACCTCTACTGTACTCCACTGTACTCTACCTCTACTCTGCTCTACTGTACTCTATCTCTACTGTGCTCCACTGTACTCTACCTCTACTGTACTCCACTGTAGTCTACCTCAACTATACTCCACTGTACTCTACCTCTACTGTGCTCCACTGTACTCTACCTCTACTGTGCTCCACTGTACTCTATCTCTACTGTGCTCCACTGTACTCTACCTCTACTGTACTCCACTGTACTCCACCTCCACAGTGCTCCACTGTACTCTACCTCTACTGTACTCCACTGTACTCTACCTCTACTTTGCTCTACTGTACTCTATCTCTACTGTGCTCCACTGTACTCTACCTCTACTGTACTCCACTCTAGTCTACCTCAACTATACTCCACTGTACTCTACCTCTACTGTGCTCCACTGTACTCTTCCTCTACTCTGCTCTACTGTACTCTATCTCTACTGTGCTCCACTGTACTCTACCTCTACTGTACTCCACTCTAGTCTACCTCAACTATACTCCACTGTACTCTACCTCTACTGTGCTCCACTGTACTCTACCTCTACTTTGCTCTACTGTACTCTATCTCTACTGTGCTCCACTGTACTCTACCTCTACTGTACTCCACATTACTCTACATCTACTCTGCTCTACTGTACTCTATCTCTACTGTGCTCCACTGTACTCTACCTCTACTGTACTCCACTGTAGTCTACCTCAACTATACTCCACTGTACTCTACCTCTACTGTGCTCCACTCTACTCTACCTCTACTGTGCTCTACTGTACTCTATCTCTACTGTGCTCCACTGTACTCTACCTCTACTGTACTCCACATTACTCTACATCTACTCTGCTCTACTGTACTCTATCTCTACTGTACACCACTGTACTCTACCTCTACTCTGCTGTACTGTACCCTATCTCTACTGTGCTCCACTGTACTCTACCTCTACTGTACTCCACTGTAGTCTACCTCAACTATACTCCACTGTACTCTACCTCTACTGTGCTCCACTGTACTCTACCTCTACTGTGCTCTACTGTACTCTATCTCTACTGTGCTCCACTGTACTCTACCTCTACTGTACTCCACTGTACTCTATCTCTACTGTGCTCCACTGTACTCTACCTCTACTGTACTCCACTGTACTCTATCTCTACTGTGCTCCACTGTACTCTACCTCTACTGTACTCCACTGTACTCTACCTCTACTGTGCTCCACTGTACTCTATCTCTACTGTGCTCCACTGTACTCTACCTCTACTGTACTCCACTGTACTCTACCTCTACTGTGCTCCACTGTACTCTACCTTTACTGTACTCCACTGTACTCTACCTCTACTGTGCTCCACTGTACTCTACCTCTACTGTACTGTACTGTTCTCTACCTCTACTGTACTCTACTGTACTCCACCTCTACTGTATTCTACTGTGCTCCACTGTACTCCACTGTACTCTACCTCTACTGTGATCCACTGTACTCTACCTCTGCTGTGCTCCACTGTACTCTATCTCTACTCTACTCCACTGTACTCTACCTCTACTGTACTCCACTGAACTCCACCTCTACAGTGCTCCACTGTACTCTACCTCTACTGTGCTCCACTGTACTCCACTGTACTCTACCTCTACTGTGATCCACTGTACTCTACCTCTGCTGTGCTCCACTGTACTCTATCTCTACTCTACTCCACTGTACTCTACCTCTACTGTACTCCACTGAACTCCACCTCTACAGTGCTCCACTGTACTCTACCTCTACTGTACTCCACTGTACTCTACCTCTACTCTGCTCTACTGTACTCTATCTCTACTGTGCTCTACTGTACTCTACCTCTATTATACTCCACTGTACTCTGCCTCTACTGTGCTCCACTGTACTCTACCTCTAATGTGCTCCACTGTACACTACCTCTACTGTAGTCCACTGTACTCTACATCTACTGTGCTCCACTCTACTCTACCTCTACTGTGCTCCACTGCACATTATCTCTACTGTACTCCACTGTACTCTACCTCTACAGTGCTCCACTGTGCTCTACCTCTACTCTACTCCACTGTACTCTACCTCTACTCTGCTCTACTGTACTCTACCTCTACTGTACTCCACTGTACTCTACCTCTACTATACTCCACTGTACTCTACCTCTACTGTGCTCTACTGTACTCTATCTCTACTGTGCTCCACTGTACTCTACCTCTACTGTACTCCACTGTACTCTACCTCTACTGTACTCCACTGTATTCCACCTCTACTATGCTCCACTGTACTCCACTGTACTCTAGCTCTACTGTGCTCCACGGTACTCTACCTCTACTGTACTCCACTGTACTCTACCTCTACTGTACTCCACTCTACTCTACCTCTACTGTGCTCCACTGTACTCTACCTCTACTGTGCTCAGCTGTACTCTACCTCTACTGTGCTCCACTGCACATTATCTCTACTGTACTCCATTGTACTCTACCTCTACAGTGCTCCACTGTGCTCTACCTCTACTCTACTCCACTGTACTCTACCTCTACTCTGCTCTACTGTACTCTACCTCTACTGTACTCCACTGTACACTCCCTCTACTATACTCCACTGTACTCTACCTCTACTGTGCTCTACTGTACTCTATCTCTACTGTGCTCCACTGTACTCTACCTCTACTGTACTCCACTGTACTCTACCTCTACTGTACTCCACTGTACTCTACCTCTACAGTGCTCCACTGTACTCTACCTCTACTGTACTCCACTGTACTCTACCTCTACTCTGCTCTACTGTACTCTATCTCTACTGTGCTCCACTGTACTCTACCTCTACTGTACTCCACTGTACTCTACCTCTACAGTGCTCCACTGTACTCCACCTCTACTGTACTCCACTGTACTCTACCTCTACTCTGCTCTACTGTACTCTATCTCTACTGTGCTCCACTGTACTCTACCTCTACTGTACTCCACTGTAGTCTACCTCAACTATACTCCACTGTACTCTACCTCTACTGTGCTCCACTGTACTCTACCTCAACTATACTCCACTGTACTCTATCTCTACTCTAATCCACTGTACTCTATCTCTACTCTACTCCACTCTACTCTATCTCTACTGTACTCCACTGTACTCTACCTCTACTCTTCTCTACTGTACTCCACCTCTACTGTGCTCCACTGTACTCCACTGTACTCTAGCTCTACTCTGCTCCACTGTACTCTACCTTTACTGTACTCCACTGTACTCTACCTCTACTGTGCTCCACTGTACTCTAGCTCTACTGTACTCCACTGTAGTCTACCTCAACTATACTCCACTGTACTCTACTTCTACTGTGCTCCACTGTACTCTTCCTCTACTCTGCTCTACTGTACTCTATCTCTACTGTGCTCCACTGTACTCTACCTCTACTGTACTCCACTCTAGTCTACCTCAACTATACTCCACTGTACTCTACCTCTACTGTGCTCTACTGTACTCTATCTCTACTGTGCTCCACTGTACTCTACCTCTACTGTACTCCACTGTAGTCTACCTCTACTGTGCTCCACTGTACTCTACCTCTACTGTACTCCACTGTACTCTACCTCTACTGTGCTCTACTGTACTCTATCTCTACTGTACTCCACTGTACTCTACCTCTACTCTGCTGTACTGTACTCTATCTCTACTGTGCTCCACTGTACTCTACCTCTACTGTACTCCACTGTAGTCTACCTCAACTATACTCCACTGTACTCTACCTCTACTGTGCTCCACTGTACTCTACCTCTACTGTGCTCTACTGTACTCTATCTCTACTGTGCTCCACTGTACTCTACCTCTACTGTACTCCACTGTACTCCACCTCTACAGTGATCCACTGTACTCTACCTCTACTGTACTCCACTGTACTCCACCTCTACAGTGATCCACTGTACTCTACCTCTACTGTACTCCACTGTACTCTACCTCTACTCTGCTCTACTTTACTCTATCTCTACTGTGCTCCACTGTACTCTACCTCTACTGTACTCCACTGTAGTCTACCTCAACTATACTCCACTGTACTCTACCTCTACTGTGCTCCACTGTACTCTACCTCAACTATACTCCACTGTACTCTATCTTTACTCTAATCCACTGTACTCTACCTCTACTCTACTCTACTGTACTCCACCTCTACTGTGCTCCACTGTACTCCACTCTACTCTAGCTCTACTGTGCTCCACTGTACTCTACCTCTACTGTACTCCACTGTACTCTACCTCTACTGTGCTCCACTGTACTCTATTTCTACTGTGCTCCACTGTACTCTACCTCTACTGTACTCCACTGTACTCTATCTCTACTGTGCTCCACTGTACTCTACCTCTACTGTACTCCACTGTACTCTACCTCTACTGTGCTCCACTGTACTCTACCTCTACTGTACTCCACTGTACTCTATCTCTACTGTTCTCCACTCTAGTCTACCTCTACTGTGCTCAGCTGTACTCTACCTCTACTGTGCTCCACTGCACTCTATCTCTACTCTACTCCACTGTATTCTACCTCTACTGTGCTCTACTGTACTCTACCTCAACTGTACTCCACTGTACTCTACCTCTACTGTACTGTACTGTTCTCTACCTCTACTGTACTCTACTGTACTCCACCTCTACTGTGCTCCACTGTACTCCACTGTACTCTACCTCTACTGTACTCCACTGTACTCTATCTCTACTGTTCTCCACTGTACTCTACCTCTACTGTGCTCCACTGTACTCTACCTCCACTGTACTCCACTGTACTCTACCTCTACTGTACTCCACTGTACTCTACCTCTACTGTACTCCACTGTATTCTACCTCTACTGTGCTCTACTGTACTCCACCTCTACTGTGCTCCACTGTACTCCACTGCAATCTACCTCTACTGTGCTCCACTGTACTCTACCTCTACTGTACTCCACTGTACTCTATCTCTACTGTGCTCCACTGTACTCTACCTCTACTGTACTCCACTGTACTCTACCTCTACTGTGCTCCACTGTACTCTACCTCTACTGTACTCCACTGTACTCTATCTCTACTGTTCTTCACTCTACTCTACCTCTACTGTGCTCAGCTGTGCTCTACCTCTACTGTGCTCCACTGCACTCTATCTCTACTGTACTCGACTGTACTCTACCTCTATAGGTCCTCCACTGTGCTCTACCTCTACTCTACTCTGCTGTACTCTACCTCTACTATACTCCACTGTGCTCTACCTCTACTCTACTCTGCTGTACTCTACCTCTACTATACTCCACTGTACTCTATCTCTACTGTGCTCCACTGTACTCTACCTCTACTGTACTCTACTCTACTCCACCTCTAATGTGCTCCACTCTTCTCTACCTCTACTGTACTCCACTGTACTCTACCTCTACTCTGCTCTACTGTACTCTATCTCTACTGTGCTCCACTGTACTCTACCTCTACTGTACTCCACTGTAGTCTACCTCAACTATACTCCACTGTACTCTACCTCTACTGTGCTCCACTGTACTCTACCTCTACTGTGCTCCACTGTACTCTATCTCTACTGTGCTCCACTGTACTCTACCTCTACTGTACTCCACTGTACTCCACCTCCACAGTGCTCCACTGTACTCTACCTCTACTGTACTCCACTGTACTCTACCTCTACTTTGCTCTACTGTACTCTATCTCTACTGTGCTCCACTGTACTCTACCTCTACTGTACTCCACTCTAGTCTACCTCAACTATACTCCACTGTACTCTACCTCTACTGTGCTCCACTGTACTCTTCCTCTACTCTGCTCTACTGTACTCTATCTCTACTGTGCTCCACTGTACTCTACCTCTACTGTACTCCACTCTAGTCTACCTCAACTATACTCCACTGTACTCTACCTCTACTGTGCTCCACTGTACTCTACCTCTACTTTGCTCTACTGTACTCTATCTCTACTGTGCTCCACTGTACTCTACCTCTACTGTACTCCACATTACTCTACATCTACTCTGCTCTACTGTACTCTATCTCTACTGTGCTCCACTGTACTCTACCTCTACTGTACTCCACTGTAGTCTACCTCAACTATACTCCACTGTACTCTACCTCTACTGTGCTCCACTCTACTCTACCTCTACTGTGCTCTACTGTACTCTATCTCTACTGTGCTCCACTGTACTCTACCTCTACTGTACTCCACATTACTCTACATCTACTCTGCTCTACTGTACTCTATCTCTACTGTACACCACTGTACTCTACCTCTACTCTGCTGTACTGTACCCTATCTCTACTGTGCTCCACTGTACTCTACCTCTACTGTACTCCACTGTAGTCTACCTCAACTATACTCCACTGTACTCTACCTCTACTGTGCTCCACTGTACTCTACCTCTACTGTGCTCTACTGTACTCTATCTCTACTGTGCTCCACTGTACTCTACCTCTACTGTACTCCACTGTACTCTATCTCTACTGTGCTCCACTGTACTCTACCTCTACTGTACTCCACTGTACTCTATCTCTACTGTGCTCCACTGTACTCTACCTCTACTGTACTCCACTGTACTCTACCTCTACTGTGCTCCACTGTACTCTATCTCTACTGTGCTCCACTGTACTCTACCTCTACTGTACTCCACTGTACTCTACCTCTACTGTGCTCCACTGTACTCTACCTTTACTGTACTCCACTGTACTCTACCTCTACTGTGCTCCACTGTACTCTACCTCTACTGTACTGTACTGTTCTCTACCTCTACTGTACTCTACTGTACTCCACCTCTACTGTATTCTACTGTGCTCCACTGTACTCCACTGTACTCTACCTCTACTGTGATCCACTGTACTCTACCTCTGCTGTGCTCCACTGTACTCTATCTCTACTCTACTCCACTGTACTCTACCTCTACTGTACTCCACTGAACTCCACCTCTACAGTGCTCCACTGTACTCTACCTCTACTGTGCTCCACTGTACTCCACTGTACTCTACCTCTACTGTGATCCACTGTACTCTACCTCTGCTGTGCTCCACTGTACTCTATCTCTACTCTACTCCACTGTACTCTACCTCTACTGTACTCCACTGAACTCCACCTCTACAGTGCTCCACTGTACTCTACCTCTACTGTACTCCACTGTACTCTACCTCTACTCTGCTCTACTGTACTCTATCTCTACTGTGCTCTACTGTACTCTACCTCTATTATACTCCACTGTACTCTGCCTCTACTGTGCTCCACTGTACTCTACCTCTAATGTGCTCCACTGTACACTACCTCTACTGTAGTCCACTGTACTCTACATCTACTGTGCTCCACTCTACTCTACCTCTACTGTGCTCCACTGCACATTATCTCTACTGTACTCCACTGTACTCTACCTCTACAGTGCTCCACTGTGCTCTACCTCTACTCTACTCCACTGTACTCTACCTCTACTCTGCTCTACTGTACTCTACCTCTACTGTACTCCACTGTACTCTACCTCTACTATACTCCACTGTACTCTACCTCTACTGTGCTCTACTGTACTCTATCTCTACTGTGCTCCACTGTACTCTACCTCTACTGTACTCCACTGTACTCTACCTCTACTGTACTCCACTGTATTCCACCTCTACTATGCTCCACTGTACTCCACTGTACTCTAGCTCTACTGTGCTCCACGGTACTCTACCTCTACTGTACTCCACTGTACTCTACCTCTACTGTACTCCACTCTACTCTACCTCTACTGTGCTCCACTGTACTCTACCTCTACTGTGCTCAGCTGTACTCTACCTCTACTGTGCTCCACTGCACATTATCTCTACTGTACTCCATTGTACTCTACCTCTACAGTGCTCCACTGTGCTCTACCTCTACTCTACTCCACTGTACTCTACCTCTACTCTGCTCTACTGTACTCTACCTCTACTGTACTCCACTGTACACTCCCTCTACTATACTCCACTGTACTCTACCTCTACTGTGCTCTACTGTACTCTATCTCTACTGTGCTCCACTGTACTCTACCTCTACTGTACTCCACTGTACTCTACCTCTACTGTACTCCACTGTACTCTACCTCTACAGTGCTCCACTGTACTCTACCTCTACTGTACTCCACTGTACTCTACCTCTACTCTGCTCTACTGTACTCTATCTCTACTGTGCTCCACTGTACTCTACCTCTACTGTACTCCACTGTACTCTACCTCTACAGTGCTCCACTGTACTCTACCTCTACTGTACTCCACTGTACTCTACCTCTACTCTGCTCTACTGTACTCTATCTCTACTGTGCTCCACTGTACTCTACCTCTACTGTACTCCACTGTAGTCTACCTCAACTATACTCCACTGTACTCTACCTCTACTGTGCTCCACTGTACTCTACCTCAACTATACTCCACTGTACTCTATCTCTACTCTAATCCACTGTACTCTATCTCTACTCTACTCCACTCTACTCTATCTCTACTGTACTCCACTGTACTCTACCTCTACTCTTCTCTACTGTATTCCACCTCTACTGTGCTCCACTGTACTCCACTGTACTCTAGCTCTACTCTGCTCCACTGTACTCTACCTTTACTGTACTCCACTGTACTCTACCTCTACTGTGCTCCACTGTACTCTAGCTCTACTGTACTCCACTGTACTCTAACTCTACTGTACTCCACTGTACTCTACCTCTACTGTACTCCACTGTATTCTACCTCTACTGTGCTCTACTGTACTCTACCTCTACTGTACTCCACTGTACTCTACCTCTACTGTACTGTACTGTTCTCTACCTCTACTGTACTCTACTGTACTCCACCTCTACTGTGCTCCACTGTACTCCACTGCAATCTACCTCTACTGTGCTCCACTGTACTCTACCTCTACTGTACTCCACTGTACTCTATCTCTACTGTGCTCCACTGTACTCTACCTCTACTGTACTCCACTGTACTCTACCTCTACTGTGCTCCACTGTACTCTACCTCTACTGTACTCCACTGTACTCTATCTCTACTGTTCTCCACTCTACTCTACCTCTACTGTGCTCAGCTGTACTCTACCTCTACTGTGCTCCACTGCGCTCTATCTCTACTGTACTCCACTGTACTCTACCTCTATAGGTGCTCCACTGTGCTCTACCTCTACTCTACTCTGCTGTACTCTACCTCTACTCTGCTCTACTGTACTCTACCTCTAGTGTACTCCACTGTACTCTACCTCTACTATACTCCACTGTACTCTACCTCTACTGTGCTCTACTGTACTCTATCTCTACTGTGCTCCACTGTACTCTACCTCTACTGTACTCTACTCCACCTCTAATGTGCTCCACTCTACTCTACCTCTACTGTACTCCACTGTACTCTACCTCTACTCTGCTCTACTGTACTCTATCTCTACTGTGCTCCACTGTACTCTACCTCTACTGTACTCCACTGTAGTCTACCTCAACTATACTCCACTGTACTCTACCTCTACTGTGCTCCACTCTACTCTACCTCTACTGTGCTCTACTGTACACTATCTCTACTGTGCTCCACTGTACTCTACCTCTACTGTACTCCACTGTACTCCACCTCTACAGTGCTCCACTGTACTCTACCTCTACTGTACTCCACTGTACTCTACCTCTACTCTGCTCTACTGTACTCTATCTCTACTGTGCTCCACTGTACTCTACCTCTACTGTACTCCACTCTAGTCTACCTCAACTATACTCCACTGTACTCTACCTCTACTGTGCTCCACTGTACTCTTCCTCTACTCTGCTCTACTGTACTCTATCTCTACTGTGCTCCACTGTACTCTACCTCTACTGTACTCCACTCTAGTCTACCTCAACTATACTCCACTGTACTCTACCTCTACTGTGCTCCACTGTACTCTACCTCTACTGTGCTCTACTGTACTCTATCTCTACTGTGCTCCACTGTACTCTACCTCTACTGTACTCCACTGTAGTCTACCTCTACTGTACTCCACTGTACTCTACCTCTACTGTACTCCACTGTACTCTACCTCTACTGTGCTCTACTGTACTCTATCTCTACTGTACTCCACTGTACTCTACCTCTACTCTGCTGTACTGTACTCTATCTCTACTGTGCTCCACTGTACTCTACCTCTACTGTACTCCACTGTAGTCTACCTCAACTATACTCCACTGTACTCTAGCTCTACTGTGCTCCACTGTACTCTACCTCTACTGTGCTCTACTGTACTCTATCTCTACTGTGCTCCACTGTACTCTACCTCTACTGTACTCCACTGTACTCCACCTCTACAGTGATCCACTGTACTCTACCTCTACTGTACTCCACTGTACTCCACCTCTACAGTGATCCACTGTACTCTACCTCTACTGTACTCCACTGTACTCTACCTCTACTCTGCTCTACTTTACTCTATCTCTACTGTGCTCCACTGTACTCTACCTCTACTGTACTCCACTGTAGTCTACCTCAACTATACTCCACTGTACTCTACCTCTACTGTGCTCCACTGTACTCTACCTCAACTATACTCCACTGTACTCTATCTTTACTCTAATCCACTGTACTCTACCTCTACTCTACTCTACTGTACTCCACCTCTACTGTGCTCCACTGTACTCCACTCTACTCTAGCTCTACTGTGCTCCACTGTACTCTACCTCTACTGTACTCCACTGTACTCTACCTCTACTGTGCTCCACTGTACTCTATCTCTACTGTGCTCCACTGTACTCTACCTCTACTGTACTCCACTGTACTCTATCTCTACTGTGCTCCACTGTACTCTACCTCTACTGTACTCCACTGTACTCTACCTCTACTGTGCTCCACTGTACTCTACCTCTACTGTACTCCACTGTACTCTATCTCTACTGTTCTCCACTCTAGTCTACCTCTACTGTGCTCAGCTGTACTCTACCTCTACTGTGCTCCACTGCACTCTATCTCTACTCTACTCCACTGTATTCTACCTCTACTGTGCTCTACTGTACTCTACCTCTACTGTACTCCACTGTACTCTACCTCTACTGTACTGTACTGTTCTCTACCTCTACTGTACTCTACTGTACTCCACCTCTACTGTGCTCCACTGTACTCCACTGTACTCTACCTCTAATGTACTCCACTGTACTCTATCTCTACTGTTCTCCACTGTACTCTACCTCTACTGTGCTCCACTGTACTCTACCTCCACTGTACTCCACTGTACTCTACCTCTACTGTACTCCACTGTACTCTACCTCTACTGTACTCCACTGTATTCTACCTCTACTGTGCTCTACTGTACTCCACCTCTACTGTGCTCCACTGCACTCCACTGCAATCTACCTCTACTGTGCTCCACTGTACTCTACCTCTACTGTACTCCACTGTACTCTATCTCTACTGTGCTCCACTGTACTCTACCTCTACTGTACTCCACTGTACTCTACCTCTACTGTGCTCCACTGTACTCTACCTCTACTGTACTCCACTGTACTCTATCTCTACTGTTCTTCACTCTACTCTACCTCTACTGTGCTCAGCTGTACTCTACCTCTACTGTGCTCCACTGCACTCTATCTCTACTGTACTCGACTGTACTCTACCTCTATAGGTCCTCCACTGTGCTCTACCTCTACTCTACTCTGCTGTACTCTACCTCTACTATACTCCACTGTGCTCTACCTCTACTCTACTCTGCTGTACTCTACCTCTACTATACTCCACTGTACTCTATCTCTACTGTGCTCCACTGTACTCTACCTCTACTGTACTCTACTCTACTCCACCTCTAATGTGCTCCACTCTTCTCTACCTCTACTGTACTCCACTGTACTCTACCTCTACTCTGCTCTACTGTACTCTATCTCTACTGTGCTCCACTGTACTCTACCTCTACTGTACTCCACTGTAGTCTACCTCAACTATACTCCACTGTACTCTACCTCTACTGTGCTCCACTGTACTCTACCTCTACTGTGCTCCACTGTACTCTATCTCTACTGTGCTCCACTGTACTCTACCTCTACTGTACTCCACTGTACTCCACCTCCACAGTGCTCCACTGTACTCTACCTCTACTGTACTCCACTGTACTCTACCTCTACTTTGCTCTACTGTACTCTATCTCTACTGTGCTCCACTGTACTCTACCTCTACTGTACTCCACTCTAGTCTACCTCAACTATACTCCACTGTACTCTACCTCTACTGTGCTCCACTGTACTCTTCCTCTACTCTGCTCTACTGTACTCTATCTCTACTGTGCTCCACTGTACTCTACCTCTACTGTACTCCACTCTAGTCTACCTCAACTATACTCCACTGTACTCTACCTCTACTGTGCTCCACTGTACTCTACCTCTACTTTGCTCTACTGTACTCTATCTCTACTGTGCTCCACTGTACTCTACCTCTACTGTACTCCACATTACTCTACATCTACTCTGCTCTACTGTACTCTATCTCTACTGTGCTCCACTGTACTCTACCTCTACTGTACTCCACTGTAGTCTACCTCAACTATACTCCACTGTACTCTACCTCTACTGTGCTCCACTCTACTCTACCTCTACTGTGCTCTACTGTACTCTATCTCTACTGTGCTCCACTGTACTCTACCTCTACTGTGCTCTACTGTACTCTATCTCTACTGTGCTCCACTGTACTCTACCTCTATTGTACTCCACTGTACTCTACCTCTACTGTGCTCTACTGTACTCTATCTCTACTGTACACCACTGTACTCTACCTCTACTCTGCTGTACTGTACCCTATCTCTACTGTGCTCCACTGTACTCTACCTCTACTGTACTCCACTGTAGTCTACCTCAACTATACTCCACTGTACTCTACCTCTACTGTGCTCCACTGTACTCTACCTCTACTGTGCTCTACTGTACTCTATATCTACTGTGCTCCACTGTACTCTACCTCTACTGTACTCCACTGTACTCTATCTCTACTGTGCTCCACTGTACTCTACCTCTACTGTACTCCACTGTACTCTATCTCTACTGTGCTCCACTGTACTCTACCTCTACTGTACTCCACTGTACTCTACCTCTACTGTGCTCCACTGTACTCTACCTCTACTGTACTCCACTGTACTCTATCTCTACTGTTCTCCACTCTACTCTACCTCTACTGTGCTCAGCTGTACTCTACCTCTACTGTGCTCCACTGCACTCTATCTCTACTCTACTCCACTGTATTCTACCTCTACTGTGCTCTACTGTACTCTACTTCTACTGTACTCCACTGTACTCTACCTCTACTGTACTGTACTGTTCTCTACCTCTACTGTACTCTACTGTACTCCACCTCTACTGTGCTCCACTGTACTCCACTGTACTCTACCTCTACTGTAGTCCACTGTACTCTATCTCTACTGTTCTCCACTGTACTCTACCTCTACTGTGCTCCACTGTACTCTACCTCCACTGTACTCCACTGTACTCTACCTCTACTGTACTCCACTGTACTCTACCTCTACTGTACTCCACTGTATTCTACCTCTACTGTGCTCTACTGTACTCCACCTCTACTGTGCTCCACTGTACTCCACTGCAATCTACCTCTACTGTGCTCCACTGTACTCTACCTCTACTGTACTCCACTGTACTCTATCTCTACTGTGCTCCACTGTACTCTACCTCTACTGTACTCCACTGTACTCTACCTCTACTGTGCTCCACTGTACTCTACCTCTACTGTACTCCACTGTACTCTATCTCTACTGTTCTTCACTCTACTCTACCTCTACTGTGCTCAGCTGTACTCTACCTCTACTGTGCTCCACTGCACTCTATCTCTACTGTACTCGACTGTACTCTACCTCTATAGGTCCTCCACTGTGCTCTACCTCTACTCTACTCTGCTGTACTCTACCTCTACTATACTCCACTGTACTCTACCTCTACTGTGCTCTACTGTACTCTATCTCTACTGTGCTCCACTGCACTCTATCTCTACTCTACTCCACTGTATTCTACCTCTACTGTGCTCTACTGTACTCTACCTCTACTGTACTCCACTGTACTCTACCTCTACTGTACTGTACTGTTCTCTACCTCTACTGTACTCTACTGTACTCCACCTCTACTGTGCTCCACTGTACTCCACTGTACTCTACCTCTACTGTAGTCCACTGTACTCTATCTCTACTGTTCTCCACTGTACTCTACCTCTACTGTGCTCCACTGTACTCTACCTCCACTGTACTCCACTGTACTCTACCTCTACTGTACTCCACTGTACTCTACCTCTACTGTACTCCACTGTATTCTACCTCTACTGTGCTCTACTGTACTCCACCTCTACTGTGCTCCACTGTACTCCACTGCAATCTACCTCTACTGTGCTCCACTGTACTCTACCTCTACTGTACTCCACTGTACTCTATCTCTACTGTGCTCCACTGTACTCTACCTCTACTGTACTCCACTGTACTCTACCTCTACTGTGCTCCACTGTACTCTACCTCTACTGTACTTCACTGTACTCTATCTCTACTGTTCTTCACTCTACTCTACCTCTACTGTGCTCAGCTGTACTCTACCTCTACTGTGCTCCACTGCACTCTATCTCTACTGTACTCGACTGTACTCTACCTCTATAGGTCCTCCACTGTGCTCTACCTCTACTCTACTCTGCTGTACTCTACCTCTACTATACTCCACTGTACTCTACCTCTACTGTGCTCTACTGTACTCTATCTCTACTGTGCTCCACTGTACTCTACCTCTACTGTACTCTACTCTACTCCACCTCTAATGTGCTCCACTCTTCTCTACCTCTACTGTACTCCACTGTACTCTACCTCTACTCTGCTCTACTGTACTCTATCTCTACTGTGCTCCACTGTACTCTACCTCTACTGTACTCCACTGTAGTCTACCTCAACTATACTCCACTGTACTCTACCTCTACTGTGCTCCACTGTACTCTACCTCTACTGTGCTCTACTGTACTCTATCTCTACTGTGTTCCACTGTACTCTACCCCTACTGTACTCCACTGTACTCCACCTCCACAGTGCTCCACTGTACTCTACCTCTACTGTACTCCACTGTACTCTACCTCTACTTTGCTCTACTGTACTCTATCTCTACTGTGCTCCACTGTACTCTACCTCTACTGTACTCCACTCTAGTCTACCTCAACTATACTCCACTGTACTCTACCTCTACTGTGCTCCACTGTACTCTTCCTCTACTCTGCTCTACTGTACTCTATCTCTACTGTGCTCCACTGTACTCTACCTCTACTGTACTCCACTCTAGTCTACCTCAACTATACTCCACTGTACTCTACCTCTACTGTGCTCCACTGTACTCTACCTCTACTGTGCTCTACTGTACTCTATTTCTACTGTGCTCCACTGTACTCTACCTCTACTGTACTCCACATTACTCTACATCTACTCTGCTCTACTGTACTCTATCTCTACTGTGCTCCACTGTACTCTACCTCTACTGTACTCCACTGTAGTCTACCTCAACTATACTCCACTGTACTCTACCTCTACTGTGCTCCACTCTACTCTACCTCTACTGTGCTCTACTGTACTCTATCTCTACTGTGCTCCACTGTACTCTACCTCTACTGTACTCCACATTACTCTACATCTACTCTGCTCTACTGTACTCTATCTCTACTGTGCTCCACTGTACTCTACCTCTACTGTACTCCACTGTAGTCTACATCAACTATACTCCACTGTACTCTACCTCTACTGTGCTCCACTGTACTCTACCTCTACTGTGCTCTACTGTACTCTATCTCTACTGTGCTCCACTGTACTCTACCTCTACTGTACTCCACTGTACTCTACCTCTACTGTGCTCTACTGTACTCTATCTCTACTGTACACCACTGTACTCTACCTCTACTCTGCTGTACTGTACCCTATCTCTACTGTGCTCCACTGTACTCTACCTCTACTGTACTCCACTGTAGTCTACCTCAACTATACTCCACTGTACTCTACCTCTACTGTGCTCCACTGTACTCTACCTCTACTGTGCTCTACTGTACTCTATCTCTACTGTGCTCCACTGTACTCTACCTCTACTGTACTCCACTGTACTCTATCTCTACTGTGCTCCACTGTACTCTACCTCTACTGTACTCCACTGTACTCTATCTCTACTGTGCTCCACTGTACTCTACCTCTACTGTACTCCACTGTACTCTACCTCTACTGTGCTCCACTGTACTCTACCTCTACTGTACTCCACTGTACTCTATCTCTACTGTTCTCCACTCTACTCTACCTCTACTGTGCTCAGCTGTACTCTACCTCTACTGTGCTCCACTGCACTCTATCTCTACTCTACTCCACTGTATTCTACCTCTACTGTGCTCTACTGTACTCTACCTCTACTGTACTGTACTGTTCTCTACCTCTACTGTACTCTACTGTACTCCACCTCTACTGTGCTCCACTGTACTCCACTGTACTCTACCTCTACTGTACTCCACTGTACTCTATCTCTACTGTTCTCCACTGTACTCTACCTCTACTGTGCTCCACTGTACTCCACTGTACTCTACCTCTACTGTGATCCATTGTACTCTACCTCTGCTGTGCTCCACTGTACTCTACCTCTACTATACTCCACTGTACTCTACCTCTACTGTACTCTACTGTACTCCAGCTCTACTGTGATCCACTGTACTCTACCTCTGCTGTGCTCCAGTGTACTCTATCTCTACTCTACTCCACTGTACTCTATCTCTATTGTACTCCACTGTACTCTACCTCTACTGTACTCTACTGTACTACACCTCTACTGTGCTCCACTGTAATCCACTGTACTCTACCTCTACTGTACTCCACTGTACTCTATCTCTACTGTACTCCACTGTACTCTATCTCTACTGTACTCCACTTTACTCCACCTCTACAGTGCTCCACTGTACTCTACCTCTACTGTACTCCACTGTACTCTACCTCTACTCTGCTCTACTGTACTCTATCTCTACTGTGCTCCACTGTACTCTACCACTACTGTACTCCAGTGTAGTCTACCTCAACTATACTCCACTGTACTCCACCTCTACTGTGCTCCACTGTACTCTACCTCTACTCTACTCCACTGTACTCTATCTCTTCTGTACTCCACTGTACTCTATCTCTACTGTGCTCTACTGTACTCTACCTCTACTGTGCTCCACTGTACTCCACTGTACTCTATCTCTACTGTCATCCACTGTACTCTACCTCTGCTGTGCTCCACTGTACTCTATCTTTACTCTACTCCACTGTACTCTCTCTCTACTGTACTCCACTGTACTCTACCTCTACTGTACTCCACTCTACTCTACCTCTACTCTGCTCTACTGTACTCTATCTCTACTGTACTCCTCTGTACTCTACCTCTACTGTACTCCACTGTAGTCTACCTCAACTATACTCCACTGTACTCTACCTCTACTGTGCTCCACTATACTCTACATCTACTGTGCTCCACTGTACTCTACCTCTACTGTACTCCACTGTACTCTACCTCTACTATACTCCACTGTACTCTACCTCTACTGTATTCCACTGTACTCTACTTTTACTGTACTCCACTGTACTCTACCTCTACTATACTCCACTGTACTCTACCTCTACTGTACTCTACTGTACTCCACCTCTACTGTGCTCCACTGTACTCCACTGTACTCTATCTCTACTGTGATCCACTGTACTCTACCTCTGCTGTGTTCCACTGTACTCTATCTCTACTCTACTCCACTGTACTCTATCTCTATTGTACTCCACTGTACTCTACCTCTACTGTACTCTACTGTACTCCACCTCTACTGTGCTCCACTGTACTCCACTGTAATCTCTACCTCTACTGTACTCCACTGTACTCTATCTCTACTGTACTCCACTGTACTCTATCTCTACTGTGCTCCACTGTATTCTACCTCTACGGTGCTCCACTGTGATCCACTGTACTCTACCTCTGCTGTGCTCCACTGTACTCTATCTCTACTCTACTCTACTGTACTCTACCTCTACTGTACTCCACTGTACTCTAACTCTACTGTACTCCACTGTACTCTACCTATACTGTACTCAACTGTACTCTACCTCTACTGTACTCTACAGTACTCCACATCTAATGTGCTCCACTGTAATCCACTGTACTCTACCACTACTGTACTCCACTGTACTCTACCTCTACTGTGCTCCACTGTACTCTATCTCTACTGTACTCCACTGTCCTCTACCTCTACTGTGCTCCACTTCACACTACCTCTACTGTACTCCACTGTACTCTACCTCTACTATACTCTACTGTACTCCACCTCTACTGTACTCCACTGTAATCTACCTCTACAGTGCTCCACTGTGCTCTACCTCTACTGTACTCCACTGTACTCTAACTCTACTCTGCTCTACTGTACTCTATCTCTACTGTACTCCACTGTACTCTACCTCTACTGTACTCCACTGTAGTCTACCTCAACTATACTCCACTGTACTCTACCTCTACTGTACTCCACTGTACTCTACCTCTACTTTGCTCTACTGTACTCTATCTCTACTGTGCTCCACTGTACTCTACCTCTACTGTACTCCAATCTAGTCTACCTCAACTATACTCCACTGTACTCTACCTCTACTGTGCTCCACTGTACTCTTCCTCTACTCTGCTCTACTGTACTCTATCTCTACTGTGCTCCACTGTACTCTACCTCTACTGTACTCCACTCTAGTCTACCTCAACTATACTCCACTGTACTCTACCTCTACTGTGCTCCACTGTACTCTACCTCTACTGTGCTCTACTGTACTCTATCTCTACTGTGCTCCACTGTACTCTACCTCTACTGTACTCCACATTACTCTACATCTACTCTGCTCTACTGTACTCTATCTCTACTGTGCTCCACTGTACTCTACCTCTACTGTACTCCACTGTAGTCTACCTCAACTATACTCCACTGTACTCTACCTCTACTGTGCTCCAGTGTACTCTACCTCTACTGTGCTCTACTGTACTCTATCTCTACTGTGCTCCACTGTACTCTACCTCTACTGTACTCCACTGTACTCTACCTCTACTGTGCTCTACTGTACTCTATCTCTACTGTACACCACTGTACTCTACCTCTACTCTGCTGTACTGTACCCTATCTCTACTGTGCTCCACTGTACTCTACCTCTACTGTACTCCACTGTAGTCTACCTCAACTATACTCCACTGTACTCTACCTCTACTGTGCTCCACTGTACTCTACCTCTACTGTGCTCTACTGTACTCTATCTCTACTGTGCTCCACTGTACTCTACCTCTACTGTACTCCACTTTACTCTATCTCTACTGTGCTCCACTGTACTCTACCTCTACTGTACTCCACTGTACTCTATCTCTACTGTGCTCCACTGTACTCTACCTCTACTGTACTCCACTGTACTCTACCTCAACTGTGCTCCACTGTACTCTACCTCTACTGTACTCCACTGTACTCTATCTCTACTGTTCTCCACTCTACTCAACCTCTACTGTGCTCAGCTGTACTCTACCTCTACTGTGCTCCACTGCACTCTATCTCTACTCTACTCCACTGTATTCTACCTCTACTGTGCTCTACTGTACTCTACCTCTACTGTACTCCACTGTACTCTACCTCTACTGTACTGTACTGTTCTCTACCTCTACTGTACTCTACTGTACTCCACCTCTACTGTGCTCCACTGTACTCCACTGTACTCTACCTCTACTGTACTCCACTGTACTCTATCTCTACTGTTCTCCACTGTACTCTACCTCTACTGTGCTCCACTGTACTCCACTGTACTCTACCTCTACTGTGATCCATTGTACTCTACCTCTGCTGTGCTCCACTGTACTCTACCTCTACTATACTCCACTGTACTCTACCTCTACTGTACTCTACTGTACTCCAGCTCTACTGTGATCCACTGTACTCTACCTCTGCTGTGCTCCAGTGTACTCTATCTCTACTCTACTCCACTGTACTCTATCTCTATTGTACTCCACTGTACTCTACCTCTACTGTACTCTACTGTACTACACCTCTACTGTGCTCCACTGTAATCCACTGTACTCTACCTCTACTGTACTCCACTGTACTCTATCTCTACTGTACTCCACTGTACTCTATCTCTACTGTACTCCACTTTACTCCACCTCTACAGTGCTCCACTGTACTCTACCTCTACTGTACTCCACTGTACTCTACCTCTACTCTGCTCTACTGTACTCTATCTCTACTGTGCTCCACTGTACTCTACCACTACTGTACTCCAGTGTAGTCTACCTCAACTATACTCCACTGTACTCCACCTCTACTGTGCTCCACTGTACTCTACCTCTACTCTACTCCACTGTACTCTATCTCTTCTGTACTCCACTGTACTCTATCTCTACTGTGCTCTACTGTACTCTACCTCTACTGTGCTCCACTGTACTCCACTGTACTCTATCTCTACTGTCATCCACTGTACTCTACCTCTGCTGTGCTCCACTGTACTCTATCTTTACTCTACTCCACTGTACTCTCTCTCTACTGTACTCCACTGTACTCTACCTCTACTGTACTCCACTCTACTCTACCTCTACTCTGCTCTACTGTACTCTATCTCTACTGTACTCCTCTGTACTCTACCTCTACTGTACTCCACTGTAGTCTACCTCAACTATACTCCACTGTACTCTACCTCTACTGTGCTCCACTATACTCTACATCTACTGTGCTCCACTGTACTCTACCTCTACTGTACTCCACTGTACTCTACCTCTACTATACTCCACTGTACTCTACCTCTACTGTATTCCACTGTACTCTACTTTTACTGTACTCCACTGTACTCTACCTCTACTATACTCCACTGTACTCTACCTCTACTGTACTCTACTGTACTCCACCTCTACTGTGCTCCACTGTACTCCACTGTACTCTATCTCTACTGTGATCCACTGTACTCTACCTCTGCTGTGTTCCACTGTACTCTATCTCTACTCTACTCCACTGTACTCTATCTCTATTGTACTCCACTGTACTCTACCTCTACTGTACTCTACTGTACTCCACCTCTACTGTGCTCCACTGTACTCCACTGTACTCTACCTCTACTGTACTCCACTGTACTCTATCTCTACTGTACTCCACTGTACTCTATCTCTACTGTGCTCCACTGTATTCTACCTCTACGGTGCTCCACTGTGATCCACTGTACTCTACCTCTGCTGTGCTCCACTGTACTCTATCTCTACTCTACTCTACTGTACTCTACCTCTACTGTACTCCACTGTACTCTAACTCTACTGTACTCCACTGTACTCTACCTATACTGTACTCAACTGTACTCTACCTCTACTGTACTCTACAGTACTCCACATCTAATGTGCTCCACTGTAATCCACTGTACTCTACCACTACTGTACTCCACTGTACTCTACCTCTACTGTGCTCCACTGTACTCTATCTCTACTGTACTCCACTGTCCTCTACCTCTACTGTGCTCCACTTCACACTACCTCTACTGTACTCCACTGTACTCTACCTCTACTATACTCTACTGTACTCCACCTCTACTGTACTCCACTGTAATCTACCTCTACAGTGCTCCACTGTGCTCTACCTCTACTGTACTCCACTGTACTCTAACTCTACTCTGCTCTACTGTACTCTATCTCTACTGTACTCCACTGTACTCTACCTCTACTGTACTCCACTGTAGTCTACCTCAACTATACTCCACTGTACTCTACCTCTACTGTACTCCACTGTACTCTACCTCTACTTTGCTCTACTGTACTCTATCTCTACTGTGCTCCACTGTACTCTACCTCTACTGTACTCCACTCTAGTCTACCTCAACTATACTCCACTGTACTCTACCTCTACTGTGCTCCACTGTACTCTTCCTCTACTCTGCTCTACTGTACTCTATCTCTACTGTGCTCCACTGTACTCTACCTCTACTGTACTCCACTCTAGTCTACCTCAACTATACTCCACTGTACTCTACCTCTACTGTGCTCCACTGTACTCTACCTCTACTGTGCTCTACTGTACTCTATCTCTACTGTGCTCCACTGTACTCTACCTCTACTGTACTCCACATTACTCTACATCTATTCTGCTCTACTGTACTCTATCTCTACTGTGCTCCACTGTACTCTACCTCTACTGTACTCCACTGTAGTCTACCTCAACTATACTCCACTGTACTCTACCTCTACTGTGCTCCAGTGTACTCTACCTCTACTGTGCTCTACTGTACTCTATCTCTACTGTGCTCCACTGTACTCTACCTCTACTGTACTCCACTGTACTCTACCTCTACTGTGCTCTACTGTACTCTATCTCTACTGTACACCACTGTACTCTACCTCTACTCTGCTGTACTGTACCCTATCTCTACTGTGCTCCACTGTACTCTACCTCTACTGTACTCCACTGTAGTCTACCTCAACTATACTCCACTGTACTCTACCTCTACTGTGCTCCACTGTACTCTACCTCTACTGTGCTCTACTGTACTCTATCTCTAACGTGCTCCACTGTACTCTACCTCTACTGTACTCCACTGTACTCTATCTCTACTGTGCTCCACTGTACTCTACCTCTACTGTACTCCACTGTACTCTATCTCTACTGTGCTCCACTGTACTCTACCTCTACTGTACTCCACTGTACTCTACCTCAACTGTGCTCCACTGTACTCTACCTCTACTGTACTCCACTGTACTCTATCTCTACTGTTCTCCACTCTACTCAACCTCTACTGTGCTCAGCTGTACTCTACCTCTACTGTGCTCCACTGCACTCTATCTCTACTCTACTCCACTGTATTCTACCTCTACTGTGCTCTACTGTACTCTACCTCTACTGTACTCCACTGTACTCTACCTCTACTGTACTGTACTGTTCTCTACCTCTACTGTACTCTACTGTACTCCACCTCTACTGTGCTCCACTGTACTCCACTGTACTCTACCTCTACTGTACTCCACTGTACTCTATCTCTACTGTTCTCCACTGTACTCTACCTCTACTGTGCTCCACTGTACTCCACTGTACTCTACCTCTACTGTGATCCATTGTACTCTACCTCTGCTGTGCTCCACTGTACTCTACCTCTACTATACTCCACTGTACTCTACCTCTACTGTACTCTACTGTACTCCAGCTCTACTGTGATCCACTGTACTCTACCTCTGCTGTGCTCCAGTGTACTCTATCTCTACTCTACTCCACTGTACTCTATCTCTATTGTACTCCACTGTACTCTACCTCTACTGTACTCTACTGTACTACACCTCTACTGTGCTCCACTGTAATCCACTGTACTCTACCTCTACTGTACTCCACTGTACTCTATCTCTACTGTACTCCACTGTACTCTATCTCTACTGTACTCCACTTTACTCCACCTCTACAGTGCTCCACTGTACTCTACCTCTACTGTACTCCACTGTACTCTACCTCTACTCTGCTCTACTGTACTCTATCTCTACTGTGCTCCACTGTACTCTACCACTACTGTACTCCAGTGTAGTCTACCTCAACTATACTCCACTGTACTCCACCTCTACTGTGCTCCACTGTACTCTACCTCTACTCTACTCCACTGTACTCTATCTCTTCTGTACTCCACTGTACTCTATCTCTACTGTGCTCTACTGTACTCTACCTCTACTGTGCTCCACTGTACTCCACTGTACTCTATCTCTACTGTCATCCACTGTACTCTACCTCTGCTGTGCTCCACTGTACTCTATCTCTACTCTACTCCACTGTACTCTCTCTCTACTGTACTCCACTGTACTCTACCTCTACTGTACTCCACTCTACTCTACCTCTACTCTGCTCTACTGTACTCTATCTCTACTGTACTCCTCTGTACTCTACCTCTACTGTACTCCACTGTAGTCTACCTCAACTATACTCCACTGTACTCTACCTCTACTGTGCTCCACTATACTCTACATCTACTGTGCTCCACTGTACTCTACCTCTACTGTACTCCACTGTACTCTACCTCTACTATACTCCACTGTACTCTACCTCTACTGTATTCCACTGTACTCTACTTTTACTGTACTCCACTGTACTCTACCTCTACTATACTCCACTGTACTCTACCTCTACTGTACTCTACTGTATTCCACCTCTACTGTGCTCCACTGTACTCCACTGTACTCTATCTCTACTGTGATCCACTGTACTCTACCTCTGCTGTGTTCCACTGTACTCTATCTCTACTCTACTCCACTGTACTCTATCTCTATTGTACTCCACTGTACTCTACCTCTACTGTACTCTACTGTACTCCACCTCTACTGTGCTCCACTGTACTCCACTGTACTCTACCTCTACTGTACTCCACTGTACTCTATCTCTACTGTACTCCACTGTACTCTATCTCTACTGTGCTCCACTGTATTCTACCTCTACGGTGCTCCACTGTGATCCACTGTACTCTACCTCTGCTGTGCTCCACTGTACTCTATCTCTACTCTACTCTACTGTACTCTACCTCTACTGTACTCCACTGTACTCTAACTCTACTGTACTCCACTGTACTCTACCTATACTGTACTCAACTGTACTCTACCTCTACTGTACTCTACAGTACTCCACATCTAATGTGCTCCACTGTAATCCACTGTACTCTACCACTACTGTACTCCACTGTACTCTACCTCTACTGTGCTCCACTGTACTCTATCTCTACTGTACTCCACTGTCCTCTACCTCTACTGTGCTCCACTTCACACTACCTCTACTGTACTCCACTGTACTCTACCTCTACTATACTCTACTGTACTCCACCTCTACTGTACTCCACTGTAATCTACCTCTACAGTGCTCCACTGTGCTCTACCTCTACTGTACTCCACTGTACTCTAACTCTACTCTGCTCTACTGTACTCTATCTCTACTGTACTCCACTGTACTCTACCTCTACTGTACTCCACTGTAGTCTACCTCAACTATACTCCACTGTACTCTACCTCTACTGTGCTCCACTATACTCTACATCTACTGTGCTCCACTGTACTCTACCTCTACTGTACTCCACTGTACTCTACCTCTACTATACTCCACTGTACTCTACCTCTACTGTATTCCACTGTACTCTACTTTTACTGTACTCCACTGTACTCTACCTCTACTATACTCCACTGTACTCTACCTCTACTGTACTCTACTGTACTCCACCTCTACTGTGCTCCACTGTACTCCACTGTACTCTATCTCTACTGTGATCCACTGTACTCTACCTCTGCTGTGTTCCACTGTACTCTATCTCTACTCTACTCCACTGTACTCTATCTCTATTGTACTCCACTGTACTCTACCTCTACTGTACTCTACTGTACTCCACCTCTACTGTGCTCCACTGTACTCCACTGTACTCTACCTCTACTGTACTCCACTGTACTCTATCTCTACTGTACTCCACTGTACTCTATCTCTACTGTGCTCCACTGTATTCTACCTCTACGGTGCTCCACTGTGATCCACTGTACTCTACCTCTGCTGTGCTCCACTGTACTCTATCTCTACTCTACTCTACTGTACTCTACCTCTACTGTACTCCACTGTACTCTAACTCTACTGTACTCCACTGTACTCTACCTATACTGTACTCAACTGTACTCTACCTCTACTGTACTCTACAGTACTCCACATCTAATGTGCTCCACTGTAATCCACTGTACTCTACCACTACTGTACTCCACTGTACTCTACCTCTACTGTGCTCCACTGTACTCTATCTCTACTGTACTCCACTGTCCTCTACCTCTACTGTGCTCCACTTCACACTACCTCTACTGTACTCCACTGTACTCTACCTCTACTATACTCTACTGTACTCCACCTCTACTGTACTCCACTGTAATCTACCTCTACAGTGCTCCACTGTGCTCTACCTCTACTGTACTCCACTGTACTCTAACTCTACTCTGCTCTACTGTACTCTATCTCTACTGTACTCCACTGTACTCTACCTCTACTGTACTCCACTGTAGTCTACCTCAACTATACTCCACTGTACTCTACCTCTACTGTGCTCCACTGTACTCTACCTCTACTGTGCTCTACTGTACTCTATCTCTACTGTGCTCCACTGTACTCTACCTCTAATGTACTCCACTGTACTCTACCTCTACTGTGCTCTACTGTACTCTATCTCTACTGTACACCACTGTACTCTACCTCTACTCTGCTGTACTGTACCCTATCTCTACTGTGCTCCACTGTACTCTACCTCTACTGTACTCCACTGTAGTCTACCTCAACTATACTCCACTGTACTCTACCTCTACTGTGCTCCACTGTACTCTACCTCTACTGTGCTCTACTGTACTCTATCTCTACTGTGCTCCACTGTACTCTACCTCTACTGTACTCCACTGTACTCTATCTCTACTGTGCTCCACTGTACTCTACCTCTACTGTACTCCACTGTACTCTATCTCTACTGTGCTCCACTGTACTCTACCTCTACTGTACTCCACTGTACTCTACCTCTACTGTGCTCCACTGTACTCTACCTCTACTGTACTCCACTGTACTCTATCTCTACTGTTCTCCACTCTACTCAACCTCTACTGTGCTCAGCTGTACTCTACCTCTACTGTGCTCCACTGCACTCTATCTCTACTCTACTCCACTGTATTCTACCTCTACTGTGCTCTACTGTACTCTACCTCTACTGTACTCCACTGTACTCTACCTCTACTGTACTGTACTGTTCTCTACCTCTACTGTACTCTACTGTACTCCACCTCTACTGTGCTCCACTGTACTCCACTGTACTCTACCTCTACTGTACTCCACTGTACTCTATCTCTACTGTTCTCCACTGTACTCTACCTCTACTGTGCTCCACTGTACTCCACTGTACTCTACCTCTACTCTGATCCATTGTACTCTACCTCTGCTGTGCTCCACTGTACTCTACCTCTACTATACTCCACTGTACTCTACCTCTACTGTACTCTACTGTACTCCAGCTCTACTGTGATCCACTGTACTCTACCTCTGCTGTGCTCCACTGTACTCTATCTCTACTCTACTCCACTGTACTCTATCTCTATTGTACTCCACTGTACTCTACCTCTACTGTACTCTACTGTACTCCACCTCTACTGTGCTCCACTGTAATCCACTGTACTCTACCTCTACTGTACTCCACTGTACTCTATCTCTACTGTACTCCACTGTACTCTATCTCTACTGTACTCCACTTTACTCCACCTCTACAGTGCTCCACTGTACTCTACCTCTACTGTACTCCACTGTACTCTACCTCTACTCTGCTCTACTGTACTCTATCTCTACTGTGCTCCACTGTACTCTACCACTACTGTACTCCAGTGTAGTCTACCTCAACTATACTCCACTGTACTCCACCTCTACTGTGCTCCACTGTACTCTACCTCTACTCTACTCCACTGTACTCTATCTCTTCTGTACTCCACTGTACTCTATCTCTACTGTGCTCTACTGTACTCTACCTCTACTGTGCTCCACTGTACTCCACTGTACTCTATCTCTACTGTCATCCACTGTACTCTACCTCTGCTGTGCTCCACTGTACTCTATCTCTACTCTACTCCACTGTACTCTCTCTCTACTGTACTCCACTGTACTCTACCTCTACTGTACTCCACTCTACTCTACCTCTATTCTGCTCTACTGTACTCTATCTCTACTGTACTCCTCTGTACTCTACCTCTACTGTACTCCACTGTAGTCTACCTCAACTATACTCCACTGTACTCTACCTCTACTGTGCTCCACTATACTCTACATCTACTGTGCTCCACTGTACTCTACCTCTACTGTACTCCACTGTACTCTACCTCTACTATACTCCACTGTACTCTACCTCTACTGTATTCCACTGTACTCTACTTCTACTGTACTCCACTGTACTCTACCTCTACTATACTCCACTGTACTCTACCTCTACTGTACTCTACTGTACTCCACCTCTACTGTGCTCCACTGTACTCCACTGTACTCTATCTCTACTGTGATCCACTGTACTCTACCTCTGCTGTGTTCCACTGTACTCTATCTCTACTCTACTCCACTGTACTCTATCTCTATTGTACTCCACTGTACTCTACCTCTACTGTACTCTACTGTACTCCACCTCTACTGTGCTCCACTGTACTCCACTGTACTCTACCTCTACTGTACTCCACTGTACTCTATCTCTACTGTACTCCACTGTACTCTATCTCTACTGTGCTCCACTGTATTCTACCTCTACGGTGCTCCACTGTGATCCACTGTACTCTACCTCTGCTGTGCTCCACTGTACTCTATCTCTACTCTACTCTACTGTACTCTACCTCTACTGTACTCCACTGTACTCTAACTCTACTGTACTCCACTGTACTCTACCTATACTGTACTCAACTGTACTCTACCTCTACTGTACTCTACAGTACTCCACATCTAATGTGCTCCACTGTAATCCACTGTACTCTACCACTACTGTACTCCACTGTACTCTACCTCTACTGTGCTCCACTGTACTCTATCTCTACTGTACTCCACTGTCCTCTACCTCTACTGTGCTCCACTTCACACTACCTCTACTGTACTCCACTGTACTCTACCTCTACTATACTCTACTGTACTCCACCTCTACTGTACTCCACTGTAATCTACCTCTACAGTGCTCCACTGTGCTCTACCTCTACTGTACTCCACTGTACTCTAACTCTACTCTGCTCTACTGTACTCTATCTCTACTGTACTCCACTGTACTCTACCTCTACTGTACTCCACTGTAGTCTACCTCAACTATACTCCACTGTACTCTACCTCTACTGTGCTCCACTGTACTCTACCTCTACTATACTCCACTGTACTCTACCTCTACTGTGCTCTACTGAACTCTATCTCTACTGTGCTTCACTGTACTCTTCCTCTACTGTACTCCACTATACTCCACCTCTACAGTGCTCCACTGTACTCTACCTCTACTGTACTCCAGTGTATTCTACCTCTACTCTGCTCTACTGTACTCTATCTCTACTGTGCTCCATTGTACTCTACCTCTACTGTACTCCACTGTAGTCTACCTCAACTATACTCCACTGTACTCTACCTCTACTGTGCTCCACTGTACTCTATCTCTACTGTCATCCACTGTACTCTACCTCTGCTGTGCTCCACTGTACTCTATATCTACTCTACTCCACTGTACTCTATCTCTACTGTACTCCACTGTACTCTACCTCTACTGTACTCCACTCTACTCTACCTCTACTCTGCTCTACTTTACTCTATCTCTACTGTGCTCCACTGTACTCTATCTCTACTGTACTCCACTGTACTCTACCTCTACTGCTCTCCACTGTACTCTACCTCTACTGTGCTCCACTGTACACTACCTCTACTGTACTCCACTGTACTCTACCTCTACTGTGCTCCACTCTACTCTACCTCTACTGTGCTCCACTGTACTCTACCTCTACTGTGCTCCACTTTACTATCTCTACTGTGCTCCACTGTACTCTACCTCTACAGTGCTCCACTGTGCTCTACCTCTACTGTACTCCACTGTACTCTACCTCTACTCTGCTCTACTGTAGTCTACCTCAACTATACTCCACTGTACTCTACCTCTACTGTGCTCCACTGTACTCTACATCTACTGTGCTCCACTGTACTCTACATCTACTGTACTCCACTGTACTCTATCTCTACTATACTCCACTGTACTCTACCTCTACTGTGCTCTACTGTACTCTATCTCTACTGTGCTCCACTGTACTCTTCCTCAACTGTACTCCACTGTACTCCACCTCTACAGTGCTCCACTGTACTCTACCTCTACTGTACTCCACTGTACTCTACCTCTACTCTGCTCTACTGTACTCTATCTCTACTGTGCTCCACTGTACTCTACCACTACTGTACTCCACTGTAGTCTACCTCAACTATACTCCACTGTACTCTACCTCTACTGTGCTCCACAGTACTCTATCTCTACTGTACTCCACTGTACTCTATCTCTACTGTATTCCACTGTACTCTATCTCTACTGTGCTCCACTGTACTCTACATCTACTGTGCTCTACTGTACTCTACTCTACTGTACTCCACTGTACTCTACCTCTACTGTATTCCACTGTACTCTATCTCTACTGTACTCCACTGTACTCTATCTCTACTGTGCTCCACTGTACTCTACCTCTACTGTGCTCCACTGTGATCCACTGTACTCTACCTCTGCTGTGCTCCACTGTACTCTATCTCTACTCTACTCTACTGTACTCTATCTCTACTGTACTCCACTGTACTCTACCTCTACTGTACTCTACTGTACTCCACCTCTACTGTGCTCCACTGTACTCTACATCTACTGTGCTCCACTGTACTCTACCTCTACTGTACTCCACTGTACTCTACTTCTACTATACTCCACTGTACACTACCTCTACTGTACTCCACTGTACTCTACCTCTACTCTGCTCTACTGTACTCTATCTCTACTGTGCTCCACTGTACTCTACCTCTACTGTACTCCACTCTAGTCTACCTCAACTATAATCCACTGTACTCTACCTCTACTGTACTCCACTGTACTCTACCTCTACTGTACTCCACTGTAGTCTACCTCAACTATACTCCACTGTCCTCTACCTCTACTGTGCTCCACTGTATTCGACCTCTACTGTACTCCACTGTACTCTATCTCTACTGTACTCCACTCTAGTCTACCTCAACTATACTCCACTGTACTCTACCTCTACTGTACTCCACTGTACTCTACCTCTACTGTACTCCACTGTAGTCTACCTCAACTATACTCCACTGTCCTCTACCTCTACTGTGCTCCACTGTATTCTACCTCTACTGTACTCCACTGTACTCTATCTCTACTGTACTCCACTGTACTCTATCTCTACTGTGCTCTACTGTACTCTACCTCTACTGTGCTCCACTGTACTCCACTGTACTCTATCTCTACTGTCATCCACTGTACTCTACCTCTGCTGTGCTCCACTGTACTCTATCTCTACTCTACTCCACTGTACTCTATCACTACTGTACTCCACTGTAGTCTACCTCGACTGTACTCCACTCTACTCTACCTCTACTCTGCTCTACTGTACTCTATCTCTACTGAGCTCCTCTGTACTCTACCTCTACTGTACTACACTGTACTCTACCTCTACTGTGCTCCACTGTACTCTACCTCTAGTGTACTCCACTGTACTCTACCTCTACTGTGCTCTGCTGTACTCTACCTCTACTGTACTCCACTGTACTCTACCTCTACTCTGCTCTACTGTACTCTATCTCTACTGTGTTCCACTGTACTCTATCTCTACTGTACTCCACTGTACTCTATATCTACTGTGCTCTACTGTACTCTACCTCTACTGTGCTCCACTGTACTCTACCTCTACTGTGCTCTACTGTACTCTATCTCTACTGTGCTCTACTGTACTCTACCTCTACTATACTCCACTGTACTCCACCTCTACTGTGCTCCACTGTACTCCACTGTACTCTATCTCTACTGTGGTCCACTGTACTCTACCTCTGCTGTGCTCCACTGTACTCTATCTCTACTCTACTCCGCTGTACTCTATCTCTATTGTTCTCCACTGTACTCTACGTCTACTGTACTCTACTGTACTCCACCTCTACTGTGCTCCACTGTACTCCACTGTACTCTACCTCTACTGTACTCCACTGTACTCTCTCTACTGTACTCCACTGTACTCTTTCTCTACTGTGCTCCACTGTACTCTACCTCTACTGTGCTCCACTGTACTCTACCTCTTCTGTGCTCCACTGTACTCTATATCTACTCTACTCTACTCTACTGTACTCTATCTCTACTGTACACCACTGTACTCTACCTCTACTGTACTCCACCTCTACTGTGCTCCACTGTACTCCACTGCACTCTACCTCTACTGTGCTCCACTGTATTCTACCTCTACTGTACTCCACTGTACTCTACCTCTGCTGTGCTCCACTGTACTCTAACTCTACTGTACTCCACTGTACTCTACCTATACTCTACTCCACTGTACTCTACCTCTATTGTACTCCACTGTACTCCACATCTAATGTGCTCCACTGTAATCCACTGTACTCTACCACTACTGTACCCCACTGGACTCTACCTCAACTGTGCTCCACTGACACTCTACCTCTACTGTGCTCCACTGTACTCTATCTCTACTGTACTCCACTGTACTCTATCTCTACTGTGCTCTACTGTACTCTATCTCTACTGTGCTCTACTGTACTCTACCTCTACTGTACTCCACTATACTCTACCTCTACTATACTCCACTGCACTTATCTCTTCTGTGTTCGACTGTACTCTATCTCTACTGTACTCCACTGTACTCTACCTCTACTGTGCTCTACTGTACTCTATCTCTGCTGTGCTCTACTGTACTCCATCTCTACTGTACTCCACTGTACTCTATCTCTACTGTGCTCTACTCTACTCTACCTCTACTGTGCTCCAATGTACTCCACTGTACTCTATCTCTACTGTCATCCACTGTACTCTACCTCTGCTGTGCTCCACTGTACTCTATCTCTACTCTACTCCACTGTACTCTATCTCTACTGTACTCCACTGTACTCTACCTCTACTGTATTCCACTCTACTCTACCTCTACTCTGCTCTACTGTACTCTATCTCTACTGAGCTCCTCTGTACTCTACCTCTACTGTACTCCACTGTACTCTACCTCTACTGTGCTCCACTGTATTCTACCTCTACTGTACTCCACTGTACTCTACCCCTACTGTGCTCCGCTGTACTCTACCTCTACTGTACTCCACTGTACTCTACCTCTACTCTGCTCTACTGTACTCTATCTCTACTGTGCTCCACTGTACTCTACCTCTACTGTACTCCACTGTACTCTATCTCTACTGTGCTCTACTGTACTCTACCTCTACTGTGCTCCACTGTACTCTACCTCTACTGTGCTCTACTGTACTCTATCTCTACTGTGCTCTACTGTACTCTACCTCTACTACACTCCACTGTACTCCACCTCTACTGTGCTCCACTGTACTCCACTGTACTCTATCTCTACTGTGATCCACTGTACTCTACCTCTGCTGTGCTCCACTGTACTCTATCTCTACTCTAATCCACTGTACTCTATCTCTATTGTACTCCACTGTACTCTACCTCTACTGTACTCTACTGTACTCCACCTCTACTGTGCTCCACTGTACTCCACTGTACTCTACCTCTACTGTACTCCACTGCACTCTATCTCTACTGTACTCCACTGTTCTCTTTCTCTACTGTGCTCCACTGTATTCTACCTCTACTGTACTCCACTGTACTCTACCTCTACTGTACTCCACTGTACTCTAACTCTACTGTACTCCACTGTACTCTACCTATACTGTACTCAACTGTACTCTACCTCTACTGTACTCTACTGTACTCCACATCTAATGTGCTCCACTGTAATCCACTGTACTCTACCACTACTGTACTCCACTGTACGCTACCTCTGCTGTGCTCCACTGTACTCTATCTCTACTCTACTCTACTCTACTGTACTCTATCTCTACTGTACTCCACTGTACTCTATATCTACTGTACTCCACCTCTACTGTGCTCCACTGTACTCCACTGCACTCTACCTCTACTGTGCTCCACTGTATTCTACCTCTACTGTACTCCACTGTACTCTACCTCTACTGTGCTCCACTGTACTCTAACTCTACTGTACTCCACTGAACTCTACCTATACTGTACTCCACTGTACTCTACCTCTACTGTACTCTACTGTACTCCACATCTAATGTGCTCCACTGTAATCCACTGTACTCTACCACTACTGTACCCCACTGTACTCTACCTCTACTGTGCTCCACTGACACTCTACCTCTACTGTGCTCCACTGTACTCTATCTCTACTGTACTCCACTGTACTCTATCTCTACTGTGCTCTACTGTACTCTATCTCTACTGTGCTCTACTGTATTCTACCTCTACTGTACTCCACTGTTCTCTACCTCTACTATACTCCACTGCACTTATCTCTTCTGTGTTCGACTGTACTCTATCTCTACTGTACTCCACTGTACTCTACCTCTACTGTGCTCTATTGTACTCTATCTCTACTGTGCTCTACTGTACTCTACCTCTACTATACTCCACTGTACTCTACCTCTACTGTGCTCCACTGTACTCTACCTCTACTGTGCTCTACTGTTCTCTACTCTACTGTACTCCACTGTATTCTACCTCTACTGTACTCCACTGTACTCTACCTCTACTGTGCTCCACTGTACTCCACTGTACTCTATCTCTACTGTCATCCACTGAACTCTACCTCTGCTGTGCTCCACTGTACTCTATCTCTACTCTACTCGACTGTACTCTATCTCTACTGTACTCCACTGTACTCTACCTCTACTGTACTCCACTCTACTCTACCTCTACTCTGCTCTACTGTACTCTATCTCTACTGTACTCCTCTGTACTCTACCTCTACTGTACTCCACTGTAGTCTACCTCAACTATACTCCACTGTACTCTACCTCTACTGTGCTCCACTGTACTCTACATCTACTGTGCTCCACTGTACTCTACATCTACTGTACTCCACTGTACTCTACCTCTACTATACTCCACTGTACTCTACCTCTACTGTACTCCACTGTACTCTACCTCTACTGTGCTCCACTGTACTCTACCTCTACTGTACTCCACTGTACTCTACCTCTACTGTACTCCACTGTACTCTACCTCTACTATACTCCACTGTACTCTACCTCTACTGTACTCTACTTTACTCCACCTCTACTGTGCTCCACTGTACTCCACTGTACTCTATATCTACTGTGATCCACTGTACTCTACCTCTGCTGTGCTCCACTGTACTCTATCTCTACTGTACTCCACTGTACTCTATCTCTATTGTACTCCACTGTACTCTACCTCTACTGTACTCTACTGTACTCCACCTCTACTGTGCTCCACTGTACTCCACTGTACTCTACCTCTACTGTACTCCACAGTACTCTATCTCTACTGTACTCCACTGTACTCTATCTCTACTGTGCTCCACTGTACTCTACCTCTACTGTTCTCCACTGTGATCCACTGTACTCTACCTCTGCTGTGCTCCACTGTACTCTATCTCTACTCTACTCTACTCTACTGTACTCTATATCTATTGTACTCCACTGTACTCTACCTCTACTGTACTCTACTGTACTCCACCTCTACTCTGCTCCACTGTACTCCACTGCACTCTACCTCTACTGTTCTCCACTGTATTCTACCTCTACTGTACTCCACTGTACTCTACCTCTACTGTGCTCCACTGTACTCCACTGTACTCTACCTATACTGTACTCAACTGTACTCTACCTCTACTGTACTCTACTGTACTCCACATCTAATGTGCTCCACTGTAATCCACTGTACTCTACCACTACTGTACTCCACTGTACTTTACCTCTACTGTACTCCACTGTACTCTACCTCTACTGTGCTACACTGTACTGTACTCCACTGTACTCTATCTCTACTGTACTGCACTGTACTCTTCCTCTACTGTGCTCCACTGTACTCTACCTCTACTGTGCTCTACTGTACTCTATCTCTACCTGTGCTCTACTGTACTCTACCTCTGCTGTACTCCACTGTACTCTACCTCTACTATATTCCACTGCACTTATCTCTTCTGTGTTCGACTGTACTCTATCTCTACTGCACTCCACTATACTCTACCTCTACTGTGCTCTACTGTACTCTATCTCAGCTGTGCTCTACTGTACTCTACCTCTACTATACTCCACTGTACTCTACCTCTACTGTGCTCCACTTTACTCTACCTCTACTATTCTCTACTCTACTGTACTCCACTGTACTCTACCTCTACTGTACTCCACTGTACTCTACCTCTACTGTGCTCCACTGTACTCTATCTCTACTGTACTCCACTGTACTCTATCTCTACTGTACTACACTGTACTCTTCCTCTACTGTGCTCCACTGTACTCTACCTCTACTGTGCTCGACTCTACTCTATCTCTACTGTGCTCTACTGTACTCTACCTCTACTGTGCTCCACTGTACTCTACCTCTACTGTACTCCACTGCACTTATCTCTACTGTGTTCGACTGTACTCTACCTCTACTGTGCTCTACCGTACTCTATCTCTACTGTGCTCTACTGTGCTCTACCTCTACTGTGCTCCACTGTACTCTACCTCTACTGTGCTCCACTGTACACTACCTCTACTGTACTCCACTGTACTCTACCTCTACTGTGCTCCACTCTACTCTACCTCTACTGTGCTCCAGTGTACTCTACCTCTACTGTGCTCCACTGTACTCTATCTCTACTGTACTCCACTGTACTCTACCTCTACAGTGCTCCAGTGTACTCTACCTCTACTGTGTTCGACTGTACTCTATCTCTACTGTACTCCACTGTACTCTACCTCTACTGTGCTCTATTGTACTCTATCTCTACTGTGCTCTACTGTACTCTACCTCTACTATACTCCACTGTACTCTACCTCTACTGTGCTCCACTGTTATCTACCTCTACTGTGCTCTACTGTTCTCTACTCTACTGTACTCCACTGTATTCTACCTCTACTGTACTCCACTGTACTCTACCTCTACTGTGCTCCACTGTACTCCACTGTACTCTATCTCTACTGTCATCCACTGAACTCTACCTCTGCTGTGCTCCACTGTACTCTATCTCTACTCTACTCGACTGTACTCTATCTCTACTGTACTCCACTGTACTCTACCTCTACTGTACTCCACTCTACTCTACCTCTACTCTGCTCTACTGTACTCTATCTCTACTGTACTCCTCTGTACTCTACCTCTACTGTACTCCACTGTAGTCTACCTCAACTATACTCCACTGTACTCTACCTCTACTGTGCTCCACTGTACTCTACATTTACTGTGCTCCACTGTACTCTACATCTACTGTACTCCACTGTACTCTACCTCTACTATACTCCACTGTACTCTACCTCTACTGTACTCCACTGTACTCTACCTCTACTGTGTTCCACTGTACTCTACCTCTACTGTACTCCACTGTACTCTACCTCTACTGTACTCCACTGTACTCTACCTCTACTATACTCCACTGTACTCTACCTCCACTGTACTCTACTGTACTCCACCTCTACTGTGCTCCACTGTTCTCCACTGTACTCTATCTCTACTGTGATCCACTGTACTCTACCTCTGCTGTGCTCCACTGTACTCTATCTCTACTGTACTCCACTGTACTCTATCTCTATTGTACTCCACTGTACTCTACCTCTACTGTACTCTACTGTACTCCACCTCTACTGTGCTCCACTGTACTCCACTGTACTCTACCTCTACTGTACTCCACAGTACTCTATCTCTACTGTACTCCACTGTACTCTATCTCTACTGTGCTCCACTGTACTCTACCTCTACTGTTCTCCACTGTGATCCACTGTACTCTACCTCTGCTGTGCTCCACTGTACTCTATCTCTACTCTACTCTACTCTACTGTACTCTATATCTATTGTACTCCACTGTACTCTACCTCTACTGTACTCTACTGTACTCCACCTCTACTCTGCTCCACTGTACTCCACTGCACTCTACCTCTACTGTGCTCCACTGTATTCTACCTCTACTGTACTCCACTGTACTCTACCTCTACTGTGCTCCACTGTACTCCACTGTACTCTACCTATACTGTACTCAACTGTACTCTACCTCTACTGTACTCTACTGTACTCCACATCTAATGTGCTCCACTGTAATCCACTGTACTCTACCACTACTGTACTCCACTGTACTTTACCTCTACTGTACTCCACTGTACTCTACCTCTACTGTGCTACACTGTACTGTACTCCACTGTACTCTATCTCTACTATACTACACTGTACTCTTCCTCTACTGTGCTCCACTGTACTCTACCTCTACTGTGCTCTACTGTACTCTATATCTACCTGTGCTCTACTGTACTCTACCTCTGCTGTACTCCACTGTACTCTACCTCTACTATATTCCACTGCACTTATCTCTTCTGTGTTCGACTGTACTCTATCTCTACTGCACTCCACTATACTCTACCTCTACTGTGCTCTACTGTACTCTATCTCTGCTGTGCTCTACTGTACTCTACCTCTACTATACTCCACTGTACTCTACCTCTACTGTGCTCCACTGTACTCTACCTCTACTATTCCCTACTCTACTGTACTCCACTGTACTCTACCTCTACTGTACTCCACTGTACTCTACCTCTACTGTGCTCCACTGTACTCTATCTCTACTGTACTCCACTGTACTCTATCTCTACTGTACTACACTGTACTCTTCCTCTACTGTGCTCCACTGTACTCTACCTCTACTGTGCTCGACTCTACTCTATCTCTACTGTGCTCTACTGTACTCTACCTCTACTGTACTCCACTGTACTCTACCTCTACTGTACTCCACTGCACTTATCTCTACTGTGTTCGACTGTACTCTACCTCTACTGTGCTCTACTGTACTCTATCTCTACTGTGCTCTACTGTGCTCTACCTCTACTGTGCTCCACTGTACTCCACCTCTACTGTGCTCCACTGTACACTACCTCTACTGTACTCCACTGTACTCTACCTCTACTGTGCTCCACTCTACTCTACCTCTACTGTGCTCCACTGTACTCTACCTCTACTGTGCTCCACTGTACTCTATCTCTACTGTACTCCACTGTACTCTACCTCTACAGTGCCCCACTGTGCTCTACCTCTACTGTACTCCACTGTACTCCACCTCTACTCTGCTCTACTGTACTCTATCTCTACTGTACTCCACTGTACTCTACCTCTACTGTACTCCACTGTAGTCTACCTCAACTATACTCCACTGTACTCAACCTCTACTGTGCTCCACTGTACTCTACATCTACTGTGCTCCACTGTACTCTACCTCTACTCTACTCCACTGTACTCTACCTCTACTATACTCCACTGTACTCTACCTCTACTGTGCTCTACTGTACTCTATCTCTACTGTGCTCCACTGTACTCTTCCTCTACTGTACTCCACTGTACTCCACCTCTACAGTGCTCCACTGTACTCTACCTCTACTGTACTCCACTGTACTCTACCTCTACTCTGCTCTACTGTACTCTATCTCTACTGTGTTCCACTGTACTCTACCACTACTGTTCTCCAGTGTAGTCTACCTCAACTATATTCCACTGTACTCTACCTCTACTGTGCTCCACTGTACTCTACCTCTACTGTACTCCACTGTACTCTATCTCTACTGTACTCCACTGTACTCTATCTCTACTGTGCTCTACTGTACTCTACCTCTACTGTGCTCCACTGTACTCCACTGTACTCTATCTCTACTGTCATCCACTGTACTCTACCTCTGCTGTGCTCCACTGTACTCTATCTCTACTCTACTCCACTGTACTCTATCTCTACTGTACTCCACTGTACTCTACCTCTACTGTACTCCACTCTACTCTACCTCTACTCTGCTCTACTGTACTCTATCTCTACTGTACTCCTCTGTACTCTACCTCTACTGTACTCCACTGTAGTCTACCTCAACTATACTCCACTGTACTCTACCTCTACTGTGCTCCACTGTACTCTACATCTACTGTGCTCCACTGTACTCTACCTCTACTGTACTCCACTGCAGTGTTAATTTTGACAGCAAATTTTGATTTAGTTTTAGTCTTAGTCTTTTGACTAAAATGCCATTTAGTTTTAGTCATATTTTAGTCATCTGAATTGTTTTGGTTTTAGTCTAGTTTTAGTCGACGAAATACAATAACAGTTTAGTCAACTAAATCTACAGTAGATTTTGTCCACTAAAATATAATGGGTTTAGGTAAATTGTAATGCGTTAATTTAGAATTTCTCAAAAATTTCCAAACCCATATACTCCCGGAGAAAACATCTATTAACCTACTAATATGAATGATTTTTAAGTTTGAATATGCAATACAGACACAGATTTAACTACTGTGACTTAAAAATATCTTAAAATTAAATAAAACCACTTTTCCTAAAGTAGAACAGTCTTCTTTTCAATGAATATGCATTCTTTATAACTACTTGAAAACATCATTCTTTATTCTTTCAAGCAGAAATATTTATTTGTATGAATTAAATATAATTAATCCTTATTAAAGCTATTAACAAACAGTGAATGCTTTTCTCTTTTTCTTTTGTTGCTTGATCAATATTAAGGACACAGACCGCATTATGTTTATTCCCACTGTCACTTTAAGACGTCAGATCATGTCCAATGACATGCGGATACAATTGTACTGATGATACACTCACAACAGACATAACCAGCATAGTTTACATGAATACTCTCCAAAACAGACATTTAGACATACTGTTGTGTGTATTTGTCCATTCAGACACGAAAGAGAGCTTAATTCAGTCCTCGCGTGCTTGTGTCAATGTGCACGGCTGCACGCTTCGCTTCGGGTCGGGTGTGTGCGCACAGAAAACCGTACCGAATAGAGCTCTTTTTTGCATCGTCACTCTTATTCAGATCTATATGTCTGCTCTACTCATTCTCCCAGATGTTCACATTTTTTAACATTTTATGAGACCACGGGGTAGATCACGTTACAGCCTACAAATGTGCGCATCTACCACACACACACGCAGGACATCAGTTCTGACGGATCGCTTCCCAAATCGTCACTAACATTTTCGTCTAGTTTTTATTCGTTGACGAAAATGTCAATAGATTTTCGTCATAGTTTTTGTCATTCAAAACTATATTTTATTTAGTTATCGTCTCGTTTTCGTCTGTGAAAAAAATGTCGTTGACGAATAATTTTCGTCATTATTTTCGTCAACGAAATTAACACTGCTCCACTGTACTCTACCTCTACTATACTCCACTGTACTCTACCTCTACTGTACTCCACTGTACTCTACCTCTACTGTACTCCACTGTACTCTACCTCTACTATACTCCACTGTACTCTACCTCTACTGTACTCTACTGTACTCCACCTCTACTGTGCTCCACTGTACTCCACTGTACTCTATCTCTACTGTGATCCACTGTACTCTACCTCTGCTGTGCTCCATTGTACTCTATCTCTACTCTACTCCACTGTACTCTATCTCTATTGTACTCCACTGTACTCTACCTCTACTGTACTCTACTGTACTCCACCTCTACTGTGCTCCACTGTACTCCACTGTACTCTACCTCTACTGTACTCCACTGTACTCTATCTCTACTGTAGTCCACTGTACTCTATCTCTACTGTGCTCCACTGTACTCTACCTCTACTGTGCTCCACTGTGATCCACTGTACTCTACCTCTGCTGTGCTCCACTGTACTCTATCTCTACTCTACTCTACTGTACTCTATCTCTACTGTACTCCACTGTACTCTGCCTCTACTGTACTCTACTGTACTCCACCTCTACTGTGCTCCACTGTACTCCACTGCACTCTACCTCTATTGTGCTCCACTGTATTCTACCTCTAATGTACTCCACTGTACTCTACCTCTACTGTGCTCCACTGTACTCTAACTCTACTGTACTCCACTGTACTCTACCTATACTGTACTCCACTGTACTCTACCTCTACTGTACTCTACTGTACTCCACATCTAATGTGCTCCACTGTAATCCACTGTACTCTACCACTACTGTGCTCCACTGTACTCTACCTCTACTGTGCTCCACTGTACTCTATCTCTACTGTACTCCACTGTACTCTATCTCTACTGTACTACACTGTACTCTTCCTCTACTGTGTTCCACTGTACTCTACCTCTACTGTGCTCAACTGTACTCTATCTCTACTGTGCTCTACTGTACTCTACCTCTACTGTACTCCACTGTAGTGTACCTCTACTATACTCCACTGCACTTATCTCTTCTTTGTTCGACTGTACTCTATCTCTACTCAACTCCACTGTACTCTACCTCTACTGTGCTCTACTGTACTCTATCTCTGCTGTGCTCTACTGTACTCTACCTCTATTATACTCCACTGTACTCTACCTCTACTGTGCTCCACTGTACTCTACCTCTACTGTGCTCTACTGTTCTCTACTCTACTGTACTCCACTGTACTCTACCTCTACTGTACTCCAATGTACTCTACCTCTACTGTGCTCCACTGTACTCTATCTCTACTGTACTCCACTGTTCTCTACCTCTACTGTGCTCCACTGTACTCTATCTCTACTGTACTCCACTGTACTCTATCTCTACTGGACTACACTGTACTCTTCCTCTACTGTGCTCCACTGTACTCTACCTCTACTGTGATCGACTGTACTCTATCTTTCCTTTCCTCTACTGTACTCTACCTCTACTGTACTCCACTGTACTCTACCTCTACTATACTCCACTGCACTTATCTCTAATATGTTCGACTGTACTCTATCTCTACTGTACTCCACTGTACTCTATCTCTACTGTACTACACTGTACTCTTCCTCTACTGTGCTCCACTGTACTCTACCTCTACTGTGCTCTACTGTACTCTTCCTCTACTATACTCCACTGTACTCTACCTCTACTGTGCTCCACAGTACTCTATCTCTACTGTACTCCACTGTACTCTACCTCTACTATACTCCACTGCACTTATCTCTAATATGTTCGACTGTACTCTATCTCTACTGTACTCCACTGTACTCTATCTCTACTGTACTACACTGTACTCTTCCTCTACTGTGCTCCACTGTACTCTACCTCTACTGTGCTCTACTGTACTCTTCCTCTACTGTGCTCCACTGTACTCTACCTCTACTGTGCTCTACTGTACTCTATCTCTACTGTGCTCTACTGTACTCTACCTCTACTATACTCCACTGTACTCTACCTCTACTGTGCTCCACTGTACTCTACCTCTACTCTGCTCCACTGTACACTACCTTTACTGTACTCCACTGTACTCTACCTCTACTGTGCTCCACTCTACTCTACCTCTACTCTGCTCCACTGTACTCTACCTCTACTGTGCTCCACTGTACTATATCTATTGTGCTCCACTGTACTCTACCTCTACAGTGCTCCACTGTGCTCTACCTCTACTGTACTCCACTGTACTCTACCTCTACTCTGCTCTACTGTACTCCACTGTACTCTACCTCTACTGTGCTCCACTCTACTCTACCTCTACTGTGCTCCACTGTACTCTACCTCTACTGTGCTCCACTGTACTATATCTACTGTGCTACACTGTACTCTACCTCTACAGTGCTCCACTGTACTCTACCTCTACTGTACTCCACTGTAGTCTACCTCAACTATACTCCACTGTACTCTACCTCTACTGTGCTCCACTGTACTCTACATCTACTGTGCTCCACTGTACTCTACCTCTACTGTACTCCACTCTACTCTACCTCTACTATACTCCACTGTACTCTACCTCTACTATGCTCTACTGTACTCTATCTCTACTGTGCTCCACTCTACTCTTCCTCAACTGTACTCCACTGTACTCCACCTCTACAGTGCTCCACTGTACTCTACCTCTACTGTACTCCACTGTACTCTACCTCTAATCTGCTCTACTGTACTCTATCTCTACTGTGCTCCAATGTACTCTACCACTACTGTACTCCACTGTAGTCTACCTCAACTATACTCCACTGTACTCTACCTCTACTGTGCTCCACAGTACTCTATCTCTACTGTACTCCACTGTACTCTATCTCTACTGTACTCCACTGTACTCTCTCTACTGTGCTCCACTGTACTCTACCTCTACTGTGCTCTACTGTACTCTACTCTACTGTACTCCACTGTACTCTACCTCTACTGTATTCCACTGTACTCTATCTCTACTGTACTCCACTGTACTCTATCTCTACTGTACTCTACTGTACTCTATCTCTACTGTGCTCCACTGTACTCCACTGTACTCTACCTCTACTGTACTCCACTGTACTCTATCTCTACTGTACTCCACTGTACTCTCTCTCTACTGTGCTCCAATGTACTCTACCTCTACTGTGCTCCACTGTGACCCACTGTACTCTACCTCTGCTGTGCTCCACTGTACTCTATCTCTTCTCTACTCTACTCTACTGTACTCTATCTCTATTGTACTCCACTGTAATCTACCTCTACTGTACTCTACTGTACTCCACCTCTACTCTGCTCCACTGTACTCCACTGCACTCCACCTCTACTGTGCTCCACTGTATTCTACCTCTACTGTACTCCACTGTACTCTACCTCTATTGTACTCCACTGTACTCTAACTCTACTGTACTCCACTGTACTCTACCTATACTGTACTCAACTGTACTCTACCTCTACTGTACTCTACTGTACTCCATATCTAATGTGCTCCACTGTAATCCACTGTACTCTACCACTACTGTACTCCACTGTACTCTACCTCTACTGTACACCACTGTACTCTACCTCTACTGTGCTCCACTGTACTGTACTCCACTGTACTCTATCTCTACTGTACTACACTGTACTCTTCCTTTACTGTGCTCCACTGTACTCTACCTCTACTGTGCTCTACTGTACTCTATCTCTACTGTGCTCTACTGTACTCTACCTCTGCTGTACTCCACTGTACTCTACCTCTACTATACTCCACTGCACTTATCTCTTCTGTGTTCGACTGTACTCTATCTCTACTGCACTCCACTGTACTCTACCTCTACTGTGCTCTACTGTACTCTATCTCTGCTGTGCTCTACTGTACTCTACCTCTACTATACTCCACTGTACTCTACCTCTACTGTGCTCCACTGTACTCTACCTCTACTATTCTCTACTCTACTGTACTCCAATGTACTCTACCTCTACTGTACTCCACTGTACTCTACCTCTACTTTGCTCCACTGTACTCTATCTCTACTGTACTCCACTGTACTCTATCTCTACTGTACTCCACTGTACTCTATCTCTACTGTACTACACTGTACTCTTCCTCTACTGTGCTCCACTGTACTCTACCTCTACTGTGCTCGACTGTACTCTATCTCTACTGTGCTCTACTGTACTCTACCTCTACTCTACTCCACTGTACTCTACCTCTACTGTACTCCACTGCACTTATCTCTACTGTGTTCGACTGTACTCTTTCTCTACTGTACTCCACTGTACTCTATCTCTACTGTGCTCTACTGTACTCTTCCTCTACTGTGCTCCACTGTACTCTACCTCTACTGTGCTCTACTGTACTCTATCTCTACTGTGCTCTACTGTACTCTACCTCTACTATACTCCACTCTACTCTACCTCTACTGTGCTCCACTGTACTCTACCTCTACTGTGCTCCACTGTACACTACCTCTACTGTACTCCACTGTACTCTACCTCTACTGTGCTCCACTCTACTCTACCTCTACTGTGCTCCACTGTACTCTACCTCTACTGTGCTCCACTGTACTCTACCTCTACTGTGCTCCACTCTACTCTACCTCTACTGTGCTCCACTGTACTCTATCTCTACTGTACTACACTGTACTCTTCCTCTACTGTGCTCCACTGTACTCTACCTCTACTGTGATCGACTGTACTCTATCTTTCCTTTGCTCTACTGTACACTACCTCTACTGTACTCCACTGTACTCTACCTCTACTATACTCCACTGCACTTATCTCTAATTTGTTCGACTGTACTCTATCTCTACTGTACTCCACTGTACTCTATCTCTACTGTGCTCTACTGTACTCTGCCTCTACTATACTCCACTCTACTCTACCTCTACTGTGCTCCACTGTACTCTACCTCTACTGTGCTCCACTGTACACCACCTCTACTGTACTCCACTGTACTCTACCTCTACTGTGCTCCACTCTACTCTACCTCTACTGTGCTCCACTGTGCTCTACCTCTACTGTGCTCCACTGTACTCTATCTCTACTGTACTCCACTGTACTCTACCTCTACAGTGCTCCACTGTACTCTATCTCTACTGTACTCCACTTTACTCTACCTCTACTGTACTCCACTGTAGTCTACCTCAACTATACTCCACTGTACTCAACCTCTACTGTGCTCCACTGTACTCTACATATACTGTGCTCCACTGTACTCTACCTCTACTGTACTCCACTGTACTCTACCTCTACTATACTCCACTCTACTCTACCTCTACTGTGCTCCACTGTACTCTACCTCTACTGTGCTACACTGTACACTACCTCTACTGTACTCCACTGTACTCTACCTCTACTGTGCTCCACTCTACTCTACCTCTACTGTGCTCCACTGTACTCTACCTCTAATGTGCTCCACTGTACTCTATCTCTACTGTACTCCACTGTACTCTACCTCTACAGTGCTCCACTGTGCTCTTCCTCTACTGTACTCCACTGTACTCCACCTCTACTCTGCTCTACTGTACTCTATCTCTACTGTACGCCACTGTACTCCACCTCTAAAGTGCTCCACTGTACTCTACCTCTACTGTACTCCACTGTACTCTACCTCTACTCTGCTCTACTGTACTCTATCTCTACTGTGCTCCACTCTACTCTACCACTACTGTACTCCAGTGTAGTCTACCTCAACTATACTCCACTGTACTCTACCTCTACTGTGCTCCACTGTACTCTACCTCTACTGTACTCCACTGTACTCTATCTCTACTGTACTCCACTGTACTCTATCTCTACTGTGCTCTACTGTACTCTACCTCTACTCTGCTCTACTGTACTCCACTGTACTCTATCTCTACTGTCATCCACTGTACTCTACCTCTGCTGTGCTCCACTGTACTCTATCTCTACTCTACTCCACTGTACTCTATCTCTACTGTACTCCACTGTACTCTACCTCTACTGTACTCCACTCTACTCTACCTCTACTCTGCTCTACTGTACTCTATCTCTACTGTACTCCTCTGTACTCTACCTCTACTGTACTCCACTGTAGTCTACCTCAACTATACTCCACTGTACTCTACCTCTATTGTGCTCCACTCTACTCTACATCTACTGTGCTCCACTGTACTCTACCTCTACTGTACTCCACTGTACTCTACCTCTACTATACGCCACTGTACTCTACCTCTACTCTGCTCTACTGTACTCTATCTCTACTGTGCTCCACTCTACTCTACCACTACTGTACTCCAGTGTAGTCTACCTCAACTATACTCCACTGTACTCTACCTCTACTGTGCTCCACTGTACTCTACCTCTACTGTACTCCACTGTACTCTATCTCTACTGTACTCCACTGTACTCTATCTCTACTGTACTCTACTGTTTTCCACCTCTACTGTGCTCCACTGTACTCCACTGTACTCTATCTCTACTGTGATCCACTGTACTCTACCTCTGCTGTGCTCCACTGTACTCTATCTCTACTCTACTCCACTGTACTCTATCTCTATTGTACTCCACTGTACTCTACCTCTACTGTACTCTACTGTAGTCCACCTCTACTGTGCTCCACTGTAATCCACTGTACTCTACCTCTACTGTACTCCACTGTACTCTATCTCTACTGTAGTCCACTGTACTCTATCTCTACTGTGCTCCACTGTACTCTACCTCTACTGTGCTCCACTGTGATCCACTCTACTCTACCTCTGCTGTGCTCCACTGTACTCTATCTCTACTCTACTCTACTGTACTCTATCTCTACTGTACTCCACTGTACTCAACCTCTACTGTGCTCCACTGTACTCTACATATACTGTGCTCCACTGTACTCTACCTCTACTGTACTCCACTGTACTCTACCTCTACTATACTCCACTCTACTCTACCTCTACTGTGCTCCACTGTACTCTACCTCTACTGTGCTACACTGTACACTACCTCTACTGTACTCCACTGTACTCTACCTCTACTGTGCTCCACTCTACTCTACCTCTACTGTGCTCCACTGTACTCTACCTCTAATGTGCTCCACTGTACTCTATCTCTACTGTACTCCACTGTACTCTACCTCTACAGTGCTCCACTGTGCTCTTCCTCTACTGTACTCCACTGTACTCCACCTCTACTCTGCTCTACTGTACTCTATCTCTACTGTACGCCACTGTACTCCACCTCTAAAGTGCTCCACTGTACTCTACCTCTACTGTACTCCACTGTACTCTACCTCTACTCTGCTCTACTGTACTCTATCTCTACTGTGCTCCACTCTACTCTACCACTACTGTACTCCAGTGTAGTCTACCTCAACTATACTCCACTGTACTCTACCTCTACTGTGCTCCACTGTACTCTACCTCTACTGTACTCCACTGTACTCTATCTCTACTGTACTCCACTGTACTCTATCTCTACTGTGCTCTACTGTACTCTACCTCTACTCTGCTCTACTGTACTCCACTGTACTCTATCTCTACTGTCATCCACTGTACTCTACCTCTGCTGTGCTCCACTGTACTCTATCTCTACTCTACTCCACTGTACTCTATCTCTACTGTACTCCACTGTACTCTACCTCTACTGTACTCCACTCTACTCTACCTCTACTCTGCTCTACTGTACTCTATCTCTACTGTACTCCTCTGTACTCTACCTCTACTGTACTCCACTGTAGTCTACCTCAACTATACTCCACTGTACTCTACCTCTATTGTGCTCCACTCTACTCTACATCTACTGTGCTCCACTGTACTCTACCTCTACTGTACTCCACTGTACTCTACCTCTACTATACGCCACTGTACTCTACCTCTACTCTGCTCTACTGTACTCTATCTCTACTGTGCTCCACTCTACTCTACCACTACTGTACTCCAGTGTAGTCTACCTCAACTATACTCCACTGTACTCTACCTCTACTGTGCTCCACTGTACTCTACCTCTACTGTACTCCACTGTACTCTATCTCTACTGTACTCCACTGTACTCTATCTCTACTGTACTCTACTGTTTTCCACCTCTACTGTGCTCCACTGTACTCCACTGTACTCTATCTCTACTGTGATCCACTGTACTCTACCTCTGCTGTGCTCCACTGTACTCTATCTCTACTCTACTCCACTGTACTCTATCTCTATTGTACTCCACTGTACTCTACCTCTACTGTACTCTACTGTAGTCCACCTCTACTGTGCTCCACTGTAATCCACTGTACTCTACCTCTACTGTACTCCACTGTACTCTATCTCTACTGTAGTCCACTGTACTCTATCTCTACTGTGCTCCACTGTACTCTACCTCTACTGTGCTCCACTGTGATCCACTCTACTCTACCTCTGCTGTGCTCCACTGTACTCTATCTCTACTCTACTCTACTGTACTCTATCTCTACTGTACTCCACTGTACTCTACCTCTACTGTACTCTACTGTACTCCACCTCTACTGTGCTCCACTGTACTCCACTGCACTCTACCTCTATTGTGCTCCACTGTATTCTACCTCTACTGTACTCCACTGTACTCTACCTCTACTGTGCTCCACTGTACTCTAACTCTACTGTACTCCACTGTACTCTACCTATACTGTACTCCACTGTACTCTACCTATACTGTACTCTACTGTACTCCACATCTAATGTGCTCCACTGTAATCCACTGTACTCTACCACTACTGTACTCCACTGTACTCTACCTCTACTGTGCTCCACTGTACTCTATCTCTACTGTACTCCACTGTACTCTATCTCTACTGTACTACACAGTCCTCTTCCTCTACTGTGCTCCACTGTACTCTACCTCTACTGTGCTCAACTGTACTCTATCTCTACTGTGCTCTACTGTACTCTACCTCTACTGTACTCCACTGTACTGTACCTCTACTATACTCCACTGCACTTATCTCTTCTGTGTTCGACTGTACTCTATCTCTACTGTACTCCACTGTACTCTACCTCTACTGTGCTCTACTGTACTCTATCTCTGCTGTGCTCTACTTTACTCTACCTCTACTATACTCCACTGTACTCTACCTCTACTGTGCTCCACTGTACTCTACCACTACTGTGCTCTACTGTTCTCTACTCTACTGTACTCCGCTGTACTCTACCTCTACTGTACTCCACTGTACTCTACCTCTACTGTGCTCCACGGTACTCTATCTCTACTATACTCCACTGTTCTCTACCTCTACTGTGCTCCACTGTACTCTATCTCTACTGTACTCCACTGTACTCTATCTCTACTGTACTACACTGTACCCTTCCTCTACTGTGCTCCACTATACTCTACCTCTACTGTGATCGACTGTACTCTATCTCTACTGTGCTCTACTGTACTCTACCTCTACTGTACTCCACTGTCCTCTACCTCTACTCTACTCCACTGCACTTATCTCTAATATGTTCGACTGTACTCTATCTCTACTGTACTCCACTGTTCTCTATCTCTACTGTACTACACTGTACTCTTCCTCTACTGTGCTCCACTGTACTCTACCTCTACTGTGCTCTACTGTACTCTTCCTCTACTGTGCTCCACTGTACTCTACCTCTACTGTGCTCTACTGTACTCTATTTCTACTGTGCTCTACTGTACTCTACCTCTACTATACTCCACTGTACTCTACCTCTACTGTGTTCCACTGTACTCTACCTCTACTGTGCTCCACTGTACACTACCTCTACTGTACTCCACTGTACTCTACCTCTACTGTGCTCCACTCTACTCTACCTCTACTGTGCTCCACTGTACTCTACCTCTACTGTGCTCCACTGTACTATCTCTACTGTGCTCCACTGTGCTCTACCTCTACTGTACTCCACTGTACTCTATCTCTACTGTGCTCCACTGTACTCTACCTCTACTGTGCTCCACTGTGATCCACTGTACTCTACCTTTGCTGTGCTCCACTGTACTCTATCTCTACTCTACTCTACTGTACTCTATCTCTACTGTACTCCGCTGTACTCTACCTCTACTGTACTCTACTGTACTCCACCTCTACTGTGCTCCACTATACTCCACTGTACTCTACCTCTACTGTACTCCACTGTAGTCTACCTCAACTATACTCCACTGTACTCTACCTCTACTGTGCTCCACTGTACTCTACATCTACTGTGCTCTACTGTACTCTATCTCTGCTGTGCTCTACTGTACTCTACCTCTACTATACTCCACTGTACTCTACCTCTACTGTGCTCCACTGTACTCTACCTCTACTGTGCTCTACTGTTCTCTACTCTACTGTACTCCACTGTACTCTACCTCTACTGTACTCTACTGTAGTCTACCTCTACTGTGCTCCACTGTACTCTATCTCTACTGTACTCCACTGTTCTCTACCTCTTCTGTACTCCACTGTACTCTATCTCTACTCTACTCCACTGTGCTCTATCTCTACTGTGCTCCACTGTACTGTACCTCTACTGTGCTCCACTGTGATCCACTGTACTCTACCTTTGCTGTGCTCCACTGTACTCTATCTCTACTCTACTCTAATGTACTCTATCTCTACTGTACTCCACTGTACTCTACCTCTACTGTACTCTACTGTACTCCACCTCTACTGTGCTCCACTATACTCCACTGTACTCTACCTCTACTGTACTCCACTGTAGTCTACCTCAACTATACTCAACTGTACTCTACCTCTACTGTGCTCCACTGTACTCTACATCTACTGTGCTCCACTGTACTCTACCTCTGCTGTACTCCACTGTACTCTACCTCTACTGTATTCCACTGTACTCTTTCTCTACTGTACTCCACTGTACTCTATCTCTACTGTGCTCCACTGTACTCTACCTCTGCTGTACTCCACTGTACTCTACCTCTACTGTATTCCACTGTACTCTTTCTCTACTGTACTCCACTGTACTCTATTTCTACTGTGCTCCACTGTACTCTACCTCTACTGTGCTCCACTGTGATCCACTGTACTCCACCTCTACTGTGCTCCACTATACTCCACTGTACTCTACCTCTACTGTACTCCACTGTAGTCTACCTCAACTATACTCAACTGTACTCTACCTCTACTGTGCTCCACTGTACTCTACATATACTGTGCTCCACTGTACTCTACCTCTGCTGTACTCCACTGTACTCTACCTCTACTGTATTCCACTGTACTTTTTCTCTACTGTACTCCACTGTACTCTATCTCTACTGTGCTCCACTGTACTCTACCTCTACTGTGCTCCACTGTGATCCACTGTACTCTACCTCTACTGTGCTCCACTGTACTCCACTTTACTCTATCTCTACTGTCATCCACTGTACTCTACCTCTGCTGTGCTCCACTGTACTCTATCTCTACTCTACTCTACTCTACTCTATCTCTACTGTACTCCGCTGTACTCTACCTCTACTGTATTCTACTGTACTCCACCTCTACTGTGCTCCACTATACTCCACTGTACTCTACCTCTACTGTACTCCACTGTAGTCTACCTCAACTATACTCCACTGTACTCTACCTCTACTGGGCTCCACTGTACTCTACATCTACTGTGCTCTACTGTACTCTATCTCTGCTGTGCTCTACTGTACTCTACCTCTACTATACTCCACTGTACTCTACCTCTACTGTGCTCTACTGTTCTCTACTCTACTGTACTCCACTGTACTCTACCTCTACTGTACTCCACTGTACTCTACCTCTACTGTGCTCCACTGTACTCTATCTCTACTGTACTCCACTGTTCTCTACCTCTACTGTGCTCCACTGTACTCTATCTCTACTGTACTCCACTGTACTCTATCTCTACTGTGCTCCACTCTACTCTACCTCTACTGTGCTCCACTGTGATCCACTGTACTCTACCTTTGCTGTGCTCCACTGTACTCTATCTCTACTCTACTCTACTGTACTCTATCTCTACTGTACTCCACTGTACTCTACCTCTACTGTACTCTACTGTACTCCACCTCTACTGTGCTCCACTATACTCCACTGTACTCTACCTCTACTGTACTCCACTGTAGTCTACCTCAACTATACTCCACTGTACTCTACCTCTACTGTGCTCCACTGTACTCTACATCTACTGTGCTCCACTGTACTCTACCTCTGCTGTACTCCACTGTACTCTACCTCTACTGTATTCCACTGTACTCTATCTCTACTCTACTCCACTGTACTCTATCTCTACTGTGCTCCACTGTACTCTACCTCTACTGTGCTCCACTGTGATCCACTGTACTCTACCTCTACTGTGCTCCACTGTACTCTACCTCTACTGTACTCCACTGTACTCTATCTCTACTGTACTCCACTGTACTCTATCTCTACTGTGCTCTACTGTACTCTACCTCTACTGTGCTCCACTGTACTCCACTGTACTCTATCTCTACTGTCATCCACTGTACTCTACCTCTGCTGTGCTCCACTGTACTATATCTCTACTCTACTCCACTGTACTCTATCTCTACTGTACTCCACTGTACTCTACCTCTACTGTACTCCACTCTACTCTACCTCTACTCTGCTCTACTGTACTCTATCTCTACTGAGCTCCTCTGTACTCTACCTCTACTGTACTCCACTGTACTCTACCTCTACTGTGCTCCACTGTACTCTACCTCTACTGTACTCCACTGTACTCTACCTCTACTGTGCTCCGCTGTACTCTACCTCTACTGCACTCCACTGTACTCTACCTCTACTCTGCTCTACTGTACTCTATCTCTACTGTGCTCCACTGTACTCTACCTCTACTGTACTCCACTGTACTCTATCTCTACTGTGCTCTACTGTACTCTACCTCTACTGTGCTCCACTGTACTCTACCTCTACTGTGCACTACTGTACTCTATCTCTACTGTACTCTACTGTACTCTAGCTCTACTATACTCCACTGTACTCTACCTCTACTGTGCTCCAATATACTCCACTGTACTCTATCTCTACTGTGATCCACTGTACTCTACCTCTGCTGTGCTCCACTGTACTCTACCTCTACTGTACTCCACTCTACTCTACCTCTACTGTGCTCTACTGTACTCTACCTCTAATGTACTCCACTGTACTCTACCTCTACTCTTCTCCACTGTACTCTTTCTCTACTGTGCTCCACTGTACTCTACCTCTACTGTACTCCACTGTAGTCTACCTCAACTATACTCCACTGTACTCTACCTCTACTCTACTCCACTGTACTCTATCTCTACTGTACTCCACTGTCCTCTAAATCTACTGTACTCCACTCTACTCTACCTCTACTGTGCTCCACTGTACTCTACCTCTACTGTACTCCACTGTACTCTACCTCTACTGTACTCTACTCTACTCCACCTCTAATGTGCTCCACTCTACTCTACCTCTACTGTACTCCACTGTAATCTACCTCTACTGTACTCCACTGTACTCTACCTCTACTGGGCTCTACTGTACTCTATCTCTACTCTGCTCCACTGTACTCTATCTCTACTGTACTCCACTGTACTCTACCTTTACTCTGCTCCACTGTACTCTCTCTCTACTGTACGCCACTGTACTCTACCTCTACTGTACTCCACTGTACTCTACCTCTACTGTACTCCACTGTACACTACCTCTACTGTGCTCCACTGTACTCCACTGTACTCTATCTCTACTGTACTCCACTGTACTCTACCTCTACTGTACTCCACTCTACTCTACCTCTACTCTGCTCTACTGTACTCTATCTCTACTATACTCCACTGAACTCTATCTCCACTGTGCTCCACTGTACTCTTCCTCTACTGTACTCCACTGTACTCCACCTCTACAGTGCTCCACTGTACTCTACCTCTACTGTTCTCCACTGTACTCTACCTCTACTCTGCTCTACTGTACTCTATCTCTACTGTGCTCCACTGTACTCTACCTCTACTGTACTCCACTCTAGTCTACCTCAACTATACTCCACTGTACTCTACCTCTACTGTGCTCCACTGTATTCTACCTCTACTGTACTCCACTGTACTCTACCTCTACTGTACTCCACTGTACTCTATCTCTACTGTGCTTCACTGTACTCTTCCTCTACTGTACTCAACTGTACTCCACCTCTACAGTGCTCCACTGTACTCTACCTCTACTGTACTCCAGTGTATTCTACCTTTACTCTGCTCTACTGTACTCTATCTCTACTGTGCTCCATTGTACTATACCTCTACTGTACTCCACTGTAGTCTACCTCAACTATACTCCACTGTACTCTACCTCTACTGTGCTCAACTGTACTCTACCTCTACTGTACTCCACTGTACTCTACCTCTACTGGGCTCTACTGTACTCTATCTCTACTCTGCTCCACTGTACTCTATCTCTACTGTACTCCACTGTACTCTACCTTTACTCTGCTCCACTGTACTCTCTCTCTACTGTACGCCACTGTACTCTACCTCTACTGTACTCCACTGTACTCTACCTCTACTGTACTCCACTGTACACTACCTCTACTGTGCTCCACTGTACTCCACTGTACTCTATCTCTACTGTACTCCACTGTACTCTACCTCTACTGTACTCCACTCTACTCTACCTCTACTCTGCTCTACTGTACTCTATCTCTACTATACTCCACTGAACTCTATCTCCACTGTGCTCCACTGTACTCTTCCTCTACTGTACTCCACTGTACTCCACCTCTACAGTGCTCCACTGTACTCTACCTCTACTGTACTCCACTGTACTCTACCTCTACTCTGCTCTACTGTACTCTATCTCTACTGTGCTCCACTGTACTCTACCTCTACTGTACTCCACTCTAGTCTACCTCAACTATACTCCACTGTATTCTACCTCTACTGTGCTCCACTGTATTCTACCTCTACTGTACTCCACTGTACTCTACCTCTACTGTACTCCACTGTACTCTATCTCTACTGTGCTTCACTGTACTCTTCCTCTACTGTACTCAACTGTACTCCACCTCTACAGTGCTCCACTGTACTCTACCTCTACTGTACTCCAGTGTATTCTACCTTTACTCTGCTCTACTGTACTCTATCTCTACTGTGCTCCATTGTACTATACCTCTACTGTACTCCACTGTAGTCTACCTCAACTATACTCCGCTGTACTCTACCTCTACTGTGCTCAACTGTACTCTACCTCTACTGTACTCCACTGTACTCTATCTCTACTGTACTCCACTGTACTCTATCTCTACTGTGCTCTACTGTACTCTATCTCTACTGTGCTCCACTGTACTCTATCTCTACTGTCATCAACTGTACTCTACCTCTGCTGTGCTCCACTGTACTCTATCTCTACTCTACTCCACTGTACTCTATCTCTACTGTACTCCACTGTACTCTACCTCTACTGTACTCCACTCTACTCTACCTCTACTCTGCTCTACTGTACTCTATCTCTACTGTGCTCCACTGTACTCTATCTCTACTGTACTCCACTGTAGTCTACCTCTACTGGACTCCACTGTAGTCTACCTCAACTATACTCCACTGTACTCTACCTCTACAGTGCTCCACTTAACTCTACATCTACTGTGCTCCACTGTACTCTACCTCTACTGAACTCCACTGTACTCTACCTCTACTATACTCCACTGTACTTCACCTCTACAGTGCTCCACTGTGCTCTACCTCTACTGTACTCCACTGTACTCTACCTCTACTCTGCTCTACTGTACTCTATCTCTACTGTGCTCCACTGTACTCTACCTCTACTGTGATCCACTGTACTCTACCTCTGCTGTGCTCCACTGTACTCTACATCTACTGTACTCCACTGTACTCTACCTCTACTGTACTCCACTCTACTCTACCTCTACTCTGCTCTACTGTACTCTATCTCTACTGTACTCCTCTGTACTCTACCTCTACTGTACTCCACTGTAGTCTATCTCAACTATACTCCACTGTACTCTACCTCTACTGTACTCCACTGTACTCTACCTCTACTGTGCTCCACTGTACTCTATCTCTACTGTACTCCACTGTTCTCTACCTCTACTGTGCTCCACTGTACTCTATCTCTACTGTAATCCACTGTACTCTATCTCTACTGTGCTCCACTGCACTCTACCTCTACTGTGCTCCACTGTGATCCACTGTACTCTACCTTTGCTGTGCTCCACTGTACTCTATCTCTACTCTACTCTAATGTACTCTATCTCTACTGTACTCCACTGTACTCTACCTCTACTGTACTCTACTGTACTCCACCTCTACTGTGCTCCACTATACTCCACTGTACTCTACCTCTACTGTACTCCACTGTAGTCTACCTCAACTATACTCCACTGTACTCTACCTCTACTGTGCTCCACTGTACTCTACATCTACTGTGCTCCACTGTACTCTACCTCTGCTGTACTCCACTGTACTCTACCTCTACTGTATTCCACTGTACTCTATCTCTACTCTACTCCACTGTACTCTATCTCTACTGTGCTCCACTGTACTCTACCTCTACTGTGCTCCACTGTGATCCACTGTACTCTACCTCTACTGTGCTCCACTGTACTCTACCTCTACTGTACTCTACTGTACTCTATCTCTACTGTACTCTATCTCTACTGTACTCTATCTCTACTGTGCTCTACTGTACTCTACCTCTACTGTGCTCCACTGTACTCCACTGTACTCTATCTCTACTGTCATCCACTGTACTCTACCTCTGCTGTGCTCCACTGTACTGTATCTCTACTCTACTCCACTGTACTCTATCTCTACTGTACTCCACTGTACTCTACCTCTACTGTACTCCACTCTACTCTACCTCTACTCTGCTCTACTGTACTCTATCTCTACTGAGCTCCTCTGTACTCTACCTCTACTGTACTCCACTGTACTCTACCTCTACTGTGCTCCACTGTACTCTACCTCTACTGTACTCCACTGTACTCTACCTCTACTGTGATCCGCTGTACTCTACCTCTACTGTACTTCACTGCACTTATCTCTAATATGTTCGACTGTACTCTATCTCTACTGTACTCCACTGTACTCTATCTCTACTGTACTACAATGTACTCTTCCTCTACTGTGCTCCACTGTACTCTACCTCTACTGTGCTCTACAGTACTCTTCCTCTACTGTGCTCCACTGTACTCTACCTCTACTGTGCTCTACTGTACTCTATCTCTACTGTGCTCTACTGTACTCTACCTCTACTATACTCCACTGTACTCTACCTCTACTGTGCTCCACTGTACTCTACCTCTACTGTGCTCCACTGTACACTACCTCTACTGTACTCCACTGTACTCTACCTCTACTGTGCTCCACTCTACTCTACCTCTACTGTGCTCCACTGTACTCTACCTCTACTGTGCTCCACTGTACTATCTCTACTGTGCTCCACTGTACTCTACCTCTACAGTGCTCCACTGTGCTCTACCTCTACTGTACTCCACTGTACTCTATCTCTACTGTGCTCCACTGTACTCTACCTCTACTGTGCTCCACTGTGATCCACTGTACTCTACCTTTGCTGTGCTCCACTGTACTCTATCTCTAGTCTACTCTACTGTACTCTATCTCTACTGTACTTCACTGTACTCTACCTCTACTGTACTCTACTGTACTCCACCTCTACTGTGCTCCACTATACTCCACTGTACTCTACCTCTACTGTACTCCACTGTAGTCTACCTCAACTATACTCCACTGTACTCTACCTCTACTGTGCTCCACTGTACTCTACATCTACTGTGCTCTACTGTACTCTATCTCTGCTGTGCTCTACTGTACTCTACCTCTACTGTACTCCACTGTAGTCTACCTCAACTATACTCCACTGTACTCTACCTCTACTGTGCTCCACTGTACTCTACATCTACTGTGCTCTACTGTTCTCTACTCTACTGTACTCCACTGTACTCTACCTCTACCGTGCTCCACTCTACTCTACCTCTACTGTGCTCCACTGTACTCTACCTCTACTGTGCTCCATTTTACTCTATCTCTACTGTACTCCACTGTTCTCTACCTCTACTGTGCTCCACTGTACTCTATCTCTACTGTACTCCACTGTACTCTATCTCTACTGTGCTCAACTGTACTCTACCTCTACTGTGCTCCACTGTGATCCACTGTACTCTACCTTTGCTGTGCTCCACTGTACTCTATCTCTACTCTACTCTACTGTACTCTATCTCTACTGTACTCCACTGTACTCTACCTCTACTGTACTCTACTGTACTCCACCTCTACTGTGCTCCACTATACTCCACTGTACTCTACCTCTACTGTACTCCACTGTAGTGTACCTCAACTATACTCCACTGTACTCTACCTCTACTGTGCTCCACTGTACTCTACATCTACTGTGCTCCACTGTACTCTACCTCTGCTGTACTCCACTGTACTCTACCTCTACTGTATTCCACTGTACTCTATCTCTACTGTACTCCACTGTACTCTATCTCTACTGTGCTCCACTGTACTCTACCTCTACTGTGCTCCACTGTGATCCACTGTACTCTACCTCTACTGTGCTCCACTGTACTCTACCTCTACTGTACTCCACTGTACTCTATCTCTACTGTACTCCACTGTACTCTATCTCTACTGTGCTCTACTGTACTCTACCTCTACTGTGCTCCACTGTACTCCACTGTACTCTATCTCTACTGTCATCCACTGTACTCTACCTCTGCTGTGCTCCACTGTACTCTATCTCTACTCTACTCCACTGTACGGTATCTATACTGTACTCCACTGTACTCTACCTCTACTGTACTCCACTCTACTCTACCTCTACTCTGCTCTACTGTACTCTATCTCTACTGAGCTCCTCTGTACTCTACCTCTACTGTACTCCACTGTACTCTACCTCTACTGTGCTCCACTGTACTCTACCTCTACTGTACTCCACTGTACTCTACCTCTACTGTGCTCCGCTGTACTCTACCTCTACTGCACTCCACTCTACTCTACCTCTACTCTGCTCTACTGTACTCTATCTCTACTGTGCTCCACTGTACTCTACCTCTACTGTACACCACTGTACTCTATCTCTACTGTGCTCTACTGTACTCTACATCTACTGTGCTCCACTGTACTCTACCTCTACTGTGCTCTACTGTACTCTATCTCTACTGTGCTCTACTGTACTCTACCTCTACTATACTCCACTGTACTCTACCTCTACTGTGCTCCACTATACTCCACTGTACTCTATCTCTACTGTGATCCACTGTACTCTACCTCTGCTGTGCTCCACTGTACTCTACCTCTACTGTACTCCACTCTACTCTACCTCTACTGTGCTCTACTGTACTCTACCTCTAATGTACTCCACTGTACTCTACCTATACTCTTCTCCACTGTACTCTTTCTCTACTGTGCTCCACTGTACTCTACCTCTACTGTACTCCATTGTAGTCTACCTCAACTATACTCCACTGTACTCTACCTCTACTGTGCTCCACTGTACTCTACCTCTACTCTACTCCACTGTACTCTATCTCTACTGTACTCCACTGTACTCTACCTCTACTGTACTCGACTGTACTCTACCTCTACTGTACTCTACTCTACTCCACCTCTAATGTGCTCCACTCTAATCTACCTCTACTGTACTCCACTGTACTCTACCTCTACTGGGCTCTACTGTACTCTATCTCTACTCTGCTCCACTGTACTCTATCTCTACTTTACTCCACTGTACTCTACCTCTACTCTGCTCCACTGTACTCTCTCTCTACTGTACGCCACTGTACTCTACCTCTACTGTACTCCACTGTACTCTACCTCTACTGTACTCCACTGTACTCTATATCTACTGTGCTCCACTGTACACTACCTCTACTGTGCTCCACTGTACTCCACTGTACTCTATCTCTACTGTACTCCAATGTACTCTACCTCTACTGTACTCCACTCTACTCTACCTCTACTCTGCTCTACTGTACTCTATCTCTACTATACTCCACTGAACTCTATCTCTACTGTGCTCCACTGTACTCTTCCTCTACTGTACTCCACTGTACTCCACCTCTACAGTGCTCCACTGTACTCTACCTCTACTGTACTCCACTGTACTCTACCTCTACTCTGCTCTACTGTACTCTATCTCTACTGTGCTCCACTGTACTCTACCTCTACTGTACTCCACTCTAGTCTACCTCAACTATACTCCACTGTACTCTACCTCTACTGTGCTCCACTGTATTCTACCTCTACTGTACTCCACTGTACTCTACCTCTACTGTACTCCACTGTACTCTATCTCTACTTTGCTTCACTGTACTCTTCCTCTACTGTACTCAACTGTACTCCACCTCTACAGTGCTCCACTGTACTCTACCTCTACTGTACTCCAGTGTATTCTACCTTTACTCTGCTCTACTGTACTCCACCTCTACTGTGCTCCACTATACTCCACTGTACTCTACCTCTACTGTACTCCACTGTAGTCTACCTCAACTATACTCCACTGTACTCTACCTCTACTGTGCTCCACTGTACTCTACATCTACTGTGCTCCACTGTACTCTACCTCTGCTGTACTCCACTGTACTCTACCTCTACTGTATTCCACTGTACTCTATCTCTACTCTACTCCACTGTACTCTATCTCTACTGTGCTCCACTGTACTCTACCTCTACTGTGCTCCACTGTGATCCACTGTACTCTACCTCTACTGTGCTCCACTGTACTCTACCTCTACTGTACTCTACTGTACTCTATCTCTACTGTACTCTATCTCTACTGTACTCTATCTCTACTGTGCTCTACTGTACTCTACCTCTACTGTGCTCCACTGTACTCCACTGTACTCTATCTCTACTGTCATCCACTGTACTCTACCTCTGCTGTGCTCCACTGTACTGTATCTCTACTCTACTCCACTGTACTCTATCTCTACTGTACTCCACTGTACTCTACCTCTACTGTACTCCACTCTACTCTACCTCTACTCTGCTCTACTGTACTCTATCTCTTCTGAGCTCCTCTGTACTCTACCTCTACTGTACTCCACTGTACTCTACCTCTACTGTGCTCCACTGTACTCTACCTCTACTGTACTCCACTGTACTCTACCTCTACTGTGATCCGCTGTACTCTACCTCTACTGTACTTCACTGCACTTATCTCTAATATGTTCGACTGTACTCTATCTCTACTGTACTCCACTGTACTCTATCTCTACTGTACTACAATGTACTCTTCCTCTACTGTGCTCCACTGTACTCTACCTCTACTGTGCTCTACAGTACTCTTCCTCTACTGTGCTCCACTGTACTCTACCTCTACTGTGCTCTACTGTACTCTATCTCTACTGTGCTCTACTGTACTCTACCTCTACTATACTCCACTGTACTCTACCTCTACTGTGCTCCACTGTACTCTACCTCTACTGTGCTCCACTGTACACTACCTCTACTGTACTCCACTGTACTCTACCTCTACTGTGCTCCACTCTACTCTACCTCTACTGTGCTCCACTGTACTCTACCTCTACTGTGCTCCACTGTACTATCTCTACTGTGCTCCACTGTACTCTACCTCTACAGTGCTCCACTGTGCTCTACCTCTACTGTACTCCACTGTACTCTATCTCTACTGTGCTCCACTGTACTCTACCTCTACTGTGCTCCACTGTGATCCACTGTACTCTACCTTTGCTGTGCTCCACTGTACTCTATCTCTAGTCTACTCTACTGTACTCTATCTCTACTGTACTTCACTGTACTCTACCTCTACTGTACTCTACTGTACTCCACCTCTACTGTGCTCCACTATACTCCACTGTACTCTACCTCTACTGTACTCCACTGTAGTCTACCTCAACTATACTCCACTGTACTCTACCTCTACTGTGCTCCACTGTACTCTACATCTACTGTGCTCTACTGTACTCTATCTCTGCTGTGCTCTACTGTACTCTACCTCTACTGTACTCCACTGTAGTCTACCTCAACTATACTCCACTGTACTCTACCTCTACTGTGCTCCACTGTACTCTACATCTACTGTGCTCTACTGTTCTCTACTCTACTGTACTCCACTGTACTCTACCTCTACCGTGCTCCACTCTACTCTACCTCTACTGTGCTCCACTGTACTCTACCTCTACTGTGCTCCATTTTACTCTATCTCTACTGTACTCCACTGTTCTCTACCTCTACTGTGCTCCACTGTACTCTATCTCTACTGTACTCCACTGTACTCTATCTCTACTGTGCTCAACTGTACTCTACCTCTACTGTGCTCCACTGTGATCCACTGTACTCTACCTTTGCTGTGCTCCACTGTACTCTATCTCTACTCTACTCTACTGTACTCTATCTCTACTGTACTCCACTGTACTCTACCTCTACTGTACTCTACTGTACTCCACCTCTACTGTGCTCCACTATACTCCACTGTACTCTACCTCTACTGTACTCCACTGTAGTGTACCTCAACTATACTCCACTGTACTCTACCTCTACTGTGCTCCACTGTACTCTACATCTACTGTGCTCCACTGTACTCTACCTCTGCTGTACTCCACTGTACTCTACCTCTACTGTATTCCACTGTACTCTATCTCTACTGTACTCCACTGTACTCTATCTCTACTGTGCTCCACTGTACTCTACCTCTACTGTGCTCCACTGTGATCCACTGTACTCTACCTCTACTGTGCTCCACTGTACTCTACCTCTACTGTACTCCACTGTACTCTATCTCTACTGTACTCCACTGTACTCTATCTCTACTGTGCTCTACTGTACTCTACCTCTACTGTGCTCCACTGTACTCCACTGTACTCTATCTCTACTGTCATCCACTGTACTCTACCTCTGCTGTGCTCCACTGTACTCTATCTCTACTCTACTCCACTGTACGGTATCTATACTGTACTCCACTGTACTCTACCTCTACTGTACTCCACTCTACTCTACCTCTACTCTGCTCTACTGTACTCTATCTCTACTGAGCTCCTCTGTACTCTACCTCTACTGTACTCCACTGTACTCTACCTCTACTGTGCTCCACTGTACTCTACCTCTACTGTACTCCACTGTACTCTACCTCTACTGTGCTCCGCTGTACTCTACCTCTACTGCACTCCACTCTACTCTACCTCTACTCTGCTCTACTGTACTCTATCTCTACTGTGCTCCACTGTACTCTACCTCTACTGTACTCCACTGTACTCTATCTCTACTGTGCTCTACTGTACTCTACATCTACTGTGCTCCACTGTACTCTACCTCTACTGTGCTCTACTGTACTCTATCTCTACTGTGCTCTACTGTACTCTACCTCTACTATACTCCACTGTACTCTACCTCTACTGTGCTCCACTATACTCCACTGTACTCTATCTCTACTGTGATCCACTGTACTCTACCTCTGCTGTGCTCCACTGTACTCTACCTCTACTGTACTCCACTCTACTCTACCTCTACTGTGCTCTACTGTACTCTACCTCTAATGTACTCCACTGTACTCTACCTATACTCTTCTCCACTGTACTCTTTCTCTACTGTGCTCCACTGTACTCTACCTCTACTGTACTCCATTGTAGTCTACCTCAACTATACTCCACTGTACTCTACCTCTACTGTGCTCCACTGTACTCTACCTCTACTCTACTCCACTGTACTCTATCTCTACTGTACTCCACTGTACTCTACCTCTACTGTACTCGACTGTACTCTACCTCTACTGTACTCTACTCTACTCCACCTCTAATGTGCTCCACTCTAATCTACCTCTACTGTACTCCACTGTACTCTACCTCTACTGGGCTCTACTGTACTCTATCTCTACTCTGCTCCACTGTACTCTATCTCTACTTTACTCCACTGTACTCTACCTCTACTCTGCTCCACTGTACTCTCTCTCTACTGTACGCCACTGTACTCTACCTCTACTGTACTCCACTGTACTCTACCTCTACTGTACTCCACTGTACTCTATATCTACTGTGCTCCACTGTACACTACCTCTACTGTGCTCCACTGTACTCCACTGTACTCTATCTCTACTGTACTCCAATGTACTCTACCTCTACTGTACTCCACTCTACTCTACCTCTACTCTGCTCTACTGTACTCTATCTCTACTATACTCCACTGAACTCTATCTCTACTGTGCTCCACTGTACTCTTCCTCTACTGTACTCCACTGTACTCCACCTCTACAGTGCTCCACTGTACTCTACCTCTACTGTACTCCACTGTACTCTACCTCTACTCTGCTCTACTGTACTCTATCTCTACTGTGCTCCACTGTACTCTACCTCTACTGTACTCCACTCTAGTCTACCTCAACTATACTCCACTGTACTCTACCTCTACTGTGCTCCACTGTATTCTACCTCTACTGTACTCCACTGTACTCTACCTCTACTGTACTCCACTGTACTCTATCTCTACTTTGCTTCACTGTACTCTTCCTCTACTGTACTCAACTGTACTCCACCTCTACAGTGCTCCACTGTACTCTACCTCTACTGTACTCCAGTGTATTCTACCTTTACTCTGCTCTACTGTACTCTATCTCTACTGTGCTCCATTGTACTTTACCTCTACTGTACTCCACTGTAGTCTACCTCAACTATACTCCACTGTACTCTACCTCTACTGCGCTCCACTGTACTCTACCTCTACTGTACTCCACTGTACTCTATCTCTACTGTACTCCACTGTACTCTATATCTACTGTGCTCTACTGTACTCTACCTCTACTGTGCTCCACTGTACTCTATCTCTACTGTCATCCACTGTACTCTACCTCTGCTGTGCTCCACTGTACTCTATCTCTACTCTACTCCACTGTACTCTATCTCTACTGTACTCCACTGTACTCTACCTCTACTGTACTCCACTCTACTCTACCTCTACTCTGCTCTACTGTACTCTATCTCTACTGTGCTCCACTGTACTCTATCTCTACTGTACTCCACTGTACTCTACCTCTACTGGACTCCACTGTAGTCTACCTCAACTATACTCCACTGTACTCTACCTCTACAGTGCTCCACTTAACTCTACATCTACTGTGCTCCACTGTACTCTACCTCTACTGAACTCCACTGTACTCTACCTCTACTATACTCCACTGTACTTCACCTCTACAGTGCTCCACTGTGCTCTACCTCTACTGTACTCCACTGTACTCTACCTCTACTCTGCTCTACTGTACTCTATCTCTACTGTGCTCCACTGTACTCTGCCTCTACTGTGATCCACTGTACTCTACCTCTGCTGTGCTCCACTGTACTCTACATCTACTGTACTCCACTGTACTCTACTTCTACTGTACTCCACTCTACTCTACCTCTACTCTGCTCTACTGTACTCTATCTCTACTGTACTCCTCTGTACTCTACCTCTACTGTACTCCACTGTAGTGTATCTCAACTATACTCCACTGTACTCTACCTCTACTGTGCTCCACTGTACTCTACATCTACTGTGCTCCACTGTACTCTACATCTACTGTACTCCACTGTACTCTACCTCTACTATACTCCACTGTACTCTACCTCTGCTGCACTCCACTGTACTCTACCTCTACTGTGCTCCACTGTACTCTACCTCTACTGTACTCCACTGTACTCTACCTCTACTGTACTCCACTGTACTCTACCTCTACTATACTCCACTGTACTCTACCTCTACTGTACTCTACTGTACTCCACCTCTACTGTGCTCTACTGTACTCCACTGTACTCTATCTCTACTGTGATCCACTGTACTCTACCTCTGCTGTGCTCCACTGTACTCTATCTCTACTCTACTCCACTGTACTCTATCTCATTTGTACTCCACTGTACTCTACCTCTACTGTATTCTACTGTACTCCACCTCTACTGTGCTCCACTGTACTCCACTGTACTCTACCTCTGCTGTACTCCACTGTACTCTATCTCTACTGTACTCCACTGTACTCTATCTCTACTGTGCTCCACTGTACTCTACCTCTACTGTGCTCCACTGTGATCCACTGTACTCTACCTCTGCTGTGCTCCACTGTACTCTATCTCTACTCTACTCTACTGTACTCTATCTCTATTGTACTCCACTGTACTCTACCTCTACTGTACTCTACTGTACTCCACCTCTACTGTGCTCCATTGTACTCCACTGCACTCTACTTCTACTGTGCGCCACTGTATTCTACCTCTACTGTACTCCACTCTACTCTACCTCTACTGTGCTCCACTGTACTCTAACTCTACTGCACTCCACTGTACTCTGCCTATACTGTACTCCACTGTACTCTACCTCTACTGTACTGTACTGTACTCCACATCTAATGTGCTCCACTGTAATCCACTGTACTCTACTACTACTGTACTCCACTGTACTCTACCTCTACTGTACTCCACTGTACTCTACCTCTACTGTGCTCCACTGTACTCTCTCTCTACTGTACTCCACTGTACTCAATCTCTACTGTACTACACTGTACTCTTCCTCTACTGTACTCCACTGTACTCTACCTCTACTGTGCTCTACTGTACTCTATCTCTGCTGTGCTCTAATGTACTCTACCTCTACTATACTCCACTGTACTCTACCTCTACTGTGCTCCACTGTACTCTACCTCTACTGTGCTCCACTGTACACTACCTCTACTGTACTCCACTGTACTCTACCTCTACTGTGCTCCACTCTACTCTACCTCTACTGTGCTCCACTGTACTCTACCTCTACAGTGCTCTACTGTACTCTTCCTCTACTGTGCTCCACTGTACTCTACCTCTACTGTGCTCTACTGTGCTCTATCTCTACTGTGCACTACTGTACTCTACCTCTACTATACTCCACTGTACTCTACCTCTACTGTGCTCCACTGTACTCTACCTCTACTGTGCTCCACTGTACACTACCTCTACTGTACTCCACTGTACTCTACCTCTACTGTGCTCCACTCTACTCTACCTCTACTGTGCTCCACTGTACTCTACCTCTACTGTGCTCCACTGTACTATCTCTACTGTGCTCCACTGTACTCTACCTCTACAGTGCTCCACTGTGCTCTACGTCTACTGTACTCCACTGTACTCTACCTCTACTCTGCTCTACTGTACTCTATCTCTACTGTACTCCACTGTACTCTACCTGTACTGTACTCCACTGTAGTCTACCTCAACTATACTCCACTGTACTCTACCTCTACGGTGCTCCACTGTACTCTACATCTACCGTGCTCCACTGTACTCTACCTCTACTGTACTCCACTGTACTCTACCTCTACTATACTCCACTGTACTCTACCTCTACTGTGCTCTACTGTACTCTATCTCTACTGTGCTCCACTGTACTCTTCCTCAACTCTACTCCACTGTACTCCACCTCTACAGTGCTCCACTGTACTCTACCTCTACTGTACTCCACTGTACTCTACCTCTACTCTGCTCTACTGTACTCTATCTCTACTCTACTCCACTGTACTCTACCACTACTGTACTCCACTGTAGTCTACCTCAACTATACTCCACTGTACTCTACCTCTACTGTGCTCCACAGTACTCTATCTCTACTGTACTCCACTGTACTCTATCTCTACTGTACTCCACTGTACTCTATCTCTACTGTGCTCCACTGTTCTCTACCTCTACTGTGCTCTACTGTACTCTACTCTACTGTACTCCACTGTACTCTACCTCTACTGTATTCCACTGTACTCTATCTCTACTGTACTCCACTGTACTCTATCTCTACTGTGCTCCACTGTACTCTACCTCTACTGTGCTCCACTGTGATCCACTGTACTCTACCTCTGTTGTGTTCCACTGTACTCTATCTCTACTCTACTCTACTGTAATCTATCTCTACTGTACTCCATTGTGCTCTACCTCTACTGTACTCTACTGTACAACATCTCTACTGTGCTCCACTATACTCCACTGCACTCTACCTCTACTGTGCTCCACTGTACTCTACCTCTACTGTACTCCACTGTAGTCTACCTCAACTATACTCCACTGTCCTCTACCTCTACTGTGCTCCACTGTATTCTACCTCTACTGTACTCCACTGTACTCTATCTCTACTGTACTCCTCTGTACTCTACCTCTACTGTACTCCACTGTAGTCTATCTCAACTATACTCCACTGTACTCTACCTCTACTGTACTCCACTGTACTCTACCTCTACTGTGCTCCACTGTACTCTATCTCTACTGTACTCCACTGTTCTCTACCTCTACTGTGCTCCACTGTACTCTATCTCTACTGTAATCCACTGTACTCTATCTCTACTGTGCTCCACTGCACTCTACCTCTACTGTGCTCCACTGTGATCCACTGTACTCTACCTTTGCTGTGCTCCACTGTACTCTATCTCTACTCTACTCTAATGTACTCTATCTCTACTGTACTCCACTGTACTCTACCTCTACTGTACTCTACTGTACTCCACCTCTACTGTGCTCCACTATACTCCACTGTACTCTACCTCTACTGTACTCCACTGTAGTCTACCTCAACTATACTCCACTGTACTCTACCTCTACTGTGCTCCACTGTACTCTACATCTACTGTGCTCCACTGTACTCTACCTCTGCTGTACTCCACTGTACTCTACCTCTACTGTATTCCACTGTACTCTATCTCTACTCTACTCCACTGTACTCTATCTCTACTGTGCTCCACTGTACTCTACCTCTACTGTGCTCCACTGTGATCCACTGTACTCTACCTCTACTGTGCTCCACTGTACTCTACCTCTACTGTACTCTACTGTACTCTATCTCTACTGTACTCTATCTCTACTGTACTCTATCTCTACTGTGCTCTACTGTACTCTACCTCTACTGTGCTCCACTGTACTCCACTGTACTCTATCTCTACTGTCATCCACTGTACTCTACCTCTGCTGTGCTCCACTGTACTGTATCTCTACTCTACTCCACTGTACTCTATCTCTACTGTACTCCACTGTACTCTACCTCTACTGTACTCCACTCTACTCTACCTCTACTCTGCTCTACTGTACTCTATCTCTACTGAGCTCCTCTGTACTCTACCTCTACTGTACTCCACTGTACTCTACCTCTACTGTGCTCCACTGTACTCTACCTCTACTGTACTCCACTGTACTCTACCTCTACTGTGATCCGCTGTACTCTACCTCTACTGTACTTCACTGCACTTATCTCTAATATGTTCGACTGTACTCTATCTCTACTGTACTCCACTGTACTCTATCTCTACTGTACTACAATGTACTCTTCCTCTACTGTGCTCCACTGTACTCTACCTCTACTGTGCTCTACAGTACTCTTCCTCTACTGTGCTCCACTGTACTCTACCTCTACTGTGCTCTACTGTACTCTATCTCTACTGTGCTCTACTGTACTCTACCTCTACTATACTCCACTGTACTCTACCTCTACTGTGCTCCACTGTACTCTACCTCTACTGTGCTCCACTG